>OX621189.1:2668726-3988090 GCA_951640565.1 Petrophora chlorosata | reverse complement strand
AACGTCAATTATTACTATGACTCTACCACCGTATCGGAAAAAGAACCATTCAAAAGACACGGCAAGAAACTGAGGGGCATTTTTTTTAGATCTTTTGTTACAGTATTTTATGTTTGTTTTTGATAATATTATGTTTCTTACGTGCCAGTTTGCTACTTGGCAGAAGCGGAATGTTCCATGCATCTTTGTCTTCTATGTAATTACTAACTGCATAGTACATCGAGTTAAGGTCCTACAACACCCAGACTCGAAACAAAGACTCGCCCTTTATTCTATACATAAAGATTTGTGTGATGGGAATCGAACCTGCAACCTACGTGGTATACGTACTCGCAGTACTGCTACGTGGTCGCAGGTATATGATAAAAACAGAGATTTGGTCGAATCACGGAGGGAATTGACCAAATCTCTGTTGTTGATGTTAAAATAACAACACGATTTTATCATTGCCCTAAAACAACATCTAGTGATTTAATTTAAAATGTTTGGGTCAAATCTTGCAAGACGAACCACTTCCTCTTATCCTACGGAGTTGAAATTTTGCATACTTGTCAAAGTCCGATGACAATGCAATATTATGGTGACAGCTAGCTGATCTGATGATGGAGACGGAATGTGGGCAATTAAACTCATCGACGGATAATCGTAAACTACTAGTGTTTGGGCTCATTATTAAAAGCGTGTCTTGAAAAAAACATTTTTACCAAAAACTTGTCAGTTAAAGTTTGATAATGTTCTTGGTGCTGCGTTGCAATACAATTAAACGTTGCTATCACGTTTCAGGACAAACGAATTATGCTGCCAGCAAAGCCGGCGTTATTGGCATGACGAAATCGGCAGCGAGGGAACTGGGGAAGTTTAACATAAGGTACATACATTAATGAAGACAGATTCATATATTGTTTTAAAAAGAATAGTACATTGTTCACCGAGAGGAGAAAGTGACCGATTACCGTCGAGGGTGTAGTTTGAAGCCCGAGCCGTAGGCGAGGGCTTTAAAACACCCGAGATCGGGAATCGCACTTTCTCTCGAGTGATACATAGTGCTTTATACTACACCTACGAGGAAAATAAAAAACTAAATCTTTACTAATTGAAATTTATATTGAAATTGTTGCAGTTAGTGAAGCTTAATGTAACACTTTTTCCATTAATTTTTGTTTGAGATGTTTGCGGTGTTCTTTTTTCAAATTGTTTGACACCATCCAACACACAGCTAGTGGCCAGTGTCATTTTGCGAACTTGGAGATAAAAACTCACTGTAAAAACTTTTTGGCTTTTGATATTTAGGTTACCAGCGCATAGTCTTACCCAAAATTAAAAAAGAAAAACCACGTAAGAAATGGATTTTCATACACTTTTCTCTCCCGCTCAGATGCGTTTTCTCGCCGCATATTTGTTCGATATGGAATGACGTACTTTCTACCGTAAATTTGATAAAGTATCAAGGTACTTTCCGAGCAGGTGTAGTATAAAATTAATTACTTTTCGAATGAGACCTCGCAGTCGTAGATAGATAGAAACCAATTTATTGCACTTAAAAATTGAAAGAAGAATTACAGTTGGTAATACCACAATACTAAGGGACAGAAGCATCACTCCGCAAAGAAATTTAAACAAATAGCGGCTCTTGCTATGACGCAATAAAATTCAATTCAGCTCGCGTAGCGCTGCATACCTACCAGTCATATATACCTACAGAGCGCCTCTCTTTCTATCGCATAGCTCTTATCTCTTCTGACGCAGCACGTGTAACGACGCGCGACCCGCCGTCGGTGTCCGGCTATGTACTTGTAGCTTCGTACCTACAGTGCGGTGTGCGCTAGGACTGGTAATACATAATTTCCTATAAGTACAATAGGCGGTCTTATCGCTAAGCAGTCAAAATTTAAGTCAATCCCAAACGAAATTTTTGAAATTAAAATATCATCTCAAAACTCTTTACTATTTTGTGTATTTTGATTTCAAAATGGGCACTCAGTCCCCACACATACAATTTTTTTTAAGTAATTTTGCAAATGTAAATTTAGACTGCTGTAAAATTCATAATTAGGTACACAAGAAAAATGTTTGCAGAGAATAGATAGATAGATAGATAAAAAATTCTTTGTTGCACAAACAAATTTGTAAGTACATAGGCGAACTTAATGCTAGTGAGCATTATCTTCCAGTTAACCTCGGTGTACTGTGGAGATTTTATAAGGTAGTGCAAACAAAATATAAAGTAATAGTAAACAAATTAAAAGGCCATACAAAAATAATAACAAGATATATACATACAAATCAGTAACAATATATATAAAAAATATAATAATATATATAGTGATTGATGAGAATACAATATTTATTTATTTTGGTAGAGCGTCCCGCGCTGAGGGAATATTGGGTTGTGGGTTCGAGTCCCAGCCGGTGGTCGAATTTTTTCTTCCCGAAAAACGTTGTTTGAGTTTTTCGCTTGGCATTCGTTAATGCTTAAAAAAATATTATAAGAATTAATATGGGTTCGCGTCATCACAGAGCAAGTATTCAATTGCAACATTGATCTTGCTCGTTGAGAAAAAGGTTCACTCCACTCTCAATAGATGGCGTACACGTCACCCTTAAGACGGTAAAATAACGGAAGAAGAAATTCGACACTCGAGTTGGTGCCCACCGTAGCTCAATTGGTAGAGCGTCCCGCGCTGAGGGAATATTGGGTTGTGGGTTCGAGTCCCAGCCGGTGGTCGAATTTTTTCTTCCCGAAAAACGTTGTTTGAGTTTTTCGCTTGGCATTCGTTAATGCTTAAAAAAATATTATAAGAATTAATATGGGTTCGCGTCATCACAGAGCAAGTATTCAATTGCAACATTGATCTTGCTCGTTGAGAAAAAGGTTCACTCCACTCTCAATAGATGGCGTACACGTCACCCTTAAGACGGTAAAATAACGGAAGAAGAAATTCGACACTCGAGTTGGTGCCCACCGTAGCTCAATTGGTAGAGCGTCCCGCGCTGAGGGAATATTGGGTTGTGGGTTCGAGTCCCAGCCGGTGGTCGAACTTTTTCTTCCCGAAAAACCTTGTTTGAATTTTTCGCTTGGCATTCGTTAATGCTTAAAAAAATATTATAAGAATTTATTTATTTATTGAGGCAATCAACAGCGTTACAAAAATAGCATCAGAAATACATGTACATACATGTTATACAAATAAGGCAAATTATAGATTACCGTAATTAAAACATAACTTAATTAGACGTAAATGATATTAAACATACATAAGTGCACCAATACCTTAATGCTAATACGAGCATAATGACTACAACCATTATAGTTATATTGTTTTAAGTTCTAAATTTAAGCTGAGATATTAAGTAAGATATTCCAAAGCACATCATTGAAGATGAATTAAATTGAAAATTTCAAATTAAATGACAATAAAATTGAGGGAAATACAAAATTGTTTATTTTTTGTTAACGGAGGTTCTCTGATCGATTGTATTTTTTTTTTTTTAATGTTTGTTACCTCAGAACTCCGTCATTTATGAACCGATTTGAAAAATTCTTTTTGCGTCGGGTTCAGTATAGCTACAAAGTGGTCCCATATAAATTTCATCGATATGTGACTTTGGACTTCGAAGATACATTGAAGTCGGTTTTTGTTTTTTTTCTAAAAATTAATTATATACCTATCCAGAACGTGGTGATTAAATTAAATTAATCAATGTACCTATTAACGTTACCTACCAGGTTACATACAATACTTTTTTTATATTGATATTGAATACTACTATCTACCTACTCATCGTTCGAAATTAGTTTGGATTTAATTAATTGTTTAAAGATATGTTTGTTTCTGAACAAAAATATGTCAACGTCGTCAAAAAGTTTGTTATGATATAGAGTCTTATTTTAATTTCCAGAGTAAATGTCATACTGCCGGGATTTGTAGACACGCCTATCGTGAAGACAGTGCCGGACAAGGTGAAAGAAACTTTACTGAAAATGGTGCCTTTGGGGAGACTGGGCCAGCCTTCTGGTTAGTAACACAACATTCTACCATCATCGGCCTATTTCCCACTGCTGGGACAGGGTCTCGTCAAAGAGGGAGAGACAGGGAGCGAAAAAAAAACCTATTTGCTCATGTCACAGTTTTCTTTCCTCAAGGGTTTGCTGGAAGAAAACTCTTTTTAGAGTTAAGCTCGCCTTTGTGCATGTAGTTTATAATCACCGATATAAATATTATATAACAGTGTACAATAAACAATATAAGAATATGTAAGAACAAAAGCATTTATTTTCTTTGCAAATAGCCAGCGAAATTACTGGGAATGAGGCCTAATATTTGATGTCTCAGGTTGATGAGCGCAGTGCAGTGCCACGCAGTGCATTTTATGATATTAAAAGTTCTGGGTGGCACTGCAATTGTTATGGGCAGGCGTGGCGCTTGCCATCGGGCGAACGACATGCTCGTCTCATCGCTTCCATAAAAAAAGATATAAGGAGCGAAAGAGAAAGAGACACTGGTGACAAAGAGAATGGGTCATAAAGATCTATTGTCTCAATCTACAATAAACAATTCGCATGAAAGCAAATTATATCTAAGTTTTTATAATAGACACCGTAATCCGTACCTTTTCAACCGATAGTGCAATAATAGCATTTAATACACTTACCTTTTCCGTTTCTTTTACAGAAATAGCAGAAGTCATAACATTCTTGAGTTCTGACAAGAGCTCTTTCATCACTGGCGCTACTATTGACGTCACGGGTGGCTACTAGATTCCAAGAAAATTCTCATTACTCATTCCACAATATCTCAAATTCACCTCTGAAACTTCATAAATACTGCCTAGGTATATCGAATTAAAAAATAATCAAAGTTCTATTGTGAGTGGTGAGTGTGACCGTTGCATCCCATTTTAGTGTATATCTAGTCTAGTGACTTATGCTTGGAATAATTTTATAATCTGTGCCTTTATATCGTTGTCTTCCCAACTTCCCATATCTGTGATATTTTATAAAACATAAATCATTGTTATGGTTTGTTTACTTTTTGCATTGCCTACAGGGAATTTGTACTTCATAATATTATAAGGGGAATAATTAAATAAATTTTATTTTTATAAATAATATTTGCATTTTGACTATATCCTATAGTCCTATCTCTAGGGTTATAAATAATTCTTTTCTTAGAGATAAATTCTTTAATAGTTTTCTTTAATTTTCTATCTTTTGAAATGTTTGATCATGCCATGTTTGATGATTCTAACAATCTGAAATTATTGAAAGAAAAAAAGAAAGAAAATACATTTATTCCAGACATCACACATTACACTTAATATACAGGCATTAGGGGAGACGGGTCTGAGCAGCCGCTCAACTGCCGTCTCTCTCTAGATCTATGTGCTCCATCTTAGGCCACATCATCGCTTCACATCAGGCGAGATAGTGGCCAAACATGGATAAATTAAGAAAAAAAAATTACGGCAAAACAAAACAATAAATACAACACAGTGAAAAGTTGCGTGATGTCAGGAAAAGGTTCCGACTCAGCACTCGTTAAGATTGTCGCTATTGGGCATTAAGACAGAGACGAGCGCAGTGCAGGGCCAAAGAGGATTCTACAAAACAAAACTGTTGCTTTTGGGCATTCATCTTGCTTACCATCTAGAGAACGACGTTGGGGCTTATTGTCTAACTTTCATATCTATCGCGATACCTTTCTTTTTGACATTTTACAAACTTCTGTTATAAGTGGTGCCGCAGCTTGCAGCAATGGACTCGGACAATGCTGATGAAGCCACCGAAATATTATTTTATACGGAGAATATTATTGTAGTTCAAAAGAGGCGCAGTTAATTTAACGTGTATAACCTTCATGTATTAGTTTATTTTTCATTCCGTTTGCGAGCGCCGATGTCAAAGAAGAAGTAGGGATTTTTGGCATGTTGTCATCGGACGCTGTCAGAGGAAAAATTCTGTCTAGCCTTGATACGATAATTTACAAAAAGCATAGAAATCTGTTGGAATCCAAGAGAAGGAGCTAAGTATCTGTTTAAATGTTGTTTTATCTCGTTGGGGGCTTATTTATCTTGGTGTTGTAATGAATATTTCAGAGGTTCTTGAGAGATACAGTTGAATTATAAAATGTTGTTGGTTGTGGCTGGTTGGTTGTAATTTTAAATATTGTAAGGGTGGTTGTACAATACCGCGTTAATGTAACACTGGCACGTATGTGGATAATAATATGTTATGGTTTATTAGGAAGAATAATGTGGAAATATAATGTAAACTGATGGGAATGACTTTGTCTTATTGCATTCTGCTCTTATTATGATGCCATGCTAGTGATGTTTTAACAATTTTCAGAAGTGGGATCACAAAATGCCCAAGCGTAAACAAAAGATGGAAAGCTTTGGGTCGAGGAGCTTACTGGCCAAGACGATCCTGATGCCAAGCGCTGGCGACCTCGACGGTCGGGCAACCCTCAACCCACTACCACCGCTGATCACGGCTTAGTACCTGATGCAGTAGCTTTGAGTCCAGAGATTGTTCCGTATCAAGGAGCTGTATACAAACTTTAGTCTGGGATGCTGGTAAGGCTGTTCCACATTACTTCGACAATATTATGACAAAGGCTGAATTATACCTATATTCGATCAACAAGTCTAACCTTTTTACCAACCAGTGAATACACTAAGCAGTTGTTATCATCCACACCGGGTCGGATAGCACTAAGAGCTATCTTATGCAGCCTCGGTTGAGAGGCATGTCGCGCACCTGTCACGCTCTCTGCCGAACTATGGTTTGACGTGAAGTGTGTGGAAGGCTGAGCTGTTGAAGGCTTTTTCATAGAATCTTGTCCACGCAGAGTGTTTAACGCCTGATCCTTCACGGGAAAAGGGCTGAATAAAGTAAACGTGGCTCAGTATTTTTCAAATGCTTTGCTTAACAGATTAGACCCGGGTTTAAAAGAAGTTGAGTGTATAATTGACAGTTTGTGCTTCCATATGACAGCTTCACGGAAATTTCACGACCCATACCGATTTGTACTCGAAGTTTAGCTATGATGGAGGATAGACTTACATTTAATAATCAGACGTTAGACCCCGTACAGAGCAATCCAACGCTAATAATGATCCTTATTAATGGGAACCAAAGTAGGAATGCTAGGAGACCCATCAACAGTTCCTTGCAATGAATAGGGTCATATTGTTAGGGCGAGTCCCAATACGCAATTCGTCCGACCTTCTCCGACAAATGTTGGTCAAGCCTGGGCTAGCGTGACTCCGGGGATACCTTCAGTCACCCCAGTGAATCTAATTTTTCCCGAGGTAAACGTACCATTTTTTTGGTTGTCAATATCTACAGTGTCAATGTTCGAGCGTATTTTGATCCAGGTGCTAAAATGAATACTCAATACTCAATAGTTTATTGCAATCATACATGTATGTATGTAATGTAGCTAGCTTAGATTTCTCAAGCAGTTAAGCCTTCCTTTGATGCCTTGTGGCTACATAATATCTGGGTCGGAGGTAATACGGTAATACTATTCTAGCTAAAGAACGACACCCGGTGAACACGTCCTAAACTTTAAATTTAGCACATCGTTGGTCATAGGTAATTTCGACATGCGTAATTCTCATGTAACCAATAGTAAACGACTCCAATGTAAAATCCATCGTCACTGGTATAACGATACAACTGCCATCTACTGAGTTATTAATGATAGATGATATCCGTTAAAACAACATCCGCGTATAAATTCGATGCAATGGAGATATAGTAGTTCCTCCTCAAACTTCGGTGGACTTTGATGTCCAGATTGTTTACGATTGGGTACGACAGGCCAACATACAACATTTGTCGAGTCCAGAACTTCTCATTATGATCTCAAGGACTACTCAAACTCTTTTGTACCTACTGTGTCTAGTAAAGGTAAAGCGATACAAGTGATAAATCGTTCGGAAACTCCCTCATTATTAGAGCCAGGTACATTGCTTGCTAGAGATCTACAGTGTATTGGTGCAGGTTATCAATTAATCCATGAGCCCTTGATTATGGAAAGACGAGTTAGGAGCAAATGGTTAAACGTTGACGATCGATGTGAGGCAAACCCTGAAACAAAAAATAATAGAGAATATGAAGTTAATAGAGTTGCTATAAAACCATTGTGTTAATGGCAAAGTGACTACTGATTATGTGTAGACTACCGCAAATTGAACGGCATTACTGTGTAGGGCCGATATCTATCTTCTTCCAATAATATTGTAGAGCAGGTTGAGAAATTGGAAATTAAATAAACTGTTATTCCTTCTGTTCTATGAAGTTTAAGGATATTATTGTTTACTAACCGGCTACACTCACGAGAATAAGTCGAGACACTCGACCGGTGTTCGAGCGGTACAGACGCTCATCTTCACGGAGTACGTGCGGTCGCGGCGAGCGCTTGGCGCGAAAATAATAATAATTTATATATATTTTAATAATAATAAAGTTTAAGGATGCCCTTTGGCCTTGCGAATTCGCCAAGTGTCTACCAGAGACTATTGGTTACACAAAGTGCTAGCCTAAATTGATGATTAACTGTTAGCCTACAAGGATAATTTACTGACGCTTGCTGTCAGGAAATGGAAGAAGAGGCTCTCTAGACTTCACGCATAGTTTTGGCCATCGTGAGAGATGCCAAACTAAAACTGAATATATCAAAGTGTATCTTTCAGCAAAAATACATTCAATACCTAGGGTAAGAGATAAATGAGACCGGTATTCGCCTGGCACCAAGAAATTAGAAGTAGTTTTAAAAAGTAAGGAACCCAAGGGGGTGTACTAATATCCATGAATTACGCATGTTCTTGAAGCTGTCCAGCTACTTCCGGGAATTTGTTAAGGACTATGCTTTAATTGCTCACGACTTATAATACTTTTGAAAGAACGAGCCTTGGGTATAGGGGAAACCTCAAACAAGATGCGGTTGATGAGCTGGAAGGTACTTTGCCCGTATTAGCTGTATACAATTGTAAGGCTGAGACCGAAGTGCATACAGACGCATCGAGTAAAAGCGTCTCGCTAGAATTTTGCTTTATAGAGACGGACGAGAGGAGACCAGTGACATACTTTAGTGGGAAAACCTCAAGAGAGAAGGGAGGTTTTCTATCACTCTTGTGAACTGGAATCTCTTGCCGTGTTGAAATCTTTAAAGCGATTTAGAATTTAATTGGCTAGAATTGACTTAAAAGTGGTAACTGATTGTGCTGCAGTCAGGTAGACGTATGTAAAGCGTGACTTGCTTTTAAGGATTTGCTGTTGGTGGCTGAGCAGTCATGAATACAGGTTTACTATAGTACATCGGCTTCAAACGACGCATAGGTAAGCATGTCGACGCTCTATGTCGTGCTCCGGCTGATGATTCAACGTCACCATCTGTGCTAGTATTGGATCTTTTGGATTAGGTACTCGTCATACAAAATCAAAACCCTAAGGTCTGCGTCTTAAGAGACAAGCTTGGAAGTAAGGAAAACGATAAGGATGTACGAAACAACTATTTTTAATGGATAATTATGTTACCGGAATTGTTACAATGACCAGTTTTGGCTCCTTATTCCAAGTATTGCAAATGGAATATATGTACGTGGTTATTATAAAAACGTGGTCAATATGGAAAGCGTGAAGGTGGACTTCACCCTATCAAGAAAAGTAACAAAGCTGAATACGTTACATAGGCCATGCAGGCCCATCATGTAAATTAAAAGAGGACATTCATACTTGGTTGTGGTAGTAGATTCGTTCACTGAATTCATTTGGGTAAAGGTATGAAAAATCACGAAGAACGCTGAAGTAATAGAGAGATTCATAGACATTTTTGCGAGTTTAGTTATACAAAGAGTTATTTAGGACTCGGGAACTGCTTTCACTAGCAAAACCTTCCAAGAATATTGCGTGAGCAACCAAATAAAACATGTAAAGAATGTTATTGCCTCTTCACGTTCTAATGGACAAGTGGAAAGATATTACATGACATTATAGATGCAATAATAAAATCACAAACGATGAGCGGGAATAAGATTTTTGTTTAGGCAAAGTTATGTGGGGTATGAACAATACCTTAAGTTCGGTAACAGGATTCAGCTATGGATGTTCCAAACAAATTTTGGCTTGCTTCAAGGAATAGAATCCAATGAGATAGGGAACACTGTGCTATAGTTAAGGCGTAAGAGATAAAAAGTAACATTGATAAGGCCTCCCTACACATTATAAGACAGACGAACTCGTTTTATAGTAAACATTTGATACGGGACGAAATATGTGAGATGGTAGTTGAAAGAAATGTTCAGTGGCCCCTATTAAATCGCGAAGTGTCTTGGGAATTATATATCTCGTCTCAGGGCTCAAGGTTTTGAAGGGTTATAAGGAGTTCACGGCAGTTGTGGCCTCCGATGCTCTGAGGAATTTTGTAGAAGGGGAAGACAATAATACGGTGTGTAATGGTAGTGAAGTTGATAGCACGGATAAAATTATGGATTTGTTGGAAGGATGAAGAATAATGAATCATCATTATGAGATATTCATTATATTAGAGATAGGCAGATATAATCATCTATAGTGAACTAATTTGTGCTTGTGTGTGCCGTTAGTCACCGGTAACGATTGTTGTGTGGCCGTTACTTACCAGGGGGCTTATCACCATCTCTTAAACAGTATTATCATAACCTCCTACGCATTCAAGTAATATGATTGTAAGCTTGGAATAAAACGCTCCTGAAACGTGATTGTTTGTAAAAGTTGGTGATAGGCCTGCAGTAACGATTGACTTTGGGCCGTTACTCATTGGTAACGATTGACGTTGGGCCGTTACTTATTGGTAACGATTGACTTTGGGCCGTTACTCATTGGTAACGATTGACGTTGGGCCGTTACTCATTGGTAACGATTGACTTTGGGCCGTTACTCATTAGTAACGATTGATTTTGGGCCGTTACTTATTAGTAACGATTGATTTTGGGCCGTTACTCGTTAGTAACGATTGATTTTGGGCCGTTACTCGGTAGTAACGATTGATTTTGGGCCGTTACTTATTGGTAACGATTGACTTATTTATTTATTTATTTATGTAAACTCCTTATTTCAGGCAATATTAAAGTACAACAAAGTTAAATTAACAGAGGCCTATAGAATATATACCTTACAGACTAACATACATACAGAAATATTACATTACATAAATAAACCACACACACTACTTCACAGGGTTCAGACTTTGGGCCGTTACTCGTTAGTAACGATTGACGGATATGATTCTCTCCCAGCTTCTTTTGGGCCGTTACTCATTGGTAAGATTGACTTTGGGCCGTTACTCATAAGTAACGATTGACGGTTATAAATTTCTTGCAACTTTTGTTGGGCCGTTACCTGCTGGTAACGATTGATACTAAAGGGAAGTTATTTATCTGGGTGATTTCTTAATAATGCAATATCAGTTAATTTTGTAGAACGACACTTAATAATTGATTCTTAATACTATTAAATCTATTGTTATAATAGTGTGGTCGTTGAGCCAATTATAATAGCTTGTTTTTTTTTCTTAAAGTCATTGTCCCAAGATAGCAAGTCAAGTTGAGTAACTGTATCATGGAATAGGTAACCGATTCGAACTTTTTATTTGCAGGGACGCAAATAATGTCAGGATGGACGATTGTTATAAGTGGTGCCGCAGCTTGCAGCAATGGACTCGGACAATGCTGATGAAGCCACCGAAATATTATTTTATACGGAGAATATTATTGTAGTTCAAAGGAGGCGCAGTTAATTTAACGTGTATAACCTTCATGTATTAGTTTATTTTTCATTCCGTTTGCGAGCGCCGATGTCAAAGAAGAAGTAGGGATTTTTGGCATGTTGTCATCGGACGCTGTCAGAGGAAAAATTCTGTCTAGCCTTGATACGATAATTTACAAAAAGCATAGAAATCTGTTGGAATCCAAGAGAAGGAGCTAAGTATCTGTTTAAATGTTGTTTTATCTCGTTGGGGGCTTATTTATCTTGGTGTTGTAATGAATATTTCAGAGGTTCTTGAGAGATACAGTTGAATTATAAAATGTTGTTGGTTGTGGCTGGTTGGTTGTAATTTTAAATATTGTAAGGGTGGTTGTACAATACCGCGTTAATGTAACACTGGCACGTATGTGGATAATAATATGTTATGGTTTATTAGGAAGAATAATGTGGAAATATAATGTAAACTGATGGGAATGACTTTGTCTTATTGCATTCTGCTCTTATTATGATGCCATGCTAGTGATGTTTTAACACTTCAGATCAACAAACTAGCGATTGTGATTACGATAGCAATCGCGACTCATTTTTGAAAGATATTTGAGTGAGTAAATGCTCATTTATATTCTTAAATTTAAATCTGGAATTTACCGGTATTTGGATAACCTAAAAGTAACAAAACGCATTAATTGTACTGCTACGCGCCGATTTCTTTCACGGCTTTCACCTAAGTAATACATTCGTTCTAAAATAAAACAAAACGTCATGACTGAGGCACATTTTATTATTTCATTTACTTTTTTGAACTTTCTTGATCCCTTTTAACTTGTTCTTCTTTAGTTCCGCTTTATTTTTCTGCCTCTTGTCTCTCATGAAGGTTCTATACTCAGACTTCCTCTTAACATCTATGATCTCCTTATACTTCTTCTTGTTGTACTTCTGGAACTCTGCATCTGCTAGAAGTTCGTCGACCATTGTCCTCTTGCGTTGCTTTCTTGTGAGGCGTTCATTGACATGGTCTAGTGACGAATCCATGATGCGACCAACCTGGAAAAAGAAATCAATTATATATATTATTTTAGCTTCGACAAGCAAAAGCTTTGAATAGCTAAGGCGACCCTTAGCTATTCAAAGTTAAATATCAATACAGTGGCGAAGCTAGGTATCCAAAGGCCCTGGGGCAAAAAATAAACTAGGGCCCCAACTAAACTATTTAAAATCGTTTGTTCCGTATTCGTCGTGTTCCGAATTCGACGTAATCCAGATTCGTCGTACTCCAGATTCGTAAAAATACAGGTTTTTCAAATAAATTGCCATTATTAAAGTTGCGTTCCTGGAATCTGGTTTATTTATATTCCGATTGTGGGAGAGATTTTCACTAGTTCAATTTATGGATTGTAAGTCAGAGTCCGAGGGGCCCCCTGAGCTTGGGGGCCCCGGGGCGCTGCCCCGTCTAGCCTTCCGGTAGCTACGTCACTATCAATAGCAATATAAAAGCTATTGGGCTGTAACAATTATTCAATCAATCAAATAATCTTTGTTCAGTATTGGCATCACAGAGCACTTACATATGTTCATTAGCATACATAATGGTATTTTTCAACACTATTATGGTTGTTATCGACATTCTTGGTGCTGCCATATAAATACTGTAATTTATCTTTTAACTTAATCTCCAACATTAACAAGGTGATAACCAAACTGGTTAATAAACAGAAAAGCCAATAAAATTGATTCAATCACAGTGTATGGTATGGAAATAATTTCCAATCATAATCATTTCCAGTTATCGATTTATTCACTTTACTTTGTTGCCATTTGGTTAAATCAGAATGATATAACTATATAAAAAGTGTCTCGAGTGAATCGGTATCTTCTAAGATACCGATTCACTCGGGACTTGAAGACACCTAAATTATAAGAATCGGGAAACAGAGGCGCCGGTAAGGTGTTCCATTCCTTAGCTGTTCGCATTATGAATGTTGAAGCGAAACGCTTTGTTCTGGCAGGAGGAATGTCAACCATAAATGGATACCGAGTTTCCGTACTTCTTGTTGTTCGATGGTGGAAAGGAGATGTTAACAAAGTTAATAAACAGTGGGTACAATGAGCGGCCTTATCGCTATGCGCAATTTCTTACAGTCAACCTTTGGGTGGACAGTAATATATTCGGGCAATAAATGATTTGATTGATTGCTATTTTTTAATAGTAACTCAGTAATGATACGAAGTTCAAAGCCAAATCTTATTTAGCGAGAACATATCGTACAGTTATGGGAAGACCTGCCCAACCACTACACCACAGACTGAATAAGTCTGATTAACAGTTCTTGTGCATGCTTTTCGTTCTTTTTATGGAACTGAATCAGAAACATTTATTGAGTTCTTTGATTTACTGAGTTATGAGATGAGCAAGTCGTTCGCCTGAAGGTAAGCGCTACGCCTGCCCATAACAATTGCAGTGCCACCCAGAACTTTTAATACCAAAAAAAGCAATGCGTAGCACTGCATTGCGCTCATCACCCCGAGACATCAGATATAGTCTCATATGCCCAGTATTCATTTTCACTAAACAAAAAGTAGCTGATATAAACATACCTGGAAGTACTTTGGCAGCACTTCCATATCATTCTTTTTGTAGAAGTGTTTGGGGTCCAGCGCAGACCTCATTTTAAGGACTTGCAGGTCATTCTTCAGCTCTTCAGTCACCTCCGTTGCTGGCATATTGAACCATCCGGGACCTTTGGTCTTTTCTCGCTCGATCTGAAATTTGAAAATGTTAGGTTTATTATTGGAGCTGGTGTAAATAAAATATGCAAAATTATCATAATGGGTATCTTTAACCACTGCAAGTTTTTAAGGCTGTTGCGTCTATTATGCCTTCAAGACACAAGGCCACTTCGCAGGATAGGTCAAGAGTCAGCTCAGTACGCCAGCGGCTCATAGATGCGTAGACAAAGCAAGGCTCAAGATCAGAGAAGAGGAGAACAACAAATTTACTATTAGTAAACAAGTCACTGCAGTGCAGGACAGGCGAGGGGTTTACTGTCTTGAGTTCAATTTAACTGGTGTCTCACTGACTTGCTTACTGAACTGTCTTCAAATGTATTATACAAGATACCAGTGAAAGGACTGACTGATAGACCCCACAACTGGCTTTCTTTATAGACAGTAATGACAATGGCAAGGTTAAGCGATTCAGAACTTTAAACATAGTAGAAGTCGTTACAGTCCAGGATATACCATACCAGACTGTCTAAAGCTTGCTGACAGACCAGAATTTATCACTCTTGAAGCTCCCTATATTAGTAACACAATAAATAATATATCTTACCTTTCTCATTGCCTTCAATTTTCTTTGACCAACATGATACTGTGGCATCTTATGTTCTTTCTCAATACCTGGCTGAAACACTGACTTTTTCATTTCTTTTTCAATGTCTACCCCTCCGATGTTGGACTTCAACATGCCAGTTTCAGAGTCTAACTGATCAAAGTGAAATAACCTGCTTTTGTTCTTTTTCATTAAGATATTTTTAGTCCAGCCCATGTCGTCAAAGAATTCGTCAAATATTGTATCAGTTTTTAAATTCTTTAGTTTATTATGAAGTTCTTCTTCCGCTGTCACTTGAGCGTCTAATTCTTGCTTTTTCTTGTCGAGTAAGTTGATTACGGCGTTGAGTTTTTCTTCTTTATCTGTTATAAATTAATAGGTAGGTAATGCAGAAAACAAAACAAAGTAGTATGATACAACTTGAAAAGAATTTTGTTTGCTAAGTTATGCAATTTTAATTAATTTGAAAAGTGCAGAACCTGGCAGGTAAATGTATAAGATTTAGCAATATAATTTTATTAATTAAAACTGGTTTAATAAAGCCAAACAAATTCAAAATCTAACCTATAAAATATGGTTTTTCATTTTCTTCAAGTAATTGTGACTTCTCCTGGAGATCATCGTCCCCTACTGTGTCTATAATAAAGTCCATTCTCAGAACGAGTATCTGTTTTGTATCATTTGCGAAATTATACGTAATTGGAAATTAGAAAAAGAAAACGCACGTTTCTACAAACAAACACAACAAATACCTGTCAGCTCAGCTTTCAAGCTATCAGCGTCAGCTATTTGTCATGTGTCTTTGTCAGTGCCATTCTGCCATTTGCTGTCACTGCTAAAACTTTTTTTTTCGTATTTTTGGCTACATGCGGGTTTATGCACTTACCCAGAGTCAGTTAAGTAAAAGACTGATTTTAAATTTAAATTTTATATTTAGGGCTGCGACTAAAACTCGGGCACACTGAACAAATAACAACTTTAGGCTATCCTACTAACAAAGATCTTCCAAAGAAATCCATTTGAAGTTTGAGTAAAGTTCCACCAGTTTACCTAAGTATTATAAATTGAAAGATAAATAGTTAATGTTTGTAATATATTTCAGCTATAAGTAGGTAAATGATAAGTAGCCATTATCACCTAAGCCATAGATGAATACTTAAATCGCTTGCCCATATAGGTAATCCCATAAAAAAGTTGGTAAATTAATAAAATACTGTCGTTTTTGTATATATATATATTTAATAAAATTAACTCAGCTAGTAAAACGGAAGTAGGTATCTACAAAGCGAAATTAATTGAAATAAAATAATCTTTGCTAGCCAGTGAGCCATTCGCCTAATTTCAAAATTGTACAATGGCAAGCATCTAGGATCATTGTCCTTACCCGATAGGTTTTACACTTATTGCTTAAGCACAAACCGCTAAAATGTAACTCCGTCTCCAATCTGTCTCCAACCAAGCAAAACAGAGCATTAGGTGCTTTTTAACTGTCATAATTATTCAAGGTCTGATTCAAGCACTTCAAGGGCATCTCTTTCGGAGGGCCTCTCGGCCCTCGTCCCTCGAGTCAGTCGTTACAGGGCGGAAGCTCCAGAGATCTCGAGGGCTCTCGGCGAGATCGTCTTGAAATGATTTTCTTTGTTGACATTCATACTTGAGTGTTAGGGTAGGTAGGTAGATACGTTAAACTACCAAGTATTTCCATAGAATAAACTAAGGTATTTCTATTAGTAGGTACCTAAATAATAAGTGTGCAATCACGCAAAAACTACTAAACAGATTTTGATGAAATTTTACAATTTTTTACAAGCTTTTATTTAACTTGCAATATTTGGGTCAAATCTTGCAAGTTGAACCAGAACCACTTCCTCTGACCTACGGAGTTAAATTTTTACTTATCAAAGTCCGATGACAATGCAATATTATGGTGACAGCCAGATGGGCAATGGAACTCCTTGACGGATACTCGCAAACTACTGGCTCATTTAAATCTGCTCGCGTTTCCGAATTTGTCTTGAAAAATATATTTTTCATCAAAAATCTTGTTTCTTTTTCAGGACCTAAA
The DNA here is from genome assembly GCA_951640565.1 of Petrophora chlorosata. Classification (NCBI taxonomy): domain Eukaryota; kingdom Metazoa; phylum Arthropoda; class Insecta; order Lepidoptera; family Geometridae; genus Petrophora; species Petrophora chlorosata. The sequence continues at coordinate 3,970,939 of OX621189.1, read as the reverse complement.
GTATCTACCTACTTACGTAGATAATTAGGTAGATACTTTGTGTCCTGAAAAAGGGCATATAATAGTTTTATTCCGAAAAATCACGGGTGTAACCGCGGGGCGCAGCTTGGTAGGTAGGTACCTATTTAGAGATAAGTAGACTAAAGATAAGTATAAAACCGGTTTATTCGCTAAGTCGGTAACAAAATTAATAATGGTAGGTAGCTCGGGCTCGGACGGATCGGAGGAGGGAAAATATAATTATTCATTTTATAACAAAATAAAACCGACTTCAATTCTAATGTATCTTCAAAGTCCAAGGTCAAATATCGATGAAATTTATGTGGGACCACCTTGAAGCTATACTGAACCCAACGCAAGAATTTTCCAAACCAGTTTATAAATGACAGAGTTTTGAGATAACAAACAAAAAATCGAAAAATCCCGTAACTAAAAGAACCCCCTCCTTTTTAGAAGCATGAAACACTTAAAAAAATTAAACTATTATTTTTTCTGTGTATTAACCTACCGCATTACAGTTGAATAAGTTATTCGCAAGCATTTCGCGAGTATTTCTGTCTGCAAGAATCAAGTAAAAATAAATAAACAACCAACTGCTATTGTTTCGTCTCCCGCCATTATTATTGTCTGGCATAGCGAAGGGAATAATCAGTGGAATAGGTTCAGACAAGAGGCGCCAATGTTAAAAAAAATCATGTGTTTGTTCTATGGTTTGTTCTTCTTTTTTGAGACTGGGAGGAGCCACGTTGCACGTACCTACCCTTAGCAAAGAATACTAATCCCTTCCCTTAGCGTGATATTAAATATTATTTGTCAACTTCGCTAACCACCTACTTGAATTACCCCATTTACTGGTAGGTACTTTGTTTGGGTGTACCCCCTGCGGGGAACTGGGTCAAAGTTGTAAAAATGTTTCAAAATGTTCAAGAAGATTTGATCAAATTTATTATAATGGAAAAAGAAGTTAATGATACTCTTACCTCAGAAATAGTGTCAAATACTGATCTGGGTAGGTCAACAAGATAATCTAGGTACTGCATCAGAAATTGCACTAGAAAGCGTAGTTCTCCTTGTTCAGATAAAACAACAGATCCCTCTCCAAATGCATGTGAAGACTCATTTCATCTTACCCAGAAGTGAACGAAATGAACATCACAACGCCAAGACCTCGCACTAGAGTCTACACTAGAAGCAACAGCACAGCTATTTCAGAATTTTAATCAATACAATCTTCGTCAATACCTTCAAACTTTAGTTCTCCCGTATCATCTAAAATATCAAGTATATTGATCATATTATTATTAAAACTAACGTGAGTATTATTCATATTATTATTTACTAATCCAAAACTAGCCACCTACTTGTTTTACCCCATTTACTGGTACTTTGTTTGGGTGTACCCCCTGCGGGAAACTGGGTCAATGGCAGCCCGCTACGGTCGATACCGTTCAAGGGCAGAGCTGCTGGCCAGCATCTGATAATTCAGAGATTGTGGGACTGATTAATAATTCCACGTCATTTAATAAAAACGTACAAACGCAGAAAAATGCTAAAATATTTTTCTATCGAACCCCAGACGTGATTGCTAGACAAAATCCCCTTTTAATAACAGACCTCTAAAAAAGGAGGTTTTCAATTCGTTATTTTTATGTTATTTACTTTAGAACTCCGTCATTTTTAAACTGATTTGGTTAATTCATGGATATACTTTCAAATTGGTTCCATTTATGTATGCATGAAGTCGGTTTATATTGTAATAATAAATTTATAGATTTGTTTTTAAGACAAATATTGATCCCCGGGTCTGAGCGGAGCCCTATTGTTATCACTAATTAAATTTGTCTGTCTGTCTCAAGGCCACTGTGGCGAAGCCGAGGTAATGTCTCATAAATGTAAAATGATGTCTTTCATTGACCAAACAACAACTAATCCGAAATCTTTAGAAATCTTTATGGAACCCTCGTAAGGCAAGGTTTGACTCGCAATTGATCGAGATTTTTTATCTTCTATCATGTTACTAATAACAAATGTACCTAAGCCTCTTAATAAAGTATCTATTTACAAGGTAGGTACATGTTATCTCACACAAGTCTTCCAAACAACTCAAACAAGATTCACATAGTGAAGATTCATCTGTTACCTTGTACCTTACCCCAGCGGGGGCTAAAGTTACAAGGTGAGGACGTGTCTGAAGCAGGCTTCCGCAATGTGCCCTATATAGTTCCTGGGAGTAACTATGGAAACTTCCAGGAAGACGGCTTTTATTCTATCATATAATGGACCTCTCCCTATTTATATGCTTTTATTTAGCGTTACCAGTGACCAGTATTCAGTCTAGTATACCTAGAATAGAATAGAATTATTTATTGGCCTTATAACATTGTTTGTCACACTAGGCAAGTCAAACTTACATTATTGGCATTACATTATTACATTATTAGAATTATACAATAAACGTAGGTAAAATAAAAACAACATGGAACGAAAAATAAAAGACAATTTATAATATAGCAATTCGAATAAGATTATCAATAACAATAATAAATAATACACCATACAGATTTTATAAATTTCAAATAATATAATTAAATGTCAAATAAATTAAATTGTAATAAAAATTCTATAATATTGATTAATTAAAAATACTTAATACATAATACTTTCTGATTGATTGCGTTGAGATTTGGCGTATAAACAATGTACAAGTAAATAAATTAATGATTGTTTGTTATAATAAATCATTGGAAGTAGGTACATCGTAAGTAAACTTGGTGATAGCGCATTATGTTAATGATGGATCTGGCAGGTAGTCATGCTTAAATACCCCAAGACTTTGATCTCGTTCTACTTCTCTGATTCTACTACATAACTATAATAAGTATTCGGACCTGATTATGGAAGTGGGAGATGCTTGAGTTAAATGAAATTACCAACACATTAAGCAAAACCAACAGTCACCCGAAAACATAACGTAGCCTGACTCTCCCTGAGCAGAGGCTTAAACTCCAACGCCCCTACCTTGAACAACTGACCTTGTTCATTGAAGACGTAGCAAGTACTGAAGAACTCTTCCATAACAGACGGCCGACGTTGTAAGTCAAGGAGAGTTCTTTACAGAACCTTGATCAAAATTAATGCGTACAGCTCTCTGAAGCCGATCGCACATTGAGCTCTCTGATTGGAAATATAAATTAAATCGTACTACAGAATGATTGGGACTCACAATAAATCGGCAGGTAGGTATTTACAGCATCCAGAGTGAAGGTAACGCTGGCCTTGCATCAGCTTCAGTGAATACCACGTGAATAATACAGATAAAAGATGAGTTTACTTCAATATTTCATAAAACTACTATTCTACAATATACAGGTATGAGTATAGTTGTTATGTAAGTAAAATACCTAAGAAGATACACTAAATAGGGGGGTTGTGAGTTTGGTGCTATTCTTTGGAACTATATCTGATAAAAATTCTTCACTGAATGAAGCGTTCCTGAATATGGGCTATTTTTTCCGTGGGAAAAAATATGCCAATCAGTTTCTTGCCGTATCTTCTGAGTAGTGGATCTTTGTCTGATACGGTGGTAGAGTCATGGTGATAATTTGACGTTCACAAGCGATGTGATGCCAAAACTGAATAAAGAGATTTTGATTTGATTTAATTTGATTTGAAAGCTGCGAGCGGACTAGGGCGATGCCGCTAGTTTTAAGATAAACAAAGACGGTCTATATACTAATCAGTTAGTTCACGCTCAACATAATGCAATATTTCTATTTATATTCTGAAAATGCCTGTTTTACATCAACGTTAGTTTCGCAACTGTGTTTTTTCAGATAGGGTTGCCAGCACAGACTTTTAATTTAGAAGAGTCACGCTGAGATTTCCTTGCACCGCTGCATCTTGACAAGACTACAAAAAAGACTACTTAATTAGCAGTACTTACTTACGTATTTTAATACAGTAGGTATAACTGTAACTAAGTAAATACATAAAGCCTTGATGAAGTAATCTCTGAAGGTATACATACATAAAAAACGTATCCTACTAATATGAGATATAAATGTAAAAGTTTGTGAGGATGGATGGATGGATGTATGTTTGTTAATCACGCGAAACTACTGAACGGATGTTGATGAATATTTGGTATGTAAATACACTAAATAATTTAAGTACTTTTTAGTTTTTATCCCGGAAAACCGCGGAGCGAAGCTAGTAATTTATGTATAAACTCTTTGGTTCACAATTCAAGTTTGTATTTTTATACCTCAGAAAATACAGAATTTCTCTTGAAAACACAAAGTTGTGCATGGATGTCTAGAGCGGGCTTGTTGTTTCAATATTCTCTGGCAGCCCTGTCCGATGTTTGTTTCCTTTGCCCGCTGTATAAACCGTCGGTTATGAGCTCAATGATCGATCTCTATTTGCGTTGAACTGCACTTTGATGTCGCCGGGCGCGTTATTGATGGCCTTTATCAGATGCACTCGAGTATACTCGTAGCTGAGTAGGAGGTACACGTACATGATGGAAGAAATTGGAAATTCAATCAAGCCCTGGTGAGGTTATGGGTTTTACATCTCTTTGAAAGAAGGTAGCTGGAACGAATAAAAAAAGGCGGACGGAATCCCGCTAAGTAACAACTGAAGCATAGCCAATAAGGGTGGCGTAAGTTTTCTTATGTAAGATTATAATGTTATGTCGTTTATAGATGGGTATACTTAGTAGGTAATTGTGTTTGGGAACTCTCTCGCGAGATGTGGCTGACTGGCTGACGAAGGTGGGGCACATTAATGTGTTCCGGTTTGAAGGGACTATCAAGTCTCATATGAGACTTAATATCTGATGTCTCGGGTAATGAGCGTAATGCAGTGCTTTTTATGGCATTAAAAGTTCGGCATAGCATGACAAAAATGTGTGCGTGAGGCTTGTGTACGACCGAGCGGACCGGCATAGCTTGTGTGCTTCACTTCTGAATTTGGCGACCAGCCGTCTTTATTTATTCGTTCAAGGAATGTAAATAAATTTAGTGACGAGACGTCCGTCTTTTTTTATTTGTTCAGGAGGATACATTTATATTTTTTTAATCTCACCCGTACGGAACTACGAAAGCCCTAGTAAATATTGCGCGGTTTACAGACTATCTGATCTCTAGAAAGTTATTATTATAACTTGGATTCATTATATCTTGGGAGTTGTTCGTAATCGTATCTAATCAGAGTCGGCTTTGGGATAAAGCGGCGGAGAACGACAGGCGCCAAATGAGGAGTTTGGGGACGGAGCTAAAATTAGACTAGGTACCTACCCCTTTAGTACTCAATATATCTACCTTTTTGCTCCATTTTCAACACTTAAATGCAAAGGAAAATTTAAGAAGTTTGAAAAATTATGTAATAATGTACCTACTTATTAAGTGTGTTTGTGTGTGTGAGGATTTTTTTACGACAGACGGGTCTGCGTTTTACCACAATTTCACCTGATGGGAAGTGACGATGTGGTCGAAGATATAGCACGCTTTCACAGTAAATACTTGTTCATTCTTGATTTGAACACACCCAGATTGTATTTATGTGGTAACACGACGACAAGGCATTCCACTCCCTTGACGTTCGCACTAAAAGGATGACCCAAAACGTTTAGTACGAACAGGCGGAACTTCTACCACGTTGAGGGTGTGGTTGAGGGTGTGGTTGAGGGTGTGTGTGTGTGTGTGTGTGTGTGTATTATAACCCATCATGGCCTCTTGTTTAGAATTAGACGGACAGGTTTGGAATGTCGACGTTAAATTTCACATGTTTCTAGAAAAGCAAACCATGTGCAAATTAATTGCATGTCCAAACATTTTTGGTTTCACCTTGCACGCCTCTTTCTGCTGCATAATTATTGACTTTTGTTGAGTAGAGAAACATCGAGATACATTCTACTAATATTATAAATGCGAAAGTTTGTAGCGATGGATGGATGGATAGATGGATGGATGTTTGTTACTACTATTGAATGGATTTTCATGAAATTCGCGGTTTCCCGGGATGAAAAGGTGTGTATATCCTTTTCCAGGACCTTATCTCCATTCTATCACCTGACGACCAGGCGTACGGCAAGCCGTCATTAATATATGGTTGACATCCCTCCTGCTCGCACTAAGCGCTTTGCTTCGACCTTCATAATGCGAACGGCCAAGGAGTGGAACTCTCTGCCGGCATCTGTGTTTCCGGATAGCTATAATCTGGGTGTCTTTAAGACAAGAGTGAACAGGTTTCTTCTAGGCAAACGTGCTACATCTTCGACCGCATCGTCACTTAACAACAGGTGAGATAGCGGTCAAACGCAAGCTTATAAATAAAAAAAAAAAAAAAAAAAAAGTACATACATACATACAAAATAAAAACTCGTTTAGTAGTTTTTGCGTAATTCAGTAACAAACATCCATCCATCTATCCTCACAAAATTCCGCATTTATAAATGTTAGTAGAATAGGATTAGTGTGACTACATCATACAGCCAAAACTAGCTAAGTACATTTATTTGTGCTACTAAGTAATGAGACGAGCACGTCGTTTGCCTGACGGTAAGCGCCACCCAGAACTTTTAATACCATAAAAAGTACAGCGTAGCACTGCATTGCGCTCATCACCCCGAGACATCAGATATAAGGTCTCATAGGCCCAGTTACGCTGGCTACAATGCCCTTCAAACCGGAACACAGTTATTCTTGCGCACTACTGCTTGGCGGCAGAATAACTGGCAAAGCTGTGATACTTACACAGACGGCTTCCCGCATTCGAGAGACCTACGACGAGTAAAACTTGCTACATAAAGCTCTATTACTATTTCAAAGGTCATCATCGTTAACCCCATAAAAGGGAGACGCCAAACTTTGCCCACATTCGAGTCTAATAATGACAAACTCGGGGAACGTGTGAAAGTTATGAATTTATCGGACACCTGTAGATTTCCCAGCGGGCCGCAAAATATTACGATTGTTTGTCGCGCGACTCGTGGCTCTATCCGAGGTCATAATGGAACTTTTTGTTGTAGAGGGTCGAGAGAGGGAGAAACTAGAGAAAGGTCTGTTACGAAACTAGCTCAGCAGACCTTCAGGAAAAGCCTAAATATCGTATCCTTCTATTTAGAAGGAGCTCCAGAAAGTAGATTCAAATTACGTTTGAAAAATATTCTAACGAAAAAAGCATGCATACAGTCAGTAATTAGGTGCATAGAAGACAAAGATGCATGGAACATTCGCTGCCAAGTAACCAACTGGCACATAATAACATAATATTGCCAGAAAAAAACGCAAAATATTGTAATGAAAGTTCTAAATAAGTTTTTATGTTGTAAAATTTATTTTTCAAGACAAGTTTTTAACAAATTCGTAATCGGAACTGCGAGCAGATTAAAATAAGCCCAAACATTAGTAATTTACGATTATCCGTCAAGGAGTTCCATTGCCCACCTTCCGTCTTCATCATCAGATCAGCTGGCTGTCACCATAATATTGCATCGGACTTTGATGAGTATGCAATATTTCAACTTCGTAGGACAAGAGGAAGTGGTTCTGATTCAGCTTGCAAGATTCCACCTCAACCGCGTTCGAGGCGAACCCTGCCCGCGGTACCGATTACGAATTTGTTAAAAACAGCTTGTCTTGAAACATATATTTTTCAACCAGTCTTGTTTCTATCATATATTTAATCTTGCTCTTTTCAAAACTGCATGGAAGTTGAGGTTTTTGCAAGTATGTGGTCATGTAATTTTAAAACTAACCTAAATAATGTACCTACCTACTTATCTATACGACGTAGAAGATAATAAAAAAGCAGCCTAGATTTGTCTAGATTGTATAATAATTTATATACAACTAGCTGCGCCCCGCGGTTCCACCCGCGGTTACCCGGGATTAAAAGTAGCCTATGTGCTATTCCAAGTCCTAAAGTACCTACAACCAAATTTCTTCAAAATCGTTTCCGTAGATTTTGCGTGAAAGAATAACAAACATCCATACATACAAACTTTCGTAGTTTTCTTTCGTTAAGTAAGGATGTTGGACCTAAATTATATTCTTTTATTACTGGAAACAAACTACACTCTACTTTTTTTTTACGCTTTCCATCTATGTTTGTGATCTATGTTTTGATCTATGTTTGGCCACTATCTCGCCTGATGTGAAGCGATGAGGTGGCCTAAGATGGAGCACATCAATCTAGAACTAAACCAAACTTACTAAAACATACGAGGAGAAGCAATTGGACAACCCATAGACCATTAAAGGCCTATAGATAGCTCAAATGCTCCAACCCACTACCAGTTAGCAGCGTACCCAAGATGCTGGCAGTATTGCCCCGTTGGATTGAATTGCAATACTGATTCTTTAAAATAAATCTTTAATTTGATACGTATTGTATAGCTGTATCCTACTTGATGCGTTAAGTTTATTTACTTTGTTTTCAGCTTTCGCAAAGGCGTAGTCTTCATAAGCTCCTTACTTTACACCTAACAACTATAACGCCCTTGTGCCCAAGGACATCACTTGACCCCTCCTATCGACCTTCGAACACAATACATACAACTAATGGTCACAGCTTCAGCATATCACAAGTTTCCAAGATTTCCGCTGTTTCCTGCCATTTCGTACAACTTTGGACACTATTGGGAAACTGCGAATTTACTCTCATGAGGGACGAAACATGAGGGACGATACAAGATAACATACTAAATTATTTTTAATTCGCCCATTTGGGCAGGCTTAGGTCTCTAGGACCATACCGCCTTGTCTTACTCAGTTTATGTTTGAGTTTGTAAAAATTATCATGATTTCTTTCGTATATCGTCGTATGAACAAGCCGGAACCTCTCCTAGTGCTTCAATTAAGTGGTGGAACTTTATTCAAGATTTCCATGGACTTTTTGGAAGAACATGAAAATTAATATTTTTCCCTATTTTGTTTCATTAGTGTAGACACTCGAGTGTAGACACTCGGGCACTTTTACGAACACATAATGGTTAATAGTTCACCGATATTACACATGATCACTTGAAATAACACTTGTTTAAAAAAAAAAACAAAATCGAACTGCAGCACTTTTTACTTCCTGCCAAAAAGTCTAACATACCTACTTCATTATAATAAAAAAAAATACCGTAACCGTACACTGAAACCTACATGTTCAAGTGACAGATCTCGACTTTTTGTGGTCTTATCCTAAATTAAAATACAAATGTATTTTGATTTAGGATAAGGCAACATCAGTCATTATTATTTTGTTTACACCGCCTACCTCTCTCACTCCGTTATTTAACTCCATCCAAAGGTTGTCTGGAAGTGATCGCTTTCAGCGATAAGTACGCCCACTACGCCATTGCACTTTAGTTTTTGAGTTGTTTTCATGTACTGTTTGTAAACCAAATCATAATGGTTTGGTGTACAATAAAGCATTTTGTATTTGTACTTAGTTTGCAGGGTCAGCGGGTTCTTTACGACAATGGCTTTGAGTCGCGCTCGGTCACTGCGTGAAATGAGTAGGTACTCCGAAAAGATCTCGTGGATTTTCTTAGGATATTTTAGAATGTTGAAAACTTAATAAAAAGAGATGTTGGTTTATGGAAAATAGTTCGTGTAATTCAATAACGTTACTGTCTTATTTTATATCTGTTAAAAACGCAGTCATTCTGTGGATTCGATGCCAGTGTTCTCAAAGATCCAGTCTTTGAAGGAGTAGATCCTGGTGTAGACATCAGGGTATCCTCTAGCGCAGGGCATGCCCCAGGAGACGATGCCAACTACGTTGCTGCCTTCAACTAGGGGACCGCCAGAGTCACCCTGGAATATAAAGTTTTATAGACAACACGTTTACCAGATTAGCATTTTTTTATGCTTCACGGCACGACGCGGTTTGGACATACCGCCAGTGCTGAGATCAAATAATTTATGTCTAGAATAAATAAATAAAATAAATACGGATTTATTGCGTTATTGTTTTTTTTTTAAAGTAAGTGTATAAGCGCTACGAAAGGAAGACTAATCAAGCTGCGCGCTTACGCGTAAAGACTATTCTAATGGGAAAAGCATACTATAATGTTGGTAATAGACAGTAATCGAGAAAAAATCTAAAATGTAGTTAGAACGAATGTTCGTCGAACCAGAAAGATCATTCAATCAATATTTTTGTAAAATAATAATGATTTATATTTTTATATCAATAAATAAAATCTAATAATTCTGACAGTTTTAATCTGTTCTTCATCTCAACCGAAACAACAATCACAGACCATGACGACATTTGTAGGCAAATGCCGTGAGGAAAATGCTTGTGTTTATTTTACGTTTTTGCTTTCATAAAATGCAAATTTTTGCAAATTTTTTCGTTCCATTACTACAATATGGTCCCTAAACTTCACAAAACTTTTAGAGCGTTATTTAACTAAAATAGTATTTTTCATGGCTATATATATTAATTGTAGTTAATATAAAACACTTTCTGAAAAGTTGTCCGATCCCCTATTATATATAGAAGACAAAGATGCTTGGAACATTCCACTTCTGAAAAGTAGCTAACTGGTACATAAGAAACATAACATTATAGAAAACATATAATAAAAAATAAAGATAGTGGTATTTTTTCCGATACGGTGGTAGAGTCATGGTGGTAATATGACGTTCATAAGTGCGTCTGGGCCAAAAATGAATAAAGAGATTTTGATTTGATTTCAGGATCTACGATGCCAGAGACAGATACACAGGTTAAACTTATAACACCCCTCTGTTTGAGTCGGGGGTAATAAAAGGAACTTACATGGCAAGCTCCTTCCCCGCTCCTGGTGAGGGAGCATATCTGTGAGTCATAGACCGGGTTGATGGCTGCGTAGATGTTCTGGCAACTCTCCACGCTTAGGGAGGTCAAGTTGATCATCTGCAGGTGCAACGGGAGAACTCCTGGGTACTGGAAGTAAACGTAATTGTTTTCAAATTTAAAAATGTAGGTAAGTAAGATTTAAAAATGTAGGTAAGTTTAGTAATTTTTAATCCGTTCACTTTTGGATTGTATAATATGTATGTTAATTATATATTGTATGTAGGTGTATATTGTATATATTTAAGTAATTAGATTATATATTGTATATCATATGTAAGCCCTTAGTATATCTATTATATTTTCTATCACCACCGTCTGTGTATGTTTCGTTACTCCTCTCCATCCAAAGGTTGTCTGGAAGAGATCGCTTTAAGCGATAAGACCGCCCATTGTTACACCACTGTAAACATTTGAATTGTACTTTATCTCTATTTTTAAGGTGAATAATAAAGTGTTTATCTATCTATCTATCTAAGAGATCGCTTTATAAAATTCATTCAAATAATTATAAAATTCATTAATATTGTTCCTCCCAATAGGGAATTTATGCATGTATTTTTTTAATGCATGTATCGATTCATTTATTGAATACTATTGATGAAAAAAAATGATTACAAATTTTACGGCATCATTCGTCAATAAAATAATTAAATGAAAATTTAAATCAATATAAACGTACCAATTGCGTGTGACGTCAAAATGTGGGGACCTAGGTACTCGTTATTGGTTTATCTATGCTACATGTGTGCGTGTGTCAATAATTTACCAATAGGGCGGGCTCTATGTCAAAAATTGACCAATAAGCAGCGAGGCGCGTGACGTCAGCATGTGGCTGCACGTAGGTACTCAAGCGTTCTGCGATTACGTTCCGATTCTCCAAAAATAATAAAAATAAACATTGAACAAAAATAACTACGCAATTAATAATAATAATTATATCAACTCTAGATGTTTACAGAAGTGATCTATCATAAAAAGGAATTTCCAGATTTTTCGACAACACATGCATATTCCCTATTTCTTTTTACCATCACTTTTGCGGCACTAGATAACCAATATCCATATACGAGTATACACCAAGTATGTACCAATGTTAAGTATGTTGGTATGCATGTACGAGTACCATGGCTCTTTGCTAAGTGGTACTTCCGCAGCCTAATGACGCAATTAGGCTGCGCGTTACGAAGTCCTGGAACAACGGAGGGTGAGGGTAGATTTCGCAAAACTCTTGTTTATTTTAAACCAGTCTTTGTAGGTTTTACTGTTAGCAGTTAGCAGATACCACAGTAGTATAGGATTCATATTTCACCATATAGGCCCAGCGGTTTAACCTGCGCGAGATTGCACTTCCAGTCAGATTCAGATTATTTATTGCTTCTATAGTTAGTACAAGGTGTGATTTGGTAAACGTATAAAGTCTTATATGGACTCTGTTGCACGACAGCAAAATTAAAAGAGAGGACGCAATTTTTGGCATTTCAAAGTCAATGGTTCATATTAACAATTTTTTTTATTAGTTTTTTTCATATTTTTGTATTTTTCTTATTATGCTGTTAATAATGTTTGTGCAGTATATACCAGATTTCCCAATTTTCCGGGCAACTTTACAATTATTCTTTCCATAAAAACCTAATTCAAATAAAATAAAAAACCAAATTGGTCCAGCCGTTCTCAAATGATGCGCTTACCAACGAACAGCGATTCATTTTTATTTATATAGAAGATCAACAACTCTCTCTTGGAAATAGAGAGAGAGAGAGAGAGAGGGAGAGAGAGGGAGAGAGAAGGAGGCAGAGAGGGGAGAGATGAGCCATCAAACGTCAATGCTATATTTTATCTCGCGGGCCCAGTGCGGCTGGGTGGATATTATTATGTCCTTTTTGTGTTTCTTGGACGTGGGGGTTATTTCAGGATATTTTTTTAGGGTTAGTAGACAGAGGCAGTGCGATACAAAATCATTTTTTTTATAATTGCAGAACAACGTGACAATTTTTTTTAATGGAGACGTTTAGTGAAATCTACTTTTCTGACGAGCGCCTACTATCATGTCGCTGGGGATTTTTATAAAAGTAAATGAGCCCGTAGTTTCTTTACTTTTCGTAGTGTTTAGGTAAATGGTCAGTAACCAACTTGTAACCACTTGTAACTTAGCGAATAAACGATTTTTTTACAACTACTACAATATATGAAACTATTATTGGATAAGCAATGAGATGAATACTAATAACTAAGATGCAACGGGGTGCAGCTAATAAAAAAAGCTTGTTTCAGCAGTTTCTTGCCGTATCTATTTTCCGATACGGATACAACGACTTGCTCATAGATGGCGCTGACACAAAGTAGCATAAACGCCCTTACAAAGTCGCTAATTTTAATACAAATCCTGCATCGCACAAACAAAGTTCGTATGACAGATAAGACCTATACAAGTTCCAAGTAGGTTCTGTCGTACAGCTGTTCCCGGGCCAACAACACCTGGCTCGGTCGGAAGATCTTCCTTATATTAAATAGAGGTGCTTCTACAGTGGAAACCTATACCTACCTATCTACCTACTTACTACCCCCGCTACCTCCATGAAGAGTCATTGTAATAATTGACGTTCATAAGTGCGACAGTGATGCCAAAACTGAATAAAAAACTTTTGAACTTTGTGTTGCCAGTTCTTCAGGAATAAGTAGCTTACCAGCGTCTTAATTTCCCTACTGCTAATGGTAGATTCTTGGCGCTGCGCGACCAATCTTTCCGTTTCAAAGGCGATTTTTCCCAACATAAATATGTACCACGAAGTTGTTTATTATCTGCATAGATTTCGTTGAATTGCGTTGGAAATCATTCAGTGTCTACTAAGTTTCCATACAAAGTCTCTCTATCAATTTTCTTGTCGTAGACGCATTTATCAAAAGTAACTTTCTAAGTAAAGAATCAAAGTTTTCTTATTTGCTACTATATTTAACATTCATGAAATGTTTACACGAAAATAGTTTTAAAAATGACGTGTCACTCAAAAGGTTTGCAACCCCTGCTTCTTGTCTGGTTCATTTATCTCCGCGTATATTACAATAATTATTATTACGGAGATAAATTCACGTTTTCCATCTATGTATTTGAATCAATGCATTTCCATACGATTTGTTTTCATTTTTTATGGAACTGAGTGATGAGACGAGCAAGACGTTCGCCTAATGGTAAAAGCCACGCCTGCCCATAACAATTGCATTGCCACCTAAAATTTCTAATACCATAAAAAGCACTGCGTAGCACTGCAATGCGGTCATCACCCCGAGACGTTAGATATTAAGTCTCATATGCCTAGTATTTTCACTGGCTACAATGCCTTTCAAACCGGAACACGCAGTAATGCTTGCGCACTACTGCTTGGCGGCAGAATAACTGGCAAAGCTGTGGTACCTACCCAGACGGTCTCTCGCATACGAAACACCTACCATGAGTAAAACGAAAGTACTTTTTCTTTTGTTTGAAAAATAATAGCTCAACTTACAGATAGTCTTCCCCACCCGCTCAGCACCAAGTCTGCATCAGCACCAGTATCTGCCGAAGGCAGGCTTATGGGCTGGACCAGCTCGCTGAACACTATGTCAGCATTGACCTGCCAATTTCATAAACAAAACTACTTTAGAGTAGAGTTAGTGTACCTACCTATTCACTGGAGCGGAGAGAAGCAGATTGGTTCGGAGCCAGGACAGTTTCTATCAATAGGACCATTGCAGGGCGATCATGTATTTTTCGTTTCAATCAATTTCAATAAGAACCGTATTACACAGTAAAATTGAATAGGTTGGGCGTATACATAACGATTCATAGCACAATCTCGCTTTGTAAATTTGTCGGGTAACTGGTTTCTCATTGAAATTGATATACTATCTGGATGGACGATCTATCCACGCGATTATGGTAATGCAAGTAGGTATTATTTATTTATTTATTTTAGGCAGTTATGAAACGTACAACAAAATAAAATTAACAAAGGCCCATAGAATACATACCTTAGAGACTAATAATATATATATATATATATATATATGTTAGTCTGTTAGTGTATATATATATATATATATATATACATTTACATTTACACATTTACATTTATAGTTACAGGTTAAGTCGTCCTAGATCCTTTAAGAGGCTGTAGTTTCCATCATTCCTGACTGATTTGACTATAAAACACTGTACCCAAAACTTAACCGTTTTCAAGATATTGGACTTTGAAGTTTTTTTTTAAATATAACACAATAATTATTTTATTACGCTACTACAGTAGGTACACAACACAAAAAGGAATTATTGTTTTTGTAACAGCGATAGGCTGTTACCTGTGGTACCTGTAGGCCAGAAGTACGATGAGAATTATGATGAGATAGCTGGGGCTACAAGGGAGTAATAGATTCATACCTTAATGACGCTTACGTCGTTCTTGATCAGGTAGCCGTCATAGTCCTCGTGGACGATGATGGTATCGACGGAGTAATGGTCACCTCCCAAGATCAGGTTGGTCGTGCCAACCACAACCTTGGTGTCGTATTTGGAACGGCTGTAAGGAGAGGTACTTTAAATTAGGACTTATATTTTATACTAGCTGTGCCCGCGACTTCGTCCGCGTGGAATAGTGTCTTTGGGTAGCATTTTTAATTATTTAGGCAAATTATTTTACAAATAAGTCATCTACGTGTCACATGTTACATCAGAATAGCTATTCAAGCTTTTAGTTCTAAAAATGACGATACTTCCATACAACTTTTCATCCCCCCTTTCAACCCCTTACAACCCTTTTTTCGCATTAAGAAGTAGCCCATGTCCTTTCTCAGGCTCTAGACTATTTGTGTACTAAATTTCATTTAATTCGGTTCAGTAGTTCTGGCGTGAAAGCGCGACAAACAAACAGAGACAGACAGAGTTACTTTTGCATTAATAATATTAGTAAGGATTTTTAGTATATGCTGGGATGGACTTAAGGCGGTAGGTCGTTTGATGGTACTAGTAGTTCAAGAATTTAAAGCTTATCCATCAGTGCTTGGTATGGCAACCGGCCTATAGCATCCATTCTTCCTAATATCTAAGGCCAGAATAGTAGCAGGTTACTTAGGAAAAGTGTAGAATCTTGGCTCTCTTGGCAGCGTAGAACCAAAACTCACCCAACGGTGCAGTGAGCTGCAGTCAGCACCCATCTGTTGCTCAACACGGAGCCCCCACAGAAGTGGGAGTTGAACAGACTCCTCAGCGACGCCTGGTACGGCACCCGCCCTTCAGGAGCATCTTGTCCCCCTACTATTCTAGACTGGAACGGCAGTAGGGCATTCTGGAGACCGAAGTCTAGATGTGGAACTCTTGGCAACCCTGTTAAATGAAGTAATATCCCCGTGAAATAATGACAGTTTGTAAGTGAGGTACATACAACAGGGGATCGGGCAGTAATCGAAAAAAAATCTAAAATGTAGTTACAACGAATGTTTGTCGAATTCGAAAGATCATTCAATCAATATTTTTGTAAAATAATAATAATTTATTATTTTAAATCAATAAATAAAATCTAATAATTATGACCTTTTTATCTGTTCCGAAACACCAACACAGTGCATGACGTCATTTCAAAGTAAATACCGAGTGCGAAGCTTGTGTTTATTTTATATTTTTGCTTTTTATCTATACCTACTTACCCCTTATTACTTCTAATTTTAGGTACCCACCAGTTGTTTTATATGATAATTTTTGGTACAATAATACTTAATATAATATAACAAAAGGCTTAATAATTTAAAAACTAAATAAAACTAAACTAAAAGATATTAAATACTATGTACATGCGGGTACTGAATGGCCTACAGATAATTCAACCGATGCCCGTCGTCCGGCAACGTGCCCAAAATGCTGGCGGCGTTTCCTCGCTGAATTGCAAGGCTGATTCTTTGGGCAAAATACACGCCAGCATTTTGGTCACGTGTGGATTCCACCAGCCGCCCCGCCAAATCCTTATAAATCTCTAGTGCTCCTGGTCCCCACGGGCCCAACGTACGGTACCTACCTATAATACCCATACCTATAATTTTAGGTACGTTTAGAACTTTATTTAATTAAAATATTATATATATATATATATATATATATAATATATATATATATATATATAATGGTTAATTTTAAACACTTTCTGAAAAGTTGTCCGATCCCTATTATCGGTAATACACTAAAGATATAAACAGAGTCAAGTTTTTGATCAGACGTTTGAAGAATTTATTATAGGTAGGCTGTGTTTCATAGTCGACCAAATATTCATTTCATAGGTTCCATTGATTTCCGTCGTAATTTCATAGAAATTTAATACATTGAAATGGGTGCTCCTTCCCTTCATGATAGTTATACAAAATCCATTTAATTTGTGTCGTAACTTTCTGCCATATAATTATTCTTCAACGCAGGACGTCTCCAAAGTTCCAAAGCGGGCGACTATTTTTGTAAAAGACTTCAGAGGGGTGTTGAAGCCCCAAGTTTCACCTGTCAACGAGGCAGCTAATTAATGAAGGTAAAGGTAGAATGAAGGTAAAATCTCATTTGGCGTGAAACGAGAAATGAAAGGTGCGAACAAAAGAGTCATTGGAGAGCTAAGGCCGGGAAAATTATGTCACGAATAGAGATGTTTCGGAACGGGTGAAAACTCGATTTCTTCTTATTAATTTCGATACAGTTTATCGATTTTCTTGTAAATATGGTGAATATACTTGCTACAAAGCAGGTAGTTTGTTTTTATTTCAATAATTTGGAATAATGATGATACGACTAAGATTTCTACTTAGTAGGTATAACATGGCATTTGTATTTTGATTTAGGATAAGAAAAGAACACATAATTTATTTTTATTTTATTTATACCGCCACAGAATACTAAAGGAAGCCGACCTCTCTCACTCCGTTAGTTAACTCCATCCAAAGGTAGACTGGAATAGATCGCTTTTAGCGATAAGTCCGCCCATTGTACATTAGTTTGCAAGTTGTGTTCAGTACTGATTGGTGTACAATAAAGCATTTTGCATTGTATATTTTTAATTTTGAATGAAGTTGATAGATCTGTAATGAGAATCTCACTATTAAATAATCGATTAAGAATTATAATCATTCGTACTAAAACCTTATCTACTATATTATATAAAATCGATTATTGCGAACATCCCTAGCCTTAGCTAAATTAAAATTATTTTCTGTTAATGACAAAACCGGCTGCGGTTTGCACGGTTTGTTGTCTGGAGCCGTGTTGTTGCGGTAATTGAAACCGTGCATGGTAATTAACCGGCACGCTGCGAGTACCTTTTGTACTATTGATTATTCTGTGTTGTTACTTGTTTACATAATTGATTTAAAAGAAATTGTTATTCATTCGCGGCGGCTTTATGTTTAGTAGCTTGTGAATAAAATATGAGCTATGGGGGTAGGTTTTTTTTAATTTAGATTGGATAAGATAACTCTTTATTGTTTTACCACCAGAAAACATAATAACAAAAATGAAATAACAATCTTAAAAACTAACTAAGTGTTACAATGAGCGGTCTTATAAAAAGCAATCTCTTTCAGACAACCTTTGGATGGAGAGGACTTAACGAAACTGTAAGAGACGGGGGTATCAACATAAATTACATAATAAACAAATGCATGTACAAAGAGAACAAACTATAACAACATATACTTACATACTTACATATAGGTACATCTATATATTAAATATATAATAATACTAGCTGACCCGGCAAACGTTGTTTTGCCATATAAATTAAAAAAAAATGTTAAGGGTGAACAACCCTTATCACTTAAGGGTATGAAAAATAGATAGTAGCCGATTCTCAGACCTACTGAATATGCATATAAAATTTGGTAAAAATCAGTAAAGCCGTTTCGGAGGAGTAAGGTAACTAACATTGTGACACGAGAATTTTATATATAAGAAAGATCCCAAACCCTTTTAAAAAGTCAAACATCATAAAATATTTATAAAGTAGGCACAAAAATATCTTTTATACGTCTTATACACATAATACAAATTATTTAGTAATACGTTAAAAAATTTAACTTACGTAATATTGTATTTGAAAAAAAAAGGATTTCTTAGCAAGCACCCAGAGAAAAGGATCAATGCATGTCAAGTGATTATAGAATAGTAAAGATAGATAACTTATTTATTTATTTATTGAGGCAATCATCAGCGTTGCAGAAATAGCATTAAAAATATATGTATATGTTATACAAATAAGGCAAATTATTGATTACCATAATTAATACTAAACTTGATTAGACTTAAATGTTGTTATACATACATAAGTGCACCAATACAATGCTAGTATGGGCATCATAACTACACCATTATAATTATATTGTTTTAAGTTGATAATTGTGAGCGAGTGTGGCTCAGTGGGAGCTCGTGCGATTTTCGATCCGACGCACCCGAGTTCGAATCCCGCTGACCCCGCACCACTAACTTTCTTAAGCTATGTGCGGATTTAACACTCGCTCTAAAACGGTGAAGGAAAACATCGTGAGGAAACCGGCATGTCCAAGAATTTTTCACAAAAAGTCAAGGACATGTGACATTCACCAACCCGCACTGGGCCAGCGTGGTGGATTATGGCCTATTCTCTCTCTATGAGAGAAGGCCCGTGTCCCAGCAGTGGGAACGTGATGGGCTGATGATGATGAAGTTGATAATTTGTTTAAGCTGAGATATTAAGTTTGATATTCTAATGCAAATTGAAGATGAATTAAATTGAAAATTAAATGAATGGAAATACAAAATTGTTTATTTTTTATACCTATGCAGAACGTGGTGATTAAAATAATCAATAACGCTTAAAAAAATGTAACAATAGGCGGCCTTATCGCTAAAAGCAACTTCTTTACCTTTGGATGGAGAAGACTGTAAATGTACCTATAAGTACCTACGTCAATGAGTACGCAATGAAATTATCAAAATACAAAGTTTTTTACCTTGGACGCTGATAAGCAGACAGGCACCAAAAATCAAACCTAGTCCTCCCATCTTTTCAAAAGCCAACAATACTGTACGGAGAATCTGACGTTGAAGCAAATTGCATTGAGCGTTCATCTATTTATACTCATAGTTGAGTTTGAGGAGCTCTCATAGCTCTTAGGAAGATTAGTTCTGAGATACGGCACTTCAGATAAATGCTAGGTGTAAGGACCTTTGTTTTGTCTAAGCTGGAGAGGTGCTTGATTTATGAGACTCTGATTACTGCGCCGTAGAATACATAATCTATTTTAGGTAGGTACATATGCTACTACACACATGGCCAACGAATTAGTCTGCCCCTTTAACGAAGTAACGTCGCCGTCGCGGTCGCCAGCTTTTTGGGCGTAAATTCTGTTTTTTACCACGTTTTTATTAAGTCACTTTCTTGTTGGTCTGAGTGTCCGTCTGTCTGTCGTTCCAAGTGGAATCTTGCAACTTAAATTTCGAGCACTTTCCGATTAGCTAAACTTTCAGGGTAGCTTACAGCTCAATGACAATGTATTCTAAATCCATAAATACGTGGATTTTGGATTAGCTTTTTAATCTATTACTAATTCTTTTTACCTTTAAATTTACTTTTTAATTTTCTTATAGGTTAGTTTAGTCATTATAACTGTTTGTAAATAAATGCTACTTATATTAAAATCTACATAGTTTAGAGATGTATAAATTTTTTGCTATGTATTTACCTACATAGTTTGCTGCTAAGAAACTATTACCAACTATTACCAATTACTTAGTTTGTTGGTTCGATTCTTGCTACGGGTCGAATATTTTTTGAGCGGAACTTGTAAGCGCAAATATTTTTGTCCATGTTTGTTAATGCATCTGAGCAATGAGACAAGCAAGTCGTTCGCCTGATGGTAACCGCCCCACTTACTCATAACAACCGCAGTGCCACCCAATTTTTTTTTAATGCGTTGCAATTTGCGCTCATCTCCCGGAGACATACCTATTTTAGGATTTGAATCTTATTTTAGGTTAATGAATGTTGTTAGGAAAATAAAAAACGCAAGTGAAGGCAAAACGGAAGGCTAGTAGACAAGACAGTGAAGTGCTACGAGTACGTCATGGCGTAGGTAATAGGCAGCTCTACATAATTTATCGCACTCGATAAAATGTGTTACAGTCGGTACTTATGAATCTACTTGATAGAGGTAGTAGGAAAGTCCTGTGAATTAGGTCACTGCTAAAACGTAGTGATTATACTTATCGTTCGGCGCTGCTGCAAGGCCGAGGTTGACGTGTGTTGATATAGGTATGTAGTACTAGCACTTATTTAATAAATAAATACGCCCAATGAACACATATCCTGGCCTCTTACTACGATTTCCTGTATCTACGGAACCAGGAACGATGAGGACCAAGGTCCCACCACACTCAGAAAAAAAACTAGCACTTTTTTATGCATATTTGGATTATTGGGTCGGGTTTTGGAAATTTGGATCAAGGTAGGTAGGTACAATTATTTCTTATAGAACAGAATTCTTTATTTCAGGATACACAAACGATACTTCTTGTCTATAATCTGTGTCTGTGTAAATAAATAATTAATAAATCATAAGGCTCGTCTAATTACTAGTAGGTAACCTTCACTCAAGTATAACATCACCTCTCACAAACAAGAAAGAGACAGATAAAAAAAATCTAAAAACTTTTTAATGCATTGTCATCGAGTTGTGAGCTACCCTGAAAGTTTCATCCGAATAGCTAATCGGGAAATGCTCGAAATTTGAGTTGCAAGATTCCACACGGAACAACTGCAGACAGACAGACAAACAAGAAAGTAACGTGGTAAAATAAAAACGTGGTAAAAAATAGAACAACAGAGGGTCGGAGTTGACCTATTTCAAAAGTTGTGTTAAAAAAAATGATGCGGACGAAGATATCTTGGTACTATATTTGTATTAAAGGGCTCGCATAATAAGGACGATGAGAGCACTGAAGCACGCTTAGCGCGTTTATTACAAGATTTCACATTTTTACCCTTCTTTTTATATTTTTATATCAAAAATAGACCGAAAAATAAGAAATTAGATTTTTTTCTTTTTCTCAGATTTTTATGATAAGTCATAAAGATTAAATATGGCCAAATTCGCTGATCCCGAGTATGGCAGAATAAATTCGTATGCCGAAGCCAATTTTTTTTAATTGCTCTTTTATCTGGTTCAGGCTCCGAGTAAGAACCTTGCCTTGATTTCTGGTTTTATCATTGAGGTCTCCTCAATGGGTTTTATGGCTTCAGAACTCAGAGTAACTTCAGAACCTACTTTGAGCTGATTGGTTTACAAAATTTTAAATAACAATGTGACAATTGACCTTGACATATTTGACATAACCACACGACATGACTACAGAGTATAGCAACTTTTTATTTGTTATACTGGCCTAGGCCAGAGGTCGGCAACCTTTTGAGTGGAAGAGCCAAAAATAGCAATTTACAAAATTTCAAAGTTTATAAAGAGCCACATTTTTTTTCTTGCAAATAATAAATAGTACTTTCATAAATATTTTTTTTGATAAAAAAAACTAATTTATTTATTCATAAGAAACATATCTATTTATCTATACTAATATTATTAAGAGGAAAGATATTTTGTTTGTTTGTTTTTTTTAACGAATAGGCTCAGAAACTACTCATAACTTGTTGTTTTAAGTTTCAAACACAACTCTAAATTTTCATTCATTAGTTGGCTTCTTACTTTACTTTTAATTATATTCATGCAAGAGAACACTTGCTCGCACGAATATGTCGATCCGAAGGTAGTCACGGGGGAGGGGTGCTGCGGTGAAAAACGAGTACAAGAGGCTGAGAGATAGAAATGGTGCCTAATCCTCTTGAATCGATTCACAACGGTTTTTAAATGATTTATTTATAAAATAAATAATTTTTGCGTATGGAACTAATGAGCCGCAGATTCACATCCAAAGAGCTGCATGTGGCTCGCGAGCCGCAGGTTGCCGACCCCTGCTCTAGGCTAATCAAATGATCGACATTCTGCTAAATTCCTTACTCCTTCGAGTTTCTTCAAAATATTTGCAAAACCAGTAAATGAAAAAAATCTGATCTTTTTTCTTTCATTCAGCATGCAAATATCTGGAAATGGTTTCGATTAAATCGCATCTGACGGCGGTAAAAATGTCATTGACTCTTAATTTGTGTGGGAAGTCCTTGCACTGACGTCACGCTTGGGGTGTATCAAAGAATACTTTGTCTTTAGGGTGTATTGTGCATTTCCCCCAAAGATAAAATATAGTAGTTTTTCTTTGATTTCCCCCGCCAACCTCTACCCAACCACTTTATGTAACGGAGTGCGGTGGCTTTGGCATGTACTTAGTACTGTTAGGTATTCTTTGGCTTTGTTATTGATGCAGATAATTGTTGATAGTGCAGAAGAAAGTTATGGTGCTGACGAAAAGTATTTTTTTTGACAATAATTTATTTCATTTCCAGCCCCTAACTTATAAAATGCCAGCAAGCTATAGTAGCACTCTCTGCGTACGTAAGTAGCAATCTACTATCAGCATGATTCTGCATTTATTGAATTCCACGTGCAGTCTCTTCAAGCTTGTCTGCAGAAGCAGCGTGGCAGTAAAACCAAGTGCTAATAAAGTCAACAATCGACACTTCAGACTAAGAATTACGACAGTTCAATGCCCAGCTTAGTTAAACACTTGGGCTATTTTATGTGCTAGCTAGACCTAACTTTAGCACTTAAGCGGAGGTTTATAATTAAGTATGAACACAGAATATTTAATAGTATAACATACTAAAAGTGTCGCACGGAAGACTTTAAGACTCTATGAAAAACCATTCTCGGTAAAAGCACCGAATACTTAATAGTACCATGAGGTAGTAAAGGACTTTTTGGCGGGAAGTGAAAAGTGATACAGTTCGATTTTGTTTTATTTTCCAAACTAGTGTTATTTCGAATGAGCATGTGTAATATCGGTGGAATATTAACCATTGTGTTCAAAAATGTGCACGAGTGTAGGCAAATAAAAAAAAATAGGGTAAACATTGTTTTTTATGTTCTCCCCAAAAAGTCCATGGAATTTTGAAAACTTGAATAAAGCTTGAAGCTTGAATAAAGTTCCACCACTTTATTGAAGCACTAGAAGAGGGTCCTGCTTGTTGCTGATGACCCTCATTCTCAACAAAAGTATAATAAATGGAATATTAAACTATCAAATAAAAACTACTTAAGACATGGCGGTATGGTCGCCCGATTTCTAAAAATGCTCCTGATTATTTAGTGTTTATTAGTTACTTCTTCAGCTATGAAACTTTACATTAGTTCACGGTAATTTTTTTGGAACGAGTTTGTTTGTCTGTTGGTAAGCGTCATGCCTGCCCATAACAAATTGCAGTGCCACCCAGGACTATTAATAGGATAAAAAGCATTGAAGTCGGTTATTTTTGTTAGAATATGAATTATTTTTGGTCATTGTTTAGATATGTCTTTTTTTCTATGTAGGAGGTTTTTTTTGAAAGTGGGGACGAGACAAGCAGGTTGTTCTCCTAATCGTTAGCAACACGCCTGCCTTGCAAGTGTTGTAGCAGCATCCAGAACATGCAAAATCCTCCGCGGCACTGAACTGAGCTCGTCAACTTGAGGCATATAATGTAACTCATTAGTCTCAATAGGTATTATATACCTAAATCTCTACAAATAATAACTACTATAAATTCGAGAATATAATTACTGCAAATTGATTATATTCAGTAATTCGAGTTTTCTGTAATTGAAAAAAATATTATTTAATTTTATATTAAAACATATTATTTTATTTTATATAAATGTATTTATTGACAATTATTTAAATAGACATATTTTTATTGAATTACTATTTGTCAAATATACTGTAAGTAGTACGAATTTTATTGAATTGAATGAATTATCTTAATGAATTATTGCCTGACATGTACCTAATCTCTTATCAATAAAATACTGTGCGTATGACCACAGAATCTATGACTAATTACACCCTTACCATAACCATACCGTTGAACTAACATCTGAACCCTGTTTTGTAATGGTCCTTTCCGCTATCGCTACAAGTCTAGACTGCAAGATGGCGCGACAGTAAACCAAACATTAGAACTAAATTAGAAAATGCCTGATACATAAAACTTTGATAAAACTACTTTATGAAGTGCCGTGTTAGTGTTGGTAGATATTTGTGTGAAACGAGCTTCATAAGAAAATTTATTTATTCATGGTAAGTCTCTCGTATGCGAGAGGCCGTCTGGGTAGGTACCTCAGCTTTGCCAGTTATTCTGCCGCCAAGCAGTAGTGCGCAAGCATTACTGTGTTCCGGTTTGAAGGTAATGTAGCCAGCGAAATTACTGGGCATATAATGACTACTTATCTGTTTCGGTGATGAGCGCAATGCAATGCTACGCAGTGCTTTTTATGCTATTAAAAGTTCTGGGTGGCTTTGCAATTGTTATGGACAGGCGTGGCGCTTACCATCAGGTGCACGACATACTCATCTTATTAAGTTTTGTAAAAAGAAAACTTTACAAAAATGGACGCACTTTTTTATTTTAAACGGTATCGAGATGAGCTGAGCATGCCAAATTTCATCAAACTCCATTTAGTAATGTTTGCGTGATTGAGTAACAAACATCCATCCATACATCCTCACAAACTTTCGCATTTATAATATTAGTTGGATACTCAAATAATATTTGTCCAGGGAATAAATGAGAACGTGGTCCCTCTTCGTGAGGAGACAATGACCTTTTACTGTGTAGGTGGCGATTGAGATAATGAATAAATTGCTGAATAATCATGTTCTACAAGTCAGTTCGCATCTCGACAGAAACCAGTGGCAGGAGTAAGAAAACAAATTATCCTGGCCTTAACCGGGGATTTGCGATTCACTGGGCAGGCGACAGAGGCGACATCATAGAAACGAGGCGACATCTTAATTATAATGCTGTCAAATTATCTATATTACAATCTTCGCAGGGACGATACAGTTTGACGCGCAGAGTTATTGCGGATTAAAATAAATAAAATAGCTTTTATTTCCCTACACCAAAATGTTCTTAATATAAAAAATGACTTCTTACTAAATATATCTTATATTTAAACCTATTCTCTTACTTTTTGATTAGTTTGTTAGTACAGTTCTTTAAGAATCTTAAAATTATGTTAAGTAGTAAGTTTACTATTCTAAGTGTCGTTAGTTTAAGGACCGCTTGTGGAGGTAAAAGCCTCCTCCAATCGTTTCCATTCCTCTCTTTGCCTGGCATTTCTTGGCCAACACTTCCCAGCGACGCTTACTATGTCGTAGTTCCATCGTTATCTTCGTTTTTTATCCCTTGAAACCCAGTTCGTTACGATCAGAGCCCACCTATTTTCCTCTAGTCTCTGAAGGTGTCCAGTCCATTTTCACTTTAATTTCAGTATTTGAATGACTGCATCTTTTGATTTTACATTTTTTCATATATTTGAGTTGTTATTGCAGATTATAAATGTATTGTCATTGTTTTTTAGTACGCTGTGACTCTTCAGGAAGTGCGAAAACTGCCACTTCATTTTTAAGTCGCATATTTTATGGCCTAAAGATTTCTGGTGAGTAGCCACCGACGGTCCACCACATGTAATATAAAGGCATTATAAAAACGAGTACTTTTAGTTCGTACATTACTTAAATAGATTAATTTTAAGTTGGTTATAATCATCTGAGCAAATGTAGAGGGAAAGCGCTTACGTGGCAGACCCCCAATGGATGGAATGAATGGATGGATAGTCAGACCAGCTAAAGGAGAGCAAGACGTCCAAGTTTCAGACTGCATTCCGAATGGGTATGGACAGGAACCGATGGAGACGTGCAATACATAACTGGACGAAACATGGTGATCACGACTTTCAGTCATGAAGGATCGATCGGAGAGGGAGATAGAATAGTAGCAAACAATTTATTACCTAATATTAACAGAAACCTACCAAAATCCAATTCAGCGCCTTCGGCCAATCAATTGTGGCTAAAAGCCACATTACGGATTCCGTGACATGGGCACAACCTATTCATTACTGGGCCCCAATTCACTATGAAACATTGGCGATTTCTTGCTTCGAAATCACGTCGATTCCTTCATTAATAAACGACATCTCTCTGACGCATTCATATCTTCATATATATGACGCGCCATAGAGAATACGAATTTTGCAGAAGTCGTTTATTAATGAAGGAATCGACGTTTCCTCGAAGCAAGGAATCGCCAAGTTGTCATAGTGAATTAGGGCCCTGGTTATTTTCGGCCCAGCACAGGGTGTGAATTTTTCATGGACAAAGGCAAGGTCGAGTCGCCCGATGACGGGCTAAAGAGCCCGCCTGCGTGTCGGAACAAAAGCAAGGAGACCTTTGTGGTCAAGGCTTTAGGAAATGAGCTTATGTACCTACGTCAATGGGCGATACTGTAGCGCACTGTAGCGTTTGATTCGTGCATAGTCATATCGATTATTGGTTGTTTTTAGGAACATAACTTTTTTATGGAACTGAGTAATAAGACGAGCAAATCGTTCGCCTGATGGTAAGCTCCACGCCTGCCTATAACTATTGCAGTGCCGCCCAGAATTATTAATACCATAAAAAGCACTGTGCAGCACTGCATTGCGCTCATCGCTCTGAGACATCAGATATTCAGATCAGATAGTCTCGTATGCCCAGTAACTTTGCTGGCTACAATGCCCTTCAGTAATGCTTGCGCACTACTGCTTGGCGGCAGAATAACTGGCAAAGCGATGGTACCCACCCAGACGGCCTCTCGCTTACGAGAAACCCACCACCGGTATTTAATAAATATCTTTTGATTTTTTACGTGTATCGTAAAAAATCAAAAGATATATAATAAGATATTTTATTTACAGGTTACAGGTTTCTTCTAGGCGAGCGTGCTACTTCTTCGACCGCATCGTCACTTAACAACAGGTGAGATAGCGGTCAAACGCAAGCATCTAAATAGTAAAAAAAAAAAAAAAAAAATCATGTTTTCCATCTTCAGTGGTTTAGGTTGTGCGTCATTTGTTAGTCAGCCAGTCATGGAACTCTTTTATATATAATACCAGCGACCCGCCCCGGCTTCGCACGGTTATTATACAAATATAAACCTTCCTCTTCAATCACTCTATCTATTAAAAAAATCCGCTTTGCGTAGTTTTAAAGATTTAAGCATACATAGGGATATAGGGACAGAGAAAGCGACTTTGTTTTATACTATGTAGTGATGATTATTTAAATACTAGCTGTTGCCTGTGACTTCGAGCGCGTAATTAATTAATCTAACCTGTTCCCGATAATTTTCCATCCCACCCTAATCCCGCTCCTGCTCCTACTCCGCTCTTGTCCCGATCCCGTCCCCGTCTTATCCCTTCATTTCGTCCCGCTCCTATCCAGATCAAGTCCTTTTCTTATACCATTACAGTCCCGCTTCTATCCCCATTATATCCCGTTACCGACCCCTTCTAGCCCGGAACCATCCCCTCCATATCCCGTTACCATCACCCTTTCGTATTCTGTTACCATCCCACTCCTATCCCGTTACCCTCAATAGTAATAAATAATGTATGTAGGTAAGAAAGGTACTAGGAATAGTAAGTAAGTAATGTGTAAAGTGGGTTTGTGTTTATATGTGTATAGTAATAGAGGTACTTAGTCGATATCTTACAACAACTAGGGTACTCGTAAAGATTAAGTGATATTATGACTATTTTCTTGGTATCTAGAAGTTAGTCACCTTAATAGAAAAAAATATATTATAAACGTGAAAAATGTTTATCATGCTTTCAACTGTTTTACAATAAACTAATTTATTGTTACTATTTATTATTTTTTCTATAGTTTGAGGTCTTATCCCTTATGGTACGAATAAAAAATACCTGCTTACTATTGCGACATACAGTCTCTGAATATTGTCATAAAAACAGTCAGTTGTTTTTTTATAGAACTGAGTGATAACGCGAACAAGTAGTTCGCCTGATGGTAAGAGCCACGCCTGCCCATTACATTGCAGTGTCCCCCAGAACTTTTAATATCACAAAAAGCACTGCATTGCGCTCTTCACCCCGCAACATCAGATATTAAGTCTCATATGCCCCCGCAATTGAACTTATTATTATTATTTAAAATTAAATGTGGTGTGCAACCTCGTTCAGAATTTCATTGAACATTTTGAGGGTGTCTTCCGGTATAACTCACGACTCTTTTACAGTTTCACCACCGGTCAAGGGCTGTCGTTATGGTGGTCCTCGCTCCAAATCCATCAGATCGACCTTGCGCATTTTAATCTCAATAAATGGTGTAGACTGGTATATCTTGATCTAGAGTAATTGGTTTCTTTAATTTTGATTGTTTATCAAAAGAAATATAATAAAATAGGTACTGAAACATTTTTAGCATATACACACATTAGCTACTATAGAAATGAATAATCGGCCAAGTGCGAGTCGGGCTCGTGCACGAAGGGTTCCGTACCATTATCTATAAAAACGGCAAAAGAATCACGTTTGTTGTATGGGTGCTCCCTTAAATAATTATTTTATTCTGTATTTTAGTATTTATTGTTGTAGCGGCAACAGAAATACATCATCTGTGATAATTTCAACTGTCTAACTATCACGGTTCATGAGATACAGCCTGGTGACAGACGGACAGCGAAGTTTTAGTAATAGGTTCCGTTTTACACTTTGGGTACGAAACCCTAAAAATGGTATTTAACTACATCGTTGTGCTAAAGGCACCGCTTTTACAAAGGTGTTATATATATATATATATTTCTTCAAAAATACGTAATAGCAGTTTTTCTTCAAAATTCAACCGATGTTTTCTAAGAACAAAACTTCCTCACTGCAATGGAAAAGGTAACATACCCTGAAGGTCCCAAAATTTTGCCACAACTGTATAGGTATAATTATTTCTTCATTATTATTTTGTGCCCATTGCTGTGGAGACCATGGGCTGTTTGGGCACTGACACCAAGAGTTTGGTGAGTGAGATAGGGCGTAGAATTAAGGGGTAAACTGGTGACCCCCGCTCCTGCTCGTACCTGGTGCAAAGGTTAGCCATAGCTATCCAGCGCGGAAATGCAGCCAGTGTTATGGGCACTTTTGCACCAGGTACAGTTGTGTACGAGGTTATTCGACAGAGAACCAAAGTCATTGACATAGCCCACAGAATTAGTCAGCTGAAGTGGCAGTGGGCCGGACATATTAGCCGCAGAACCGATAACCGCTGGGGTAGACGTGTTCTAGAGTGGAGACCGCGTATTGGCAAACGTAGAGTAGGACGCCCTCAGGCTAGGTGGAGCGACGATCTTCGCAAGGTGGCTGGCAGCAGCTGGATGAGAGTAGCCGGGGATCGTGCTCTGTGGCGTGCAATTGGAGAGGCCTATGTCCAGCAGTGGATTGCAACAGGCTGATGATGATGATGATGATGACAGTTGGGGGTGGGTTATTTGATTAATTTAATGTAAGACATATATTAAATTTTTATTTAAGATATCAAATTATTGTTTAATGTATTTTTTGTGACAATAAAATCTGTTTCTTCATTTCAATCGTCGATGAATGGTATATCTGTAGTGTAGATATACCATTCGAGTGTTCGATCAAAAATAAGAACGTTCAATTCAGATACGTAGTATTTACGTTTCCCGTTATTTAACTGTTCAAATATCGTTGTGACAAACTGACAACACAGTAAGTACATACTTCTTTATATATTAAATATCTGAAGCCCAATTCTTCTCAATACAATTTTTTTCAGATATTTTTTTTAAATACGCCCCTTTTGGTAAGCTACAGTCTTTAGGACCATAGCGCCTTTCCTTACGTAGTTTTTATTTAATAGTTTGAAAACATTAAAACGATTTATTTCCTATTGTAGTCAAAATCAATGTCATTCCTAGTGCTTCAATAAAGTGGTGGAATTATATTCAAGCTTTCCATAGACTTTTTTGGAGAACATACAAAGCAATGTTTTTCTCTATTTTGTTTCATTTGCCTACACTCGTGCACGTTTACGAACACTAATGGTTAATATTCCACCGATATTACACATGATCACACGAAATAACACTAGTTTCGGAAATAAAATAAAATCGAACTGTATCACTTCTCACTTCCCGCCAAAAAGTCCTTCCACTTCCGATCTAGCGTCGATCTCATACAAGTCATAAATGGTATTCTGCTAACTTGAAAAATAACATCGAACGTCGATCGAAATGTGAATGTTAATGAAATATTGCCGAAAGTTGATCGAAGTGTAAATCAAGTGTAAACGGTATTCTGCTAACACAAATTGCCAATATGGATCGGTTAGTTTGTATTCCCGTGCGTATTCATTTAAACGTCAAAAATGTTTTAAGCTATTGCATAGCTTCTATCGCGGGCCTTGAGCGTGGAGACCGAATCCAGAAATTCCGTAACGAAAATAACCTAACACCCCCCACTCCGCATGCTATGCAATAGCTTTACCGCGGCAGTCTCCGAGTGCCACACGTCTTTTTTGTTTTCAAATTCACCTTTTGTGCAGGCTAAAGTCTCTAGAACCATACCGCCTTGTCTTACGTAGTTTTATTTGATAGTTTAATATTCCATTTATAGCCTATAGTTTTGTTGCGAATGAGGACAAACATCAGCAACAAGCCGGACCCTCTCCTAGTGCTTCAATAAAGTGATGGAACTTTATTCAAGCTTTCCATGGACTATTTGGGAGAACATAAAAGGCAATATTTTTCTCTATTTTGTTTTATTTGCCTACACTCGTGCACGTTTACGAACACATAAAGGTTAATATTCCACCGATGTTACACATGATCTCTCGAAATAACACTTGTTTGGAAAATAAAACAAAAAAGCATCACACTGAGATTATATCGAGACTAGACTGTAGTTATTACGAGCAGAATACCAATGTTTCTTTAATTCACAATTTAGTTTCGATTTGGTCATGTTTCATTCAACGTCATTTAAATTACGCAGAATTGGCCTTCTGATTTCAGCCACTCTTTCGGGTAGTAAGTACAGGCATTTATTTACATGCTTCAATCGGAAAATCTTTTTTCGTTCAAATTTGCTAACAGAAAACGCGATGTCTTTGAGCTTGAGATATGTTTCACAAAGAGAGCGTTTTTATTCTAAATTATTTAGAAGTATAGCTTTTTCTCGAGACTTGGTCTGCGTGGATAACTGTTTTTTTTTAATTTATTGACGATTATAGAAGGGCTTTGTCCACATCGCCCAATCGGTACATAATATAGAATAACTGCTAATATGAAAAAAAACTTAAGCCATTTGTCTCGTTTCCACAATTATTTTAATAAGATATCATGAGAGCGCATACTAAATTTAAAAAAAATATATGGGACCATAACATTCAATATTATCGAAGCTATACTGAACCCACTGAAGAATTTTCCAAATCAGTTATAAATGACATGATGAGTTCTGATAGGTAATTAAAAAAATTGAAAAAAAACAATTGAATTGAGAACAATTTTAAAGTCGGTTAAAGAAAAGAGGTCGTTCTTACAAGAGGTTGTATCTTCGTTGTCACCCAATCGACTTTGCAAAGCAGGTATATGTAGATAATGGAGAGCTGTTGTACATAGCTTTAAGTTGATTAGCATCATTTAGAAAGAAAGAAAAGGAAAAGAAAGTGAGAGGTTCCTGCCTCCAGGAAATGGGAGAAAATCGGGAGCACTAAATAACACAGCTTTCTTGTACAGCGTATATTGCGAAGAGACTGACAGATACAATTTTTATGAATACCCACAATGACGATATAAAAACACCTACCTACTTATTCATACATTACACCCCACCACTAAATTAACAGTACAGATAGCTATCATATGACACCCTAATCTTAATTAAGAATATAGGCAAAAATGCTTAAGTAAATTAACATTAACCACACATATTTATTTTTAAACCTATTATGTACTTAAGAAGAAATAGAAAACAATACATTTCATCTAGACATTAGCATAATAGAGGACGCTATTAAAGTATTCACTTATCTCTTAACTATAATGAATATAATACAGAGTGTGTTTAGTTAATATTGTACTGGATTCCCATAGCGCTCTACAGGTTTTCTTACTCTTTGGGGTCGGTCGGTAACACATAACGATGATGGTGTGTCCATCGGTCTTGACTCACCGGGATACGCCAATACACTCGTGGTTCTATACCTGATCTGATCTATATGCCTTTTTACCGATGCTGTCCCGTTTTCCTTCCTTACCATAAAGTTACGTTTCCCTATACAGTCCTGAATTTTTCCTTTCGTCCATTTGTCATTCACCCCATAATCTCTCACCCACACTGTATCTCCTATCCGTAAATCTCGCCAATGGCCGCCAGCGTTCTCCACCTGTTTCTGCTGCTGCTCTTGTACCCTTCTCTCTACCTTCCTCCCCGAACGAAGCAAGTCTAACCGAGAGCGCAAGTTCCTTCTCTGCAACAGCATAGCTGGTGACTGGCCCGTCGTGCTATGTGCAGTGTTACGATATGCCATCAGATAAGCTTGCAGTGCCGTATTCACCTCGTAGCCATCTCTTGCAGCTTTTTTAATGGCTCTTTTACATAACTTTACCGCCCCCTCCGCGGCACCATTAGAAGCCGGGTGATATATTGGAGTAAAAGTATGTTCGATACCGTTATTATCCATAAACGCTTTCATCTCTGCACTGGTAAACGGTGGGCCATTGTCCGACACTATCTCTTTGGGCAATCCAAACCTAGCAAAAGTCTCTCTAAGAACCTCGAGCACCGCTGTGGCCATCGTCCTTGTCATGTGAAAAGCCTCAATCCATTTTGATGACGCATCTATTAAAACAAAAAAAGTCTTGCCTGAGTACGGTCCTAAAAAGTCAATATGTAATCGAGTCCAGGGTTCACCGTGGTACGCCCAGGGCTGCGGCGGAGCTCGCGGCGGCGCCGGAGCCTCCAGCGCACACGTGTGACAATCCTTACACGAGCGCTCTATGTCGGCGTCAATTCCTGGCCACCACACGTAACTCCGCGCCATCGACTTCATTTTTACTATACCCATGTGTCCTACGTGAAGTTCCTGCAGTATTTGCGTCCTTAAAGATTTAGGTATTAACATCCTATATCCCCACATAATGCATCCTTCATCGAAGTATAGCTCATTCTTTCTAATATAAAACGGTTGAAGTTCTGGTTCATTACAATGGGCCGGCCACCCCGACTGTAAATACATGACTATTTTACATAAAGTGTTATCTTTTTTTATTTCTTCATACACTCGTTGATGCGTTATTGGTAAAAAGTTATTTACGAAGTTAATATATGTTACTTCCGCTTTGACCTTACCTTCCGCTTCTCTGGGCAGACGCGAGAGCATCTGCTCCGTTCCTACTTGTCGTGACGTACTCTATATCATAGTCGTAACCTGAGAGTATAACCGCCCATCTTTGCATGCGGGAAGCAGCCATGGTTGGAATGCCAGCCTTCGGCCCAAATATAGAAACTAGAGGCTTGTGGTCTGTTCTGAGAAGAAATTTCTGGCCATAAAGATATTGATGAAATTTCTTAACCGCATATATAATCGCGAGTGCTTCGCGGTCTATCTGTGAGTAGGCTCGCTCCGCCGAGTTCAACACCCGGGACGCGTACGCAATGGGTCTCTCGCGACCATCCTCCATTGAGTGAGAGATTACCGCGCCTACTCCGACACTACTCGCATCCGTGGTCATTATCAAAGGCAGGTCGGGGTTGTAATGCGCCAAAACCTCACTAGATGTCAGCATTTTTTTGATTGTGATAAATGCTTTCTCACATTCTTCCGACCATACAAACTTCACTCCCTTCTTAAGTAAGGCAAACAATGGAGATAACACCATACTTATGTTCTTAACAAATTTTCCATAGTACATGACCATTCCTAAAAATGCTCGTACTTCAGTAGTCGTGGTGGGCGAGGTTACCTTCCTAATCGCTTCTAACTTATCGGGATTAGTGTGAACCCCATCCTTATCAATCACATACCCTAAATAGGCTACCGAATCAGCAAAAAAGGAACACTTTTCCTTTTTGATTTTCAACCCAAAGCGTTGCAGTCTCCCTAGCACAACCTGTAGTGTATGTAACAATTGCTGATCATCTGTCGCGCTGATGATGACGTCATCTAAAAAAACTCCAACTCTCGGAACGTCCGCGAACATTTGTTCAAGCTTTCGTTGAAAAATTCCCGGGCTGGACGACAAACCATATATTAACCTTTTGTATTTGAACAGCCCACGGTGGGTGTTAATAACAGTATACTTCTGCGAATCCTCATCCAGAACGAATTGCGCATATGCCTGGGATAAGTCTAGCTTCGCAAATCTGACTCCCCCACCTAACTTCGCTAGTAAATCCTCTACTTTCGGTAAGGGAAAACGGTCAACTTCGAGGCACTTATTTAAAGTTAATTTAAAATCACCACATACCCGAATCGTACCATCACGCTTTACCACGGGTACTATCGGCGTAGCCCAGTCGGAAGTCTCGACCGGCTCGATGACTCCATCGGTCACAAGCTGGTCGAGCGCGCGCTCCACCGGCTCGCGCAGCGCGTACGCCAGCGGGCGCGCGCGCAAGAACACCGGCCGCGCGTCCGGCCGCACGCGCAAGCTCACCTCGCCGCCCGTGTACCGACCGAGCCCCTCCGAGAACACATCATTGAACCTGGAACTGAGAGATTCCACACTGAGTGGCTCCACACACTTCGCATCGTTACACTCTATTTCTTTTAACACAATGCCGAATTCGTAAAGCCAACGTCGGCCTATTAATGGCTTCCTACCATTATTGATCACGTACAAATCTAAACGCTTACAGATCTTATCTTTGTATCGTACGAGCGGTGATATTTTTCCTACTGGCTCCACTGTCTCTCCGGTATAGTACCTCATAATTAAGTTATGTTTTTGCAAGGGTATTTGTGAAAATAACATTTTATAAAGGTCATAACTGATACAAGAAATAAGGCAACCAGTGTCCGCTTCCATCTGCACCAACATATTCTCAATATAAACATTCAATTCAATAGGTTTACAAGTATGATCTACCGTACCTAAATTAAACATATTTAAATTTACCTCTTCTGAGCCGTCTGAATCCACCTCTATTGCTCTTTCTCGTACCTCATTATTGAATGTGTTCACCCGCGAAGAATTGCTTCTTAGTCTATCACACATCTTCTTTAAATGTCCCGGCTGGTTGCACACCCTGCATACGTAATATCGAAATTTGCATGATACCGCGTCGTGTAGTCGACCGCACACCTTACACTGTGGCCGATCCGCCGAGTCTGGTCCCGCGGTGTGCCGTGCGCTGCCGCCCTCATAACCAAACTTGGTCGTCGTATTCCGTGTCCCAGACGACGCTCCCTGTGTCGATGCATAACCACGCCGGGCGCCCGTGCCGCCGCCGCCGGCGCCGCCGCTGCTGCCGCGCCATGGCGCACCGCGCTGTGCGGCGCTCGCCTGCCGACGCGCTTGCGCAACATGACACTCCATTATCTCTAATGCCTTGTTTTTTTGATACGCCCCGTGCTCTTCGCGTCCTTCTACCGCAGCCGCGTTCACCTCTGCGGCTTCAATTGCGATCGCTAGTTTTAGCGCCCGATCAAACGACAAATCCTCGTCCGCAAATAGCCTTTGCCTTATGACGTCATTACGTAGCCCGCATACTAATTGATCTCTCAAGCTTTCCTGCAACCACTGACCAAAACTGCAGCCCTTAGAAAGACGTCTCAGCTCCGCTACATATTCAGCTATTGTTTCCTCCGATCTTTGTTTTCTTTTTCTAAACCGGTACCGCTCCGCGAGTATACTCGGTTTAGGTTGGAGATGATTTTGCATTATTTTTACGAGGTCAGTGAACTTCTTTTCTGATGGTTTATCCGGGGTGCACAGCGTTACTAGCAGTTCGTAACTCGCTCCGCCCATGACCGTAATCAGTGTAGGCACTTTATGTTCCTCTTTCACATTGTTCACTACAAAATATTGCTCGAGCCGCTCGACGTACAAAGTCCAATTATTATTATCCGTGTCGACTTGAAACGCTTCAATTTTGCCAATCGACATATTGCAAATACTCGCAGCACACGTAGATCCAGAATCGTCGCCAATGAGAGGTTCCTGCCTCCAGGAAATGGGAGAAAATCGGGAGCACTAAATAACACAGCTTTCTTGTACAGCGTATATTGCGAAGAGACTGACAGATACAATTTTTATGAATACCCACAATGACGATATAAAAACACCTACCTACTTATTACAGAAAGAAAAAACATTCATTCGACAACCATAAAGATATAAATGCTAAAGACGCGTAAGATAAAAATACAAAGACAGCGAGAACGAATATAAAAAACAAGACGATACGAATTACATGCACAGAGGAACTTTGTGGTCCCAAAAGGGTCTAGCTCAGCACAAATGTTCAATGTCGATGATATCAGACGCTGGTTTTCAGCATATTTAGCTACTTATGATTTTATATACCTGCTTTAATATCATACCGTACGAAGCCATAAAGAACAAGTATACATTTTATCAAAAACCTAGCTGACCCGGCAAACGTTGTTTTGCAATATAAATTAAAAAAAATGTTAAGGGTGAACAACCCTTATCACTTAGGGGTATGAAAAATAGATAGTAGCCGATTCTCAGACCTACCGAATATGCATATAAAATTTGGCAAAAATCAGTAAAGCCGTTTCGGAGGAGTAAGGTAACTAACATTGTGACACGAGAATTTTATATAAAAAAATAAAGCGACTTCAATGTATCTTCGAAGTCCAAGGTCAAATATCAATGAAATTTTATGGGACCACTTTATAGCTGAATTTTCCAAATCAGTTCATAAATGACGGAGTTCTGAGGTAACAAACATAAAAAAAAATCGAATAGAGAACCTTCTCCTTTTTTGAAGTCAGTTAAAAAAAGATAAAGCAAACTACTTATTGCCCAGTCCAGAATAAAATTTCCTATACTGTTGAAATCAGGAACGGAAATTAGTTTTATTATATATTAGTTGGTTTCCAGTTTTCCTTAGATGTAGTAATACATGTACTTAATAAAAAAATACGCCTAACAATCACGTACAAAGATCCTGGCTCCTAACTAAGCTTAACTGTATCTAGGGGAATTACGAGGACCCAACACAACACCAACACAACACCAAGACACGAAACAAATGCTTGCTCTTTTTTCTGTGCACAAACATTTGTCCGTCGCAGGAACCAAACCCGCAACTTCAGGACTAGTAGATATATACTAGTATATATACTTATAACTTAGGTTTGAGTATACACTTGGATCGTTTACCTTCAGAATTACACAATTACAGCATTAGGTACATAAAAAGATCTTTTCACCTTTTTTTGTAAGTATAAAACTTAGTAACTATTATAGTGTAAGACACGAGATACATAGCTATTCGTGAACATTGGTTCTGTCTAAAAATATGAACCATAAAGTATACAAAAATGTCAATATCTTTTGCGGGGAGACTGTAACAATCTGGTGAGATTTTCCACTCGTATAACAAGGTCGTTGACTCCCCCGCTCCGCTGAGCCGGACTGCCGACACGAACAAAGCGACAACTTCTATTATTTTATATTATTACTATCTTTTTCCCGCAACTTCGTCCATCTGAACGACGGAGGAATTGCTTTTTTTATTTATTAGATTAGATTTTTTTTTTATATTAGAATTACAATCTAGCCTCATAAGATTAATAAGTAATTTAAATTTGACTTAAACTGCTAAGTAGAGTAAAACTAAGAATGTGTTTATCAACACTTTTCTTATTGTCTCTATTAAGGCGAATACACTTTGTTCTTGTGTTATTTACAAGTAGCACTAACTGTTTATGCTACGGTTCACTGACATTTAACTAAACTAACTCAAAAGGTTTTGTCCTTTTTAATCTTCTCACTAAGTCTGTGTTCACTCATCATCATCACCTTCATATCATCATCACCTTCATTACCACCATCATCTTCCCTACAAACAACCTTAACACTGGAGCAGCTATGCCAGCGCCCCAAAGCCGCACTCCGTTACTTCAAGGAGTTGGGATGGCTTGGGTAGATGCTGGCGGGGGGAATGCACAATACACCCCATGCGGGACGTCAGTGCAGGACTCATCGCCCCCTCATCGAATAAGAATAAGAATAGGTCTGTGTTGTCGAGGAGCTGGATAGCCTCGACGTTCACGTGATGGTGAAGCCTAAATTCATGAGCTTCGGTATACTTGTGACGGAGGAATTGTGACATAATAATAAAAAAAGGTCTCACTTATTAAGAGAAAAAAAGTGCATAGCTGATGTACGCCTTGACAATATATGAAGGGACGAAAACGGCACGGACGTCTGTTCTGTGAACAGGCAGAGCAGTCGGGGTTTTAGCCGTCTTTGGCCAAGTCTGGCATTACCCGGGCCCTCCCTTCCGGAGTGTTCATGAGGATTTTACCGGCTGGACAAAAAATTGAATTGAATTGAATTTTATTGCGACATAGCAAGAGTCGCTATTTGTTTAAATTTCTTTGCGGAGTGATGCTTCTGTCCCTTAGTATTCTGTGATATTGGTAGCATTCATACCTATTTAGTATTCAGAGCGAGTGTGGCTTAGTGGGAGCACGTGCGACTTTCGATCCGGCGCACCCGAGTTCGAGTCCCGGTGGCCCCGCACCAATGACTTTCTTAAGTTATGTGTGGATTTAACACTTGCTCTAAAAACGGTGAAGGAAAACATCGTGAGCAAAGCGGTACGTCCAAGAATTAATTACAAAAGTTCAAGGACATGTGTCATCCACCAACCCATACTCTCTCTATGAGAGAAGGCCCGGTTCCCAGCAGTGGGAACATGTTGGGCTGATGATGAGTCTTCAGAGTAGGTATTTATCGGTAAAGAAGTATGACCGTCACCTCCCCCATATTTATGAGTACCTACTTAGTAAAGACATCATAAAATGGCAATAACTTAAGTGCGAACCCGTGTAGCGAGCCGGGGGTAATCTGTATATAATATCGCTCTATGGGACGCCAGAACAGTGATATTGACAGAAGCAAAGATTATTTTTCTCTGCTTTTGTTTAGGGATTTTTACTTTAGAAGAGTATGTCAGTCCCATCATACCACAGAAATCTAATCTCATTTAATCATTCAGTTACGTAAAAAATGTTTGTTTGTAGATAAGGTTCTGGAAGAAATCGCTCTAAGCGATAAGGCTGCCCATTTTACCTCAAATTTATGTATATTATCATTTTCTTTTTGTGTGTTGTTTATTTTTTTAAGTTCGCCCGTTAGGGCAGGCTAAAGTCTCTAGGACTATACCGCCATGTCTTACATAGTTTTTATTTGATAGTTTAATATTCCATTTATTATACTTTTGTTGAGAATGAGGGTCATCAGCAACAAGCCAGACCCTCTCCTAGTGCTTTAATAAAGTAGTGGAACTTTACTTAAGATTTCCACGGATTTTTTGGGAGAACGTAAAAAGCAATGCTTTCTCTATTTAGTTTTATTTGCCTTCACTCGTGAACGTTTACGAATACATAATGGTTAATATTCCACCGATATTACACATGATCACTAGATATAACACTTGTTTGGAAAATAAAACAAAATCAAACTGTACCACTTTTCACTTCCCGCCAAAAAGACTTTTTAAGCTATTGCATAGCTTCTATCGCAGGCCTTGAGCGTGGAGACCGAATCCAGAAATTCCGCAACGAAAATAACCTAACACCCCCCACTCCGAATGCTATGCAATAGCTTTACCGCGGCAGTCTCCGAGTGCCACACGTCTTTTTTTGTGTTGTGTTTATTTGGTGTGCAATAAAGTGTTATTGAATTGTTTTGTAGATAACAACAACCTGGGAAACACCTTGTTACGTAACAAAGTAAACAAAAACTAACCGCAGGAGCCGTAATAAATAGCAGCAAAAGAAGGGAGTGTTCTTCAGCCTGGCAACTCCGGCATCATGAATACGCAATGAACTTTTTGCACCTTCACCTTTTACTTGGGTTATTATGAAAAGGCGCATTCGGTTATTTTTTTGTATTTTTATAGTTAGTTAAAAGAATAATAAATATGTATAATTAGGTTTTATTATAATCACAACGTGGTTATAAATTTATGGTGATTTTTCTTCACAAGTAATCATTGCATTCGATTCAACTTACAATCCTATCAGCTTTCGATTTTTAGAGTAACATCCCTAGTGTTTAAAAAGAAAAAGGGTTGACTGACGCAACATTGTAACGACGTTCAGTTCTTTAGATCAGAAATTGTTTATTATGTTTAGAATGGTTTATTAGTGAAAGCGAATCGTAAAATTACTCGTATCGGTCATTATTACAATAAATATGTAAACGTAATTGAAAAAAGTTAAGCAATTGTGCAGTTCTTATTTTATGCCCGCCGTTACAAGGTTACGTTGTTGAATTTTGATGAAATGTCAAAAGTGACCTATTATCTTGTCCCTACTTTAAAGACGCGTAAGATAAAAATATAAAAAAACAAGACGATACGAAATACATGCACAGAGGAACTTTGTGGTGCCAAAAGGGACTAGCTCAGCACAAATGTTCAATGTCGATGATATCAGACGCTGGTTTTCAGGATATTTAGCTACTTATGATTTTATATCATACCGTACGAAGCCATAAAGAATAAGTATACATTTTATCAAAAACCTAGCTGACCCGGCAATCGTTGTTTTGCCATATAAATTAAAAAAAATGTTAAGGGTGAACAACCCTTATCACTTAGGGCTATGAAAAATAGATAGTAGCCGATTCTCAGACCTACCGAATATGCATATAAAATTTGGCAAAAATCAGTAAAACCGTTTCGGAGGAGTAAGGTAACTAACATTGTGACACGAGAATTTTATATCAAAAAATAAAGCGACTTCAATGTATCTTCGAAGTCCAAGGTCAAATATCAATGAAATTTTATGGGACCACTTTGTAGCTGAATTTTCCAAATCAGTTCATAAATGACGGAGTTCTGAGGTAACAAACATAAAAAAAAAATCGAATAGAGAACCTTCTCTTTGAAAGTCTTGAAGTCAGTTAAAAAAATATAAAGCAAACTACTTATTGCTCAGTCCAGAATAAAATTTCCTATACTGTTGAAATCAGGAACGGAAATTAGTTTTATTATATATTAGTTGGTTTCTAGTAATACATGTACTTAATAAAAAAAAACGCCTAACAATCACGTACAAAGATCCTGGCTCCTAACTAAGCTTAACTGTATCTAGGGGAATTACGAGGACCATGGTCCCACAACACCAAGACACGAAACAAATGCTTGCTCTTTTTTCTGTGCACAAACATTTGTCCGTCGCGGGAACCAAACCCGCAACTTCAGGACTAGTAGATATATACTAGTATATATACTTATAACTTAGGTTTGTGTATACGCTTGGATCGTTTACCTTCAGAATTACACAATTACAGCATTAGGTACATAAAAAGATCTTTTCACCTTTTTTTGTAAGTATAAAACTTAGTAACTATTATAGTGTAAGACACGAGATACATAGCTATTCGTGAACATTGGTTCTGTATAAAAATATGAGCCATAAAGTATACAAAAATGTCAATATCTTTTGCGGGGAGACTGTAACAATCTGGTGAGATTTTCCACTCGTATAACAAGGTCGTTGACTCCCCCGCTCCGCTGAGCCGGACTGCCGACACGAACAAAGCGACAACTTCTATTATTTTATATTATTACTATCTTTTTCCCGCAACTTCGTCTATCTGAACGACGGAGGAATTGCTTTTTTTATTTATTAGATTAGATTTTTTTTTATATTAGAATTACAATCTACCCTAATAAGATTAATAAGTAATTTAAATTTGACCTAAACTGCTAAGTAGAGTAAAACTAAGAATGTGTCCAACACTTTTCTTATTGTCTCTATTAAGGCGAATACACTTTGTTCTTGTGTTATTTACAAGTAGCACTAACTGTTTATGCTACGGTTCACTGACACTTAACTAAACTAACTCAAAAGGTTTTGTCCTTTTTAATCTTCTCACTAGGTCTGTGTTCACTCATCATCATCACCTTCATATCATCATCACCTTCATTACCACCATCATCTTCCCTACAAACAACCTTAACACTGGAGCAGCTATGCCAGCGCCCCAAAGCCGCACTCCGTTACTTCAAGGAGTTGGGATGGCTTGGGTAGATGCTGGCGGGGGAATGCACAATACACCCCATGCGGGACGTCAGTGCAGGACTCATCGCCCCCTCATCGAATAAGAATAAGAATAGGTCTGTGTTGTCGAGGAGCTGGATAGCCTCGACGTTCACGTGATGGTGAAGCCTAAATTCATGAGCTTCGGCATACTTGTGACGGAGGAATTGTGACATAATAATAAAAATAGGTCTCACTTATTAAGAGACAAAAAAGTGCATAGCTGATGTACGCCTTGACAATATATGAAGGGACGAAAACGGCACGGACGTCTGTTCTGTGAACAGGCAGAGCAGTCGGGGTTTTAGCCGTCTTTGGCCAAGTCTGGCATTACCCGGGCCCTCCCTTCCGGAGTGTTCATGAGGATTTTACCGGCTGGACAAAAAATTGAATTGAATTGAATTTTATTGCGACATAGCAAGAGTCGCTATTTGTTTAAATTTCTTTGCGGAGTGATGCTTCTGTCCCTTAGTATTCTGTGATATTGGTAGGATTCATACCTATTTAGTCTTCAGAGCGAGTGTGGCTTAGTGGGAGCACGTGCGACTTTCGATCCGGCGCACCCGAGTTCGAGTCCCGGTGGCCCCGCACCAATGACTTTCTAAAGTTATGTGCGGATTTAACACTTGCTCTAAAAACGGTGAAGGAAAACATCGTGAGCAAACCGGTACGTCCAAGAATTAATTACAAAAATTCAAGGACATGTGTCATCCACCAACCCGCACTAGGCCAGCGTGGTGGATTACAGCCCATACTCTCTCTATGAGAGAAGTCCCGTGTCCCAGCAGTGGGAACATGTTGGGCTGATTATGAGTCTTCAGAGTAGGTATTTATCGGTAAAGAAGTATGACCGTCACCTCCCCCATATTTATGAGTACCTACTTAGTAAAGACATCATAAAATGGCAATAACTTAAGTGCGAACCCGTGTAGCGAGCCGGGGGTAATCTGTATATAATATCGCTCTATGGGACGCCAGAACAGTGATATTGACAGAAGCAAAGATTATTTTTCTCTGCTTTTGTTTAGGGATTTTTACTTTAGAAGAGTATGTCAGTCCCATCATACCACAGAAATCTAATCTCATTTAATCATTCAGTTACGTAAAAAATGTTTGTTTGTAGATAAGGTTCTGGAAGAAATCGCTCTAAGCGATAAGGCTGCCCATTTTACCTCAAATTTATGTATATTATCATTTTCTTTTTGTGTGTTGTTTATTTTTTTAAGTTCGCCCGTTAGGGCAGGCTAAAGTCTCTAGGACTATACCGCCATGTCTTACATAGTTTTTATTTGATAGTTTAATATTCCATTTATTATACTTTTGTTGAGAATGAGGGTCATCAGCAACAAGCCAGACCCTCTCCTAGTGCTTTAATAAAGT
Organism: Petrophora chlorosata; assembly: GCA_951640565.1. Lineage (NCBI taxonomy): Eukaryota > Metazoa > Arthropoda > Insecta > Lepidoptera > Geometridae > Petrophora > Petrophora chlorosata. The sequence continues at coordinate 3,926,424 of OX621189.1, read as the reverse complement.
AGTGGAACTTTACTTAAGATTTCCACGGATTTTTTGGGAGAACGTAAAAAGCAATGCTTTCTCTATTTAGTTTTATTTGCCTTCACTCGTGAACGTTTACGAATACATAATGGTTAATATTCCACCGATATTACACATGATCACTAGATATAACACTTGTTTGGAAAATAAAACAAAATCAAACTGTACCACTTTTCACTTCCCGCCAAAAAGACTTTTTAAGCTATTGCATAGCTTCTATCGCAGGCCTTGAGCGTGGAGACCGAATCCAGAAATTCCGCAACGAAAATAACCTAACACCCCCCACTCCGAATGCTATGCAATAGCTTTACCGCGGCAGGCGGTTTTTTTGTGTTGTGTTTATTTGGTGTGCAATAAAGTGTTATTGAATTGTTTTGTAGATAACAACAACCTGGGAAACACCTTGTTACGTAACAAAGTAAACAAAAACTAACCGCAGGAGCCGTAATAAATAGCAGCAAAAGAAGGGAGTGTTCTTCAGCCTGGCAACTCCGGCATCATGAATACGCAATGAACTTTTTGCACCTTCACCTTTTACTTGGGTTATTATGAAAAGGCGCATTCGGTTATGAAATTGAAAATCTGATTACTTAGACAGTTTTTATTTCCTTTTTTTCTTTTTATAGAACTGAATAACGAGACGAGCTGGTCGTTTGCCTAATGGTAAGCAATACCCCAGCCCATAACAATAACAGCACCACCCAGAACTTGGTTTTGCATAATCCTGCGCGGCGCTGCACTGCGCTCATCACCCAGAGACAATTAGCTAAGTCTCCGTAATTTCGCTGGCTACAACGCCCTTTAAACCGGAACACAGTAATGCTCGCGCACTACTGTTTGGCGGCTGAATAACTGGCAAAGCGGTGTTACCCACCCATTTGCAAGTCTACCGTACACGCGGTATACAGGGGCAGTTCGATTACTTTATAAGTAAGTTTTCAGTGGTAAATTCATCATCATAATCATCATCATCAGCACATCACGTTCCCACTGCTGGGACACGAGCCTTCTCTCATAGAGAGAGTTTGGACCATAATCCATTACGCTGGTCCAGTACGTGTTGGTGGATGTCACATGTCCTTGACTTTTTGTGAAAAATTCTTGGACATGCCGGTTTCCTTACGATGTTTTCCTTCACCGTTTTTAAAGCGAGTGTTAAATCCGCACATAACTTAAGAAAGTCAGTGGTGCGGGGCCAGCGGGATTCGAACTCGGGGCGTCGGATCGAAAGTCGTACGTGCTCCCATTGAGCCACACTGGCTCTCACATGGTAAATTGAAAAGCCTAATTAAGTCGTGGTAGTCGTATGCAGGAGGCCCTATGGGTGGGTTTACCACAGCTTTTTATGGAACCGAGTAACGAGACGAGCATGTCGTTCGCCTGATGGTAAGCACCACGCCTGCCCATAACGATTGCAGTGCCACCCAGAACTTTTAATACCATAAAAAGCACTGCTTAGCACTGCATTGCGCTCATCACCCCGAGGCATCAGATAAGTAAGTCTCATATTTTATGGCCAGTAATTTCGATGGCTACAATGCCCTTCAAACCGCAACACGTTTTTGGCGGGAGAATAACTGGCAAAGCTGTGGTACCTACCCAGACGGCCCCTTATACGAGACACCTACCACGAATTAGGTACCTCTTTACTAGGGATTGCAATCCCGCATAACGGGATCACGCATTCCTGCGGGATCCCGCTGCTTTTATTAATTTGCTGGATCCCGCACCTTCAAAGCGCGGATCCCGCAAATTAAAACTTTCGCGTAAATCGCGAGTAGTACGAGCGCGACGTTGCCGTTCCGCACAGAAATGAACAAAAATATAAAACTGTTGTTAGGAGTAAGGGTAAAATTAAACTAAACTATTAAACTATGCAAACATTTAAAGATGAATCTAAGAAAACAGATTACTATTTACTTATACTTAATTAATAGAAAAGAAATAATTTCTGTTGCTTAATTTAAGAAATGTTTAATAAAAATTGATTTTTACATACAAATTTGTAGTTTCAATTTACTTTTATACCTTTTGATTTTATAAAATTATTTCAAAGATGCGGGATCCCGCGTGTACCCGCGCGGGATTGAGTAATCCCGCATATCAATCCCGCGGGATTGCAATCCCTACTACTTACTAATAATACAGTAACATAATACCGTAGAGCGTAGAAGATAGACAGCGCCAAGTGTCGCGATCCCAAGGATATGGCACGGTTCCATGAGCCGAGACGAGACGAGTGTAATGAAGCGAATGCACTTTAGTCCGTGCAGCAAACAACCAAGAGTGCCAAATTGTAAGACGAGTTCTGCAGGGCGATCATGTATCTTTTATTTCAATCAATTTCAATAAGAAACCAGTTTCGATGTGATATGATTTTAAAGTTGGTCAAAAATAGGTGACAAATGAAGATGAAACAAATTGGACCGACTATTGTACCTACAAAGAGTCTGATGTCGGCTTGGTACTTAAATTGTGGTATTGCAATTAAATTTAGGATATTTTATACAATTTAAAAATATCTTTGACTTGAAGCTGATTCAATTGAAACCATGCCCGGCGCCCATCAAGTCGTAAAGAGTAAGTGGAAAAAGTTCCAACTCTTACAGTAAAAGTCTTTCCAGTGCGTACTTTGTTTCGTTTAAAAAAGTTGTACATCATCAAAAACCCGAAGGACAATAAAATCAGACAACTCAAAGGGGCAAAGAGGGTAGTATAAATAATATTATGCTCTTCAACTGTGTTCAAAGAGTAACTCGTTTAGGGGAGATTGTGAAGACGCCCACAGGCTTGAAACCTGCAACTCTGAAACGAAAAAAGTTGGAGACACTAATTTATAATCTCTTTACCTTGACAAAGTAAAATTGGCAGACAGTTATGTAAAAACTTATGATATCATTATCATCAGCCTGTCATGTTCCCACTGGTGGGATTCGGGCCTTCTCTCATAGAAAGAGTATGGGCCATATTACATGTCCTTGAATTTTTGTGATTGGTTCTTGGACATGCCGGTCTCCTCACGATGTTTTTCTTCGCCGTTTTTAGAGTGAGTGTTAAATCCACACATAAATTAAGAAGGTCGGTGGTGCGGGGCCACCGGGATTCGAACTCGGGTGCGTCGGATCGAAAGGGGGGTACGGGTAAGGTACGGGAGGGGAAGGGAGAATGGAATGGGTGCAGGAAGCAGGAATAAATGCGGATGAAAATGATGATGAGGATGAAGATGAGGATAGTATTTATCCTACCATCCTTATCATCCTTCATCCTTCCTCCATACATCCATATATTATCTCCATCTTTATCTATTTATCATCATATGTATGTATAGGGGTAGTATACCTTAGATAAAAGGAAGAAGCGAAAATTTTGAACCCTGGGAAGTAGTATGTATGGTTTATTAAGCTTTGTTATGCTTTTGCATGTATGTTAGTCTGTGAGGTATATTCTGAGTATTTTACTTTGTTGTGCTTAAATATTGCATGAAATAATAATAATAATAAAAAAAGCAAGTGTCCTACTGATTTTGCGCTGTACCTTAACGTCTAGAAAGTTTTTAACTAGATATTGTTAGCGGAGGTTTACGCGAAACTCTAGCAGGATATAAAAAGCATCTTTAAAATGCGTTTTTACGCAGTTTTTACGATGTAATAAATTTTGTAATAAGAGATAACGACATTATCAAAGTTCATTCAACTGCAATCAAACAATATACACGGCCGGCGGTCGGGTAACATCATACGTAGTTTGCAATCGTTAACTAATATATCTTATAACTAGCTGCGCCCCACGGGTCCACCCTATAACAACTATACCTACTGCTCATCTGCGTTTGTCTGTTTATTCGCTAAGTACTTCAAATTGTTGATGAAGTTTTCACCACGATTTATAAAAAATAAGAAACGTTTAAGTGTACCTATAAACTAACTACTGGGTGGAGCTGCAACTCTTACGTGTAGGCGTTTTGCTTACCATCAGGCGAACGACTTGCTTGTTTTGCCGGTTGCATACACAATAAACATTCGCAAAAAAATTAACGCTAGGTATAAAAAAATCTTGATAAGTTAGGTACTTATCAAGATTTTTAGGTATACGTAGGTAATACGTAGAAACTCCCAGGCAGCAATATTGTCTCTCAGACTACAAAACTCTTTTGACAACTGACTGCGACATCAAACGAATTCATTTTCCAATTCAGTGGAATTGCATGAAGCATCGTAAACAAGGTAAAGCAAAGCTAGTCAGACTGTTTGAAACGAGCCGGTATTGTCCGGTTGATTGGAAAAGCGAACGCATTGGAACCGCCTGTATAGTGTTGTAGTACCTAGTAGGTAGATCTTGTACAGTTGTACAGATGTTAAGAGTTTGTACAATGACAAATCGCTTAGTTTGATCTCATATTAAATCAACAATACTGCATCATTCGCTTTGTAATAAATATATGTTAAATTAGAGGATTATTGCTAACACGTTTCCTTTGCAGAAACACGATTCCATAAAATTTTCTCGTTAGAAAAAAATCGTAAAGTAGCCTCCAAACCGTACAATAAACCTAAATTATTCAATAAATACTTGAAATTAGAACATGAAACTTTGTATAACAACTGAATTAAATATTATCAAGCACTTTAAAGATTCAAATTTCAAAAGTCTGTATTATTTACACTGTAAAAAAACATTACCTAAACTATCGCGCGTCGGAACCATTCTCACTCAGACCGCCCCTGCCGCCCGGTCGTCGCATCAGTCTCGCTCCGGCTTTCAAGCGGGGAACGCGTGTCTCTTGCGCTCAAAGATTACGCACCACAAACGGCGCTACAAAAAGTTTTCTGACGCAATGGGAGATAAGCGCAACAAAAAATAAATAATGACGTAAAAAAAACGTCAGTCTCATGATTAGCGTAATGAAGTAAGTACCTACCTATCTTCACAGCATACTTGGTCATTACGTATTACGAACTTTATCTAAACTATGTAAATACTTAGTTTTATGAACCAAATAACTGCCTACCTAGTTTAGAAGATAGGTACCTATACCTATATTTTTGTTCGAATAAATATACATAAAATATGCCTAGTAATAAACGACGGCGGGCGGGACTATACTTACATAAATTAGGAGTAGGTTCTACTAGGTAGTAGGTACCTACTCCTAATTTATGTAAGTACTAGTGGTCCGCCCCGGCTTGACACGGGTATTTAACAAACATTTCAAAATTAAAAATTATAATACACACACATACCTAAACGCTTCTATTTGCGTCAGGTTGGTTACTAAACAAAGAAAATTGTAAAGAATGTTTGAATATTACTTACATTTTTTAAACTCGTGATATCTTTCGAATGGAATGTCCGAATGGAATAATTCAAAAAGTTATATAAAGGTATTGAAGCAGTCTTGAATATAAAGTAATTTATTTTGATAAGGATTAATACCAAGATACAAATAAAGAGCCTTTTCTAGCGGCGGCATTTCAATTATTTTGTTTTAAATAAAAGAACACTTATTGTGGCATAACTATAATAGTTAGACATATGCTGTCGCGACACTTTTTGTAAATAATGATGTGTTCTGCAAATTCGTAGTACATTATTTTATTCTATCATCAATAGTTTTCGCAGCGCACGCGATGTAAAGAATATTGTAGGTAATTTTTTTACACCTTGGGTTACATTATTGGAGTTTTAGTAAGGATCCCTAATTTTTTTTGATAAAGTAATATAGCCTATGTCACCCGGGAATAGTGTAGATTCCCAACAGTGAAAGAATTTTTCAAATCGGTTCAGTAGTTTCGGAGCCTATTCAATGCAAACAAACAATCAAATCTTTCCTCTTTATAATTAGTTTAGATAGTCCCGAATACATCAATTTTGACGTTTGTCAGTCATCCTGCCTAAGGACTGATCAATCAGTATTTTGGGTCTTGAAAAGGGGAAGTCGTTCAAAGGGGCTAACGGTATTTTCGGTTACCCTTCCTAGCACACTGGTGTTGGGTAATACTATTTGAGTATTAATACATGAATGTGACCCTAGTATTTAATCCTAGGTAAATAGGTTCTTTCCAGTTTCTAGAAGTTGAACTTTTTAGCGTTCCTATAAATTTGGTGTACATGGATGATGGCGCCACACACACACAAGTATCATTATTTCCTATTCTAGAACCAAAGTATAGACTTAACAAAATTCATCAAAATCTGTTCAATCGTTATATACATAAATAACGTTACATAAATTGTATAATACTATTAAATAATTCATTATAAAAAGACAAAATTGCCGTTTATACTGAGCTCGATCTATAATATGAAATGAATGAATTGAAAAATAGTCAGTCAAAAGTACAAAACCGTCAATTTTACCCTAACATAATACCGCTACTACCGTGGCGCGGTACTAGCGGTATGTAGACCTCGCGACGTCGCTACGGCCGGCGCGGCGCCGTAGCAAAGGCGGCCTCGCGTCGCGATCTTGTGAGCGAGCGGGATAGACGCGCTAGCCGTGCGGGGGGAAAAATGGAATTTTAGCTGAGGTAGTACAGGCCCTTAAGAAGTCATCGTGGCAAAAGTTATAACTAAAACAATTTTTAGACATATCGTAAAAGTTTTTGGTAGGTATTTATTGGTATTCGTTGCTGGTGAAATTTTAAACCACTTCAAAAAAAAGTCAAAATCAATATCTCTTTAATCAGTTTTGGCATCACAGACGCAATTATGAACGTCAATTATTACAATGACTTTACCACCGTATCGGAAAAAGAACCACTACTCAGAAGATACGGCAAGAAACTGAGGAAATTTTTTTTAGAGGTTTTGTATTGAAATCAAACACATTATTTTACACTCATCATCAGCCCGCCACGTTCCCACTGCTTGGAAACGGGCCTTCTCTCATAGAGAGAGTATGGGTCGTAATCCACCACGCTGGCATTGCTACAAGCTGTGCCTCTGTGTTCAAGTGTTTGGACTCAGTTACGTGCCTTTGCTAATTTATTCGTGTGAACCATGGACCAAATATACTTGAATATTTGGTCCATGGTGTGAACTATCCCTCCCTGAATTCTCTGTAGTAAAAAAATCTCAGTGCCTCTTTTACGCCAAATTATTAGACTGTGAATATTTGTGGTAAAGACTTTGTGTATTTTTGTGTCTTTTCCCTACCTTTCCCCTTAATACGAGTATACCATGTATTATGGTGGTCCGCTCCCCTAAGTAGGTTTGTAGGAGCTAGAAACTGCTGCACTTCATTACAACTCCACTCTTTATTTCAGGCAATATTAAAGTCAACAAATTAACAGAGGCCCATAGAATATGTACCTTACAAACTAACATACATAGAAAAATATAACATTACTTTTAATAAACCACACACTACTTCACAGGGTTCAAAAATTTCGCTCCTTTCCTGTATCTCTGGTATACTACCCCTACAGGCCAGAAGTCAGAATTCAGGAACCTTATGCACCGCCGGCACTTGGAGCCTATAGGACTTGAATTCAGAGGTCCTAGTCGACTCCAGCCACGAAAGTCGCATTGCTATCTGTCCCTGAATCCGTCCATGTAGTGTTTCTTTGATGTATTTCAACACTTCATCCCCTGATGTTTCGGGGTTCAAGCGGGAGAGGTAGATGGGTACTGTACGGTCCACAACACATTGATCTTGCAAATATATATATATATTGTCTTTCACCGAGTATACATAATATGTGTCATACTAATTAGCTTCAGAAGTGCTCCTCTGTTACCGCGACATTATAACTAGATAAACTTTGCGACGCGGAGTAATGGAACTTTCATTTAGTAGAGATGGGACGTAGTCGATATACCTACATTCAAAGGGGTTTTGCGAGCTTCGCTAAAAATAAAACCAGGGAGTTTTCAACTCGAGAGATAAAGGTTCTGTACACGACAGGTGCAAGGTTTTGAGGAGATGAAGAAATACAATCAGGATTGCGTAAGTAGAAGGTGCATTAAAGACACGTATATATAGGTATACGTAGCAGCGTTCAGTACGGCGTTGGCTTCGCGACTGAGGAGCCGGTAGCGGTGTCGGTGTGCTCTAGGTACGTACGTACGTTACGTGTATCCGCCGCTACCTGTATTAATTACTACGTGTGAGTTATTTTATTTTATATGTTATTGATACATAATGTTTTTTTGGTTTCAGGTGCAGAATTTCGCGTCGTCTTCATGGTACCTTCTAGACAAGAACATCCTTGACCGCGTCGTTGCTTACCGTCAAGTGGGATAGGTACCTAGTGGTGAAACGCAAGCATAACATATATCGAGTTAAAAAAGATTTTTAATCGGGAAGAGATGAAAACGTACCTATGTGAGCGGGCTGAGCCTTTTTTCAGCTAGTCCGCACGTTTAAATCCGTAAGTAGTTCAAGATTTGATAATTCGTCACTTATGTTAAACTAAACCGTCTTGATTGATACTTTATTACACTTTTAATTATTTACACATACTATCACCCAACTAAAAATATCGATAGATTGTCTGTAAGCACAATATCGATAACAATACCCCAGCACTATCCCAAAGCGGTTATGAACGGAGTTCGGCTGAGATGAGTCGCTCTTACATACATATTACAAGATGAAAGGATGTCAAACAGGTTTAAGTTCGTTTTATCTTTAATTAATCTTTAAGAAACGGAAATGTGACGTTCGTTTATATGAATGCTAATCTATCAAGCTAGTAGGTATGCTATGCCATCGTCTGATTATGTTGTTCCATTAGTTTCGCCCTAATGACAAAGTACGAGTATGTAGTCCACCTAAACCCCCTATAAGTGCCTTTTTTATGTAACTGAATGACGAGACGAGCTGGTCGTTTGCCTGATGGTAAGCAATACGCCAGCCCATAACAATAACAGCACCACCCAGAACTTTGTTTTGCAAAATCCGCGGCGCTGCACTGCGCTCGTCACCCTGAGACAATTAGCTGTTGAGTCTGATAATGCCCAGAAATTTCGCAGGCTACAATGCCCTTCAAACCGGAACACAGTAATTCTTACGCACTACTGCTTAGCGGCTCAATAACTGGCAAAGCGGTGGTACCCACCCAGACGGCCTCTCGCATACGAGAAACCTACCACCAGTCCTAGTACCTGCACCGACGTCAGACTTTTTGTTGGTCCGATAGTCAGTCGGCCCGATTTTTTTTCACCGTCATTGGTACCTATTTTGTGGCCGACTTTTTGTACATGACGCGCGCGTTGCAATTCGAAACTTCGTATGTTTTATGTTCACCGACAAAAAAAATCTGTGACCGATTGTTTGACGTGGGCGGGCAGCCGGTCAGACACCCACCATTTCTGTCACGGTGCATTTTCATTGAAATATACATTTGAAATTCCATCCCACATTCTATCTCGGCATCACGTAAAACATTCAAGTTAAATATTGCTTTAAAACTATTTGTAGAATTTCGCATTGTATGAACTTAGGTAAGTTTTGGTCCAAACTAAAAGCTCAAGCTGAAACTTTCTTCTAGTTTTGAAGTTTTTTTTAAGACTTTTTACCACGAGATAACTCCGATCACGGGAATTCATATCGAGGGACGTTTAGGCCTTAACCAGATGGTGGAGAGAGAAGAGAACTACTGTTTGATCTCTTTTCCGACTCAGATCACTACTACCGACATTACCTGGACACTAACGTCGTTAGTAACCGCAGCGGTCCAAAGTCCTGAACGTCGGCAGTGAAGTTTTCCAACTCTAATATATCTGGTTCACGTGGGCATATCACTTGGTGACATTTAGTAGTTATATTGTTGGTCTCCGTTGTCCGAAAGTCACAGTACCTTTCTTGGGCAAAAATATGCACCTAATGATAAGATACCGCCAATGTCAGATAACCGGTCAACGATTTGTTGTCGGTGAAAATGAAACATACGGGGTTTCATATTGCATCGCACACGTCCGACAAAAACTCGGTCACAAAATAGGTGACAAAATGTCGGTGAAAGAATCGGACTGACTATCGGACCTACAAAAGTCTGGCGTCGGCGGAGGCATTAAAGTGGTGGAACTTGAAGCACACCGTTTTTTTATTTATTTGTAAATGGGCATACGTTTGACGAAATCTCGCCTGATGGAAAGCGAAGATGCGGCCTAAGATGGAGCACGCTTGTCCATGAGATGCCTATTTACTTTAGACTTAAAGAAACACAAGTTGTAGCTGTTTGGGAACAACGCTGGCAGATCATTTCACTCCTTAGTAGTCTGCATGAAGAAGGAATCTGCGAAACGCTTAGTACGAATAGGTGGGATATTAACGACGTACGGGTGAAACGACTCTCCCCGCCTGGAAGTCCTTATTGTACAACTGTACTTCTCTTACTTCTTCTACTTCATATAGTTGCTGTGATAGTAGGTAATAATCTATATCGCTTCAATCCTTACACTTGACCCTCCGGACTTCACAAAGAAGGCCAGGCAATAAGACCGCGCGACCGTGAGCAAACGTATCCCTACAACGACCACTACTCGGGCTGTTTGCGCTGCAGCTTCAGTGTATTGCTAAAGTATAGTTAACAATAGCTTTCTAGTTATACGTATATCTATATAGGAGGAGCTATTTTTTTTACCCGCGTGTATTCTAAATATCGATTGAACAGTATTTTACAGTCGAGTTTTGTATATATATATGCTAACATTTGTGAATAATAGAAACCGAACCTGTGCTTCCTGAATTGAAGTTATGTTAGTGAAAAGCTTCTTCGGCAAGGGTCCTCCTTCGGAAGTGTGGGCAGTACCACTACAAGTTTCAATCGAAATTCAAAATTTCATTTTTTTTTCATTTCATTTCATTCAAAAGAAATTACTGGGCATTATGGAAATCTAAGAGCTCTATATTTTCTCATGGTGACGAGCGCAGTAATGCAGTGTGGCTCAAGATCTGGCAGGCCTGTTTCTTTCAATCAGGTGAATGACCTTTTAGTTATATAAAAAACAATCTTAAAATCCTATTGCTTTGTAAATATTTTCCATAAATATATAATATTATATTACTAAATTACTGCCGAATGAAGTCTATAATGCTTTTAGAAAATATTTTGAGTGTGCTGCAAAGTGGTGAATGAGTGGTGGTGAGTGGTTATTCTTTCTCTCAGCTCTGTCATAGATTTTAACACAGCTGAATATACAAACCACAGGAATGAATTAACTTACTGTTTTAACTTATAGTTAATCGTTTATGTTTTACCACGATTTTATTAAGTCACTTTCTTGTTTGTCTGTCTGTCTATCGTTCCAGGTGGAATCTTGCAACTCAAATTTCGAGCACTTCCCGATTAGCTATCCAGCTGAAACTTTCAGGGTAGCTCACAACTCGATGACAATGTATTTTAAATCCATTTATTAGCATGCAATGTCGACCTATCTTCAAAAGGCGCATAAAAACATGGTTTTTAGATATTAGGTATTTTTAATTTGTCACTTTCGTGTTCCTAACTCAATTACCATAAATGGTATTTGTAATTAACTTTAGTTGTACTAGAAAGTAAAATATTTACTCAAAATTCTTGTTTATTTACCTGCAAATTCCTCCCCAAAAAGGTTTAAGATTACGTTTGAAGGACGACCAAAATATTGAGCTGGTTTACCTCTGTCCTTTGTCGGAACCGAAAACTTCGACCGAGGCATGTCGGCATGCAACCTCGCTATTAATAAGGATTGATTAATGATGTTTTTAATTAAAGTAAGGTAAAAAATAACAACTTGATTGCCTAGATATTGAACCAATAAGCTCAAATAAAAATGCTTATAACTTAATTCAACCACGTAGGTTATTTACAAGACAACATAGAAGACAAAGATGCATGGAACATTCCGCTTCTGCCAAGTAGCCAACTGGCACATATGAAACATAATATTGTCAAAAACAAACATAAAATATTGTAACAAAAGTTCTAAAAAAATGCCCCTCTGTTTCTTACCGTATCTTCTGATTATTGGTTCTTTTCCGATACGGTGGTAGAGTCGTTGTAATAACTGACGTTCATAAGTGAGTCTCTGATGCTAAAATTGAATAAAGAACTTTTGAACTTTGAACTTGAACGTACAACTGAAACTATCATAATTTGGATTTATGGATTTTAACCATCATGGCCACTAGAGACTAATTTCATTTACACAACGAGATATTTAGAGTAGCATTTAATCTAAATGCCTTATATATGAATAGCCGCGTTGGCAAAATTTTGACACCGAGTCAATTTGTGGCGCATGAAAATGATTTTGCTTTTGCATAATTAAGTAGGATTTGCACCTAAGTTATTAGTCAATATTGAAATGAATGGAATTTGTTTTTGACCGACTTCAAAAAAGGAGGAGGTTCTCTATTCGATTGTATGTTTTTTTTATGTTTTTCACCTTAGAACTCCGTCATTTACGAACCGATTAGGAAAATTATTTTTGCGTTGGGTTCAGTATAGCAACGAAGTGGTCCCATATAATCGATATTTGACCTTGGACTTCGAAAATACAGTCAAGTCGGTTTTTTTGATAAAATGTATACTTGTGTAATGGCGTTCACAATTATTTCGGCACTGTTGGTAAACATACCCATTTCCACCATTCTTCCACGATTTCTATACAAAAATCCATTTATGCCTGCTTAATATTGAGCTATCAGCGAGTTTATTGTGATGTCGAGCTCTGTCCTATTTGCCTTTGATAAAGAAATCAGTACCAAGTAAATATTCCTGACACAATTTGTGGAAACACAATTTAATTTCTCACAGATAAGGAATCCAATTTAGTAGGCGCGTGGATTATACCAATCTTCAGTGGGTACCTAGCTAAAATGAATTTTAGCGTCTGAAATAACAACGTTTGTTAAGAAAGCCTTTTTGGCAACTTGCCTACATGTAAATTAGATAGCCAAACTGGAATTTAAAACAAGATTTTTGTTGAATAATATACTTTTCAAGGCAAGCTTTTAACAAATTCGTAATTGGAACAGATTAAAATGAGCCCATACATTTATTCCAGACATTACATTGAATTTAAGACATTAAACTAAATAAAACTAAGATAATAAGTACCTTTTTTATGTAACTGAATGACCAGATGAGCTGGTAGTTTGCCTGATGGTAAGCAATACGCCAGCCCATAACAATAACAGCACCACCCAGAACTTTGTTTTGCAAAATCCTGCGCGGTGCTGCACTGGGCTCGTCACCCTGAGACAATTAGCTGTTGAGTCTCATAATGCCCAGTAATTTCGCAGGCTACAATGCCCTTCAAACCGGAACACAGTAATGCTTGCGCACCTTAGAACTGGTTTTCAGTTGGAACCTATGACCGTGTCATCACGAACATTCAGGCAGGTCAGGTCTTCAGGATTCTTCAGCAGTCTTCACCACTATCTTAACTACGTCAATGTCAAACAGTCAGCCGGCTCTACCTCTATAAAGCAGGTCGTCGGTCGTTGTCGTCGAAACAAGATCACACATGATAAGTAATAAAAATGTGCGAAGGTAAAAAAGTTAGCTATTTAAGCTTATCGCTGTAATAATGGAGTGTGACAACAAAAATGATGGTATAAAAGTATCTAATCATTGTAACCGAGTTAATTGCGGGTTGTAATAGGGTTCCACAGAGTAATACGTTCATTTGTAAGCTCCTACAGGTCATATCATTTTTTTTTTTGTAACGCTCGTAGTGTGCCTCGCCTAGCCGTTCGTAACAGATCTTTTAGGTAAAGCAACGTTCGCAGCGGTCACAACTTGGATGGGTGACCGTTTGTGTGGTATTTTCATCTACAGTGCTTTGGATCTTGCTTCGGGGGGGCACGTTAAGCCGTCGGTCCCCGTTGTTGTGTTTGGACAACGGTCGTTAGGTCATATCGGAAGCCCTCGGGCGGTCTAATAACTCCGACACCAGGGTTGGCCACACACCCACACGAAAGAAGAAATACTCCGTCATTTTTAAACCGATAAGAAAATTCTTGGGTTCAGTACTTATAGCTACAAAGTGGTCCCATATCAATTTTATCAATATTCGACCCAGGTCTTCAAAGATACATTAGTTGAAGTCGGTTTTTTGACAAAATGTATACTTGTTAGTTTATATTTCAGTCTTTGGTTCGTTTTTTTACTTAAACAGAACCCTGTGAAGGCAGGTGCAACTCGCATTTGACATATACTTCTTATCAGTGTAACTTATTATCTAAATCCGTATAAAACACCCTGGCGTGAAAATAAGATTACAACTTACAACACAATGTGTTTGGTCTATTACAAAATATAGACTAAATACATTATATAATATTTAGCCCTTAAAGAAAATAGGGCTCCAGGAGAAGACCTTATAACAGCGGAGATGCTCAAAGCTGATGTTCCTACAGCAACAACCATTCTTACTCCTCTAATTCAGAAAATCGTTTATTTAATGTTATGTTGTATCTATGTAAGTATAGAGTATCCTTCTATCAATAATAAGTATTTATTTATATAAGTATTCATTTCTATGTATTTTAGTTTTGGATTATATATGTAGTGTGTTTTACTGTTAGTTTTTTTTTTCTTTTTCATTTTTGATGCACGCTTTGTAGGGCTCTTTTACCATCACTGGATAACTGGTAGAAAATGCTTTAGCATTAAGTTCTCCTTTTGTACATTACTTGTAATAGTGCAATAAAGAATTAAATAAAAATAAATAAATAAATAAAATCTGGCGAGAAGAAACTATGCCTGATGAGTGGAGGACAGGACTTCTAGTGACTGTGTCAAAAAAAGGAGACTTTAGCAATTGTAGTCACTGGAGGGGTATCACTTTACTGTCTACTCCTTCTAAAGTAATATGCAAGATCCTCCTGGACCGGCTATCAAAGGCTGTTGAGCCTCTCTTACGCAACGAGCAAGCTGGATTCCGCCCTGGACGGTCGTGCACTGACCAAATCAACACGTTGCGTATTATCTTGGAACAGGGAGCAGAATTGCAAAGAGAGATATATGGTCTCTTTGTCGATTTTGAAAAAGCCTTTGATACGCTTCGCTGGCTGGCTATTTGGTCGAGGCTAGAAAATATTGGCGTACCACCTAAGATCATCAACCTGACACAAGCTGCTTACCATAATTACTCATGCAGGGTACGCCATGATGGGCTAGTGTCAGACAGGATTCCGGTTCACGCAGGGGTTCTGCTGTGGGTCTGCTGTCCCCGTCGCTATTTCTCATCGTGCTGGACGGCGTCATGTCTCGTGTCAACACTTCGGCACAACGCGGCATAGAGTGGGGCTTAATGGATCACCTCCAAGATTTAGACTACGCTGATGACCTATGCCTGCTCAGTCACCGCCGAATCGACATGCAGACCAAACTGGACGACTTGCAGAGAGAAGCAGCTACAGTAGGCCTTAAGGTCAATGTGCGAAAGACAAAGGATATGAGGAGTGGAGCACACGACACTAATCCGCTTTATATAGGCGATGAAGAAGTGGAAAAAGTGTCGAGCTTCACTTATCTTGGAAGTATTGTGTCAGGACCTGGAGGAACAGAGTTAGACGTAACTTCCCGGATCGCCAAAGCAAGAGGTGCCTTTGCTTGTCTCCGTCCAGTATGGCAGTCAAAACACCTCTCTCGCAGAGTGAAACTTAGAATCTTTAACACCAACGTAAAGAGTGTGCTGCTATACGGATGTGAGACCTGGAAAAACCACAAAGCTAAAAACACAGCAGCTACAGCTCTTTATCAACCGGTGTCTGCGACAAATCCTAAAGATCTTCTGGCCAAACACTATCGCCAATATAGACCTCTGGAGACAGTGTCATGAAGATCCTGTCGATTTGCAAATCCAACGGCGCAAATGGAGCTGGATCGGTCACACCTTGCGTAGGAACATGGATCACATCCCCAGACAAGCTCTGGATTGGAATCCGCAGGGCCGGCGCAAGCGTGGCCGTCCTAAACAGACCTGGCGACGTTCGGTCATCGCGGAAGCAAAGACCATTGGACTGACCTGGAGTGAAGTGAAGCGCACGGCTCAAGACAGAGAAGAATGGCGAAATATTGTGTCTGCCCTCTGCCCCGACGTGGGGTCTTAGGATTTAAGTAAGTAGTAAATACATTATATTCTAGCTTGTTTATTGATTCATTTCATTAATGTGTGTGTCTACGCATCAAACTCCCACTACAGCCTTGCCTCTGCGGGGCGAGGGGGGCACCAGCCGCGGGTCGCGCACGCACACCGATCTCGGACCGCGCCCGGCGTCGCTCGCGTTCTCTTAAATTTCTTTATATTAATAAGTAACGTTCAACATTATACCAGTCCATCATACAGTCCACTTGTTTTACTTCACCCGCCAGGGCCTAAACAGTGTGTATTTAGTATGAATTTCATATATATTTTTTAATATCATATAATAGATGACAAAGATGAATTCATTCCGCTTCTGCCAATTAGCCAACTGGCACATAAGAAACATAATATTGTTAAAAAAACATAAAATATAGTAACAAAGCTCTAAAAACATGCCTCTGAATTTCTTGCCGTGTCTTCTGAGTAGTGGTTCTATTTCCGATACGGTGGTAGTGTCATTGTAATAATTGATGTTCATAAGTGCGTCTGTGATGCCAAAACTGAATAAAGAACTTTTGAACTAGAACTTAATTAATATTGGACTCTTGGAATTATTTCTTATTGCTATTAATATAATTTTATGTTCGCATGCAGTGAAAACGGTATAATATTGGACTTTTAATGATCTATTTTTTCCACACTCTTCTCATCTCTCTCTTTTAAATAAATCATTTATTCATTCAAACGCCTACACTACAGTACTTTTTCTTAAGACATTAAATAATTAGGAAGAAGAAAAATGATATTGCTCGGGCAGGGATCGAACCTGCTTCTTCGGAAGATCGCCCCGACGCCTTAACCACTGGGCCACCGAGCCTACTGCTCGAGCAACCAAATTTCTTCTATCCTTCTTATATCGTCTTACGGGGACGATTGGTTAAGGCGTCGGGACGGTATTCCAAAGACGCAGGTTCGATCCCTGCCCGAGCAATATCATTTTTCTTCTTCTCAATTATTTAAAATCTTAGGATTTTCGCGTAGCATGCGCTAACGCATTCAATATCAAAAGTACTTTTTCTGTTTGTTTATTTCATTCGAAACCCTACTTTTGTTTGTGGTATATTAGTAGTGTGGGTAGTTGTTAAACTATGTGTAGGGTACATTCATATTACGTCTAAATAAACTAGTTGTGTCACGGACTCGGCCTTTCATTCATCTCACATTAATTAATATCAACTAAACATTACTGAATGAAAGGCCGAGTCCGTGACACAACTAGTTTATTTAGACGTAATATGAATGTACCCTACACATAGTTTAACAACTACCCACACTACTAATACATCACAAACGCTCATTTTTTTATATGAAGCATTAACATATGCCAACCGAAAAACTCAAACAAGGCTTTATTAAAACAAAGGTCTCATTCGATTGGGCAGAGCACTTTCTGCGCTTAGGGAAATGTGAGATGCTTTCAAGTCCCAGACGGTGGTCGTATTTTTACAAGATTTTATTTAACTTGCAATGTTTGTTTGTTTGGGTCAAATCTTGCAAGTTGAATCAGAACCACTTCCTCTTATCCTGCAGTTCAAATTCTGCATACTTGTCAAAGTCCGATGACAATGCAATATTATGGTGACAGCCAGCTGATCTGATGATGAAGACGGAAAGAGGGCAATGGAACTCCTTGACGGATAATCGTAAACTACTAGTGTTTGTGCTCAGTTTAATCTGCTCGCGGTTCCAACAACGAATTTGTTAAAAGCTTGCCTTTAAAAAAATTCAACAAATATCTTTTCTTTACTAAAAGCCTTGTTTGAGTTTACTAAGATTAGTTAGATAATACCAATAAAAATCACATCATAACCAATATAAAGGATGTTCCTGGTAATGGGGATCAAAGGGAAAAAATGGCTCCCTAAGGGCTATCGATTGTGCCTTAAGGGCTATAGATTCAAGCATACTTATGTTATTCTACTTAGGTACGCGACTTTTGCTAGCTTGGAAGTTTTGAAACTTATGAAAATGAAGAAAGATATTCACCGAAAACTCTACCATTTTTTTGGATCATTATCTTTTAAATTATTTATTTCTCACACGATCACATTCCTATATGCTGGCCCCTAACTAGGATTCCCTGTATCTAGGGAACCAGGAACTACAAAAACCATGGTCCTCCATGGTCCCACAACACCCAGACACGAAACAAATGCTTGCGCTTTTTTTTTCTTTGTACAAATATTTGTCATGTTGAGGGAATCGAACCCGCAATCTCAGTGGTGTATGAGATTTGAGCCAACCTGCCCTACCACTACACCACAGAGGTTGTCATTTAATATTTACTTTAATCACGTTATTTAAAGGGATATTACGAGCGGAACAGGATGACAAGAAGTATATTTTATAAAGCTTGGTTTAACAAGAAATATGGGGTACAATTAATCATAGTCCTTTAGTGATTGACAGTACTTTATATTTTATGTTCTAAAACGGTGAAAGAAAACATCGTGATGAAACCCGCTTACGCGCTTTGGAGTGGTAGGCTCTGGCCGTAGTTGCAATACCACCCACCGAACAAAGCCATGCCGTCAAGCGACCTAGTCGTGTTTCGGGATGATGTTCGGTGAACCATCGGGGAGACGGGTCTGAGCAGCCGCTCAACTGTCGTCTCTCTCTAGATCTATGTATGTGCTCGATCTTAGGCCACATCATCGCTTCACAACAGCCGACATAGTGGCCAAATATTGATCTATTAAGTGTAAAAAAAAAGTCACAAAATTGTTTTTTTTATTTTACACCCGCATTCACGAACACAATTACTCGTTACGAAACATCTTTGTTTTTGTGCACAGCAACCAACCAGAACTCCACATATGCCGGTTGGTTACTGTGCTTTTTAGGGTTCCGTATTACCAAAGAAAACTAAATATTACTACGTAAAGAAGCGACACTCCCACCCCCCCGCTAATTTGTCGTCACCCGCAACAAACCGATGAAAAAATGGGCAATGCCGTGCTTGCATCACTCGGTTGTCACCGCTCGCTGCGAATGACTAATGAGTGAGATTCAATAGTAGATTGTATCATAAGGAAGCAAAATAATATTTTTACGGCGAGGGCGCTTTTTTGAATCCAGAGCGAAGTGAGGGATTCTAGAGTAGAATCCCGAGCGTAGCGAGGGATTCTTTAGTAGAATCCTGAACGTAGCGAGGGATTCAAAGTACGTCGCCCGAGCCAAAAATATATTTTTCGCCCGAGTGATACACTCTACTTTTCATCACCCACTATGAGAAAATAAAAGCGCCTCATATTTTATTGTAATATTATTATTTAATAAAACATAGAGTAACAACTAAATTGAAATTAAATAGTATCCTTTATTAAAACAACTAAAAACTTATATTTACATTTGTGACTATGGGCCGTCGTACCAGCCAGTCTTTATTCAAACAATATTTACGTTCGATTTCTTTGGTGCTGAACACTAAGATGTTCCAAATTCAAAAAGTGCGCGGCAAAGATAATTGCGGCGCACTTATAAAGAGGATTAAAAACTCATTACTGCCCGCTAAAAGTTTCTTATAGAAAACACCACCTTTGGGTGCACATAAAGGCGATCCAAGTCTTCCTTTTCGAATAGATGGGATGAAAATGTTTATTTTATATGTGCGATCAATTGATGTTGTTTGAGGTTGTTATGACCTATTTGTATGACGATGACGACCTGCTTTACAGAGGTAGAGCAGGCCGGCTGACTATTTGACTTTGACATATGGACGAAACATATTGAGAAAAAGACGGAGAACGGCTCAAGACGGTGGAGCTGACCAGGACCTGACCTGACTGACGGAGGTCTGCCTATCTCTTTTAAAATGGTTCGTTACTGTTCTGTGTATGGATGCAAAGAAACCACTTACACAAATAAGAATCGATAATTTTTGGTTTTTCGCGTCTCCCAGCCAAGCGATAGTGGGTGTGAAAGAGAAACACTTAGGTTGCTTACGTATAGCGTTGTCCTTGTTGCGCTCGATTTGTATTACCTCATCCCTACAATAATTACGCACACACACAAATCGTGTGCGGACAGGCCGGTGCGCCAGTAGTAGTACTAGACAGTTAGCTCGGCGAATTTGTATGGAGTGTCGGGGGTCTGCTATTACTAAGACTCCGCTGTCCGTCCGTCTGTCTGTCCGTTTGTCACCAGGCTGTATCTCATGAACCGTGATAGTGAGATAGTTGAAATTTTCATATATGATGTATTTCTGTTGCCGATATAACAAAAAATACTAAAAACAGAATACAATAAATATTTAAGAGGGCTCCCATACAACAAACGTGATTTTTTTGCCGTTTTTATAGATAATGGTACGGAACCCTTCGTGCGCGAGTTTTTTTAATACTAACTGCGCCCCACGGCTTCACCTGCTGTTTCCTGAGAAAAATAGCTTATGTACTTTTCCAGAACCTAAAGTACCTACATAGTAAATTTCATCATAATCTGTTCTGTAGTTTTTGCGTTATTGACGAACAAACATCCACCCATCTATCGATCATCACCGATATAGTAGGATAGGATAGGAAGTGTTTCAATAAAATGTTGTTTTATGAATACAGATGTTTTAGTTTGGTGAAGCGTGGCGTTCCAAAACATCTTAATTTAAGTAAAATCAAAAACCTGCTTTCCTAATTTCGTCTCAAATGTAACCAAAGTAAGAGAACACAGAAGCGTTTTTAGCGCTGAAATGGGGTTATGGACGGGATCGAGAGGCTAAAGGCTAGCAATTTATTCATTTGCGCGTCATTCAAAAAACCGCAATGACAGTGTCTGATGAAATTCCCTATTCCCAATCTATCCTTTGACATATGATGAGATCGATACGAGGTACTCTGACCTCGCTTGCGGCATGAGAGCAAAAGAGCGATTCTTTACCCTTTTTAACCTCTTATGAATTTCTGATCGCCTGGTAGGTACTTCTTGTGTAAAAATACATTTACATTTAGAGCGAGTGTGGCTCAGCGGGAACTCATGCACCTTTCGATCAGACGCACCTGGGTTTGAATCCCGACTCGGCCCTGCACCAATGACTTATTGCACGCTCGCTCTAAAACGGTGAAGGAAAACATCGTGATGAAACCTGCTTACGCGCTTTGGAGTGGTAGGCTCTGGCCTTGGTTGTAATACCACCCACCGAACAAAGCCATACCGTCAAGCGACCTAGTCGTGTTTTGGGATGATGTTCGGTGAAACATCGGGGAGACGGGTTTGAGCAGCCGCTTAACTGCCGTCTCTCTCTAGATCTATGTGCTCCATCTTAGGCCACATCATCGCTTCACATCAGGCGAGATAGTGGCCAAACATAAATCTATTAAGTGTAAAAAAAAAATTGCTACAAAACGGCCTCTACTCAGCATAATGTCGACTGAAGCAACCAGCGCTGATCTGAGTAATGAGACGAGTAAGTCTTTCGCCTGATGGTAAGCGCCACGTCCGCCCATAACAATTGCAGTGCCAACCACAACTTATAATACGAGAAAAAGCACTGCGTAGCACTGCATTTTGCTTGTCTCTAAGACATCTCATATGCCCAGAAATTTCGACAATGCTCTTCAAACCGGATATGGTTGAGCACAGTTGCTTGGCGGCAGAATAACTGGCAAAGCGGTGGTTGCCCATTTGGCATACGAGAGACCTACCACGAGTGAACCTTTATATCCCTGTAGTAGTACAGTCAGCGGCATAAGTAAGTGAACATTTATGAATCTTTGATTGACTACAACTTCAATGTTTGGTAGTTTACTCTGAACATGCAACATGCATTTAAAAAGTGTGTTATCATCCTGTGTGAACAGGGAAATTGCAAAAATGCATGTAATTATTATATTTCCGGAGTTGTTATCAACTTAAACTTTTTATTGTTTGGCTTCGGCGGGGTTGCCATAATTTCGCTAGTGTCGTGTGGATAGAGATGGAAAGAGTTGTTATCAATTGAACAATACCAAATGTTCAGCTACGTATGTCGCTGACTGTACCATTCGTATAGAGATTACTATACAGAGCTATACATATAGCTTAGTTCGTAGAGCAAAATCACATTGCCGCGGGCTGCAGTAAAATTGCACCGTGAATTGGGATTTTGCCGCTTGTTTACCGAACGTGTCAATACGTCCGTTATGAATGATTTGAACCGCCGCAAACTGGATTGTTTTCTGTTCAACGCTGGCCTAGTTAGCCGACCTAGTCGACAGGGTATTGTTTGTTTGACTCAACGAGAATTCGTGAAAAAGTTGCTGCAATCAAACATTGGCTTCGACAAACAAATGAAATGAGTAAAAGATTTTATTACAAATTTGACGGAGTTACATTCTTTTGTGTACTGATTTAGGTAGTCCTTTGCAGCCTTTAGTAGTCCTTTGGTAGCGAAAAATGTGCAGCTTTTAGCTTGTGTAGATAGGTACATCAAAAAGGGTGCCTTACCTATCCGTTTATTGAGGGTGATAGTTGCGGCATAAATCTTGAGAGTCTTAAGGATACAGAATAAAATGAATAGATAGGTAACTTTAATACAAATATTATAAATGCGAATGTTTGTGTGTTGGTTACATCTTCACGCTGTAATAATTTAATATGAGACAGAATTTATTTTTTTATTTTTTGCTACTACCTATGTTATTTAGTGACAAGTGCCTAATAAATAAATAAATGGTTTTATTATTTTTATTTAATCTGGTTTGTTTTTTTGTGTTTATTAGTTTTAGTTAACATCTGAAAATCCCAAAAGATGTTTTGTGTCTAAGCAATAAGGCATGCTCGGCTATAGTTTAACAAACTTTTAGGTTACGCAAAGTATTTCGTCGCAGCCGATGTTTGAATTCGGGACCTTCTCCTTTAAGTAGAGGAAAGTTCGTCAATCCCAAAATGATAGAAACAATGCTATCCGGAACAATATGGCTATTAGTTCCACCGAGACTATTCCAAATAGAATCCCAACTCCCAAGTAGTAATCCAAACAATACACAATACATTAACATTCCTCGAATTTATGTAGGTAACTGAAAACAGCCGATATCACAGAAATAGTATCTGTATGCGTAATTATATTTTCTTTTCCACCTGCTACAAGCGGTTTTCCGGGATAAAAGCCTAGTAGCCTATGTTCTTTTCCTGGACCTAAAGTACTTGCATACCAAATATCATCAAAATCAGTTCAGTAGTTTTAGCGTGATTGAGTTACAAACATCCATCCATCCATCCATCCTTCCGTCCGTCTATTCTCTATCCTCACAAACTTTCACATTTATGATATTTTTTCATACTTACTACATTAAAACATATTTAAAGAATGATCTTACACGGTTCGTCGATATTAATATACCTATGTAATTACTGGGCATATAAGACTTAACATCCGATGTCTCGGAGTGATGAGCGCAATGCAGCGCTGCGGAGTGTTTTATATGGTATTAAACATTTTGAGTGGCACTGCAATTATTATGGGCAGGAGTGGCTCATGCCATCAGGCGAACGTTTTGCTCGTCTCATCACTCAGTGCCATAAAATAAATAAGTATTTCAAAAATTCTAATACTTTAGATTCATTCGCGACCACACAACCACAAGATAAATCAATGTGACCAACCGAACCGACGTCGATTCACATTCAAATATGGCATGTTCCCGAGCGAGACAAGTTGACAACATGACGACATGACGTGACGTATATTGCTGCCAACATGGCGGTGCCAATGTGATCGTGATTCATTAGACCACGCATCATTTACTGGTAAAATGTTGTTTCGGTTGAATAAATATAAGCTTTCCTTCCTTTTTCTTTAGTGTGGCTTACTGGAATTATCGCGAAGTTGAGTAGAAAATAATAATCTATTGACTACTTAGAAATTGATCTACATTTTTTTATGTAACTGAATGACGAGACGAGCTGGTCGTTTGTCTGATGGGAAGCAATACGCCAGCCCATAACAATAACAGCACCACCCAGAACTTTGTTTTGCAAAATCTCGCGCGGCGCTGCACTGCGCTCGTCACCCTGAGACAATTAGATGTTGAGTCTCATAATGCCCAGTAATTTCGTTGGCTACAATGCCCTTTCGTTTGCATGTTCTTCCCATGTTAAAACGAATTGTTAAGCTCTTAAGATTTAAAAATGATTATGAAGAAGAAATAAACAAGGGAGTGACAGATTAAAAAATAATCTAAGTACTATGTTTTAATGCGCCTTTTGGGGTTAGGTTGATATTGCATGCTAATTAATAGATTTAGAATGTACTGTCATCGAGTTGAGAGCTACCCTGAAAGTTTCAGCTGGATAGCTAATCGGAAAGTGCTCGAATTCTGAGTTGCAAGAATCCACCCCTAACGACTGACAGACAGACAAACAAGAAAGTGACTTAATAAAAACGTGGCAATAATAATAAAATGAAATTGCTGCGGCAAATTCTTGCAATTCTTGAATAAGCTAATGCATTCAATACCAAATTTGAAAAATACAGTCCATCGAGCCTTGTACAGTTACGTTTAAAAACGTTTTCCAAAAACTTTAGCTCCTTTTCGGAAAAACATTTAAGTATTTTTTAACCATTGAGTGATGGGAAGAGCAAGTCACTCGCCTGATGGTAAGCGCCGCGCCTGCCCATAACAAATGCAGTACCACCCAGAATTTTAATAAGTACCATAAAAAACACTGCGTAGCACTGCACTGTACCTACTTGATTGCATAAAACTTGCTAAAAATTACTCAAATAAAATAGATTTTTTATTAATAAGAACATTTATTATAATTTTATGCACGCGGCATCAATGTCCCTTTCAACTTCTTTGATTCTTTTTAACCGACTTCAAAAAAGGAGAAGGTTCTCTATACGGATGTATTTTTTTTTTATATTTGTTACCTCAGAACCGATTTGGAAAATTCTTTTTGCCTTGGGTTCAGTATAGCTACGAAGTGGTCCCATATAAATTTCATCGATATGTGACCTTGGACTTCGAAGATACATTGAAGTCGGTTTTTTTTTTCTAAAAATTAATTATCCAACCAAAGGTTGTCTGGAGGAGATCGCTGACTGCCTTTTGTCACACTGTTTATCGTTCTTGTTGTTGTTTACCAATAAAGCGTTATGTAAATACATAAGTATCTATGTATATATTTACACAAAGTACCTACGGGTTACTTCAAATACACAAAATGTTTAGTTAAAAGCTGGCTACTTCCAAATTCAAACACTAACTAAACTTACGCTACTAACAAGACCAGAAATTTAATCATGTTGCGCACAAACCAAATAGGAACCACACGAACAGAGAACCTAAAACCACAACTCCACACAAGCTCCACAAAACGATTTACCCCCTACACTTACCGAAACGGGAATCTACGTACACACACATTCACACAAAGTTTGAAAACTGTACGTACCACAGAGAGATACTAAGTCAACAGAAATTCCTATTGTTTCAAATTACCCTCACCTCTGACTTTCCACCACCACGTTTCGAAGAAACTTTGTAACAAATTAAAATTCAGCTGAAACTGGTGTGAAAAGGGACTACAGTCAGTGGTTAATTTAATGACTTATAAGTCCCAATGCGGTCCTATAACGAGTGTTAATTCTGTAGCGAATTAATGTAGGTACCCAATGATTTGCTGGTTTCTTGACGAATGTGTATGATTTAGTTTCTATGTGATTTAGTTTAGTTCATGTTTGTTTTCTTGAACTAGAAAGAAAGAAAGAAAAGACATTTATACGGGACATCACACAACATTACACTGAACATACTAGAATAAAGACAAAACAAAAAACAATAAACACAACCAGTGCAATGTTGCGCGATGTCAGGAAAAGGTTCCGACTCGGAATACGCTAAGGTATTTTTAAGTACCTTAGCACTGATTTTCAGTCGGAACCCTGTCCATGACATCACGAACAATCAGACGAAACATTACAGTAAAAAAAAGCACAAGAAAAACAAATGTATACACTGAAATGCAATGAAAATATGTAGTGTAATCCCGCTGAATATTATGTAGGTTGTTGTTAGAATAATATAATATGTGTGGGGGTAGATAGTAAATGTAAAATGAATTAAAATTAAAATATGTGTGTAAGTAATCCCTCCGTTTTTTTGTAATATATATGTATATTTAATAATAAATATGGTAATGAGTTTAATATTGTATATAAGAAAAGGTAAATAATGTATTAATTAAGTAAATAATATTTTTTTTTTTATGTAACTGAATCACGAGACGAGCTGGTCGTTTGCCTGATGGTAAGCAATACGCCAGTCCACAACAATAACAGCACCACCCAGAACTTTGTTTTGCAGAATTCTGCGCGGTGCTGCACTGCGCTCGTCACCCTGAGACAATTAGTTGTTGAGTCTCATAATGCCCAGTAATTTCGCTATAAATAATGTTAAATAAAGAAAGCCCTAACAACAACCCTCCCAATAGGACACGTGTTTCGCCGTCTGCACGAGTCATCATCAGGTGTCGACTCGCCGAACGCTGAAACGAGAGAAACAAACGTATACACAAAAAATAATACAGACTATAGAATACTATAGAACTATGACCGAAATGCTTTTTGACACGTCTTTCCGATGGCAGTAGAACTCTATCGAACGAAACTTACTCTGGCAGATGCACAAGACGTGCAAAGCCAAATCCCACAAAGAAGAGAAGAAAAAAAAATCTATTTATTATTTTGTTCTTTATTTATCACTAGTGACCCGCTCCGGCTTCGCACGGTTATTATACATATAAACCTTCCTCTTCAATCACTCTATCTATTAATAAAAACCGCATCAAATCCGTTGCGTAGTTTTAAAGATTTAAGCATACATAGAGATATAGGGACAAAGAAAGCGACTTTGTTTTATACTATGTAGTGATTACGCCCAAAGATAAAGTTGTCTATGATTATGCCATTACGTGCACAAGTCTGAAATGGCCTCAAACAGATTATAATTTTTAACTTAAATACGTGACCATGAACGGTTATTGCGAAAATTAAACATCTTGGATTCATGCAGTGATATTTAACCATGAAAATAATATACATTGTTATTTATGGTAACTACTTGTGTTCACAACGGGTTCAAACAAAAAACGCGTTATAACAAAATGCTTTATGCTTATAAGCGAAGTTACTGGGCATATGAAACTTAATATCTGATGTCTCGGGGTGATGACCCCTCTGCTTGATAGTTCACCGAACATCATCCCGAAACACGAGGAGATCACTTGACGGCATGGGTTTCTTCGGTAGTGGTATTACAACGGAGGGAATCATTCCGCAACGAGCAAGCGGGTTTCCTCACGGTGTTTTTCTTCACCGTTTATGAAGCAGGTGTACTAAATAAGTCATTTTCTGTAGAGCGCGCCTTTGTCAGTACATCAGTAAGTACTGTAGTCCTATAATCCTACTAGTATTATAAATTCGAAAGTTTGTGAGGATGGATGGATGTTTGTTACTCAGTCACGCAAAAAGTACGGAACGAATTTGGATGAAATTTGCTGTGTAAGTACTTTATGTCGTGGAAAAAGACAGGCCATTTTTTTTACTCGAGAAACCACGGATGATGTACTCGGGGCGCAACTAGTTAATATTCAATAATAACCAAAGCAATTGATTCTGAGACTCACGCAACAAAATACCTAAATCAAAGGAGCTATTTTTAAACACCTAACAAGGATCAGATCAGATTCACATAATTCCTCATTTTTCCACTTTGGATTTTACAATGCAAGTTTTTCATTACAGTGGATCAAACGTTGTCTGACTTTTTAGCTGTAATAAGTAAAATTTTTCATCTTGGCTTAATGTTTGTTTGAGAAATTCCAAAGAACATTTAAACAAACATTAAAAGTTTTTCAATTTCTGACGATCGCTGCCTGATTCTTATTTCTTTGAAAAGCTTTCTTTGACACAAACCGCGATATGAAATAAAAAGTATAAATAATAAAGTACTCTGTAATTTCAATCATTCTAGGAAAGAATAACTTATTTGCTAGATTACATTTGAAAATAGAAAAACAAACTAAACAAAAGGCTTAATAATTTAAAAACTAAATAAAACTAAACTAAAAGATATTCAATACTATGTACATGCGGGTATCGGTTGAGCCAACTGAATGGCCGACAGATAATTCAATCGATACTCGTCGTCCGGCAACGTGCCCAAAATAATATGAATGGAAGCAAGCTTAAATAAAAAAAAAAAAACAAAAATAAATGAAGCTGAATTCATCGCGTTTCAGTTTTGAGATGAATTTCCGCAACGTTACGCCTGATTCATTAAAATACCATTGTAACAAAAGTAAAAAAAATACTCCTCAGTTTCTTGCCGTATCTTCTGGTTAGTGGTTCTTTTTCCGATACGGTGGTAGTCATTGTAATAATTAACGTTGATACGAATCAGCCGTACCATGAGTGACCACGTCTCGGCTCCGTAGGTCATGTACATGAGGACATGTAGAACGCACTGATTGAAGACTTTTGTCTTTAGGCATTTCGACAGTGCGTAAAGTAAACGTATCGATTTTCGAGATTACCAAAATCCATAATCATGAATTCATTTTTTTTCAACGGGCAAATGCTTTTATTACTGAAAACAATTTCACACTCTACCTACAAAAACTAAAGTAACTACTTACAAGGAGAAGCAATTGGACAACCCACAGACCGTGAAAGGCCTAAAGATAGCCCAAATACTCCAGCCCACTACCAGGTGGCAGCGTACCCAAGATGTTGGCAGTAGGTATAGCCCCGTTGGATTGCAATACTGATACGTTGAGCCAAGTAATTCCCAGCAACTCACTGGTCACGCGTCGCATCGATCAGGCGCTCTGACAGACTTTTGAAAATACGATGAGCTCCCGGTCCCCACGGACCCAAAGTGTCCACACCAAACGGCTCACATATGTATGTTACTGCTACCAACGTTAGAATATTTGTGCCGCTTGAGCTGCTCGGCCGATTTAGCCGTCACGCCAGACTTATTCTGCGTCTCCGGAAGATGTGACGGCTCCATACGACGCAAGTAGCGTCCCACACTAGAGGCCACCCCAACTTCCAAGGGATCAAGGTCATACAGTCAGGCCTTTTACCATCGTCACGCATTAGACCATTCGGTTCGAGAATGGCTGCAATATTAAGTTTTAAGATAGCGACTACGTCACAAAAGACACTGTCACAAGTAAAACAAATTAATCGCTAACAAAGTAGTGCCGCATCTTAAAACCATCCCATAAATCATTCTATGAGCAAAATTGTATGAACAGCTTAGCAGACCCGGATTAATTTTACCAAAGTTAAATATTTATAAAATATCAAAGATTAAACCTAAAGTCAATTTCCTAAGCTTATTAAAATTTAACCAATTATAATAAACCCTACCTCTGAGGGGCTATATTTTAAACCTTTACCTTGTATTGCGTTTAAATACGATTGGGGTACCTACCGATATAGGTCAGAACCTCAAAAATATATTCAGAGCCGTGGGCATATTCCTAATTTGCTTTTTTTTTTTATATTCGCCCGTTTGGGCAGGCTAAAGTCTCTAGGACCATGCCGCCATGTCTTACGTAGTTTTAATTTGATAGTTTAATATTCTATTTATTATACTTTTGTTGAGAATGAGAGTCAACAGCAACAAGCCGGACCCTTTATTCGGCGGCACTGGGAGAGTCTAGTGCTTCAATAAAGTGGTGGAACTTTATTCAAGCTTTCCATGGACTTTTTGGGAGAACATAAAAAGAAATATTTTCTCTATTTTGTTTCATTTGCCTACACTCGTGCACGTTGAACACATAATGGTTAATATTCCACCGATATTACACATGATCACTCTAAATAACACTTGTTTGGAAAATAAAACAAAACCGAATTGTATCACTTTTCACTTCCCGCCAAAAAGTCATCTAGTTACGCTAAAGGTTACCGGTGTTAAAGGGGCTCGTTATATTATCTACACAACAGATTAAAAAAGCAGTTGTAAAATATAGCACCATTCACCTGCTATAATATATTTTTACTGTAGTCTGCTATCTGCGCTAATATTTATTCTTGCACTAGCTCGACTAAAATAATGTAGCGCCATCTATTATGGATAGAAGGATTCTTATAAATTTGATTATTATTAAAGAAGGACCGTGTCCCAACAGTGGGACCGTGATAGGCTGATGATGATGATGATGACGATGAAGTGAAGCAAATACACTACGACAGAAAAGCGTTCGGAATGCTACGAACATTGTTAAAATATACGTTTAAATATAGAATATGTGTTTGATACAAATTAATTAACAAATAGGGGATCGGACAGTAATCGCGAAAAAATCTAAAATGTAGTTAGAACGAATGTTCGTCGAACCAGAAAGATCATCCAATCAATATTTTTGTGAAATAATAATGATTTATATTTTTAAATCATTATTAATAATAGTAGTATTAATAATAGATATAATCTAATAATTCTTTCATTTTTAATCTGTTCTTTATCTCTTACGAAACAACAATAACAGCGCATGACGTCATTTGTAGGCAAACGCCGTGAGTCAAGCTTGGGTTTATTTTACGTTTTTGCATTTCATAAAATGTATTTTTGCTAATTTTTTCGTTCCATTACTACAATATAGTCCCCAAACTTCACAAAACGTGTTTAAATCTCTTTTCAAGTTTTATTTCGAAGAGTTTGTCGTTTTCTACCTTCATATGACGTCACATGTTTTGAGGTGATCTTTTGCGCGGCAATATTTGAAATATAATATTTAAACATAGTTTTAGGTACTTTTAGAGTATTATTTAATTAAAATACTATTTTCCATGGTTATATATATTCTTTATAGTTAATTTAAAACACTTTCTGAAAAGTTGTCCGATCCCCTATTTTGTACGTTTATAAATTTAATCTCGCCTAAGGCTCTATCCTTGTTTTATTTTAAAAGCGACAATCGCCCAATGTTTTATTGCTTTAAACATCACAATATCGCGCTAAAAGGGTGCGTATTAAATTAATGTATTTTGTGATTATGTTTTATGTTTTCTTTGTATTCTATTGTAGGTATCTAAGTACTTTTCGTTACCAGGTCCATAATACGGTTAGGGTAATCACTTTATTATTCGTGATGGGCTTATGGTTTATTACACACCTTGAGCGATAATGCAATCTGTCACACATCGCAATATTGCTGACATGATAAGGGCGAACCCCCAACACTAATTAAATCGCTGTCAGCAATATACCTCCCTATATAAACAGGTAAATTTTAGAATTCATAATTTTTTTCCTTAATCGCTCTCAAGCGACCTGACTACGGACCTGGCCCTAGGCCTGCCGGTCAGCCTGGAATAAGCAGTCAGGTAGAATCGCTGCAAAAGTATTTTTTTATACTATGAAGTGCGGGAAGTAGTATTATCGTGTGTTTAATATTGTGGAAATAAAAAATAAATGTTTGTGTGTGCCTAAAAGTTATTTTTTTTTAAACAACCAAGAGGTGCCACACAACAAATCGACGAAAGAGCATGAATACCTAGACTACCTACATTCTCCCAGGTCATAACCTGCACATATGAAATAAAATTAAATAAGCACATATATAGAAACGGTGAAGGAAAACATCGTGAGGAAACCGGCATTTCCAAGAAATTTTCACAAAAAGTCAATGACATGTGACATCCACCAACCCGCACTGGGCCAGCGTGGTGGATTATGGCCCATCTTCTCTCTATGAGAGAAGGCCCGTGTCTCAGCAGTGGGAACGTGGGCTGATGATGAATGAATCACATATGCTTATTTAATGTTGGTATAGGTTAGTACCATAAAAACTGTACTTTCTCTACTTTAGTCAAGTCAAAAGATATTTATTAAATAGGCACAAAAAATGCACTTCTCGTCAAGACAAACGTCAAATACACATAATACAAATAAATTAAAATACCTTAGAACTGTAACTTAAAATATCTTGACTTTGAAAAGAAAGGTACCCATTTCTTTCCCATACCAAGAACGAACGATTTTAAATAGTTTAGTTAGGGCCCGTGTTTATTTTTTGCCGCAGGACCTTTGGTTACTCCACTGGTTTGGTTACTAGCTACGCCACTGTCTGTAGGTTAATATGACTGGTACGTATGCAGCGCTACGCGAGCTGAATTAAATTTTATTGCGTCATAGCAAGAGCCGCTATTTGTTTAAATTTCTTTGCGGAGTGATGCTTCTGTTCCTTTAGTATTCTGTGCCTATACTCAGATTGAAGTACGGGCTCAGAAAACAATCTACCAGTGCTTCGGAAATACGCCCGCTAGAGAGGATAACACCAAGAATCTCTGCGGGGATCTCTTTTTCAACTCTTTTAAAATATCTCAAAATATAACAATGAACAATTGAAATGAGATGTCCCATAGTTTATAATAATGTTGTACTATACTTAAACTCATCTACATCTCTGTTGCTGAAAATTACAGCCTTACAGGTCAATAGTTTAACTTATGTAAATAAAAAACCAGTTATTCTGCCGCCAAGTAGTAGTGCTCAAGCATTACTGTGTTCCGGTTTGAAGGGCATTGTAGCCAGCGAAATGACTGGGCATATGAGACTTAACATCTGATGTCTCGGGGTGATGAACAACGCAGTGCTCCGCAGTGCTTTTTATGGTATTAAAAGTTCTGGGTGCCACTGCAATTGTTATGGGCAGATGTGGCGCTTACCATCAGGCGAACAACATGCTCGTCTCATCATTCAGTTACATAAAACAAATATTCGTTACTAACGTAGTGATTACGTTTGGATGTGAATGAAATGAAATAAAAATGAAATGAAATAAGTTTATTGTGGCAAAAACACATGAACAAATACTTAATGAAACATTAATGACAGTAGATATACAAGGTATTAAAAAGTTGGCTTTTAAAGCAGTCATTTTACTCTTATAACTAATTTCTAGCCATAAAACCTTTATAAGATTTAAATATGATTTATTTCATATAATATTATATTAATGGATATTTTAAATTATTATTATTTTATTAATATTACTAAAAACATTTATTACAGAACCAATTAACAATTATGTACAAACATATAGAATGATAAAAACTAAACTAACCTACAACAAAATAACTAAATAATTTTCATAGTAATTATAATAAAAATTTTGTAATAGTCTTATGTTAACTGACTTGTAATGAATAATTATGAATAAATTTATGTCTATGTCTATTGCCACAAAACGGCCCTACTCAGCACAATGCCGGCTGAAGCAACCAGCGCTGATCTTCCGTAGGAGCTGCCCGGTGACATCACGGATCGTAACACAAGAGATAGGATGTAGTTTAATTGTCGCGCCGAACAGTGCTTTGAGCGAAAGTGTATGAAAACTACAAACAGTTTGAAGCTTAAACTTTGATATTCTCTTTTGTATAAAGATAAAGTTTTGTAAGGAAATTAAAGCAGTTACTGAAATGAAACTAAGGCGTCACAACTTACAATTTTCTCAAGACTTCTTATTTATATATATTGTATTCTTTGCAGTTATCTATCTATCTTTGCTGGCGCAGCGATCCAAAGTGTGCCTCCGATACTAAAGAATGCCACCCACTTCTTTCGATCCAGTGCAAGTTCCTGCCAGGAATCAACTTGTAGCTCCCGTAGGTCTTTGCAGTTATCTTGTTAGGAATTATACTAGCTAACAATTTGCGTTTTTCTTTAGTAGCCAATTTCTGTTGCCAAACACTTAAAATATATCTTTTTTTTTACACTTAATAGATCTATGTTTGGCTACTATCTCGCCTGATGTGAAGCGATGATGTGGCCTAAGATGGAGCACGTAGATCTAGAGAGAGGCGGCAGTTGAGCTGCTCAGACCCGTCTCCCCGATGGTTCACCGAACATCATCCCGAAACACAAAATGATTAAATAATTAATTAAAGCAAGGCTACCGTTTGTGAAGGCTGCAGCGTTTGTGTGTCCTTACTAAATATGCTAGCAGTTTTCTCTATCTCTGCCTCCACTGTTAGAAAGTAATTACCTCGTAGCACGCGGTGGCGGTTAGAGCGAACGGTCGTAAGGTCGACAAGGTATCTCGCTGCGAAGGTTTATAGATTTGCTTTTTTATTAGGCTCTGGCTTTACTATCTAGGTGACGGAGCTTTATTTTATAGCTTACCTGGGGCTTTGGGTCCGTGGATAATGCCCCCGGTTCGTTTTGCTCCCGGGCTTATTGCCCCCGATTCTAATAAATTAGTTTTTTTGTCAATATGTGACCATGTACAGTTAGCCATTTTTTTTAAATATTTGTTTATTTTATTAACAATAAAATATTCTTGTTACCTATATGTAAAGTGGCGCAATGTCCATCGATGGAAAAGTTAAAATTGCTTCCCTGACTTTGTTCTGCTGGATCGTGTTCGAACTTATCAACAAACTTGAGCGGCTAATTTGTAATACCGTAACTTGATCGCTCTTCAATTTGTTATGTATACTCGGAGTTTCATAATTGTTTAATAACAGGTTAGATGCATTACTTAGAGCGTTAAATCTGCACATAACTTAAGAATGTCGGTGGTGCGGGACCAGCGGGATTAGAACTAAGGTGCGTCGGATCGAAAGTCGCACGTGCCCCCACTTTGGTCGTGAGTGACACACTCGCTCTATCTTATATATATAGGAGCCGCAATTGTATTTTAACTTTTGAACGCTAAGGTCGGCTATCAGAGGAATCTTAATAATAATTATTTATATTATTATTTAGATTTCTGTGTCGGCTATCCCTACACGACATACGAAATGTGCTCTCTACGCCGAGGTCGGCTTGAGCCGACTAAAAGCGTATGAAAATTGCGTTTTGGTAAAACTCATGAAAAACGACGTGGGTGGCACGGCAATTGCTAAGCGCTAACATCAGGCGAACTATTTGCTGGTCTCAATGCTCAGCTGCATAAAACAGTACTATCACTAGGGCATTATTATACTCATTTAGTTGCCTCATTCACCATTTTAAAAAACTTTAGACCTAAACCACCCTAAACAGAGAATAGAAATTTCCTATAACTCAATTTCGACCCTAATTTTTTAACTTGGTTCTTAAGGTGTTTATTTATACTTTAGCATAAAACAGTTTGTACATGGAAGACTTAATGCTAGATAGCATTTTCTACCAGTCATCCAGGACGTGCAAGAAAAAATGGTAGCGGTGTAAAGTGTGTTATAGGAAATATTAAACCACATAAACTTAATATATACATAGGTATATATAATATATACTTACGTGTTTGAGGTTGGTATAAAAAGAAAAACACGTGTTAATTTAAAATTTATTTACATTATTTACAGACACTGTTTACTAATCACTTCATTCATGACTACACTATAAATAATACTTAATACTAATATTATAAACGCGAAAGTTTGCATGTATGGATATATGTAGATGTTTGTTACTCTTTCACGCAAAAACTACCGAACCGATTGATGAAATGAGGTATGTAGATACTTTAATACTTGGAATAGCACATAGGCTACTATTTATCCCGGGAAACCGCGGGTGAAACCGAGGGGCGCAGCTAGTAAATAATATCACTTATACAAACTGTGAATAATAAATGTGCACGTTTATGTAATTTCATTAAATTTAATCCTAAACTGGATAGTCTACGTTCTCAAAACTAAATATCTATTTTAAATTTATGAAATCTAGTCGTAGGATCTCATTGACTAAAGGAGCTCTAAAATAAACAAGTTTGTAAAAAAATATCTAATAGATATAATCACGAGTTTTGAACGAAGAAAAAAAAGGCGGACTCGTCGCCAAATTCAGAAGTGAAGCACTCAAAGTATGACGGTCCGCTTGTTCGTACACGCACGCACACATTGACATCATGCTACGCTGATCGGCTGTCACATCGACTCTCTGTTCACTCAAAGTTACGCTATTTCTATGCTTTAGTTGTTGCTTAGCGAGATTCCGTCCGCCTTTTTTATTTGTTCAACCATTGAGTGTATAAGTTTTTTTCTAAAGTTTCTTATTCAATATTAGTAAAGTTACTGTTTACTGTAAGCCCAGACAGAAAATACTTTTTAAATATATTTTAAAATCCATTATCTTTTACTAAAATAGTTACTAGATACAGTTTAATAAGCGTAATATTCATTCAGGCTTTAACCATTTTAACATATAACTTTAACTTTAATGTAGGTATTTACAACAGCTAGTACAGAGAACCAATTAAAAGTTTAAACTTAAAACTAAATGACTAGATTTACATTACAATTCGTTAATTTCAGACAAATTCGATTGACGCCGTTAACAAGTCTTAACACGCCATTCATGTTAATTAAAACTATTAATTAAATTAATGGACTTATATTCGAAATGTGTAATTTAAAGTTCTCTACAAGCCAGGTCCGTGATCTCAGCAACTTTATGTTATTGATATATGAAAATAAAACTTTATAGGAATGTGCTTAAGAGAAACCATTTAGGTATTAGTTTTTATATTTGTATGGACACTAAACACTTAATTTAACGTTAGAAATGGCATTTGGTTTTTGAAACCGTTCCGAGACCGTTGCAATTGGAAACGTTATGATTTGATGCCAAAATATAGCCTATCTCGTTTGTAAAGTTAATTCAATCATTTATTCTAATATTAACATCAAACTCCTACGACTGTCGTCTTCTATCTATACAACACACAGCTCTCTTAAAATTTTCAGCGAAACCACTTTTGTGAGTTTGGACCTCTTTAACTTCCGGTGCTTTTATCTTGGCCTCAGTCTTTTCGCCTCCTTGGTCCGCGTTTTCAATCTCGTCGGATCACGTATCCGATGGATACTTCACTATTAAGTCCAGTTCTTCTTCGTTAGGCTTCACGTTTCTCACTTCGGTGCCCTCGAATTTCTTCGGCCTATCGATCTTGTTTTCAATGTTGACTAGGACATCGGCCAGACATCGATGGTCGTCAGGAGATTTCACTTCATCGTCTTGCGTTTCTGTTTCTCCGTTGTTATTTTGCTTGTCTTTTTCATTATCACCTTTGCTGTCATCATCTTCGCTGTTTTCTTTTCCTTCTAGAATAACTTTGTGCGTAGCTTCTTCGATGACGCTGTCTGTTGGTGCTTCATTGATGCACGAATGTGTGAGAGTGAAGGGAAGTTTGATGGATAGATCTCCTCCCATAGCGCTGAACATGAGCTTTACTTTGACGTAGTAAGAGACGTAAATGGCAAAAACGTTGCGATCTTCGGGAGTGTTGTTGCTAAGGACGGTAGACGCGAGGCTTGCGCCGGTTTTAGAATACGAGTCTTCAAGAGCGATCCAGTTTTTGGTTACCCCTGAAAAAGAGTAAATAGTGCTAAAGACTTTTGCCACGAAATGGCATTCGTAACTCTAGAAAAACATGTGGACGATGAGAGAGATGACTAAAGATAATAAGTTCACAAAGTTTTGAATCTTACCTCTGTGTGGAGTCAGGATATAGTTGTCAGTGTGTGTCTGCCCCTGCAAGACTGGTGTGCCGTTGCCTTTGACGAGAGCGACCACATTCTTGAACTTCCCGTTGGAGAACATGCAGACGTCTACGTGTTGAACTACTAGAGCCTATGGAAAACAAAAATAAGTATCAAAATGTGCCCAGTTTTAGGGTATGGCTACTGTCCTTGCCGTCAAGCTCACAATGTCCTACACAACATGAAATGTTATATACTACTTTTCTTGTAGGTACCTATACATTTAGGTTTATTGGTATTTACTTGTGGTATTAACATCTGAGTGATCTGAGCACGGTAGCGTGCTTCGGAGGACACGTTAAGCCGTCGGTCCTGGTAGTTGTGTTAGGCCATGTCGGAGGCCTTTGGGCGGTTATAAACTCCGACTTGAACGCATAATTACTGCATTAGTTCAACTAACAGTCTGTGAATAATGTTTATATCTAAAATAAAACAGGTTCCAATTATATTTGTGCCATCTTTTCCAGTTTATCAAACAAAACGGCAACCTAAACAAAGCAATCGATACTCTATAGATATTCTCAATTTATTATACTGCCAATGAATGCGAACGCGTGGGTAGAACAATATATTGCTTTATGGTACCATCGGTCAAATCGCACGTGGGGTACAATTTCAAATACCTAAGCGCTGAATATGAAATGTTTTTACTAAAAATGTATTTAAATCAATTCCTGAACAAATTAATTGAATACAAAAAACGTGTACACGTGTAATGAACCGCTTCTTCTGCCTCAAATAATTTGTTTAATTGATGGATCAAATTAAGAGCAAACTGGCCGTATTGTAGTTAACTCTACAACATTGACGTAGAAGCCACGTACGCTAGAAAAGTTTATATTTTGAACTCTACTCCAATTATTTTAATAAAGAGTTTAGAGCTGCAATTATCTTGAACGGTAGAGGTACTTTGAGTGTTGCCAAATTTAAAAGAGTGAACTATTGTGGATGTAGGCCCTCCATGTGGACTATATAACAAATGATTCCTGATTCTTATGGTTTTTCTATATGTCACTGGGACACTATTACAGCTCAACAATTTTATTTTGAAATGTCCTAAATACATTTCAAATCCTCATGAAGCCGGGGCACGTAGGACTTGAAACTCGTCGTCCTCGTTGACTCCAGTCTCGACAGGTTCAGGTTTTGCTCTCAATAATATTCCTACAGGATTCTAATACAATTTCTATAAGCTCTTATAGTCTGTTTTGTTGCAGAGCTCGGCGTCCTAAACAGAACAATAAATAACCTAGACCCCAATTGGTATTGTTTTATAATTTGTTATATTGTGGTCTCTAGAATTTACTTCGATTGTGTATTTGGGAATGTTTACATTATTAATTGAAATACGTAAATTATCAATTGTATAAATGTATCTTACGTGTATTAACTCTGTCCAAAGGTTGACTGGAAAAGATCGCTCTTAGCGATAAGTCCACCCATTGTACTTTAGTTTGCAAGTTGTTTTCATGTACCTATTAATTATTTTGTTTGGTGTACAATAAATAATTTTGTAATGGTAATTGTGTTGTTTATATTTTTGGTTAATCTTTCTTTAAAATTCAGTTGCAAGGTTCATAATAACAGGTGAAGTTGAATAGCATATAAAAACTGGCCAAGTGCGAGTCGGACTCGCGCACGAAGAGTTCCGCACCATTATCTAGCAAAAAAAAACACGTTTGTTGTATGGGAGCCCCCATAAATATTTATTTTATTCCGTTTTTTAGTTAGTTATAGCGGCAACAGAAATACATCATCTGTGAAAATTTCAACTGTCTAACTGTCACGGTTCATGAGATACAAATACTAAATCTTTGATGAGATACAGCCTGGTGACAGACGGACTGACAGACAGGCGGACGGACAGCGGAGTCTTAGTAATAGGGTCCCGTTTTACCCTTTGGGTATGGAACATTAAAAATGTGATAAAGAACTAAAACCTAAAAGCTTAAGACTAAGAGTTTAAGAGATACAGGTAGTAAATAATACATACTATTACTACAATGATTGTAACACTGTGCTATTACTTATGTACGGTAGGTTGCGTCCTATGAAGGTAGCATAGAGCACAGCAGATGAGGCCGGCGGATCTTCCGCGGAGGGGGGCGAGCCTCGTGAGAGGCTCAGCGGGGAGGGTCAACTCGGCCACCCCGTCAGGCAAGACTGGGTGCAGCGATGCTGCAGCCGGAGGCTCGGATACCGGGCCATCTGCCGGGGCGAGATGGTGAATGCTAGCGCGACCCCATCTCGCCCCACCATGGCAGAAGACGGAAAACCGTGGGGTTTTAGTCAGTAGGTCGCCGAAAAGCGGAGTCTGACATAACCGAAGGGCCCGTGCCCGGAGGTATCCATGAGAATTTTCCCACGTAAAAAGAAAAAAAGGCCTAGCGCACTCCGCACTGTAGGTACGAAGCTACAAGTACATAGCCGGACACCGACGGCGGGTCGCGCGTCGTTACACGTGCCGCCTCAGAAGAGATAAGAGCTATGCGACAGAAAGAGAGGCGCTCTGTAGGTTAATATGACTGGTAGGTATGCAGCGCTACGCGAGCTGAATTGAATTTTATTGCGTCATAGCAAGAGTCGCTATTTGTTTAATTTTTTTTGCGGAGTGATGCTTCTGTCCCTTAGTATTCTGTGGTTGAGTTCTATTTAGTATTCTATGGAAGTGCCAATTACCAATGATGTTGATAGCTGAAAATATACTGACCTTAATTCTCCGTACAGTTTTGGAGGAGTGATTCGCGATGACCACGCTCACTTTGATAGACTCCCCGTGCGAGTATGTTGGTTTGTCCAACCACGCTTCTAGCTCCACCCTGGTGACCAGAAACAAGACAATACAATAACGCTTTACTGCACACCAAATAAACACAACACAAGAAAAAAAAAACATTAATTTGAGTACCATGGGCGGCCTTATCGCTTAGACTGATTTCTTCCAGATAACCTTTGGATAGATAGAACAGGTATGAGAAACAATGCGTGCGGTTTGGTGGTGTACATAATAGGGAATAGATCAACACCAACAAAATCAAAACATTTTATTATTATTATACCAATATTATATGGTCATATACAGGAGGTATATTAAACCAGAGGATATTCAAACATGTGTAAACGTTTCCTCAAACTATTCTAACCTACCTTGCCTATGAAAAAATTACCGCAAAAAGGGATATTTGAGCTTAAAGTACTTGCAGCCATATTCCAGTAGAAATGTATTTCTCTATTATTAACTAGCTTACACTATGAGACCTACATACTACATTTCTTCAAAATCCGTATAGTAGTTTTGGCGTGATTGAGGAATAAATATATGTCTCATATTTGTCTCAGAAACTTTTGCATTTATTATATTATTAGGATTATATATGATAATGTAGGATTATTATGTACTAGCTGTTGCCCGCGACTTCGTACGCGTAGTGTAGTAGTAATTCATCATGCTTCCGACCATTTTCTATCCCAAAATACTCCCGTTCCAGCTCCCATTGTGCTCCTTTCTCATTACCGTACCACTTCTATTCTGTTACCTTCCCACTCGTATCCTGTTATCGTCCTGGTTGTATTCCGTAACCGCCGCGTTCTGGACTGATCCTGTCCTTCTCCTATACCGTTACCGCTCCCTACTATCCCGTTACCGTACCGCTCCGCTCCTGCTCCAGTCCCGCTCCTATATCGTTACCATTACGCTCCTATCCTGTAACTCTCGCGCTTATCCCATTTCCATGCCCATCTTATCCCGTTATCATCCCGTTCCGCTCCCAATCCTAATTACCAAAGTTGATAGCCCTATCTTTAAAAACATAAACTCTCATTCCTTTTGTCCGCTCTCGTAATGATCCCCTTATAGAACTTACATACCAAACAGCTTCATAGGTTTTTGGTTTTCGAGGTGTGATGTGTGTGTGTGTGTCTGTGTCTGAGGGAGTGGATTATTTTTATATTTAGATATATACATTTTAGCAAGTTCTTTTAGGGATGTTTAAAAATTGGTGAAAAATGTGTTATAGTTTCTTTGACCGAGTATACGTATCAAATGTCATCGTTCAGTTTAAAAAAACATATTACGGGACCACGGAGGCCGGGTTGAAATAACACGGGTGGGATTGCCATCGGGGGGAACTGACATGGACCCTTTACGATTCGTACGCAAAACTGACGGTGCGCCGTGGTGCCACGCTAGCCGCCGCGGCCGTTCCGGGCCCGGTACGGTGTTGCTATGCTTTTTGTTCGTCTATACCAGCAGTTACTAATAGTTGTTCCACGGAACCCTAGGGTTCCGAGAATTGCCGACGCTGGCCGGCATTTTTATCGATATACTGACCCGCGCAAAAGTGCTGAATCAATTTCGATAAAATTTATATGGGACCACCTCTGAAGTATGACCTACCAAACAAAAAAAGAATCATCAAAATCAAATTATAATTGGCGGAGTAATCGCGTAACAAACATAGAAAAAAAACAAAACCTCCTCCTTTTTTAAAGTCGGTTACAAATATGAGTTGGGGTTCCGCCAAAATTAGGTACATAATTTAATGTTCCATAGCTAAAAAAAATTGGGAACCGCTAGGTAAAATTCCTCTACTACTTTCCAAGGCGACATAATCGCATCAGCAAAAAAGCGTTTTGCAAACTGATCAAAAAAAAAGCTCCAGTGCAGGTCCAGCGCCATGTCCATAAAACCCGTCACCGCGAGTCAGAAAAACGCCCCTTGATAAGACGTGCTATCTATGGGTGTCTCGATTTAAACAGCTAATTTGCCTTGCAACGGTACTCAACGTTATGCCACTCCACCAGCCACCGCCACCGGCACCCGCCAATAGTCGCCGCGATCTCGCAGTATAAACTCGCCCCTGATGAAGAGCATCGGACATGCTCGAAATCTAGGTCGACTAATTTGACAAACTACGTGAGTCCTAGCCGTTTTATTAAATACTAGCTGTTGCCCGCGACTTCGTACGCGTAGTGTAGTAGTAATTCATCATGCTTCCGACCATTTTCTGTCCCAAAATACTCCCGTTCCAGCTCCCATCCTGCTCCTTTCTCATTACCGTACCACTACTATTCTGTTACCTTCCCACTCGTATCCTGTTATCGTCCTGGTTGCATTCCGTAACCTCCGCGTTCTGGACTGATCCTGTCCTTCTCCTATACCGTTACCGCTCCCTACTATCCCGTTACCGTACCGCTCCGCTCCTGCTCCAGTCCCGCTCCTATATCGTTACCATTACGCTCCTATCCTGTAACTCTCGCGCTTATCCCATTTCCATGCCCATCTTATCCCGTTATCATCCCGTTCCGCTCCCAATCCTAATTACCAAAGTTGATAGCCCTATCTTTAAAAACATAAACTCTCATTCCTTTTGCCCGCTCTCGTAATGATCCCCTTATAGAACTTACATACCAAACAGCTTCATAGGTTTTTGGTTTTCGAGGTGTGATGTGTGTGTGTATGTCTGTGTATGAGGGAGTGGATTATTTTTATATTTAGATATATACATTTTAGCAAGTTCTTTTAGGGATGTTTAAAAATTGGTGAAAAATGTGTTATAGTTTCTTTGACCGAGTATACGTATCAAATGTCATCGTTTAGTTTAAAAAAACATATTACGGGACCACGGAGGCCGGGTGGAAATAACACGGGTGGGATTGCCATCGGGGGGAAACGCCATGGACCCTTTACGATTCGTACGCAAAACTGACGGTGACGGTGCGCCGCGGTGCCACGCTAGCCGCCGCGGCCGTTCCGGGCCCGGTACGATGTTGCTATGCTTTTTGTTCGTCTATACCAGCAGTTACTAATAGTTGTTCCACGGAACCCTAGGGTTCCGAGAATTGCCGACGCTGGCCAGCATTTTTATCGATATACTGACCCGCGCAAAAGTGCTGAATCAATTTCGATAAATTTTATATGGGACCACCTCTGAAGTATGACATACCAAACAA
Source organism: Petrophora chlorosata (assembly GCA_951640565.1). Taxonomy (NCBI): domain Eukaryota; kingdom Metazoa; phylum Arthropoda; class Insecta; order Lepidoptera; family Geometridae; genus Petrophora; species Petrophora chlorosata. Next base: position 3,882,902 of record OX621189.1, on the reverse strand, counting down.
AAAAAGAATCATCAAAATCAAATTATAATTGGCGTAGTAATCGCGTAACAAACATAGAAAAAAAACAGAACCTCCTCCTTTTTTAAAGTCGGTTACAAATATGAGTTGGGGTTCCACCAAAATTTGGTACATAATTAAGTGTTCCATGGCTAAAAAAAATTGGGAACCGCTAGGTAAAATTCCTCTACTACTTTCCAAGGCGACATAATCGCATCAGCAAAAAAGCGTTTTCCAAACAAATCAAAAAAAAGCTCCAGTGCAGGTCCAGCGCCATGTCCATAAAACCCGTCACCGCGAGTCAGAAAAACGCCCCTTGATAAGACGTGCTATCTATGGGTGGCTCGATTTAAACAGCTAATTTGCCTTGCAACGGTACTCAACGTTATACCACTCCACCAGCCACCGCCACCGGCACCGCCAATAGTCGCCGCGATCTCGCAGTGTAAACTCGGCCCTGATGAAGAGCATCGGACATGCTCGAAACCTAGGTCGACTAATTTGACAAACTACGTGAGTCCTAGCCGTTTTATTAAATATTTATAATTATAATGAATCAAACTCACGAAAACTTTCATACTAAAATTGCTAATCGGTAGGTACTCAACGTTGTTAAATTGCGTAATAATTCCAGTTTTCGTAAACCGATATTTATAAAACAAAGTTTGTTATGTAGCCTAGGACTCCACAAAACATTTTTTAGAATACCATCATGTGAACCAATACCTTAGTTCTACAAACTCTGAAGGTAAGTAATAAACCAGTATAAGCTGAGCTATGTGCACAAAGGGTCCGGTATGTTCCGTGGTTCAACTTATAGTGGACTCTTATATTTTTTCCTAAATTCCGTCATAACTTCAATATTACTGGACCGATTTTGATGAAACAAAGCCTATGTGTAGCGCCGGACTCCACAGAATATATTTCAAAAAACTGCATTCAAATTCGTGCCCTAGTTTCTGAGTTTATCCCGGACAGACAGACAGACAGACAGACAGACAGACAAAAATTTTAAAAATTGTATTTTTGGGTTCTGTTGCTACCATATACTCCTAAAAAAATTGGTTTTCAAAAATATCTTCAATGTACAGTAACCGCTTCGTTACAGTTTTATTATAAGTATAGATATAGATAAAAATGCATTTTGATTAAATGACAGATGGACATAGAAATCATGCAGAGGGATCTCGGGGTAGTAGTAGCAAAGAAAACTAAATATTACTACGTAAAGAAGCGACACTCCCACCCCCCCGCTAATTTGTCGTCACCCGCAACAAACCTATGAATAAATGGGCAATGCCGTGCTTGCGTCACTCGGTTGTCACCGCTTGCTGCGAATGACTAATGAGTGAGATACAAATGTTTATTTTATATGTGCGATCAATTGATGTTATTTGAGGTTGTTATGACCTTTTTAGATGACGACGACGACCTGCTTTACAGAGGTAGAGCAGGCCGGCTGACTATGTATTTGACTTTGACATATAGACGAAACATTGAGAAAAAGACTGAGAACGGCTGAATACGGTGGTGCTGACCAGGACCTGACCTGACTGACGGAGGTCTGCCTATCTCTTTTAAAATGGTTCGTTATTGTCCTGTGCATGGATGCAAAGAAACCACTTACACAAATAAGAGTCGAAGATTTTTTTGGTTTTTCGCGTCTCCCAGCCAAGCGATAGTGGGTGTGAAAGAGAAACACTTAGGTTGCTTACGTATAGCGTTGTCCTTGTCGCGCTCGATTCGTATTAGCTCATCCCTACAATAATTACGCACACACACAAAATGTGTGCGGACAGGCCGGTGCGCCAGTAGTAGTACTAGACAGTTAGCTCGGCGAATTTGAATGGAGTGTCGGGGGTCTGGTAGTAGTACTTCTCATTTAATGCTGTGTTGTATTCGATGATATAAATGTAGTTAAGAGTTTAGAATATAATTATCTTTAATTTATATCTAGATCCTGCATGAACGCGAAAGACGTTTACTGACGGCGCGGCGGGCGCTATGACGCTTTGACCTTTGTACGCTTTGTCTTTTCTTGTCCTAAGTGTCAAAAATGGGAGAAGAGGCTGGTCCTAGAAATTTAGCGTCAAGCTACGTCGAGGACCAGAGGCTTCAAAACTGATATTGTAATACCACTTATTATGTCAATAAATGTATGTATATGTTTATAATGATATAGCTGGAAACGATTGGCGTAGTACTATTTTTTATATATTATTCTGTGCCATTAGTTCCAAATGTTCCAATTTAGGTAGTGTTCATCAATATCCTTGTCGCACTATAGTTTCGTTCAGCATAATACCAATCTTGGAATACGACTCGAACGCTCTCGGTAATTGTCTCGGTTTAGAGCGAATCCTAAATGTAATGGAGCGATGTCGTGACCTCTATTGTCGACATTACACTTGATGCCAGACGCCGCGCCGCGCTACCAATTGAAGCAATTTACTTGATTTAGTAGAAGCCACACCAACATCATCCTATTTGTGTTTGTAGGTACACAGATTTATACGAAACCTCAATTAAAACCGAAAGACGATAGCTGTGGCTCACAGCTCACAACTGGGTCCATTTGGAGATACCTCCAAATTATCGTTGCGGCCTATAGTTAAATAACTGATTGTTTATTTATTTTACATACCATAGGTAAATAGGTGTTTTTATTATTTACAAATATATACAGTCATCATAATCATCAGCCCATCACGTTCCCACTGCTTTCTCATTTTTAACATACTTTACTTACAAATTTTACTCATTTTTGACATTCTCGCATAGCAAGAGTATGGGCCATAATCCACCAAGTGCGTGTTGGTGGTGTGACATATCCTTGAATTTTTGTGATTAATTCTTAGACATACCGGTTTTCTCACGATGTTTTCCTTCACCGTTTTTAGAGCGAGTGTTAAATCCGTACATAACTAAAGATAGTCAGTGGCGTCGGATCGAAAGTCGCACGTGCTCCCACTGAGCCACACTTGCTCAGTCAGCAATATATACAGTGGTAATGATTAAACAAACCAACACATTTAAAAAGTAAAAACAAACAATTTAAATCATAAATAAATACAATTAATGCTCATACGATGTAGGTTCATTATCCCCGTAGGCCGTGTCCATGTCACGGGGACAACAGAACGTCATTGAATTTCCGTACCGTCGTCCCCTTTACGGAGATACAGTCAACGGGGACAACGGACAGTCAAGATTTCACGTGTCGTTGTCCCTTTTAAATCGGCATAATATATCTTTATAAGCTTTGTTTTTAGCGCGGCAACAACAAAAATAAAAGTTTAATAAATTTTTTTTATGTATATATTTATGTCAGTAGATATTTAGTATATGATTCATAACAATACAAACTTTATATTGTACGTTTCTTGAATGGAAAAAATAAACTTCAATCGCAGAGTGTTTGCTAAAAGGGATCTTTGTATACCTACCTAATTTATGAAAAGCAAGAGATAAAGGAATGAGAGCGTAATGGAATGCGAATATATCTTCTTCATCATCATCATCATCGGGTGCCATCTTCATACTGAAATTTGGAGGTCACTAGGCAATATTTCTTGCGATCCCACGCTGCGCTTTTGAGATCTCGGTAGCTTAGTCCAGTCCATACTTTGATGTCGTCCAACCATTTAAGTCGTGGACGGCCTGGGCTTTTCTTCCCCGGAATCTTGCCCTCGAGGAAACTCGTACTGGGATCCTCTCACAAAATGTCCGAAAAAGGCAGCCTTCCGTCTCATAATGGTCGTCAACGACTCTCGGTTGCGATTTGCCTCTTTTCAAGTACCTTGTTCGTTGATGTTGCCAGGTATATAATATCTATGGGTTTCGACCGAAATTCATCTCATCACCATCGTAATCATAAGCCTATTACGTCCCCACTGCTGGGACACGGGCCTTCTCTCACAGAGTATGGGCCATAATCCACCACGCTGGCCCAGTGCGCGTTGGTGGAAGTCACAGGTCCTTGAATTTTTGTGTTAAATTCTTGGACATGCCGGTTTTATCACGATGTTTTCCTTCACCGTTTTTAGAGCGAGTGTTAAATCCGCACATAAGAAAGTCAGTGGTGCGGAGCCAGCAGAATTCGAAGTCGAGTGCGTCGGATCGAAAGTAGCACGTACTCCCACTGAGCCACATTCGCTCTCTAATGGAAATTAATCGAGTAATATTAATATCTGAAATCAAAGCATTCCAATCAGCAATCAGGCGGTGCCACGACCCCTATTGTCGCCCGGCATTACGACATCAATAGACGCAATCAACTTGATGGTGCTCTCTGTAACCACTTACGACTTGTGTGGTTCACTAGGAAACCACAGTGGCCTAACATTTGTGGTTTACTGAGAAACCACAGCTACTTACTACTTGGGGTACTCGGTGTCTGATTGTTAAATTATATAGTTGGTTTGCACCCGAAATCTAAATGGTTGTGTACCTATTGATATTAAAATATTGGTTCATAATAATAAATGGTGTAATAACTTATAAATTTCCGCGTTTTATTTCACCTTATTTGTATTGTTTTTGCACGATGAACATAGGATTGGTCAACACAGCTGCAGAATAGTATATGGTCCAATCAGAATGCTCTAATCTGAGCTTACCACGAGCAGAAATATTCTCAAAACCACAGATAATTGTGGTTTGAAATATGCGCAAATGTGGTTGCCTATGTCGTTGATTGGGTTTAATAAAAGTAAAGCCAGTCAAAGTCAAATAACATTTAATAGGCACAAAAGTGCACATTTAAAGGTTATACACACATGATGCAAATACAATTAAAATATGTTAAAAATTGTAACCTATGTTAACAGAACTTTGAAAAAAAGGTAAGTATGTTTATCCATTTCTTTCCTATACTCAAATTGAAGTCCGGGTGCAGAAAATAAATGCGAAATCCGACTCTACCAGTTCATCGGAAGAACGCCCGCTAGAGAAGATAGTAAGTACCAAGAAACTCAGCGGGGATGTCTTTTTTTTCAACTCTTTTAAAATGTCTCGAAATATAACAATGAACAATTGGGTATAAATTAAAATAAACAGAATGTCAAACAAGAAGCGCGAGTGAGATGTCCCATAGTCATAGTATCAGTAACATAGATAACGTAGTAACATAGGCAACATAGTATCAGTAACAGTGATATTAATAATCCCTCAATTCTCTCCATACATATTAATAAAGTTTCGAGACCATGTAGAGAAATATTTTCTGCGATATCAGTTTCTGTTGTTATCGTAGACATTGCTCATCCTAAATTGATATCCCGCTTCATTACGTTATTCAAACATTTCCACAAGAAAATAAAGAGAACTGTGGCGAACGTCGTGAGAGAACACTCGCTATTCAAGCTCGGAGTTCTTCACGATTTTACTAAAAGAAAACTGGGACCTAGCAACAAAATGAATAAAGATCACCCACAATTCACCAGCAACAAACTTTGTTCAGCTCAGTAGAGATCGCGTCTTTATACTTTAAACTAACATTCAAAGTAGGTAGTGCTAGTGACGTGTCTTTTACCTTAGGGAGTTAAAGCTGCCAGCTACGTTTGAATGTTTCAAAAGTTCAAAGGTCAGGCGTGTTTGCGGAATGGCCCGAGGCAGCCTTCCTCGTACGGATATACTTCTGCACTTATAACTTAATGCTTAAGTGCTCAAGAAAGTCTTATACTTAGTTCTCACAGTAGTGTGATGGGGTAAAGTTAGAGAGAACTGGTGCGTAGCTACGTAAGTAAGTTGTCTGGTACCTTGCTAAATAAGTATTTCACTAATGGAAATTACTAGGGTTGAGGTTATTAGACTTCACTATTTCTTTGTTTCAGTATCGTGTTTGTCATAGAGAATTTAAAAAGGTACAACTCCTATACTCCGTCCAACCATTTAATTAACTATTGACAGCTCGATTAGTGATGTCCTAATTGCGTAACTGATTCGATTTCTGAAAACAATCGACTTTATTTATGAATAAGTTTTAATCGATTTTACAAATTGATAGTTCATTTTCGCTCAACGTTTTGTATCGTTTTATAGAAATAATCAGATATTTAAATGAAATACATATATTGCATGTATTCATAAAAAAAATATATGAATTATTTTGGTTGTTTTATTTGCTTTATTTGACTTTATATCTTATTTAACCTATTATGATTAATAATAATTATATCAAAATGAAAATATTTAACAATTCTTTATATTATTTTTTTAAGGAAAAATCACCTTAATAATTTTGGTCATCAATGTATGGCCTCAAAAACTATCGAAGGTAATTAGCACCTCTCGTCACTATTGTAAAAAAAAATCAGCGCCCACTAAGTATTGGATTTTTTCACTATGGTTCATCACTTCAATAATTACGAAACTTCATAGGCGTGCATAGTGCGTTCATAGTTTACTGTGACTATTATAAATTAGATAGATAGATAGAAAACACTTTATTGCACTTAAGAAGGAATTACATTTTGTGCATACTGTCTTATGATAAGTTCAACTTAGTTTTTGAATTCTCTTATGATTAGATTGAGCAGAAATTAGGTTATGTTCATCTAGAAACCTGAAAGGTCACGATACTTCGGGAGGTGTTAACTAAAATTAGATGTAGCGAAAGCTTTCTTTGCGTTAAAGCATATCATTAGATTTCCAACAAAAAGGTTTGTGTCTCTACCATTCGTGGGTGATACACTCAGATAAACTTTGGCTGTCTAGTCGAAGGTGATACACGATAAAAATAAACGCGGTGAAATTTGCCCGAGGGCCCCCGACCTCAAACGAACTTGGCAAATTTAGCGGCCACGAAGATAAGGCTCTCAAAGTCAAATTCGACAACACTGTTTTAAGGTCAAAGCCGTCAAAGTAAAAGGTGCCAAGTATGAAGAATACTTGTGAATATTTTTTGGGTGGTTTTATTTTGGGCGGGTTGATAGCACGTGTATAAAAATAACTTCAATAAATATGACACACTTCTGCTAAAGTTTAAAATAATAAGTTAGTAATATTTTTATTATTATTGTAATATTAATCTTATTGTAATATTATTGTTATTGTAATAGTTTAAGATGCGCCTGATGTTGTCAAGCACAAACTTATTACTAACTAGTGGCCCGCCCCGGCATCGCACGGGCTTTTAACAAAAATTTCAATATTTAAAATTATAATTCACACACATTTCCCCTTCCATACGGCCCGTACCCCAGTGACGCCTACATTGCATAAGGTGCTGCCTAGCTAGCCGAGCAGGGTGAGCGGCTACCAGGCAACTTTTTACTCTTATATTTTTAAACTCGTGATATCTTTCGAATGGAATGTCCGAATTGAATAATTCAAAAAGTAATAGAAAGATATTGAAGCAGTTTTGAATATGAAGTAATTTATTTTGATAAAGATTAATACCAAGATACAAATAAAGAGCCTTTTCCAGCGGCGGCATTTCAATTAAATTTTTAAAATAAAAGAACACTTATTGTGGCATAACTATAATACACTCGAGAGCAAAGAATCCGGGTCACTTAAAGAATCCTAAAAATCTCGGAAACTAAAAATGCTAGGTTAATGCAATAAATTGTATTTAATAGACAATGTAATACTCCTTAAATGAAGGTATTAAAACTTCTTAGTTATTGTAAAGTTATATCATAAAAAAATCAAATTTGAAAAAGGGCCACTTTCGAAGATGGAACTACGAAATTACAGCATTTGGTTTTGCTTTTGTTTGTAATCTGTCATTTATGTGGGTACATAAACCATGTTGATAGTGCTCTATATTCATTATTCAAGCTGAAATTATGTCGCTTACGCCTGAAGAATGCACCAGAATACTTACAATGCTGGAAACCGGCCGGAGTCAGCGCGATACAGCCAGGACTGTCGGTGTGTCGCTGTCAACAGTACAAAGAGTTCTCCGACGTTACGAAGAAACTGGTTCTAACCTACGCAGACCAGGAACGGGCAGAACCAGGTGTACCACAGCACGAGAAGACCGATACTTGGTGAACACCATGCTTCGAAATCGCTTTCTCACAGGAACTGAACTCACCAATCAGTTTCGACGCCTCGGAGGAAGTAACCCAAGTGCATGGACAGTAAGACGTCGGCTTGCTGAATCTAACTTAAAACCCCTTAGACCTGCAAACGGCCCTAAACTGGAGCGTGGGCATCGTATTTCGAGACTAAGATATGCCCAGAGCCACGTAAATTGGAGTATTGAAGATTGGTCAAAAGTTATGTTCTCCGACGAATCAAAATTTATGCTCTACAAGCACGATGGAAGACACAGAGTGTATCGAAGACCAGGGGAAAGATTCAAGCAAGCATGCATCGAAGAAAAAGTAGCCTACGGTGGTGGGTCTGTACTTGTGTGGGCCGGAATTTCTTCTGAAAGTCGCACAGAGCTGGTGATCATAGAAAACGGCTCTTTAACTAGCGTAAGATATGTGGAAGAAATCCTCAATGATCACGTTGGTCCATTTATGGTCAATTTAGGTGAGGATGCTATATTTATGCATGACAATGCCCGACCTCATACAGGTAGGATTGTGAATGACTACCTTCAAGAGATGAACATTACTCGTATGGAGTGGCCAGCGCGCAGCCCGGATATCAACCCGATCGAGCATGCTTGGGACGAGCTAGGCAGATGCGTAAAACAACGAAACCCTCCCCCAATCACGCTTCGTGAGCTCAAAATTGCTCTCACAGAGGAATGGGAGAATATTCCCCAAAATCGTATAAGGAACTTGGTGTACAGCATGCCAAACCGCGTAAACGCAGTAATGGAAGCACGAGGAGGCAATACGAAGTATTAAAATTCAAGAAAATCGTAATAAAGTTCAAAAATTTCATGTTTCCTATTTTTGTTTTAAGGAGAGATCAGCAGTTTTTTTCTTTATGTAATTTTGTGTTAATAAAATGTATGGTGACTCATATTTTTTTTACTTTCATTTAAGGAGTATTACATTGTCTATTAAATACAATTTATTGCATTAACCTATCATTTTTAGTTTCCGAGATTTTTAACATTCTTTAAGTGACCCGGATTCATTGCTCTCGAGTGTAGTTAGACATATGCTGTCGCGACACTTTTTGTAAATAATGATGTTTTCTGCAAAGTCGTAGTACATTATTTTATTCTATCATCAATAGTTTTCGCAGCGCACGCGATGTAAAGAATATTTTAGGTATTTTTTTTACACCTTGGGTTACATTATTGGAGTTTTAGTAAGGATCCCTAATTTTTTTGAAAATGTTGCCTATGCCACCCGGGGATGGTGTAGTTTCCCAACAGTGAAAGAATTTTTCAAACCGGTTCAGTAGTTTCGGAGCCTATTCAATGCAAACAAACAAACAGACAATCAAATCTTTCCTCTTTATAATATTAGTTTAGACAATAAATGTTCATTTTAATTATTATTCTTCTGCCTTTTTATTTGTGTTAATACAACGAAGACAATATTATTTCAGGAAAGTCGCACAAGCTACCGTTCGGAGTTCGGATAAATTTACTCTAAAAATATCATGCTAAAAATCATGTCTGTTGCTAGAACTTCATCACAACATAATTTAATAGTAAAAAATAATATAATTATACGCACTATAGTATGACAAAGGTATGCATGTACATGGATGGGGGGCGCTGCTGTCACGTTACGACGGTAATTTATTTAATTAATTTATATATAAAATTTTATTTTATTTACAAATTTAAATAGGAGTAGGTATAATAAAATATAAAAATATGTACATATAAGGTGACAGCGTTAGTTGCGATTTCGTCCGTGTTCATCCAGACCCTTTCATACCTGCGTTTTTGAAACGGGTCAAACGCAATGTTTCTCACCTGCCATCGGAGAGTAAAAACGGTTTCTCAACAGTCGCCCGCGGTGGCTGCACTTCGGTGTTTTCTGCGAACAAAACGTAACGATTTTCTTCTGTTGTACAGAATGGAAATTTGAAATGGGACAAGGGCAAAGGCCGTTGGAGCTCTAGTAAGGTCACTCTTAAGCGAGAGGCCGTATCGGTAGGTACCACCGCTTTGAGAGTTATTCTGCCACCAAGCAGTAGTGCGCAAGCATCCTGTTTGAAGGGAATTGTTGCCAGCGAAATTACTTGGCATATGAGACTTAATATCTGATGTCTCGGGGTGATGAGCGCACGCAATGCAGTGCTACGCAGTAGTTTTTACGGTATTCTGGGTGGCACTGTAATTGTTATGAGCAAGAGCAGCGCTTACCACCAGGCGAACGACTTGCTCGTCTCATTACTCAGTTCTATAAAAAAATAAGCTACAGAAAGTCTTATAAACCTATCCTTAGTGTTTAAAGTTATTTTACTTATTAAAACAATCATATAGTATCTTCCTACAATCAACTGAAATCAAGAGAAAATGAGCAATTCTCGCGTTTTATTTTACCACGTTTTAATTAAGTCACTTTTTTATTTGTCTGTCTGTCGTTCCGGGTGGAATCTTGTAACTAAAATTTCAAGCAATTCCCGATTAGCTATCCGGCTAAAACTTCCAGGGTAGCTCACAACTCGATGACAATGCATTCTAAATCCATTTATTAGCATGGAATGCCGACCTAACCTCAAAAGACGCATAAAACATAGTTTTTAGATTAGTTTTAGTTTATTTTTTATTCTGTCACTTGTTTGTTTCAATCGATCCAGTTTCTAATAAGGATCAAGAGACCAACACACTGAAATAGGTTCCTACTATAAAAGTAAACAGATCCCAAAATTCCTTTCCTAATAACCTTTTGAAATCCGAGCCGCTTACTGTCTTTGACAACAGAACGGTTTCCTGTAGAATCAAGGGAATCCCCGTAATGACAAAAACCCTTGATTCCTTGTAGCTTCATATTCTATCTTCATTTCTCATCTCATTTCAAACTGTGCTTTTATTAAGATTACGGGGAAATTTTGGGTTTAAAGCAAATGCCTAAAGAAAAAGTTTATTTTCATATTCTCGTTTATAAATAGTAAATCGATTTAAAAGCATGGAGAAAGGAACAAATGTTTGTGACAGACAAAAAAGTACAAGCATTTGTTTCGTGTTTGGGTTTTGTGGGACCATGGTCCTAATAGTTCCTAGTTCCCTACATAAAGGGAATACTAGTTATTTATTTATTTATTAACGAAATTATTGTAAATATCATAATATAGCGTTTTACTAGTATTATAAGTAAAAGCGATAAAAAAATGTTACAGACCTCTGTCATGTACCAACATGACAGAGGTCTGTAACATTTTTATATTTTTCCTGTCATGAGTTATACTTTATTCGCTTACCTATGTCGCCTTGCTTCGGTCGGCAGTTTTCGTCGGATTCCAATTTGGTCTTGTTTTTGTGCCTGGAAAAGAAAGGTATTTTTACTTTTCGACTAAAAGTCAATCAATAAAGTACACGAGATGAAGTAGGTGCTGCGCCTAGAGCGCGCCACGTCGCCGGCCCACATAAGGATATAATTATGCTATAATGTACCTAAGTAGTACGTATTTACTAGTAAGTATTTGTAGAGCTGTAGGGTCACCCAGAACTTTTTTTTTCTTTATTTAATGAGCTTAGTTGCTATGCGATTATGCCGCTCAGTTAACAAAATCAACCATATATTATTATTAACCTTAAATTATTTATTACTAGACACATAAATATCGATAAATATGCAATGTTCGACATCTACTGTGTCGAACATTGCATACCTATTCTATATAATTTATAAAGTGCTTTGGCTTTATCCGATAACGGATAGGCCAAAACAATATTACCCAGAACTTTATATTTCATTGTTGACCCAGAACTTTAAATTTCATTGTTGGCGGCCCTACAGTGAATTTTACTCTGTGATTTTCGATTTAAAGGCCGATTAATAACAGTTGGAAAACCTGCCTAACCACACAAAGGCTGCAATTATAATAATGCTATTATAAACTTTTAATAATTATATTTTTAATAAGTACTTTTAATAAGTACCTTTTTTAATAAGTACCTTTGCCAGATATGTAATCGTCATGCAGTTTCAAGTAAAACTAGTGGGCATTATTAAATTAGTATTAATTAATTAATTTTTATCAATTTTAATTTTTATTTACGAATTTTATGGGCAGGTATATCTAGATATACCTAGATATGTGCAATATACTGCTTTAACTTATAATATAAGTTACAGCAGTACTTGGCATGGTATTAAAAGTTCCGAGTGGCACTGCAATTGTTATGGGCAAGCGTGGTGCTTACTATCAGATGGACTTGCTCGTCTATTTGAGGTCTCTTTCAGCAGTCAGACATTTTACTATGATAAACTAAAATTAAGAAATACCTCGACACAAATACCTAAAAAAAGTAAAAAACGGCTGAGACGATTTTGATAAAACATATCTAAGAACCACCGCATTCAAATCGGTTCACCCGTTTAAGAGCTACGGTGCCACAGACTGAAACACATAGTGATTAAACTTATAAAACCCCCTTTTGTTAAACATGAATTGAATCGGGAATTAAAAATATAAACTGAATCGAACAGACTTAATAATATAGTAAGCAAAAAGGAAACGAATTATTTTTTATCTCCGAATTGGTACAAGAATAATGAGATTTCTGTTTATATTTTCAAAGGAAACGCGAGGGAGTGAATGTGAAACGTGTGAACGCTTCGGCATCAAACGGCGTCGTAATAAATTGGATTTGTTATGCAAAAAATATTTTGGCATAAATGAGAACGACATTGAAGTTTTGTAGAAGCTTTACATTGTAGTAATACGAGTAGGTAGGTATTATAACCCATTTTGTGGTTGTGAGCTAATAAAACACGAACGCCTATCCCGGTACTATCAACGCGAAAGTACGTGTGATTAGATTCGATTTAGATTAGTGCAAGTGTGTTTTTTTTAATTGATTTTAGGCTTGCGTTTGACCGCTATCTCACCTGTTGTTAAGTGACGATGCGGTCGAAGATGTAGCACGCTCGCCTAGAAGAAACCTGTTCACTCTTATCTTAAAGACACCCAGATTATAGCTATCAGCTAGAAACACAGCCGGCAGAGAGTTCCACTCCTTGGCCGTTCGCATTATGAAGGTCGAAGCAAAGCGCTTGGTGCGAGCAGGAGGGATGTCAACCATACATTGATGAGTGTTTGTTAAATAACTGCACACTCCGGGCACAAATCAATTCAAAGACGGCCAGATACGATCAAATGGTTAAGTTTGGTCTACACTTGCCAACGACGAAGCGTAAACGTGGAAGACCACTCGCCACGTGGTTATAACGACAGCCGAAAAAGACCTCATCTAAACATCGGAGCAGCACTATATCATGTTAAATGTAAAATGAGGTCAAAGAGTGCCGACTCAAGTAAATAGGGAAAGTTCTAGGAGGAAGAAAAAGAGGTATAAGATTATTCTTTCTTCCATTCATAGTCAAATACTATTTCATGAAATGGAAGTTAATATTTTTGGCGAAAGAAAATTCATTTTTCCGACCATTGAACTTTTCTGTTTTATATTTTGTGTGATCCGTCAGCGTAACTTATTATTTGAAAATCCTGTAACCTTAATAAGTAATTCATAACTTCAGGATTCTTATAACCTGGGAATATGCTTTGACGAATATGCCTCAACCCTAATCCTACCATACCTATAAGACTATACAGTAAACAACCCACCACCACAATTAGTATTGACTAACTTTTGCCTGCGTCTTCGTTCGCGTGGACCACTCGAAATTAACTAACAGTTACGGAAGCATGTATTATCATATATAGCATATATTATCGCGCTATTAGAGTCAAGACTCCACAGCTTTGTACGTCGACGCAGAATTGCCAGTCTATCGGTTAGAGAGAGTATGCGTCGGAATTGCACCAACTAATTCCCCCATCCCCGTTTCCCCCATCGGACTAAAAGACGTACGGCAATACGACATTCCTCCTGCGCGCACTAAGCGCTTTGACTCCACTTTTACTATGCCACTGCTAACGATTGGAACTCCCTGCCAGAGTCAATCTTTCCCGATAACTACAATCTAGGAATCTTCAAGTCAGGTACATTTAAAAATTCAATTTTCCTGCATGACTTCGTACGCTTATGTAAAGATATCTCAGCATTGCAATGTGACAGCGCAATAAAACATACGTTAAGATGAAGGCTATCAAAAGTTAGAAACTGCATCCGTACGGTAGTTTTCGAGCCTATAGATAACAAACACACAAACAGACAAAAATTTTAAAAATCTTACATTCGTGTTCAGTACCCTCTAAATAGTCGATCCCAGTTGGTTTTTCAAAAATACCTTCAATGTACAGAATTGGCTTAGTTCCATTTTTATAATAGTATAGATAGATAGATATAAGACAATAGGCACCTTCCTAATATCACAGAATACTAGGAAACGAGACAAGGGACAGAAGCATCACTCCGCAAAGAAAAAATAGCGACTCTTGCTATGACGCAATAAAATTCAATTCAGCTCGCGTAGCGCTGCATACCTACCAGTCATATTAACCTACAGAGCGCCTCTCTTTCTATCGCATAGCTCTTATCTCTTCTGACGCGGCACGTGTAACGACGCGCGACCCGCCGTCGGTGTCCGGGTATGTACTTGTAGCTTGGTACCTACAGTGCGGAGTGCGCTAGGCCTGCTAATATCATCAGTGTTGAATCGATGGTAAAGTGATCGCGGTTCAAGGTCAAACCACCTATCGATTTTTATAAAGATAGCCTACTGATTCACATGCATAGTCTAACAAGATTGTACCCTGTTTAAATTTAATAATGAATTCCAGTTAAATACCAAGTTCAAGAGCTGCAATAATAACTGAATGATATGACCAGGGGGCTTACCACCAACTTTTACAAGACAGTCATGCTACAGGAACGTTTTGAAGCTTGAAATCATATTACTCTGATTCGTACCATGAGCTTCATAAAACAATAATGTTTTTGTTCCTGCGAAGTGTCAGCTGTCAAAAAACACCTGAATGAATGATTTACGATGACGTCACCAAAACTTCTCAACAATACAATATCAGAGTAAGCTTTTTTTTAAAGATTAAATATAGGCACCGATATTATGAAAATAAAATAAAAATGTATTAAGTTTTAATAGACATTCATTTAAATTCAACAATATTTTGCTGCATATACTTGCAATATTTATTTAATTGTCATTGGTGAAATGTCATGTCACCGTAAACCGTACCAAGCCATAAAAAAAAGAATTTGAGAAGAACAGTAGAGAACTCACGTTCATTCGGTAATTGTTATTGCAGCTGATTGTACACGTACACCTCAATCGCTGGAGATGTTGGAAATATCAATCACCGCGTTCATAATGTTCGATGAAAGATTGATCCTGAAGGCATAGCAAGCAATGTTTGATCACTGGGTTCTTATTAATATAAAACCTTTTGTATGTAAATAAAAGAAATGCTCGCGTCTGGAGATGAAGACTGTAAATCTATAGGTATATCAAAGACTTTTG
The DNA here is from genome assembly GCA_951640565.1 of Petrophora chlorosata. Lineage (NCBI taxonomy): Eukaryota > Metazoa > Arthropoda > Insecta > Lepidoptera > Geometridae > Petrophora > Petrophora chlorosata. Next base: position 3,867,423 of record OX621189.1, on the reverse strand, counting down.
TGCACGTTTACACAAATATGTTTATTTTTGATTTGTCTCATAGCAATCTCCGGCCCGAGATTTGATTTCCACAAAATCAGACTGTGCAAAGAAAATGGGCAAACTTCGTTCGTTACAATTAACAACTATAGGAAATTTCACCCGATGTCGAAATAAGTTCCTAGTTTTACGGATAAACATAAAAGTTGTATTTTTATTTTACAATTTATCTCCTAGGTTTGAACGTCAGCGATATTTAGGTGAACCAATGAAAAGAATCTAGACTTCAAAGCGAGTCTGTTTAATGATTTTCTGTTTAAATAAAGCGCTTTTATTGATGGAATCTGTTGGATGACTCACGTAATCGTGATCTCCATGTATCGATAGCATTGAAGATCGTTCTCTCTGGCTTTCAATTGTAAATCTACACATGTAAATAGAATTTAAGCATCTGACTGCGATTTCAAAATGAATATCAATATCTAAGCAGTGTTTTAACCGATACTAAGGTGAACATAACAAACATGACAGTTTTTTCTAAAGAGGCATAAATCGCGGTAGCTTTGCCAGTTATTCTGCCGCCAAGCAGTAGTGCGCAAACATTACTGTGTTCTAGTATGAAGGGCATTGTAGCCAGCAAAATTACTGGGCATTATGAGACTTAACAGCTAATTGTCTCAGGGAAACGAGCGCAGTGCAAGCGCGGCGCATGATTTTGCAAAATAAAGTTTTGGGTGGTGCTGTTACTGTTACGGGCAGGCGTATTGCTTACCATCAGGCGAACGACCTGCTCAACTCGTCACGCAGTTACATAACAAAAACCCACCGGTCTATTTACGTAAATAACAGACAATAGCTGTAATGTATTTTTATAAAGAGAGCTAATTATAAGGTTCATTACAATATGAAAAATACACTTGTGTCACAAAAAATACAAATGCTTGTATCAAGTATTCGCAACTGGCGACAATAAGTTTGTTGTCTATAGTAGACTCTATACCATTCATGGAATTAGTGTACAATACCATTAGACTACTACTATACAATAGAATACAATACAATAACACTTTATTGCACACCAAATAACATAGACACAATATCAGAAAATTGAATTGAGAATTTTTTGGAGTGGTAGGCTCTGGCCGTGGTTGTAATACCACCCACCGAACAAAGCCATGCCGTCAAGCGACCTAGTCGTGTTTCGGGATGATGTTCGGTGAACCATCGGGGAGACGGGTCTGAGCAGCCGCTCAACTGCCGTCTCTCTCTAGATCTATGTGCTCCATCTTAGGCCACATCATTGCTTCACATCAGGCGAGATAGTGGCCAAACATAGATCTATAAAGTGTAAAAAAAAAAAAAAAAAAAAAGTCACAACATACATCGTAGTTTAAACTTGACTAGGCCTAGAGTAAAATTTTCAGAAACAAAGATTCGATGTAGAGACGGTCGAGGGTTAGGGAAAAAGAGCACGCGGCCGATCACCCACGCGTTGGACAGATCTCAGACTGCAACTCAACCCACCATAGTCCAGTGTACTCGTAAAGCTACCAACCGCCAGATAAGGTGAAGCATTGTGATAGCAGTAACCCTCGCTAAGGAGAACCACGACTCTGAAGACCCACCGCATACCCCGTCTATTACACTTTACACTACAACCACTCTGACAAGAGTGCCCGATTAAGTAGAAGAATTAAAATGCACTGACTTCAAGCCAAGTCCTTTCTTGTTGCGTCAAATGACTGAGGCTTTTCGCGACCATCTGATCTTATCACCAAACTTTAACTGAAAAAATATATACAACGTCTAAAATTTTTTATCAAATATTTTTTTTACTTTATTCATCCAAAGTATTTAAAGTACAATAAAGCCTTAATCCATCATTCGCACACAATTTCACCGATAAAGTTAGACACTTTACGGAGAAGCTAAACATTACCAAAGTTCATTGGATAAGATAGGTAAGGTTATTTAGCTAATAAATCCAGCAAGATTCGCGTTATGGCATAAAATGCCAGAAGAGATTTGGAAATATTAAGTAAAGGGTAAGATCCCTCGAGCCCAAGAAACGGTAAAATATTTTTTCTATCAGACTTCTGCGCCGAAAGCTTTCACAAATTCCCAGCTAGTGTGTTTAGGGGCTTATTGCGGAAAGTTTATCAATGTGGATCGCTTTTTTCATGGTTATTTATACGGAGTTTATAGTCGTACCTAATGACTGAAATATAAAGTTTCATCCCGGAAATTGGGTAGATTAAGTTATGAATATATAATTAGGATAGTAAATTAATTAAATCTGTGAAAAGGGGATTGTTAGTTACATCTCATTTAAAATCTGTAGATATCTTTGAAATGTAACAAACATGTTAGTTTAATAACAAAGTAAATTTTGAAGTGTATATTATACTAGCGACCTGCCCCGGCTTCGCACGGTTATTATACATATAAACCTTCCTCTTTAATCACTCCATCTATTAAAAAAAACCGCATCAAAATCCGTTGCGTAATTTTAAAGATTTAAGCATACATAGGGATATAGGGATATAGGGACATAGAAAGCGACTTTGTTTTATACTATGTAGTGATAGTGATTACAACTATGTCGTCTTGATCGAAATCTAAAAGAACACGGCAGTTGACAAAATGTCGAGACACGTCTTTCTGATGTACACTGTGTTTTCTAGAAACCAATAAATAAAGACAGTAGGACACAGTACAATAGTATTTAATAACCAGTTCGCAAGTTTTCAAGGAATGCTGCTTCAAGTTAGTTCAACTAATCGATAGTTGAAAATACGGAACCTGCTTCGTATTGGTTGAGTTCAAACTACGTGACTTTAAAAGTTTATTCTTGTTTCTTGTTTGTTTCATCAATGCGACATAAGTTATAACAGATAACGTAACTTCTAAACAACAAACTGAATGGAATATCTAATTAATGAATACTTCGGAGGTTTCTCTTAAATCAGTTTGCTACCCGTAACTGGATGGCGATTCAATGTTTGTCTAAGTGTCTCATGCATTTGCATAAGGTTTTTTAGAAATATCCATACTAAGCCTAAAAACCACCAAATTGTTGAGCGGCTTGGAAATAGAGAACAGATTTCACTGGCACTGCTGCATTTTAAGGAAGTTTCCGTTTTTGTGCCACGAAGTGCTGGTACTTTCTTCCCCACCTATACACAGAATTGAAAGTAAATTTAACTTTAAAATGAAGTTTAAAAACCTGTTATTGGACTTACAAAATACTCTTTGAAAGCCTTACCTTGTACCTACCTAAAAAATAAACATTTTTATAAAATCATAAAATATAAAACCCAATTCAAACACTCAACAACTCGCTATCAAATCTAAGCTAAGCAAACACAAAAACTTTTCTCCTCAACATTCTTATTCACTGAAGTGCAGATGATGTACATTAATCATGGGCTGGTGAGTTCCTGGTTACACAGATCCCGGTGTCCCAGTGACCCGATGTCCCGGTGTTCAACAGATACTGTGCACGTGAAGGACACGCCAAAGTAAAATTAATGGTGTCACGACTGCGACGTAGGACGCCAAACTATAAATAATGATGTTGCCGATACAAGAGTCATCGTCGTCTATACATCAAGATCAAAGCTTGCCTTTAATTTTTCTGTAAATTTGTTGTTTGTTTTAGTTATGTTTTTTTTTTAATATGAACGAGACGAGGTTTTGCGCATGTGGAAAATGTCGTGTTCTGTGTCCCCTCACACGCTATGATGTAAATTCTATGTCTATTTACCTCTATATAGATTATTAGATTCCTTAATAAATTATTAGAAAACATCATGTGATAACAACAAAAAATCATCATCTATTCACTGAAAATCGACGAAACAACCACTTGACGTAAAGGAAAGTACTATGTACGATATAGAGAGAAACCTACAAGACGGGCACAACCCGCTACAGAGAGGGCGTAGGCCGTGGCTATATTTCCCTTCGCCAAACAAAAATCAACAGTGATTGGATGGAACAGCGACATAGAAAAAAGAAGACGTTGTATTACCACCCAGAGCTAGGAATTGCTAAGTCCTGTTTAACAAATTGCCCTCTTCACTAATTCTGTATGTCGGGAATCTAATCAGTATAGAACTATAGGCGAAATTGGCAATTAAGATATCGGTCAATTTTAAGACACGACAAACTAATGGGTTGCCTTTACGTACAAGAGTTATAGCTTTCTATACCTACCTAGTTAGATCAAAGAAGGGTCTTGCAGTCGTGTTGGGTTTTAGTGTTTTACTGAAATGGGTCGATTGGTTACATACATCTTATTTAACACCTACGGATGTGGTCTAGATAAGGTCAAGGGTTGAATTTAGCGGAGGTTTATTAAAGTGATTAATTTTAATGACGGGTTGGAGTCGTGTAACCTTGACGCGCACAATAATAATAATTATTCGAAGTCTCATATCATAGACTGGTAAATAAAATTTACATTTATTAAAAATTCACCTCAATAGCCCACTCATAAGTAATTTCCATATATCCAATAATAGTCCTCGGACTTATCGGGGGCTGTCTTTGATTGCATCTTCTTAATGATGCACTTAGAGACAGTCCCCGATAAGTGTTGCCCATTACATATCTAAACTAAATGCTCTGAGAGGCCTCTACGCGTTGGAGTCATGTCCCCGCCCAAGCCTTCCGAAGGACCGGGTGTATAACCCGTGAGAAAGAGCGACATAATTATTATATGAGACATTATATATAGAAAATAAATGTTAGAGATCTAACGCTGGCAATTGTTTATGGCCGTATATTTAACTAGGTTTGAATATCTTTTTTGGGGCTGATTTGAGTTCCAGTTAACAATCGTTTACTTTTTAGTTCATATGCTAGTATCGGCATCTACGTTAAGCCATCCGTGACATCTACGTTTGCGTCTTCTTCCATATTGATAATTTGTACTGCTACACTGTTTATTTTTCACCCTATTTACTTTATGATAATTTTTATATATCCGCTGAAACAAATTGCTTATTTTTCGACTGACATCTGGGTTCAAGGAAACGGTACGCTGAAAACCAGCCAAGTGTAAACTCACAAGAGTTCACTCAGAACTTGGGCCCTGCCCTTATTGCCAAATTATAATCTCTATAAATAAAATGTATTATTCAGATATTATTATGATTAGTTTGTTGGCAATAAAACTCATTTTTTTTCTTTCTTCTTCTTCATGAATTTACTATTCGATACCCGCGACATCATTTGCTTAGAATTAGAGTTTTCCTAAAATCGTTCGCTTTTTGGAAAAAGTTATCAGGTGCTAATACTATTATATTTGTGGGTCAAACATCTTAAACAACATAGGCCTATTCCATCTAATGAGATGATTCAATCATAACCATAACCATGGATTTAGGATTATATTAGGGTTACTTCTTTTTCTCTTGTGTTGCCAACCCTGGTGTCGGAGTTTTTAGGCCATAATGAAATATTATATAAATATTTAATGTAGAAATTGTATACATATTGGTGTAAAAATTGCATTATGCTATGGTGTCAACAATTTTTTATGATGGACGTACAATATTTAAAAAACAAAGTAATGAGTTTTAATATTATTATGAAATGAAATTTTGACCAAATGACGACTGACGACTGTTGTCTTAAGAGAATAACAGGCATAGCGCTGCATAGCATTTTATCTCTTTTCATCAAGAACAAACAAACGAAAACAACTCGTAGTAAGGCCCTAAGCAGAGCAGTTCTTACTTCCGTTGTGTACGGGTACGTCATGGGTTCGTCAGTGAGCGTATCTTATCGGAACACTTACCTAAGTACATTGTGATGCGCTAAAGCTGCGAGCGTGTGGACTGGCGAAGGCGGCAGCACTGGCGGCGGTATGCAGCAGCCCGGCCCTTGAAGCACGCGGATGCCCATGCGCACTGTACTGCGGCGGGACACTTTGTCGTCGGGACGTTCCGCTAGAAAAAGTAAAGTGTCTCACTAAGTCCAGAACAAACTCGTCTACGGGGACTTATTTCTTCCTCCCAGGCTTTAGGGCTGATAGATAAAATTGTCCATTGTAAAGTCTGATTAGACTCTACGGAATCCATAAAATGTACCGAACTGTGCAGCACGTCGCCGTCGGAACGTTCCTGATTAACGCTTTCTGAGCAGGAACGCTCCAAAACGATTTTGTGTATAGACTGATATACAAAGTCTGAGTGACTGAAATTTTTAACGTAGTTATCGATAATAATTACAATTATCATGAACGACAATAACTGGTAACATAACAAACCTCATGCATTCCAAATCCAAATTAGGTGATTTCAATTCCTAACCTAAACGTAACAGAGTTATACTCTTCAGCAGGTGAAACGACTAACTGCAACACTGATCCAGATCGCTTTCAAACATGTCTTGTGATCGATATTTGTCTGTGGAATTGTCAATCTTATAACTCAACGTCCGCATTCCAATCCCAATCCCAATCACGATCGCTAAAAATGATCGATATCGCTGTTTGAAAGATGCTAACGCCTTCCAAATTTGAGATTGAAAGCGATAGGGATCGATGTTCAAGTTACACGATTTCCCTGAAGGTTTTCTCTAATACTACATTTTATTACAACCTCATAGCACAGAATAATTAATAGTACAAGCCCATAGCCCATAGATCACATCACATCCCATGTGTCGCCGATATAACGACATTCTTAATTCACAGATACATCGATATTTTTAATTGTAAGTTGTACTCGTTTTAGAAGCAAATTAAAAAAAGAACAATTTCTCTGTATTACCTAATGCAGCATCACAAAGTTTCGCTCAATCACAGAACGAAATATACGTGTATTTCATCAGTTTTGTCTAATGAAAGTGGTGGCATTGTGGGATGCTTAATGAAAAAATAAATTATGAAGCCGCCGTTCGTTACATGAGAGAAATAACATTTTTTTCGTAGCGTTTATTAATTTAGCCATTCATTAATAACAGCTTAGCTCGCGGAGGCGCAATTACGAACTCGGTTGCGCATAAAGTTATAAAAGTCAATTAAAGTGAACTTATTTCTTTCAAATTGCTTAATAAAAAGCTTTGAAATTACATTAGAGAAATATCTTGCTATGCTTACATAGTACCTTGTTTACTGTTTATAAATATAATGAAAGTAAATCAGAGGGTTTTTTTTTATTTCACAACGCTCTTCACACGACAAAGGTTCTTCAAATGCTGTTCTGAAACTGAGGATCTTTCATCAAGGTTGCAGCTAGACCATCGGCTTTCCATCAGGTGAGACTGCGGTCAAATGCTAGCCTATCAGGTAATAAAAAAAAGCTGGACCTATAAGGTCTAGCAGGTCTAGCTGCAACCTAACTTAGGTTAGATTAGCCTATAGGCTATAACTTAGGTTAGCCTATAAATTTAGCTGCAACTTAGAAAGCGCTGTTGGCGTTAGCTTAAAGTGGAAAGAGTACCGGCACGTCGTCTGCAAAGTTACCAATATAAGCTCGAACATCATAAGAAGTCCCAATGGGCGCTCCATGGTACTGCTTCGCTGGAACTAGCTGCACGCTAGGAGGCGCTAACGGCGTCAGCTCCAGGTGGAAGGGGTAGGCGTTGTTACCCAGGCGTTTGATCAGGGCATCCTGTTGAGAGAAAGGATTTCTTTGAAAGTGGAATTGAGTGTAAATATGAAGGTACCTATATGCACTGCTCCCATAGCTGGAGTTCTAGAGTTCTGAGTTTCGAGTACCGCGGTGGTCACTGTCATGCACACAGCGAGCGGTCAGAGTTGTAGAGTTCTTCAATCTTCTCTACCAGGCACACGTCACGACATTAGACAGCGCAGCGTCAATGTAATAGGCGAGCATAAACTCATAAGAGCTATTAGGTCAATGGTATGGAGTTAGTAAATGGAAAAAGATGAGAAGACCATCTTTAACCATTTTGACCTCTAATGAATTCTGATCGCCTGGTACTTCTTGAGTTAAATATAGGTATATAATGCAAGTTATACACAAATCTTGTATTTTATTGAACACTAATATTTTTCTTAGTAACTGTACCTTTTAACCCCCTTTTTTTTGTGTCATTTGCGTTTGACACTGTACCGAATTGGGATTAATTAGCGGTGGATTGATGTATGCTGATGATGATGATGAATAAACCTTATTTACTTATTTATTAATCTTTCGGCAAATACGTATACTCTCTTTGATTGTATTAATATAATTATATAATGTGTATAAGTCTATTAATGTTATAATATTTGCACGCATAGATTTTCAAATTACGTAGTTTCTGAATCGGATTGTATTTGACATCTTCTTGGTGCCTGTAGTTTATGCAAATAATGAATCTTGAATCTTGAAAAGCCTTTAAAGATAAATATGTACGAATATCTCTTTAGAAGTTTTTAGCATTTAAATATTCTGTGCAATTAGCAAAAGCTTTAACCGATAACTATACCGAATACCGATTTGGTAATATAGAATCTGTAACCTTAATGTTAGCTCATTAGTAAAACTACCTACTCCGAGAGTGTAGTCTGCCAAAGACATATAAGAACACCTATATTATAGCGATAAGACCGCCCATTGTAACACTTTAGGTTTAAGTATTGTTTTGTAATTATTTCATGTTGTTGTGTGACAATAAAGCGTTATCTAATCTAATCTATATTAATATACCTAAGTAATTGGAATTCATATCACTGTCAAGGATAAGGGGTAGTCTTGCCAATAGCATGGGAAAACTTTGGTCATATTGAAACTAAGAAAACTAACAGTAACACAGAAGGCTTAATAGTACCAATGAACAAAGAAAATTCTTTATAATTAAAAATGCCTCAAAGGTTGACTCTTTTAGTAAATTTTCAAGGAAAAATAATACATTTCTGCAACAAGTACGTACAAAGACAAAGAATAATACCAAGCCAAGCGTAAAATTCAAGCTATTGTTACCAGGTCAGCTAAACAAAATATTACAGAAGGTAATGTCACAATAAATGTAGGTACTGTTCGCTTCAGTAGTATCACATAATAATTTATTTCTACAAAGAAATTCTGTATTGTAGTGAAAAGATTACCTACTGATATAATATATACCCACTTGGTAGACATAGAGAACTGTGACGTTTTGATTCATTGACATATTAAAAAAAATGATAATAATCAGCACCGGGAAAAGTCCATATGAACTGATGTTCGGTGGCAGGACAGTCAGGACACTGCTACACGCAATGTTCAAGGATAATTCGCCTAAGATCCGTACGCACGTGACTCACTCTAATATTAGAACGATCCAAGCGGGGCAGTGAGTCCAGATACGGAATTATAACTGTCCAAATAAAAAGTGGGAGTTTGGGACTTCTGGGCCAGCTACACTATGAGGTCATGACTGACTCTGGCCAGGTCTGGAAAAGACATCTGGACCAGATGCTGGCCACTGCATTAAGGGGAAGACCTACTTGGTAGACAGAGAATTGTGACGTTTTGATTCTATGACATATTTGGAGAATAAACAAACAAATTATTTTCATCAAGTGTATTATTTAATACCTACCTACTTATTTTTGAGGCGTGGGTCAAATGAAAGTTATGTATTTGGAAGATCGCACTAAAACCAGTGGAATAGGTGATTTGTAAGTGATACTTCTGTAGGTATTTATTTTGAGCCCTAATTGATATTCTTTCTTTTAACGCTTAGCTCGTACACAGCGTTCTTTTTTAATGGAACTGGTTGATGACACGTGCAAGTCGTTCGCCTGGCGATAAGCGCCAGTCCTTCCCATAACAATTGCATTGCTACCCAGACCTTTTAATACATTAAAAAGCACTGCGTAGGACTGCATTGCTCTCATCACCCAAAGTCATCAGATATTAAGTCTGCCCAGTAATTCCTCAGATCCTGGGCCCTAATTAGGATTTCCTGTAACCAAGAACTATCAGAACATGGACCTGGAGCTTTTTCTGTCCACAAACATTTGTCCTGTAGCTAGAATCGAACCCGCAGCCTTTGTGTATATGAGATCTGAATTGACATGCCCAACCACTACACCACCTCACAACCTCCCTTAAAAGATGATAGACATAAGTATATTGCAACTATATGGTACAGCAGTCAGAGGTCTGCAGCCGTGTTGGAATCATATCGTGGAGCCGGTTTTCTATGCATTTATATCAAAGGGAATATTCACACAATACGTGACAATTCCGTAAAATGCACACGTACAGTCTCCCTCCGCCTGACTGGACAATTTTATTTGAATGCATTGACAACCAGCGCGAGATGAAACTAGAATCGACTAGAACTCCTCATAAAAAAAATATAAAAACACACATACTGGTGGTAGGGTTCTAGTATGCGAGAGGCCATCTGGGTGGGTACCACCGCTTTGCCAGTAATTCAGCCGCAAAGCAGTAGTGCGCAAGTATTACGGTGTTCCGATTTGAAGGGCATTATAGCCAGCGAAATTAATGGGCATTATGAGACTCAACAGCTAATTGTCTCAGGGTTACGAGCGCAGTGCAGCACCGCACAGGATTTTGCAAAACAAAGTTCTGGGTGGTGCTGTTACTGTTATGGGCAGGCGTATTGCTTAGGTGAACGACCAGCTCGTCTCGTCATTCACGTACATAAAAAAATATAAAGTACTGATTTTGGCGGAATTCTGCACAACTGAATTTTAACAGAAACAAATCCAGTCTTGACAGGATAAAGGGGATTTCACCAACAAATCCCGTGTGCAAGATGTTTATCCCGGCGCGGCGCAAGATCTTGCACGAACTGGCAATTTGCTTTCGTAAACAAACTTTGATTTAATAATTTTCGGTTTAGTTGCATCCTTTAAGCGGTTAAACTTAATAAGCCATAAAAGTTGTAGATAAAGGAAAAATAGCCCCTAGTTCCCTAAGGAAAAATATTTGAAAATTGTAAATAGAATTGGTGACAAAAATAAATTAGAAAAAAATATATATACCTAATAAAAATAAAAAGAATTTCTTATAAGGAGAAAAAATGCATAACTGACGAACCTTTATAAAATACGAAGAACTACGAACAGAAAAATACGAAGATTCGGATGTCTGGTCTGTGGACAGGCAGAGTAGACGGGGGTTTTAGCCAGTAGGTGGCTTAGGCCAAGTCTGGCATTACCCGGGCCCTCCCTTACCGGGTATTCATGAGGATTTCCCCAGACTGGACAAAAAAATAAGCTATAAAAAACACAAATCATCGCTTTTGTACGTGCTGCATTATGTGGCCTTACCCCGCAACAGTAGAGGGGACGTAACTATGGTGATGATCGTAGACAGGCGTATGATAATCTCAGTACAATAAAATTATCATAACATGAGTTCATGTTACTACATGTGGAATTTATATAGCAAATTTCAGAAAATATACGATGCAATACCTATACTACGTAAGTAATAGTTAGTTTTCTTTGCCTATACTATCCGACAAACAAGAAGGAGAAATTTTATTACTGGATTATACAGATTATTCATACCTACCTATATAGTGGTTATATGCGGGGTTGCTAGCTTAAGTCAACTATTATTTATTATGTGCTTCAGTAGAATTTAATACTATGTAACAGAATGAAATGACTGGTACATAAGAAACATAACATTGTAAAAGCCCAAAAAATTGTAACAAAATCTCTAAAAAAAAATGCCCCTCAGTTTCTTGCCGTATCTTCTAAGTAGTGGTTCTTTTTCCGATACGGTGGTAGAGTCATTGTGATAATTTGACGTTCATAAGTGCGTCTGTGATGCCAAAATTATTAAAGAGATTTTGATTTTGATTTTTTTTTTTTTTGAAAAATACGTAGTTTATTTCATGTAAGTGAAACCTTGTATAACTAGTAACAACAAATCCTGTCTAGCAGGGAGCTACGTAACAAATCCAAAGCGCTGGTCGTCAACCCCGCGCCGGCTTTGGCAAGATCCCGAGTGATCCGCAATTTCACCTCCGTCACTTTACCTTCTTTATGCTCCTCGTGGAAGGCACATCCAGTAATTGTGCAATAACTACGTGAGTCGAATTTAATTGTGCGATCATAATACCAATTTCGTGTTTGTTTTTTTGCAATAAGCATTATGCCCTCTTACACAAGTTCCTGTGATCGGTTTTGACAACGATCTGGGCCCCAATTCACTATGACAACTCGGCGATTCCTTGCTTCGAAATCACGTCGATTCCTTCGTTAATAAACGACATTATTAATGAAGAAATTTTCGATGATCCCAAGGTGTCTGAAAAATTAGAGCCACTTAGCCTCCGAAGAGATATCGGTTCGCTTGTTCTACCGCCTTTATAATGAGGAATGTTCTGAAGAGCTTTTTGACCTTCTGCTTCCGCTTCCGCCTTCCCAATTTTTCCACCGCACATCTCGCCATCGTCAAAAAGCTCACCCCCACATCTTACAAAACTGGACTTCCCACACCACACGCTTCACTCGCACTTTCCTTCCTCGCACTTGTAACGAACGACCTACCTTCGTCGGTATTTCCTTTGAGCTACAACATGGAGTCCTTTAAAAGGGGAATTAATAGAGTCCTTAAGGGGCGGCAACGCATCAGCAATGCCTCTGGTGCTGCAGATGTCCATAGGCGACGTTAATCGCTTACCATCAGGCGGGCCATCTGCTTGTTTGCCGACACATTAAATAATAAAAAAAAAAAAAAAAACATTAAGTGACAGTAAAGCCATTTTCACCGCTTCGGTTAACTACTGTCAACCAGTTTTCAACTTCGAAACCAGTTGTCAATGAGGATTTAAATCTTTTTGTACAAAACTGGTTACGAACGAAGAATTATGCAGATCTTACAGCCTTTTTTGAAGAAAATGATAATTAGCATTCTTACTTCTTGGGGTTTTGCTTGCCACCGTGCAGAAGTGCTGAGCAAAAACTCAACTTATTTATTCGTTTATTTGTGTAACGCTTCCCCAACTGTTTTTTGTTTTCTCTTTTTACTTTTGTTTTATAATTTTGTGATTGTCAAATAAATGTTTCCTTTATTTCTAGGTACGCCCTAATGAGAGCCTTTATGTGAGACGTTTGCTTCCAGGAATCTCTTCTCTCAAAGACTTCACTCAACACATATTCCAGTAACACACACAAACATTGCACAGTCAAACGATGCATCCGCTCGTGTGGTTCCGTTAACGAAGCCTGTTAGTATAATGTTAGTTTGTATATTTCAATACCTATAATGTCGCACTCAGCTGCAGATCAGACCGTATCGCAGAAGTTCTTTCAACTACTTATAGAAACATGATCTAAGGGATATTCAGACATCAGTATTCAGGGCTTCAATACAAAGGTTCTCTCAAACGCGATTGGTCAGCTTTCAGCAGATACTCGTGTTATATGATCCACCTTTGTTTGATTCCGTTGTGTGTGTGAGGAATTTGATATTGTAGGCTATAATCAGTATTTGGAATTAAATTCACAGTTTTACAGTTCTGTTATATCTATTCTAGTTTTTGGAAGGGCTATTAATTGGAAAAATGTGCTTTCATAACTTAGGTAGGTTGCCTACTTGAAAATTATTTGAAGCCCTACCTGAAGATGAATCATTTTGCGTTTAATAAACGAAGGTTACAGTTTAAAACGTTTCTTAAATATATTTTGTATATTATGTTTATAATTGTTATATATCATTTTATATTTAGTATAAGCTATTGATTTTATAGCAATATGATATTATAGTTTGTACTCTTTGTACATATCAATAATTATGTCAATCATATTGACACCCCCGTCTCTTACAGTTTCTTTAGTAGGTAAGTCTTTAGTCGCAACTAAAGGTTGTCTGGAAGATCGCTTTGAGCCATAAGACCGCCCATTGTAACACTTTAGTTTTTAAGTTTGCTATTTTTCATTTTGTTGTTATGATTTCTGGTGGTGTAACAATAACGAGTTGTCTTAGCTAAACGATTTTGCTAATAGCAGTATCATATGACTAGACCTACATAGGACTCTTACTTTAAATTTGTGTATTTACAGAAATATGTTATGTTTTTTAAACTTACTCCTAAAAAAGGTTTTTTTTTTTATGATTAAATGGGCTCACGTTTGACAACAACTCACCTGATGGTAAGCGTAGTTGCGGTCTAAGGTGGAGCACGTTTGCCCATGAGGTGCCTATTCACTCTTGTCTTAAAGAGACCCAGGTTGTAATTGGAAGGAAATAAGTATTCTGGTAGAGAATTCTGGTAGGTATAGACAACAAAGGTATAAATCAGAATAATAATTGTTCTTTGTTGAAGTAACTCAACGTCCGAGCTGGTTTTCTGTTAAGTGAGATTCCATGTAGCGTGATCCTTTTCCACGGACAACGTATAAATAATAGCTCCTCCTCCTCTATCAGCTCGAAAGTGTTACCAAAAAGCAAAAATCAAGGCACGTCAATATCTAACCACTAAACCATCGAGTGTGGAGCATTTTCGCCACTACATTTCGTCATAGGGTTATATTGAAAAGGTCTGGATAATGCTTTGAGGTTTCACTCTAAGGGATAATGATATCTAAAGAAATAAGGCTACATAAGGTTACAGAGTATCCCAAAGAAAATATTCAAGAGATCGGTTCGAGATCCTACCTCAAAAAAGTGAGTAATTGATGTTCATGTCCTTTCCTACTTTTGTTTTTATTTTTTATTTGATTTTTTTTACGCTTAATATATCTATTTTTGGCCACTATCTTGCTTGATGTGAAGCGATGATGTGGCCTAAGATGGAGCACATAGATCTAGCTAGAGAGAGACGGCAGTTGAGCGGCTGTTCGGACCCGTCTCCCCGATGGTTCACCGAACATCATCCCGAAACACGACTAGGTCGCTTGACGGCATGGCTTTGGCCAGAGCCTACCACTCCAAAGCGCGTAAGAGGGTTTCATCACGATGTTTTCCTTTACCGTTTTAAAGTTTTATTTTTACCTACATAAGTATATATTATTTAACTGCCAATAATAAGTATTTCTATTAATTTTTTTGTAATTCTATGTGGATTATAGTATTGCAGTATAGTATATATAAAATTCTCGTGTCACAATGTTAGTTACCTTACTCCTCCGAAACGGCTTACCTGATTTTTACCAAATTTTATATGCATTTTCTAGTATATTTTATAGTAGGTCTGAGAATCGGCTACTATCTATTTTTCATACCCCTAAGTGATAAGGGTTGTTCACCCTTAACATTTATTTTTAATTTATATGGCAAAACAACGTTTGCCGGGTCAGCTAGTATATGTATAGTATTTAATAATGTATGCTTTTGTTTTTACGATAATATTTACTACGATATTTGTTTTGTTCCCTTTTAGTTTTTTTTTTACACTTTAATGCACGTTTCGTCAATTTCTTTTACCGTCATTGAATATCTGGTAGAACTCCTTATGTACATGACTTGTAATAGTGCAATAAATAAATACCCACTCAGTAGGTATATATAAAGTATCTTTACCAATACATCCTCTCTGCAATCTGTCAATCAGATTATTCTGAGTTTTCAAAGGAGATTCACTTCACAACACAGGCTTGTATAATCAAGGCTTAATTTGGTACGGAATATAATAATGCGCACGTGTAAGGCATTACTCCTGGATACTATTCATTGTTTGAGTTTGTGGAGGCGTCCACGAATATAATATATTCGTACATAATATATTCGTACATATTATGTAATATTTAATATAATTTTTAGGTAATTTCAAATTCTTATGTTGTTTATTTTAGGTGATAATTTATATATAAAATGTATTTTTTGAACCTTGGGTAGGCTAATTGGCCAACTGTAATGCTCACCCAAAGGTATAATATATAAATAAATAAAAATAAAATAATTATTCTGTGGCAGAGCCTAGCTAAAGATCGCCTTTCAGACTTAAAAAAAAATGCTAAGGGGATTTTATTAATTTTACATTTACTGTCTTCTCCCAAAAATATTTTATTTTTCAACAATAACCTACATAATATTCAGCGGAATCACACTCGATATTTTCATTGCGATTCAAATTTGAGATGAATTTCCGCAACGTCACGCTTGATCCCGTTAGATTTATTATGTCTTCCAACTAGGCTCAGTAGCTTCTTCGTTCAATTACTGAAATTGGCATGGCAGACAGTTCATCTGTTATTCTGATCCACTGTAACGAACAATGGCATTTTTTAATTTTAAAAAACTTTTGACGCCTTTGACAGAGCATCTGTGGCACAAGAGGTATAGTATATTCATGGTGGAGTTGAGGCTTTTGCCTTTTGTTGGCTTTTTTTGGGGACCACCCAGACTTACTGCTCGGCTTTTGCTCAGCAGTGGGATAGTTTAGGCTACTAAAACGTATGCCAAGCAGTAGTGTGTAAGCATTACTGTGTTCCGGTTTGAAGGGTATTGTAGCCAGCGAAATTACTGCGCATATAAGACTCAATATTATGTCTCGGGTTGTTGAGCGCAATGCTACACAGTGATTTTATTGTATTAAATGTTCTGGGTGGCACTGTGATTGTTATGAGCTGGCGTGGCGCCTACCAACAGGCGAACGACTTGCTCGTCTCATCACTCAGTAACATTAAACATCAAATTCATTCACACAATAAGAATAGAACTAAAGTACTTTTTATAACGAATTAAAAACACAAATCAATCAATATTTCGGGTTTTTTTTCAATAAACTCGAAGTGTCTCCCAGCGTAGACAAAGTTTAAGTTTAAAAAAGGTTAAGTTATCATATTAGTTATATATATTTGTACTATTAATTAATCTGGGACGGTACCTTCTCAAACTTACATTTCCATTTACATACATAACAGCCTAAACAATGTGTAAATGAAGTTATAACAGGTTATTATTTGTATAATGTAAGGGGCGAAAGGTTTAAAGGACATTCGCAGAACTATAAAAGGCCCGCGTGAACTGTTCATTATATGAAATAATTATTTTCTTAACAAAAAAACCGACTTCATCAAACTGATTTAGGTATCTTCGAAGTTCTAGGTCGAATATCGATGAAATTTAGGTACCTATATGGGATGACCTTGAAGCTATACTAAACCCATCGCAAGAAAAAGAATTTTCCAAATCAATTTATAAATGACGGAGTAATCGCGTAACAAACATACAAAAAGAAACATAGAGTCGAATTAAGAATCTCCTCCTTTTTCAGAAGTCGGTTAAAAAAACCAATAACCAAAAAATGTCAGGGTGACGAGCTCAGTGCAGTGCTGCGCAGGATTTTGCAAAACAAAGTTCTGGGTGGTGCAGCTACTGTCTTGGGAAGACGTTTTGCTATCCATCAGGCGAAGAACCTGTTCGTCGTATCATATAAATATATAAGAAAATATTCTAAGAAGATTCCATGCTATATGTACATGCTAAGTTAGTACCTGGAGTGGTGTGTTGGGTTCCCGATCGTGGTTGCAGTGCAGCGGCCATATCTGCGCCAGGCTCATGATGGCCTCATTGCAGAACTTGAGGCCCATGACCTCCTCGTCTTCTCTTCCATATCTGTTTAAGAAAGAAATTATTACTTAATCTATTTATAAACTAATCTATTATTAATAGATGAAATACTTCAATCTTTGTTAATGCCGGCTGGCTTTATTGGTGTAGTCTTTTTTAGCCGCTGGCTAAGTTTGAATAAATATGGGACCTGGCATTCGCCTTTCTTGTAAGAAGAAGGTAACGAGACAAACAGACAAAATGTCTCGCTCCTGTTGCAAGCGCTACGCCTACGCCACTTTGAACTGCAGTCCTGAGCTGCACTACACGGTTTCTTCACAATTCTTCACAAAATCCGCAGATAACTTATGAAAGTCATTGGTGATCCGTATTCTGGTTCGTAAGACCGAAAGTCCCACGAGTTCTAGCTGAGAAATACTCGCTCGGCGTGCTTATAGGAAAGTAATAAATATTTACAGACGGTTCAGGCCACAACCAAACCTTAATAAATTCCAATAATTTCCATCCTAACCACGGTTACCACATATCCTCCCAAACCGTCATGTCATGTTATAATTTCGGTCGTTGTAGTAGACCGCATTGTTTCCTGTCCCGTCACTGTCAGCGCAAACCAACACAAAACCATTAGACAGGGCGCGGGCGTTACTCACACCAGAATTAATATAAATTGAAGGTAGGTTCGCAATATTATCAGTAGCTCGTCTTCGTACGAGTGACGGCTACTTATCTTAGACTCTTACTTAGCTTAGAGACTAGGTGAGAGTTAGAAGGGATATTACTCTGTGCTTGATTTTTTTTTCACTGATTTAATACTGCTTCTATAATTCTACAGATTAGAAGCTTGACAATTGATTGTTATGAAAGCCGCTACATTTGTCTGAAGCCGACAACTTAATAAATTTTAATATGTAAATTTTAGAACTTTTCTACGGTGATTATCCAATTCATCATCATCATTATCAGCCCATTACGTCCCAACTGCTGGAACACGGGCCTTCCCTCGTAGAGAGAGTATGGGCCTTAATCCACCACGCTGGCCCAGTGCGGCTTGGTGGATGTCACATGTTCTTGATTTTTTATGATAAATTCTTAGACATGCCAGTTTCCTCATTGTTTTCCTTCAACGTTTTAGAGCGAGTGTTAAATCCGCACATAACTAATTGGCAATTTTCCTGAATGGCGTTCGAGTCCCAGCCGGTGGTCGTATTTTTTCTTTCCGAAAAAATAACCTTGTTTGAGGTTTTCGCTTGGCATTCGTTATCTTCATATAAATATAATGAGAACAACATTTTCATCTGAAAGTTGCAATTTACCACTGTACTAAGTTGATTAACTGATTTTCGGTAATCTGATGTGATGTTAACAAAGCGTTCAGTTTAATTAACAGCAGGCTCGGCTCTAGCGAGGTCACGGCTGACTCGACATAAACTGAAGTTACGTAACTGCTGAGCCGGATTACTTTATTTGCATATTCTTGAGAGGCAATTAATTATACCACCCCTGCATACTTTCGACAATTGTTAATAAGTTTCTTTATTAAATTTTTTTTTTCGTCCAACGGTCACATACATAGATTCTGGCCCCTAACTAGGATTCCCTGTATCTAGGGAACCAGGAACTATGAGGACCATGGCCCTACAACACCCAGACACGAAACAAATGCTTGCGTTTTTTTTCTATGCACAATCATTTGTCCCGTCGCGGGAATCGAACCCGCAACCTCAGTGATGTATGAGATTTGAGCCAACCTGCCCAACCACTAACAGAGATAAAGAGCGCAAGCATTTGTTTTGTGTCTGGGTGTTGTGGGACCTTGGTCCTCAAAGTTCCTGGTTCACGAGATACAGGGAATCCTAGTTAGGGGTTAGGATCTATGTATGTGATAGGTGGGCGTATTTATTTATTATTTAGTTATTTATAGACTTCATGAGAATAAGTTGTATTTGATCATGGCAAAATCATGAAATCTTTTTTTTTTCAAATACAAAGCAGCATCAATTCTATTTGCATTGCATTTTAACTACAAATGGGCGACGAGTCGAGTAGAATAATTTCAAACTCTAGAAATTGCAACTCAGCGTAACTTAAGTTTTATCTACAATATTATTTACACAAAGCCGAACTATAAAACATGGCCCAGCGAATCCAGCGATAAAAACTCTTTTACTATTTATGTTCATATTTAAAGCAATTGGTGCTAAACAACCCTCATTTAGTATTCCACGTCTCTAGAACTCTGTGACAAACTGCCGAGTGGAATGAAACTTTCATTGCCCATTTGTTTATGTAGCCTAAAGCCACCCTGTTACATTGTGTATGCATAGCTTGCAGCTGAGTTTTATTTGCAAGGAGTTAATTGAAATATTATTGGATTGAATTTTTATTTATTAATAACGTCGGATGCATCTATATGCTTATGTCGCAAACATAAAAAGAAGTCTTAAAAATATTGTAATACAGAAAATATATTTTATGATAATCAATGTTGTTAAGCGCCATCTAGTTCACGCCAAAGATAAAGATTCATATAAAGCGGTACTTAATTTTATAATTTATAAGATTATAGCATTTTTTTTATTATTTTATCTGGATTGAGTCGTTTGTTAATTACCTGCTTTATATCCTTCAATAGAAAGCCTTGATTTCAGCACGTTACAGTCTGTAAAAGTCATATTAAATTTATGCCAGTTATTTAATTGGCTTTATAAAATGTAACGGCTTGGCGAGACATTACCTTTCTTACTGTTGATATCACTTCAATTTATAAAATATGATGAAGTGTAATACCTTGAATTTTTAAATGTATTATGGTTTGTTCCGCATTTGTCCTACTGTTTCAATGGCCCACATTTCAAAAAATTCCTTATTTGCCCCAAGTTTAGTTTATTTCTCGTTTCGCCATACATTACCCTGAAAGAAATTGCACATAGCGACAAGACTGCCCATTTTCTACCTCTATTGTTTGTAACTGTAAACTTGTGTTTCCTGTTTTGGTGTTGTATTGTATTTTATTGTATTGTACCCACTCAGTTAAGATGAAGAATTTTTTTTTGTAAAACATGTGTGATACAGAGCATGCAAATCTTAAAATAGTGTAAGTACGACATGTTTTGCCTGTATAGACGTACAAATGGAGAGGCGGCTATCTTAGAAAAGAATATCATAGATTTATTAGATTAGATTAGATTAGATAACGCTTTATTGTCACACAACAACATGAAATAATTACAAAACAATACTTAAAGCTAAAGTGTTACAATGGGCGGTCTTATCGCTTATAGCGATTTCTTCCAGACAACCTTTGGATGGAGAGGACTCAAAGAAACTGTGAGGGACGGTGGTGTTGTGTATAAAAAAACTAACCAGTATAAAATAATAATATTATATACAGACTACATAATCATAATAATATATAATATATAATAATATATTTATATCAAATTATACAAAAATAATACATGCAAGTCATAAAATTATTAAGTTACAATATCGATAATTACTTAGTCAATACATTTAATTAGAATTACAATTTCATAATAGGATCAATAATTATTTTTTAGAAAAAAAAACAAAAATCGTCTACAATGTATTTTCGAAGTCCAAGGTCACATATCGATGAAATTTATATGGGACCACTTCGTAGCTATACTGAACCCGACGCAAAAATAATTTTTCAAATCAGTTCATAAATGACGGAGTTCTGAGGTAACAAACATTAAAAAAAATACAGTCGAACAGAGAACCTCCTCCTTTTTTGAAGTCGGTTAAAAATTACTAGATATAATAATATGCATTTTAAATTAATTTGTAAGTAATAAATTCGTAAAGTAAAGTGAGCAAGAATATGTGTTCGATAATAATATTAACTAAGTAGCTTTATAATAATACGTACTACCACAGAATACTAAGGGACAGAACCATCACTCCGCAAAGAAATTTAAACAAATAGCGACTCTTGCTACGACCCAATAAAGTTCAATTCAGCTCGCGTAGCGCACCATACCTACCAGTCATATTAACCTACAGAGCGCCTCTCTTTCTATCGCATAGCTCCTATCTCTTCTGACGCGGCACGTGTAAGCGTGTAACGACGCGCGACCCGCTGTCGGTGTCCGACTATGTACTTGTAGCTTCGTACCTACAGTGCGGAGTGCGCTAGGCCTGGTACTACTGATAAAGATACGAAAGATTTTTGATGATATTTCTCATAGTTAAAACTACAGTACAGTACCCATACAAGTATATAAGGTAAGTATTTCAAACATTTCTATAACTATATGTGTTTAGTATAGATGTATATGTAAGTAGGCAGTACATGATATCATAATTTGTACTCCTTGTACATATGTACATGTCACTATTATTATCTTATTTATGTTGACAAACCCCGTCTCTTACTGTTTCTTTAAGTCCTCTCCATCCAAAGCTCTGGAAGAGATCGCTTTGAGCGATAAGACCCCCATTGTAACACTTTAGTTTTTAAGTTTGTAATTTTTCTTTTGTTGTAATAATAAAGAATTATCTAATCTAATCTATGTCACATTATAAATTGGCGATAACTAGTCCTAGTTATAACTTACTAGCTGCGCCCCGCGGTTTCACCTGCGGTTTCCTGGGATAACAATACTGAACAGATTTTGATGAAATTTGGTATGTAGGTAATTTAGGACTTGGAATAACATATAGGCTAATTTTTATCCCGGAAAACCGCTGGTGAAACTGCGGGGCGCAGCTAGTAGTAGATATAAATACCTCATCAAAATCCGTTTAGTAATATTTACGTGAATGAGTAACAACTTCAGTCATCCATCTATCCGCACACTTTCGCATTTATGATATTAGTAGGTACTAGTAGTATACGATTCGTTATCGATATTGGCAATCGAGTAGAATAATCAATTCGTTAGCAAATATTCGAGAAACAATCCAATTGGAAATGAATTGGATTGCAACTCGATTCGCAAGCATATTTAGGTACAAAGCAGAGATGCAAACGAGCTAAGGTATTTATCAAACCGTTTGATTATACCTTAGTCCGTTCAGATCTTCTTCATTCGATGTGGAAATACAATTTCAAAAGTTCTTTATTCAATTTTGGCATCACAGACTGCAGTCTCTCTCTAGATCGATGTGCTCCATCTTAGGCCACATCACCGCTTCACATCAGGCGAGATAGTGGCCAAACACAGATCTATTAGGCGTCAAAAAAAAACAGACGCATTTATGAACGTCATTTATTACACAGTTTCTTGCCGTATCTTCTGAGTACTGGGTCTTTTTCCGATACGGTAGTAGAGTCATTGTGATTTTGAAGTTCATAAGTGCGTCTGTGATTCCAAAAATGAATAAAGAGATTTTGACTTTGACTTTACAATGACTCTACCATACTCACCAATGAAATATAAATTAATTTTAAGAAAAAAACAAAAACCGACTTCAATGTATCTTCGAAGTCCAAGTCACATATCGATTAAAGTTATATGGGACCACTTCGTAGCTATACTGAACCCAACGCAAAAAGGATTTTCCAAATCGGTTCATAAATGACGGAGTTCTGAACAAACAAACATAAAAATAAAATAAAAAACAATAGAACAGAGAACCTCCTCCTTTTTTGAAGTCGGTTAAAAAGATAATCTAAAAATAGAATTAATAAATAACAGTTCTCTTGACTTGCTTAATAAAATTAATTTAATCAGTAGGTACTTACGTACAGACGTAGACATGATGGAAATTAAATTATTAAATTTCCATCAAGTTCTATCAAGGAAATGAAATAATAAAGTACCTATTAATACAGACGCGTCTAAATAAATTAATACCTAAGTACTTTATTATTACAGGCGAATGCTTATCCTCACTCGATAAAGTTTGTACAGAAGCTCCTCAAGAACCATTAGGTTACAAATCCATCACTGCTAGAATTACCACTTATCCTGCCGCCAAGCAGTAGTGCGCAAGCATTACTGTGTTCGAAATTGAAGGGCATTGTAGCCAGCGAAATTACTGGGCATTATGAGACTTAAGTGTTTATTGTTCTTGCACAAACATTGTCCACACAATCAAAACCAATCGAACCCGCAACGCCGGTATATAAGACTTGAGCCAACCTGTCCAACCACTACACCACAGAAGCTGTTAAAAAATAAAGAGAAACTTACCGAAAAGTCAACGTGACCTGTCCATACAGCTTCTTGTTGTCCAAATAGTCGGGTTCCACATGCAGGACACCCTGTATCCTGTCGATGGTTCCGTTTTCCACCACCAGGTCACGCGACGCCAGGTACAGGGTCAACTTGTTGTTGGGCGAGGTTTTTTTGAACACCCTGTTAGAAAAAGTCAAAAGTTAAAAGATATTTATTGAATAAGCACAAACAAATATACGTTTTATCTAACAAAAAACCGACTTCAATGTATCTTCGAAGTCTAAGGTCAAATATCGATGAAATTTATATGGGACCACTTCGTGGCTATAAAATCCCAACGCAAAAATAATTTTCCAAATCGGTTCATGAATGACGGAGTTCTAAGGTAACAAACATAAGTAAAATAAAATAATAATAATAAAGAACTTTCTCCTCCTTTGAAGTCGTTTAAAAATGCACTTTAAAAGGTCATATGCATATGGCACAAATTAATTAAAATACGCTAAAAATTGTTAGGTACTTAAATATCATGAAATTGAAAAAGAGCAAGGATATCTACCCATTTCTTTCCCAAACACAAATTGAAGTTCAGGCCCAGACAAGAAATGCAAAAACTGACTCTGCTAGTGCTTCGGAAATACGCCCGCTAGAGAAGATATCCCAAGAAACTCTACGGATATGTCTCGTTTATAAATCTTTTAAAATGTCTAAAAATATAATAATAAATAATGAAGTACCTATAAATTAGAATTAACAATTTTGACAAATTAATTATTTTTATCTTAATTCCAAGGACCTTTCATCATTGTTTAGCTAACGTATATACATTTTATTTGTGTAATGTGACATTTTATAATTGAACTAGTGACCCGCCCCGGCTTCGCCCGGTTATTATACATATAAACCTTTCTCTTCAATCACTCTATCTATTAAAAAAAACCGCATCAAAACCCGTTGGGTAGTTTTAAAGATTTAAGCATACATAGGGATATAGGGACAGAGAAAGCGACTTTGTTTTATACTATGTAGTGATAGTTAATGTTAATTTTATTTTATAAATTAATTTGATTCACTATAAATTATTGCATGCCGCTAATTGTTAAATAATAGGCCGCTATATTGGCTGAATATAGAGGCCTATTATTTAACATGTAACATCAATGTACCACCTATATTCACAATAAATGACATTTGATTTGATTTTATATAATTTCTACTTTCTCTCTATCTTTATCTTTCTCTCTCAACCTCTCTTTCTTTCTCTCGTGTAATTAGGTATGTATGTGAGAGCCTAAAGGCGTCCTACATAGATTAACGAGTGTTATAACCGGGATCAACGACCTGCCCTCTGATACCCGGTAGCGATTAAATGTACTACAGACTTACTTAACTATTTTCTTCAACACTAAATATTTAAATATCTAAATTATAATACCAATTAATAACATGACACTAAAACTAAAAACCTAAAAAAATATAATACTAAAATATATTATTAAAAGGAGTCCCTTTAGGCAAGGTTCCGAAGATACTGGCAGCGTTCCCCCTTTGAATAGCTAGACTAATTCTTTGTCCGAGGTAGCTGCCAGAATAACTGGCAAATGTATCTTTAAGGTATAATTATAATTTCTACTGAGCATAACACAACATTTGCTTTCGTAAAATGGATAATTAAATCACTAACAAAATGCATATTTACCTAAAAATAATTCAAAAGTCTTTGTTTGATGAAAAATATAATGAAATGCACTCTTTCAACAATATTTTTAGAACACAAAAGCAACAGAATAAAAAAGAAGCTAATACCTTCATGGCGTATAAAAACTAAAACGAGTTCCATTTTCCCGCGCTTTCTATTTTCCTTTTATTTTTTTATAAACTAAGCTCAAAGGCAGTACGCTCAAAGAGGTGTGATGTTTTGTTTTATAAAATGACCTATACATAGATTTTTCTTTTTTAAACTTTTATTAAAGAAACTTATCTCGCGTGAGATATGGCGAATCGAGCCGTCAATAGCATACTAAACGAAATACCCGTAAAAATAAAGCAATACCTATACAAAATCTGTATTATAATAAAATAACTAAGGGGTCTCTCGTATGCAGAAGGCCGTCTCGGTAGATACCACATCTTTGCCAGTTATTCTGCCGCCAAGCGCAGAGTGCGCAAGCGTTACTGTATTCCGGTTTGAAGAGCATTGTAAGCCAGTGAAATTACTGGGCATGAGAGACTTAATATCTGATGTCTCGGGGTGATGAGCGCAATGCGGTGCGACATATTGCTTTTTATATGGTATTAAAAGTTTTGGGTGGGACTGCAATCAGGCGAACAACTTGCTCGTCACGTAAAAAATCCTACGTCGCCGTCATGTTGCAATTTTTTTTTAAATATAAATTTGAAAGACGTTTTATATCGATGCAATAAAGAATATGATGCAATAATAAAAAGGTTTCATCTCATAAAATGGTAGTTTGCGATGAAGCTATTGTACACATATGACGAAGCATTTTTCAAAGAGCTTAAAATAATTTGTCTTTTTTTTATAAATTCGCTTGATATGTACCTTTTCACGGCTTAAATTTAACTGATGCCGTGGTACTTTCAGCCAGACAAAGCTTCTGTTCAGATTAAATTTTACATTTCAAGAACCAGTGAGTAATAAAACCTATTGCTTCAGCAAAGTGGTAGGGTTACATGAATTTTCCTATCTTGACTTTTTATTCGAAAATAAAAAGCAATGTTACACTATTTTAACCGAATTCAAAAAGGAGGTGGTTCTCATTTCTATTGTATTTTTTTGGTTTGTTACCTCAGAATTCCGCCATCTATACCTAAACTGATTTAAAAAAATCTTTGCGAAGGTTCAGTATAGCTACAAGGTAGTCCCGTATAAATTTCATCGATATTTGACCTTGTCTTCGAAGGTATATCAGAATTGAAGTTGGTTTTGTTTTTGTTATAAATGAATTATGTTCAATTTATCTACACTCGCTTACGAACACTCGCGGGCTTATCCACCGGTACCTACCGGCTCCAAACTTTAATAATCTATACTTATAATAAAACTGTAACGAAGCAGCTACTGTACCTACATTGGAGATATTCTTAAAAATCTATTTTTAAGAGTATTTGAGAGCAAAAGAATCGAGATAGAGATTTTCGTCTGTCTATCTGTCTGTCCGAGACAAACTGAGAAACTAAGACACGAGTTGAATTGCAGTTTTTTAAAATATGTTAAGCTGGAGTGGGACAGTGAATGGATAGGACGGGGACGGGATCGGGATAGAAGCGGAGTGGGAGCAGGAGCTAATTAGGGTGGGATGGAAAATTGTCTGGAAGTATGTTATAATTTCAGCTTCTATGTGAGGTTCTGAAATCAGTTCGATGGTAAACAACCTAAAAGAAATAGTACATTATGGTACTAGTGTGTAATGTTGGTGATTACCGCTGAGGCGCCATTGAGACCCGAGCCGTTAGGTGAGGGTCTTAAGAGAGCCGAGGACGGTAATCATCAATACACACGTGTATCATACGACGTATTCAACACACTTGTGAATAAAATAACAATAAAAACTCATTTTCAACAGTGAAAACGAGTTGTGAAAAATGTTTCGCTATGGCGGGAAAAATTAATCAGTTTTCCTATGCGCGCGCATTGCGATCAGCCACAGACTAAAGGGATGAGGTTTTTTTTTATTTTCCGCGCATAGGGTTTGCGCCTATTCTGCCACGTACAAAATGGGGAATTTAAAGTTTTCTTTTATTACAGAGAAATTTATATTTGAGTGAAAGTTTTATTTATTAAACACGTATGTACGAGTTAAAATTATCTATTTAAATAAGAAGTTGCATGAAATTCGCAAGCAATAGGAACATTAATTTATTTGTTCTATCAAACACGATCTTTTTTTTGAATAAAAACTTTTTAAGAACAAAGCACCTCAACCAATAAAATTAAAAAAAAAAACTCGCTAGTGAGTTATAGCAATGAAAAAGTCACAGTTTGATTATGGGTGTCATTCTATGCCTAATTGCGGTGACCATAGAGCCACTTTATGAGCAAGTGTGTTGAAAAGTATATTTTCCATTGTTTTCATCTACAGACCAACTCCAGTTTATTTCTAGCAGCTGTTACAATACAACGTGTAGAAATTGTGTGTTAACCGTGTCAACCACCATTAAACACATGTCAGACTTTATTCTTAATTGTGAATAAAGTGGAGACACTTCATGGACATTTAAGTATAATAAATGTCAAATGAGAATACATTTTCTAGTTTAAAATCCCATTACAACTCACCGTTGAGAATTGAGCGCGCTGTCAGACGTCATGTCAAGACGCTTTGTAACCTGAGAACAAGGCAAAAACAATCATCAATAAAATACAGTGCAAAAACAACCGAAAACAATGCTATAGAATTTGAAAAGTTATAATAAAATGTCTGGAAGTTTATTTTAAGACATAAGTTTACACAAAAACATTAATAAAACATTAGTTTTAAGACACTTAGGTAGGTAAAATATTGCATCAATATTTTACCTACCTAAGTAAGGTGAGTATTTTTGAGAGAACATAAAAAGCAATGTTTTTCTCTATTTTGTTTCATTTGCCTACACTCGTGCACGTTTACAAACACATAATGGTTAATATTCCACCGATATTACACATGATCACTCGAAATAGTTTTGGAGTGGTAAGCTCTGGCCGTGGTTGTAATACCACCCACCGAACAAAGCCATGCCGTCAAGCGACTTGGTCGTGTTTCGGGATGATGTTCGGTGAACCATCGGGGAGACGGGTCTGAGCAGCCGCTCAACTGCCGTCTCTCTCTAGATCTATGTGCTCCATCTTAGGCCACATCATCGCTTCACATCAGGCGAGATAGTGGCCAAATATAGATCTATTAAGTGTAAAAAAAAAAAATAACACTTGTTTGGAAAATAAAACAAAATCGAACTATATCACTTTTTAATTCCCGCCAAAAACTCCATTTGATATTACGTATGTGTTGATAAAGTATTAATTATTATTTTTTGTCCAGACGGTGGAAATCTTCGCTAGTAACATATTTGGCCTAAGCCACCTACTGGCTCCACCTGTCTTCAGACCAGACGTCCATGCCGTTTCGTCACTTCTGAATTTTCTGGGCGTATCAGCTATTCACTTTTTTTCTCCAATAAGTCAATATTTTTATTATTATACAAATACAAATACAAATACAAATCTCTTTATTGCATATCAGTTTACAAAATAATTAAATAATATTAGCACCAAATTATATAATAATAATATGGTAATACACTGGGCGGTCTTTTCGATTAAAGCGATCTCTTCCAGAAAATCTTTGAATGGACAGTATCCAGTGAGTAGTTTGGTGGTAGTTATTTAATGAATATTGTTTTTAAAGTATTTTTTGTTATTCTCTAATACGCCACAAGCGAAATAAATGCCTATAGCTAAATAAAATTATTATACGTAGCTACTTAATATTCCCTTTGGCAGGGTTTGGGATAAAGTAATCTTACCAAAACAAATATAAATTCTGCTTTATACCTTATATGCAGCAAGTGGCAGATAGTACGCTACTCAAAAATAATGCTATTAAAACTGGGGAAATTGGAAGCAATTTGGTTGTCTCAATTAGTTAGTCCAGCAGGTTAGTGCACTAGAGCAAATTAGTCCCACAATTTTATTATTGTGATGTCTGATTTTCTTATGCAAAACCACATTTAAATATCCTTTTTTAATTGGATATTTATTATCATATTTCCATAATTTAGCCGACATAATCAAATTAAGAAATACTCAGAATTTTAGAGATTCTATGATAAGCAAGTAGCTACAAAACTAAGAGTAAATCCAATTAATGGTTTATGGGTTGTCCAATTGCTTCTCCTTGTAATTAGTTAGTTTAGTTTTAGTAAGTAGAGTGTAGAGTTGTTTTCAGTAATAAAGTAAAAAAAGTAAATTCTGTATTTTACAGAAAAAATATGGTAAGG
This sequence comes from Petrophora chlorosata, assembly GCA_951640565.1. Classification (NCBI taxonomy): domain Eukaryota; kingdom Metazoa; phylum Arthropoda; class Insecta; order Lepidoptera; family Geometridae; genus Petrophora; species Petrophora chlorosata. Next base: position 3,837,851 of record OX621189.1, on the reverse strand, counting down.
ACAGTCGGAGTCACCTCACTTATAAATAAAAGAAAACCCAGAAACACAATATCGCGCCGAGACCACTTATCAAAACGTCAACCGCGCACATTAAGGGTAGCCGTAAAAAGACTCGCCTTATGAAAAAACACCGTAAAGCCCCGGTATCGCTGGCAACACGTGTCGCGTAGTCAAATAAAATATTTCACGTCCAGTTCGTGGTTACAGTTCTCATGAAAATTTCAGCGTGTTCATGAGGTATAAGAAGAGAAATTGCACATAGCGATGAGGCCGCCCATTGTTCTACCACTATTATTATTTGTGTAACTGTATAGGTAAAAAAATGTAAAGGCAAAAGTGGCTCAGTGGCAGCACGTGCGACTTTCGATCCGACGCACCCGAGTTCAAATCGCGCTAGCCCCGCACCACTGACTTTTCAAGTTATGTGCGGATTTAACACTCGCTCTATAAAACGGACGGAGTGACGGAAAACATTGTGAGGAAGCCGGCATGTCCAAGAATATATTACAATAATTTAAGGACATGTGACATTCACCCACCCGCACTGGGCCAGCGTGGTCCCATCAAGGCCCATACTCTCTATACGAGGGAAGGCCCGAGTCCAAGTAGTGGGAACGCAATGGGCTGATGATGATGAAACTTTTGTTTCCTGTTTTGGTGTTTAATAAAGTATTATTGTATTGCATAAGCAAAACAAGGGCTATGTGAAAATTTGTTAATTTGTTTTATTCAATACTAGCGACCCGCCCCGTCTTCGCACGGAAAAAGAGATGATTTATATGCATGTATGATATTATACATATAGGTAAACCTTCCTCTTGAATCACTCTGTCTATTGATAAAAATCGCATTAAAAATCGTGGCGTAGTTTAAAAGATCTAAGCGTACAGACGGCGGCGGGAAGCGACTTTGATGTATACTATGTAGAGAAGATAGGCTTGCGGGTGACCGCTGTCTCACCCTAAGCTTTGCCCTAAGTGACGATGCGGTCGAAGATGTAGTATTCTCGTCTAGAAATAACCTGTTCACAATTATCTTAAAGACACTCAGATTATAGCTATCCGGAAACACAGATGCCCACAGTGTTCCACTCCTTAGCCGTTCTACTTTAATTACTTTCGCTTATTTTGTAATGCTGTTGCGAAGTATATTCCGTCGACCGTCTGGGTGTGTACCACCGCTTTGCCAGTTATTCAGCCGCCAAGCAGAAGTGCACAAGCATTGCTGTGTTCCGGTTTGGAGGGCATTGTAGCCAGCGAAATCACTGGGCATTATGAGACTCAACAGCTAATTGTCTCAGGGTGACGAGCGCAGTGCAGCGCTGCGCAGGATTTTGCAAAACAAAGTTTTGGGTGGTGCTGTTATTGTTATGGGCTGGCGTATTGCTTACCATCAGAAAACGACCAGCTCGTCTCGTCATCCAGTTACATAAAAAAAAGAAGTATATAATGAAAGAAGATAATGATAGGCCAAAGCTTGAACCAAGGTTAATAGGGACAATTTGCCATTGGAGGAGGTAATAATGGAGAGAGTATTATTGATCTTTAAAACGTTGAACGAGAAGAAACTTGCTTACATGGTCCAACACAGTACAATAGGGGACGGATCGGACAATAATCGAAAAAAAAACTTAAAAATTGTAACAAAATCTCTAAACAAAGATGCCCCTCAGTTTCTTGCCTTATCTTCTGAGTAGTGGTTCTTTTTCTGATACGGTGATAGAGACATTGTAATAATTTGACCTTTATAAGTGCATGATGCCAAAATGATTAAAGAGATTTTGATTGATTAATAGAGTAGTTAGAACGATGGGTGTCGAATCCGAAAGATCATGCAATCAATATTTTTGTAAAACAATAATAATTTATATTGTTAAAGCAATATATAAAATCTACTAATTCTGACATTTTTTATCTGTTCCGAAACACCAACACTGTGCATGACGTCATTTCAAAGTAAATACCGTGTGTGAAGCCGTTTTTATTTTATATTTTTGCTTTTTATCTAAATCAAAACGATAGGTTTTTTATTTCATGGCGGCCCTAAAGTCCTTAAACTTCACAAAAACATATAAATTACTTTGCAAGTTTGCGTAGAGCTTGTCGTTTCGTTTGCCTTCTGATGACGTCATACGTTCTGATGTGACCTTTTGCGCGGCAATATTTGAAACATAACATTTAAACATAGTTTTAGGTACTTTTAGGGCTTTATTTACTTAAAATATTATTTTTCATAGGTATATATATACATTATGGTTATGGTTTGAAACATTTTCTGAAAAGTTGTCCGATCCCCTATTACATAAAAGAGTTTCTATGCCACTATATATTCACTATACTACATACTTCGTCTTATTTCGTTTTTAACAATCAATACGAGTTAAGACATGCTTTAAATCTTCTTTGTCTCGAAACAACTTCACAAATACCTACTACTTTATCAACAAGTTTCGCAAAGTGGAAATACATTATCTAAACACCGAAGTTCACAAGTTCGATAAAAAAGGTTCAGGAACTTGAGAGCCCCATAAATCGTCTGGAAAGGCCCCAATGGCCCCTAATAATGTCTTCAAGTTATAAACGAGCCAGTAACAGTTACTGCCTTGTTCGAAATAGTTAGGGGGGAACCGAGTGATAGCTCATCAAATATTAAAATCGATTAGTGCGAGGCGTAATCGGAACTTTTATTTTTTGATTAATGAACTTGATCGTTCGATTCGATTGGTATGAAGATACGAATTATTTTCCTTGACCATTACTCAGTTGCTGGGCACTCCTTCGCGGCAAGGATTTGGTGGAAGTTAATAAAATTGGAATCTATTTATCTATCTATGCTGACGCAGCGACCCAAAGTGTGTCTTGGCCTCCGATACTAAAGAATGCCACTTCTTTCGATCCAGTGCAAGTTGCTGCCTGGCATCAAATAAATAAAAATTAAAAATAAATTCTCTCAAGATGGCCGAGCCAGCGAAGTCTGTGGCATTTTATTTCGCCAATGATGTTGAGTTCGGACACTAGCTCTTCGATTTCTTGATTTTTTCGGATCCTCCAGCTACCGTCCTCGCGTTTAACGGGTCCTAAAATCTTTCGGAGTACCTTTCGCTCTGTTACAAGAAGAAAAAATATCTATTTGGGTCCGATTTACTTTGTTACTCATGTTTACCATATTATGTACTAGGCGTACCAAAGTAATTCAATTAATTGGCTCGGATCGACTACGTTGTTTCAATTGTTCCGTGTCAGAATTAATTAAGTATGACTGTGTAGCAGCTTTATGCAGAATTGCAGAGTCATTATTTTGCGCCAATCAATTTCTCATGGGCACAGAAGACTTAATAGTACAAGAACAAGGTATGCAGGTCTTCTCTTAAATAGAGAAGGAGATAGATTTAAGGAATAGTTTTTTTCACTGTTTTACGGTTTTGTGGTTGTATAACATGCCGGTTTTTTCGAGATATTTTCTTTTACAGCTTCTAATGTGTTCTGCTTCTATCAAATCAACTCAAACAAAACGCTTTCATCCCAAACAGGCATCACACACGCACGTTCAACAATTTCTTATCACAACAATTCTATTTATTTACTTAACTTTTCTATTATTTACTTATTTTTTTTATTATTTCTTGAAATAACAAGAGAAGATATATTTTCACTTGTTATTTCAAGAAACTCGCACCAGTAATGACACTTGCTATGAAACTTAGTAGGTAGTAGGTACATATTCCGATTTCCAATCAAGAGTGCATTGGCACTCTGAAACAAAGTTGAGTAATCCCCAAGATAATTCCCGCATGAAGTCTGACATCAGCCGTGTTCCCCGAACACCTCTCGACCTCTGAAAGTTTTGCGAACTGGCAAATCTAATAAACCGTTTATGACTGAACTACTAGTTTGCTTTGCATTTTGGACTTGTTTTTAGTTTGTTTAAGGCACACATTTGAGGCGAAATATTCATTTTAAATATAAACGACTATACTACTATACTACTATACGTTATGATTGTGTCGGGTAACACCGACCAGGTTAACTCCCGGAAGAACGACATCCTTATTGTCCGAAACCTGGTCGGAGTTATCTGACACAATCATAAAGTGAGTGTAGCCGTTTATATTTAAAAAATGAACCTCTGAACGGTTTGCCTTGAAGGGCGTAGACCAATATACTCTATTAAATAATCCGGCACAGCGCCGCCGAGTTGCAACTTGCAGCTCTTCGCCGCCACATAATATCCAAAATTGCATATACTACATGATATAGCACATTGCTTCAACCATAGGGGTAGAATGAGAATGAACAATGAGTCAGTGTGTCATCAATAAACTCTAATCTAATAAACACTAAAACAAAGAGTAAATATCAATATCGCTTCATGGACGGATCCAGGGAAAGATAGCAATGCGACTGTCGAGGCTCGAGTCGACTAGGACCACTGAATTGAAGTCCTATAGGCTCCAAGTTCTAGCGGTGCATAAGGAACTGTTCCTGAAATCTGACTTCTGGCCTGTAGGGGCAGTATACCGGAGATACAGGGAAAGAGCGAAATTTTTGAACCCTGTGAAATAGTGTGTGTGGTTTATTGAATGTCATTTTATATTTTTATATGTATGTTAGTCTGTAAGGTATATATTCTATGGGCCTCTTTTAATTTTACTTTGTTGTACTTTAATATTGCCTGAAATAAAGAGTTTAATAATAATAATAATAAGCTCTTATCCAATGCACACTGAAACAAAGTTTAATTATATGCGTCATAGTCATCAATAAACTCTAATCCAATGCACACTTCCTGAAGCAAACTTCAATAATGCCCCAAGAGTACTTCGATATCCCTCTGAACTTTGGATGTGTTCCTGAAGACCTCGGCTCTCGAGATGTGGTACTAAAGTTTCGCAAACTTGCAAATCAAATAAATGGCTTAAGACTAAGCCACTATAGTTTGCTGAGCTAGCTACCTACTTGGTAGTTGTGTTGGATTTAGTTTGGTCTGTCTATTTGTGACTATTTTGTTATATTCTAAGCAAGTCTATTTGTGACTTTTTTGTTATACAATATGGCATAGTTATGTACTAACTAAATTTAACTCAATCACTTCCATATTTGGACAACCTTTTAATGTTGTGTTCCTCCGTTTATGTGATCATTTTAAAACATCCTTGTAAGTGTTATATTTACAATATATTTATTTGTGGTAACTTATAATTAACTATCTGTGCATATTATTATAAACTCTGTTATTTAAGATCCTAGCTGTTAGTTACACTTTGAAAATAAAACAAAATAAAAAAAAAAATAAAAAAATAATGTGAAACAGTGTTATTGCTTAAAAATGAACATTCTGTGACTTTTTACTTATATTATGACGATTGTTGAAAAGGAACGTGTGTGACAAATCGTAGCTGGGTCGCATTGCCAGATTGGTCTAACAGTTAGACCAATCTGGGAATAATAAACCAAACAACATAAACCAAAGTAGATGACTCATTAGTTAGAGTCTAACTAATGAGTCATCTACTTTGGTTTATGTTGTTATTATATCAACCTATTGTGTCCCACTGCTGGGCAAAGGTCTCCCCAAAGGTTTATGTTGTTGCGAATGGATTTTTCATTTTCCTCTTTAAAAACGGTAAAGGAACAAGTATACGTTTTATCAAACAAAAAACCGACGTCAATGTATCTTCGAAGTCCAAGGTCAAATATCGATGAAATTTATATGGGACCACTTCGTAGCTATACTGAGCCCAACGCAAAATGAATTTTCCAAATCAGTTCCTGAATGACGGAGTTCTGAGGTAACAAACATAAAAAAATACAATCGAATAGATAACCTTCTCCTTTTTTGAAGTAGGTTAAAAGCGTGCAAATGACAAAGTTTAACTTAGCTGGAAAATCATGTATCATACGTCAACTTTCTTTCCATTTCTCAGCAGTGAGAAGGAAATATATAATTACTTTAAATTCGTAAATGCGTAAGAAACTTACATGAGTTTAAACAAAGTCAATTTGTTTGTATACCTTACAATGCTTCGCATACGTAAACACTTCATTAGGCGCACGAGTGCTCAGTAAATTCAGATCCAATCCAACGCAAGATAGTGAAACAAAGGTGAATCATCATCATCATCATCATCATCATCATCATCATCATCATATATATAAAATTCTCGTGTCACAATGTTAGTTACCTTACTCCTCCGAAACGGCTTTACTGATTTTAACCAAATTTTATATGCATATTCAGTAGGTCTGAGAATCGGCTACTATCTATTTTTCATACCCCTAAGTGATAAGGGTTGTTCAACCTTAACATATTTTTTTTTAATTTATACGGCAAAACAACGTTTGCCGGGTTAGCTAGTAATCCTGTAAGATAAATTTATATCACCACTAGGGCGAAACTTTCGCAAACTTAAAAATAAAATAAGTCGCTTAGGGGTGAGTACTCTCAGTGAAGGGGTGAGTACTTTCTTTGGGGATGAGTTACTGGTTTTTTTCGACAGTCGTTTGGTTTGTTAAAGTTATTTTTCTGGTGTTTTGTCTTGTCTATCCTTTGTGCATTGACTATCTGAATATTAATAAACCGTCCCGCTGGACCTGTTTTGTTCTATATTTCTAATGATAAAGTCCTTATTTATTGTAGCGGTATTTAAGGTACTAGTATCTATTTTTGTATGGTGATTAATACGTTTTATATTTATAGTAGTGTATATATATTTTTAAGTTTTTTTAACAATAAAGTGTTTATCTATCTATCTATATTTTATATTTTAGATTTGTAGCCAAATATATCCGCACGCCTTGAGGTTTTGCTGAAAACCAGCGTCGGGTGTCAAATAACGACACTACTAATTTTATAAATGCGAAAGTTTGTGAGGATTGATGGACGGAAAAACCACTGAATGGATTTTGATGAAATTTGTTATGTAGGTACTATAGGTTCTGGAAAAGAACACAGGCTATACTTTATCTCGGGAAACCGCAGGTGAAACCGCGTAGCGCAGCTGGTTTATGATAAAAGAAATCAAAGCATTACAATCACGCAGTCATTCGCCTTCGCTTTGATCACATATCTATTTAATATCAGACAATGGTTTCTAGATATATCTAGTACTTATTCCTGAAGTGGTATGGAATAGCTATCATGATAACTGGCAATAAACGAATACTCCGCCGTTTATTATTATTTCCATGGCAATAAGGCCAGGGTTACTTGCTACTAAAATACCAGAAGCTTTACTGATAATGCCTAGACATAATTTATACACGGACTACTAAATTTACTGTGCTTTAAGTATAATGACTAGTAGCTGGTAGTGTTGTCACTGTAATTTCATTTGATTTAGGTCTCTTGGTGGTAGGTATTGTTGGTTTGATAAATGTAAATATTGGGTATTGACGTATGATGTATATGACGTAGAATCGTCCCCGTAGAAGGGTAGGAGAAATTTGGTGGGTCGGTGGCCCAGTGGTTAAGGTGTCGGGACGGCATTCCGAAGACGCAGATTCGATCCCTGCCCGAGCAATATCATTTTTCTTCTTCCTAATGATTTAAAATCTATGTATTGTGTGTATAAAAAAAGAACTAGTTTTGCTTATTAAGTGATACCGAGAAGTCCGAGTATATAGTTTCAAAAGTTGTTCCTGTAAAAGAAGCGATTTTTATTTTTCAAATCTATAGTCCTCTAATCTATATTAAAGTATTTATTATGTATATTTTATTGTTATGCTTTGTATTTTATGTAATGACTATAGTTTATGTATATTATTCCTATATATATAATGTTAAATTAATGTTTTGTTAATAACACCGTCCATATATATTTTTGTGTACACTCCTCCACTTGTGGGTTGTCTGGAAGAGATCGCTTTGGGCGATAAGACCACCCATTGTGACGCTAGTATTAAGTTAATTGTTATTTTAGTTTTAATTGTTTCTGTATCATGGTGTTATAATAAAGAGTTATTCTATTCTATATTATACATGCTTATTATTAATACTATATTATAATAATAATAAATATATAGTAATACTTTAGAATAGTTAATTAAAAATAAAAATTGTCAGAATGAAACAAATTCCCAAGCTTGGAAAAGATTCGATGCTTTTCCATTACATCTAAAATAAGGATAAAAAGACCCTTAGTATTAAAAAAATATACGATTGCAAATCGAAACGGATCCATTTCCGATTACAATACAATTCGCGAGTAAGTAGGTGCCTGTTTGCTCAGCCAGATGAGAATTCTATTTCAAATTTGATAAAGCTCTGTGTTCCATGGACGAACAATACCTACTGAAATAGCAACGAGGCAAATAAACAATTTGTGCACAACAATGAGAGAAATGAGAAAAAATGAATCTCCCAATCGTTTGGAATGTAGTGTGGTAGAACATGTGACTCATATTTTAGAGGAATGTACCCGGAACGAAGTCGAGAGGAGTATGTTTCTGTTAGAAAATTGTTTTGACTCAACTATGATAGGTATATTTAATAGCATCTTGGCTGTCCCTTTATCTTTCGCGCTTTGGAGTGGTAGGGTCTGGCCGTGGTTGTAATACCACCCACCGAACAAAGGCATGCCGTCAAGCGACCTAGTCGTGTTTCGGGATGATTTTCGGTGAACCATCGGGGAGACGGGTCTGAGCAGCCGCTCAACTGCCGTCTCTCTCTAGATCTATGTGCTCCATCTTAGGCCACATCATCGCTTCACATCAGGCGAGATAGTGGCCAAACATAGATCTATTAGGCGTATATCTAGGGTAGGCAGGAAGTTATACAAAATTGTTAAATTAGGTATTAAACGTAGATAAGATGAGACCATGTAAACTTCGTAGAAACGAAGGTTATATGGTCTATTTGACCCAACCCTCTATAAATAAATAAAGATCATGAAAAGAAAAGACGAAACAAATATACGCTACAGGGTCCCGACCGCTCAGTCATCTAAGTACCTACTTATATATTATATCGCCAACTATCTTGTCCCCGCGTTATCTCAAGAAACGTTTTGAATTCCTACACAGCTCCAATTCGTATTCTTTAAGAGAACTCCTTCACATAGCTGTACCTTCTATGATGGTTATTTTACTGTGAAAGCTGCACGTCTGTGAAACTCTCTACCAGTATCAATAAGGCGTGTGCAATCTCTTAACATATTTAAAAATAGCATCAAGAAATTCTACTTAGCTACGTAACTGCAGCCTGCTACTCGGAACTTCTGTTCATCTGTTTAAAACTGTTTGTTATCACACTTATAAACTTAATATAGTATATATATTTATTTATATTTTTTTTTTTACGGGTGAATGCCTTTATTACTCAAAACAAACTACACTCTACTTACTAAAACTAAACTAACTACGTACAAGGATAAGCAATTGGACAACCCATAGACCATTAAAGGCCCATAGGTAGCTCAAATGCTCCAACCCACTACCAGTTGGCAGCGTACCCAAGATGAATTATTTATTTATATAATTATTTATTATTTAATTAATTATTTATTTAATGATTTATTTATATATTTTATGATAAAGATATATATTTTTATTTTTACTTTATTATGATATGTACTTTATTTTTATTTATTTTTGGTACCTTTGTACCTATATTACACTTATATTTAATTACATATTATTATGATTATATAGTCTGTATATAATATTATTATTTTATACTGGTTAGTTTTTATTTATACACAACACCACCGTCCCTCACAGTTTCTTTGAGTCCTCTCCATCCAAAGGTTGTCTGGGAGAGATCGCTATAAGCGATAAGACCGCCCATTGTAACACTTTAGCTTTAAGTATTGTTTTGTATTTATTTCATGTTGTTGTGTGACAATAAAGCGTTATCAAATCTATCTTGAAAAAGCGTCGCCCAGACTTTGTAAGTAAATAAAAACAGATGAAAAACAACCCACTCTCTACATTGTGACGTGATAACAATTTCCCCGAAGCAAGTATAATCGCGTACCAGTAGAACGTTAAAGTCTTATCTTAGAGCCATTGTTTCAAATAATGGCCACACTATAACACCTCCTGGTAATCCAGACAGACATTCCAGAAGGAAACCTTCTGAACAGACGTTAAGGGCGTTAAAGTTGTTAACAAAATAAGCGGAACTCCCAGTGTGATACTTTCGGGAGAAGTTTATTTTTATTGCAGTTTAGTAGGCCGTAAGGCTCAGTACTTATTTATGTTCACGTTTGTAGGGAAGTCCACCTGTTCAATGAATTTATTTCTTACTACCGTCTTCAATGTAGAAGCTTTAGAATTTAATATATACTTAGAAAACATTGTGAGAAACCTACATGTCCCAGCAGTGGAAACGTGATGGGCTGATGATGATGATGATACAATTAGATCAAGTTTTAGTAGTAGTTTTCGCAGAATTATTTTATCGTACCTAGGCATATATTTTCTGGAAATATTCCTAACAAGTTTTTTAAAATGTGGTTAACACACAAACTCACACACACACACACACACACAACACAACCTCCTTTAAGGACCCCTTAAAAACTTCGCCCATTCATAATACGAGCGTAGGAATAAGAATGAGCATGGAAATAACGTCGGACTTCTTAGACTTTATTTATTTACGTTACTGAGTGATAAGACGAGTAAGTCGTTTGCCTGGTGGTAAGCGCTACGTTGCCCATAACAATTGCAGTGCCATCCAGAACTTTTAATACAATAAAAAGCACTGCGTAGCACTGCATTACGCCCAGCAGCCCCAAAACATCAGATATTAAGTATCATATGCCCAGTAATTTCACTGGCTACAATGCCCTTCAAACCGGAACATAGTAATGCTTGCGCACTACTGCTTGGCGGCAGAATAACTGGCAAAGCGTCAGCAAGAATATCATATTTTTCTGCTTCTAGTTTTTAAATAAATAACACCGAAGCACTTCTCTTAGTAATCATAATATCTCGTTTTGATAATCCAAACCTTATTCATTAAATTGGCCTAACGGAAAAGCTTTTAATTTTGACAAACAAACAATATAACACAGGCATCTACTATATAAAATGGGAAAACAACATCGATCATAAGAAAGCGGTCTCGTCACGTGCCAAAAAATCAATTTGTCCAATGTATCGATTTCAGTTAGCTAATTATTACGGCATGATCGAGTGCTGGGAACATCAGGAAAAGATCAACTTTATTCCTCGTCTATTTATGAATTCAGGCCGGCACATTGGCTTTTAGACTGATTTCTCTTGTGCCGAGCGCTCAAACTAGAGCGAGTGTGGCCCAGTGGGAGAACGTGCGACTTTCGATTCGACGCACCCATGTTCGAATCCCACTGGCCCCGCACCACTGACATTCTTAAGTTATGTGCGGATTTAACACTCGCTCTAAAAACGGTGAAGGAAAACATCGTGAGGAAACCAGCATGTCCAAGAATTAATCACAAAAACTGAAGGACATGTGATCCACCCACCCGCACTGGGCCAGCGTGGTGGAATATGGCCCAAACTCTCTCTATAAGAAAAGGCCCGTATCCCAGCAGTGGAAACGTAATGGGCTGATGATGAGCGCTCAAACGTATCTAGAAGGAAGCACACACGTCATGCGACCTTAATAGGTACCTACCTACTTATATATATGTATACTTGAGAGTATTTGGGAGCCTCAGGTAAAGGCTACACCGTATTACACAACCCAATGAAGTGTAATGGCCCAGATTCGTAATTAGATTTTCAGTGAAGCGAAATTGCAAACCAATCTGTGTTCAGCTACATCGACAACTAAATCCACTTCAAGTTTGAATATACAAATCCTAGTACAAAATTAAGTTTAGCGATAACTTCAAACTGAAAGTATCGATCGATATTGAATAATAGATAATATATGTATGTAACTTACCTTAGCCGTGAAATAGAGACCACCTTCCAACATCAAACTTCAAGATCAAAGTTTACTCGTGGTAGGTCTTTTTTATGCGGGAAGCTGTCTGGGTAGGTATCACAGCTTTACTTCAATCTGAAAATATCGATCGATATTGAATAACAGATAATTATATGTAACTTACCTAAGTCGTGAAATAGAGACCACCTTCCAACATCAAACTTCAAGATCAAAGTTTACTCGTGGTAGGTCTTTTTTATGCGGGAAGCTGTCTGGGTAGGTATCACAGCTTTACTTCAAACTGAAAATATCGATCGATATTGAATAACAGATAATTATATGTAACTTACCTAAGTCGTGAAATAGAGACCACCTTCCAACATCAAACTTCAAGATCAAAGTTTACTCGTGGTAGGTCTTTTTTATGCGGGAAGCTGTCTGGGTAGGTATCACAGCTTTACTTCAAACTGAAAATATCGATCGATATTGAATAACAGATAATTATATGTAACTTACCTAAGTCGTGAAATAGAGACTACCTTCCAAAATCAAACTTCAAGATCAAAGTTTACTCGTGGTAGGTCTCTCTTATGCGGGAGGCCGTATGGGTAGGTATTACCGCTTTGCCAGTTATTCTGCTGCCAAGCAGTAGTGCGCAAGCATTACTGTGTTCCGGTTTGCAGCGCATTGTAGCGAGCGAAATTACTGGGCATAAGAGACTTAATATCTGATGTCTCAGGGTGATGAGTGCAGTGCAGTGCTTTTTATGGTATTAAAAGTTCCGGGTGGCACTGCAATTGTTATGGGCAGACGTGGCGCTTACCATAACGACATGCTATTTTCATCACTCATTTCTTCGATCATATATACCCGGGGTTGGAAATATGGAATGGGCTACCGCCCGAGGCTTTTCCGCAGAGCTATAACATGGGGTACTTTAAAAGAAGGGTGAAAAGGGTCCTTAAAGGTAGGCAACGCACCAGTAATGCCCCGAGTGTTGCAGGTGTCCATAGGCGACGGTAACCGCTTACCATCAAGGCGGGCCGTCTGCTTGTTTGTCTATTATATATAGATAAAAATGAAAATGTTACAAATTACCCAAAAGAGCCACGTTCAGTGGGTTCTAATTGAGTAAATTGGTAAATACCCTAAATAAATGTTGACTACATTAAATAACAACAAATTAACAGCCATTCCGTAAACAATTATGGTGGGATAATTAATTACAAATGTTTACAAAATAGCTGCTGGCGAATAACGTGATATTGTGACAAAATCAATAACCAAACCGACCGAACGTCTGCGCCTCGATTCACAACCTCGCGATAGCAAATACTGAATCGATTCGACATGGATTGGACATTGATTCGACATCGATTCGACATCGATTTGACATCGATTCGCCATCGATTCGAAATCGATTCGACTGCATATAGATCTCGTGTTGTAGGTTCTTTTTCGAGCTATTTCGCCCTGAGAATTCGATACGGTTTCAGATACAATATCGGTATTGCTTGCATGTTGCATTTACGGACTTTGTTTTGTGTGTAATATTTTGGATCGTAACATATCAAACCGAATCGATCGAGAACTACTCGTCGTGAGGTTCTGCCCCCTACCCTTATGTCCCTCAAGCGCCAATCGTATAACGTGTTGAGCTCAAATTAAGGTATAGCTTCACTGCGACTAATAAGATACGGTCTAATTATTGTCGATTCAGGCACGAAATCGAATTAATCTCATTCATTTATACCAAAATACGATAACACAAGTTGAGATAAACTTAATGGGACAATATATGGCATCATAAGACATTGTCGCAGTGAATCTACACCATAATCTGAGCTCAACACGGTGTACGATTGGCGCTTGAGGGTATGGCTGAATCGGCGAGCAAATTCTGATGCCTTCAAAATCTATACCCCATAACTATAATAGTGTACATATCAAAATCAACAGCTTGCTTGTGGTTAATGATGGCTGTTTTATATGGGTGTAGTTATATCGCACTGCATTTAAATTATCAGATTAAATTTGACCGCACTGACATCGCGCTTTTGATGATATTGGTACGCCCGACGCAAAAGGAGGGGTGTTATACGTTTGACCACTATGAGTGTCTGTCTGTGGCACCGTCGCTCTTAAACGGGGGAACTGATTTGGATGCGGTTTTTTATTTCAAAGCAGATTTTCTAGCGGTGGTTCTTAGATATGTTTTATCAAGCTCATCAGCTCTTTTGTTAGCTGTAGTAGGGATCTTAAACGCATAATGGGTATGTAGTTAAATTTACTTTTTATAGTTTGTTGTGCCAGGGGTTTCTTATTTTGAAAATTATTAATTTTTTTGATAATTCGGTGTTTGGTGAACAGGTGAACCATCCCGCATATGAGACAGGCAGGTGAGTCAGGCTCATCGTCTGGGCTGGCTTCAGGAGGGCTGGTTTTCAGGGTCAGGTAGGCTCAGCGTCTCGGTCGGTGTAAGTTTCGTAGGGCTGGTTTTCAGCGTCCCCCTTTGCTTCTACTCAGATGGTCGTCGATATAAGCAATATTTGTTTCAGGTTGTACGTTTTTCTGACAAAATTGTGTTTGAAAAATACCAAAAATGACGAGTTTACTTCTGCGTGTTTGTTATGTTACTGCAAATAAAACGGATTCGCAATGCCAATATGGAATGAGCATAACAGAAAATACGTATGAAATATTCAATTTGCCACTTCCCTGTTGCCGACGTTGTCAGCTCTGATGTGATTCAATGTTTTTTTATTGTATTTCCACGCTTAGACAATTTTTAGGTAAAAGTCTGACGCTGAGGAAAGTTAATTAAGTTTCCGTCGGGAGAATATTTTCATTCCGCGCGGGATCGAAGCTGAATTCATTTGCACATGACACTGAATTCTCTAATTAAAAGCTCAAATTAAGAGACTTCCCACACACACACACACACAACCTCTGACTCACACACACACAAACATACACAAACACATACCTTATACCTACTCGCATGAGTAGGTATAGAGTATGTGTATAGGATATGTCTTGTCATTCTAGTTCGAACCCTACTTCCTATCCTACTATCCAACTAATATTATAAACGCGAAAGTTTGTAAGAATGGATGTACCTTTGTTACTCTTTCACGCAAAAACTACTGAATGGATTTTGATGAAATTTAGTATGGAGATAGCTTATACCCTGGATTAACACATAGGCTACTTTTTATCCCGGGAAACCGCGGGTGAAACCGCAGGACGCAGCAATTACGGCATGTCACTTATAATTGACTATGTGTTTCGGATCTGACCATATTTAAATTAACATCTTTAATGTATGTACCAACATGTATGGCAAATAAATGATTTGAATTTGAATTTGAATTTAAATACTGAAAGCTCTTTTCGTTGCTGTGCACAGGTATAAATTGAAAAACAGCACTGCGTTCTCATTTACGATGTGGCCACACCACATGCTGAATTTACTCCTTTTGCACTCAGACAGAAGGTATAGTGATTAAGATATAGATTAGGTATAGAAACAAAAGTTTTTTTAACAAAATCTCCAAAACACGAATGCCCCTCAGTTTTGTGCCGTATCTTCTGAGTAGTGGTTCTTTTTCCGATACGGTGGTAGAGTTTTGTGATAATTTGACGTTCATAAGTGCGTCTGTGATGCCAAACATGAATAAAGAGATTTTGACTTTGACTTTAAGCAGATACTAAGTACTCGAAGAAGCTGTGTGCCTATTGTTTGTTACAATAAACAATAAAGAACTTTTACTCTTATTACAATAAAGAATTTATTATCTTATCTTAAGAGATAACATTTTCTTTACTTAAGAATGGTCACAGAAAGATAAGAACGAACAATTTATTTTGGCTGACATATTTAGAAAAGAAATAAAGGGAGAGAAAAGAGAGAGAGAGAGAGAGAGAGAGCTGAGAGGTGGCAAGCTTTTGTCCAATCAGATCATCCAAAATGAGACTTCACATGTTTAGCATCCATCTCCTCCATTGAACCCCGAAACATCAAGGGATGAAGTGTTGAAGTACATCAAGGTCAAATAGTAGACGCAAGTACTTCATGTACGGATCCACCTAGCAATGCGACTGTCTCTCTATTTCTCTGCTTAGCAAAACCTAATATAAAGTTTCAAATTAAAGTGTTTTATTTTTCCTATGAAAGATAATTCATCGCAATCGTAAATAGCGCTTTCATTATCTAAATGGCGTTTATTATCGTTCATCAATTTAATGATATCTACAATCGTTCGAAAGCTCTTATTAATCCTTAATTAAGTCTATATAAATATTCTAGAATATTTCATGAGTATAAACTTCAGCCCCTGTTGCACAATTCCACCAATATTTATACAGTTGGATACTTTATCTGAGAGTTTGGTGACTAAGCAACATTGGTATCACAAAATGTTTAAGTTCATTTCACTTGTATTTGAAATGGGAGAAGGTCAGCTGACCCGTTGGAGCTCGTGGAGGGCACTCGTATGCGGGAGGCCGTCTGGGTAGGTATCACAGCTTTATCGAATATTCTGCTGCCAAGCAGTAGTGCGCCAGCATTACTGTGTTCCGGTTTGAAGGGAATTGTAGCCAGCGAAATTACTGGGCATATGCGACGTAATATCTGACGTCTCGAGGTGATGAGCGCAATCCAGTGCTACGCAGTGCTTTTTATGGTATTGAAAGTTCTGGGTGGCACTGCAATTATTATGGGCAGGCTTGGCGCTTACGTTACGTTAACATAGAATAATTTTAGGTTTTTTTTAACGAGCGAATGCCTTTATTACTGAAAACAACTCTACACTCTACTTACTAAAACTAAACTAACTACTTACAAGGAGAAGCATTCGGACACCCCATAGACCATTAACGGCCTGTAGATAGCTCAAATACTCCACTACCAGTTGGCAGCGTACTCAAGATGCTGGCAGTACTGCCCCGTTGGATTGCAATACTGATACGTTGAGCCAAATAAGTCCCAGGATTTTGGTCACGCGTCGAATCGATCAGGCGCTCTGACAGACTTTTGAAAATACGATGAGCTCCCGATCCCCACTTACCCAAAGTCTCCACACCAAACGGCTCAAATATGTTACCGCTACCGAGGTTAGGATATATCTGCCGTTTGAGCTGCTCGGCCGAATAAGCCGCCGCGCCGCGCCAGCCTTATTCTGCGTCTCCGGAAGATGTAACGGCGCCATAGTCGATCGAATCGAACGAATCGACGCAACTAGCGTCCCACACTAGAGGCCACCCCAACTTCCAGGGGATCAGGGTCATGCTGTCAGGCCTTTTACCATCGTCACGCATTAGACCATTCGGTTCAATTTTAGGTTGTACATATTCGTATACCTAATTTAGTCGCCTCTCTCCGTACCGCTCGCTCGTGCAATTTAGTGGAGAGGCACGCTTTAGTAGTTATATTGGCACTTTGTGTACTTTAGAAAACGCTTTATGATCAGCTGGTGAGCAAACTAAACTAATGGAAGTGGAGTGGTTTGTATTTTTTATCATTAGATAAGGGTTTTTGTTTCGTAACATTGTGTAAGTACCTTGTACTTACAGATAGTTTACTTTGAATTATTATATATATCACTATCATCACTACATAGTATAAAACAAAGTCGCTTTCTCTATATGGGACTACTTCATAGCTATACTGAACCCAACACAAAAAATATTTTTCCATATCGATTCATAACTGACGGAGGTTTGAGGTAACAAACATTAAAAAAAAATACAACCAAACAGAGAACCTTCTCCTTTTCTGAAGTCGGTTAAAAAGAAGTTTTTGCAAAAAGTAGATAGGTATTTGAATCTGTAGAAATAGGAATCTGTAAATTGTTTTTCTTAGTCTTTATTGGTTTGCGTTTGACCACTATATCACCTGATAGAAGCGACGACGTGGTCGACGATGTAGCACGCTTGTCAAGATAGTACCTGTTCACTCGTAGATAGCCATAGTTTTCCATTTCAAAATCTTATTTTAATACTGAATGGTTGTCCAATTCAATTCAATTCAAATTCAATTCAAAAGTTCTTTATTTCAATGTTGCCGTCACAGACGCACTTATGGACGTCAATTATAACAATGATTCTACCACCGTAACGGAAAAAGAACCACTACTCAGAAGATACGGCAATAAACTGAGGGGTATATTTTTTAGAACTTTTGTTACAATATTTTGTTTGTTTTTGACAATATTATTTTTCTTATGTGCCAGTTGGCTACTTGGCAGAAGCGGAATGTTCCATGCACCTTTTTCTTCTATGTAATTACTAACTGTATATTATGCTTTTTTATTAGAATATTTCTCACACTCAATTTGAATCTACTTTCTGTGAGCTCCGTTATACATTTTGGAAATTTATTGTAACAACGTACACAATTGCCCATGAAGGACTAATTCGTTTTACTCTGTCTAAACCTAGGTACTGCTTTGTAGGTACTTACGTAAGACACAACCGTCATAATACCTTTGTCGTGTAGACGTCATTAAGAATATCATAGCTAGCTCTCCGGGCTCTTGTTACGAATAACCGAATGTCAAACCAAAATGGCATGTAGGTACGTTACACTAGTATATATTGTTGTTTTTCTTGAGGTATTGTGGATTAAAAAGATTTTTGAAAGAAAACAACTTTTTTATTTAGGCTCCATTTTTGGCAAGAAAAACAACAGCAGAGCGTGGTTATCAGTTATCATTTAAAAAACACGGAGTCGACAAAGATGGCCACAACTAAATCATTCACAAACAGTAGGAAGGCAAAACACATAGAAATTAAGTATCATTTTATAAAAGACTTGTTTGATAAGAAATTAATTAATATTCAGTA
Source organism: Petrophora chlorosata (assembly GCA_951640565.1). Lineage (NCBI taxonomy): Eukaryota > Metazoa > Arthropoda > Insecta > Lepidoptera > Geometridae > Petrophora > Petrophora chlorosata. The sequence continues at coordinate 3,819,149 of OX621189.1, read as the reverse complement.
CATATGTACCTACAGATTATAAAATCAGCATGCACAAGGTGCGTTCAAAGTGCAAAGGGTGCATTTACGATTTAGATTGGTACTAATAATATTTCTAACATATGTATATTGCGAAACAAAGCAACAGAGATAGCGAAGAAATAGGTAAAGTCGTTGACATCTCGTATCTGCTCTATACAAGGTACGCTACAACTCATTAATATGACTTTTTTTTTTTCAATATTGGGACATTAAATTTGAATCTAGATTCTTGATGTATTGTATACCCCAATATGTTTTATTTGACTACTTCTGTGGTGTAGTGGTTGGGCTGTTGGCCCAAACCTCATACACCCACTGAGGTTTCGGGTTCGTTTCCCGTCACGGGACAAATGTTTGTGCGCAGAAATAAGTGTAAGCATTTGTTTTGACTCTGGGTATTGTGGGAGCACGGTCCTCATAGTTTGGTTCTCTAGATACAGGGTATCCTACTTAGGGGCCAGGATCAGGGCCAGGCCAGGAGGAGGTATGTGATTGTAAGGCGTATTATTTTTTTTAAATACCCAATAAAAAGATAGCGTTATCGGCTGTCGTTACTGAAAACGTCTCTGTATAAAGAAAATTAAAAAAATAGCTCTGCAGTACTTGTAGTACCTATACAGCCCTGTCCATTATCATTTTCATGAATCCTTTCCGTTCAAATACAACCTGAAAGAGATCCCTTTTAGCGATTAGGTCACCCATTTAAATCATAACGCGTGTAAATCCGCTTATCATCCTACATCCTATCCTATAAATGCAAAAGTTTGTGTGGATGGATGGATGTTTCTTACTCAGTCACGCAAAAACTACTGATCGGATTTTGATGAAATGTGGAAAACACATAGAGTACTCTTTATCCTGGGAACGCGGGAGAAACCTCGGCGCGCAGCTAGTCTAGAAGTTTTTTTTTATGTAACTGAATGACGAGACGAGCTGGTCGTTTGCCTGATGGTAAGCAATACGCCAGCCCATAACAATAACAGCACCACCCAGAACTTTGTTTTGCAAAATCCTGCGCGGTGCTGCACTGCGCTCGTCACCCTGAGACAATTAGCTGTTGAGTCTCATAATGCCCAGTAATTTCGCTGGCTACAATGCCCTTCAAACCGGAACACAGTAATGCTTGCGCACTACTGCTTGGCGGTTGAATAACTGGCAAAGCGATGGTACCCACCCAGACGGCCTCTCGCATAGGACAAACCTACTCGTACCACCAATAATAGTATAGTTACGTATTTTCATTTTACATTATGTTTTTTATGAAAACAAAGATCATAAATCATTCTCGATTGTTTCTTTTATCGTGCCGGTGTACACGTGGCATATAAAAAATATATTAGCCATAAAAAAACGGCTGAATTTTAATGTACGCCTGGCCTATAGAAACATTGGTGTAACCTCAGAGAAAGTCTAAAATAAATCAACTTAGAGCGAGTGTGGCTCTGCGGGAACTCGTGCTACTTGAGATCTGACGCATCGGAGTTCGAATCCCGCAGACCAATGACTTTCTTAAGTTACGTGCGGATTTAAACGGTGAAGGAAAACATCGTGAGGAAACCGGCATGTCCAAGAATTTTTCACAAAAAGTCAAGGACATGTGACATTCACCAACCCGCACTGGGCCAGCGTGGTGGATTATGGCCTATTCTCTCTCTATGAGAGAAGGCCCGTGTCCCAGCAGTGGGAACGTGATGGGCTGATGATGATGATGATGATGTGCGGATTTAACGTTCTCAAAGCACCTATGAGTTAATCCTAGGTCTAAGCTAATTCCATTCCAAATTTGACTCAAACCCGTTGAGCCGTAACGTTAAGCGTGAAGAAGTAACGTTCAAAGTTCAAAAGTTCTTTATTAAATTTTGGCATCACAGAGGCACTTACGAACGTCAATTATTACAATGACTCTACCACCGTATCGGAAAAAGAACCACTACTCAGAAGATACGGCAAGAAACTGAGGGGCATTTTTTTAACTTTTGTTTCAATATTTTATGCAACACACACTAATACAAACTTTCGCATTTATAATATCAGCATAGTCTATATGATTTACTAGACTGAAATATTAAGATACGACAAGAAACAGGGTAATTTTTTCAGAGAATTTATGTTTTTTTTTTGGTTTTCTACAATGATATGTGTCTTATGTACCAGTTGGCTACTTTGCAGAAGTGAAATGTTCCAAGCACCTTTTTTTTCTATACCTATATAATGGCTCAGAGTATGGTATGCTTTTCTTATTAGGACAGTCTTTACGCATAATTTGAATTTACTTTCTGTGAGCTCCTACATTTCATGTTTCATTTTTCTACATTGAATTTTTTTTATAAAAACGTACGCCGTAGCCCATAATGCATTTTGTATAAACATTCTACCTCGCTAACGTGAATGGATAATGTAAGATTAAATGTGCATTTCTATCTAGAATTAGTAGACCATTAAAAACTCCTCGGAAAATCCTGTGTAACAAAGTATAGCTACTAATTGAAGGCTCTTAAAACGCTGCTAATGAAGTAGGCTTCAAAAGTAATCCGTGAAGGAAAACTCAAAGATAATGAACCAAGAAATAAATCGGCTTGGTCAATACAATGTTTACGGATTACATTTTAAGACGGAGAAAGTAACTTTGATATTTCACCGAGTTAAAAAGGAGGTTTTCAATTCGATATATTTTTTTTTGATACCTCAGGACTTTATTTATTCATCTTCATTTATAAAACACACAACTTCACAGAAAAAAATTTCAGCGTTTGGTATAGCTTCAACATGGTCCCATATAAATATTATCGATATTCGACCATTGACTTCGAAGATACATCAGAATTGAAGTTATAAAATGGATTATTTATTTATTGAACTGAGGAACGAGACGAACATACAAATCGCAAGTCATAATAATATAGGAAAAAAAGACTTAAGAGATAAAGCTATAAAAATACCGTATATAGGCGTTTAAGGAAAGTATGTAATCTATGTTCTTTAATCTTCAACACATCGGGATTACGGACAACCCTTGCTGGATTTTGCTCGTGGTAGGTCTCTTGTATACGGGTCCGCCTGCGTAGGAACCACAGCTTTGCCAGTTATTCTGCATATTGTATCCCGTTTGAAGAGCATTGTAGCCAGCGAAATTACTAGGCATATGAGACTTAATATCTAATGTCTCTGGGTGATAAGCGCCATGCAGTGCTACGCAGTGCTTTCTATGGTATTAAAAGTTATGGGTGGTACTATGCTGCAATTGCTATGGGCAGGTGTGGCGCTCACCATCAGGCGAACGATTGCTCGCCTCATTACTGTGCCATAAAAAAATTGCTAAGCAAATAAAAACAACCAAACAAAGCAAAATAAATGCTCCAAAAACGGAAAATTGAATATGCCAGCAGGTGTAGTGCTGATGGCAGGTCAGCTCACAACAGAAAGTTTGCAAAGTTCAAAAGTTCTTTATTAAATTTTGGCATCACAGACGCACGTAAATTATTATTATGACTACCACCATATCAGAAGAAGAAGTACTACTCAGAAGATGCGGTAAGAAACTGAGGGCCGTTTTAAGAACTTTTGTGTTTGTTTTTGACAATATTGATTCTTATGGCAGATGGCTACTTGGCAGAATATTATATGCATTTTTATTAGAATAAGTTTCACACTCAATTTGAATTTATTTTCTGTGAGCTGACTCCTCTAACTCCTAACCAATGACACAGGCAGTGACTATGAAACCGAATCCTAAAAATCATAATTTTTTACGGTTACGTTTGACGATGCTCACCTAGAAGAAACCTCTTCACTCAAGTCATATAGTCTTCAAGCCATGTCGGAAGTCTTCAGGCGATCTATAATTCTGACACCAGGACCACACACCCACACGAGAAAGGAACAGAATGGTCACCAAAAGTCGAGACATTGACAGTATGGCGTTCCGCTCAAATGTCACCCGTGTTCATTCTGTTCCTTGTCACACTTTTACCGTTGTATTTCGATGCGAAGGTATGCAGAAAGCATTCATTTAATCGCTCTTACCTTGCTCTCTTTAGTTATTTTTGTTCTCTTAGGTATAAAGACTGAATAATGTTCGCGCATTTATTTACATACCTGTCTTATAAACTTTAAGACAAATGTCGAGAAAAGTTACAGCGACAAAGTCCTAGCATAGTTTATTTTAATTTTCCGTCTAAACATTTTCTTTAACAACTATAGTACATAGTTTAATATCTATAAATTATGTGTAAGGTAATCCAACTTTTATTTTTAAACCAGATTACAGAATCTGTTTAAAGATATCAGACAGGTATAAAAAACATACAGTAAGATAACTCTGGAAAAAAGTGCTTGACTCAAATCACTTTCTAGTGTCTAGCTAGCCTATTGTCGCATTTAGTGTGTGATTATACTGAGTATAATGACATTTAAACCAATAAATAATCGTTAATCTTCGTAGTATGTATCTAGTTTTTAGCCGTAGGTAAAACAGGCAAACTATATCATCTAAAAGTTATCTAGAAGTAACACTTGCAATGTTTGCGTTGGTTCTATGTCCCCTATTTATTAAGAAACAAAAGGGCTAAAACTCAAGGAAAAATTATAAACATTCATCACAAATTTTTATAGGCATTTAACGCTTACTATACCTACTACGTTACATCCTTACATGGTTTACTATATCCATACTGCATTTACTTTTCCTGTATAGGTGATGAACGAAAACAAACAAACAGATCAGCAGGTTTAGATTCATGTTGATGTTTTAGTTGGGTAATCGTAGAAACTGGAGTATAAGTTTTCACGTAAATTCATGATACACGTTGCCACAACAATATTGGTTTATATATATCTATGGAGGTATCACTGCTAGTCTAACAACTTTTTTATTTGCTATAGTAGCGCCTGATACAAAGACAAAGGCGAGTCAAAGACGCAGTTGGCTGCCAAAAAGCTGGGCATCCCAGCAAAGGTGAAGATTTAATTCACACAGAAACTGCTGTTAAATCTGTACCAAACACAAGGCAGGTCGTGCATAGAATACTGCTCTCACATTTGGGATGGAACAGCTAAGTACCAGCACAGAATACAAAGCTTGAAGCACTTGATTCAGTCGAGAGGCGAGCCAAGAGACTCATTGGTGACGATGCGTTATTCGAGTCAAGACTCCACAGTCTTGAACGTGAAGTTGAAGAGTTACCAGTCTATCGGTCTTTTATCGGATACATTTCGGAGTGTACGTCGGAATGGCACCAACTAATTCTCCCATCCCCGTTTCATCAACACGCCATCGTTTCATGGTGGACATTCCTCCAGCACAAACTAAGCGCTTCGCTTCCATTTTCGTTATACGCACTGCTAACGAGTGGAACTCCCTGCCAGAGTCAGTCTTTCCCGATAGCTACAATCTAGGAATCATCAAATCTCGAGTGAACAGGTACTATCTTGGCAAGCGTGCTAGATCGGCAACCGCATCGTCGCTTACCATCACGTGACATAGTAGTCAAATGCAATAAAATAGTATAAGCGGCACCCATTACCTTGTTTTGCAAATGCTCAGCATAGCACTACGCTCGTCACCTTGCGACAAGACTATTGTCGCAGGGTGACGAGCGTAGTGTCCAGTAATTTCGCTGTAAACCGCGCGCGAGTCGCAGATCGCGACTCAAAATGGAACAGTGTAGATAAAACAGAGTATTTTATGTTCCATTTGTAGTAAGTTGTTGCCATGCTTTCGTCTTCTCTTTAAGTCCCTTTATATCATTGATTTGGCACGACTACATCAACGCTGCGTCGTCGGTGGTTTGGCGACTCTTAGCGATCGATTGCGGTATCTATATCGAGCTTTGTAGTTAATGTATCAATGTTGCATCATGTTTGGCAACACATATGGCATCTTTAGGGCGCACACGCGTTCCCACTGACAAGTCGCGCACACTCGTTCCCTCATAATTATAAAGCAAGCTGGACGCCGAGTCCAGCTCAACATTCTTACACCTGCTTTTGCTTTGCCAACATACCTCTACACTATAGTTCGCTCCAAACCGAGACTTTGATGTGACGAGAAATGTTCAGCCCCGCCCCGTATCGATTTAGCTCATCTTAAACATTCAAATTCTATTGTTATTAACTAATTTGCCAAATTTTATATATTTATTTATATATTATTATATAATTTATAAGTTCGAAGGATATCGTCAAACAAACATATACATACCACATATAAATACAGAGAGGTCCTAGTTGTCACTAAGACCGCGCTTCCCTCGCTCAATTACTCAAAGTACGGACCTTCTGTCTGAGAGAAAGCAATTCCAAGTTTGTTACAGATCGACACAAACCGGTACATCGCACCGGTCCGGAGCCAATTAAGGTAACATTGCGGTTACAAGGACAACTGTGCACGGACAAAATGGTCGAAGGTCAACTCGATTCAATGGTCAAACTTACTAATGTGACTATAGGTAATGTCTAAAGTCAAACTCTGACATAAAGTCAACATCTGACATTCTTATTTTAATATGTAATAACTAAGTAATAATGTATAATAATAATGTAATTAATAATAATGTATAATTATGTAACTTAATAATGATAATAATCTAATGACTTAATAGATTTAAGTTCTATTACGTATCGATTTTGCCATGTTAAAATTTTTATTTAAGGTTTAGTATTAAATTTGCATGCCAATGACGGTGATGTGTAGGACAAATTAATTATATTGTACCATCTTGTAATGACCACATCAAAGCAAATAAATAAAATAAATAAAGGACATTTATTAAATTGGCACAAAAAATGCACTTTTAAACGTCATACACATCATACGAATAAATTAAAAGGCAAGCATGTCTACCCATTTCATTCCCGTACTCAAATTGAAGTACGGGCCCAGAAAAGAAATGCTAAAACTGACTACCAGTGCTTCGAAAATACGCCTGCTAGAGAATATAGCACCAAGGGTGTGCGGGTGTGTCTCTTATTTTAATCTTTTAAAATGTATTAAAATATAACACTTAATAATGAGGACGAAAATTACTAATGTGACTATAGGCAAAGAAAACTAACTATACTTACATACGTACTATAGGTAAGGTTCACATTAATTTAATTAAATTAACACTTTTATCATTCAATCAATAAGTAAGTTTGGCAGTTAATACCCCAGTCAAGTTCGATACGGAATGTATAAAATGTATGTTGAGTTCAGTATCAGCAGGGGAATCGTGTAACTCGAATACCGATCTCGATCGCTTTCAAAGATATCTCTTAATCGAGATTTGTCTGTGGAATTGTCAAACTTTTCTGCTCAAAGTCCGCGTCTTAGTCCCTAGCTCAATCACGATCGCTAAAAATGATCGATTTCAAATTCTTATTCATTTATTCATGCTCATATGTATTATTACAGACAAATGTTAAAAGTGGTGTCACAATAGTATGCTATAGGTATGTATGTACCCTGTATAAGGGTGTTGCATAATGAGTGGAGTTCTACTACACTCATTATGTAACACCCTTCTACAGTTCAACATAATCAAATACCTAGTCATAAATTCTGTCTAATTTATGTCATACGTAATCAGTGCTTGGTCACTATGGTCACTTTAATTAATACTACACTCGAGAGCAATGAATCCGGGTCACTTAAAGAATGTTAAAAATCTCGGAAACAAAAATGATAGGTTAATGCAATAAATTGTATTTAATAGACAATGTAATACTCCTTAAATGAAAGTAAAAAAAATATGAGTCACCATACATTTTATTAACACAAAATTACATAAAGAAAAAAACTGCTGATCTCTCCTTAAAACAAAAATAGGAAACATGAAATTTTTGAACTTTATTACGATTTTCTTGAATTTTAATACTTTGTATTGCCTCCTCGTGCTTCCATTACTGCGTTTACGCGGTTTGGCATGCTGTACACCAAGTTCCTTATACGATTTTGGGGAATATTCTCCCATTCCTCTGTGAGAGCAATTTTGAGCTCACGAAGCGTGATTGGGGGAGGGTTTCGTTGTTTTACGCATCTGCCTAGCTCGTCCCAAGCATGCTCGATCGGGTTGATATCCGGGCTGCGCGCTGGCCACTCCATACGAGTAATGTTCATCTCTTGAAGGTAGTCATTCACAATCCTACCTGTATGAGGTCGGGCATTGTCATGCATAAATATAGCATCCTCACCTAAATTGACCATAAATGGACCAACGTGATCATTGAGGATTTCTTCCACATATCTTACGCTAGTTAAAGAGCCGTTTTCTATGATCACCAGCTCTGTGCGACTTTCAGAAGAAATTCCGGCCCACACAAGTACAGACCCACCACCGTAGGCTACTTTTTCTTCGATGCATGCTTGCTTGAATCTTTCCCCTGGTCTTCGATACACTCTGTGTCTTCCATCGTGCTTGTAGAGCATAAATTTTGATTCGTCGGAGAACATAACTTTTGACCAATCTTCAATACTCCAATTTACGTGGCTCTGGGCATATCTTAGTCTCGAAATACGATGCCCACGCTCCAGTTTAGGGCCGTTTGCAGGTCTAAGGGGTTTTAAGTTAGATTCAGCAAGCCGACGTCTTACTGTCCATGCACTTGGGTTACTTCCTCCGAGGCGTCGAAACTGATTGGTGAGTTCAGTTCCTGTGAGAAAGCGATTTCGAAGCATGGTGTTCACCAAGTATCGGTCTTCTCGTGCTGTGGTACACCTGGTTCTGCCCGTTCCTGGTCTGCGTAGGTTAGAACCAGTGTCTTCGTAACGTCGGAGAACTCTTTTTTTGCTGTTGACAGCGACACACCGACAGTCCTGGCTGTATCGCGCTGACTCCGGCCGGTTTCCAGCATTGTAAGTATTCTGGTGCATTCTTCAGGCGTAAGCGACATAATTTCAGCTTGAATAATGAATATAGAGCACTATCAACATGGTTTATGTACCCACATAAATGACAGATTACAAACAAAAGCAAAACCAAATGCTGTAATTTCGTAGTTCCATCTTCGAAAGTGGCCCTTTTTCAAATTTGATTTTTTTATGATATAACTTTACAATAACTAAGAAGTTTTAATACCTTCATTTAAGGAGTATTACATTGTCTATTAAATACAATTTATTGCATTAACCTAGTATTTTTAGTTTCCGAGATTTTTAGGATTCTTTAAGTGACCCGGATTCATTGCTCTCGAGTGTATATTAAAATGGCATTATATTGATTTACATAATTAATTGATAAAATAATAAATGCGAAACTACGAAAAACTACGATATAATAAGAAATATGATTTACATTTACATTTCTATTTCAATAATAATAATTTGTAATGTGTAAATATTTACCCTGAAACTTCTTTAAACTCTTCCGAATAATACGGTTTATTACATAAGAACATTTTTAGTTTTCTACTAAATGTGGGGTAGGTAATATTTCGTAGTTTGAAGGATGCTAACGCCTTCCAAATTTGAAATTGAAAGGGATTGGGATCGGTGATCGACTTGGACGATTCCAATGCAGGTCAAGACAGGTATAAAGATCTTTTATAGTTTTTAATGTTGTTACAGTTACTTTGTTACAGATATCGGCACAAAGCACTAAATCAACGGCGATGGCCAATTAAAGTAACAACGTGGTCAACCAGTTTCCTGTTATTAAATCAGGGCAAATGTTATTCGGTGGCGATTTATGAGGGGTATATACTACATATATGCCGAGGCGTGGCCCGATCGTAGAATTGATCACATCATGAAGTGCACGGTCATTTCATATGGAATTAATGAAATGAATTCCTGATGTCTCGGGGTGATGAGCGCAATGCAGCGAGCGATCCGCAGTACTTTTGATGGTATTATAAGTACTGGGTGGCACTGTAATGGCGGTGGCGCTTACCATAACCGGCTCGTCTCATCATGGAGTCCGTAAAAAAATAAAATGACTGACTAGTAGCAAAGAATACTAAGGGGCAGAAGCATCACTCCGCAAATAAATTTAAACAAATAGCGACTCTTGCTATGACGCAATAAAATTCAATTCAGCTCGCGTAGCGCTGCATACCTACCAGTCATATTAACCTACAGAGCGCCTCTTTTTCTATCGCATAGCTCTTATCTCTTCTGACGCGGCACGTGTAACGACGCGCGACCCGCCGTCGGTGTCTGGCTATGTACTTGTAGCTTCGTACCTACAGTGCGGAGTGCGGTAGGCCTGCTAGTAGGTACTTAACTGGCCGTATGGTTTAATCGTCAACGTACTCGTATATCGATTTGTCCGAAGGGTATATACGGCGAAAAAGTTTTATCGTATTTCGTATACAAATTCAAGACATGTTTTTTTTAAGTTTAGTTGTATTTATTTATAATATATATGTGCCGTTTTGTTTGATGACTTGTTGCCATCTTGTAGGCAGTGACATGATCCCCTTGCTGTAGAAATTATGGGATTTATGACCAAAAAACTGTGACAAATGGTTTTGACAGTCCTCTCTTGATATCAACCTTACACTGCTTAAAGAGTTCTGAAGAGACCGGAACAAGTGGAAATCTTAAGATGCAAGATCAGGGCTATATGGTGGATGCATTAACACTTCCCAACCAAGCTCTCTCAATTTTTGCTGAGAGACCAAAGATGTGTGTGGTCTGGCGTTGTCATGATGAAAGCCTACACCCTTTATTTTTATCAATTCCGGTCGTTTAGTCTCAATTGCTTGCTTTAGTCTCATCAATCGATGGTTTTGCCCGGTGGTAAAAGCTCATAATGAACAATGCCCTTCCAATCCCACCATAAACACAACATCATCTTATTGCGCGTTAATCCGGGTTTCGCCACAGTCTGTGGAGCCTGTCTCTTCCTTGACCATGATCTTTTCCGCACGTTCTTATCGTAAGTGATCCACTTCTCATCACCAGTGATCAATCTTTTCAGAATCGGTTCGCTTTCATTACGTTTCAATAGAGAATCACAAACATGAACACGGTTCATGAGGTTTCTTTCAGTAAGTTCATGTGGCACCCAAATATCGAGCTTTTTTGTATACTCACCCAATTTCAAATACGTCAAAACTGTTTTGTGGTTAATGCTCAGTTCTTCAGCAATGTTGTAATTACTTATATGCCGATCTTGCTCTACTTTTTCGCAAATGGCATCAACTGGCTGGAGGCTGTGTTCCGGTTTGAAGGCTTTGTAGCCTGCGAAATTACTGGACATGTCTCGGGGTGACGAGCGCAATACAGTGCTACGCAGTACTCTACGGTATTAAAAGTTCTGAATGGCACTACAATTTTATGGGCAGGCGTGGCGCTTACCACCAGGTGAACGACTTGCTCGTCTCAGTTCCATAAAAAAAAGTTTTTACAAAGTCTGCAAAGAATTATCCGATAAATATGAAAGGTAACTTTTTTCTTCATCCATAAACCTACCTAAGTCAGATACTTCAATGACACACGTAAAAGCTTTCAGCAGAGTAAAGTGCCTCAAAACATTACATTTTAAAAGTTCTCGTATAGACAGAGAGATAACGTAGACGAAAAAGTTTTAAATTGTGCATTTCTAAGCATATTCCCACTTTAAGCCGTACCTAAGCTCAACTTATATATATATATTAGTCAACGAGCAACGATGAAAACCTGAAACTGTAAGAGGTACAGTTACAAGTTTTGACAGTTTTTTTTATGTAACTAAATGACGAGACGAGCTGGCCGTTTACCTAATGGTAAGCAATACGCCGGCACATAACAATAACAGCACCACCCAGAACTTTGTTTTGCAAAATCCTGCGCAGCGCTGCACTGCGCTCGTCAGCCTGAGTCAATTAGCTGTTTTTATTGTTGGTTAGCCCTAGGTGCGGGGAACGGTGTAGGGATGTAGGGGTACACCTACCGTAGTACACACTGGTAGGTACGTAAGTAATAGTTAGTTCCTTACTGTAGGGTAAACACAGTACACAGTGCGATAGGGGTGTAAAACTGTACGGGATGAATTTTTTTTATGAACCGAGTGCTGAGACGAGCATGTCGTTCGCCTAATGGTAAGCGCTACGCCTGCTCATAACAATTGCAGTGCCACCCAGAAATTTTAATACCATAAAAAGCACAGCGTAGCACTACATTACACTCGCTCATCCACATGACACATTAGATAATAAATCTCATATGCCCAGTAATAAATAAATAATTTGTTGTAATTAACTATTTGCAAGACCCTTTTTTTTTAATTAGATGTCTCAAGGAGACATCCCATTAATATTACAATCTAGCCTAATAAGACTAATAAGTAATTTAACTTTGACCTAAATTGCTAAGTATAGTATAACTAAGAATGTGTCCATTAACACTTTTCTTACTGTCTCAATTTAGGCGAAGACACTTTGTTGTTGTGTTCTTTACGGGTAGCACTAAAGTATGTATAGATACTACGATACACTGTCACTTCACTACACTAACTCAAAAGGTTTTGTCCTTTTGAGCCTTCTCACTAGGTCTGTGGTGTCGAGGAGCTGGATAGCCTCGACGTTCACGTGATGGTGAAGTCTACATTCATGAGCTTCGGCGAACTTTTTAATAACATTACACTCGCTCATCCCCCCTGACACATTAGATAATAAGTCTCATATGCCCAGAAATAAATAAATAATTTGTTGTAATTAACTATTTGCAAGACCCATGAAGTGACAGATTAAAAGATTTACAGTAAGATAAGCCAACCCTCTGAAGGTTGATCTCCCTAATCCTTAAAGTTCAGTAGCTCTTCAATTACCTTGCTTACAGAAGCGTATGAACTAAAATATTAATTGGTTTGTAAGTAAATTAAGTCACAGAATACCTAATAGTAACAATGTAACGTTTTTTGAGTAAATTGGCTAAAATTCAATAATGATCGAATATTTCGGAGTGGACTTACATTAATCAGTCAATCCTAAAATTAGAGATTGTTTCAAGTGATAAAACCGCCAATAGGGGATCGGACAGTAATCAATATAAAAACTAAAATTAGTTAGAACGAATGTTCATCGAACCAGAAAGATCGAAAAACAATCACAGCGCATGACGTCATTTGAAGGCAAATGCTGTGAGTCAAGCTTGTGTTTATTTTACGTTTTTGCTTTCATAAAATGTAATTTTGCTAATTTTTTCGTTCTATTACTACAATATAGTCCCCAAACTTCACAAAACGTATTTAAATCTCTTCGTAAGTTTTATTTCGAAGAGTTTGTCATTTTCTACCTTCATATGACGTTACAAGTTTTGAGGTAACCATTTGCGCGGCAATATCTGAAACATAATATTTAAACATAACTTTTAGGTACTTTTAGAGCGTTTAGTTGTTAGCATTTAATTAAAATAGTAATTTTCATTGCTATATATATTAATTGTAGTTAATTTAAAACACTTTCTGTAAAGTTGTCCGATCCCCTATTGCACAACCCTACTGTGGTATATAATATATAGTATTTCTGTTCTATTTTATTCTTTTCATAATTTTATTTTATTTTATGCTATTTTATTTTATTCTAGTCTATTGATATAAAGGCAATGCGTAAATTAAATAAGTGATGACAGTCAATTATCACAAGAACATAATACATACCAAATTTGTAGAAACAATCAGAGACTTGACGGTCGCCTACCTTTAAACTCAGACCACACATTAACAGGTAGGTATATATAATTATTCCCTGTTTACACGGGTTGATGAATTCAAGAAGCCTTTGCTTTATCTAAGCAATTTCGAAGACCTTCAATATTTGTAGACTCGGAGCTAATTTTTGCGCTATGACAGTTACCCATGCACTGACTGTGCTATCATTGGAGCAAGTTCTGACGAAGTGCGTCAACTTTAGTTGCACAATCAGTAATATTATAATTATGCATTTGCATATTATTATGCATAGTATTTTTAAGCAGTCTTATCTGACCTTCTTACCTACTTTCTTTTCTGGCTTTGTTTGTTTGGGTCAAATCTTGCAAGTTGAATCAGAACGACTTCCTCTTATGCTACTGAGATAGAATTTTGCAAACTTGTCAAAGTCCGATGACAATGCAATATTATGGTGGCAGCCAGCTGATTTGATGATGGAGACGGAAGGCTGGCAATGGAACTCCTTGACGGATAATCGTAAACTATTATTATTTGGGCTCATTTTAATCTGCTCGCAGTTCCGATTACGAATTTGTTAAAAGCTTGTCTTGAAAAATATATTTTTCAACAAAAATCTTGTTGAGTCTTAATACCCGAAAGTTCAGTCTTCTCATAACCACGATCAATGCAAATTGATCAATGTTCTTTTGTTAATTACGTATGCACGAATAGACCTGATACTTTATAAAAATGGATACAAATCAAGTTTAAAAATTATCTGCTCAAAGCATAATTAGGTAGGTACGTCATATAAGAATGTAGGTATACCTATAATAATATGAATAGGTAGGTAAACGCAGAGCGAATAGACACAAAATGATTGAACGGGACAACGCTAGACATAAATTCAATAATCAAGAAACAGAACTGCGCTTCTATGCAGCGCAGTCCCTGCACATTCCTTTACACGTCGAGCCGGAAAATGGAACCATTTCTGTTGTCATACTCCATTTGTTAGGCTAATGCAGTTTTCTGTTCTATGCTCTGAATAAAGACAACTTGTTTTGAAATTCAAATGGGTTAAAACGATGCTATGAGGAGTTGCCTTTGTGGTTCAGTGGCCATCTTTAAATTCGAATGTTATTGTCTTATACTATACATAAGTATACTAGCATTACTCAATATCGACGAACATCTCTAGAATAAAGGGGTATGCTGAAAAGCCTTGTGTGAGCTGTTAGGCTTACGCAGCTCAATGCTGAGCCTACCCCCATTGCTGATGTTTTTCTATTATTGTGCTGAGAAACGATTATATAGAGTAAATATTGTGTTCTTCTAAACTCTACATGTCCCTACTGTTAAGTTATATAAAAAAATCCATTCTATTCTATAGCTATACCTACCTAGCATAACACATTCAATTTTTATGTGACATTACCGCAGCACTAAATCTTATGATTTACCTACTAGATAGCCCTCACCATGACGAGTTAGTTGTATGTTTGTATCGTATTTGAGGTGAAGGATAAATTTACCCAAAAAGGGCAACAGGGACAGCAAACTGCAATCGTTTCCCGCCACAAAGTTATAAACATTTGTTACTGATTGTATCATTTCCAGATATTAGGTATGTGTGTTATTATATACAGGGTGTAGCAACATTTTGGGACCTTCAGGGTAGGTACCTTTTGCATTGAGGAAGCTTTGTTCTGAGGAAAAGTTTCTTAATTTTCTCAAAAACGTACGATTTGATTTGGGTTACTTTGTGGAAAACATTCCTGGGCCTCAATTCACTATGACAACTTTTCGAAATCACGTCGATTCCTTGCTTCGAAATCACGTTGGTTACTTCATTAATAAACGACATCTATATGACGCATTCATATATTTATATTTATGACGCGTCATAGAGAACACAAATTTCGCAGATGTCGTTTATTAATAAAGGAATCGACGTTTCCTTGAAGCAAGGAACCGCCAAGTTGTCATAGTGAATTAAGGCCCTGGTGGGAAATAAGGATTGATTAAGAACATGTTGTTTTTTTAGAAGACATTTGCTGTTTAAACCATCTTTAAAAGATCTAAATATGCAGATTTTATTTTCTGCAAAATGTACCCAATGTTATCTAAGAACAAAACTTTTTCACTGCAAAAGGTACATTCACTGCTTATAAGAAATTGCGTACCCACTGTTTATAAACTTTGTTAACTATTGTTTTTCCTGTGTGTTTGGTATGCAATAAAGCATTATTATTGTACATCTGAAGGTCCTAAAATTATGCCACTCCCTGTATAGTTTTAGTAGTTATTACGAGCTTACAAACTTCATCCAGAACATAACATCAAAGCAATATTAATGATGTAGTGCCACTTTGATGCAGTCAGAGAGAACTCACCAGACTATAGATCGTGGTGCAGCATATATTATTAGAATTTGCATTCTCAACTGCCAATCAAGAAGGAAAACCCAGTTTATTCTACACTCATATTCGGATGGCACGTTCTCTTTTTTCATCATCATCATCAGCCTATACGAGTCCACTGCTGGATATAGGCCTCTCCCAATGCACGCCACTGAGCCCGATCCTCGGCTCTTCGCGTGTAATTACTGCTAGCCACTTTACGCAGGTCGTCGCTCCATCTGGCCGGAGGGCATCCTACACTACGTTTGCCTAAACGTGGTCTCAACTCTAGAACTCATCTACTCCATCGGTTATCGGTTCTTCGACATATGTGACCGGCCCATTGCCACTTCAGCTTACTGAGCTATGTCGGTTACTTTCTCTTTTTTGCCGAAGCAAAAAGGCTGAGCCAAAAATCCACTACACATTATATTCGGCTTTGGTCCGGCTTTCCACGATATTATATTCAGTCGGGGCTCAAACACAAACTCTGCCAAACTGCCGAGTAGCAAAAACCTTTTAAAACTCACGACGCAGCAATTTCGTATCGATTAATGCTGAACCGAATATGCGTGGAAAGCCCAATTAACGTATCGGTATAAATAAATGATCCCGTGGGCGGGCGGTCGTTGTTCGACATTTATCCATGCGATTTTCTTACAAGGTTAACTTTATTGCCAATATTTAATTTATCTTTTTCACTAAAAGGTTATCTCCTAGATATTTTTAAAAACTAGTCGATTTCGACGCCAATTAATATAATTACATACGAGTATAACGTAAATGGATAAATCTCTGTCGTGCTGTGACCTGCTCTTTGTCCATCATGTGTGACCTCGTGTCACGCGAACTGCAAAATGTAGGCAGTGAACTAGCAGGGTTTAAAAAATATCAACAAAACTTAAAACTGATTTATAGGTCATTTATGACTCTTTCTCTCAACCTACCTTGAAAAGTCTAGTTTTAGGAAATATAAGGTCACATTTTACTGAAGTCACACATCAGAAAAATATAAGCACACAGAAGCGTAAATAAATAATCTAACACGTCCGCAACTGTCACTCATACGTGACCCTAATCGTGTCACGCCTACTGGATTGAGTGCGAAATATAATACAGCGAATACTGTGTGTGACTTCTAATTTCATGGGTTTTGCTCAAATACCATACAAAATTGGGTTTATTATTTCATTTAAAAGTTAAATTTGATTCAGCAATCAATCTGTGTTTAGAATTCAGCGATCTGGCACCTAATAAAACGGATAAATTAAGCGTCACGCCCAAATGTCATGTTAAACGAATGAACGTCACGTTCACATCTCATGTGCGACCTTGTACTGTCACGCTATGTCGACAGACATGAAATCTTTTATGATACGGCTATGTAAGATCTTTTCAAATGAGGCTACATATTTTTTGGAAGAGGAATCTTCCACGCTTGTTAGAGCGACACGAAATGCTCAAAATCACAGGGCAGGGTGCAACCCTACCTTGTGATTATCTCTGCTGACGCGAAGGCTAGCTACAGTATCGAGATACCTTGTACTTTGATAACTTGTACTTGTTGCGTTTGCTTATCCTTTTCTCCGAGGCTAATTAAGCTCGTTTCTATTTGAAAAATGATTACAATTTAAAAATTCATAGGTAATTTCTACCTCTTTTGTCAAAGCTTTGTAGTCAAAATTAATCTTAGTCACGTCCGTCGATCATGTGGGACGTGACACGCAAACTGATAGGTGCTTTATCTGTGTTCCGAGGCAACAATTTAATTTTCAGAACCGGAGCTGTTTTAATTTGAAAATGGAACAATAAAGCTCGGCTGTGGACTGCCATAAACGAATTTGTCACGTCGTCGGCTACTCCCAATCATATTTATGTTACCTCGGAGCGATCCGCGTGACGCCACCTTTTGTGAAAATTGTAATGGTAATATGTTAAATATCAAGCAAGGACTATTTTTATATCAAAGCCGATCAAAAGGTCGCCGATCCTAGAAGTAATGGTAGAGACACATAAAAATACAAAACATTTAATAGGGGATCGGACAACTTTTCAGAAAGTGTTTTAAATTAACTACAATAAATATATATAGCCATGAAAAATACTAGTTTTTATTAATTTATATTATTTATTATGTAAATAACGCTCTAAAAGTAACTAAAACTATGTTTAAATGTTATGTTTCAAATTTTGCCGCGCAAAAGGTCACCTCAATACTTGTGACGTCATATGTAGGTAGAAAACGACAAACTCTTCGAAATAAAACTTGCAAAGAGATTCTAATACGTTTTGTGAAGTTTGGGGTTTATATTGTAGTAATTGAACGAAAAAAATAGCAAAAATACATTTTATGAAAAGCCAAAACGTTAAATAAACACAAGCTTGACTCACAGCATTTGCCTACAAATGACGTCATGGTCTGTGATTGTTGTTTCGTTTGAGATGAAGAACAGATTAAAAATGTCAGAATTATCAGATTTTATTTATTGATTTAAAAATATAAATCATAATTATTTCACAAAAATATTGATTGAATGATCTTTCTGGTTCGACGAACATTCGTTCTAATTACATTATAGAATTTTTTCTCGATTACTGTCCGATCGTCCGATCCCCTATTGTTATGCATTGCAAGGTCTCAATGACGTATGCCAATTAATTGCAGTGATGAAGTCACGTAGATTATTGTACAATTAGCTCCGCCAAACCGTTCCTCTACATAAACACTAGATAACTCTCAGACGTGAGCTGCATTTAATGTGCACCTAATTGCCAATGGCAGTCCTTATAAAGTTACATAGCCAAATTTAGCAAAGTTTCATCATCATATTGTTTCCTAAACCTGAGTACACAGAAGTTCTTATCAAATACAATAAATCAATGTTGCCACTTTGGAAGGAATACTTCGATATTATTTCGCGAGAAAAGGGCATATGGTATCGGACTATGCAAAGTGAGCCTCCTCATGTGCCATGGTTTGCCAGCTGTAATATGTGTCTAAAATGTATTGTTATCGCCCACAGATTGCGCTCCGGACATTCCTTCAAACAGTTTTAAATATTTAATGCGAAAGGTCAATTGCCCCATAGCCCATTTGCAACGTAAAAGACGACATACACCACCTTTTGACGGAATGTGTTCGGAGTGCAAGAATGAGAGAAGATTTGTTTAAAGGCTAAAATTGTATCGTCTAAATGCGGGTATTTTCCAAACCATTCTGTCCGCGCAAACGTCTGACGCAGCTAGGCTGCTTTACCGGTTTGTGGACAGGATGGCGAGGAACAATACATAATTTCTTTATATTTTGTTTTGATGTGTGTTATGGGTGAGAACTATGGGACTGACATAGTCGATAAACGACTTCCAGCCCTTGAATAAAAAAAGAATTAAAAAACATATATTGTTTCCACTGCTAGGAAAACTTTTCTTCTCTCTGAGAGATAATGGACGATTTATCACGCAGACCCGGAACGGTTTGGTGGAATTTATCTTGTATGATATCAGCATTGTAGCCAGTGAAATTATTTGGCATATGAGACTTAATAACTAATGTCTAGATGTGATGAGTGCATTGCAGTGCTACGCAGTGCTTTTTATGGTATTATAAGTTCTAGGTGGCACTGCAAATGTTATGGGCAGACGTGGCGCTTACCATCAGGCCAACGACTAGTTCGTCTCATCACTCAGTTCAATAAAAAAAAAGATATCATCGAAAATTGATGTAGTTTTTTATTATAGATATACATATTGTATAAAATTATTGTTAAATTAATTTTTTTGTTGATAACACCGTCCATATATATTTTTTTTGTGTACACTCCTCCACTTGTGGATTGTCTGGAAGAGATCGCTTTGAGCGATAAGACCGCCCATTGTGACGCTAGTATTAAGTTAATTGTTATTTTAGTTTTAATTGTTTCTGTATCATGGTGTTATAATGAAGAGTTATTCTATTCTATTCATATATTGGGTCTCGTCACAATCACAAATCTTTCTACGTTTTTGGAATGAATGTGGAGATTACGCATCTAATTTATTAGTACGTATCCTATGTAGATGATGCAAGTTGGTAGGTTTCTCGTATGCTAGAGTCCGTTCCCGTTAAATCGGCAAACCGGAAGCTAGCTACAATTGAATAGCCCTGCGGTACGTCTTTGGTGGTCTCAAGCGTTCGTTCGAAGCTTAATAACGAATGTTTGTAACTTCAGAACTTTGTTGCGCAGCACTGAACTGCACTTGTCTTCCTGATTAAGTTTTAGATTGCCCAGTGATTTCGCTTCAAACAATACCGTTCAAACCGGGACACTGCACACTACTGCTTGGCGATTGATAATCTGGCAAAGGTGTTGTACTTCTCTTCAAAAAGAGGCCTAGATTTAATCGGTAGTGGTTATAGTGCTGGTCTAGTATTCATTCATCGAAATTTTCACTAATAAGAAGCTTTATTCATTTTCTATAGTTATCTTAACAAAGATACCACAAGAAAAAAGTACCTCGCAAAGAAACGCAATGTGACACGATTTCACCTTGGGAGCCTAAAGTCGACATCCTCTTGTAAAAAGGTCAAAACGCTTCGAGTTTTCAGTGAAATTCAAAGGAAACCCCTGAGCTTTGCGAATATTTGCAATAATTATGAGGTAACACTTCGTTGCCCACGCAACCGGGCCACATAGGGCCATTAAAAATTAATGGTCCCAGAGACCAGGTCATTTTTCATCTGGCCCGTAAACCCGTAAAGATGTTTATGACCGTAATAACTCATTAATGGATTGAACGTTACTTTGTTACGGTTTTTATGGCATAGGATTTTACAGTCCGGTAGACAGTTACGGTTTTTGTAGATCATGCAAAAGTAATATGATCTTTGACCCATCGTAGGTATCCTTAATAAGGGGAGAAGATTTTTGGAGTGGTAGATTTCGATCGCGGTCGTTATACCACCCAAAAAAGAGCAATACCGTCAGAGACAAATGTCCGAAAAGAAAGGAGTAAAATCAATGTTTCTTGTAAGTCCTAGCCGTTTATATAGGTACCTATTTTCAGACAGCCTCTGTGCTGTAGTGGTTAGGCAGGTTGGCTGAAATCACGTACTCTTTAGAGGTTGCGGATTCAATTCCCGCGATGGGTCAAATGTTTGTGCACAGAAAAAATAATAAGCGCAAGCATTTGTTTCGTGTCAGGGTGCTGTGGAAAAACGGTCTTCGTAGTTCCTGGTTCCCCAGATACAGCAAATCCTAGTTAGGGGCCAGAATCTATGTCTGTGAACGTTGGGCGGATTTATTTATTTTATTTATATTATTATTATTTTATATCGTTTCCGTTACTTATTAAGCTATTGCATAGCTTCTATCGCGGGCCTTGAGCATGGAGACCGAATCCAGAAATTCCGTAACGAAAATAACCTAACACCCCCCACTCCGAATGCTATGCAATAGCTTTACCGCGGCAGTCTCCGAGTGCCACACGTCTTTTTTTATTCAAATTACGACTATCATTACAGTAATTCCGTAATTCAATAGTATCAGCCGCATACCTAAGGAACTTTAGGCCAAAAGTGAATGGGTTCCCAAGAATGGACGCTGACGACGCGGCAGACCAAGACGGAGATGGCGAGACAAGCTGAATACATACATGAGAGATTGGCCCAATACTATCTCAAGACTGCGAGAAATAGAAGGAAGGGCTATATGGGCTGAATATAATAGAATCATCATCAGTCCATCACGTTCCCACTGCTGGGTCACGGGCCTTCTCTCAAAGAGAGAGTATGGGCCATAATCCACCACGCAAGCCCAGTGGGGGTTGGTGGATGTCACATGTCCTTGAATTTTTGTGATAATTTTTTGAACATGTCAGTTTTCCTAACGATATTTTCCTTCACCGTTTCTAGAGCGAGTGTTAAAATCCGCACATAACTTAAGGAAGTCAGTAGTGCGGGGCCAGCGGGATTCGAACTCGGGTGCGTTGGATCGAAGTCGCACATGCTCCCGCAGAGCCACACTCGCTCTTAATATAATAAGAGTGTAATAATAGTATATCAACATTATTTAATTCAATTATATAAGTAAAGAAAAAGAATACAACTTAACAATCATGATTCAAGCGTCATTTTAAATCCTATCTTATTAAGCCCTCAAGTTTTCTTTGAATATTAAAAAGTTGAACTGTCGACACAACAAAAATAAATAGCAGCGAGAAAAATTTACGAGTGAGCCTATATTTCTAGAGCAACGATAATGCTAGGAAAAGTCGCCCGCGATAAAATCGCCTTGTGGAGATTACTTCGTATAGAGTACCACTCCATTTGACGGCACTACGGAAATGTACCCGCGATAGTGTCCGCGGAGACGATATCGACGACAGCTTTATACAACGAAATGATCGGTATCAGATAATTAAAAACTTTTGTTAGAAAATACATTGAGACAGGCCTTGCGCCTTAAAGCGCTAATAATAGTTGGCACTTGGCAGTGCCAACTTCAAATACAAAAACAAAAATGCTTTATTGTACACCATAACGAAAAAAATAACAAGGTACAGGAATTGGCTTACAAACTACAGAACAATGGGCGGACTTATCGCTAAAAGCAATCTCTTCCAGTCAAACTTCGAATTGCAAAGTCTTGTAGCGCTCGTCACCTTAAAGTTCCCAGCTTAGCAGCAAGTTTGTGATAATGGATGGATGGATGGATGGATGGATGAATAGATGTTTGTTACTTAATCACGCAAAAACTACTAAACGGTTTTTGATAAAATTAGTTTGTAGGTTCTTTAGGTCCTGGAAAAAGAGTCATGGAATAAATTAATATGAATATTATTTATTAAATATATTTTTTTTCATACTTGATAAAAGAGGTTATATTTTAAAAGAAAAAGAGAAACAAGTATATATTTTTACAAACAAAAAAACACTGACTTCAATGAATCTTCGAAGTCCAAGGTCAAATATCGATGAAATTTATATGGGACCGCCTCGTAGCTAAACTGAACTGAACGCAAAGAATTTTTTAAATCGGTCAACAGTTGGCGGAGAAATTGATAAACATACATAAAAACATATATAGAGTGGAACATATGACCGCCTCCTTTTTTAAAGTTAGTAAAAAAGAAACATTTTTTATATGACAATCACAAATAAAATGAATGAAAAAGACACACGTAAGATAAAATAGAATGTGCAGAGATACAATATAACAAAAATACGAAATAAATGACAGGAAGTTTTAAATGCCTGCGCGGCTTTACCTACAGTTTCCTGGCATAAAAAGCGGCCTATGTGTTAATTCGATATATAATAATAATAATAATAATAATAATAAGCATTTATTTTCTTCACAAAAAAGGTACAAAATAGGTAACTAAATTATTGACAAGTAAACTATGCTAAGCCTGTTTTGCGAAGCCTGGTGCCTGAGGTATATAAAATGTCTCCATTCCAAATGTTATCCGAATATGTTTAGCTCGTAGAACGAGTGTGGCTCAGTCGGAGCACGTGCGACTTTCAATCCGACGCACCCGAGTTCGAATCCCGCTGGCCCCGCACTACTGACTTTCTAAGCTATATGCAGACTTAACACTCGCTCTAAAAACGGTGAAGGAAAACATCGTGAGGAAACCGTCCAAGACAAAAATTCAAGGACATGTGACATCCACCAACCTGCGCTGGGCCAGCGTGGTGGATTATGGCCCTTACCTCTCTCTATGAGAGAAGTCCCGTGCCCGAGCAGTGGGGACATGATGGGCTGATGATGATGTTTATTAGCCGTTGCAGCGTGAAGAGTTAACAAACACACTTAAACACTGACATACAAACTTTCGCATTAGTTATATTAAAATAGGAATAGGATTCTACCTTGTTCATATTTAATCACTCTATCTATAACAATATACATACCTACTGCAGTCGAACTGTATAGAATTTTCAGCAGAACAAAGCCTGTGTGAAATCATCAGAATTCAAAGCCCCGTTCCCAAATTAAGCCTGTATTTTCATGGCGTTATCATTATCAGATAATGTAGGCATTATTTTACCTATAGATAAACATAATTCTATATTGATTTCGTTGAACTAAGCGCATTCGTTTCACGTGAAACTTTCCGACACAAAGCAAGGTTCAATTGAGATTGTTCCAATGATTGAACAAATTCAATTGGGGTTGTTTCAAGTATCGAGTAAATGTATAAGTGGCATTGTGAATTCTATTGTTATGCTATCCTTTGTCATTTTTGAATGGCAGAATTTGGAAGTTATACCGTACCTAAGTTATAGTTAGTATTCTTTGTGGTTATACTGAGTAAGTATAAGCACAGAATACTAAGGGACAGAAGCATCACTCCGCAAAGAAATTTAAACAAATAGCGACTCTTGCTATGACGCAATAAAACTCAATTCAGCTCGCGTAGCGCTGCTTACATACCAGTGATATTAACCTACAGAGCGCCTCTCTTTCTATCGCATAGCTCTTATCTCTTCTAACGCGGCACGTGTAACGACGCGCGACCGCCATCGGTGTCCGGCTATGTACTTGTAGCTTCGTACCTACAGTGCGGAGTGCGCTAGGCCTGGTATAAGTTTCAAAGATCTACTGTTAATTAATCTAGAAATCAATAAATTGTCCGGAAATAACTCATTATTGAACAAACGACTGAAACTAAGAAAACAACAACAAGAATATATTTTTTTTAAACCTGACACAGTTTTTACTAAGTAATTATACTTTTAGAGTACTTAAATAAATTATTTTTCAAAAAAAACTAAACCGACTTCAAAACCACAAATGGCACTCAAAAGTAAAAAATAAATTAATATAATTATCATAAGCGCTACCCACTCATATATTTGAAGTCGGTGCCAGCCAAGTCTAAAAGGTAGTAGATAGATACTACCTACAAGTAGTACTTACTATATACATATTTATCTGCTACCTATTAGAATTGGCTGGCACCGACTTCAAATATATGAGTGGGTAGCGCTTATGATAATTATATTAATTTATTTTTTACTTTTGAGTGCCATTTGTGGTTTTGAAGTCGGTTTAGTTTTTTTTGAAAAATAATTTATTTTGCCCTTTTTAGTGAAAAACAAGTTTTAATTAAATTAATTCAAAAAGTTTTTAAAGACAAGCATCGATCAAAACGGGCTATCACAATTAAATGCATGTACAAAAAAATTTCATGTCTGTCCTATATCTCTGTTGAAGAGTTCCCTCGCCGGAAGTCAATCCTGGGTGTATCTGCCATGTCATGATGGAATTTAGAACAGGCTATTATGGTTAAATCCATTTACGAAATGTTGTGTCTGTACTATTCATCGTTGAGGAGTTCCCTCACCGGAAGTCAACCCTGGGTGAAGCAGGTGAAGCAGTCGAATACAAACCTCCACCTTTAGAAAGTTGGTTACGAATAAAACAAGAACCGACTTGAAGATTAAACTTATATTTTTTGTTTTTGCTATTTTTTTCAAAAACTACTGAATGAATTTCGATAAAATTTATATGGGACCACCTTTGAAGTATTACCTACCAATCAAAAAAAGAATCATCGAAATCAATGCATAATTGGCGGAGAAATCGCGTAACAAACACACAAAAAAAAAATTAAAAAAAAAAACATACCGTCGAATTGTAAACCTCCTCCTTTTTGAAGTCGGTTAAATATATTTTTAAAGTTGATTTTTTCATTGCATCATCGGCTGATCGTTTGATTGACAGGAGAAGGTTTGTTCATTTTAGCCTAATACCCATTTATAATTATATCAAAAGCACAATAGAGAAGCTGTGAAGACGAAGACGACCAAACCAAAGATCCAAAAATGATCCAAAATAAGTCCTGGCGTAAAGGACATTGTATCCGGGCCAGTAAAAATATTAAAAAAAAGTAAAAATCTAAATCAGAATAGACATAAAAGAACTAATTATAGAATACATAATTATCTAATTAAAAAAATAATTAACTACCCACATATTTATAGAAACGAATTCTTATTCAAATATTTCATAAATTAAGTTTTTAAAAATTGGAAATAATTCAATTCTGTAGGTTTTTTATTTAGAACTAAAAACAATATATTTTATTTAACCTATTTTTTAAGAATGAGGTTGAATGTAAAATTTGGATGTCTAAATAAAATAGTAGGTACTGTACCTGTGTGTTTTTGCACGTTGTTCAGTTTACAATAAGCCTAAATAGTACAGTAAGTAAACAAAATATATACAATTTAACATACCTTATTCAACAAGAGAAAAGCCAAAATGTCCACTACCTATACAATAGGTGCACAAATAATAAATAACTAGAGTAACATTAATAGAGTAACATTTAAAAAAATATTCAGAATACACTATTCAAAGTTACACTAAAATAACAGCACATCACTTATTAGAAAAAAAAAGTTAACCTGTCACTGTCGGAAACTATTTTTTATGCACAATAATTACTGGCCAGCCGTAAAGTTTTTTTTTTTAAACGCGAGTGGCCAATGCCTTCGTCCGCGCGTGTACTCAACACAGCACGTCGACACCGACTGAAGCTGAAAGTTCGAGCGAGCTTGCATTCAACAAGTACTTACATATGTTTATACTTGTATAGCAAATACAACCCTCTGCCAATATATAGTAGTTTCTAAAGTAACGATATAATATGGTTTCCGACTTCCCGCTGGCCGCAGGCCTCAGACTCGGTTACTGTGTATGACGTTTTTGACTTTTGAGGTAGAGAATGTTATTTAATGTCAACGTTGACGTAGATTCCGTATAGTGCTTTATGAAATTATAGTTTTATGAAATAAGCCCGATTTTGTTTCTTTACCAAATTACAACACATTCATTGGGAATGCAATTTTTTTTATGGTTCTGAGTGATGAGACGAGCAAGTCGTTCGCCTGGTGGTAAGCACCACGCCTGCCCATAACAGTTGCAGTGCCACCCAGAACATTTAATATAAAAAGCACTAAGTAGCACTAGTACAGTACACATCAGAATATGCCCAGTAATTTCGCTGGCTATATACCTAATAGGATATTTAGTTTTCTTTGCTAATAGCACAAAATACAAAAGGAAACTTCAAGATTTTCGTGGCCGGTGATGGCCGGGGGTTTTACAGTTTACTCTGAAAAATTAAGCGATTCAGTTTATTGATAAATAATTAATCCAAAGTTATTAATATTTAGATTCTGATGAGCGTCAGTTAATTATAACATGCCCGAGTAATAACCTGACAAAATTGAATCTAAGCTAGCGATTTGTTTTAATTATTACAATGAGCGGCGGTAGGCAGCGAGCTATTTCAAACAAGTGTATATTATTTATTATTATTGATTACTAATTATTTAAAATCTTAAGTCTATATCAAATTAAGAGTATGTGTGTCTGTCTGTGGCATCGTAGCTCTTAAACGGGTGAACGAATTTGGATGCGGTTTTTTAAATTTAAAAGCAGGTTTTCTAGCAGTGGTTCTTAGATATGTTTTATCAAAGTCGGTTCAGCCGATTTTTATAGGCTTTTTGTGTCACAGTTTTTTAAATGTTTGTTTACTGAAATTCGCTACTATTATATACTGATTCTGAAATTCCCTTTCAGCTAACGCTTCTTGACATATTTTCGGAAGCTATTAGCATTTGTAAAGACATATTTTGTTAATAGATAAACTTTATCATGTTAGCAACGTTCCCTTCTCTATAATCATATTCTTACATAATAAACGCCTACTGGATAACGGCTGCCATTGTCACATTGGATTATGAGCACTTTTATTACTAACTTGTTATACTTACAACATATTCTTATATTTCTTTACTTTGTCGTAGAAATATTTGTTAGAAATTATGTACCTTTTTTCGTACGTAGGTTTTATAAGGTAGTCATTCTCGGAAACTCGGAAATAGCCGAATGTAATATTCATCTTCATTTTGTCGGAAACTGCGCGATTTTGGCAATTTGTGGACAAAATTGTATTACTATTACCGGGAAGACGTCCCCGACAGTATATGTACTGTGTAGGTATGCCCAATTCCCTTTTGAGCAAATAAAGAGGTAAGCAAAAACATTTTAACATTTTATTAATATTTAGTTATTATGGAAAGAGTCACATGTTTAATTAGGCTTATTATATAATTATACTCGTAGGTATATATTAAGTTTATGTGCTTTAGTTTTAATAATAGTATATATTTTTACATACTATAGGTATGTAACTTTTATCTAGGCAAATTAAGACTATTTTTAAATTTCCCATTACGCACACCATTTTTTCTTGCACGTCCTGGATGACTGGTAGAAAATGCTATCTAGCATTAAGTCCACCACGTACAAACTGTTTTGTGCTAAATTATAAATAAATAAATAAATGATTTTATGAATCACGCATAATCATTTTTTTTATTGGTTTCAGTGATAAGACGAGCAAATCGTTCGCCTGATGGTAAGCGCCACGCCCGCCCATAACAATTGCCACACAGAACTTTTAATACTATAAAGAGCACTGCGTAGCTCTGCATTGCGCTCATCACCCTGAGACATCAGATATTAAGTCTCATATTTATGCCCAGTAACTTCTCTCGCTACAATGCCCTTCAAAGCGGAACACAGTAATGCTTGCACACATCCATCCTCACAAACTTTTGCATTTATAATATTAGTAGGACTACATATGGAACACGGCAAGAATGTGGTAATATTTGTCATCAATTATTACGGCAATGGCTGCTTAGGTCTGATAGTAATTATCAGCCACCTTTTACGCGAAGCTGGGTTTATTAAGTGGTAGGTCTGTCGTATGCGAGAGACCGTCTTGGTTAGTACCACCTCTTTACCAGCTATTCTGCCACCAAATAGTAGTAGGCTAGTATTACTGTTCTAGTTTGAAGGGCATCGTATAGCCAGCGAAATTACTTACACTACTACTACTTGTGTCTGATTTTTGATTTAATTTTTTCTTTAATATTGGAGCCCTAGTCATATTTTTAATCCATAACTCTGTTTTTGTTCGTAGAACCCAAAAGCAACTACCAAACTTTACTCGTCTCTTCCGCATTCAGTTTTTAATGCTCCAACAATGAACACTCTCGTACGTCCAAACTTAGAATAGAGCAGCGTTTACTCTACATTTACATTTTGCTACCCCTTCCAAATAATATGCTTCTCACGTTTTCCCCGACGATGAAAGGAAATTTGAAAATGTTCATTGCGACAAGGTCACGTTAAGTTAAATTGTATGACTAATATCGAGTTTTCGACTGTGTTGGTTCTGTTAATGTTTATTCAAAGGTAGTTAGTGCTCAATAGCCAGGAGGGATGGATTTACTTCGTATAAACGTCCGTATTTGTTTAGGGCAGTGATTCCCGCACGTTCGGGTGGTTAGTTTTCTTCATCCCTTCTTAAATGTACTGACAGATGACTATGTATCTTTAATGTTATTATTGTGATAAGAAGGGAGCGCAAAATAGAGATCGTGGTCATAAAAAAATTATATAACTCGATGGTAGGTCTCTCGTATGCGGGAGGCCGTCTGTGTAGGTACCCACGCTTTGACAGTTATTCTGCGGCCAAGCTAGTACACAAACACACAAATATACAAACACACAAACTAGTAACACACTAACACACTGCGCTTGCGCAAGTATGAATATGTTCCGGTTTGAAAGGCATTATAGCTGTAGTTGTTACGGGCAAACGTGGCGCTTTGGCGAACGACGCGCTCGTCTCTGTGCTCAGGTATATGAAAAAAACCTTACAAAATGCCTGAATCTTAACGTTCTTACTAATCACATGATGTTGTTATAGGCGGCAAATTCTCTCCAAGGCTGCAGAGAAATTTGCTCGTCAATAGTCAAAAGGGGTAAAACACGGATATAGATAACCACCTAGATAACGTAAGCATCACGACCTGTATGCAAACCTAGCGTGCCATTCTTGACTACCTACTATAAGAAGAAGAAGCCTGTAAGAAATTGCACATAGCAATAATTACAAAACAAACTATGTATTGTATAAAGCCACTATACTCGTACAGATGGACGGGAGGGCACTGGTGACCTGTAATACAGGTTCTTATGAACCTACCACAGGCACCAGTCTCTCACAAGAGTAGGTATTAGTAAGTAAATTAGCCATCATCATCATCATCAGCCTATTGCAGTCCACTGCTGGACATAGGCCTCTCCAATTGCACGCCACTGAGCACGATCCCCGGCTACTCTCATCCAGCTGCTGCCAGCCACCTTGCGAAGATCGTCGCTCCACCTTGCCTGAGGGCGTCCTACACTACGTTTGCCAATGAAAAATAAAATTAGCCATAGATTCTCAATATTGTAACACCTATTGTGAGAGAAAATAAATGAATTATTATTATTATTATATTGTATGACGTCACAAGGAAAGAAACATTTACTTTTGTTTGGCTGCTCTTACTGAGTTTTTGCTATTTATTATTTTGTAAACAGTGATACCGAAAGAGACTGACTCCTACAACACACGATTTCTCCTAGTGTGGGATTCAGTGCTCATAGAATTGATTGTACCACAAGATTTGTATTTGCAATAAGTTCAAAAGTTCTTTATTCAGTTTTCGCACCACAGTCGCACTTATGAACGTCAATTATCACAATGACTCTACCACCGTATCGGAAAAAGAACCACTACTCAGAAGATATGGCAAGAAAGTGAGGGGCATTTTTTTATATGCCGCTGGGTACGCGAAGTAGGTGCACTTGCGCTATCTAGGTTTATCTATATCTGTGGGGTAAACTACAACAATACGTTATGTATACGTATTTGTTTAGGCCCGACTGATTTTATTGAAGATTTTTGGAATAGCGTTATCGATAACTAAATAAAAACCATATTGGAAAAGGGAGAAACTGAAATATTTTTCGTATTCGTTTAATTTCCACTTGTTTGTTCATTTTTAGGTTAAAAATTCTGACAAATTCAGCAGTAGAAGTAGGTGTATGATACAAGCATACTCGTATATGGATCTTGTTTGTTAATGTTTGTGTGTAAGTGTATTGGTGTGTTAGTGTGTTAGACTATTCGAGTGTTAGTGTGTTATCGTGCTAGCGTGTTTGTATATGTGTGTCAGTGTGTTAGTGTATTTGTTATTTCTTCACGCTGTACCTTCTCAACGGATTTGAATGAAATTCGGAATGGAGATAGCTTATGCCCTGGATTAGCACTTAGGATACTTTTAATCTCGGGTAACCACAGGTGTAAGCACGGGGCGCAGATAGTTTGAAATAAAGAATTAATAGATCAATAAAGTGAAGGGGGTGGAAAACCTGTGGATGCGGAATGCGCAGGACCGGAACAAATGGCGTGAGGGAGAGGAGGCCCATACCCAGCAGTGGGTGGACACGGGCTGAAATGATGATGATGATGAAGATCAATAAAAAACTCAATTTTATGTATCGTTGTCACAGTACTTGTATAATTATATGTACACCCAATGGTATTCCACCATTTTAATGCTAAGTAGGTAAATACTAATGCAAAAGTTAGGTATTCTGGGTAAGTACCCAAGAGAAAAATGTCGGCTCTAAAATTATCTGAACGAACATTATTTTCATGTCAATATTTCATGCTTGAGGGTACGTGTTCATTTCATGAATTAAGGTCATGGACAGGGACGTGTTCAGGGGCTATGGATTAAAAATGATGCCTTTTATGATTTTAATTCTTATTTTAAACTTCTCCACAAAAAATATTAAAGGAATTATTTGAAGTGTTATCGAATGGTGTTGTATTGTTCGACATTGCGCAAAGGTCTTTAACATTTCCTTTCATCTTAATTCTGAATATATACCTATATATAGCCTTCATACATAGAAAAGTGTCGCATCATTTTATATACATATAATATATTTCACAGCTCTCTAAGATCTTAGAAAAAATATATTTTATAACTTTTCCTCGAAACGTAAACCTAAAAATCCTCTTCAGGGCTAAATAGAAGAGCTGGCTGCAAGAAGTCGTTTGTATTCTAGATCGGTATAAGTATACAGCCCCTAAACCCACTTTTCCCTCAATCGCCATATCGTGTTGAGCTCAGGGCCTCAATTCGCTATGACAACTCGGCGATTTCTCCATTATTAACGACATCTGCGATATTTGTATTCTCTATGACGCGTGATATATATGAATACATGAATGCGTCATAGAGATGTCGTTTATTAATGAAGGAATCGACCTGATTTCGAAGCAAGGAATCGCCATGTTGTCATAGTGAATTGGGGCCCTGGTGTAGATTCATTATGAGATCTGTGATTGGCGCTTGAGGGATCAGTGGGTACGGGGGCAGGTCATGTTGCCCCCAAAACTCAAGCCCTGATTCACCTCATGGTTCGTAACAGAGTATGAATCCCTCGGCGCCGATTGATCTGAAATATTGTGTTATGCCATCTCTGTATTCAAGTAAGGTTTTAAAGTAATGAGTATCTTTGAATAATAAATTGCTGAGTCGTGTTCGTTGATTGCGTCCTTAATCAAATTTTCGGTAATTTTTACTTATGAATGTATATATGTGTTTTTTCTTATGATAGATTTTTTATTTATTTTTGTGTGACGAGACAAGTCCAAAGTTCAAGAGTTCTTTATTCAATATTGGCATCACAGACGCACTTATGAGCGTCAATTATTACAATGACTCTACCACCGTATCGGAAAAAGAATACACGAGAACAGCAGGAGGCCGTCTGGATGGGTCTGGACCTACCACAGCTTTGCCAGTTATTCTGGCGCCAAGCAGTAGTGTGCAAACATTACTATAATCCGGTTTGTAGGGTATTGTAGCCAGTGAAATTATTGGGCATATGAGACTTAATATAATTATGTCGCGGGGTGATAAGCGCAATGCAGTTCCAAGCAGTACTTTTTATGGTATTAAAAATTCTGGGTGGCACTGCAGTTTTTATGGACAAGCGTGGCACATACCATCAGGCGAACGACAGGCTCGTCTCAACACTCAATTCCATAAGAAGAAAATGTAACATCGAATGATGGCCGGTGCTTAAATATTTTCTTTTATGTAGGTACTATTGTTAGAATTTGAATAGTGGAGGACCTTTGTCCCTTTTCTACAGTGAAAAGATACAGGCTCTATACATAAGCATCTATATGTAAGATCCCATAGTAATAATGTTATACAAATAATGCCGAACCTTATCGTAAGAAAAAAGGTCAAGATTATTTGATCTCTAAAGGGGGCCCTATCAAACTTGACTTGAAACCTCATACATCTCAATGTTTTCAAGTTAATTTTACTGATGGCATTCTTTAATAAAATGCATTAGTTTCTATAAAGAAAATGACATTCCTATATATAGGTATATATATGCTTGTACCTATAAAGTCTGTTTCCTAGGTGTTAAGCACAAAACACAGGCCCTGAGCCACCTCGTAAACAAGCTAATAATTAAAACTTTTATAGCTTATTCAACTTCAGACATAACTCTTCTATTTCCGATTACCTGAAGCAGAAACTGCACATATAACTTCATTTCTTACAAACACGCAAAGTAGCGCCTGTCGTTTAAAAGTTGCAAAATAATATAGCGCTAGCTATTCGCTGTGATACATTGCTCTCGTTTTACGTGCAGGCGCTAAGGTAATAATGGAACGAAGGAACAAGGATAGACACCACACAGGTAATTTTCATAAATATTTTGTCACATTTGTAGTTAGATGTTATGTGTACAGAATTTCTATTTCTCACAAAACTTTATTAGATTTCATAGAGCTGTGTGTCGTGCTAAACTATCCATCTAAAGGTCTCCGGCATAATTAGGGTACATTTTCGGATACAAATAATACTCAGTCTGTCTCTACTATCTACGTAGACGTACTCAGTATTTGGAAAGTAGGTACTCACTGACAAATACTGCTAGGCTTCATCATCATCATCATCCACAGCCCTTTACATCCCAATGCTGGGTATAGGCCTCTCTCATATTATGTCATTCGCCTCGACTCTGCGCCATTCGTGTCCAGGTTTGGCCCGCGATTTTTGCAATATCGTCGATCCATCTTGCTTCCGGCTGCTAGGCTTAGATTAGGCAAAAAAGCACTATCAGTCATGAATCATGATAAAGGTCGGGGATTGGCAGACTATGCCTGCGGCGATGATAATTCTTGGCCGGGACTGTTGACTGTGACCCCCGGCACCTATCAAAAAGAAGTCTAGCTTTTAGAGCTATCTGTTTTGCTGTCTGTGTAGGTACCGAACTATTTCTCTGGTACCGAATAATGTCACCATCACACAAATATTATAAATGCGCAAGTTTGTATATGGGTGTGTGTTAGTGTGTAACTTTTTCATGCTGTAACGGTTTCACGTATTTCAATGAAATTCGGAATGGAGACAGCTTATAACCTGGATTAATACATAAGCTATCATTCATCCCGAAAAACTGCGGGGTAAACAGTGGGGAGCAACTTCTATTATACATGTGAAAGGCTGTATGTGTGTTAATGTGTTTGTTACTTCTTCATGCTGTAACGGCTCAACGAATTTGAGTGAAATTCAGAATGGAGATAGTTAACACCCTGGATTAACACACTACTTTTTATCCCAATAAACCGCGAGTGACAACGCGGGACGCAGCTAGTACTTTGATTCGATATGTAGTTGCATAGTTCCACAAGGGTTTCAATAAACGGCCTAAATGTGAACTATGTTTTTTCTATCAGTGCAAGATCACATCTGTGACGTCCTTAAAACGCATCCTGGCAGGTCTAGTGGGTTTTCCTATGGCAACAGTTTTACTATGAACGTCGACAAGTCATGCATAACTAATAACTAGCAAAATGTAGTTGGATTATGGTTTGCTTTTTATTAAACTCATTTTTTATTATATTAGTTAGTAGTACCGTGACTTAAAATAGTAGGAAGAGTTACCTAATATTGTTAGATAAAGATGATGAATGAACTTTGTGGTATCGATACCAATCTTACCGGTATTTCGGTCCCTTGTTACAATCTACATTCTTTTTACAAGTAGGTATAGATTTTAACAAAAAAACCGACTTCAATGTATATTCGAAGGCCAAGGTCAAATATCGATGACATTTATATAGGACCACTTCGTAGCTATACTGAACCCGACGCTATTTCCAAATCCCAAGCCCAAGAATTTTCCAAATCGGTTCATAAATGTCGAAGTTAAGAGGTAACTAAACATTAAAAAAAATACAATCGAACAGAAAACCTCCTTTTATGACGTTGGTTAAAAATGGTTTATAATAATAATAATGGTTAATGGTTTTGTATAGGCCCCACGGGAGCTCTCATGAAAGTCAAATGACTAGCAAATTCGTGCTCTGAATACAACACTCCCAAAAATAGCAGACAAGAAATTTTGGAGCAAATCTGAGTTCTCTCTATTCGTACCTTTTTAACAGACTTCAAAAGTTCTCTATTCGATTGTTATTTTTTTTATGTTTGTTATCAGAACTCCGTCATTCATGAACCGATTTGGAAAATTCATTTTGCGTTGGGTTCAGTATAGCTACGAAGTGGTCCCATATGAATTTCATCAATATTTGACCTTCTTCAAGTGTGTTTTTTTTTGTTTGATAAACGTATACTTGTTTATGGAACCAATTGATGAGACGAGCAAGTCGTTCGCCTGATGGTAAGCGCCACGCCTGCCTATAACAGCAGTGCCTATAACAATAACTTTTATTTCGCATTTTCTTTAGAATAGAATGGAATAGAAAACACTTTATTGCACTTAAGAAGGAATTACATTTTGAACATACTTTCTTATGATACATCACACATCTTATCGCTAAACAGCGATCTCCTCCAGACAACCGTATGCTATAGAGAGACATTATTTTATAGATAGTGTGCAGACACACGTAGGTATGTAGTTTTATAACATAATTAAACTATAGTTCTATAAAGTATATACTCTGAGCAATATACACTCGAGAGCAATGAATCCGGGTCATTTAAAGAATCCTAAAAATCTCGGAAACTAAAAATGCTAGGTTAATGCAATAAATTGTATTTAATAGACAATGTAATACTCCTTAAATGAAGGTATTAAAACTTCTTAGTTATTGTAAAGTTATATCATAAAAAAATCAAATTTGAAAAAGGGCCACTTTCGAAGATGGAACTACGAAATTACAGCATTTGGTTTTGCTTTTGTTTGTAATCTGTCATTTATGTGGGTACATAAACCATGTTGATAGTGCTCTATATTCATTATTCAAGCTGAAATTATGTCGCTTACGCCTGAAGAATGCACCAGAATACTTACAATGCTGGAAACCGGCCGGAGTCAGCGCGATACAGCCAGGACTGTCGGTGTGTCGCTGTCAACAGTACAAAGAGTTCTCCGACGTTACGAAGAAACTGGTTCTAACCTACGCAGACCAGGAACGGGCAGAACCAGGTGTACCACAGCACGAGAAGACCGATACTTGGTGAACACCATGCTTCGAAATCGCTTTCTCACAGGAACT
The DNA here is from genome assembly GCA_951640565.1 of Petrophora chlorosata. Classification (NCBI taxonomy): domain Eukaryota; kingdom Metazoa; phylum Arthropoda; class Insecta; order Lepidoptera; family Geometridae; genus Petrophora; species Petrophora chlorosata. The sequence continues at coordinate 3,782,710 of OX621189.1, read as the reverse complement.
GAACTCACCAATCAGTTTCGACGCCTCGGAGGAAGTAACCCAAGTGCATGGACAGTAAGACGTCGGCTTGCTGAATCTAACTTAAAACCCCTTAGACCTGCAAACGGCCCTAAACTGGAGCGTGGGCATCGTATTTCGAGACTAAGATATGCCCAGAGCCACGTAAATTGGAGTATTGAAGATTGGTCAAAAGTTATGTTCTCCGACGAATCAAAATTTATGCTCTACAAGCACGATGGAAGACACAGAGTGTATCGAAGACCAGGGGAAAGATTCAAGCAAGCATGCATCGAAGAAAAAGTAGCCTACGGTGGTGGGTCTGTACTTGTGTGGGCCGGAATTTCTTCTGAAAGTCGCACAGAGCTGGTGATCATAGAAAACGGCTCTTTAACTAGCGTAAGATATGTGGAAGAAATCCTCAATGATCACGTTGGTCCATTTATGGTCAATTTAGGTGAGGATGCTATATTTATGCATGACAATGCCCGACCTCATACAGGTAGGATTGTGAATGACTACCTTCAAGAGATGAACATTACTCGTATGGAGTGGCCAGCGCGCAGCCCGGATATCAACCCGATCGAGCATGCTTGGGACGAGCTAGGCAGATGCGTAAAACAACGAAACCCTCCCCCAATCACGCTTCGTGAGCTCAAAATTGCTCTCACAGAGGAATGGGAGAATATTCCCCAAAATCGTATAAGGAACTTGGTGTACAGCATGCCAAACCGCGTAAACGCAGTAATGGAAGCACGAGGAGGCAATACGAAGTATTAAAATTCAAGAAAATCGTAATAAAGTTCAAAAATTTCATGTTTCCTATTTTTGTTTTAAGGAGAGATCAGCAGTTTTTTTCTTTATGTAATTTTGTGTTAATAAAATGTATGGTGACTCATATTTTTTTTACTTTCATTTAAGGAGTATTACATTGTCTATTAAATACAATTTATTGCATTAACCTATCATTTTTAGTTTCCGAGATTTTTAACATTCTTTAAGTGACCCGGATTCATTGCTCTCGAGTGTATATACTTACTAGCTAGCTAAGCTAGTTTTTTAATGTATAGATTTCTTATTTAAAAATTGTTGTTAACTTAAGCAAATGAGATGCATCTATTTTTTGACATACTCTTTTATGTTTATAGCGACTGTATCTAAAAGGATTCGTCCATTTAAATAGTGATTAATTAAAAACCAATAGATTTCGATTAGTCACAGACATGTTAATGATATTTATGATCACTATGCTGTTATTTTGAGAAAATAAACGCCTCCAGTAAAAAAACTGAAACAGTGTCATTTTATATAAAACTAGCTGACCCGGCAAACGTTGTTTTGCCATATAAATAAAAAAAAATGTTAAGGGTGAACAACCCTTATCACTTAGGGGTATGAAAAATAGATAGTAGCCGATTCTCAGACCTACTGAATATGCATATAAAATTTGGTAAAAATCAGTGAAGCCGTTTCGGAGGAGTAAGGTAAGGTAACTAACATTGTGACACGAGAATTTTATATATATGATGATCTATCTGTATTGCTCAAAACGCCCTAAACGAAACGTAAACGAAGGCTCAATCGCCGTCACTTAGACGTCTTAGACCTATCTATAACGAAAACGAAACGCAAGCATTTACCCTCTTCCGTACTTAATGGAAAGTGATGACGCCGATTATGGGGGAGGAAGGAGGATGTATAGCCTGGAATATATGTTCCCATTCTTAGCTTTTTTTCTGGAACTGAGTGATTAGACGAGCAAGTTCGCTTGATGGTAAGCGCCACGCCTGCCCATAATAATTTCAGTGCTATCCAGAACTTTTAATACCATAAAAAGCACTGCGCAACACTGCATTGCGCACTGGTGCATTGCATTGGTGACGACACCCCGAGACATCAGATATTAAGTCTTATACCTATGCCCAGAAATTGGCTACAATGCCCTTCAAACCGTAACACTGTTACTGAACTTGGATACAGAATAATTGGCAAAGCTGTGGTACCTACCCAGACGGCCTTCCGCATACGGAAAACCTATCAAGAGTAAGATTTCCTCTCCCTGAATTTTGTGCTAAGTATATGTATAGGTACCTATCCTTCAGCACGGTCGTCTCGAAGATATTGCTATGAGCGATAACACTGCTAATTGTAATAACATACATTTTTTATTTTTTTTTATTTAATGTAACGAAGCAGCTCATTGTAAACATTACGCTTGTCCAAAATCGTCATCATCAGCCTGTGGCAGTTCACTGCTGGACATAGGCCTCTCCAACTGCATACCATTCAGCACAATGAGCATAAAACCTCATTGATTCAGCACGATTCCAGGCTACTTTTGATATTTTTATTTATTCTCACCCAGCTGATGATGATCGTCGCTCCACCTAGCCTGAGGGCGTCCTACACTACGTTTGCCAATCCGTGGTCTCCACTCAAGAACGCTTGTCCATTACAGTAATAATTGCAGCCACCCAGAATTTAGTTTACCAAAATCTTGCACGGCACTGCATGCACTGCACTTAGGTAAGTACTGCTTAAGGGCAGAATAACTGACACAGCGATTCTGCTAACCTAGACGGCCTCTCGCATACGAAAAACTTACCAGTAAATTATTAAATAGAAAATTTGAGTTTAAATTCAGTATATAAAATCAGATTTGTAGGACCCGAGCGAAAACGCACCCCTGAATTAAACATGAACTCGCTACGAGGCTATTTTTACTATATTTTCGAGGAATGCAATTTTGCTGAACTTCAGCTGGCGTGAAATGAGAATGTCTGGATGAAAATAGCTTTGATTACGATACACCTACGCGTTTGGTTTTATCATGCTTTTTATGAAGAACATGTCTGTACATAATTAGAAGATTCGCCATTGAGAACTCAAACTGATTGATTGAAACAAAGTTTTATCCCATTTGATTGACAATTACACAAAAATTAATAGTAAAAAAATATTTTTTAGAAAAACAAACAAAAACCGACTTTAAGACTATACCTACCTATGTTATTTGTATTTGTTGGTTCTTTCGAAAAGCGCAATTTCGATAAAATGTATATGAGACGAATCATCAAAATCAATTCATAATTGGCGGAGTAATCGCCTAACAAACATACAGTCGAATTGACCTCTTCCATTTCGGTTCCTCTATTTCCTCCTTTTCTTCCTAGTCGGTTGTTTCTTCCCTGTGGCAGTTGTTATGGGCAGGCGTGGCGTTTACCACCAGGCGAACGAGTTGCACGTCTCATCACACGACTCCATAAAAAAAAAATCTAAAAATCTAGTTAGAGGCAGGATCTATGTTTTTATATAGAATAAGCACATTGCGGTCGCACGACTAAAGTCCTCTATCTACATATAGCGCATAGTATATTATTATATACGCAACAACGTTGCGTCAACTTGTATACAGTCTTATTAATTTATGACTTGCGTGTCCGACGCAGAAGTCGCACTACCAACGCCACTGCTATTTTTTACTGTCTGGGGTGTCGTAAGAGAGCGGGTATTCGACCGCCATCCTCCACTCATAAAACGTAGACACACGAAGACGAAAGTTCTAGTGCGTTTATCTCTAGGCAGTTAGTTTATCGTGGCGATACAGTAAATTGGTTAATCTATTTTTTACGGCGGGCACTGTAGTTAACGAAATTACTAGATAGATAGAAGATAAAAAACACTTAATTGCACATACATTTTTACTGCTCACACTTTCTTTATTTTAAAGAAGATAGTTTCCAGAAATTAGTAAGTACGTATGTAGGTATGTAGTCTAAGAACTATTTATAATTTATAGGTATTTGATTATTGAGTTTCTGGTTTGCAAGCGCAGTTTAGAGGCATTGGACATTCCGACCAAAAATCAGTGCTAAGGTACTTAAAAATACCTTAACGTATGCTGAGTCGGCGGAACCTTTTTCTGACATCACGCAACATTGCAAGTGTAAAAGGCAGGCGTGGCTCCTACTACCAGACATTTGGTATTGATGAACCTTATTATTATTAACATTTAATTCTGTATTTACAAGTTAATTAAAACATATCTATTTAAATTTTAACGAAGAAATATCTAAATCTAAACTAAAATTGCTTAAATATATATACAAAATATAATAAAATTATTCATAAAGGCCTATTATTATTATTATTTAAATATCTGTGGTATTGACATATAAGCTCATATGCAGTCTACAATTATTTTATGAATACTGACAGTTAGCTGTTATTACCTGATGTCACCTTGAGTTGTCTAAGAAAATGATCTTGTTGTAACCATCATAATAAAGTAAATAAATGTATTACAGGAATAAAGAACTAACTCTTTATTACTTGCTCATACGTATGCTGAAGCCCCCCCCCCCCCCAATATAATCTAGGGTATGCAATGGAATCAGGCGTGACGTTGCGGAAATTCATCTCAAAACTGAAACGCAATGAAAATATGTAGTGTAATCCCGCTGAATATTATGTAGGTTGTTGTTAGAATAATATATATATATATATATATATATATATATATATATATATATATATAATAATTTAGGGTATAAGATATCTCTATTCTGCATTTCACTCAAAACCATTGAACCGTTGCAGCGTAAAGTTCGGACATTTTGTGCTGAGCCATTTGGCACCAGAAACTTTCTTTGTTAATGTATTTCGTATTGTCTTGTTTCGTTATATTCCTTTTTTATCTTACGTGTGTATTTTTAACCGACTTCAAAAAGGAGGAGGTTTACAATTCGACGGTTTTTTCTTTTTTTACGTGTTTGTTACGCGATTACTCCGCTAATTATGAATTGATTTCGATGATTCTTTTAAGCTATTGCATAGCTTCTATCGCGGGCCTTGAGCGTGGAGACCGAATCCAGAAATTCCGTAACGAAAATAACCTAACACCCCCCACTCCGAATGCTATGCAATAGCTTTACCGCGGCAGTCTCCGAGTGCCACACGTTTTTTTTGATTGGTAGGTCTAAAAGGTAGCAGATTGATACTACCTACAAGTAGTACTTAGGTGCTATATACATAGTATTTATCTGCTACCTATTAGACTTGGCTGGCACCGACTTCAAATATATGAGTGGGTAGCGCTTATGATAATTATATTAATATATTTTTCACTTTTGAGTGCCTATTTGTGGTTTTGAAGTCGGTTTAGTTTTTTTTGAAAAATAATTTATTCATTTACTAGCTGATGCCCGCGACTTCGTACGCGTAGTGAAGTATTCATCCTGCTTCCGACCATTTTCCGTCCCACCATATTCCCGTTCCAGTTCCCGTTCCGCTCGTATTCATATCTCGTTACCGTACCGTACCGCTTCTGTTTCGTGTCCTTTCCACTCTTATCCTGTTATCGTCCCGCTCCTATCCCGTTACCGTACTGGGCCCCAATTCACTATGACAACTTGGTGATTCCTTGCTTCGAGGAAACGTCGTATCCTTCATTAATAAACGACATCTGCGAAATTTGTATTATCTATGACGTGTCATATATATGTATATATGAATTTGTCATAGAGATGTCGTTTATATATGAAGGAATCGACGTGATTTCGAAGAAAGAAATTACCGAGTTTACATAGTGAATTGGGGCCCTGCTCTGGTCCTAATATTCCGTCCCACTTCTAGCCCGTTACCGTCCCGCTCCCATCCTATTACAGTCCCACTCTTATTCCGTTACCGTCCCTCTCTGCTCCCAATCCTATTCCAATTCTAACCTTTATCGTCCTGAACAGAATTCGTTGTATATATAATTTAAAAATAAAACTTATACAATTAATAAAAAAAATGAATTTGTTGTGTTGTTATTTTCACATTACGTCAACGTTCACAGCGGTCCATGCCTCTTCCACTCATATACCACATACGCACACACTTTCAATAAATAAAATATATGTTCATACTCTAGAAATAATTCATATGGCAAAACCACGTTAGCCGGGTCAGCTAGTAAACATATATTTTCTTTACAAACTTTACCACCCGTTAAAACCTGTCAGGGGATGGTGTTCAAAACAATGGTAATAATACATGTGTCAATAGTTTTTTTGGCTAAGTATATGTAAGTATTTTGGCCAAAAGTCAGTCGTCGTAGCTCCAGAAAAAAATATTGTAAGTCGCAGGGAAATGAGGATACCAGAGATTTCATGAAATCCCTAGAGATACGACGTACAGTTTTAATAAATAGGCTCTCGCCAGAACTCTCGCTTTGTCATCCCTTCGCACCACTCGCGCACTCGACCATCACTCCACTCGGGATGTCGCCGGCTCGCTACGCTCGCCACCTCTCCTCGCTTCATTCTGGCCTTGCGCACTCGTTTTGCTCAGGAACTCCTCGCGAGCTTCTGGCTCCGCGCTTTTTATATACACTCTAGGGGTAAAAGCTAGTCGGACCGCGGAGAAGTGGTCCTTCCTATACATGATTATACCATCCCTAGGAATTTTGCGAAATCCCAGATATCCTCATTTCCCGATTTGCGACACGTACGGTTAACGACAAAAGTTGCTGAATATTTGAAAATCTTCGATTGACTACACCTTGAGTATTTCTTACTTTTCTGAGTGTTGCATTTTAAAAGTCTATTAAAGTCTTGTACGAATAAAGAAATTGCAAAAAATTGCATTACGTTAGAATTCATTTCTTTTGCCTAGTCTATATACCAAATTTTGCTTTCACCTTATAAACAAAGGTTTTTCACTAAAATATTTGCCATCCCATTTAGACCTTTTAAGATGTATCTTCGATTAGTATTTGTACCAAATTTCACCGTCGTAGGTTTAGAAAAAATGTTAAATTCCACCTTGTTTAACGTTTTTAGAAGTTCATTAATATAGTGAGTTTCATTTTAATTTATTACTTTTGATTGGTCTGTATACGAAATTTCAAAGCTTCAACTTCATAAACAAAAATTCTCCATACAAACTTTACCAACCTGTATAACCCTGTTATGGGGATGATTTCAAAACATGGTGGAATACGTGTTTAGAATTTTATTGGCTGAATACTTGTAACAAATTTCAAAATCGTAGCATTGAAATATATTTGATACTTTCCACCCTGATTAACTTTGTTAGAGGGTGAATTTCAAAAAATGCCGAATTACGTTTCAATTTATTTCTTTTGTTATACTATGTGTACCAAATTTAATTGCCATAACTTCATGAACAAAGATTATCCATATACACTTAACCACCCCGTTTGAACCAGTTTAGGGATGATTCCAGCAAAATGGTGAAACAGGTGCTTGAAGTTTATCTGTTTGAGTAATTGAACCGAATTTCATCGTCGTAGCTTCAAAAAATGTAACTTCATTTCACCCTTATTAAACCTGGTTATGGGTAGATTTTAAAAAATGTAAATCACGTTTTAACTATCTCCTTTTTCTTAGTTTGTGTACCAAGTTTCATCATAACCACAAACTTCATGAATAAAAAAGATTTTCTATACAAACTTTACCACCCCGCTTGTTGGGGGATGATTTAAAAAATAGTGAAATATATATCTATAATTTCATTGGCTAAGCACATATACCACATTTCATCGCTGTAGCTTAAAAATAATAATCTTCACTTGCCACCCTGTTTAACCCTGTTAAGGGATGATTTTCAAAAATTATAAATTACGTTTTAATTATCTTCTTTTACCAAGTTTTATTATAGCCACGAAACTTCATAAACAAAGATTTTCTATACAAATTTTACTACCCCGCTTAGGCTTGTTAGGGGATGATTTTTAAAAAATGGTGAAATACACATCTATAATTTCATTAGCTTACCACGTACACAACATTCCATCGTTGTAGCTTAAAAATAATAATCTTCACTTTCCACCCTGTTTAACTTTTAAGGGATGATTTTCAAAAATGGTAGATCACATTCTAATAATGTTTTGTCAGGTATGTACCAAGTTTCATCGCTATAAACAAAGATTTTTTATGTAAACTTTACCACCTCGTTTAACCTAGTAAGGGGTTGATTTTTGAAAAATGCTGAAAACTTATTTATAAACTTGATCAAAAATAATTTATTTACCCTGTTTCTTTACTGTAGCTACAGTGTCGCATTAATAAAAAATCCTACTCCATACAAACTTTACGGCCCTATTTAATTACCTTAGGGGTTGATTTATGAAAAGTTACTGAAATCATATTTTTATATGCTTATGTTTAGTCAATTTACTAAGTTTCATAACTTTACTAAAAAAACCTACACCATGAAAACTTTACGACCCCAATAAATGACCTTAGGGGATGAATTTCGCAAAATGCCGAAAACAAGTTCTTATTATTTACACGCTTAATGCTCACACAAAATTGAATAACTACTGGTCAAGAAATAATCACTGTAGCATACATTATAGTTTCCGCATTCCAATCTAAAAAACCACACTAAACCCCCCTTAAGGGTTGATTTTCAAAAAACTGTGATACACGTGTCCTTTTATTTCTTTTGCATAGTATACTGCCAAAGTTTCGTGACCGTGCGACAAAAGATTTTTTTTTCCCCATACATCCTTTATGACCCCATTTGACCCACTTAAAGGTCAAATTTCGAAAAATCCGTTCTTAAATGACGCCTTCACTACTTGTAGAATACGTGGTCCAAATTTCAGGTTTCTATGTTAAGCGGTTTCAGCTGTGCGATGATTGTAGAAAAAAACTCTGTTCTTTTATTATATAGATTTCTTTGTGGTTGTCAAATAAATGTTTTTTTATTTCTTTCTTTCATTATAAGAAATAATAATTATACTTACAAACAAAAGTAATTTTAAAATTCCGCGATTCGAACACATATATAGTTTATGACAATAAATCGCGCTAATACATTAGTTTTATTTACCTCGAAGTAAATGAAACAAATTTTAACTTGAATGACTTAATCGGGCTTATTATCATAAACTTACATGAAAACTTTTGCATTAATAATATTAGTGGATTATGATTTATGATTCCATCTAGGTATCTACCAAAACGTACCTACCTAGATATAATTTAACCGACTCTTATCGCAGACCACATACTTTCTAATGGAAGCGTCTTTAAATTCTTACACTGACAAGGAAAAATATAACCCTTATCTTAGAACAAACGTGCAGCCAAGTTATATTCCCCTCTTGGACAGTTTCAGGGGAAGGGGGAGTTATTTCTGCGGACGTTATCTCAATGAAAAATAAATTCTATTTCCCGTTGAATATATTTCTAAAGAAAGGTGGTTGAGATAAAAATGGCGTGATCATTTTTATTGTTTCCCTTTCATCCCGTAGAAATGTTTTCTACGAACGGAAAGCCTTATGACTTCACTTAGAAGGAAATAAGCTAATAAGGAACACATAAAATAAACATCGTACGGATTTTATGTTAGTTTATAGGAGGCATTGCCCTTTACAAATCGATAGCTTCAGAGAACTGGTGATCTACTACCCAGTGGTTGTGGAGACCTACCACGAGGAGAGACCAACGACGAGTTCTCCAATCATGCTCGGTAGGTCTCTCGTATACGGAAGGCCGTCTGGGTGGGTATTACTGGGAATGTGACACTTTCCTTTTTGTCCCGGAAAACTGCGGGTGAAAACGCGGGGCACAGCTAGTATGAAAATGTAATAACTTTCGTAATAGTTTATACTTATTTACAATTTATTTATTTGGACACATAAGTATACTTATGCAATATACCTATAAGGTTCTGGATGGCACTGCAATTGTTATGGGCAGACATGGCGCTTACATCATTAGGCGAACGACTTGCTTGTCTCATCAATCAGTCGCATAAAAACATACAGTCACACGCGTTAACAAACTTTTTCAAAGACTTCAGTATTACTTACTCCAAGTTCTTGTCTACCAACAACACGGAGGAACTGGGTAGGTATATATTTCGGCCAAGGTGCGCTTACAATGGATCGTTGGCCACCACAATGGTGGGAAGATCCCAGCCGATTCGCTTAGGCCATTTTTGTTTACGTGGCGTTTATTGTAAGGCGCAAGTTCTGAGATCATAGCGATTTATTGGTGTGCTTTTTAATTTTTATTAAAAGGCGGATTTTTTGCTGGAGCTGTACGTTTTGTATATATGCAATTCGAATGTAGGTCATCGCAAAATACAATACAATTACACTTTATTGCATATCACAAATATAATTACATGAATAAAAATATAAACCTTGTCTAGGGTAATACAATTGGCGGTCTTATCGCATAAAGCAATCTCTTACAGACAACCTTGTGTACAGACAAACCATAATGTTTAAAACGTCAAGGCATTAAAAATAACTTATTAAAAAATATATGCACGCAATATATTCGTTTAATTTCATTATTAATTTTCCATTCATGCGTGTTTTTTAACCGACTTTAAAAAAAGAAGGAGGTTGTCTATTCGATTGTTTATTTTATGTTTGTTACCTCAGAACTCCGTCATTTATGAACCGATTTGGAGAATTCTTTTTGCGTTGGGTTCAGTATAGCTACAAAGTGGTCTCATATAAATCTCATCGACATTTAACCTTGGACACATTGAAGTCGGTTTTTTTTATAAAATGTATACTTGTTCTTAATGTTATTCACGACCGATCGTTTCTCCTATAACTTATACCACACGCAAGCTGAGTGGACAGTAACTGCCGGCCTTGCGATGGGACAATCGCGTTTAGAAAGGATGGAACGAAAGAACGAAGAACCTTGCCGCTTCCGAACTGAGGGCATTTCGAAAGTTATCGACCGAATATGACCATAATTATATTATTGCTCTTAATTATATTGCGGCGGTTCGCCTCCGGGTACACGCAAGGTCTCTATGGAGTCAACCCTGATTTACACAAGTAGTTTTACGAACGCGAGTAAGTCGAGCAAGGATTTCGACAAGTCACACATGCCGTACTAGTCCAGTCATTTGGTAGTTTTACCTAGAAAGTTTTCCGGGAGTTTTGAAAATTGGTAATTTTATAGATTTTGAGGTGTTCTTTCCGAATTTCAACTTTGCCACCTCGTATTTTTGCCGCTCGCCCTGCCATATTGGAAAAATGGCGCCCAAAAGCAGTTTTTTGACAATACCTCCTCCGACTTATTTTACGATAAAAAATTATACACAAAATGAAACTAGAGATAATTACCTACAATTTATGTATCTACCTTTTTCATAAAATCAATAGTTTTGGCGTACGAGCGCCGCAAAGTGTACTCCAACGCGCATGTTGGAGTACACTTTGACTTATTTTACAATAAAAAATTATACACAAAATGAAACTAGAGACAATTACCTACAATTTATGTATCAACCTTTTTTTCATAAAGTCAATAGTTTTGGCGGACGAGCGCCGCAACGTTCAACGCAACGCACGTGTTGGAGTACACATTGTGGCGCTCGTACGCCAAAACTATCGACTTCATGAAAATAAGGTAGGTACATAAAATGTAGGTAATTATCTCTAGTTTCATTTTGTATATAAACTTTTATCGTAAAATAAGTCGGAAAGAAGGTATTGTCAAAAAACTGCTTTTAGGCGCCATTTTTCCAATATGGCGGTGCGAGCGGCAAAAATACGAGGTGGCAAAGTTGAAATTCGGAAAGAACACATTAAAATATACTTAATTACCAATTTTCAAAACTCCCGGAAAACTTTCCAGGTAACCACTAATTTTCGAACCAAATGACTGTACTATACCGGGTTTTATTATTTTGAATTGAGAATAATGTAGTTACACCCATTCAGATCAGAACAACATACTCTAAAGCATTTAAATAATAGAACAGGTTATACACACATATATATTTACATAAATTTCAATAAACATAACACCTCAAGAGCTATCTTCTCAGTTCTCGTGCTAACAGGTTTAATAAAATCATAAATTGCAGTGCTTTTTATCACGTACAATAAATTTGTTATTCGCATTGCAAACATTTCTTATAGGAAACTTTTATTCTCATGGGTGGAGAGTAAGCCGGCCTACCCACTGGTCCCTTCAAGCGCTAATCGTATGTATATTGTGTTGAGCTCAGATTACGGTGTAAATTCAATGCGACAATGTTTTGTGATGCCATATTGTCTCATGCAAGTTGTATCTCAGCTTGTAGCTATCGTATTATTGTGTAAATAATGAGATCGATTCGATTTCTTGCCTGAATCGACATTAATTACCGTATCTCATTATTCGCAGTGAACCTATACCTTAATTTTAGCTCAACACGATATGCGATTGGCACTTTGCGGGACCAGTGGATAGGCCGGCTGATTCTCCGGCCATGCGAATAAAAATTTCTAATAGGTATATACATAAATATATTGTACTAATAGTGTCTTCGTCAAAATCAAAATCAAAATCTCTTTAATCATTTTGGCTTCACAGACGCACTTATGAACGTCAAATTATCACAATGACTCTACCGCCGTATCGGAAAAATGATTACTACTCTATGGTATATTATCACTGTATCCGGACGTACACAACGCACACTTACAAATCTCCTCCCCCAACCCCCGCGTCCAAAATATCGTCACTTTCTAAATAGGCATTATCGCGCGCGCACGCTGTTCACAACTCTCTCGCGAAGTCACCCTAGTCCTCACCCCGGGGTGCACACGTCGGACACCGAAACCTCAAAAGAAGACCTTGTGAGAAGAAAATAGTTTATTTAATATTAGTATTGGCGGGACCAGTGGGTACCAGTGGGTGGTGGATGTTTTGACACCGAATATTATCTTTTATTTTTACTATGTTTTCATGTGTAAAATTTTATTGAATCTATGACCTGAATGCTCAAGGTTCGTGTTCAGATGAAGCTACGTAGTAAACGTGTCCACTGATGGGATACTAACGTTTTATGTTGTTTTGCAAGAAATAAAACACAGTTCTCTACATTTTTCGATTTAAATTTATCTTTACAACCAATCACACTCATGAGCCGTTACACCAGTTGTTAAGATTAAGTAAGTACCAAAGGCAACGAGAACGTAGATAGATATTATAACTTATATCTCTACTTTAAGGAACAGACTAGAAGTAGACGTCAGTTCCAAGTTTTAACAGGCCTAGCGCACTCCTCACTGTAGGTACGAAGCTGCAAGTACATAGGCGGACACCGGCTGCGGGTCGCGCGTCTTTACACGTGCCGCGTCAGAAGAGATAAGAGCTATGCGATAGAAAGAGAGGCGCTCTGTAGATTGATATGACTGGTAGCTATGCAGCGCTACGCAAGCTGAACTGAATTTTATTGCGTCATGGCAAGAGTCGGTATTTGTTTAAATTTCTTTGCGGAGTGATGCTTCTGTCCCTTAGTATTCTGTGGTTTTAACTAAGTTAATGATGTCAGACTGGCGCCGTTGTCGAAGTCAAATATCATTTATGAAAAGACCACATCATACTTCCAAGAGTGCGAACCACCCATGGTACGAGAACCATAAGTTTTGCGGGAGTACAAATTTATAACAAATTACCAAAGGAGGTGAAGAATGCAGTTTCTTTTAACATTTTAAAAATAAACTAAATAGACACATACTGAACGACATAACATTACTAAGATAAACAAGTTATCAATCTGATGTTGCTTGCACTGTGGCGCCCACGTATATTCTTGCCTGTCATGTCAATATTATACGTCCAAACTAGGTACGATTTTATCCCTGCGGGTAGTTAGAAAATATTTAATGATAATATTGTCTGCTTTATACCTAAGTTACTTTTATATTCACAAAATGTCGAAGCACATAATTTACTTTAAGCCTTTTTTTTTCTCATATAAGTGAAATGTAATCTCACTTCACTTCTCTCTTGTTGAGAAATAAATATTCTTTAACCCGAAAGAAATGTGAAAACTGACTCTACCAATTCTTCGAAAACACGCCCGTTAGAGAAGATCTGCGGTATAGGTATCTCTTTTTTCAACTCTTTTATAATGTTTTAGAACATAACAATGAACAATCCAACTAATATTATAAACGCGAAAGTTTGTAAGTATGGATGTACCTTTGTTACTCTTTCACGCAAAAACTACTGAATGGATTTTGATGAAATTTGGTATGGGGATAGCTTATACCCTGGATTAACACATAGGCTACTTTTTATCCCAGGAAACCGCGGGTGAAACCGCAGGGCGCAGCTAGTGAAGTATAAATTAAAATTAACAAACGTCAAACTAGAAGAGCGAGTGAGATGTCCCATAGTCATAGTATCAGTAACAGAAAAATATAAATAGTAAATGAATAGGTATGACAGTAGCAGTTGGAGTGACCAGACCACACCAGTCCTCGCAAGTAGTTCACGTGACTTCTTGACCAGCCATCACCCCCTTGTAAGTCTAGAAAGGTCGAAAGTGTCTAGATTTTTAGGAAGATACATTCAGGGGTTGAAACCTCCTTGCGATTGTAAATGTACATACAAAGCGTGCCCATAGTTAGCCATAGTTCATGACACAGAACATCAAAACGAGGTTCCGTACCTCAAAAGTGTTCTTTAATTTTTGGGCAAACTTCAAAATTATTTATTTGTAATTTTTGTAACTATTTTACGTATATTGCGCTAAAATATACGAAATATAAAAACTATAAATTTATAAAAACACTTACAGTAGGCTAAATAAATTAAAAATGAAACTAAAAAAACATTTTAAATATGCACAATTTAACTTTTTCTTTGGTTTAAAATTTACATAATTAATTTTTAGAAAAAAACTTCCGACTTCAATGTATCTTCGAAGTACAGAGTCAAATATCGATAAAATTTATATGGTGGTCCCATATAAATTTCACAATTTAACTTTGTCTTCACAAAGTTTCACAATTTAACTTTTTCTTTGGTTTAAAATTTACATAATTAATTTTTAGAAAAAAACTTCCGACTTCAATGTATCTTCGAAGTACAGAGTCAAATATCGATAAAATTTATATGGGACCACTTCCCAAACGCAAAAAATTATAAAAAAATGATAAAAAAATACAATCGAACAGAGAACCTTCTCCTTTTTTGAAGTCAGTTAAAAAATAAGTCAGTACTGACAACAGTTCAACATTGAATTAAACTATGTTACTATATACCTACTAATATTATAAACGCGAAAGTTTGTAAGAATGGATGTATAGATGTACCTTTGTTACTCTTTCACGCAAAAACTACTGAATGGATTTTGATGAAACTTTACAATAATATAGCTTACACATCAGAATAACACATAGGCTACTTTTTGTCCCGGGAAACCGCGGGTGAAACCGCAGGGCGCAGCTAGTATGAAATAAAGCTAGTAGGTACCAGGCAAACGTATTCCATCTTAAGCCACATCTTCGCTCTCCTTTAGGCGAGATGTCGTCCAAAGCATGCCCATTAATCAATAAAAAAATCTAGCAGCGTTGTAAGTAGCAATAGTAGCATTAATATTCATAGGGCTCTTCCAACGCTCATATAACATCCGAGCACTCGGAAGCAACTGAAAAACAAAACAAAAATAATGAAATAACAAACTCATTGAAACCGAGTGAATAAAACCATACTGATCGAATCCTGTTAACCTTGGCAGCGCAGATGCAAAAGGAAGCTCGCCTGATGAAGGTCAGCCTTAAGGTTGACGATGGAGTACACTCGAAATACCAGAAGGTACTTCAATGTGGAACCGGAATCTCATAATGTCAATGAGGGTTCAACCAGGCCTAGCGCACTCCGCACTGTAGGTACGATGCTACAAGTACATAGCCGGACACCGACGACGGGTCGCGCGTCGTTACACGTGCCGCGTCAGAAGAGATAAGAGCTATGCGATAGAAAGAGAAGCGCTCTGTAGATTAATATGACTGGTAGGTATGCAGCGCTACGCGAGCTGAATTGAATTTTATTGTGTCATAACAAGAGTCGCTTTTTGTTTAAATTTCTTTGATGCTTCTGTCCCTTTTAGTATTCTGTGGTTCAACCTATAGTGTAAGTGTCTTAATTTGACAACCTCTATGGTGTAGTGTTTGGGCAGCAAAACTTTTATTCCCTATACTACGAAGCAGGGTGCAGGTTCGATTCCCACTACGAGACAAACAAAAGTTCTGGGTGTTGTGGGATCATGTACCTCGCTGCAGGGGAATCGTGTAACTTGAACACCGATCCCGATCGCTTTCAAACCTGTCTTGTGATCGGTATTTGTCTGACGATTCCCCTGCAGGTGCCTTACATTCTTATACCTAGCTAAGAATCATCTATTTATGTGATAGTTGGGGATAAAAATAATAACCAGCCAAGTTCCAGTCGGACTTGCGCACGAAGGGTTCCGTACCATTATCTATAAAAACGGCTATTATTATTTTATTCTATTCTTTAGTATTTGTTGTTATAACGGCAACAGAAACACATCATCGGTGAAAACTTCAACTGTCTAACTTTCACGGCTCATGAGAAACAGCCTGGTGATAGATGAAAAGACAGACAGACGGACAGCATAGGGTCCCGTTTTACCCTTTGGGCACGGAACCCTTAAAACCTGAAATCACTGAAGTCACACTATGCGAGCAAATAATATTGTCATTTTTACCATTGCGGTTTTCTTTTTTTTATGTATTAATGATTCAGAGCACGGCGGCCACTGCAGACTGCAGCGACAGACCGCACAGAAACGTTTGATATCATCTATGTATCTCAGAAGATGATGATGCCACTGTCACCTGCCTACGCGGCGCACCAATTTTAGATACTGTTACTGGTAGCCTGTGTCGTCCCAGTTTTGGGCAAAGGTTTTGGGCATGGGAGGAGCCCATGACTTGCGATCTTGTGTTTTTGTAGACCAACAGTCGCTAAAGGCGTCTCGTTCGTCCCGCCATCTCCTGCGCGGTCTGCCGCGACAGACAGATACAGCGCCAGATACCGTCTCGCTGTATCTGGCGTAATTTTGGTCCACAGCTCTTCTGGCATGCGACAGACGTGACCAGCCCAGTACCATTTTAGTTTTGCGCCTTTATTTGCTACGTCGGCAATTTGAATTTTAGATAAATATATATAAATCTCAGTCGAAAATCAGTGACCCTGCGTGTTCCTGCTACAGTATCCGCTATCTCGGAAGCATACGTTACCTCAAGCCCAAAAAAAACTGATCGCCTATTATAGGCTCAGGTCATTGAATATTAAATTGGCGGTCACAAAATGTATTCACAAATTGGTTTCTATTACCCACTTATACTAAGTATGTATCCAAATTGCAAATAACCAAATTGGATGTCGATTTAGCTCGACCATGACCTTTTCGTGATTGCTTCTTGACCGCTATGGATTTGAATATTTTTAGAAAACTTTGACCTGAGTAAGCCTGCGATGTTTATCGATGTCTAAGTATTATGTGGAAAGTAACTAAAATATAGTAGTAGCGGAATGGTGACTTAATATCTGATGTCTTGGGGCGATCAGCGCAACGCTTAGCTAGGTAGTGCTTTTTATGGTATTAAAGTTCTGGGTGGCACTGCAATTGTTATGGGCAGGCGTGGCGCCTACTAACAAGCGAACGACTTGCTCCTCTCATCACTTAATTTCATTAAAAAAACGCAATGTCTTAAAAAGCAGCAGTATGAACCATACTATGATTCAGTTCCTGGTCCAAAACTTTCCTTGGATCTTTTTTGGAAAGTTGGCATGATGTGATGCTATTTCTATAGCTATGGTGGAAATATTGATAGGTAAGTATTGGGGAAACGTTAACTGTCCAGGAAAACTCAAGTGTTATTTAAATCTTAAATAATAATAAAAAATACTGTGTTCCTGAGCAGGAACACTTCTATAGTATGCTGGCGAAAACACAACAGATGACGTGGAATCGTCTACGTAAGACGATATAAGAGGGATAGAGAATATTTCGTTGGTCGAAGCGTCGGCTCGGTTGCCAAGTGATCAAAAGCAAGGCGTCAGGACGGTACTCCTAAAACGCAGGTGCGATCCCTGCCCGAGCAATTAAATTTTTCTTCTTGCTAATTTATTTAAAATCTTCCGAGTGCTGCCCTGATCATCAGGCTCATTCCATGTTTGGCTAAGAAACTATATTTTGCGATGAAATCGATGCCTAAATTACAGGATTTCTACCGTATACAATTATACTTCACTTAGTCATAGTCTACTTATTTAGCTACCTTGACTTTTACCGACAATTGCTCCTTCCTAACGGTAATACAGATTTGTAGTTCACACGCTTCCAGCTTCGATGGCCTTGTCAGCGAATGGAACAGAAGCAACACGCATAATTCTATCGATAAATACTGACTACTAGGTTGGTGCTCTGGGAACTTCTCGAAAACACTTTAACAGGAGGGTTTAGACCACCAGTCACGCCAGATATATACCAGATTAATTTCAATAATCTATGCTTTAACTTAATTAAGTTTAAGCAGAGTTGATTGAGATTCATAGACTTTTTACGTCACACATTAAAGAGAAGGTCAAACGGATAAGTAAAAACACAAAAAGAAAACAGCAATGGAACTACGATTTTACTACGAGTTAGTGAAAAATCGATTCACTGAACGTACCGCACCCTCTCAAATCGATCTAAAACTATACGGCGCATCCCTAGTATCCTAGTAACCATAAAGAAATAAAATGAGGGTAGTTACAAAAAGAAAAACTATATAAAACAAACAAGCCTAATTTAAAAGCCATTTTATCACCGACACCCGAGGAAAATAAATCCCTGGATGCGCATTCCAACACGACCATCCGCCTTACCGACCACAACGAGAACGTTGGGCTCAACGGGACATCAGCAGCGGGATAATAATCCACCACGATAAGTGGATGGAGTTCAAGAGAACAACCACGCCAAGCCGCAGCAACATTAGCGCGGCGCCAGATCCGCAGCGGAACCGGAAGCGACGCCAGCCGCAGCACCACCAGATGAAGACATGCCGCTGGACTACAAACGGGGAAGACCCCTTACGGAACTCTAAACAATATAAAATTGTTGATATGGAGCTGCATCCCTCGAAAAACATGGTTTCCATGTGCAATTAAAATGTAAAATCCCCGACACAAAAGAACTATAAAAATTAAAGAAACGGCTGAACCGATTTTGATAAAACATGTCTAAGAACCACCGCTATAAAACCATTTCTTTCTTCATTGCTTTCAAATAAAAAATATCGCATCCAAATCGGTTCGCCCGTTTAAAGAGCTACGGTGCCACAAACACACATAATGGTCAAACTTATAACGCCCGTCCTTTTTGCGTCAGGGGTTACAAATCAAGTAACTGTCCAATAATCCAACTTACATTCTCAACTGCTATACCATGAAGCCCATGAAGATATGATTGTCTTGGTTAAGTTATTTATAGTTACATTTTTCAACATTCGATGTCAACTTTCCGCCTGTGCTACACAAAGCTCTAATAAAATATGTCAGGCGCATCGCGGCCGGTGCGGCCGCGCATGACAATCGCCCATTCAAATAGGCCGCAAAGTTCAACGCACACGCTATACACCTGCTAATTTCAAAAGGTATTTACTGCCTCAACTAACCACTCTGCAAGGTGCAGTCTAAATGCGGGTAATGCCAGCGAAACAAGAGTGGAGAGGCTAGTGGCTCACATTCACCTGCGCCGGCGACGATTCCGCAGTCGCGCCGCATCGCACCGCGTGTTTCCACACCTTCCATTTTCGAACGTTTTTTTTTTCTATCTTTGTGTTGTGCCAGGATTTAGGACGTGAGTTTTTAAACGTAAGTTTTTAACTTTTGTTATTAATTGCCAGTTCATGTTTGAAGCTCAAATTATTCGCTGTTATTAGCGAACTTGTCTAGAAACTTTAACGTTGTTATAAGTTTTCCGGCAAGTTTTCCTTGTGAGGGCTTTATGGAACATGCTGGAACTTCCCGAGTGTTTGCGTTGTTTTTGCATGGAATTTTCTGTACATACACTTTTGATTAATGCAGTACTGACAAGATTATGTCATGCAAGCTGCGTATAGAAGGTGAAAGTGGATGTTAGCAAAGATGTGAAAGACGGACTTTATGGTCAGTTTGTTTCCTTATTACCTGACCGGTACTTAGTCTTATCTAACTCTAGTCTAGCATTTCTCTATTACTTGGCAATAACTCAGTTTTAGACGTATTGTTCGGAAGTAATCATAAACTTATCGACGTTGAAAAGCTAATACCTCATAATTAATTTTTTTTTAGTTCTGTAGATAGGCTTATTTGCTTCATCGTCAATATATCAGTTTTATACCCAGTCTCTATTTATGATCCCTTGAAATGAGTGATTCTAAACCTACAAGTCCTACCACCTACAAGTACACTCGTTCCACAAATACCTGTAATATTTTTCTGGTCATCACTCTTTTAGTCTTTTTCCCACTGCGTCACATGGAGAGAGAATGTTAATATGCAAATTATTTACTTTGGTAAATATTAATTTCTACAATTAGCTATAATGCTTTGATTCTCACTGCACATATATCTTCTTTCTTCTTATATATAATATTCTCGTGTCACAATGTTAGTTACCTTACTCCTCCGAAACGGCTTTACTGATTTTTACCAAATTTTATATGCATATTCAGTAGGTCTGAGAATATATATTTATTTTTCATACCCCTAAGTGATAAGGGTTGTTCAACCTTAACATTTTTTTTTATTTATATGGCAAAACAACGTTTGCCGGGTCAGCTAGTATGGTATATATATATATATATATATATATATATATATATATATATATAAACGATATATATATTATATATAATTTACAATTATATTTGGCATATATAATTTATAATTAGCTATCGTCTTTACTTCTCTCTAATTGGCCTTCCACATCTTAGAGTACAGTATATCAGTTAGAGAACATAGCTGTAAGTTGTCCTATGATAATAATATAAACTAAATCCCCAGGACCCCATACCCAGAACTCCGCCCGCGTAGATTTCGGTTTTATATTAATAGTTATGCCCCAAGGAACTGTGCGCTTTTCCGGGATGAGGATATCTAAGTCCTATCTTAGTACCTAAAACTTACCTTTAATTAAAACCTGTTTAGTCGCCGTTAAGTGGTAACAAATACACACACATTATAATATTAAGTAGGGTACCAAAATACCAGTTCCAAATCCTGATATAGCGTAATATATTCTTAATCTATGTACCAAGTATTACATTAGGTATTACCGTATTTAGATAACAAGTTTCAAACCAGCTTTCTATTAAAAGTATTTATACCTTTTACGTAGATACGAGTTTTTTTATTGCAATCAGCTGCAATAGGAAGCGAGGGCCATAAAAAAATGAGCCCAAATACAACGTGCTAAAGACTAAGGTTAGACTGGGCAACATTTTTTTTTATGTAACTGACTGACGAGACGAGCTGGTCGTTTTCCTGATGGTAAGCGCCAGCCCATAACAATAACAGCAACACCAGAACTTTTGCAAAATCCTGCGCGGCGCTGCACTGCGCTCGTCACCCTGAGACAATTAGCTGTTGCGTTTCGTAATGCCCAGTAATTTCGCTCGCTACAATGCCCTTCAAACCGGAACCTGTGTCGGAACACAGTAATGCTTGCGCTCTATATTTAACACTAGCTACTCCCCGCGGTTTCTTCCGAGTTTACCAGGGAGAATAAGTAGCCTATGTCCTTTTCCATGACCTAAATAACTTACGTACCAAATTGCATCAAAATCTATTCAGTAGTTTTTGCGTGATTAAGTAACAAACATCCATCTATACATCCATCATCTATCCTCACAAACTTTCGCATTTATAGATTAGATTAGATTAGATAACTCTTTATTGTTTCACCACCAGAAAACATAATAACAAAAAGTACAATAACAAACTTAAAACTATAGTGTTACAATGGGCGGTCTTATCGTTCAAAGCGATCTCTTCCAGACAACCTTTATAATATTAGGAAGGAATTATTAGTCTTTATGTAGGTACAGTCAGCGACATAAGTAGCTGAACTTTTACAATCTTTCAATCGACGGTAACACTGAAAATACACAAATTACATGCATTTTTATGCAATTTTCTTATTTGCACAGGATATTAACAGACTTTTTAAATGCAATATTCAGAGCAATAAGCCAAATATTGAAGGTGTAGTCATTCAAAGATTTACAAATGTTCCGCTACTTTTGTCGCTGACTATATCATATATCATCATCTAAGGCGCTACAGCCCTGGGTGGGCCTTGGCCTGGTCGAGAATTTGTCTCCAGACAGGTCTGTTTCTGGCTTGCTGCCTCCAGCCTCTAACACCAATCGTCTTCAGGTCTTGCTCTACGCCATCGAGCCACCTTAGCTTAGGTCGACCACGGCTTCGGCGACCATCCGGTTTTCCATCTAAGAGACGTTTAGGTGTCCGGGTCTCCTCCATACGCTCTACATGGCCTAACCAGCGAAAGCGTCCAAGTTTCTACTATATCATATAACGTAGTATAAAAAACCAAGTTGAGTTCTGAAGTTATTTTATTTATATAGATACATTTTGATTTTGTTTCACCATAGAGCTAGATAGAGAATTTTGCTGTCTGATATTTTACTAATGTGTAATTTGAAAAATACCAGCAAACCTCAGAGTGTTACTCTGAGCAGCAAACCCTCCAACCTCTCCATTAGTACTTCGTAACCATGGTTCCCTTCCCAGTCATAAAATTTTGCAACTTTTGTTTTAAGACCTTTTTAAACTGGATATTTTTCGTAAATTAGCTGTTTCGTTTTTTTTCTTAGTGTAATAATATGTTGCGTAATTTGAATTTTTGTCGGTACATAATGTCAAAAAAGGTAAGTAGATACTTTTTTATTGAATCCCCCGAAAACATTATAAATAAAGTTTTCAAACATATAATATTTATATAATATCATAATTTATTAAATATCTAAATTATAATACCAATTAATAACATGAAACTAAAACTAAAATCTTAAAAAATATAATACTAAAATATATTATTAAAAGGAATCCCTGTAGGCAAGGTTCCGAAGATACTGGCAGCGTTCCCACTTTGAATAGCTAGACTAATTCTTTGTCCGAAGTAGCTGCCAGCTCTTCGGTCTCCTGTGATGTCGACTAACCTTTTTGCTATTTCTTTAAAAAGCTTTATAGCGTTAGGACCCCACGGACCAAAGGTCTCGACACCGAATGGGACAAAATCATAATCGTTTTCAAATTCAAACTATAAAATAAAAACTACGTAAGACAAGGCGGTATGGTCCTAGAGACTTCAGCCTGTCCAAACGGGGGATTAAAAAAAAGATAATTCTTTTTATTCGTATCGTAGTCAAAATCAATGTCAGTCCTAGTGCTTCAATAAAAGTGGTGGAACTTTATTTTCCATGGACTTTTTGGTAAAACATAAAAAGCAATGTTTTCTCTATTTTGTTTCATTTGCCTACACTCGTGCACGTTTACGAACACGAAGTGGTTAATATGCCAGTAGGTCTTAGAGTAGACAGCCAAAACTTTATCTGAGCAGTAGGTAGATACTTAAGAGAGATAGAGTAAGTAGCAATTAAACAAAAATTAAAACGAAAAATAAAGAAATTGTCAATAGTCGTAAAAAATTGCTACTTTTATTGATTGGAGTTGTGGTCGCAGAGCATTCTGGTATTTAAAAATTAAATATATACAAAAGGTGACCATATGGGCCGCCCGCCGTCGCCAGCTTTTTGGGCACCTTACCCGCAGACATTGACATAAATTCTTTTTTATCTTGAAATTTTCTTTTTAATTTTGTTGCAAATGTATAGTATTTCACTATACACCTACTCGAAGCTGGGGTGGGTAGTTATCAATATACATATATATATTATTGGAAAATCATCTAGCCGTTTGATCGTTAAGAAGTAATGAATAGTGAATACTGTGCCTGTAACTATTTTAAGAACTACAAACGCGAGAATACATAGTCTCGCAAATAAATAATTTTATTGATTGATTGATTAGTTCAACAGAATCATTGGTTTTGCATAATCCTTTACGGTTATTAAAGGTTAATGAAATATTCATTTAATTAAAATTTTATACAACTCCGTGGGACAGGGGTAGCAGCAGTGCCCAACCTTTGCAGTGGGCAGCTCTTCGTGGTAGGTCTCTCGTATGAGGGAGGCCGTCTGAGTAAGTACCACAGATTTGCCAGTTATTCCACCTTCAAGCAGTAGTGCGCAAGAATTACTGTCTTCTGGTTTAAATTAAATTTTAGCCAGTGAAATTACTGGGCATATCGGGGTGATGAGCACAATGCAGTCTTACACGCAGTGCTTTTTATGGTAAATGTCCTGGACGGTACTGCAAATGATATGGGCAGGCGTGGCGCTTACCATCAGGCGAACGACATGCTGGCACGACATGAGTAAACTATAGCTTGCCCGATTACTTTTAAGAAAGTGTCTTTCCTGAAAACACCTCCTGTTTTCATTATTTAGAACATGTTTTCTTACATTACCTGCCGCAATATAAATAAAGGATAATGACTTAGGAAGCCATGATATCCCCCTTTATCAAAGGACCAAGGTAGAGTTTATGTTAAGGTCTGTGTCGAAAAGGGTCGCGGGAATGACTTGTCAGGTCCAACATGAATTTTGTAGAGATATTTGGTCAAAGGGTCGGGTAAGGGGTGACCGAGTAAGGGATCATAACATTTTATGAAATTGTAGAGTATAGAGAAAAGATGTTACGTTATGGAAACGTTGTTGTGAAACAAAATGTTATTATTAAAGAAAACTGATTTTATAACAAAACAAGTATACTACATTTCACCAAAAAAACACAAACTTCAATGTATCTTCGAAGTCCAAGGTCAAATATTGGTGAAATGTATATGGGACCACTTCGTAGCTATACTGAATTGAACGCAGAGATTTTTTGAAATCGGTCAACAGTTGGCGGAGAAATCGGTGAACATACATAAAAATAAATACAGTGGAACATAGTACCGCCTCCTTCGTCTGCGCATTTATTAACCGACTTCAAAAAAAAGAAGGTTCTCTGTACGATTGTATTTTATTTTATTTGTTACCTCAGAACTCCGTCATTTATGAACCGATTTGGAAAATTCTTTTTGCGTTGGGTTCAGTATAGCTACGAACTAGTCCCATATAAATTTCATCGATATTTGACCTTGGACTTCGATGATACATTAAATTGGTTTTTGTTTTTTTCTAAAAATTAATTATATTCGCTTTATTTACTTAGTTTTTTTACAACCATATTTTTTACCTTCAGCTTGTTTGTTTTTATGAGGTTCCTAATAACTTTTTAGAAATAAAACACTCACACAGTCACTGTTAGTATATTGTCACTGATTTTAAGCACAGTTCACCTAAAACACGACATTTGGAATTTATATTAATTAAATTACTCCAGCACAGTGCCTTTGGTGGGCTGACTTGACCGGAAGAGGAAATTTAGCATGGCAATACTAAACACAGCTCTTATTACTAAAAGGTTTTCTAACTGTTGGTCCTGAACAGCTCTTTTTCACCTCGAGATGGTTAAACGTCCTAAAAAGGTCAAGTAGGGTTGCCATTACAAGAAGAGACTGTACGTTTAAGTGCCTTCTCGTACTTTTATGAGCGATTGATTTTGTTTCATGTACTTGACTTCAGTGTAGGTACTTAGAAACGTGTAGCCTGTACAGTATTTTTTTTTAATTTTTTTTTTGCATTGATTGGGTCAGCGTAAATTCCACGCTCTCATCTGCACCCTAAGCTTGGACCGGAGACAAAAATTTTATCCCCTGTTTATATCCCCCTTTTGTTGGACGAAAGTGGATAAAACAGGGGATAAATGGTTTTGTCCTAGGTGTATCACGCTTACCCAGCAATATTTGTTCACTGTCGACTTCAATTCTGATGTATCTTCGAAGCCCACGGTCGAATATCGATAAAAAACTATATGGGAGTACGTTGAAGCCATACTGAACAACGCAAAAATATTTTCCAAATCGATTCATAGCTGAGGGAGTTCCCAGGTAACAAACATTAAAAAAAAATACATTCGAATTAGGAACCTCCTTGCACATGCTGGTTTGATTTTAATAACATTTGATAGAAAGTGATGAGAAATATGAAACTTGTTCTTATTAAAGCATTGAAGCCAAATCCCACAAAGGGGAGAAGAAAAAAAAAGCATTGACACTGATTCTGAGTAATAACACAGAATACTAAGTACTAAAAAAGTATCAAGACTAGTTTTTGCTAAAAGTCCTAGGTCAACTGGACTGGCTACTTTGAGAATTTATTTTTTATATTATATTTTAAATGTTTCTTTTTTATGTTGTCATTTTTAGGGTTCCGTACCCAAAGAGTAAAACGGGACCCTATTACTAAGACTCCGCTGTCCGTCCGTCCGTCTGTCTGTCCGTCTGTCACCAAGTTGTATCTCATGAACCGGGATAGTTACACAGTTGAAATTTTCACAGATAAGGTATTTCTGTTGCCGCTATAACAACAAATACTAAAAAACAGAATAAATTAAATATATAAGGGGGCTCCTATACAACAAACGTGATTTTTTGGCGTTTTTATAGATAAAGGTACAGAACCCTTCGTGCGCGAGTTCGACTCGCACTTGGCCGGTTATTGCTAAAAGTCCTAGGTGAACTGGACTGGCTACTTTAAGAATATATTTTATAAATTATATTTTTGAAATGTTTATTTTTACGTTGTCATTTTTATGTACCATTTTAGTTTTGATTTTACTACCTTCATTTGAAATATAGTTATTTATATCTCACATCTCCTGCTAAAATATTAAGGTTAAGGAAAATGGGTGGATATATTATTGTAAAAAATTACAAACAAAACACTTTCTTTTATATTTTATTTTATTAAGACTTTATTTACAGAACCAATTAACAGTTATGAACAAACATATAGAATGATAAAAACTAAACTAACCTACAACAAAATTAAAAAATGAAATTAAATATAAAACGCAGAATTTAGGTCACCGTCTGCGGGCAGGGTGCCCAAAAAGCTGGCAACATTACCTCGTTGAATGGCCAGACTAATTCGTTGGCCGAGGTAAGCGCCAGCTCTTTGGTCACCAGTTGTTTCTATGAGGCGTCTGGCCAGCTCTTTAAACAGAAGCCGCGCGTTCGCCCCCCAAGGCCCCATAGTTTCAACCCCAAACGGAAGAAATATGTATCCCTCACCGAGTGATGCATATTTCCTCCGCTTGAGGCTCTCTGCTGCTTCTGCCGCCGCTCCTGCCACCCTTGAAGTACCGTTGAGGTGGGACGGTGCTAGTGTATCGGCACAAGTGGCGTCCCACACCAACGGTCTTCCACGGCACCAAGGAATTAACGTCATGCCGTCGGGCCTCTTGCCATCGTCACGAGAAATACCATTCGGCTCTAAAACAGCCGGCACGTGAACGGTAGCAAGTGCCCGACGAATGACGTCATTAAGGGCGGCATGGCGTGAGAGTCGACCTGCACTGCGGCGGCAAGAAAGACCATGGTGGCCCAATTTGTCTACTTCGCCGCCGCAGTGACAGTTGTGCGGTTCTGTTGTCGAGGTGCCCAGACGCAAACCTATCGCAATCGAAAAACTTGTATTGTCCAAAAATGTTCCCACATTGGACGAAGGGATCGCGTGCAGCCAGTAGCCTGATTCCCGTTCGCTTGTAGCAAGGAGACGAGCCCGGTCTGCAGCGTCAACGCTGTCTCTGACTAAAGTTCGTTGAGCGTTTTTGCAGAGCGGCTCGTCCCATTGCCTCTGCGAACGGAGGCATTTTGGGAAATCCACACTTGGACAGGCCATACTCCACGCGTTTCTGGCCTCATCAATGCCCAGCATCGGCACAGTGCCAATAGATGGTGTGATAATTTTGGAAAATAGTCGGCCGGTGCTGTGAACAGAGGACAGAAACGCTGGCAGAGCAACACTTGAAATTTTGCGGATGCCAATACCCCCAAACCTAATAGGAAGGGAGGCCTGGCACCACGATTTATCCGAAAGAGAACAATTTAAAATTTGGGTTAAAATGTGTTTGACTGAATCATCCAAACTTGACAAAAGATCAATATGGTTCCAGAAAGGACAACATCGAAGAACATAGGTAAATTTTGGAACAAAAAGGCAAAACCGAATAATGTGGAAAGCAACATGTGAATGAATTTTCAGAAGACGATCAGTAGTTTCAACAAATTTTTGGCGTTGTTCGTCGATGAAACCAGAAAATGAATTTTCTAATACCGGAGCACCTAGAAGACGAAGCGATTCTTTGTTTAGGATTTTAAGATTTGGGGCCAAAATATTAAATTTACTAATTAATTCATCCCTCTTGTCACAAGAGACCACGTCTGACAGAAAAAGTTCACATTTTGAGAAATTTAGTTCTAAACCAATTGAATGAAATTTAATTATTAAAGTTTCTAAATCTTCAAGTACAGTTTGCGCATCGCCTCCTAGAGTACCATCGTCCAAATACCACATGTTTAATTTTGAATTTAGGGAAGAAATTATAGGATGTATGGCGAGACTGAAAATGGCCGGTCCGAGTGGGTCACCCTGTTGACAACCAGAACTAGAATTAATCAAATGGTTTCTGTACAGTAATTTGGAATCGAATCCATAACATTGCCAAAGATAGTTGAAAGTTTCTGGAATAGTATTTTGAATTTCGGACAAAAGAGTAGATCTGTCGACAGAGTTAAACGCATTTTTTACGTCCACTTTCAATAGCACCTCTCCTCCGTTGTGATGGATGTAAGTGCGTAAGGAATGAATTGCCGCTTCACAACCACCTTTGCTCCCAAAACCCAACTGCAAGGGCTGAAATTTGTCAGTGAGTTTTGGAAGGATGTGTTTGCAGCAAACTTTAGAGGCAATCCTTCTGTAGGTGCAGCCTACGGCAATGGGCCTAATACCGCCATCTTTTTTTTTTAAAGCACATAGACTTGCGCCGTATAAAATGGGAGCAATTTCGACCGGAACTTTTCCTAAAAGCATGTAATTAATGAGAGCAGTGATGTCTCTCAAAAGGACCCGGCCAGCATCTCCCGTGGCCCCAAACACCAGATCTTTAAGGTGTTGAGGAGTGAGACCATCGAGACCACCGGCCGAACCATTCTTGAAAGACATCAATGCGGCCTTGACGTCTTTTTCTGTTACTTGGAGGGCCTCAACAGGTTGAGACGATGAAGTCTGGGGGAGGGGAGGTGCTACGGAGGGTGGATGTTTCTCAATCAGAGCTGACAATGTTTCAGGTGAGTCAGGGGCAATAACGTCATTGGAGAAAAGAAGCTGAGCAGCTCCCTTCACGTCGCCATCACTCACCTTGATTTCTACCTTTTGGAAAATACTATGTTCTGAGTGTGGACGTGTTCTGTGAGTAGGGTCATACGAAATATTGCTATCCCCGGCCAAATTGTAGGGGGGGATGGAACAATTCTTTTTTATGGATGAGGTGAGTGAGTGTTGAGTGGTGGCGGCGTGAAGGACCTGAAAAGTAAAAGATAACAGTTGTTCCCAGGCACGTTCTGAATTTTCATTAATGGCTTTTTGAATTTTAAAAGATAAATTTTGAGCTACGGCGTTTCGTGCACCGCGGGGAATGCGCTTTACGATCGGTGTAGCTGATTTTAAGCCAGAAATTTTTTGCCAGAAAGGTTGCGAAATGGATGATTGTGCCAGAGAATTCGTTGAAAGACCCACGGACGAATCTTGGTGACCTGAAGGTGCACACTGAGTAAGATGTTTGTGGGTCTTACCAATGTGAACGTTGTGGCCACGCTGGCCTTTAAAAAAGCGCGGCTGGGGACAATGTGGGCATTGCATGTGCTCACCTGAACTACCGTCGTTAACTCGTCCAATGTGGGAAGGACCCGCAGACTGTGACATCAAATAAATATTTTGTGGTGGTTTTACAATCAGAAATAATATTAATATTACAAAAGTAAATATTAGCAAAAACAGAAAAACAAACATAAAAACACAGGACACACTTTAACTTGACATCTTGACTTCAATCAAAGAGAAAATTACTTCAATCATAAAAAGACGCAGCCCGCAGGCGCGCCGCTGCTCGGCGCCATGCGATTTTCAATACAAGCCTTTTTTTATGTAGTTCTAGATACGAAAGTGGCGAATCTGAAAAATTTGTGGTGATGGTTGCTGTCATTCAGCAAAACAAATAAGTTTGAGCTTTATCAGCTGATTTTTACTAAAATATCAGGGTTGTGCCTGTCCAGGTAAATTTTACAAGGCCGTTATATGACAAAATGGCCTGTATTTCAATAAAATATAATATTTTATATTTTATGTAACTAGTCAGTATGACAGTTTTTTTTTTCATTCATTTTCGTTTTTTTTTTTTTATTTTATTTATTCATTTAATTCAGGCAATATTAAAGTACAACAAAGTAAAATTAACAGAGGCCCATAGAATATATACCTGACAGACTAACATATATACAAAAAATAAACACTAAAACTAATATACTTAGTAGCATAAAGTATAGAACTCCAAACATAATAACCACTCGAAAAATAATGATATCAAAATTTTCTTCGGCAGTGTGCGTTCAAATATTGAACAATACCTACTTGGCTTCAGAATTCTAGTTCTCAAACTTAGATTTGTTTCACTTAGATTTCTTTCAACTGTTGAGTGGTGGTAGTCATGGTGATAATTTGACGTTCATAAGTGCGTCTGATGCCAAACATGTATAAAGAGATTTTCATTTCATTTGATATGAATTACTGCAATTGTTTTTTTTAATCTGTTACTAATTTAGGCGTTACTGCTCATACGTACATAAGTAACATACTATATTTAACTTAAGGTGAACTTGGAATTGACCTAGTTATCTTAAACATAATTTCTTAATTATATGTATTATAATTATTTATGTATATATATATATATATATATATTATAATACTATGTATGTATTATACTCATATGATATTATATGATTTTACTAAGTAGTTATTATTATATAAGTACACCACCGTCTTTTGTCGTTTCACAAATCCTCTCCATCCAAAGGTTGTCTGGAAGAGATCGCTTATTAGCGATTAGACCGCCCATTACTAATTAAATTTTTAAGTTCTATGTTTATTTGTTCTTGTTATGTTTTTGGTGTACAATAAAGTGTTATCAATCAATCAAGCAATTTCATTATCATATATGCATGTATTGGCTGTCAGTTTTCCTAAAATAAATAAATAAAACACACTTTTATAGAAGCCATTCAAGCGGTGTCTCTTACGTGCGAGAGTGCGGTTTGTACTTTTCTTAGATAATCGTGGAAAAGTTTTGCAAGATCCGGGCAATTATTCTAATTGCTCATTGATAATTGCATTCTATTGCATACCTAAAATGGTATATTCACAATTATTTTACCGTAATTACTTACCAGCTTGGTTATTGAAAGTCACAATTGTCGACCAAAACATTATAATTTGCGATTATTTTAGGACTCGGTATTGGTGAAATCTGCAGTAAAAGCAGGCCTAGAGCACTCCTCACTGTAGGTACAAAGCTACAAGTACATAGCCGGACACCGACGGCGGGTCGCGCGTCGTTACACGTGCCGCGTAAGAAGAGATAAGAGCTAGGCGATAGAAAGAGAGGCGCTCTGTAGGTTAATATGACTGGTAGGTATGCAGCGCTACGCGAGCTGAATTGAACTTTATTGCGTCATAGCAAGAGTCGCTATTTGTTTAAATTTCTTTGCGGAGTGATGCTTCTGTCCCTTAGTATTCTGTGGTAAAAGTTTAAATACATTCGCCGTTTTATCCGCCATTTCACGGGATAAAAAACCTATTTGTTAATCCAGGGTACCTATAAGCTATCTCCATTACTTTTATTCAAATCTGTTGAGACGCTACAGCGTAAAGAAGTAACGAACAGACTAACATACAAACTTTCGCATTTATGATATTAGTGTTATAGAACCAACATCACTAAAATATATTTACACATCAATTTATAATATTGCCAATTACAGGTTCGTACTTTTATAAAGGCGCTAGTGATAATATAGATTAACGGACATATTATTTAGTAAAATGGTAAAACCGCTAGACAAATAGCGTTTAAATGTAAACCTAGGTAAGTCAAGAAGCGACATCACTCAATAGGTAACTGAAAGAAATACTTGTTTCAAATCGATTGATCATTTAGATTTAGATAATCAAAAACGATCGCAAAAAGTATGTTAGCATCAAAGCAAACAAATATTACAGCACCGGCAAGATTGCTCAAGGTAATTACCATACGCCGCAGTACATTGCTGTTCCCATTAGCAATGATCGTACAAACGCCCTGACAAACGCTTCGATGGTTCATTAACATTTTGTAAGTACCGTCTTAAGTCGGTCAGTTGAACTATTTGGGTTTTTCGCTTATGTAACAAGAGGTCGTTTGCATGAATGGTGCCGGAGGCTTGTTCGAATCGTGGTCGGAATTATAACGTTCGTTTTATCCGTGTCAATTGCTTTATTGACAGCCTCTAGAGAACTATGATCTTCGCATTTATAGTTTGAATCAAGAACTTCTTTGAGGATATAATAGTAATATTTTGTTTCAGTTGATTGAAGTGGGAAGGGGTGGTTAGTTTATTTGAGTTTGGATCGGTTTTCTTTCTTTAATCTAAATATGCAAGCGTACCTAATATTGCCAAGCTTGGCACTTAGCATTGGGCGAACGATTTTCTCGTCTCATTGATCAGTAGCAGTAGGCTATCGGTGAATTCACTTAAAACTTAGGTACTTCATGGATTTTAACGTGGTTTTTACCATCCTTTACATTTTCTTCGACTTTATTTCTTGAGAAAAGTACGGTGTAAGTAATTCGAAATACATTCAGATCGCACGTACAGTCATTTTTAACTGACTTTTAAAAAGGAGGAGTTTCGGAGGTTTGCGACCTCAGAACTCCGTCATTTGTAAACTGATTTGGAATTATTTTTTGCGTTGGGTTTATTCTATTTTCAACATGGTCCTATATATAGGTATACATTTCATCGATATTCGACCTTGGACTTCGAAGATACCATTATAATTGAAGTTTTTTTTTATTCATAAATTTATATATAATTTTGTTAAAAAATTATTATTCATATAGAAACCCGAACATAAGTAAAACGTTTCATTAATCAACACCATGAATAATATAAATTATCTTCTAAATTTTATTTACAAATATCACCTCTACCATTTTACAGTAAATTTTCTCATGTCCTATTACAAAACTAACTCACTTTGCATACAATCGAGCCTGGGTCCTTACAAGTCCTATCCATTCTAATTGCTACTACAACCCAACCTGACCTTGCAAATTACTTCATATGACATCATAAGAATTCTCGACACACAGCCTACTAAATAACTAAACAGTAAGGAGCTAGTGACAGTATGGACTAGTATGTGGAAATTGGCTTAGATACTAGACGTACATGAGAGCGTGTGCCAGCGAAATTACTGAATAATAATACTAATAATAATAATTACTGGATAAAGGCCAGGGGCGACTTTGTGGCGAGTCGTCGGTGCGTGGCGACACTGAGCCTTACCCCGAGATTCTCCCTGGGGCTAAATGAGACCCCTGACCCCCGGCTTGCCTTAACTGGCCGTCCGGGGGTGGAGATGCAAGAGCTAAGAACTAAGCTCCAAGGGTGGAAGTGTTAAAGGGTATAACGCCGGGAGTAGCGTTTAAGTGAAACTGCAGCACACCTCTCGACACCCTCTAGCCACCCACACCAACGTTGCCCCTTTCATCGCCAATGAACGGCGGCCCTTATAGGGGGCCCGTTTAGTGGGTGGCGAGTCACCACCTGCCAAAATATTTTCTTATGAGGTGGAACTGGCAGGTGCCGAGGTCTCATATCATAGACCAGCTCTCATCCATTAAAAATTCACCTCTATAGCCCAATCATAAGTAACTTTCATATCTTCAATAATAGTCCTCGCACTTATCGGAGGCTGTCTTTGATTGCATCTTCTTAATGATGCACTTAGAGACAGTCCCCGATAAGTGTTGCTCATTACATATCTAAATTAAATGCTCTAAGAGTCCTCTACGTGTTTGACTCATGTCCCGCGCAAGCCTTCCAACGGACCGGGTGTATAACCCGTGAGAAAGAGCGACATAATTACTGGATAATAATAATTACTATTTTTTTTACTGAATAATAATTACTAGGCATTTGAGATTGATATCTGATGTCTCAGAGTGCTGAGCGGAATGCAGTCCTACGCAGCGCTTTTTATGGTATTAAAAGTTCTGGGTGGCACTGCAATTGTTATAGGCAGGCATGGTGCTTACCATCAAGCGAATGACATGCTCGTCTCATTACTCAGTTCCATAAAAAACACAATTTTAGATTCTCAATGGCTTGCATAATAGGATGCTGTTGGGGCTGCCACGATTTTGCAGTGCATCAGGGATGTTCGCTGATGAACGCACAGATTACTTCTACGCCATTATGCGTAAAAGAAGCTCTTCCGGGAGTTTACGCTTTGGATTCGCGGCGCAGACACCGCGCGAATCCAAAGCGTAAACTCCCGGAAGAAGGACATCCTAATTGTCCGAAACCTGGTCGGAGTTATCCGACACAATCATAACGTGAGTGTAGCCGTTTATATTTATAATGAATACTAGCTTTTTCCCGCGACTTCGTCCGCGTGAACGAATAAGGAAGCCCATATTCGATTATTTTACTAAGACAACTGTACTACAATAATTAATTTAAACCCGACTTCAATGTATCTTCTAAGTCCAAGGTCAAATATCGATGAAATTTATATGGGACCACTTCGTAGCTATACTGAAACCAACGCAAAAAATTAAAAAAATCCAAATCGGTTCATAAATGACGGAGTTCTGAGGTAACAAACATAATTAAAATACAATCGAACAGAGAACCATCTCCTTTTTTGAAGCCTTTTTTACTATTTATAGACTTGCATTTGACCGCTATCTCAGCTGTTGTTAAGTGACGATGCGGTCGAAGTCGCTCAAAAAGGTCCGATGTTGATGTAACATACCAATCCCACCCTACAATCTAAGTTGGACTAATGGTACCAAACCCTGAAAAGTTCAGCAGTTTCCGAGTCTATAGATCACAAACTCACAAACAAACAAACAGACAAAAATTCTAAAAACCGCAGATTCCTGTTCAGTAAACCCTCTAAATATCTGTGCACAATTAGTTTTTGAAAAATATCTTCAATGTACACGATTGGTTCAGTTCCATTTTTAACTCAAAAAGGCCGACTCAAAAAGGAGGGGTGTTATAAGATTGATCACTATGTGTGGCACGAAACGATTTGGATGCGGTATTGAAAGCAGGTTTATGTTTTATCAAAATCGGGATATCCGTTATTTTGTTTTTATAGGTATTTTGTGTCGGGGTTGGTAAAAATTTTAGGCCCGTGTCCCAGCAGTGGGAACGTAATGGGCTGATGATGATGAATTTTTTTTTTATGTAACTGAATGACAAGAGTTTTTGCCTGATGGTAATCAATACGCCAGCCCATAACAATAACAGCACCACCCAGGACTTTGTTTTGCAAAATCCTGCGCGGCGCTGCACTACGCTCGTCACCCTGAGACAATTAGCTGTTGAGTCTATGCTTGAATGAATATGCATGGTTTCGTCCTTACTGTATCTTTTCCATCAACACATTAGAAAAATTAATATACAAAACGCGAATGAACTTGCAAAACACCGCACGTTTGAAGCCGACCGTAAAATAAATTCGATTGCTTCGTTCGTTTCTATATAAATAATGTATTAGATGCTTCGTAGCTACTTGGGCGTGTGAAGGAATGAACCTAGGCGCAGTGTAACATGTCATCGACTCAAAAAAAGTCCGGTTGCCACTTGCCACAATGGCTAGTACACCGTACGTGTACGCATTTGTTGTGCAATACACCGCACCGTACACTGTTTAAGACGCCATATGACGAGAGCGAGTGTGGCTCAGTGGAAGCATGTGCGACTTTCAATCTGACGCATCCGAGTTCGAATCCTGCTGGCCCCGCACCATGCCGCATATTCTTCTCTATTTCTCGCCAACTAGCGAAGCTACTTAAGTTTTTTAAGCAGGTACAGGAAGGCTGTTTGTACTTCGCCTGCGAATCAATGAAAACAGGTCCCCGAAAGATTTTTTATGACGAAATGTGCTTACGTTTGACAACAACTCACCTGATGGTAAGCGTAGTTGCGGTCTAAGGTGGAGCACGTTTGCCTAGAGGTGCATATTCACTCTTGTCTTAAAGAGACCCATTGGAAGGAAATAAGGATTCCGGTAGAGAATTCCACTCCTTAGCAGTACGTATAATGAAAATATACTTGTATGAGAGTTGTCCAGCAGGGCAATCATGTATCTTTTATTTCAATCAATTTCAATAAGAAACCAGTTTCGATGATGGTTTTGCGATCACGTAACCCGTTTGTTGCAATCAAACGTCAACGAAAGCTCAATTGATAAAAATAAAATTGATAAAAATAAGTTTTGACAAAAAAAAGTTTATATCGATATATAAACCATAGACAAGAGCCGTATTACACATTAAAATTGAATAGATTGGGCGTATACATAATAATTTATAGCACAAGTAATCGATAGGAGCACATTTAAAACGAGACATAAAAAGTTACATGATCGCATTTTATCGATTGAATTAAATTTCTATTGCACGTTAGTCCGAAACATGCGATGTTCGCAACAAACTTACGTACCCTGCTGAGCTTCGTCATCCCAAGTCACCGATCGCAATATCTCCACTTTGGGGTGTAACTTACGGACGAGGACTTTGTGATAGTAAACTCAGTTGGTACACCGGTATTTTAACCAATGCGTGCGCACCGATCCCGAAAAAACAAATTTTAGGCCGGATTTTTCCAAATAGTACCTAGTGGTGCAGAAGCGCTCTTAATCTTGATCCATCTTAATCTCTCTATCTTAATCTTAATCTATATAGGTACTATTATAAAAATGGAACTGAGCCGATTTTGTACATTGTAGATCTTTTTTAAAAACTAACTGGGATCGACTATTCTCAGGGTACTGAACAAAAATCCACGGTTTTTAGAATTGTTGTCTGTTTGTTTGTTTGTTTGTATGTTTGTTATCTATAGACTCGGATCCTTCCAAACGGATTTTAATGTGGTTCTCAGCTTTTGGTAGCATTAGTCCCAAATTAAATGATAGGGTTACATCAAAATCGGTTGGGTGAATACGAAGATGACCTCTTTCTAGTACGCGTTCTCATATACTGGGGCGGTCTTGCTAAGGTAGTCTTGGAAAAAATACGTATGTGGGCTTCCTCTGTCGATCACGTGGACGGAGTCGCGGGAAAAAGCTAGAATAAAGAAAGAAAGAAAGAAAGAAAGAAAATACATTTATTCCGGACATCACACAACATTACACTGAATATATACATACTAAAATAAAGACAAAACAAAAAACAATAAAAACAACACAGTGAAATGTTGCGCGATGTCAGGAAAAGGTTCCGACTCAGCATACGCTAAGGTATCTTAAGTAGGTACCTTAGCACTGATTTTCAGTCGGAACCCTTCCCATGACATCACGAACAATCAGACGAAGATGAGAAACACGAAGACGAGAAAAAACAAACATTAAAACAATAAGAAACAAACATTAAAATTCTATAAAAAACAAACATAAAACACAATAAAAAAAAATATATATATATATATATATATATATATATATATATATATAGAATACGTAAATGTAACCGTTCTTCACACAGTCGTTATAGAATAATTGAGACGAAACCAAGTAGGCTTTGGAACACAAGAACGTTCTTGTGACATATCAATTGTATTTTGAAAATGGCTTGTTGCAAGCCATTTTCAAGAATAAGCAAGCCATTGAGAATCAAGAATTTCGTAGTGAAGTTTGATTGTAAGTTTTTCAAAATATTAACCGTGAGAATTGATTTTTGGATAAAAGCGAGTGTGGCTCAGTGAGAGCATGAGCGTATTTCGATCCGACGCACCCGAGTTCAAGTCCTGCTGGCCCCGCACCATTCACTTTCTGTTGTGTGCAGATTTTACACACGCTCTGAAAACGGTAAAGGAAAACATCATGTGGAAACCGGTATGTCCAAGAATTAATCATGAAAATTCAAGGACATGTAACACCCGCACTGAGCCAGCGTGGTGGATTGCGGCCCGTACTCTCTCTATGAAAGAATGCCCATGTCCCAACACTGGGAACGCAATAGGCTGATGATACGATAAGAGAGTTGTTTCTAATTAAAACACTTATAAGATATCAAAAACTTTTGTAGCAGCACATGTTTAAAAACCGATTCCAATTTCCACCACAAAGAAGCTTTATTAAAAAAGTTTTGTTTTCTTCGTAGTATTCTCAATTAAAAGCTGAAGCAAATTTGATCCATATTTATTAATATTAACATAAACTTTTCGGCTTATCCCTAAATCCTACAACGTTATTTTTTGTTTTGCTAATCCGTGTTTATCAGTTTGTTGATTCGATCCCAGAGTTTAAAGCTCGTTTGTTAGATTTTAATAATAAAATTTTACATAAAGCTACCTCAATTGTGCAAAGAGAATGAAAAGGATTACAATACGATACAATAAACTTTTAAAAATCTGATGAAATGGGCTTAGGTAAGGTACGTTTGACAACAACTCACCTGATATTAGGCAATGGCAGTTTCAAACAGAGGTTCAAGAGTTTCAACCTCTGTTTGAAACTATCATTAATGTTAGGCGTAGTTGTGGTCAAAGGTTGAGCACATTTGCCCATGAGTGTCTATTCACTCGGTTGTAATTGGAAGGAAATAAGGATTCCGGTAGGGAAATTCCACTCCTTACCATTAAGTATTCAAAGTCCAAAAGTTTTATTCAGTTTTAGCATCGCAGACGCACTTATAAACGTAAATTATAACAATGACTCTACCACCGTAAATGAACCATTACTCAGATAATGAAAGAGTCAGTGAAGCGCTTTGTGCGGACTGGTGGTATGTGCACAACGTATGGGTGGAGTGTCTCTCCTTGCCTGGTGATCCTAAGAAGGAATGGGGATGAAGGAATCAGCTGATACAGAGACCCGTATCAGCTGATTCCTTCATCCCCATTCCTTCCCCATTCTGTTTACAGACGTAAACAGAATGTTTCTGAAACCAATGTCAAACTATGCTCATAGTTTTGACCTAAATACTACCGAAAGTAAGTTTATCGATGTAAACAAGAGTTTTATATACATTTCATAGTGTTTTCTCAGCAGAATATGTTGTTTGACCTTGATTGAAATATTATCTTGCGCTCAATATTCGATATTTTGCTAGCACCAGTCGTTAAAGTACGCAGTTTAGATCTCTGACATACCTAAGCGGCGGCGGCGTATGCAACTATGAATATCAACAACTATACACATGATATAAAATATAATATCTAATTACTTATAATTACAAAGTTTTGGGTGGTGGCGTAGAGTGTAGAGTTGTTTTCAGTAATAAAGGCATTACATTCGCCTGTTTAAAAAAACATACATGTTATACGATCCAAAAGTGAACGGATAAAAATACAATAGCAAAACATATAAATTACATACACATATATATTACATATTTAACATAGCCATCTCTCGCTCGTGTGTGGAGCATTATACGCGACCGTCGGCGTGGTCACATCTCATGTGACATCGACGATCTCTCTCAACTTTCAACTCTCAGCTCAATTCCTGTCTCGTTCTCGTTGGTCGCTTAGGTTTGTCCGAAACATCCGGAGCTTAACGCTTTTTATGAAAATTATGTTGTTAGTTATTTCTTGTGTACTCGGTCTTGTTGCCGTTTTAATATTATTTTTCCGTTATACCTGACCTTTAGCTCGCTGTTAGCTTTGCACGGTAAATTAATTAAAAATGTCTTGTCTTGTTACATGTAAATTTTCATAATCTCTTTAAAAGCGGAAGTTTTTATATTAAATTTTATAGTACACAGAGTGCTGAAACTTTTGTGGCAAAGTTTTTAAATATAAAATTATGTGTAGTACGCATATTAATTTACCTATGATACATCTGTATATATACATTTATATATATTTTAAATCATTTAAGTGTATAATAGTTTACATATATCCTACTTATTACTGCACACTGTCGTGTTGCACATTTTGTTTTCCTTGCCCTATGGTTATCTGGAAGGCTCGTGTCGTGGCAGTGAGAATGAAGATGATATCTTTTCCGAACTGTCTGTTGCTTTGGCGTGAATTGTCGATAAGACCGACTGTAAAGAACGCCACGACAGTTAGTTTTCTGAAACTAACTATACGGTATAAGTTATAAGTATATACCTAAATATATATAATTAATGTATATGTAAGTAGGTAGTATATGACATTATAGTTTGTACTCTTTGTACATACATATCATAATTATCTCATTTACGATGACACCCCCGTCTCTTAGTTTCTTTAAATATCGGTTGTCTGTAAGAATATCACTTTAAGCGATAAGACCGCTCATTAAAACACTTTTGTTTTTAACCCCCGACGCAAAAAGGAGGGGTGTGATGTGTGTCTGTCTGTGGCACCGTAGCTCTTAAACGGGTGAACCGATTCGGATGCCTTTTTTTTTGAAAGCCGGTTTTATAGCGGTGGTTCTTAGATATGTTTTATCAAAATATGTCGGGTATTTAAATTGTTGACTCACTTCAAAAAAAAGATTAGGTGTTTTTTATTTAATTTTTTTATGTTTGTTTCCTCAGAACTCCGTCATTTATGAACTGATTTGGAAAATTCTTTTTTGTTGGGTTCAGTATAGCTACGAAGTGGTCCCATATAAATTTCATCGATATTTGACCTTGGACTTCGAAGATACATTGAAGTCGGTTTTTTTTAATAAAATGTATACTTGTTAATTCATATTATTAAGTTTGTTATTTTGCTCATTGTTGTCATATTGTTATACAATAAAGACTTATCTAATGTAAACTAAGTACCTAAGTTTAAGTACCTTTTTTATTTTCAGCTACCACTTAGGTACGACGATTATTAAATTACGACAGCGCCTAATCGACGCCAATTCAATCAAACCAAACATTGTAATTATTTTACGAACCACTCAACCATTGGTCCAAATATTCCCGTAATACAGCCACTCCAATATTTACGACTATAATAACCACGAATATGTTATTAATTCACAAAATAATTGTTTTTTTCACGACTAGGAAATACAACTCAACTCAATGCCAAATGCAGTAATATGATTTTCGCGTGCATCGAAAGAAAGAAAGAAAAAAAATAAGTTTATTATTAAACCATGTTATACTAAAAACAGAGGTAATATGTAGGTACAGTTAAATGAAATTAGATGGTCATAAAAGGACACAACTCAGCATAATGCGCCATGACAACGCGCTGATTTTCAGTTGTGCCCTTTTTCGTGACGAGTAGTTGCAAATTAACTTATAAGTAGGTAGGTAGTACCTACCTCTATGAAATTTAAATCAAACTGTCCAACCACGGCACCACGCAAAGTTAAGAGGGAACGGCACGCTAAAATTTTCATACAGATAGAGAAAACGTTTTTCTACCCCTAAACATTAACCAAATTCGATGAAAATTGGACATGTAAGAGATGTTATCATTATTAAGGTTTGTAGGTATTTATTTTTTCGATAATTCTTATAGAATTTGAATAAATGGACTCAAAAAACTCGATATTTACTCGATTTTTTTTTGTCAAATGTCACATCTAATTTAACATCTACTATTTTTGCAATTTGCAAAAGAATAAATAAATTCATCTTCATGAATTTATTTATGAAATTCATAAAGATGAATTTATTTATTTTTCGTAGTCAATGTAAGTATTTTTAATAGTAAATTATATTTACACATAATTGGAGTCCTATAATGTACACCACACTGACCGCAATATTTCTATCAAAATTCCTGTCCATCCAAAGGTTGCCTGTAAGAAAGTGCGCATAGCGATAAGGCCGCCCGTTGGACCCACTGTTTATTAATTTTGTTAACGATTGTATTTCCTGTGTGTTTGGTATTCAATAAAGCATTTTATATTGTATTGTATTGTCAATGCTGCATTGCATATCGGTTTAATCGTTGAAAAAATATTCTCTCGAGATTAACCAGAAGACACATCACTAGGTACTTTTCCACAAAAAGTAGCCCGTCCGTATGCGCTTGCCCCATACCTGCCGGCGGTATCCAAATTCGGACAGGTCTGCTATGGCAGGGCTATCAACTTTTACCTTTACGCATCAATAACATGGGCTTCGAGGTGAGACGTTAAGAAATGCTAGAAAAAACTGCATTTTTTGGCCTCACTTTTTTATGTATACTAACGTTTGCAGTGGTAGGAAAGGAACTCCCTCTGCAAGGCCACCTTGAAAAGTACCTCAACAAATCATATCAAACGCCAGGCAGTAGTGTGCAAACATTATTGAGTTTCAGTTTAAAAGGCACTGTTTTAAGTAAAATTA
Organism: Petrophora chlorosata; assembly: GCA_951640565.1. Classification (NCBI taxonomy): domain Eukaryota; kingdom Metazoa; phylum Arthropoda; class Insecta; order Lepidoptera; family Geometridae; genus Petrophora; species Petrophora chlorosata. The sequence continues at coordinate 3,740,300 of OX621189.1, read as the reverse complement.
CTGTGCCTTTATTGTCTCAGGGTGACGAGCGTAGTGCAGTACCGCGCAAGATTTTGGAAAACCAAGTCTTTGGTGTTATTTTTAACTGTGATGTGCATGTGCGTTGCTTACCATCAGGCAAACAACTTGTACGTTTCATCACTCAGTCATATAAAAAAATCTCGACAGTGTTGCAGCATGCCATCCCTTCTCAGATTTCCCTCATCCCATCTGCAGTCCCACCTTCTTCCTACCTTTAAATTGACAGATATCCTAACGACACTGTGGTAACTTGCCTGTCTTAGAGATGGTCTATAACAATTAGAACGTTATAGACTGATTATGAAAGGCACCATAAAAATCTGCAATTCAAAATCAGAGTAATGAATGAAGGAAGTAAGTGTGTATGTATCTGATTCAAGATCTGCGGAACTACCTAATGCAATTTATTACCATACCGGAACACTTAATGCGCGTTACGTTATACAATTACTTAAGAACTAATAAACTTGACTTTTTTATGATACTGAGTTATGATTTGTGCAAGTAATGCCTGATGATAAGCGCCTCGCCAGCCCGTAACATTGCAGTATACCCAGAACTTTTAATACCATAAAAAGCACTGCGTAGAACTGCATTGCGCTCATCCCCCGAGACATCAGACATTAACTCTCATATGCCCAGTAATTTCACTGGCTACAATGCCCTTCAAACCGGAACACATTTATGCTTGCGCACTATACTCCTTGGCGGCAGAAAAGCTGGCAAAGCGGTGGTAAATGCCTACCCAGACGGCCGACATACAAGAGATTAGGTCTTTAGTATGTGGGAGGCCGTCTGGATAAAGTTAATTACTTACTAATTAAAGTACTAAGGCATATGTAACTTTTTATCTGACTTCATTTGTAGGCACATATGTACCTAAAAGTAAAATGTCACTTGCCTATAAAGAAGTTAAACTGTGCAATTAAAACCTACTCTAATTAGGACCCTCGTTAAAAAAAACTTAGTTCACACAAATTAAATGTGGTGGAACTTTGCAAGCCCTTTGTGAAGCTTTTTGCTTGTTTTATAGAAATATTTCTTTAAATATTTGGTCCACTTAATTTTGGTCTTTATAAATAAACTAGCGACCCGCCCCGGCTTCGCACGGTTATTATACATACAAACCTTCCTCTTCAATCACTCTATCTATTAAAAAAACCGCATCAAAATCCGTTGCGTAGTTTTAAAGATTTAAGCATACATAGGGATATAGGGACAGAGAAAGCGACTTTGTTTTACAATTGTTTTTTTAATCGCACCAGCAACCTCAGTGGTGTATGAGATTTGAGCCAACCTGCCCAACCACTACACCACAGAGGCTACTGACATTGAAATAACCTTGTAATGATAACCTCCCCATAGCAGAAATGATGCAAAAATGATTTTTTTACATTGGTATTTCTTTCTAGAGACCTTTCACGTAGGTACCTACATACCTAGTAATGTCTCTTGAACGTGAGGGTTGGATGAGATCGTAATCAAACACATGCGAGCGCGCGCATCACGTACCTACCAATGCGAAAATACCTTTGTACTCTACTAAAATGTTAGTACCTAGTCGGGTAGAGCCGTGACTTTCCTTTTTACGATGACCCTTTGATACCTATCTGGTGGTACTTTGATACCTATCTCACTTGATGAAAAATGTTAAACTGGTGGTAATTTGATACCTATCTCACTCGATGAAAAATGTTAAACTAGTGGTACTTTGATACCCATCTCACTCGATGAAAAGTGTTGAACTAACCGGTGGCACTTTGATACCTGTCTCACTTGATGAAAAATGTTGAACGCGTGGTACTTTGATACCTGTCTCACTCGATGAAAAATGTTGAACTGGTGGTAGGTACTTCGATACCTATCTCACGCGATGACAAATGTTGAACTGGTGGTACTGTGATACCTAACTCACTCGATGACAAATGTTGAACTAACTGGTGGTACTTTGATACCTACCTCACGCGATGAAAAATGTTGAAATGGTGGTACTTTGATACCTATCGCACTCGATGAAAAGTGTTGAACTGGTGGTAGGTCTCTTCGTATGCGGGAGGCTGTCTGGGTGGGTACTACCGCTTTGCTTGTTATTCTGCTGCCAAGAAGTGCGCAAGCATTACTGTGTTCCGGTTTGAAGGGCAATGTAGCCAGCGAAATTACTGGGCATATGAGACATAATATCTGATGTCTCGAGGTGATTAGCGTATTGTAATAATGTGCTTTTTATGGTATTCAAAGTTCTGGGTGGCACTGCAATTGTTATGGGCAGGAGTGGGGCTTACCAGCAGGCGATCGATTTGCTCGTCTAATTATTCAGTTAAAAAATGTAAAAAAAATGTCTCTAATACATCGATGTATGGCAGTACGGCTAGTATCGCGCCTGATGTTAAGCGACGATGTGGTCAAAGATGAAGCACATTGATCTGTAAGTAGACCACAGTTCAGCAACTGCTCAAACCCGTCATTTTGCCATTTCTTAAGATCCTGTGCCAACACCATCGATTTAATTACTAGATCTCTACAACATCACTGGCACATTGCGCGCAATAATTACTTAGTAGGTAGGTAAGTTTGGTACCTACTCCTAAAAACATCATCATCATCATCGTCAGCCCATCACGTTCCCACTGCTGGGACACGGGCCTCCTCTCATAGAGAGAGTATGGGCCATAATCCCCCACGCTGGCTCAGTGCGGGTTGGTGGATGTCGCATGTCCTTGTTTTTTTTTGTAATTAATTCTTTGACATGCCGGTTTCCTTACGATGTTTTCTTACACCGTTTTATGAGCGTTATTAAGTGTTAAATCCGCACATAACTTAAGAAAATACTTTCGATGTATTTTCGATTCGACGCACCCGAATTCGAATCCCGCTGGCCCCGCACCTAAAAACGTAATATAGAAAATATGCCGCATATGGCCGTTTGACCTACTGATCATCAGAAGCATCAATTATTTCACATCACTTGTCGTGCCATCAGATATAAGCATCAGTCATAAGCTACTTCGATTCTTAGAAGTCTTATCTCCGCAATCTGACCGGTCAATACCGATACAAAACCGCCAGCCCTAGAGATGTTACGTCAGTGAACTAATTGCGCGCTTTCACCGGCCAATGTTGCAACACGACTCATTTTTGCCGAGGACGAGCGTTATCATCACATGCTCTGATGCAACGTGTCGCGTGAGAAAACGCATTGAGATACCGATTTGGTGATGCGAGATCTTATACCGCGTCGTATACTTATACCAAAGAATACTATTTCCTTATACTAGTAGTCTGTAACAGATCTGTTACGAACGGCTAGAGCTACGCTACGAGCGCTACAAGCTACTGGAGATCAATTGACACAATGCAGGAAAACGTGAGAAATATCTATTTTCATGCTGACTGTACCTACTACCTATATATTTTTTTTAATTTTTTTTTTACGCCTAATAGATCCATGTTTGGCCACTATCTCGCCTGATGTGAAGCAATGATGTGGCCTAAGATGCAGCACATAGATCTAGAGAGAGACGGCAATAATAAATTGTTTAATGCATTTGAAAATCGTTTCAAAAATATGAAGTCTCATGAGATTGTTTCTCGTAGCTACAGCAACGGTTGCCTTCTAACTGCTCAGCAGTTTACCGGAATTTAGTTTTAACAATTTGGCTGTTTCTGTCGTGTTTGGCTGCTGTGTTGAATAAACAAGTATATGTTTTATCAAACAAAAAAACAACTTCAATGTATCTTCGAAGTCCAAGGTCAAATATCGATGAAATTTATTTGGGACTACTTTGTACATATACTGAACTCAACGCAAAAACAATTTTCCAAATCGGTTCATGAAAGACGGAATTCTGAGGTAACAAATATAAAAAAAATACAATTGAATAGAAAACCTTCTCCTTTTTTGAAGACGGTTAAAAAAGTTAATGCATGTTCCATCTGTCTTAAGAGTCATATATCGTGCCATGTGCCATAACTACGTACCTACATCACGCTTTCATATTCAGACTATTTCCTCAGTCTGACCATAATCTGTGGTCTTACTCAATTCGTCATTTGTTTTTCACAAATCTTCTGACTCTGATGCAATGCTGGTCGCGTGAGAAAACGCATTGAGATGAAAATGATGAGATTGCATTATTGAGATGACACGCGAGCGTCATTGGACGGCGACTTAAACTGGAACGAGTTTTATTGTTGGAACGGAAAATTACTGGCAGATTGTAGGAGAAAGTGTAAAAATGGATTTGCATGCTAATATGTAGTACTATTACGTATTCTGTGGTTATGTAGAGTACTCTGCTTCAGCTTTATGTAAAAATCAGCAGCTCGTCTGGGAAGGTTCCGTATTCAAGAATATGATTCCGTGGTTTCCCGGGATAATAAATAGCATAAATATTAATGTTTGGAAACTATCGTGAGTCGAAATATTCATTATAAATATAAACGGCTACACTCACGTTATGATTGTGTCGGAATAACTCCGACCAGGTTTCGGACAATTAGGATGTCCTTCTTCCGGGAGTTTACGCTTTGGATTCGCGGCGCAGACTGCGCGCCTCCGCTCGTTCCTGCCGCCGTGCTAAAACCGGTGCAGGCGCGGGGGGCGCGGGCGCAGCGTGGGTTTGTTTATCCCGCGCAGCCATGTTCGGTGGTGTGGTGTCTTCATCTGTTGAGCTATCACCGTCTTGACCAATCAGTCGCTGGCACAAAGCACTCGTTGTATCCGCTTCACGGCTCCATAAGTTGCTGTCGGAACAAGAGCCACTGAGGATCGGCGATGTATACACGCCCAAGTTTTCAAATGCATATATACTCATAACTTTCATAGACAAGTGCACGCAAATATTTTTCAAATATATGTAGTCATCTTATTTGTCATAATACGGTAAAAAAATATCAAAATTATTTATAAAGTCCCGACCTCTACCCCATCAAAACTTGGGAGTGTATATCAGCGCAGCTGACTGTACCTACATACCAAATTTCTTTAAAATCCGATTCGCTTAGTTTTTGCGTCATTGAGTAACAAACATCCATCCATCCATCTATTCATCCGCCCGACCGTCTGTCCGTCCGTCATTTGCCATTGTAACTTAGTTAACGAAGTCAATCATACACCGATTTATGTTTTTTTATGTTTACTGTTTTAAAGGGGGGAAATAGTAATTGTAAAGGCTGAAGAATTTGCTCCATTTTTCTTTTTTTGTGTGTTTTGCTTTTTTATAATATTTCTTTATTTATCATAAATTTTTATCTTCTATTACATCTATCTAACCACTCGCAGAGTTTAGATGCCCAAAGTAACTTAAATCCATTAAAGTTTGACTCCACAAAGGCCAAGGAGTGATATCAAACTATGCAAAGTTGGATAGGGGTAAGTCGGTGAACTTTTCACATGGATGATATTGTCTTGTGTCCCCAAAGTAATTAAAGTTCTGGAGATGTCATTATATAGGGGCACAAAACTCGAACTTCAGTCACACCGGCGAACTTTCGCTGTCACATGTTGATAATTATCAACAGATTTTTATTCCATAATTTATATTACATTTTCTTTATAGTTTACTGGTCCCTCGAAGATTGTTCGTTTTTTTAACCGACTTCAAAAAGGAGGAGGTTCTAAATTCGATTGTATGTTTTTTCTGTTTTGTTGTATGTTTGTTACGCGTCATTTATAAACTGATTTAGAAAATTCTAATTCTTTGCGTTGGGTTCAGTATTGCTTCAAGGTGGTCCTATATAAATTTCATCGACATTCGACGTTGGACCATGGACTTCGAATATACATCAGAAATGAAGTTAGTTTTTTATTTTTTGGTAACATGAATTATTTTTGGGACAAACAGTGAATCCAAGCTACTCTACCATTACCAATTTCATCCCAATCAGTTTAGCCGGAATAAACACACTAACACGCAAACACAAATATTTCAAACTTTCGCATTTATAATACTGCTAGCTGCGCCCCGCGGTTTCCCATATAAAAAAGTAGCCAATGTAATCTAGGATAAAAGCTATCTTCATTCCGAATATCACTGAAATACGTTCAGCCGTTGCGGCGTGAAGAGAGAACAAACACACTTACATACATACAAAATTTCGCATTGTCTGATACTGACTCTCAGTTTATACACTCAGTTCTTTGGAAGGCCTTCCGTAGGGACATGAATCTAACACGTACCTAGAGGCTCTTAGGGCATTTAATCGAGGGCTGTTTTTGAGGACATCAGAAGATGCACTCAAAGACAGTCCTAATTGAGAACTGTTTCTGACGACATCAGAAGATGCACTCAAAGACAGTCCTAATCGAGAACTGTTTCTGACGACATGAGAAGATGCACTCAAAGACAGTCCTAATCGAGAACTGTTTCTGACGACATCAGAAGATGCACGCAAAGACAGTCTTAATCGAGAACTGTTTCTGACGACATCAGAAGATGCACTCAAAGACAGTCCTAATCAAGAACTGTTTCTTACGACATCAGAAGATGCACTCAAAGACAGTCCTAATCAAGAACTGTTTCTGAGAACATCAGAAGATGCACTCAAAAACAGTTCCTATTGAGAACTGTTTCTGAGAAGAACACAAGATGCATTCAAATACTGGCCTAATCGAGAACTGTTTCTTAGAACATCAGAAGATGAACTCAAAGACAGTCCCACTCGAGAACTGTTACTGAGGACATCAGAAGATGCACACAAAAACAGTTTCTATTGAGAACTGTTTCTGAGAACATCACAAGATGCACTCAAATACAGTCCTAATCGAGAACTGTTTCTGAGAACATCAGAAGATGAACTCAAAGACAGTCCCACTCGAGAACTGTTACTGAGGACATCAGAAGATGCACACAAAAATAGTTTCTATTGAGAACTGTTTCTGAGAACATCACAAGATGCACTCAAAGACAGTCCTAATCGAGAACTGTTTCTGAAGATTCACTCAAAGACAGCACCCGATAATTTGCAAAGACTATGAGTTATACAAATAGCTATTAAGTATTTTTAAAATTCGTTACTTTTTATTTAAAAAATATTATTTTAATTATTTGTAAATATTGATATATTGTCTTTATTATTTAAAACTAGGTATCATTAATCAACAGATTAGGCAACCTATACACAGACCTTCTGCCTAAGCGCCATTAGTACAACTAACTTCAGCGATCAATCATCACACTTTGCCGTCTCACCGTTCACTGTTCACCGTTCACTGTTCAACATTCACGGCTTACGGCAATTTATTACGATATTAGTATTTTGTTCATCCATATGGATAATTAATTTTTCATGACTGGTCAGATTACGTTTTGTGGTTAAATGTGTGGTTTTTACAATAATTTACGCGAAGCACTAAACTATTGAAAATGTATGAAAATATGGATAAATAACACAATACATATATTATAATCCAATCGTAGCTTTAGTGTTTATAAATTGTATATATTATGCTAGTCTGTAAGGTAGGTATATATTGTATGGGCCTCTGGTGTTTTTAATTTGTTAACTGTATTATTGCCTGAAATAAATGTTTTTTTTATTATATATATGACAATAACAAGTACCTACTTTCTCTTATCTATTAAAACCTAAGAGTACGGTCTGAGATTAAAAAGGGATATTTCCCTTGGTTTTTATTTATTTTTAGAACTCAAACTATTTAATTATAATTCACCATTGCTGGCAAGCGCAATGCCCACAAAAAATTATATAGTTGATTTTGACGTGAGAAATTTCCCAATTTTCAACGTGTCGCCAATTGCCAACATAGTGAGCATGTAGAGCACGTAAAAAATATTTTGATTATGGTAAACATTTTATAAGTTAGTTTCTAATTAATTAATTCCCATCAACGTACTAAGTTTACCCAACAACTGGACATAAAATCAATAGCACAAAATAGTACCTATTTATTTTGGGTCAATAGCTATGGCTGACATCAATAAACAATGACCGCTACCTCTCCACTCGTCCTCTGGAAATAAACAAACTGACACTCGATTCCCGAACATATCTGCAAAATTTCATACCAGCCCTCATTTCACGGACGTATGTCTACTCAATAACTGCACCAAAATTCCCAATGCAAAATCACCTTTAAATCTATGAAATAAGGGTTGTTTTTGTCATTTTATAACGATGAAGTACGTTTATACGTAACATACACAATTACACAGGGCGCATGGCAGTCCGTACAAAGGGTCCAATTCCAATGAAACGCAATTTGGCAATGTCTGATTTAGGTTTCTCTTGTTTCAGAGCAGAGAAGTCTACCCGCAAAATGTCGACTACGCATTGGAAAAGCTTCATTGGTAAGTCTTTATCTTTATGCTTCTGTATTTATTATAAAGAAGATCATATATTATATGTATACTAAAACTAAAGAGGTATCTAATGTTGTTTGTGAATATGCATGTTTGCATATTCATGTGATATAGGCTATATTTTACAGTTACGTCATTTTGTTTATGAATTGGGAAAATGTGGTTTTGGGAATTCTTATTATCCGAATTATAAAATCGATTTCGTGTTGCAAAAATTTTATGTTTTATTAACCCCGTAATTAGAAATGTATTTCTAATTACCGTAATTACTAACCGTATTTCACTAACCGTAATTAGAAATGTATTTCTAATTACCGTAATTACTAACCGTATTTCACTAACCGTAATTAGAAATGTATTTCTAATTACCGTAATTACTAACCGTATTTCACTAACCGTAATTAGAAATGTATTTCTAATTACCGTAATTACTAACCGTATTTCACTAACCGTAATTAGAAATGTATTTCTTGCGACTATAAACAATTACCTATTTAACTAAAATAAGCTTTCAATTGTTTCGCTTACGATAAACATGATTTATTCAAAATGGGTTAACTATTTGTAAAGTACGTGTTGTTTCAATTTCATAGATAACAAAATTGCATACAACAGTGAGTATCAAAATGGCTCCAGGCATTGCAGTGGACACACAGTTATCTGTAATATAGTCCTGTATAGGTAGAAATTATGTAAACTGCCCTGATATGGTCGAACGATTTAGTTTTAAAGTCCCCCGAAAATACCCACGCATGCTGTTGTTTGCCTCAATTTCATGTTTTATTTACTCCGTAGGTATGTGTTTCGTATACCTACTTATTTGTATCTCGTGGTAACAATACCAGTAAAAACCACAAAGTGATTTTGTTTATGCCTCCCAGCCGTCCCATGCCCCAAATCAGGACAATAAGCATCACATAAATACTTATGAACGAAGATTTCGCAAAAAGAACCCAAGCGGACTTTATGGGAATAAACACGAGATACGGCACAAAAGTTTGACAAATAATAATATATTTGTTATGATAGGCTACTTTATGGTGAAGTTGCAATGCAAATCTTTGGATTAAAGCTAACTATGCGTGTTAATTAAAAATACATATCTAAAGTACGGATCTATCACAGAAATCTAAATAATAGTTGTGTCTACCTAAAATGATCCAAAGAAATCATCAGCATCATAAATTCAAACAAGTTATGTAGGTACGTTTTATAGTGCATACAAGAGTTTACAGAAAGCAGTTGTTTTGCAAAAAGCGTAACAATTGGCCTTAATGCTAAATCGGCGTCAAGCTTATTAAAATAACAGTAAAAGTGTCAAATCTGTCTGAGTGGTATTAAAACTGCGCTAAGTAGCTTCGCAATCGCTTCACAATAAACACGACAAACTGCTCGTTTCCATCTCAAATCATCCAATTATATCCGAAACATAAACAGGAAGAACAAACAAACACTCCGAGTATTTCCAAACGAAGAACTGAGAGAACTTCGATGGGAAAACTTCTGAGTAAGCGCTTATCCATACATCTTCCTAATTACTTTTGACGATGACATCGGGAAATTCCCGATGATTACGAAGTTGGGAAAATGTCACCCAATTCGTTGGTTTAGAAAATGAACGAGTTGATAAAAGTTGTATTATAAGGACATTATCGCGACGGTGCCGCGACGCCGGCCGGCGCTTTACGTCTACAAAGTTTTATCTTAATATATATACATATACATCATATAACTTATTGATGTAATGCGGGTACAAACTAGAGAAGACTAAGCTTCTCCCATTTCTGTTAAAATTATTTAGATATTATGTAAATAATTTAAAAATTATACATGTTCGAAGATTCATAAATTCCATTATTCGTACTACTTAGGTATAATTATAGCTTCATCATTACATTAGTTTATATTTTTCCAAATTTCAGCTACGTAAGCCTCTATAATATAAGTATAAATACATGTAACTTCGACCCTATAACCTCATAATATGGATTGAAGAACTGTCCATATATTTACTATTATAAAAAGGGCGTCGAAAGGGCTTTATTACTCTAGGCTCATTATTAATTACTAGCAATCAAACAGACCTGTCCCACGTCTGGGATTCCGGGAATTCCAATATGCAGAATGCGATATACTCATACTATTTATAATATTCCCGGGATTTCGCGTTTGGTGCTGCAATAAAGTTAATTCAAAATGAAAGTTATTAACCATTCTACATCAAAGGACTTGACGTTGAAATATGAAGCACTATAAACCTGCGAGTGAATTATATTTTACATTGTTCCTTACCGTACCTTATCCTCCAATTTAATACGTACTTAGTTGTCTACATACAGGTTTTTACTAAAACGGGTTTAGCTGAAAATCAGCGTCGAGTTGTTTAAGACACTCGGCACTTTCGCTGAGTTAAGCCCTTTTGGCACCCTTAACATTTTAGTTTTATTATTAAACAGCTATATAATAAATTATTTTTCAAAAAAAACTAAACCGACTTCAAAACCACAAATGGCACTCAAAAGTAAAAAATAAATTAATGTAATTATCATAAGCGCTACCCACTCATATATTTGAAGTCGGTGCCAGCCAAGTCTAATAGGTAGCAGATAAATATGTATATAGTAAGTACTACTTGTAGGTAGTATCTATCTACTACCTTTTAGACTTGGCTGGCACCGACTTCAAATATATGAGTGGGTAGCGCTTATGATAATTACATTAATTTATTTTTTACTTTTGAGTGCCATTTGTGGTTTTGAAGTCGGTTTAGTTTTTTTTGAAAAATAATTTATTTTACCCTTTTTAGTGAAAAACAAGTTTTAATTAAATTAATTCAAAAAGTTTTTAAAGACAAGCTTTTATGATCTAGAAGCCACATCATGACGAAGTTTAAAACGGGCTATCACAATTAAATGCATGTACAAAAAAATTTCATGTCTGTCCTATATCTCTGTTGAAGAGTTCCCTCGCCGGAAGTCAATCCTGGGTGTATCTGCCATGTCATGATGGAATTTAGAACAGGCTATTATGGTTAAATCCATTTACGAAATGTTGTGTCTGTAGTATTCACCGTTGAGGAGTTCCCTCACCGGAAGTCAACCCTGGGTGAAGCAGGTGAAGCAGTCGAATACAAACCTCCACCTTTAGAAAGTTGGTTACGAAAAAAACAAGAACCGACTTGAAGATTAAACTTATATTTATTGTTTTTGCTATTTTTTTCAAAAACTACTGAATGAATTTGGACCACCTTTGAAGTATTACCTACCAATCAAAAAAAGAATCATCGAAATCAATGCATAATTGGCGGAGATATCGCGTAACAAACACACAAAAAAATAATAAAAAAAAAAATAAAAAAAAAAACATACCGTCGAATTGTAAACCTCCTCCTTTTTGAAGTCGGTTAAAAATAGGGCTTTTCTTTCTTTTTATTTTTTTCTTTTTACATCACCATTATATAATTGTAATGTTCAAAAAACTTCAGTTAGTTGGCAAGTATTTTGTGCTATAAGTTAGAATTTTACCACGTTTTTATTAAGTCTCTTTCTTTTTGTCTGTCTGTCGTTCCGGGTAGAATCTTCCTACTCAAATTGCGAGCACTTCCCGATTGGCTATCCGGCTGAAACTTTCAAGGTATCTCTCAACTCGATGACAATGCATTCTAAATCCATTTATTAGCTTGCAAAGCCAACCTAACCACAAAAGGCGCATAAAAACGTGGTCTGTAGTTTTTTTAATCTGTCACCTTTTCAATAATTTCTTGACGCTCTGATAATTTTATTATTTTTCAGATTGTAGATATATTACCTACGTAATATGTACTCATATTCTAGTCGTATTAATATTCTGTGGTACAGTGCCGTTCGAAATTATTTAAATTTCGCATTCATTATTGCTATCCGGTTATTTTCGCTCTTGAATCAGGACAACAAATGATTTAAATCTTTTTTTCTAGTGTTTATTCCACGTCAGCTATATCGGATTCAATGAAACAAAGCATTGCAGTATTGGCGTGCCAGCTTTTTGAATTTATCGGCAGCAGTTGATTGAAATACTTGACAAGGGAATTTTACTAAGCTGAAACAATTCGCATTGTTTTAATTTTTTATTATTTTTTAAAGTTGCACAGCTCTGCAATAATTATTGAAAATAATGAATACTTACTTTTTCATTAAAACATGTAAATTTTATTAATTTTATTGGTTTGTCCATGGAATTGATCTACATTTAGTGAAATATTTATAACTATTTAAAATACCTAATTTAAATAGAGTCAATAAATTATGATAATGTTGGTACTTTCTGATTGTGGTTCTCGATATAGGTACACAACCATGTGGAGTACTTACATGACTGGTTAAATGTTGTTAATTTATATATTTGTATTTATTGTATATATATTATATATTTACTTTAAAATATTTATTATATAATAAACTATATTATATAACATATAATATTTATTATATATATTTTTTTATATATATTATATTTTATTTATTATATAACATATAATAAACTGAGAGAAGCCACTGGCTATGGAGTTAATACTAACCTTGTACAAAACTTTATGTCAATAAATTATTTATGATTATTATGATTATGATTATTTGTAGCAGAAAGCGAGTGTATGAAATTCTAGACGATTTATCACTTTTGTCACTAACTGTACGTATTTCAGCGTTGATAGATAACCAATCTCCAGACACCTAAGAGTTGCAAAACGATGAGAATAGGTAATCTTCGGCACTCGCGGGAGCTACCATTGTTGAGCACAACAATAGACAGTGGGCGTAGTACATTAATTGAGGAGGTGGGCAGGAAGCTACGGGTAGTTATGATTACTCGAGATTGTGTTTAGATCTTGTTAATATTATGCTGAAGCTGCCATCTTACCCAATAAAAATAGGGTATTGTGATCAATATGATTATTTTAGACAAAGGTAAATATTTAATGTTGATTAAAAAAATAATCTTAAAACCACGTTTTAAATAGAATAACGGCATTGTATGCCGCATTGTAATTCTGCCCAAAGGGTGTCGTGTTTCGGCTATTCAGAGGACGGATGCAAGCGTCACCGCTGACGCCACGAGCTGACACCGCGCAGTTGCGTCACACGTCGCCGACAAAACGAGTCACATAAATATTTTAAATATTATAATATAAATTGTATGTATTAAAATTTTAAATAATTAGGAAGAAGAAAACTGATATTGCTCGGGCAGGGATGGAACCTGCGTCTTCGAATCTTTTTTTTTCCTCTTCCTAATTATCTAAAATCTTAAGATTTTCGCCTAGCATGTGCTAATGCATTAAGAGGGAACGGCACGCTGAAATTTTCATACAAAAAGAGATAACGTTTTTCTACCCCTAAACATTAACCAAATTCGATGAAATTTGGACATATAAGAGATGTTACCATTATTGAGGTTTGTAGGTTTTGATTTTTTCGATAAATCCTATAGAATTTAAATAAATGGATCCAAAAAACTTGATATATACTCGAAAATTATTTTTATAGTTTGGAAGCTGTTAACTTTAAAAATAGACATAAACTTAGAAAAAGGAAACCTACAAACCTAGTTTATTCTCCATTTAAGAAATTGAGACCAAAATTACCAAATTTGGTAGAGATTTAGTGTGGTAGAAACGTTTTCTCCCGAAACGCTAATTTTAACAAAAATCTGAAATTGATACGAATTTAGTTAATTTATTATTATTATTATTTTTTAGTTAATTTATTTTATTTAATTTACGCATTTTCTGCGAGACCGTAAACAATTATTCAAATACCTAGTGCTCGCTGGCCGCGGCTGTGCCAAATCCTCTTAAATATTGGAAATTGGACAGGGCTTGCGTAATCGTTAATCTGGAAGTGCTCGAAATTTGAGTTTCAAGATTCCTCGACAGACAGACAGACCAAAAAGAAAGTGATTGAATAAAAACCTGGTGAAAAACTACACAAACTACTTGCTTATCTATTATTTAATTAACTTCTGTGACAGAGCAACAAACCATATAAACATACCTTCTTAGTGAATTTACATTCAATTTATGGTAAACACTTCACACGTTGACATGGTTATGTACTGTTTACGCTAATGATTGGCTTAACGCCTACTTGACTCAATCCGACAAATACTTTTAGGTCACGTCTACTTGGTTATAACTTAGCAAGTTAATTTACATAACCCTACATTACCTGACTAATTGATGGCTAAATAAAACGTGCGCTCAAGAGCCTCGTTAGAGTCGTCGTATGTAATTAAATTGTCCGGTAGCCCCTTACCTAATTCAGGTGTCTCGTTAGGTATTCTCACGACCTTCAGTGGTGAATGCTTATTAATACTTCTGTTTGTTTCGGAGGCTGCTTGTAACCACGAGTTGTAGGTCACAGTAGGTGTTAACGGATGTAGGGTTGTCGTGAACATAAGGGTTTTTTCTGATATTGAATGCATTAGCGCATGCTAATCGTCCCCGTAAGACGATACAGGAAGGATAGAAGAAATTTGGTTGCCCGAGCGGCCCAGTGGTTAAGGCGTCGGGACGGTATTCCGAAGACGCATCTCTTTCCGAGGAATATCATTTTTCTTCTTCCTGATTATTTAAAATCAAAAGGGGTCTTTTCTACCTTCCTGGTTGAACTGCCGGTCCACCAAAACTATGCAAGGTGAAAGAAAGAAAAAAGAAAGAAACTGACAAAACTGCACACAACAAACAACTCACATACACAAGTGCAGGAGGACAGTATGAAAGAAGTTAAGCAAAGAGTTACAGCATGTGTATGGAGATCGCTGCCGTGTACAGTGCAGCCAAAAAAGGTCTGTGCTCAGCATAATGTTGATGTTGATGAATCCACAACGCTGGTTTTCAGCGCAGGCCGTTCGTGACGAACTTGTTGTGTTAAACTAGGAAAATAAATAATAGGACAATTGGTAAAAAACTCAATTCAAATTTTGGCATTAGTTGAGATTCTTCAAAAAGTGGGACTAGTTTTTTGGGTTTATTGGAAGTTATTCACAAGTTTTCATTTTATTAAATGGTGTCAAGCCATAGATGGAAATTAAATGATGGTGAAAACCGAATCAGAATGCTTATTCAACTTCTATAGTGCCCGAACAACGTGATTCTCTGAAAGAAATCGCGTTGAGCGAGAATTCTGCCCATTGTATGTACTCGTACTTAATTAAGTTATACGTCTCTAGAAAAAATTTTATTATTTCTAAATAAAGAGATAATCTATTATATCTATCGTGGACTTTCTATGTTTATAATTAAAATTCTTCTAATATTATAAATGCGAAAGTTTGTGAGGATGCATGTATGTTTGTTACTCAATTTTTTTTTTTTTCATACGGGCGTATTCCTTTTTTACTCAAAACAAACTACACTCTACTTACTAAAACTAAACTAACTACATACAAGGAGAAGCAATTGGACAACCCATAGACCATTAAAGGCCTATAGGTAGCTCAAATGCTCCAACCCACTACTCAATTACGTAAAAACTACTAAACGGATTTTGATGATATTTGAGATACTTTAGATCCTGGAAAAGGACATAGGCTATTTTTTACACCGGCAAACTGCGGGAGAAACCGCGGGGCGCAGCTAGTAGAAACTAGCTGTAATAAAGTTAATGAAAACTTCGAGCCAGCATCAATTTCAATCTTTAAAAGTATAAAACACAATAAGCAACAAAAGCCAGACATGTAAAGAATTTAATATTGTCCTTGTTCTCTCGCAACAAGAAGATAAGACATTCCATTTTTGTTTTTACAACTTGTTTGGTGAAGCGAGATTAAATGAATAAGTTTCTCATCAGTTTGATAACTTGCCTTATTAAAAAAAAAGGAGGAGGTTCAAAATTCCATTGTATTGTATATTTATTTTATGTTTGTTACCTCAGAACTCCATAATTTATAAACTGATTTGAAAGAATATTTTTGTGTTGGATTTAGCTAGTTTAGTCCTATATAAATTTCATCGATATTCGACATAATGGACTCAGAATTGCATCAGAACCTAGATAGCACTTAAGTTATTAAATGTACTTAATGTACCTATAATTAATTTGGTCGAAGTCTAGATAGGATTATTTTGGTCGAAGTCTAGATAGGATTATTTTGGTCGAAGTCTAGATAGGATTATTTTGGTCGAAGTCTAGATAGGATTATTTTGGTCGAAGTCTAGATAGGATTATTTTGGTCGAAGTCTAGATAGGATTATTTTGGTCGAAGTCTAGATAGGATTATTTTGGTCGAAGTCTAGATAGGAACAGAGAAATTAAGATTTCTACTCGTAGGTTTCTCGTATGCGTGAGACCGTCTGGGCAGGTACCACCACTTTGCCAGTTATTCTGCGGCCAAGCAGTAGTACGCAAGCATTACTGTGTTACTGTGTGTGGCATTACTGCTGCGAAGTTATTAATTTAATTCAATTTATTGCCAGCGAAATTACTGGGCATATGAGATTTAATATCTGATGTCTCGGGTGATGAGCGCAATGCAGTGCTACGCATTATTTTTTATAGTGTTAAAAGTTCTGAGTGGCACTGCAATTGTTATGGGCAGGCGTAGCGCTTACCATTAGGCGAACCACATGCTAGTCTTATTACTCAGTACCATAGAAAAAAATGCTACCAAAAGTTACTCTATAAAATGCGACGCAAACAAAAGCATAAGCGACGCGACTCCACGAAAGGTAATTAAAAAACCGGCCAAGTGCGAGTCGGACTCGCGCACGAAGGGTTCCGTACCACTATCTATAAAAACGGCAAAAAATCATGATTGTTGTAAGGGAGCCCGCTTAAATATTTATTTTATTCTATTTTTAGTATTTGTTGATATAGCGGTACCAGAAATACATCATCTGTGGAAATTTCAACTGTCTGACTATCACGGTTCATGAGATACAGCCTGGAGACAGACGGCCAGACAGACGTTAATTATCTCGAGACGTTTAATTATCTCAGGGAGACGAGCGCAGTGCAGCGCTGCGCAGGATTTTGCAAAACAAAGTTCTGGGTGGTGCTGTTATTGTTATGGGCTGGCGTATTGCTTACCATCAGGCAAACGACCAGCTCGTCTCGTCATTCAGTCACATAAAAAAAAAAAGACGGACGGACAGCGGAGTCTTAGTAATAGGCTCCCGTTTTACCCTTTGGGTACGGAACCCTAAAAATGAACTTCTCGGTTTAACCATAGCACTCCAAGCTTTTTGCCTTTCTCGCAGTAGATAACAATTAAGTTTCATTTAACCCTTTCCGAAATTTCCCGGAATATATTAAAGTTCCGGGAAATTCCGCCGACTTCCGTGACAAAAGACGTAGACTAGACGCAAGATAGTGTAAACAGAGTTCACGTTTGAAGACAATGCCTTCGTTTAAGCGTTCCGTCTTCTTTTAGTATTCGTTCTTTCTTTTAGTGATGGGTGACAATTAGTTTGAAATTTTTTTTTATTGGGTAACTTTCGTGGACAAACTGGGTAATTTGGCAAAGTGCCGTAGAAGTATTTTTTCCGCCAAGCAGTAGTGCGCAAGCATCAGTCTCATAAAGTCCAGTAATTTCGCTGGCTACAATGCCCTTTAAACCGGAATACAGTAATGCTTGCGTATTTATTTGTAATTATTTTTTAATTCAATTTAATATATTGATACAATTAATTTTATACAATATCTGGAAACATTTGCACGCCTGCAAAGGCAGAATAAGAGATCTCTTTGACACTGTTAACACCTGTACCTTATTTTATGCAAGTATATTATTAACCGACTTCAAAAAAGGAGGAGGTTCTCTGTTCGATTGTATTTTTTTTTATGTTTGTTACCTCAGAACTCCGTCATTTATGAATTAATTTGAAAAATTATTTTTGCGTCGGGTTCAGTATAGCTACGAAGTGGTCCCATATAAATTTCATCGATATGTGACTTTGGACTTCGAAGATACATTGAAGTCGGTTTTTGTTTTTTTCTAAAAATTAATTATTATGATTATGATTATGATTAGGTACTACTGCTTGGCGACAGAATAACTGGCAAAGCAGTGCTACCCACCCAGACGGCCTTTCGCATACGAGAAACCAGTAAAATACTAGCACTACATATTCTCACGATGTTTTTCTTCACCGATTTTAAAACAAGTGAATAAATAAATGTTCAGTAAGATACGGTGCCCATATTGCATGTGCACTTTGCGCAACTAACATGGGTGCGCATGGACTGAGGCAATTTCCGTTGCATCTAGGTTCACTTTTTCGCCGTCCGGTCCAGAATGGAGAGAAATATTCGCCGCTATTTCAACGAGAATGTTTGTTCGTCGGAATTTATCTACCCTAGCATTTAGCTTTCTACGGTTAGCTACGAACTTCTAGATACAAATTTATTTGTTATTAGAGTAAACTATGTAGCCTTTGTTATAGTTAGTAAATAATTAATAATTAATTTTGTAATAGTATTTAGTTAGTAATTAATTTTGGACTAATTAATTCAATTCTAGATATCATAGAGTCCATCAGTTGTTTATGTACCTATCATTCAATAATTTTGTTTCATTTTGACTCTTTTCACATCTATTTGTTCAAAAAGCCTGCAAATTGCTATAATTTCATATCATATTAATGTGCTTCGTAACACACTACTTACTAAAACTAACTGGCTACTAATAATGAGAAGCAATTGAACAACCTACTGACCAATAGGCCTATAGATAGCCCAAATGCACCCACCCACTACCAGTTGGCAGCGTACCCAAGATGCTGGCAGTATTGCCCCGTTGGATTGCAATACGGATTCGGAACTAGATATTATAATTAGAGGTAAAAACTAAAGGTGACCCTAGAAAAAAAAACTGAGGTATCGACATGTAAAGAAAAATAATACATTTACTGGCTACTCCATGATGTAAATAGGTAACATCAGTTTCAAAACACGCATCTTAATCATTATCATTCGAAACAAAAGCCTTAATCATCCACCATCAAACATCTCTACCACAACCACATTAAGAGTCACAAAGCAAAAACACAAGTAGATACAGCTCGACGAAGTTCACAACACTTGTAGAGCTGTATCTACAGCTCTACAAGTGTTGTGAACTTCGTCGAATAGGACCTAACTTTCGTTCCGCTCGCGTTTAAACATGACAAATCCGTAATCATGTTTACCGTGAACATTTCTCTCACGATCTGTCTGTCTACATGTCTGTTCTCACGGCAATAATGGAAGAAAGTCGAAAGCGCGAGATTTCGCACTAGGGCGGTACAATTCTTTGTTGAGTAACAACATCCTGGTTTGCGAATTGTCGAAGTAGTTCGCAAAGTGTAGACAGACGAACACTATTAAAAATATATTTGTTGTCAAACAAATAGTTCTTATAACAAAAAAAACCGACTTCAATTCTGATGTATCTTCGAAGTCTAAAGTATACTGCTATGCTAGCTATACTGAACCCAACGCAAAATTTTACAAATTGGTTTATATTTATATTATATGTATTCTGTGATATAACGGAGTTCTGAGGTAACAAACATAAAAAAAATACAATCGGTTAATTTATAAGTTTTTTATTTTATTTTATTTAATAAGTTGTTTATCTTACATTAGTCGTCTCATTCGCTTAATACAGTAGAGTCAGTAATATAACATATACCTACATAAGTATGGTACACCGTCTTAATAATAGGTAAGTAGGTATATTGTTTAAGTGAGTATAGTTCCTATGTATGGTTTAAAGTCCATAAGGTACTCGGTAGAGCACAGATATGACATTTTGCCTCTCTTGTATAGAAGTTTAATAAAGTCACGAACATTAAATTTCTTATTTAAAGTCGGCCTGCATTTTTCTCCAAAAACGAAAGGAGATATATAATGGAAGGCACATTGACTTGTGCGGAATATAAATTAGGCAAATTTGTCGTTACCTGCCTCTGGAAAAACCAGTTGATCTTTTCAAAAGCTGTAGGTATAGCACGCAATTTTTTTACGTCAATTTATTTCCGTGTTTCGGAGATTTATTTGGAAATGTTTTTATCCAAGCCAGGAAAGGTCTTTTTAGGGTTCCGTACCCAGAGGGAAAACGGGAGCATATTACTAAGACTCCGCTGTCCGTCTGTCGCCAGGTTGTATCTCATGAACAGTGATAATTAGATAGTTAAAATTTTCACAGATGATGTACTTCTGTTACCGCTATAACAACAGATATTAAAAAACAGAATAAATCAAATATAAAAATGATACGGAACCCTTCGTGCGCAAGCCGACACGGTTTTTTATTTTAACTTTTGATTATGTCAGACAGCGACAGAGACAGGTTTTACCCTTTCTTTTTGTTAGTATTTATTAGTGTTCCTAAATATCTTTATTTGCATAAGACCGCAGCGCTGTCCCCTGATGGAAGTTTGGAATGTTGCGAACTGAATAATAAAGATCAGCCAAGTGCAATACTTTCACTAAAAATTAATGGTCCAGTACCGCGATCGTCTGATATATTCCGTCATGAATATTAAATTTACAATAAAATAACCTTATTTTTATAGTAATGCAGTAGGTACACTATAAGTTGATTAAATGGCATTTTTTTTTCAGTCGTAATCTAATTTTCATAATTCATTTATTTATTAAAAAAAAATTAATCTCTCATATGCGGGAGGCAGTCTTGATAGTTACCACAGCTTTGCTAGTTATTCCGCCGCCAAGCAGTAGTGCGCTAGCATTACTGTGTCCCGGTTTAAAGGGCATTGTAGCCAGCGAAATTACAGGGCATATGAGACTTATAATGTCCGATGTCTCGGAGAGATAAGCGCAATGCAGTGCTACGCATTGCTTTTTTGGTATTAAAACTGGGTGGCACTGCAATTGTTATGGGCAGGCGTGGTGCTTACCATCAGGCGAACGACTTGCTCGTCTCATCATTCAGTTCAATAAAAAAGAAAAAGTCTTCTGTGCTATTACCATGTAAGTAGGTACGTGGTATTAGTGTGTTTGTTACTTCTTCACGTTGTATCAGCTCAACGGATATGAGTGAAGTTCGGAATGGAGATGGAGCTATAAGCTATCTCCATTCCGAACTTCACTCATATCCTGGATTAACACACATGCTACTTTTTATCCCGAGAAAACGCGGGTGAAACCGCGGGCCGCAGCAAGTATTATATATTATGTTTATAATACCACATAATAACTAATAGACAAGTCAGTCAGGTGATCTTCCACCTCCCTTGGGGGTGGTACGGGTAGGTCTCGGGGTGGTCCTCTCTACCCAGGTGTAAGCGCACGGGGGCTTCTACCCCCTGGGAACTGGCAGGCCGCTCGTGGCTGCTCCGCTAGTCGGTGCGCCTCTCAGCGGCTCTGTATTGGGCCTCTTTTTTCGTGGCCTCTGCCCTCTTTTTCGTCTCTTCTCGCGGTGGAAGAATGTCGCGGGGCAGGGCACGTTTCTGGGGTTCTTCGGGGGGTCGCGTGGAGGGGTGCGATGCCGTGCAAGTGGAGGTGTGGAACCACAGGTGGAACTAATAGACAATGCTATGATCCTACGAAAACAGGAAATTACTTCGATCCATTTTATTAAACCGCAAACCAGCGAGTCCTGTATTCTGTAATAATATTTATAAATCCAAATTTGCTTACACAATCAACACTATTAACATTTTCCTTTTGACTTGGTTTTATTATTCATTTACTTTCTGTGTTTATTATTTTGCTACAAATTAAATTGTTAATAGGACTGCTTTAAATACATACGGTATCGAGTAATGTTGAATTAATTAGCATTCGCAACATAAATTGCAGTTGTGAAATGAATGCTAAATTTTTTCGTTTACCACGTGACGTATGGCAGCATGCACGCACCTTCATTCCTGCATGAATGCGAACTCCGGCGGTCTTCCAATGCAAATTCTGTTGCGATTGCGAATCATATAATATTTATGAAATTTAGCATGACATTATGTATTCACATGCTAAATTCATATTAGCAATTAGCATCGCAATAGCAAGTAGCATGCTAACAAATAATATTTCACCTGCTAATGAAATTAATGATAAATAGTAATAATTTTCATTACTAATATGCTTTAATAAAATTACCGTATATTTTGATATTAAAAATTATACAATACAAAATGAAATGAAAGAAAATTCTGATATAATCAGAAGCAGACCAGAGGGCGGGCAACCTAAATTCGGTTTTTTTTCTTGAGTACATTTCTTTTGTTTTTACCTTTGGTCAATTTAGTTAATTTTTAATTTATTTACTAAATATTTGTATGTTTAGTACATTGCGCAGCATATAATCTTTCGTGGATTTTTAAATGTTATATTTTTGTCTATGGCCTTCCGGCGCTTTATGGCAACGATTTCATTATCTGTGGTCAGATATTCTCAAACTCTCTATAAAAATTGTAGCTATATAACGCTTTGAACCAGCTGGTTAACCAACAGTACCTATCAAATAAATATAATTCTCCATGTAACGGACTTCAAAAAAGGAGAAGGTTCTCAAATCGACTGTATGTTTTCTTTTCTGTTAGCTTTTTTTACTTTGCACAATCATTTGTCGAATCGAACCCGAAATTTCAGTGTTTTTTTTACCAGATAGGCAAGCATTTGGCCGCAGTCTCACCTGATGGAAAGTGATGACGCGGTCGACGATGGATCATGCTTGCCTAGAAGATACCGATTCACTCTGGACTTGAAGACACCTAGATTATAAGAATCGGGAAACAGAGACGCTGGTGAGTTGTGGTGTATGAAATTTGAGCCAACCTGCCCAACCACTACACCACAGAGGTTGTCTAGCCTATATTATTATAGATAGCCTATTCGTAAGTAATAGTTAGTTTTCTTTGCTATTGCGACACTCTTAAATTTAAGTCACATTTGCCATAAATAATTCCAATTTTAAATAATTTATATCATAAATTTACTTTACTGGTGGTAGGTTTCTTGTATGCGAGCGGCCGTCTGGGTGGGTACCACCGCTTTGCCAGTTATTCAGCCGCCAAGCAGTAATGCGCAAGCATTACTGTGTTCCGGCTTGAAGGGCATTGTAGGCAGCGAAATTACTGGGCATTATGAGACTCAACAGCTAATTGTCTCAGGGTGACGAGCGCAGTACAGCGCCGCCCAGGATTGGTGCTGTTATTTTTATGGGCTGGCGTATTGCTTACCATCAGGCAAACGACCAGCTCGTCTCGTCATTCAGTTACATAAAAAAGTAATAAGTTTTTGTGTTGACAACAAGTAGTGGATCGTGAGGAAAAAGAAGCAAGATGGCGACAGAGGTCGGCCTGTCAATTTCAGGAGGTGTTTGAGTTTTTTTAACAAAGAAGACGATCCATTACTTGTCGTCAACTTCTTGCAGAGGTAATGTAATGAACAAAAAACAAAAGGAACAAATACGAGTACCTTATTCAAATCTTTCATTTGCTAACTACAGCTTCTTCAAGTACAAAGTTATCGCTAGGATAAGCCTGATTCTTACATTATATTACTAACAAAACACCTACTAAAAGTACTTTTATTCGATTGCCTGAGGCGTTTCCCAAGGTTGTCTCAAGTTGTTGTTATTGTCTGGCAAGTATACAGCCTACTCACCCGTTCATTTCTTATTTATTAGTTGGCCTATCCCGAAGAAGCACAATATTAGAGATTTATCGAGCATCCAGCCCTGTATCGTATGTATTTACCAAACAAAGATGCTCTAAGCAATTTGGTTTTGTCTCTAATCGACTATCGTTACGTAATAAATAATTATTTTTTAGAAAAATAACAAAAAGCCGACATCAAGACTAAACTTATGTTTTTGGTTTTTGTTGTTTTTTTATTCAAAACGTGCTGAATCAGTTTCGATAAAATTTATATGGTCCCATATAAATTTTATCGTAATTGAAATATGACCTACCGAACAAAAATCATCAAAATCAATTCATTATTGGCAGAGTAATCGCGAAAAAAACACATGCAGTCGAATTGAGAACCTCCTCCTTTTGAAATGGGTTAAACATACTCAAAACGGTGCGTTCCGCTGACGGCTCCAATGTAAACGGGCGGCGTCCATAAGTTTTGATGAGTCGAGTAAGTCGTTCACCTGATAGTAAGCAACACACCTGCCTATAACAGCTGCAGCACCACCCATAAATTTGTTTTGCAAAATCCTCAACGGTACTGCACCCTGTTGCGCTCGTCAGTCTGAGATAATAGCTCTTATGTCTCATAATGCCCAGTAATTTCGCTGGCTACAATACCTTTCAAACCGAAACAGCAATGTTTAACTTATTGCACCTAATCTCTGTCATTGTCAATAACTAATTGATGATTTAAGTCTAATCTTTCTATGTAAAAAGCGGGCAGAAACTCGTATGAGAATAGATAATTTGTTTCTCCAAACATTCAGGTTTTCAAAAACGCGCTGATGCCTCGAACATAAAAAAACGTGCAGTTTCTTGAATGGCAGCTTTTAGTCGCAAAATAGTCAAGAAGATATTGAAGTAAACTTTTGTGGTTACATTACTGGGCATTATGAGACTCAACAGCTAATAGGGAATAATTATTATTAATTGCGTAGATTATTTGTATTTCAATGTTTCTTTTTCTTATTTTTGGAGAAACGGAACGTAATCGCAAAACGCTTGAGTACGTGCAACCACTATCTGACGTCACGCGCCTCGCTGCTTATTGGTCAAGGCGCGTTTATGTTGATTTAAATTGATTCAAATTATCATTTAGTTATGTTTTTGACAAATGATGCCGTAAAATGTTTAAAGATTCTTTTTTCAATAATGTCTCAATTCATGCATTAAAAAAATACATGCATATTCCCTATGCAACGCTGCGCAAAATTACATGCTTAATTAACATCCGGGATCCGGCCACCCGGAAACTACTCAAGAAATTTTGTTCTTTCTGCAACGCATTCACGTGATACTTTCATGTTTTATGGGCTGTAATCTCCTGAATGGGATCAAACGACAATTCTTTTTTCTGCAATTTGATATAGGCATCGCTTTTTATTACGACCTGACATCGTAAAGTTTTAAGTGGGTAGTTTATAATGTAGCCGTTTTGGATTGGAATTGGATGCTTGTTAAAATGTTAATATATCCTACAAGAAAATTTTAGGACCTCCAGGGTAGGTAATAAATACCTTATTTTTCTTGCAGTGAGGAAGTTTCGAAACTAAAAAACTTACGGTTTAAATTGATAGGCTACTTTGAGGGAAACATTCCAGATGGGAAATAGGGCCGACAACCTCTATATTATAAGTAGTGTGTAAAACCTTTCTCTCTAATCTCTAAATAGTATAAAACTTAGTCTCTACCCGCGTCCTCATTTCTGCTTCTCCGCTTACTTCTTAACCACGCAACGGATTTTGATAATTTTTTCACTGTCATTTAGAGTTTTTTTACGGAAGGTCAATATGTACAATAAATTCTAATTAAGCTTTTGTATAGTAGAGAAAATGTAGTTTCGTAATCAAGTCGTCGACAAATGACACATTTGATTGCATCCCTGCAGAGCCGGGGCGGGTAAGGTATTAACCCGCAACAATATGAAAGTAGTTATACCTACCTACTTATTGCATTATACTAGCTGCGCCCCGCGGTTCCACCCGCGGTTTCCCAGGATAAAAGTAGCCTAGGTGCTATTCCAAGTCCTAAATTACCTACATAACAAATTTCATCAAAATCGATTCGGTAGTTTTTGCGTGAAAGAATAATAAACACACATCCATAAATTCTTACAAACTTTCGCGTTTATAATTTATACTCGCTGCGCCCTGCGTTTCCAATCGCGGGTTCTCGGGATAAAAAGTAGTCTATGTGCTATTCCAATTCCTAAAGTACCTACATGCACCAACAGGTGAGATAGCGGTCAAACGCAAGACTATAAATAATAATATAAAATAAAAACCAAATTCTTCTTCGAAATGTGTTGGTAGTTTTTGCGTGAGATAGTAACAAACATGCATCCATACATTTTTATAAACTTTCGCGTTTATAATATTAATAGGATATACATACATCAGGTACCTGTTATCAAATCTACATCAAATTAACGAGCTGACCTGACGATGACGTGGTGATCGGGAGCCACTTTTTCTTGATTAGATATTGACATGAAAATGTCACAGATGACGTCATACGCAATTTTGATGAGATCACTCGTAAAATTGATAGTTTACTTACCTATACTTTCTTTAGGTATGACCTTTACTTGAAATTAACCATGACCTATTTATAAGCCATCCTGCTGTAAAGTTCTTAGGTACACCTGAAACGAAATTTTACAAAACAGTCGACATGAAGGTACATTCATGTATTTTCTATGTTTTTAAAAACATGTTTTAATTCTAAATACATATCGTCGGCTAGCAAACAACACCGGTCAAGTCGAAATTTGGCAAATATGACTTTCAAATGCCATCGGATACAGTTGTTTCCTGTAAAGTAGCGGAATATTACTTGCGCGGTGTTGTTTGCTAGCCGACGACGTCTGCTATCAAACAACACCGCTCAAGTCGAAATTTGGCACCTAGGACTTTCAAATGCCATTGGATGCAGTTGTTTTCCGTAAAGCAGCAGAATATTACTTGCGCGGTGTTGTTTGCTAGCCGACGACGTCTGCTATCAAACAACACCGCTCAAGTCGAAATTTGGCACCTAGGACTTTCAAATGCCATTGGATGCAGTTGTTTCCCGTAAAGCAGCAGAATATTACTTGCGCGGTGTTGTTTGCTAGCCGACGACGTCTGCTATCAAACAACACCGCTCAAGTCGAAATTTGGCACCTAGGACTTTCAAATGCCATTGGATGCAGTTGTTTCCCGTAAAGCAGCAGAATATTACTTGCGCGGTGTTGTTTGCTAGCCGACGACGTCTGCTATCAAACAACACCGCTCAAGTCGAAATTTGGCACCTAGGACTTTCAAATGCCATTGGATGCAGTTGTTTCCCGTAAAGCAGCAGAATATTACTTGCGCGGTGTTGTTTGCTAGCCGACGACGTCTGCTATCAAACAACACCGCTCAAGTCGAAATTTGGCACCTAGGACTTTCAAATGCCATTGGATGCAGTTGTTTCCTGTGAAGCAGCAGAATATTAATTGCACGGTGTTGTTTGCTAACCGACGATATGTACCTTCACTTGGAAGAACTTGGCCTGTGCTCTATTTGTCAGCAAGCTGATAGCAAACTTGTCGCGTTCGGTTATCAGACTCAAAAGGTTATCTCGTCCTGGGTCAGCTCGTCTGCTGACCCATTCACCAGTCAATATAGTAAACTGCCAAATTTTCTATCATCAATGGTCTCACCAATTGTAACAACCTAAATATTAACGCCAGCATTCCACCATCTTCTTATTAGAAATACCTCCTCGTAAGAACTAATGGTGGCAAAGGGGCCCTCAATAAAGCGTTCCCTAATGGCCCCAGACTGAAATACGGATTGCAAATTAACTCATTTGTTTCCATTACTGTCGTGGAAAGCTTCGGGGCGTATTAAAAGGTGAGATGCGACGATTATTTTTGGCGAAGTGTCTCAGGAATGAAAAAATTGGATCGTTATTTGTTTTAGGCATTGGGTTCATAACTTTGAAGGCTTCTAAAATGTCACTTTTATTATGTTAATATGATTTATTATGATCACCGAAGTTGCGGTTTAATTCCCGCGACGGGAAATATGTTAACACAGGAGAAAACGCAAGCATTTGTTTCGTGTCTGGGTGTTCTGGGACCATTGTCCTGGTTCCCTAGATCCAGGGAATCCTAGTTAGGGCCAGGATATATGTATGTGATGGTTGAGCGTATTTATTTATTAAATGGAAAAGTTGGTTGGTTTACCGGCTCTAATTAGCTCTGAATCTAAGATTATAGTCTCATTAATATTGTATAAACTTGTATATCGCGAGGCCGTTTGGGTAGGTACCACAGGTTAGCCTGTTATTCTACCGCCAAGCAGTAGTGCGCAAGCATTACTGTGTTCCGGTTTGAAGGGACAGGCCAGCAAAATTACTAGGCATATGAGACTTAATATCTGATATCTCGTGGTGATGAGCGCAATGCAGTCCTACGCAATGCTTTTTATGGTATTAAAAGTTCTGGGTGACACTACAATTGTTATGGGCAGGCGTGGCGCTCACCTACAGGCGAACAACATGCTCGTCTCATCACTTCCATAAAAAAAAAACATTTCTAGTCAAGTTCGTATAGGAATTGCTATTCAAAGTTCTGACAACGATTTGATATCATTTGATTTTCAAAACGCAATAACTGTTAAGCGAGCATGGACGGCCTACAAATTAATACTTACAATAAACTATAAACCGACAGCAATTCTGATGTATCTTCAAAGTCCAAGGTCATATCGATGAAATTTATATTGGACCACGTTGTAGCTTTACGAGTACTGAACCCAACGCAAAATTTTCCAAATCTGTTTATAAATGACCGAGTTCCGACGTAACAAACTTAAATAAAATATACCGTCGAATTAAGAACCTCCTCCTATTTGATGTCGGTTAAAAATATAATCAAATTAAGAACCTCCTCCTTTTTTGAAGTTGGTTAAAATAGGTGTTTGCACGTCGCAGTGTCAAACCTCAGTATTTAGAAAGTTTGTCTATAACTCTGTATTATTAACATTTCGCCCCTGGGAGAAAAACAAACATTAGTTTCGTGCGACCTTCTCGAGTCGCAGATTCCTGAACGACCAGCCCCCCTACCCATATGTCCCTCAAGCGCCAATCGTGTTGAGCTCAAATTAAGGTATAGCTTCACTGCGACTAATGTGATACGATGTAATTATTGTCGATTCAGGCAAGAAATTGAATTAATCTCATTCATTTATACCAAAATACGATAACTTCAAGTTGAGATAAACTTAATAGGACAATATATAGCATCATAAGACATTGTCGCAGTGGATCTACACCTTAATTTGAGCTCAACACGATATACGATTGGCGCATGAGGGACATATGGGTACGGGGGCTGGATTAAATGGTCGCAGATTAAAACTCGTGTTCGTGCCGCTCTAAATGTCATGGTGTTGCCATTGTTACCCACAACTGAATAAAATTTGGGCAATTTTTACCTCCATATATTTTTACTGATGGTAGGATTCTCGTAGAGGCCGTCTGGGAGGGTACCACTGCTTTGCTAGTTATTCAGCCGCCAAGCAGTGCGCGAGCATTACTGTGTTCCAGTTTGAAGGGCATTGTAGCCAGCGAAATTACTGGGCATTATGAGACTTAACAGCTAATTGTCTCAGGGTGACGAGCGCAGTACAGTGCCGCGCAGGATTTTCAAAACAAAGTTCTGGGTGTTGCTGTTATTGTTATGGGCTGGCGTATTGCTTACTATCAGGCAAACGACAAGCTCATCTCGTCAATCAGTTACATAAAAAAAAATATATATATATAAAAATAATCATCATCAATAACGTCACAGAACGGCTAGACCGAATTGGCATTTTTTTAGTATTCGTAATACATTTGAACTTTTTATAGAAAAAAATGAGAGGTTGCATGGAAAATTGGGAAATTCGGGAAAAACTGAAAGTGCTTTCTCGGTTGTTCGCCTGATGATAAGCAACACGCCTGCTCATAAGAGTTTTAACACCACCTAGAACTTTTATACGTAAAATCCTGCACGGCACTGAACTGCGCTGCCCTGAGACAATAGGTCTTAAGTCTCATAATGCCCAATAATTTCGCTGGCTCCGGACTGAACTGGATACTAATGAACCGGATGGACGGCTGAACCGGAACACAGTAATACTTGTGTCACAGAATAACTAATAGTGGTATACAAGTACTTGCACACTACTGCTTGATTGATGATCTAAGATGGGGACGCACAAAAACGAAATATAAGATTTTGGTAGAGCTTCATAACTAGTTGGCAACACCTAGAGTCATATCTTAAAGGTCAGCGTTGGTTTCCGACCTATCCCAAGTGGATACCGCAAAGAAATGCAAAGCTCGCTGGCTACTTAGAAAACATGAAATACCTTTAACTTTCTGAGGTCATATCTATTAATATATCTATTTGTATGTTAATAGAAACAATTTATGAAACACTTTTTGTTTCGCTTCGGCACCTTTATTTTTTATGACCGCCAGAGCGTCCGCCATCTTGATTTTCAAATGTTAATTTTCTAAAATACCTACTACAAATAAATACACATTGAAGTATACGAAATTCTTCAAAATCCTTTTACCTTTTCCTTCCATCGCGCAACATTTCACTGTTTGTTGTATTTATTGTTTTTTGTTTCGCCCCTAGTTTAGTATGTTAAGTGTAATGTTGCGTGATGTCTAGAAAAGATGTATTTTCTTTCTTTCTTTCTTACTTTATATCAGTGTTTAATTCCCATTTTTACATTAACATCATAATTTGAGAAGTAGATACTTAAATATTAAACGTTTGAAATAAAGACCCATGAAATATATCGATCATGAAATTTACCCCTGTAGCTAAAAGGACAGGTGTTATACGTTGGACCACTATGTGTGTCTGTGGCACCGTAGCTCTTAAACGGGTGAACCGATTTGGATGCGGTTTTTTTTAATTTGAAAGCAGGTTTTCTAGTGGCGGTTCTGTTGTATGTTATTGTGTCGGCGATTTTTTATAGTTATTTACATCTGACTAGGCCGACGTTTGGCCACGATCTTAACTGATGGGAAGTGACGATGCGGTCAAAGATGAAGCACACTTGACTAGTGTCTATTCACTCTTGATTTGAACACACCCAGCTTGTATTTAACAGGAAACACAGATGATGGCAGGGCGTTGCACTCCTTCGCTGTACGTATTAAAAAGGATGAGCCGAAAGGCTTTGTAAGAATAGGTGGAACTTCTACCATGTAGGTAGTGGCGTTGTGCCAATCGTCTTATTGTCCGATGGTGGAATGGCAATGGGGGAATTAAATTATGCAGTTCTTGGCACACTCTCCATAGTGTATTCGGTAGAATACCGACAGGCTGGCAACTTCACTCCGATGTGCCAGACTTTGGAGACTGGTTGTCTATCTATACAAGTCTCATTACCTCTCCTATACTAGTACCTAAAACTATTGTTATAACAAGAAATACTTGCAGTCCTACAAATCTATGCGTGCATGCGTACGTAGTATTTGATACTTATCTCTTCTAGAAATCAAGTTTAACCAGTTTCAATGAAACTTAGTCATAAAATACCAAAGAAATAGGCCGTCTCGCACAAAAATAACATAACACGTAATAAACCTAGGGTTGCCACCTTGGGATTGACTTCATTGGTGTATTTCTGGCTCTATTGGGTTCTTTGTGGCTAACCCCTGCATCGGAGTGAAAGACTTCTCGAAGGCATCTGATAATCTTAAAAATAGTGTTGTATACGATAAAATCGATACCTCGAAAAATAAACAAATTGATCAATAAGCGATACAAAAAACGTTATGAAAGCTACTCTGCGAGCGCTACATACATACCTTTTACCTACATACATGTACTTAGGTAATAGGTACCTATACCTATGTATATATAGGAAATAGGTTACAACGGTTGTAGTATCAACAAAGGCTTTCGAATAATTTTTGGCCAAGAGAGGATCCGAAGCCGTAATAAATAAGATTTTTTTAAAAGGTGCGACAATTTTTTTCAATAAATAACATAGCTTCTTCTTATCTACAACTTGTTGTCTAGGAATATATTTTCCTGCTGGTATTCAGTTAAACAAATAAGTCTTTACAAAGTAAGTTTTCACAAAGGGCCACCCCTGATTATAGGTATACCATACAACTGTTTACATGCTAACAGCTTGCGCACTGACACTAATGACCCAAAGTGGGGCCAAACACAGGTTTGCTGTTTGACTTACAAATTACTGAGGAACAATGTTAGTATTATTACATGTGTTATGTGGGGAGAGAAACGCTTCCGACTTGTGCAAGAGTGCGAACTGTGAAATGGGAAATATCTAAGATGTTGAATAAGAAATAATCTATTTTTAAAAAGATAGCGTTACGAGTAGCAGCAAGGACCAAAACTGGTATCAATACCACAAAAGTAACATTAAAAATATCGGTACCTTGCAACGTCTTCGCCAGAACAGAAACTTTATTACCGATAATTGTAACGTTATTTTGGTATCGATACCTAAAATACTTATATACCAGTATTTTGTGAATTAAGCGGTAAAAACAAGCAAAGTATCGTTATTATTTAGGTATCGGTCCCTGAGTAGGTTTCCTCTTTTCCCCTTATTTTTGAAAGGTCTTAGAGTGAACATTATTGTTAGCTATTAAATAAAAAAATTAAATAAATCATTTATTAAAAACTAAAATAAATGAAGTTGTGAAACGATGACGCTTGGAGGCCCGCCATCTTGTCTACTATCCCCTCCAAAGTTTATAAAAAGCCGATGTCGGCCCGTCCGAGCGCCATTCGTTCTCTTGCCGTCGTAGTGCTAACTTCGATGTAACTTAGCATAAATACATGCGTGTGATTCGGCTAAAAATACGCCGGATAAAAGAATACAATTAAAAGTATTACTTAATAAACTGTTTGTCATTTACATTATGCTCATTTAATGTTCTTAAATTGCTGGTAATTGGAAATTGCCGGTATTTGGATAACCTGATAAAATTTTGGCTGTCTACTCGAATCCTGGCAGTAACAAAACGCATTATCTATTCTGCTACGCGTCGATTTCTTTCACCTAAGTATCACATTCGTTCTGATAGCGGTTGTGATTAAACAACTTAGACAATAGGGAGAGACCGGACAGTAATAGAAAAAAAAAACTAAAATGTAGTTAGAACGAAAGTTTGTCGAATCCGAAAGATCGTTCAATCAATATTTTTGTTAAATAATAATGATATATATTTTTCATCAATAAATAAATAAAATCTAATAATTCTGTCATTGTTTATCTGTTCCGAAACACCAACACAGTGCATGACGTCATTTCACAGTAAATACCGTGTGCGAAGCTTGTGTTTATTTTATATTTTTGCTTTTTATCTAAATCAAAACGATATGTTTTTCATGCAATGACGACCCTAAATTCCTTAAACTTCACAAAAACGTATAAATCACTTTGCAACTTTGCTTTCGTAGAGCTTGTCGTTTCGTTTGCCAGCGTGTGACGTCATACGTTGTGAGGTGACCTTTTGCGCGGCAATATTTGAAACATAACATTGAAACATAGTTTATGTAGTATTCTGTGGTTTAAGGTACTATTAGGATTTTATTTAATTAAAATAATTTTTTAGCGCTATATACACACTTCTGAAACGTTGTCCGATCCCCTATTCCATCATAATCGCTATCCTCTTAAAGGTGTCGCGTAGATGTTAAAATTAGACAATAAGCCCCCAGGTCTGGTGTTTTCGGAGCATAAGCTATAAAGCATACCGTGCAATATATCCTAAATATTGTTGCTGTATGCTTCATCACGAGTTTGTCATAAAACTCATAAAGCGAAGTACGTGCTGTTACATTAATGTTGGCACTTTCGCCGAGAGCAGTGCAATCTTCTAGAAAGGTGTCTAGTTGCACATAGCAGCCATGATTGTGATGTGCTATTGAGAAAATATGTTACTACATAACAGTTGGCTCTTTTTAGGGTTCCGTACCCAAAGGGTAAAACGGGACCCTATTACTAAGACTCCACTGTCCGTCTGTCTGTCTGTATGTCTGTCCGTCTGTCACCAGGCTATATCTCATGAACAGTGATAGTTTTTTTTTTTTGTTTTTTTACACGGGTGAATGCTGAAAACAACTCTACACTCTACTTACTAAAACTAAACTAACTACTTACAGAGAGAAGCAATTGGACAACCCATAAACCATTAAAGGCCTAAAGATGGCTTAAATGCTCCAACCCACTACCAGTTGGCAGCGTACCCAAGATGCTGGCAGTATTGCCCCGTTGATAGTTAGACAGTTGAAATTTTAACAGATGATGTATTTCTGTTGCCGCTATAACAACAAATACTAAAAAACAGAATACATTAAATATTTAAGGGGCTCCCATACAACAGACATGATATTTTTGCCCTTTTTGTGCCTTCGTGCGCGAATACCTGAAACATAATTTAACTAGGCTCGTGGCCTGTGGTATAACTTCCGGGCCTATTTCGTCGAAATACAGAAACGGGTTGTTCCTGATATCCCGCATTTTTCAGCCACAGTGCCGGAATATTTTTTCCGGATGTTTACAAAAGTTCAAAATACTTAATAAAAGTTCAAAATAATGAGGCCAATTGGAATTAATTAATTAAACGGGAATTCAATTAACTATCTGTAAAATTATTGATCTCTGTGCAAAAAGAGCATTTAGGTAAATACATCGTTTATAAGTAGGTTGTAGGTAACCCAACGTGCCAGCAAAGAGTACTAACTCTAAAAACAAAAGTCAAAACTCAAAATATCATTGAGGTCTCACACTACATTCCTCAATGCAAAATATATTAAAAAACAGGCACTTAAATACATTTTTAAACGTCATATACACAAAATACAGATCAATTTAAATAAGTTAAACTGTAGGTAACTTAAGATACGTGACTTTGGAAAAAAGGTAAGCATCGGGACAAATGTTTGTGCACACAAAAAAAAGCGTAAGCATTTGTTTCGTGTCAAAATCAAAATCTCTTTAATCATTTTGGCATCACAGACGCACTTATGAACGTCAAATTATCACAATGACTCTACCATCGCATCGGAAAAAGAACCACTACTCAGAAGATACGGCAAGAAACTGAGGGGCATTTTTTTAGAGATTTTGTTAAAAAAATTTGGGGTTTTACAATGTTATGTTTCTTATGTACCAGTTGGTAGTCTGGGTGTTGTAGGACCATGGTCTTAGTAGTTCCAGGTTCCCTAGATACAAGGAATCTTTGTCATGTCTACCTATTTCTTTCCCATACTCATATTGAAGACCGGGCCCAGAAAAGAAATATGAGAACTGACTTTACCAGTACTTCGGAAATCACCCGCTAGAAAAGATACTATTTCCAACTTTGCTCTATGTCCTTTTGAAACCGTTAATTGCCCAAACCATTACAAAGTTAAAATGTAAGCGAAATGTCTTCAAAAGCATTGACATCCTTTTATAAAAGAAAGATACTAAGCTCTAGGCAAAATGAATTCGGTTTTCTTTTATTACGTAAATCTGACTCTTACGGCTTCGAATTAAGGAATTTGTGCAATGAATATAACAGTAAAATTATATTGGCAATCCCACTAACCGTAACAGCATTTAAAGACTTCCCGTTTCCCGTTAAATCGGGCTTCTGTTCCCGGTAAGTTCTTAAAGTGCGGAAAACGGGGGTTTTCAACTCAAAGTGTCTGTTAGAAAATCGTTTCGGTACTTTACAGGGCTTCCTGATTCGTGTGTAGCTTTTGAAGCGATTTCATATATAATACACTGGCAACCGCTCGCGACTTCATTCGCGTCGATATTATAAATATAGCCTATGTCACACACAAATAGTGCAGCTTTCTTTTAGTGAATTAATTTTTGAAATCGGTTCAGTAGTTTTTGAGTGTATTCGTTACAAACATACAAAAATACAAATATTTCCTATTTAAGCTAAAAGTTTTAACATATTTTAAATTTGGATTGTATTAATGTGTTTATGACGTCTAAAAGTGCATTTTTGTGCCTATTTGGTAAATGATATTTGACTTCGACTTTGACTTAATAGGATATGGCACAGCCGCGGCCAGCGAGCACTAGGTGTTTGAATAATTGTTTAAGGTCTCGCAGAAAATGCGTAAATTAAATTAAATAAATTAACTAAATAATAATAATAATTTAACTAAATTCGTATTAACTTCAGATTTTTGTTAAAATTAGCGTTTCGGGTGAAAACGTTTCTACCACAATAAATCTCAACCAAATGTGGTAATTTTGATCTCAATTTCTTAAATGGAGAGTAAACTAGGTTTGTAGGTATTCCTTTTTCTAAGTTAATGTCTATTTTCAAAGTTAAAAGCTTCCAAACTTCAAAAAATTTTTTCGAGTAAATATCGAGTTTTTGGGTCCATTTATTCAATTTCTATAGGAATTATCGAAAAAATAAAAAACTACAAATCTTAATAATGATAACATCTCTTACATGTCCAAATTTCATCCAATTTGGTTAATGTTTAGGGGTAGAAAAACGTTTTCTCTTTTTGTATGAAAATTTCAGCGTGCCGTTCCCTCTTAATACGTATTATTGATTGAAATCCGGAAACGTTTCCATCGGGCCTAAGTTTACCATAAGCTTTCAAAACGTGTTATATTTCAATAAACCTAACAGGAACCTTTTCTCTTCCAGTGCTCGTAGCCACAGTCACGCTAGCATCATGCGCGCAAGTCGAGGACCCTTGCAAGATGAAGTCGCGCGTCGTCGCCGACGACAAATACTGCGACAAGTACTGGGAGTGTGAGAACGGCCAGTCGCAGCAGTACGACTGCCCTAACGGCCTGGTCTTCGCAGGGAAGCATAGGGGAGTGACAGACGGCTGTGATTATCCGTGGAGATCGAACTACTGCGAGTACCCTAAAGTGCAGATAAGTGAGTACTTCCTGAATATTATTGTTTATACAACGTGTAACATTAATGTGTAGTAATAATTAAACCACGCATATAGAAGCTTATTAATAATTCAAGTCCAAGTGCAAATCACCAGAAACTTTTTAAAATCACAAGATATGATAATTTAAACATTTCTGGTAATCAAGTTCATTTCAACCCTAACAATCAGCTGATAAAGAGCAATGAACTTGTGACAAAGAATATTAGTGCGCCGCGTGTACAGATCTGACAAACAAATTTTATCTTCAGTTAGCAAAGCCAGCTGTCCTACCAACCTTACTTTACAACTAACTTTCAAGC
Organism: Petrophora chlorosata; assembly: GCA_951640565.1. Taxonomy (NCBI): domain Eukaryota; kingdom Metazoa; phylum Arthropoda; class Insecta; order Lepidoptera; family Geometridae; genus Petrophora; species Petrophora chlorosata. Next base: position 3,703,091 of record OX621189.1, on the reverse strand, counting down.
AAACTGCTTTTTACGCGACTCCCCAAAAAAGGAATATAATGTTTTCGGGGTTAATGTATGTGCGTTTTTTTATTACAAAATGCCTCAACAGATTTGGATGTATGGGGTATCCTCGGAATCCTTAAATCATCCCAAGTGACATAGGCTATAATGTTTTTGGCAGGGTATTTTTTTATTTTTATTAATGCTTACTTATTAATTACAGCATTAAACATCATCGCTCCAATTAACATTCAGGAATAAGGATCTAATCAGTGTAAACGCCTAATAAGAGCGAGCATGGCTGATGTTCTTAAAAAATACGTGAGGTCACCAACCACCGTAGGAATAGGATGTAAAAAACATCATGCATGAATTTCAACAGTAGGAATGTAATAGGCTGATAATGATGATTAAGACATTTCCAACATTTGATTTCATTGCATAGTAAAAGAGTGTTCGTAAGTCAGTAATCAATAAAGCGTCTTTACTTAGTCAGTTTTCAGAAATAAACCTGTTTAATCTTTGACAAAACGCGGCAAACACTAAAGCTATCAAACATTCGCCGCCGCTTCATGATTCGCTAGCCTTGTTTCGTATTGCACCAATCATAAAGATGTAATCCTAATAAATAATAGCCGCTGCTCCTCATTGGTCGAGCGGCACAAACAAAGTTACCTTCAAACGCCGCCCCATAAAACTCCACCGAAAAGGACCGTTTTCGTTTCGGAAATTCTTTTTAGGTTATTTCTGAATATGAATTCTAAGACGTCAAGTTGGATAAAAATTTGAAACTAATCAAGGCAAGGCTAAGTCGGGTACGTTCGCGGAGATTTTTTTGTATACCGGTTCCGGAACATGCAAAAAAAACTATGGTAAAAAAAACTTAAACCTATGTTTTTATTATGGTTATAATGCATTCAAATCTGTCCAGGCAATAAGAAGTAATGGTGGAATAAATAAATACATACATACGTAAACCCTGAAATACTCCTTTTTGGGCAGTCGTGTAAAAATGTGGAAATACCCTTTTTTACGAGTGGGTTCCGGAACGGAACCGACCGAGTCCGAAGATCCGTTCAGTATGAAATTACGGTATTTGAGACTCGAAATCAAGCCCTTGTAAAATGTTCGGCGTTTTCAAAGACAGAGCGCCTAGGCCACAAAACAGATAAATACAGAAGTTAATCTCATGTATGTACTTTTCATACATTTCATACCGGACGGCGCAGGAAGTTTTTGGGAGGAAAATTGATTGATTTAAAAATATAACTGTACACGATATCGACATAATTTTTTCGCAGTTACTATTATAACTGAATAAAGTTTTTTTGAAGACAAAACAAATGCGATTAGTTTACATTAACATCTTCCTCATTAGATTATTGAACACAAGGCTAACACAGCTTATACTACAATAAATATCTAATTTTAAATTGTAAAAATATGACAAGGCCACAAACTCATGTTCGCTTGTTCGGCGCAGGGCCGGGGGCTGGGGCGCTTACCTACCTACCTAACTATTTTGTGTTACGTGAAAACGAACCATCAAAATACAAGCAAATACCTACTTACCTCTCTGAAACAACTGGTAGCTTAAAAAACGACAATTCACCGTTTAATGTTGAATTTAAACAACCGTCCACCAAACAGTTATAATAACCTATTTTTCGTTGCTCCATTTTTGCACAAAAAAGTTCACAGACGCGTGTCTCAAGCGGATGGCACTCGCATCCCAACTGTGCTCAGATATCGTGTCTGTGAGCGGTGTCTGTGTGCGTTGCTCGAGCGCACTTTGTATGTATGTAGATTTCTGTACTAATCTGTTTTGTGCCTAGGCACAAAGTAGCTCGGTCAATGACCCGTACTACCGCGACTAGGCCACAGCTTGTTAGGATTGTCCAAAATAATTCAAATAAATAATTTTTAAACTTTGTATGGAAAATATAATAGTGTTTTTTTGGTTGTATATTCTGCCCGATGATTCATGACTAGATACCCATACACACCTTTCAGTATTACTACACATTAATGTTATTCCCTGTATATACTTTGTTATTGTTGTTTTTATACAGGATGGAAAGTCCTAACGCCACCAGTATTTAAAGTACTTTTCCTGTGGCATTTAAATCTTTGAGGTATGAATGATTATTTAATTAGAATAAAATCGATTTGATAAATGATATAAAACTTGACATTAATTTATTGATTGTGATGTAAAATTCGATAATTCTATTTTCTTTAAATGTTTTTGCTATTAAATTTGAAAATATTATGTGTGCACACCATTGTTATGGCAGGATGTACTGATACTAATTTCTAATTATTACCATCTGTTTTGTACTACATTCTGGCAAATAAATTATGATTTGATTTGATGCGTTTTTAAGTGGTGCACAAACCACTTGCATACGGAAGTCGGAGGGACAAACATTATTGGTGAAATGTTTGATATATCCAGATTCAAAATTAGCCTGTAGTGGACCATCTTGGATTGGCTCATTGGTGCTACGGTCCACTGGCGCCGGTGTCGGGATTACTTATTTTTAACCGACTTCAAAGGAGGAGGTTCTCAATTCGACAGAGTTTTTTTTGTATGTTTGTTACGCGATTACTCCGCCAATTATGGATTGATTTTGATGATTCTTCTTTTTTGTTTGGTAGGTCATACTTCAGAGGTATATAAATGTTAAAAAAAAAAATGAAATAAATTAAACCATATAAATGTTATCGAAATTGATCCAGCAGTTTTTGAAAAATTTTACAAAAAAAAATATAAGTTTAATCTTGAAGTCGGTTCTTGTTTTTTTCTTAAACTTGTTTTGTATAAAAATTGACGTTTAACCCAACTTTTACCAACCACAACGCTTAACTTCCAACGCCACAGTGGCGTTGGTAAAAGATTCTAGTAATAAGTTACTTGAACTAATACGCAAATTGGCAAAATGCCAAATGACCACCCATTCTGGTAACGCTTTGCCATGACCAAGGCCTTGACTTTACAAAGATTTTATGAATCCCGAAGACTTTCTTTTGTCAGGATCGTAATGGTATGTGATGTTTTTGCCAAAAAGTATGTAACGGCTGCATATTTCTTATGCCATAAAATATGAAGTATGTAACTACACTTACCACCCTTCGTCTTTTTTCAACCATATTGGCATAGTATCAAATCTTTGTTTACTATTTTCATCTAGAGTACACCAATAATATCAGTTCACGCAGCTTTAGATATAAAATCTTCTTTAAGCAAATGTTCTCTTTACCCATCTCGTTTTTAATGCGTCTGAGTGACTAGGCGAGCAAGACAATATTGGTATTTTTGGGTTCAATAGCCCATTACGCATGCCCATCCCACTACTTGAAAACGGACCTTCTTTTTGGGTTAGAGTATGGAATGACAAAGGGTACCAATCAACAGACGTTTAGAAGTCTCCAAAACCAGTCAGAGCATGGTCTCCGATTTAAAACTTAAGGGTATTGAATCCTGATGATAATCAGCTATAGTGACGATAGAAGCTAAGAGTATTCATTATCAATTGACCAGTTCATATTGATCTCTGTTGTTCTCTAGAGCATCAGCCAGAGACGGCAAAGGCACCAATTAGAAAAAAATACACATAGCTCGCCTAGCCCTTCGTAACAGATCTTCTAGGTTAAGCAACGTTCTCAGCGGTCACAACTTGGATGGGTGACCGTTTATGTGGTATAAATTTACATCTGAGCGCTACCGTGCTCACCCGGGCACCCGGTTGTTGGCTTAGGTAAACAGTCGTTAGGCTTTCGGTCGGTCTAAAAACTCCGACACCAGGGTTAGACACACCCGACGAGAGAAGAAGAAGCTCAAACTGATCCCCAAAATCATTGTTTTTCCAGATCCACCAATCGGCACGGAGCACTGCGACTGGCTTTACGGCATCTTCGGGCACGAGACCTCCTGCACGAGGTACTGGACCTGCTGGAACGGAACCGCTACGGAACAGCTCTGCATCGGGGGTCTGCTGTACAATGAGAACGCTCACTCCTGCGACTGGCCTGAGAACGTTGACGGATGTCAGAAGCACCGTGAGTATCTCTCAGTTTAGTGAAGGTTTGAGACATCACATATCGTCGGCTAGCAAACAAGACCACGCAAGTCGAAATTTGGCACCTATGACTTTCAAATGCTATTGGATACAGTTGTTTCCTGTAAAGTAGCGGATATGACAAATTCTAAAGCATTTGGGCTATCTATAGACCTTTAATGGTCAATAGGTTGTCCAATTGCTTCTCCTTGTAAGTAGTTACTTTAGTTTTAATAAGTAGAGTGTATAATTCATTTTAGTAATAAAGGCATTCGCAAGTTAGAGAGAAAAATACCCTAAAACGGCTAAATATCAAGAAATTGTTGTAGGTAACGGTAACTGCAATCAAATGAAGATCGTCATCAGTCACTCTCAGCATATACAATTCGCCCGTTTCACCACGCTAAAGTCTCTAGGACGATACCGCCTTTTCTTACGTAGTTTTACTTAATAGTTTGTAAAAATTACAATAATTTGTTTCGTATATCGTAGTATGAGGGTCATCAGCAACTAGCCCTCTCCTAGTGCTTCAATAAAGCGGTGGAACTTTATTTAAGCTTTCCATGGGCTTTGGTAGAACATAAAAAGTACTATTTTGTTTCATTTGCCTACACTCGTGCACGTTTACGAACACAATGGTTAATATTCCACCGATATTACACATGATCTCTCGAAATAACACTTGTTTGGAAAATAAAACAAAATCGAACTGTATCACTTTTCACTGCCCGCCAAAAAAGTCTTGACATGACTGAGCCCTATCGACGTGACTGAATTAAAATACTTTTAAAAATAACTGCAGAAAGGCAAAAGAGGTTGGTTTAATGAGTGCTGACAGTTATTAAATAGTTCCACCATCTGACTATTCCTTTTCTGCGCGCAAGTAAACGTGAGATTGCAAATTTTTTCATTGACTGTACTATTTATTAACCTTCCTTAACTACTACTACTATTAACCTACTTTCAAGAAAGGAGGAAGTTCTCAATTCAATTGATTTTTTTTAATGTTTTTTTACCTCAGATCTCCGTCATTTATAAACCGATTTGGAAAATTCTTGCGTTGGGTTCAGTATACAGTATACGTATATACATGGTGTTCCCATATAAATTTCATTGATTGATCTTGGACTTTGAAGATACATCAGAATTAAAGTCGGTTGTTTTTGTTATAAAATGAATTATTAAAGATAGTAAATGCAGTTGAAAATAACTTCACAAAATGTAACGGTCTCCTCAGAACATTTTCCTGTAGCTCTATAAATTCTAGTAGCTGACCTTCATACCCTTCTTTATAGTTGACGTGTGGATCTTTAAAGGAAATTCTAAAGCCTTTGAGTCCTAAGTATAGTGTAATATAAAGGCTTAACACTCAGCACTTCTTTACAATCCCTTCACAAGCGTAAGTGGCAACAAAAGGGTACCACACCACTCCAATCGCTCAACAAACGAGGCATTACGCTTTAATACCTTGCGTCACTGACGTGAAAACCGATGAGTAATGATCGTCTGGATTCAAGGCACCGGCGCGGATTGTGTGGATGTTAATCGATAGAACTGCTTAGCAGCCGAGAAGCTTCCTACGAAACTAGCAGTAGGTAGTTATTTACTCAGAAGTATCGGGCCTTTAGATGTGAAAGTATTAAAAATTAAATAAAAAAAACAATAACATCTGATTTCGGTGAACCATCGGGGAGACGGGTCTGAGCAGCTGCTCAACTGCCGTCTCTCTCTAGATCTATGTGCATCATCTTAGGCCACATCTTCGCTTCACATCAGGCGAGATAGTGGCCAAACATGGATGTCATATATTAAGCGAAAAAATAAAAATGATTATGTTTTTTTGAATGGAACTGAGCGATGAGATGAGCATGTCGTGCGCCTGATGGTAAGTGCCAAGCCTCCCCATAACAATCGCAGTGCCATCCAATACCTACTTTTAGTACAAGTCTCATATATGCCCAGTAATTTCGCTGGCTACAATGCCCTTCAAACCAGAACACAAAAAAACAGTACAGTAATGCTTGCGCACTACTGCTATACGGCAGAATAGCTGGCAAAGCTGTGGTACGGCCTCCCGCATACGAGAGACAGAAAATGAATTTTCTAAATAAAATTGAAGAATATATAGAGTCAATATGGAGTGAAATAAATTTTCAGAAGGTACGATAGCTTATGACTGTGTAATGAAGCCTAAAACTAGTATGATTTAAATCAGACCACGCAGCAGAAATCACTTCGTACAGATATTAACAACTGTCATACAATAATTGCGCCGGTTTCTCTAATCAATCACTCGGCTTTCTCACTAATCGCCCGTGTAATAAGGCGTGTAATAGCGTAACAACGCGCAACCACTTATGATCTTTATGTAATGGAGCAATCGAAGCAGGCATCTAATTAATCGGTCGGATCGTTAAAGAAAAGGAAAGTTTTGATTTAATCGATCATTCCAGTCGCAGATTTAATCGATCATTCATGTTAGATCATTGTCTTCGGTAATAAACGTTCACATCCTGATCGTGATCGATATACTTATTATTATTGTTCTGAGAGTTATGAATGGACATCGGATTATATGCATTCGCATATTTGTATATGCAAATGCATATATCTCGATATTTATAGCGTTATTGCATTATTTTGTATTTTCTTGCCGATCGTGGTTATTTTGACCGCGTGAAGCCGTAGTTGGTCAATTTGACGGTTCAGAGGCCATTGCAATGAATTAAAACTAGCTAGCATTAGAAGACGCTTCCATCAAACAGAATATATTGTCTTGTATATATTGTCTATATTGTCTTGGAGTGTGTGTATATATTGTCTTGGAGTGGTAGGCTCTGGCCGTGGTTGTAATACCACCCACCGAACAAAGCAATGCCGTCAAGCGACCTAGTCGTGTTTCGGGATGATGTTCGGTGAACCATCGGGGAGACGGGTCTGAGCAGCCGCTCAACTGCCGTCTCTCTTTAGATCTATGTGCTCCATCTTAGGCCACATCATCGCTTCACATCAGGCGAGATAGTGGCCAAACATAGATCTATTAAGCATAAAAAAAAAAATATACTCTTTTTGCAACAAATTTCAGCAACATACCCGGCGCTATAGATAAATTAGAAACGAAAAACCTTCCTTTGTTCAAATCATTAGAAATATTTGCAAAAATTATTGAACATGCTCACGCCCTTTCCGATTCTATATCGGAATAGCTCCGTAATAAATTAAATGCTGTTCTGTACAAAAAGCACAGGTCAAACCCTGCCCAAAGAGGTATCTCATACCCGCCCACGGGTAATCTAAAATTTACTGAATCATGCCTTCACTAAATGAGTTCAACCGAACAAACAGGCATAAATCCAAAAATATATTTAATTCCAATGTTTCTAAACAGATTCTGTTCCACAAAACAAAAATCCAAATTCTCCCACGCACATTTTAATATATAGGTATGATACTATTCATTTCACGTCTGAAGCATCGGCTGTCTGTCACAATAGCTTCTATCAATCAAAGGTGTCTTCAAGCAATCGACTGGAAAGGTTTTGTCTACCTTTGAAACGATTCTCATTATGAAGGAATCGATGGCCCTTTACAGTATTACCACAGCGCAGCAAATCATACAGTCAGTCATCAATGGCGTCTAGACAGAGCAATCGCGTGTTTCAGCTATATTCTGTGGTTGCGGTATGATTATAAGCGTCCATTCAAGAGGGGCAAGGCCTCAACAGTGCGGCGAACATTTTTGCGTATACGCTTTTGCACCCTACGCAGTTAAATACAAAAAAATTACAGCAGGCGCATTTTTCCGTTATGCTGGATGACTGGATGAAGGACGGTTAGCTCCAGGTTGCAGTGCAGGGTGAGACGGGAGCGTATATTGTACTACCCGACTGGCCAAGATCATGATGATGATGTGACTGGTCAAGGCCAGTCAATAAATCAACAAAAGTCAACCAATACACGATACACCCAAGGGTGACCAATGAGTAGCGACTCAGAAGTGGTTTCGCGCTCAAATTGTCGTAACTTCAAGTAAAGCGATGGCTGACTGGATTTACTAGGCTATGGCTATGGCTTAGTCGATCGATCTAAGAACACTTTGCAGTTTGGTTCGTTTATTCGTTTTTCCGAATCAGTGTTATGCCTGAAAGTGCTGGTCAGGATTATTGAAACTGTGATTTGTTAATTATTTCTTTTACTATCATTATTTTATCGAAAACATAATATAATATATGCACAGTGGAATTAAATTCTATATTTTTCCGAAATGTATGTAACTCGTACTCAGTCCATTAGAATAAAATTTGTGTTAAATTAAAAAATAAATAATAGTTGGTCAAAACATCATTGACAATTAGCTGAAATGTCAATGAATAAATGAGAATGAAATGTAGCGACGCAGGGAGGCTAGTGTATAGGAGCCGTGCCGTGCACCCACGCCCCGCCGCGTCGCCCTCGCGTATCCTGTTTAGTGAAATTTTAGTGACATTTCAGCTAGGTTAATAATTTTTTGGTCATATATTTTTAATTTAATGCTTCATATTCAATCTAAAGCTCACTCAGTCCATACTGAGTACATACATTTCGGAAAAATATCGAATTCAATTCCACCCTGTAGGTATGTATATCAATAACTAATCAAATAATTTCCCCTTCCAGCTCTCTGTAACGAGGACCCCAACGGCAACGTGCCTCTCGGCAAGTCTTGCAACCGGTACTGGCAGTGCCAGGGCGGCTACCCGCGTCTGCAGCGGTGCCCAGCTATGTTGGTCTTCGACCGTCGTTCGCTGAGATGCGTGGTGCCTCCTACTGAGGACTGCGACGTGCCAACTACCACCCCGCCGCCGCCTGAGGAAGTGGAGCCGGAGACAAGACCGGTGTGTAGATGACTAATAGTTTATAAAATTACAAGAGGGCTGCAGCGATGGTCAGTTTTTTGGTCTTCAACCGTAGCTGGCTGAGACGTGTGTTGCCTCCCATTGAGGCCTGTGACGAAGTGAGGAAGTGAAGTCAAAGACGAGGCTGGTTTGTAAAACTTTATGTAGTGTCGGGCAAAATTAAGAGAAGATTCAAATGGCTGGCTAGGTACAGACGCAAGATTTTGTGAGGTGATATGTACAGGAAAAAAATAAAAACGGTGAAGGTAAACATCGTGAGGAAACCGGCATGTCCTAGAAAATCACGAAATTTGAAGGACATGTGACATCTCAACTCGCACTAGGCCAGCGTGGTGGATGTATAGCCCATACTCTCTCTATGAGAGAAGGCCCGTGTACCAGCAATGGGAACGCGATAGGCTGATGATGATGATAAGATGTAGAGTATTGTAGAACATGTTGAAGAGCACATGGAAGGCGTAGTGGCAATCAGGAATAAAGCGCTTACCCTCAGCAACATAGGTCGCTTTGCCAGTTTGTGTTATCTCTATTTAGATATTCTCTAAACTTGAACCATACTGTCCCCACAAAAACTTTACCTAACTAGAAAACAAACATTTGAAAAGACCGATGTTTCTACAATGCTACAAAAAGTCCATCTATTTCTAGTCATCAGACTGCACAAACACCAAGGTAGATTACGCATATGTTGTAAAAGTCAGCGTTTTAATGTAATTCGGCACTTCAGAAACAAACTCAATAAAAATAATATTTCCGAGAGGATAAAATAATCCATTTCAATTACAACCGGTATAATTGATCATACAGATTAATTTCGAAATGTACACCTGCGACTCGATACTGCTCCAATAATCGTTTGCAGAATAAATGAGGCGCAAAAAATGTTTCATCTGAAACGTCGTCGCCTACGGAATGCGAAGAAAACTTTTATTCTGAACACAATGCTTTTGTTTTTACGAAATAGGGTCGGATTACAAACCCTTAGGGGTCAGACGAACTTGATGAAGAAATAATAAAATAACAGACAGTGATCGATAGCAGCCTGAGCTCTAGTGGTGTATATAAAAATTCTTACTAGGTAGGAAAAACGTTGGGCGAGTCTCGAAAAGGGTCCAAGGCAAGTGCAGTCGACTATTTACCAAACTAGACTATAGGCGCCGCGGAAGCCCTTTGAAACTCGCCCTATGAAACAAAGTATAGAGGTAAGTAGGTCTTTAAGGTTGACATCTTAATTTTTTTGTTTCGGTTTTTAGAATCAAAAGAGGGGTCAAGACCCATACTACAATTCGAAGTTGGTCAAACTATCATTTGGTTCAGAACACCAATTTAAATTAATGCGAAAATGTATAAAATCCATTTCACACCAAATCAACTAATACGACTTTATTTTAATGAATATATTTTATAGGTAGCCACTCTCATGTCCCGCGCGTAAGCGCGTGACCCCCGCATATGCCCGGCCGAGTCGCGATGCGCGAATCTAGCACGTGACCTATGCGCGAAAAAATCATTATAGCTCAACAACTACGAGACCTATAATAGATCAAAAAATACCTACAGAATGCTATTGAAATTTAGAATTTAGCTAAGCTGAACGTTTATTACTCAATTACAGTAAATGTCGTGAAATAGGGCTTCAAAAAAAAGAATTCCCTATAAAAACATCTATCTAGTTTGTATTTCAAGTTTTTATCTTGAAACTCCATTTTTCTTGCCTAGAATTATTACATGAAAAAAAAGTAGACGATCTACCCTTTTAAATGATACCAAAATCATAACATGAGCAAGGAGGTATCTATCCAAATAAATTAAAACTATCTACCTACTCCGTAAAATGTTTGCCGGGCCGCGGTAGAACAAAGAGACTTTCGAAAATATTTTTTTCAATATTTTTTTTCTAAAGTTGGTATGTTTGATGTGTCTATGGAATCGAAATTTCAAACAGCGCTATCTGGCATCGAGTAGTAGTACCTTCAAAATAGTTTCCACAGCAAAAAAAATAGTTTTTTGTGACTTGACAGTTCTGGGTCTCATTTGTTGCCGAACATTTGAACGGTAATGATTTTAGGCATAATTTGTTGCCTGAACATACGAGTGGGTAGGTATAACATAAGACAGGTACGGACAGTTATTAGACAGAGACGCACGGTAGTTTTTGTCTAGGAAAATTTAACTATTCTTAAGGGATTTGCTACAATCCCTCTATTCGATCGTCAGCCTCTGTGGTGTAGTGGTTGGGCAAGTGGCTCGAATCTCATACACCACTGAGGTTGCGGGTTCGATTCCCGCGAAGGGACAAATACTTGTGCTCAGAAAAAAGGCGTAAACATTTGTTTCGTGTCTGGGTGTTGTAGGACTATGGTTCTTGTAATTCCTGGTTCCCTAAATACAGGGAATCCGGGGCCAGGATCTGTGTATGTGATCGTTGGGCGTATTTATTTATAATCCATCAACGCGAAAAATGTTTATTTTTCAATAAATTAGTCAAACCAATTGGTTTGACAAATTCATATATAAGCCCGATAAGAAAGCCTCCACTTCGCTGTTCCTGTGGCAACATTAAACCCACGCTTTCATAAGACTTTGCCCAATTCCAGGATATCACAATAAACATAGATTCAATCCGACGCGTTGATAATAACAATAATTATACCAATGATAGAATAACACTCTGCCGATATCAGACACTGCGTCAAAATATCACGTTACAGATGAGGAAAATATGAGGAAATGAAGGTATAACAAGAGAACGAGACCTTTCTGTCTTTTTCTATGTATTTACTCCGTAACTTTCCTAAGAGAAGTATCGCTCTGCTCTTTTGTTGTGTGTCATTTTGTATAACTTTATAATTACTCTTATACCTATTATAAGTGCGAAAGTTTGTATGTGTGTTATTAGTGTATTTGTTTCCTCTATGTGCTGTAACTGCTCAACAGACTTGAGTGAAATTCGGAATGGAGTTAGCTTATACCCTGGATTAACTATTTGCCTATTTGGCAAATACGCAATTTTTATCCCGGGTATCCGCGGGTGAAACCGCGGGGCGCAGCTGCGCAACAAGGGCCACCCCCGCCTCACCCTAACCTACCGAGGGCTGCCCCTTATACGTTTGATTGGTGTGCGGCTGCACCTAGTTCTAGCCGCTATGATGAAGGCTAAACCTAGTTCTAATCGAAGATAAGTTGGATACATCTAAGTTTAACCGCATGTGGCCGGCTGCACCTAGTTGTAGCCGGCTAAAACTAGGTGTAGCCGCACTTCGGCTTTCAGCCGTAACATATATAAGTAAGTGATACCATGGACCAAATTGTATATTTGGTCCATGGTGATACTTAAGTTAGTAAATGATACTTAAGTATATCGATATGCTATGTTGAAAAGTCTATCCTAAAACTAACAGTACAGAGTTTAATATTAGTTGAGAAAACTCCGATACCAACATCCAAGCATTTGTCAGAATTCCCATTCAGAAGGGAGCCGATTGAAACACACCTATCGAAACATATCCGCTACATTGAATCTATTCATGTTTTATGGATTGTATTCGCTGTACCCTCACCGCAAGGACGGTAAACAAAGAGTGTAGTCATTTACAAGAGACGATACGACTCAACGCGACAAGGAAGCACAATGGTAATCTTCTAAGTTATCGTGTGACTAAGAACGCAGTATTTAGAAAGTCATAGCATAAATACTAGTACAGTTAAATATACATCATTATCTTTATCATTATATCAACAGCCAGGCAATCATTTCACCCGTATGTCGTTAACACCCCTATCCGTACTAAGCGTTTCGCAGTCATGCGGACGGCTAAGGTGTGGAACGCCCTACCACTGTCTTAGTTCCCATACAGCTACAACTAGTGAAGGCTCATGGGCAAGCGTGTTCCACCTTAGGTCGCATCGTTTTTTCTTGTAAACACGTGTACAAATCATCATCATCTTCAGCCTATATCATTCCACTACTGGACTGCCTCCCCCATAGCACTGAGCCCGACTTTCGGATTTTCTTCTCCAGTCACTACTACCACCGTGCGTCTATCGTCGCCGCTTCGACTGCTCCCACTAAATGCTCCCACTAAGCCACACGCGAACTTGACTGTAACACTGTTTATTTATTGTGGTCTCCTGTAAATAGTTTATTTTAATGAAAGCCCCATACCTACATATACCCCTGTCCCTCCCAAGACAAAGGTCTTAATTTAAGACAATGTAGTTTGTTTCCGAACGAGTTAGTAACCGATCCAAGTCAATTGAAAAGGGATCACTTACCTAACTTTTGTTGGAATATCGGCACCCCAAATAAATAACATTGGAATGGAACGTTATATAGGCTTCTTGTACTTGAAGGCTCTGTTCAATAGAAAATTTTCGAATGCTCCTCATATATATAATCCAAATAAATGTCTTTTAATTGACCGGTCATACCTTAATTTAAGCTCAACACGATAATGGTACGATTGGGGCTTAAGAAACCAGGGCCCAATGCACTATGACAACTCGGCGATTCCTTGCTTCGAAATCACGTCAATTCCTTCATTAATAAACTTGAGTACGGGGGCTGGTCATGTTGGTGCGTCCGTGGGAGAAATTTTTGAATCGGAAGATGTATTATAATGCGTTTTTAAAAAGTTATAAGGGATTTTGCGGCTAAAGGTGTTAATTTTATTGAAATGCCTAGGTGTATATATAAGGGTATAACAATATAATTATTTCTGTACGAAACTAAACAAGTTCTCTAACCTGGATGCATACTACAAAGGTCGGCATGAAGTGGCGCAAGAAAAAGACACTTAAAAGGACTTATGGGGTAGGCATTTGCCTAGCAGTGGGGTAACATAAGCTAGAATAAATTTAATTTAAAAGAACCCCGACACAAAAAACCAATAAAAAGTTATATACGGCTGAACCGATTTTGATAAAACATGTCTAAAAACCACCGCTAAAAACTCTGCTTTCAAAACATACCGCATCCAAATCGAGCTACGGTGCACAGACACACATAGTGGTCAAACTTATTGCCCCTCCTTTTTACGTCGGGGGTTAAAAACAATCTACCTACTGTGTTAAATTAATCATAGAAATCCCTAACAAACTGTCTTGTTCTGTTCCAGCCCCACCAGTCGAAGCGGCCGTCCAACACCTACCAAGGACCTAGGAACTAAGTCTACCAGTCTTCACGCCTTCTAGAATCTTCCAGAAGGTTCTTTTCGACAAAAACATTTTAAATTCAGGCCGAACTAAACCAGGGCCAGAGAGAGAACTTTGGAGAGAGGGAAAATTTAAAATTCTTCGAACTAACCTCTTTTTAAATGATGTATTGTGTCACCTCTCCATTCTGCTGGTTCGGCTATTACCTTCCAAGATTCCTCCCACCACTTTTCGGAGATCTGTCCAGCTGTATTTAAACTTAGTTGTTTTATTTTAAGACTTGTAATAATTATTTTAAGGGTTAGTTTTAAGTGTAAAATATACTGCCACTTTGAAAAATACTCAGAAATACTAAATAATTTAATAATCTTTGCCTCTGCATACAGCGACAGTGACGTGAACGCTACGTTGGCGTTATGGCGACGACGACGCGACGCCGCACCGCGCTCTCTGTGTTTATTACACATTACAGTTCAGTTCAGATTTTTTATATATTTTTTTTATCGTTACTATTGTAGCATGAACGCCACCGTCCGTGCCTTTATATGTTATTCCTCTCCATTCACGGCTGTTTGGAAGAGATCGCTTTAAGCGATAAGATCGCCGTTTGAAGGTTAAGTTTGTTTAAGCTGTTACTTTTTCTGTATCGTGGTGTTACCAATAACGTTATTTGTTCATTCATTCAGTACATGTATTAAAACTAACAAGTATACATTTTACCAAAAAAAACCGACTTCAATGTATCTTCGAAGTCCAAGGTCAAATATCGATGAAATTTATATGTGACCACTTCGTAGCTATACTGAACTGAACGCAAAAAGAATTTTTGAAATCGAGTTGGCGGAGAAATCGGTGAAAATACATTAAAAATATATACAGTGGAACATAGAACCTCCTCCTTTTTGAAGTCGGTAAAAACAAACGCCAACGCCGCGCTGCGCTTAGGTCACGCCCGCTGTGTGCAGAGGCCTTAACTTTGCTGCTTGTGTTGATGTGTAGAGACTTTGTAAGTAAACTCTGTAATTTATGGCTTTTCTATATTAATTATGTTCAATAATAAATATTATTATTAAATAAAAATGATATTCTATAAAATGACAACGGTGAGTCGACTATATTTTCAGGATTCTGTATTAGGTAGGGATTTCATAAAATGTAATGTTACACTTTCACGCCCTCCTTTATTGTAGTCAATATCATACGTGTAAGCTTATATTGTTCTTAATATTAAAATAAATAAGAAATACTTAATTTTGTTTTATTTATCTATCTATACATTTTTCTCAGAACGTATTAAATATACTATCTGCGTGCCGCGGTTTCAACCGCGTAGCCAAGGTCTAACGAACCTTCTTACCTCATCAAAATCCATACATCTTCACAAACTTTCACATCTAGGTAAAAAGGTATATAAATAAACTAGCGACCCGCCCCGGCTTCGTACGGTCATTATACATAAACCTTCCTCTTCAATTACTCCATCTATTAAAAAAAACCGCATCAAAATCCGTTGCGTAGTTTTAAAGATTTAAGCATACATAGGGAATAATAGGGATATAGGGACAGAGAAAGCGACTTTATTTTATACTATGTAGTGAAGTGAAATGAATCACCGAAATGTTTGTACGCGCGTAACTTCCAAACGACTGCACCAAATTGGATAAATCTTTCTTCTGTGTTCGTTATTGTCAAGAGAAGGTACGTATGAAAAAAGATATTAAAAAATTATAGCAAATATTTAAAAACGGCGGTACGAAGTTCGCCGCGTCAGCTAGTTTATAATATTAGTGGGACAAGAAGTAAGATAACGAACTTAAAAGACGTACGGCCAAGTTAATTGTGGTTGTCTGTTGTTTGAATTTGTGCAATTATTTAACAAATAACAAATAAATAATAATTGTGTATTTATTTAACAAATAACCCTGTATACCGATAATCTCTGTATTTAGTAAGAATATAATAAGACAGCCATAGAGTAAGCACATGAAGAGGTATGAAGCCTATGTTTTTTCTTGTATCTCCGCTACAGACCAGCGACGGGGAGGGCATCGGCAGGGTGTTCCACTCCTTCGAAGGATGAGCCAAAAGGTTTCGTATGAATACATGAGATTTCATCCATGCCTTTTGTTACTACTGTTGATCAAAATAGTAATTAAATAAAGATGAACTTTGTAAAGCGCCTAATCTAACTAAAACGCAGCAGCAATCTCAGCTATACACGTGATGCAGACATCGCACTCACCGGTTCTGTCATCTCGTTTAGAATATTTGGTGAGAAGCAATTAGCCCTATCTCCATCTACAACTTGATCACGTTGAATTCATAACTTTCACCGTTCAAACCTGCAGGGCAATCGTGCAATTCAAACACCGATCCCGATCGCTTTCAAATATGTTTTGTTATCGGTATTTGTGTGGAATTGTCGAACTTTTCTACTCAAAGTCCGCTTCACAATCCCTATCTCACTCACGGTCGCTAAAAATGATCGATTTTGCTGTTTGAAAGAAATTAAAAGCGTTCGGGAATGGAGTTCGAGATACACGATTCCCTTGCTGAAGACAGCAAATAATATAGCTATATAACCTGGCCCTTTTCAGCTTCGAGCCCCGCACCATACAATCTCGACATCCGATATTATAATGGTGGCAACTAAACTACCCCAACAGGACGTTGCGAGAATAAACTACGCTAGGAAGTCGGATATCAAGCTTTGCTAGCGTTATTTATGACTAATGAAGGGAGGCAGGGTCAAATCATGGAGTACACATGAAGAAAGTACCTTTATTCTAGTCTGCCTTTTTTCTTAAACCACGAGTCGCCATAGCAAGCCGGGGCAAAAGAAACAAGAACAGTTGTAATTGGTCGGTACAGAGTATGAACTGTAGCGGTGCACTAGCATACGATTAATGCTGATACATTAGATAAAACACGCTAATGTTCCGTGAGTGGAGGGGCCTGGTATATGCAGTTTAGTGGTATTTTTCGTCTTTGAGTCAAAGATATATAATATCACACCCAATGTTTTAGTGAAGATGGGATACAGATCAAGGTATGGCGTGGTTTATTATTTAGGATTAATACGCGTATAGGTATGAATTAATACGCCTGCTTTGTTCTTAATATTCGTACGGATTGGACTGGTTTGTTTTCCTTGAATCAAGTATGGATAATGAAGGATTAATATGGGATAAGTAGCTATAATTGAATAGACGCTATTGATCGATATTGTAGATGTAAGCCCAAAGGGATTGGATCAATACTATTCACCGCAATTATAAGCTAAGCCTCAACAGTGCGGCTAGCAGTTTTGCGTATTCTGCCGCACACCTTCCGGACGCCGGGGTCCGGGCGTTGTATTAGACACAGTTTTATACAAAGTAGCCCCGGCTTCCCACGGTTGTATATAATTTAGTCATGTGGTGTCCATTTTTCACGCCTTGATAACAAAAGATTGAATTTTCTCTACTATACAAAAACTGAATTAATATATTTTGAAAAAATATCTATATGACAGTGAAAACTTTATCAAAATCCGTTGCGTCCTCCGTTTCTCCGCTTACCTACTTTTTTTTTTTAATGTAACTGTATGACGAGACGAGCTGGTCGTTTGCCTGATGGTAAGCAATACGCCAGCCCATAACAATAACAGCACAACCCAGAACTTTGTTTTGCAAAATCCTGCGCGGCGCCGGCGCTGTACTGCGCTCGTCACTCTGAGACAATTAGTTGTTATGTCTCATAATGCCCAGTAATTTCGCTGGCTACAATGCCCTTCAAGCCGGAACACAGTAATGCTTGTGCACTACTGGCGGCTGAATAACTGGCAAAGCGGTGGTACCCACCCAGACGGCCTCTCGCATACGAGAAACCTACCACCAGTAAACCTTCTTTGAGAAGTAAGCGGAGAAACAGAAATGAGGATACGTAGTAACTTTGTTTTATACTATTTAGAGATATACTACAGCACAGAATAAATAATAGTACTACGTACCTATATAATTAGTGGAACTTCGGTTTGCGCTGCGGCTCGGCCCGGCCTGCATAATGAACACTTAGCTTTATCGGAGATTGACATTGTATCTGCGTCTCTCAGCTGAAGTGTATCATAATTTAAACTTCGAAACTAATCCCAAATAAAGGGCCATTAACGATAGACGTAACCCCCAGGGATCCTGAAGAAGTTGAAGTTCTACGACGGCTCTCAGGCCATTTTTCAAACTAATGAGTCGTATAAATAAAAGACAAAGTTCGACGAATACTGCCACTGGTTAGACTTGTAAGTACCAGGCCTAGCGCACTCCGCACTGTAGGTACGAAGCTACAAGTGCACAGCCGAACACCGACGGCGGGTCGCACGTCTTTACACGTGTCGCGTCGGAAGAGATAAGAGCTATGCGATAGAAGATAGGCACTCTGTAGGTTAATGACTGGTAGGTATGCAGCGCTACGCGAGCTGAATTGTATTTTATTGCGTCATAGCAAGAGTCGCTATTTGTTTAAATTTATTTGTGGAGTGATGCTTCTGTCCCTTAGTATTCTGTGCTAATACAGACATTGTACCTCTGTATTATTCAGCGGTATTCATCCTGAATACTCTTAAGCATACTGCTACTCACAGTGTTACCACAGAATACTTAATAGTACCAAGGTGTTACTTTTACTACTTCTTCTGTACGAACACGTAAAAAGCCTCTAAATAGGTCGACTCTGTCCGATTATCCAAAAAAAGGCTTCCTTAATGAAACCCGCAAGTCCATTGACTCTATTACTTACAAAAGCTCTCAAAGGAAATGTCAAGTGGCAATATTACTTACCTGCGTAATAACAGGAAAGCTTCGGCAAAATTGATAAATTACATGTACGGTGAAATGTATAGGTACTCACGGTATTTTCGGTCGTAGGGCCATGGCGGTGTCGCGATAGCCTGCAGGGGAATCATGTAACTAGAAGGCCGATACCGATCGCTTTCAATTTCAAATTTGGAAGGCGTTAGCATCTTTCAAACTGCAATATCAATCATTTTTAATCCCCGACGCAAATAGGCCCATTATGTGTGTCTGTCTGTGTCACTGTAGCTCTTAAACGGGTGAACCGATTTCGATACGGTTTTTTTTAATTGAAATGCAGGTTTTCTGGCAATGTTTTATTGTGACGGAGGTTTTTTAAATTTATAGTTATTAGCGATCGTGATTGGCATAAACATTGGAACGCGGACTTTGAGTAGAAAAATTTGACAATTCCGAAGACAAACACCGATCACAAGACAGGTTCAAAAGCAATCGGGATTAGTGTTCGAGTTAGAGGATTCCCCTGCTGGCTGCCTCTTTCGCATATAGGTACAGGATGTGGCAACATTTTTGGACCTTCAGGATACCATTGTACCAAGTACCAAGGTACCTTTTCCTTTGAAGCGAGGAAGTTTCATCTTAGAAAACATCATGCCTTTTAGAGAAAATTCAAACTGCATATTTGAATTTATGGAAAAAGAGCACAGTCAAGCAAAACAATCAATTTCTCAAATCTCAAAATCTCAAAAATCTCAAAATGGGCTTAATCGACCCTAAATCCCACCACGAATGTATCCCCCAAAGTAAATCGTAAATTTTTGAGAAAATTCACAAATCTTACCTAAAGGTCCCAAAATGTTGTCATAACCTGTATGTAATAATATAAATACATATAATTAATGGCACATTTGTCTCTAAAAGGGACAGAATAACAAACAAGATGAATTTATTGACTAGTCAGTAGGTACCTATTCACCACACCCTTTCGCAAAGTAAAGGGGAGAAATATACCAATAACAAATACCAAATTTCTTAGAAACCATCGTCCAATGCTTACAAATCGTGCCTTGCTTACAATCGGGACACGGCACTATTCTCAAGGGAAACGAAACACTTACATCAATACATCCATTTATACCGAGCAACTATTGCATTAGTCTGTGACACATATACCTGAATTAGTAAAGAGACACAACATGCAGAAGACACGCCCCCAAATCTGATTTTTATGGAAGTCAGTAATGAGACGAGCTAGACGTTCGCCTGATGGTAAGAGTCACGCCTGCCCATAACAATTGCAGCGCCACGTAAAAAGTATTGCGTAAGTTTGCAGTAGTTGCCCTAGGATTACTATTAGTTGTTGCGACTTGTAAGACTCATGCGCAGACAAATTAAAGTCCCCACCTCAAGTTAATCTTTCACCTCCTCCTAGGGGGTAGTGGTGGGTCTCTCTACCCTGGCGTAAACGCCCCCGCGCGTTTCTACCCCCGGGGAACAAGCAGGCCGCTGGTGGCTGCTCCGCTAGTCGATGCGTCTCTCAGTGGCTATATGTTAGACCTCATTGTTTGGTGGTTGCTTGCGCCTCTGCCCTCTTCCCTCTTCTTAGTCTCTCTTAAAATTCCCGTGACAGCGTCATTGCTGTCTATGTAATGTTATTGTTACTTTTTTGTGATAAATCTACGTTTGACTAACATCTCGCCTGATGTTAAGCGACGATGTGGCCGAAGATGGAGCACATAGATTTAGAAGATACTCTAGCCTTCACTACTACTGTCACTTTGTTCTATTTTTCGGCATCAAATCAGATATTGACACTAGTCATTGCATCAAATTTGCAACAAAGTGACCAGAGAGTGAGTACGAGTGAGTGAGAGTGAATAGAACGGGTGGTAAGTCACGGGTGGAAACGCCATAGCTTCGGGGGGAACCACCACGGACCTCAAAAACCCTCCCTCATATTACTTAGTTACAATTAATACAACCAAACAGCCCGCGGTTATTTAACCAAATTTAAAATAAACCAGTACCTATGCAAACATTTTATATTAAAAATACCGGCTGTAATTCTGATGTATCTTCGAAGTCCGAATATCGATGTTTATATGGAACCACCTCGAAGCTATTAAGAAGAATTTTCCAAATCGATTTATAAATTATAGAGTTCTGAGGTAAAGTCGTTCGCCTGATGGTAAGCGCCACGCCTACCCATAACAATTCAAGTTCCGTTCAAGCGTCTCTTTGTTCTAGTACGTTGATATAGCGGAAGACGCCTTGGGCGTAAAATGAGTCATGTCCCTCTAG
This sequence comes from Petrophora chlorosata, assembly GCA_951640565.1. NCBI lineage: Eukaryota > Metazoa > Arthropoda > Insecta > Lepidoptera > Geometridae > Petrophora > Petrophora chlorosata. The sequence continues at coordinate 3,681,911 of OX621189.1, read as the reverse complement.
GCCTCTACCACAGAATATATAAAAGTACTACCTCTACCCCCATCTATCTATACTATTATAAAACTGTAACTGAGCCAATTCTGTACATCAAAGATATTTTTGGAAAACCTACTGAGATCGACTATGTACTTCGATAAAAATTTAAAATCACCTGACACAATAAAACATGTCCAAGAAACACCGCGAGAAATCCTGCTTTCAAATATAAAAAAACCGCATCCAAATTGGTTCACACGTTTTAGAGCTACAGTGCCACAGACATAGTGGTCAAACTTATAACACCCCTCTTTTTTGCGTCGGGGGTTAAAAAGGAACGGATATGACATTTCTTTGCGGAGTGATGAGTCCCTTAGTATTCTGTGGTTATACTGAACATGAATCGACGGTTTTTAAAATGGTAAATATTTATTTGTATGTTTGTTATATATTGCAGATTTTGATATGGTATTCAAGGTTTGGTAGCATTAGTCCCAACTTAGATTATAGCGTATTTTACAACAAGACGGTTGACTATGAAGATACAGCTTGACCTCTTCGTAGTACGTGCTCTCTGGCGAGGTCTTGCTAAAATGGTCTTTGAAAATATACGAATATCGGTCTGTCGTTCACACAGACGAAGTCACGGTGAAAAGCTAGTCCTACATAAATTACTCCTATCCATTACAGGTAGACTTCCCTCCAGGGAGGTCCGTGGCTTATTAAATTAACCCAGTTTACAAGTCGGCTATTTTTGTAAATTACCTTGGGTCATGATTTTCCAATACAAGTAATGGGAAACTTAATTATAACCTCAAATTGAATAGGGTTAATAGGGCATTGATCTCTGATCTATTTGTATAGTTAAAGGAAAGTAGGTATTAAATCAAGAAAGTGACAGATTAAAAAAATCTAAACACCACGTCTTTATACGACCTTTGAAGTTACCTAACCTACCTAGGCATTGCATGCTAATATATGGATAAAAGAATGCATTGTCTTCGAGTTGTGAGCTACCCTGAAAGTTTCAGTCGGATAGCTATTCGGGAAGTGCTTCCACCCGGAACGACAGACAGACAGACAAACAAGAAAGTTACTTAATTAAAACGTGGTAAAAAATAATATTTATTATATTAGCATTAAAATTCTGAGTGGCACTGTAATAGTTATGGACAAGCGTGGCGCCTACCATTAGGCGAACGACTTGCTCGTCTTATAGCTCATTTTCATAAATATTGGGTACATCACATCAAATCAAATAAAATTCTTTTTAATTAGTTTTGGCATCACAGAAGCACTTATGAACGTCAAATGACTCTACCACAAAATATAGACTAGTAATTACCAGTCTATATTTTGTGACTCTACCACCTCATCGGAAAAAGAACTACTACTCAGAAAAACATCAACAGTAATAGAATATTGCAAGCAAGGTTATTCAAAACGTTAATAAATTCACTTACCTCTGTAATATATTCACAAAAGCACTTATACTCTAAATTTACTCATACCTAACAATATTCATAGAGAATACACAATGAATCTACTTTGGAAAATCCTTGCATAAAAGCTCCACATAATAGAAAGCAGAAACGAGTTTTTCCACGTCACGGCATAATAATCTTAAACGTGCCTTGCAAGAAAATATAACATAGAAATAAGGTAAATACATTATGCTACCTGCTAGAGCTTGCTCTATTTAGGCAAAGAGTAGCGATAACAGTCTCGCTTGGTATCTGATGTAGATGTAGTTATTTATAATGAAAGATTTAATATGATGTTTAAAGCGGTGAAGGAATAAACATCGTGAGGAAACCAAGAATTTATCACAAAAATTCAAAGACGTGACATCACCCAAACCCGCACTGGGACAGCGTGGTGCATTGTAGCCCATACTCTCTCTACGAGGGAAGGCCTGAGTCCCAGCAGTGGGAATTTAATGGGCTGATGATGTTACGATTATTATTATCAAATAACTTAAATGGTATTTTGTGATTAATATTATTTTTATATATAACATTATTATTTTTATAATTAGGTATGTACAATATGTATTTAATTTTGAAACTTAATTTAATTTTGATTTGACATGTAATAAAATATTACCAATAAAATTATTATCCTGCTCCTTCGATAGTTTATGCTCCTTCAATTCTGCTAAATACGCAAAACGTTAAAATCAATCCTGAATATACGCACATATTTGTGTAAATAAACCAATAATTATCACAGACGATTTAATTAAATAAACACACAGAGCATGGCTAACAAAAGCACAAGGTCCCCAAACGTTCTCTCTCTGTAATCTTAAATTAACTTCCAAAAGAGTTAGGTACCTGGTGAAAAGTGGAAAGCCCCCGGCGCGGCGGCGGATCAACAAATTAAATTCAGAGGAAAGAGCCCAGAAAGCCGTGGCGCGACGTTTCAGTCAATTTGTTAGATTTGGGACGCCTCTATTCAATATAGTTATTCCGTACTACGTGGTACTACTCAGATAAACTTTCTACACGATCGGATAAACTTTTCTATATACGATAAGAAGATACTCTAGAGATACTCTAGACTACTACTGTGGTCTTCTCGTGACCACGGCCAATGCAATTTGGTCGAAACGTCGAGGTAAATAAAATTAATGTTTTTAGCGCGATTAAGTCCCGTGTTATTATCATAAACTATGTGTTCGAATCGCGAAAGTTTAAAAATTACGATAAGAAAAGTTTTTACCAAAAGAACGTAGCCAGTGAAATTACTGGGCATTATGAGGCTTAACAGCTAATCGTCTCCGGGTGATGGACGCAGTGCAGCGCCGCGCAGGATTTTGCAAAACAAAGATCTGTGTACGGTTCCAAGTACATTTTAGTACTAACTTAAACCTATTCTGTGATGACCTACATATTGCCACACATTTTTACCTACTTAAACAAATAATATCCAGTGCTATTACGATCACCGAACGATCCAATCATGTCGCGCTGAATGTGAATCATCAGCTAACTTTTGTACCTACTTATTAATATATTTTTAATTCTGCCAATAAAAGTGAAATTATTCGGCTTCGCGTGGTTTTCTACTTTCTTCCGCACTCCACTACTACTTACTACTTAACTACACTTTAATGTACGGTCTAACTGGACTGTACAATCTGGGTGGTGTTGTTACTGTTATGGGCAGGCGTATTGCTTACCATCAGGTGAACCAGCTCAGCACCAGCTCGTCTCGTCACACAGTTTATGAAAAAAATAGATTAAATTTTTCATTTTCAGTTTTGTACTTACTGGCAAGTTACGGGCGGGTGACGTAGTGATTATATTCTTTGGCTAAAAAGAACTCTAGTTAAAAACCTTGTCTAAAAAGTGGATAATGTCTTAGTGGCGAACGATTTGCTCGTCTCATCACTCAGTTCGAAAAAAGACTAAGATCTTATTTAACGTGGGGTTACTTGTTACTTGTTGGGCGGGCAGTTTTCCGCAATTAGCCGTTAGTCGGCCCTTTTTGCGTGATGGGGTGTCGGCAGCTAGTCCAGCCACCCGATGTCATTCAGAAAGGCCAGCAGCTCTCCGATTTCGGCGCAGGCTTCTCTGAACGACCCCTTAACCCTTAACGTGGGGTCTACTTATTCATTTTTATCATAAAGATAGTAACTTTATAGAATACTAGCGGCGCCCCGCGGTTTCACCCGCGTAAGTTTCGATTTCGAGGAATTGTCGGTGTAAAGTATGTTTTGTACTACAGATAATATTTAGATCATATTGTTAGTGCTGTTTGTAGTTCCTAATAAATAAATAAATAAATAAATAAATAAAAAGTAACAGCTATAGCTATACTTACTGTATCAAAATAAATATAAGTTAAAATAATTGTGAATATAGACAATTAGTTGTTTTAATTCGAAAAATATACTTTCATATAATTTATAACAAATCTGAATCTCTCGATCCGACGCACCCGTGTTCGAATCCCGTGGGTTCCGCAGCACTAAATTTCTTAAGTTATTTGCGTATATATCACTCTCTAATAACTGTGACGGAAATCATCTTGAATCACAAACAATTCAAGGACATGTGATATCCACATAATTATATAAATATAGAAGTGTTATAAACAATTTAAGAAACAAAGAAAATAGAGGAACTATTCTAAGCAGTTTCTATTATGAAAGAATTTGCGTAGCGCCCAGATACGCGCACAAATATGTTCCTGTACAAGGAATCGAATCTTACCATTTTATGAATTCACCAGCGCAAGCACTACACCTCAGAGGCTGTAAATGACATCAAAGTAACGTTCAGTACTGTAATCTCATTTTATCTGGATTGCTTTCATTTCTAAACAGGCGCGTTTATCGACCCCGGGGAATGGAACCACTCTGCAGGACCCCTAATGAAGTGCATAACTCTCAGGTACAACCTGGAAATTTCATTCGGAGGGAAACTCGTTACATACAACTTTTATAGAGTTCGTAATTAAATTGTGAGCATTTTTCGCTGAAAAACTCGTTCTGTAAATGGAGGTTTAATGTGTTGGAATTCGTGGTATATCTCTCGTATGCGGGAGGCCGTCTGGGTAGGTACCACAGGCCGGGTTTTGCCATTTACTCTACCCGCCATGTATGCGCCAGTATTACTGTGTTCCGGTTTGAAGGGCATAGTAGCCAGCGAAATTGCTGAGCATATGACACTTACCTACTATCTGATGTTTCAGGGTGATGAGCGCACACCGCGCATATGTAGTGTTACAGTGCATTTTATGGTATTAAAGGTTATGGTTGGCACTGCAATTGTTATGACGTGGCGCTTACCATCAGGCGAACTTGTTCGTCTTACCACTCAGTTCACTAAAAAAAGATATTTTTTGCTTGTTAATGTCGTAGTCATGTCTAAGATTTGTTAAGGTTCCTAAGCTGGTTTCTTACATTTTCTCCCTACCTTCATCTAACAATTTTCCTTCGCCATTCTAAGTGAGTCTGTCCCCTAAAACCCTATATCAGGCATGTTAGTCACGCCCTACGTAGTATACAAAAACACTGACAGCTTGCCCCGGGCCAAAATGAAAATGTATATTAACTCCTATAGAGTCTGTAGGTACTACCCACTACATATTTATGAGCAACATAGTTCAGTAACTATTGCGCCTTGTGAATGGTAATTAGGCGTGGTTTAGCTCTAGTAACAGCACCTGCCTAAATAAAGCAATGTTTATGTTGAAAGTTAATTTAGATTTTCTAAAGATTGATTCAGTAAACTTTTAATAAATTCAGCCCGCCTCGTCGGCCCTTTTTATGACGGCGAATAGGTCTTAGTCAGCTCCTGCAATGTAACCATCAAAGTTAATTAAAGCGCGAGCGTTGTATGTTTGTTCGACGATAACTGGCATAACTGCTGTCACCGTTTTACAAAAAAATAATAATGTGCTTCTGTAAAAAATTATAATAATAAGGAACAAGAATAAAATTATTTTTTAGAAAAAAACAAAAGCCGACTTCAATGTATCTTCGAAGTCCAAGGTCACATATCGATGAAATTTATATGGGACCACTTCGTAGCTATACTGAACCCGACGCAAAAATAATTTTTCAAATCGGTTCATAAATGACGGAGTTCTGAGGTAACAAACATAAAAAAAGACAATCGAACAGAGAACCTCCTCCTTTTTTGAAGTCGGTTAAAAATTATATTACTATTAGACTCGGCTGGCACCGACTTCAAATATATGAGTGGGTAGCGCTTATGATAATTATATTAATTTATTTTTCACTTTTGAGTGCCATTTGTGGTTTTGAAGTCGGTTTAGTTTTTTCTGAAAAATAATTTATTTTGATTTAAAATTGTGCGCGAAAAGACCCGATAATATCATAAAACATGAGTATGATGTGTACAGTATAGTATAGTTATTTTGGCTAAACGGTGAATGCCCCGAGCACACCCGCGCCTCGAGATAAGTTATAATAGGAACCTTTAATTACTTATAGGCAAAGAATACTAACTACTTATTACTGCTATTATTTACGTATACGTGCTATAGGTATAGCTATAGAGTATCTAGAGTGGTAGGTGGTAGTATCTCTAATAGAGTCTACCTATACCCAGGTAAACGTACCTATTTAGGTAGGTAGGTATAGATATATCTCGCGTGTAAGAATAAGGAACCTGTCCTCAGCAATTATTATGAGTTGAGGCACACAGTGTTGGGGTTAGCTACCCTTGCGTGTTATTAAATATACCTACCCATAGGGAAATTCGCTCGCAAATTGATACGTGAGCCCCCGAGAATAGGTAGGCGTGAGCTTAGAATAATTACTCGAAGGGCGTAAGCTTTTGCGAACGATTTTAGATCACACGACGCAACCGGGGCATTCATTAGCAATAGTTTATCTAGCAGCATTATCATCATTAATTAATAGTAGGGTAAACCTGGGAGAGATGCCTATAAGGGAGAGATGCCTATAAAAACTAAATTAACAAAAAAAGTATTAGACAACTTCTGAACGCATCGTTAATGGGTCAGTCTTTCGTCTAACATTCCGCGGGAAAAATACTAGACATGTTTTGGCAAAAAATATTGTGTACTTTAAAGATCATTCAAAAAGGTGTTGTCATTTTGAGCCCTGAAAATAATTCTAGGAACATTTTGTCGTACATTTTACAATATTTACTGAAAAAGATTCATACTTTTTTCGTCAATAACCTTTGACACGGTCATCAGCTGTTAACAAAAAGACGCCATTATTAAAGTGCGTTTCGTTTCACTTATGCAAAACATATTACGCATCTATCCCTGACGCTTGGGAGAGATGCCTATGACATTTTGGGGGTAAGATGCCCATACATTATTTTTATTATTATTATTCACTCAAGCTGTTTCTAAAAGAAAATAACATGCTGAACTCTTGAAAACTCCTGAAAACATAAAAAATGAAGATTAAGACTGAAAATAAAATGGAAACTAAGCGTGCAAAAAAACTAAAGTTGGATTCAAAAAAGAAAGTATACAGAAAACAGCATTTCGCAACATAGAAGACATGTGACTGGTTGGAGTATATTCAATGCAAGGAATGGTTCCACGAGGACTGCAGTGAAAATCCAGCAAAATGTTTGACTTGCAACAAATAAAACTCTTCTTTTAATGTCTAATACTGGTATGGGCGTCTTTCCCTAATACCGTACGGCATCTCCCCCATATATATGGGATAGATGCCGAATCGACTATATAAAAATAAATGGCTGTAATTCCTAGAAATAAGGCTAATTAATTATGTTTTTTCATATCAATTCACACAAAAATATGTGATAAAAGTATTTTAATTGTTTTTTTCTATCTCCATTTCAAATATATATTTATACATATTTTTTTTCAAAACTATAGGCATCTCTCCCAAGTTTACCCTATTTATCATTAAAACTAGTGGTGAATAAAACATAATTATACTTGGAAAACAGTGTTTTCCATCAGTCACTTCCTCACTTCGCCTGCTATCTCGCACAAAATGCTTAGAATCATTATGTATTAGAATATATGTCAATGCTTATAATAGAATAAGACTTTATTGTAAAACTGTGAAATACCTACCTACATAAAGGTCTTAAAAGTAAGTGAGTACCAACAGTTTGTTCGATTCGAACATACAATGATTCATTTTAAACAAATAAATAAACGACTTCAATTCTGATGTATCTTCGAAGTTCAAGGTCGAATATCGATATGAAAATTATATGGGACCATCAGGGCAACAATAATTTTCCAAATCGGTTTATAAATGACGGAGATCTGAGGTAACAAACATAAACAATATACAATCGAATCGAGAATTTTATATATGCTTGCACTTCGAATAGTTCGATTTAATTATTGGAATCTTCGGCAGATGTTAATATTCGAATAATAAAGTTTAATAAGCGACCGACTATAAAAGGCTTTAAAAATATGACTTGATAGGCTTCTTGGGCAATTGGAACTCCGGCCACTTGCAGCACCCGCCTCAACCATATAGGTATTATTATATGACGCTCCTCAGCCATTTACAACGCTAGTTAGAAGGTATACCTATATGTATAAACTTACATATTAATATTGAATAATACGGTTAGGACTCACGTAGTTAAACACTACAGCACGTAAGCGGCGCGTGGCGCTCCCCGCAGGCGCCGCCGACGCTACCTCCCACCAAGTCGCGCGGAGGCCGCGACACCGCCAGTGGCTTCAGTATTATTGTTCTGTGGCCAGTGGTCGCCGTGATCTCGCAGCATAAGCTCGCCCTGAAGAAGAGCATCGGATATGCTCGGAACCTAGGTCAACTAATTCGACTAACTACGTGAGTCCTAGCCGTGCTATTAAATATTTATAATTAATCAAACTCACGAAAACTTACATATTATCATTATGTGGCGGCGCAATGACCTTTTTTTTAAATAATTAATAGACAAATAAGCCTGGATGGCTAGCGGTTACCGTCGCATAAGAACACCTGCAACACTCGGGGCATTACTGGAGCTTTGCCTATCTTTAAGGCACAGACTAGTAAGAGATACTACGAATCTTTAAGGACCCTTTTCACCCTTCTTTTAAAGTGCCTCATGTTATAGCTCCGCGGGAAAACCTCGGGCGGTAGCCCATTCCATATCTTGCACGTGTGCGGCAAGAAAGATCTGGAAATCGGACAGTATGCGATTTCCATAGGTTTATGATATGTGGATGGGCTTTCGCTGCCACGACTACGTGAACTCCAGAACTCACAACTCTTGCTGTGGGATCGCCGCCGCCGGCTCGGCATTCGGCGCCGGCGCCGTACCTACCTACACAGAATAGAATAATTCCAATAAGAACTTTAATACCTGAGTAATCGCCGGATTGGCGCCTTATTGACACAGAATGGAATAATTCCAATAGTTACTTAGGTAGGTACCTACTTGATACCTAAGGAGAAAATTAATTATTTTTCAAAAAAATTAAACCACCTTCAAAACCACAAATAGGACTCAAAAGTGAAAAATAAATTAATATAATTATTATAAGCGTTACCCACTCATATATTTGAAGTCGGTGCCAGCCAAGTCTAAAAGGTAGTAGATAGATACTACCTACAAGTATCTACCTACTTACTACATATATAGTATCTCGAATTGTAAACCTCCTCCTTTTTGAAGTCGGTTAAAAAGAGCTTTTAGCATAAAGTCGGAAGTTATAAAGTGCTGTTCTCTTTGATAGATTGCTTCAACTTCGTTTCGATAATATGATAGAAACCGGGATGGCGATAGCGTGTAATTTTGCGTGAGGTCAAACTTAGGTGTGATAGAAACTACTTAAGTATGAATGAGTCTGTGGTTACGGTCAGATAATTTCTCACCTTGAACTTGAACGTTGAAAGAAGAAAGTTAAGTTGAAGTTAGTGAAGTTGGTGAAGTCAGCGTCTCAGCGACGACTTGGTACTGCATGCGTCTAAATGGATTTTTAAGTCAGTACAGCTCCGACTGACTTGGCTGACTGGCTGGTAAACGGAGAAAACTAGTCTACGATGTAAACCATGTGTAAACAGTACAAGCACAGTCTATAAGTACCTATGATTACTAGAATGTGGTGCAAGCACAGAATACTAAGGTGCTTTCGGCGGCGGTACTGTATTTATACCTAGTATAGTACCTATATTTAAAACTCAAAGGAAAAACACCCTCTGAGATTTAAAATATCTTTGGTATAATATACCTACACATATATATTTTACCAGTATTTCCATGGTTTTCCCTTTGATGTCTCAAACGTTTTTCCAATTTTTACATATTGTTTGCGTTCCATTTCACGTTCCTATTAATGTATCAGTATAATCTAGATTTCTTATTGTTGACGTTGACAGCCATAAAGTATAACGCGGCTAAATTTAAAAGGTTTCTTGAAGGGGAATGTTGATATTGATATTTTTGTGTATAGATGAATAAGTTCATTACAATAACTTCCAATACTTACAAGTATGTATTCTCTTAAACTTAAATTAATATACATAAATGAATTTTGTTGGTTTTGTTGAAGTAAATCAAGAGAGTGAACAAAATATGTTTTGTTTTATTGAGGCTCATGACTTGAAGTTTTAAGTTTGTTGTTGTAAAGTTAGAATTAACTAGGTTGTCATGTCAAAGTGATAAATCTCGTTTTTATCATAGCATGATGATTAGGTGGGGGCAAACTCTGTCTGTGGCTGTACAATCTTACAGTATAGTGAAGAAGGGGACGAGTATAGTTATAAGAAATCAGTACAGAGCAGCCGGTGCAATGGCCCATAAATTCCGATTGCCAACCAGATATGGGGAAGGAGAAAAAAGTGTTTGGTGAGTTACTGTCATTTAGTTATAAATAAATATCTTACACAATTGTATGATTATTAAAATTGTTTTAATCTTGGAATTACTAGTTACTGATTTAATGTCAAGTAATTTTACATTCTATGATTAGGTATTGGTTTTACAAGCTCATAAAAATATTTTTAATAGGAATTACTTTATTGCAAAATTCTTGCAAATGCCAGTTCCTTTGAGTGAAGATTATTATTTTAATGATTTTTATTTGATCGCGTTTATATGTTACATACTGATTATAATTTTGGTATTTTATTTCTAAAGCAGATTTCAATTCGAATTTAAAATAAAATATTGTTCTTGTTTCATACTCGTTCCCCAGGGTTGAATATATCCAGCTAGTGGCCGAGTACAAGCCAGCTGTGAACCTCGGCCAGGGTTTCCCTGATTATCATGCACCAAAACATGTCACTCAGGCACTTGCGGAAGTCACGGTTGGAGAAAACCCGCTGTTTAATCAGTACACTAGAGGCTTTGTAAGTATGGAGTGGATTGCCGTATTCAATTAATTGTTTTACGCACTTTCTTATCTACCTAATGACTTTAATCTATTAAATACATACCATGTATACTTTAAACCTAAGTATGTTAAATAAATACGTAAGCTTACGGTATACATTTGCTTAACGATAATACATTTTGTGATACATGGTATTTTGCGATATAATAGATTAGCCCCATGATGTTTATGATTGTCGTTACGGCGAGTAAGGGGTCAATCAAAATTGAATTCATAAAACAATAATAAATAGATATTTAAAAAAAAAGGTAGCTAATAATTTCATATTAGACTTAAAATTGTATTGGCTATGGATAGAAATTTCCTGTTATGTTGATAGGTATACTGTCTAAACGATTGTAAAATATTATTCATTTATATTGATTTGATAAAATATGAATACAATGTAAGTATAGAAAATATTTGCTAGTTTTGTCGCTTACATGCCGCTTGAACAGCATCTAATATTACAAGAGAGTATGTGCAAAATATTGCGTAATTCTTATCTTTACGAGAACAGTATTAAATGTACGTAGGTGCCTACTTTATCTATTTTAATGAGAACTACTTAACTCTTTTGATAATGGACTTCGGACAAATGAATTAATTTACAAGTTACAAGGCCTTCTTACAAATTGAGAGCCCACTTAAACTAAACATGCAATCACGGAAAAATATCAATAACAAATTACTCTTGTTATACTATATAATATAATATAATATATAATATAATAATGTACTATTAATTATTTTGAGCCGTTATTAAGCATACTACTAAATACCTCGAATTAATTTCTCCATCATAAATGTTGATATACCTTACCTAAGGTAGGCCCTTGCCTACCTTAGGCAAGGTATCTATCAACATTTAAGCCGGCCAATCGGGTACGATAAAAATTGGATTTACACAGACTGACGTATTAATTTCAGGGTCATCCCAGCCTAGTCCAAAACCTCGCGAAACTATATTCGCCGTTGATAGGACGAGACATTGATCCTTATAACGAAATTCTAGTCACAAGCGGCGCTTATGGAGCTCTATTCTCCACTATTTTGGGTAAGTTTGTCACCTAAATATAAAGGCATTGAACTGGACGCCCATAGTAAACTTGGCAAAAGGGTGATTTATTACTAGTGGTTATTTTTATTATTATAAGGGTTGGAGAAAGGCTTTTTTAGTACCTCAGAATTTAGAATACCCATTTGTTTAGTAATTACACCGAAAAACTAAGACACATTAGTATTAATTTGTACATAGCTGTTGTCATAATAATTTTAAGAAGGAACTGCTTTCTGCAACATGGCGTGAACTAAAACAGATGGCAGAGATTATCCTCATTATACTAGATACTATAATAGTTGTGACATAATTTATTCTTCGTTCCTTTTTCATTCATAGTTTATTATGTACCTTAATTTGTAGGTCATGTAGACACGGGAGACGAAGTGATAGTCATAGAACCATTCTTCGATTGCTATGACTTCATGATTCGCTCTGCTGGAGGTACACCCAAGTTCATTGCTTTGAAACCAGTAAGTCTTAATAAGTCTACTTTTAAATACTTTGCTTTACCTATCTTCTTTTTTTTTCAGCTCTTGTTATCCCATGGCTAAGTATAGGTCTCATCTCCCTCGCGCTACCCTTTCTGGTCTTGCCTTTCTTATCCACATCCTCCCAACAACCCTGGCCACGTCTTTACCTATACAAATACATATTTTTTCGAAGATACATGCAAATTATATCGATGGTTTACAGAGAAAAACAAGTGGTGAAATCACATCAGCAGACTGGGTCCTCGATTACAATGAGCTTGCAGCCATCTTCAACTCTCGTACGAAGATGATCATCCTCAATACCCCACACAATCCTCTAGGCAAGGCGTTTACTCGAGAAGAGTTGGAAGTCATAGCAGACTTATGCAAAAAACACAATGTGCTGTGTTTATCTGATGAGGTTTATGAGTGGATGGTATATGACCCGAACAAGCATATTAGAATTGGTAAGTTAACTTATGAAGCTGTCTGTTAATAAGGATAGAACCTACGAATAATAATAAATATTCGTAGGATAAAACTGACTGTCTACCGAGTCGAAGCTGTCACTTTTCTTGCTAAGGTCGACTTTGAGAAAGTTATCACCTTTTTAATAATCTAGAACTTACGTAATATTTTAGCCACCTTCCCTGGTATGTGGGAGAGGACCATCACAGTCGGCTCTGCTGGCAAAACTTTTTCTGTGACTGGATGGAAGACTGGCTGGGCATACGGTCCTTCTGAGCTCATACGGAACTTGCAAGTTGTACACCAGAACTGCGTATACACCTGCTGCACTCCAGTTCAGGTGAGTTCACATGTCATAGAATCAAGAATGCTATTCTTGAGCACCCTTTTTATATGATTACCTACGTGTTTGCAATGATAATACGTACAATAAAATGAAAATCTTTTTTATTTTAGGAAGCGATAGCTCGCTCTTTGGAATACGAGATGGCGCGACTAAACTCACCAGATTGCTATTTTTTCTCGCTAGCCAAAGAACTTTTGCCAAAAAGAGACTATCTCATCAAGGTGCTGAGAGATAATGGATTCAATCCCACAGTACCGGAAGCTGGATACTTTATAGTCGCTGATTGGACTAAACTAGGTACCCAAAGTGAAATTGCATAGATTTTATATATATATATTTTTTTACTTACACTTAGTTTACGGATTAAAATAATTCGTTTTAGCAAACAAGATAGACCTGTCTTCAGAACCAGACAAGTACAAAGACTACAAGTTCACCAAAAAATTGGCTAAAGAAGCGAGTGTGCTAACCATACCACCTTCAGCGTTTTATTCTGAAGACCACAAGTATCTTGGAGAGAACTTCGCTAGATTCTGCTTTATAAAGGTATGCACTATTATTCGTTAGGTTACCCAACCTATGGCGTACAAAGATGAATGTAGGTGCCAAACTTAGGTACATTCATCTTTGTACGCCCTGAGTACCTGTATCTACTTTCTACTTACATCAGAAATCTATTTCATTTTTACAGAAAGACGAAAACCTGACCTTGACTGAAAAGCTCTTGAGAGAATGGAACGCCAAGAAAATCTAGCGTACTATACTTATTAACAGCAGATATTTATATGGTATATTAAATATGTTCTATCCACATCTTTGCATAGTGAAATACCTACTCAATTATCTACATAAATGATACTCAAATACCTATCGATTAGTTGAGAATGTTATGGTACCTATAAAGTCTATTTTTTTGTTATAATGGTTTTTTTTAACCCTTAATAGATCTATGTTTGGCCACTATCTCGCCTGATGTGAAGCGATGATGTGGCCTAAGATGGAGCACATAGATCTATTAGTTTCAATTACCTTCATTCCTTGTGTCCTACTTACCTACATATTATTTTTAAAGATGAATAGTATATATAGTATACATAAATCAGACTAATTGAGCACAAAATATTATTCACTTATTTCCAATGTCCAAATAAACTTGCAAAGTTAAACCCAAAACGGCTACAAACAGTTAATTTTTAATTTGGTATACCAGGTCAGTTAATCACTAAACACACATTACCTTATAATGCTTACTTTAAGCAATTAGAGTTGGTTTTTGCAATTATTTATTTTACAGTTGACTAGCAAAAACGCCCGCGACTTCGTTCGTTACCCGTCGGTAACAACCTAGTCTATGTCACTCGTGGATATTGTTAGTGAAGCTTTCTATCAGTGAAAAATTAGTTTAAGTGTTAGCAGCCCTTGAAGAAATAAGAAGATTTAAAATTGGCGCAAATCGGGCGCAAATCTAGTTAAACTATAAAAAAAATATTGTTATGGGCGTTATCTCGTCCACGTTCCATTTCACGTATTGTCAAAAATTGACATGCGCTACACCGACAAGATTGTCAAACCACAAACGTCAAAGTGCTAAGCGGCCAATTTATGTAGTCTTTGTTTTGTTATGTTTTCATACAAAGGTACGATACGAACTACGAATTAAATTAAATTATCTAATGAAAACAAATCACGGCCTGTTGATAACCGTTCATTTCTTGCTGTCTTCACATCAGCATATCTATTTTTTATCAGGCAAGGCAATTTATTTGATTTGACATTTAATTTTGAAACAACCGTAGACAAGGTTATTATTGTTTTCAGTTTATAACTTAACAAGATTTCGTAATTACAATGTTTAGGTGGGGCCAAACAGTGTCTGGAGTGTTAAAAACTCTCAGTTCTGCAAAAGAGTTTCAGAAGTTATGTTGCAGGTCATCCGTAACGATGGCTGATAAATTTACTTTACCGGCGCGATTTGGCAAAGGAGAAAAGAGTGTATGGTATGTAAATAATAGCTAAGAATGTTATATTTAGCTATTTTACCAATTCTGTGTCAATTTTACCTTAGTTCCGTTGCGTAATCAGCTGAAGTTTTGAGTTCAGCATAAGCATAATCAGCTGTTTTCAATTCTGTACAAGCATAATCAGCTGTTTTCAATTTTGTACAAGCATAATCAGCTGTTTTGAATTCTGTACAACTGTTTTGTGGTACAATGTAGAGAACAAATTTAGTGACTGTCAGATATTTAATAGCAATTAATGCATCAATCAAATATGAATATATATGCTTTAGTGTGAAGGTTGTTAATTGTAGGCCTTCAGTATTATGATACAGCTGATTTAACAATAACATGCTGATTTAATAATAATATCATACTTACCTATAATATTATTAACATCTAATCATCATCAGATTAAGTCAAGGAGTAAAAATAGTGATGGTCGACTCGAGTAACTAACTCGAGTTAACTCGAGTTGGGCTTAACTCGAACCAACTCGAATTGAATTCTCTCTGACTCGAGTTTGAAAACCGAATGAAACCGACGTGGAGCGAAGTTTGCCAATCATTTGAGACTATATTCATTTATAACAAACAAGTGTCACATTTATGTAGATTTGAGGTTAACTTTAAAGTGCCGGTTATTGCTGTAGTTTTTCGTGTTTTAATTTCTGTTTTTGAAAAATTCCATGTCCTAGAAGAAAATCTTTGGTTCGGGATGTATTTGAATCGCCAGTGAGTGGACGTGTTACGTGTAATCATAATGTTAGTTTGATTTTATTTTGAAAAGACTGCTGTGTAATTATATAGTTTTATTAATAATAAATATAAATATTTTTAAAAATTAAATTTCAAGCTAAAAATACATAAATAAATGATTCGATTTCAAACAATAATTTTCTTTTTTACTTTAGTTAGTATAACTCTTCCAATACATTATAAACAAATAATATAAAAAATGAAAGAATTGGAGCAGATAAAAATATCATTGGTCTGTTCTAATTTTTTTTACTATTAATGCGAAGGAGGGCGAATAAATTAATAAAAATTTTAAAAAACTTTAACTCTTCCATCTAGTTAACTCGAGTTAAACCCGAGTTACGTGAATTTTAACTCGGGTTAAATCGAGTTTTGTTTTTTCCGAGTTGGCACATGACTAAGTAAAAAGTGTAAACACCACTAATGAGATGGTAAATACTCCAGGGTGGAATACATTCAACTAGTTGCTGACTACAAGCCTGCAGTGAATCTGGGACAAGGGTTTCCAGATTACCATGCCCCGGAACACGTTACTAAGAGCCTTGCCCAGCTCTCGCTTGAAGACAACCCCCTTAACCATCAGTATACAAGAGGCTTTGTAAGTATTATCACAGAATAATAAATAATACAAGTATATTAAATGGAATCTTAGAACCTTCTTCTATTCAGCGGGATTACACTATAGCTATTATATATATATATTCTATTATAGCTTCTTATAAATGGTAAATACAAGTTAAACAATGTTTGACATGTTTTTCACTGTTCAACTTACGTTGAAACAAATATTAGAGAGGGAAAAAATGTTAATCATTAAATAAGGTTTCTATTAATAAGGGTTTAACCCATACCCTTAATTTTTTACCCATCGGCATTGCAGGTGCACCTTCCTTATGATAATAAGAAAGGTATCAAGATTAACTGTATTTCTATAAATCCAAATACTGTATACCTTCTTTTAATCCGTTTCCTCTCCCATTTTTAGTTAACAATCACATAAATACATCTTGACACCTAACTAGGATTCCCTGGGAAGGGATTCAGAACTACCCAATCAAAACCTATACACATTTATATATACTATATATCTATTTTTAGATTAAAATTTAGGAAAACAGAGTTATTTTCATAAAAAATCTAAAATTATTTATGATCCAAAATCAACATTATAATCCTTTGATGAATCGCACAATTTTATTACATATTGTATACTTAGTTGAAACTCCAAGGCATAATACAATTTTCATTATTTCAGGGCCATCCCAGACTAGTCAAAGCCTTGGCAGATGTATACTCACCTCTGATTGGAAGAAAAATAGATCCATTTAATGAAGTACTTGTCACTATTGGTGCTTATCAAGCTTTGTTCTCTGCTATTTTGGGTAAGTTCATAGGTATTTATTGTATCCCTCTTTTTCATTTGGACAGTTGTAAGCAACACCCCTTTAATGTACTTTCATACAAAATGTATAAAAGCTACGACCAAGGGTTCATACCCAAAGTACAGTTTAATAAGCATGGTAACCCTCATCGTTGTAGTCATTTACAATGATGAGGGTTACCATGCTTATTAAAAACCTTACATATGAATAAGTGAAAAATTAAGAATGGTGGAAGTACTTGTAAACTAATACCGAGACTAAATTGCAGTTATTATGAGCAGAATTAAAATTTTTGACAATTCACAAATCAGTTTCAATTCGGTCAACTCTCGCAGAGTTCACCTTACATACTAAACTGGGTGCTGACATTTTGTTAATGCTTGAACACTACTGCTTGATGGCAGAATAATAGTAACAGGCGAAGTGTTTTGTTAAAAAAAGACAAATGTTAAATATGTAGTACTAAATACTTTAATTAATAAAGGGACCTAAGCTAAGGGTGTGAGGGATTAAAAACGATTAGGCACAGAGATGAATATAAGATGGATGAATTGGAAGAATGAATGAGTATTAGTAACAGATAAACAACGAAACAGACTATGAGAAGACCATAGATACATATGAGAATAATCTATATTTTAATCTGGAACAATGGGCTTCTATCTGGTAACATCAGGGTTATTATTGTATTTTTAATTACAGGACACGTAGAGGAATGCGATGAGGTGATAGTCATCGAGCCCTTCTACGACTGCTATGACTTCCAAATTAAGTCAGCCGGTGGTATTCCTAAGTTCATACCACTTAGACCCGTAAGTTCTTTTTTATATTTGTTTCTAATAGGCCTTTACAAGATATTCATCATACTAGGTGCTCATACTAGGTATAGTAAATTGCAAAATGCTAATTTCCTCTGGCTTCTGGCCAGGGTAAAAGTATTGCAACTTTACATTAATAGACAGATGAAGGGCTTACATGGCGGACGACTGTCCGACGCTTAACTATACCTTGCGCCAAACTTTGCGACCGCTGACCGGCGCACCAACGAATAAATAATAGTTGCACCACCTCACCTGTGCAGTATCACAAAAGATAACCGATGTGGCGACCACAACCGCCACTATATAAACGACATGCTCACAGTTGGCGCTGACAGAAATTAGCATAAAAGCACATACAAAGTCGCAGATTTCTATCCAAATCCTGCATCGCGCAAACAAAGTTCGCACAACAGATCAGACCTATACAAGTTCCAAGTACGTTCTGTTGGACAGCTGTCCCCGGGTGAATAACACCTGCCTCGATCGGAAGATCTTCCTTATTACGCGGATGGACGCGCTTTTTCAGTGAAAACCTATACTTACCTATCAACTACCCCCGCTCCTCCATAAGTATTCTATTATGTATTGATTTTTGCTGCTGCGCAGGTCATATGATGCGCCGGTCAGCGAGCATAAAGTTTGGCGCGAGTTATACGGTACTTAGGCGCCGATCCAACAGAAAAAGTTCCGAGTTCTCAATATTGCGTTTTGGAGTTGTGAGTTCCGCTGCACACAGCGAGCATTCGAGTTCTAAAGTTCTGCAATCTTCGTGTAAAGTAATTAATAAAATCGTTTAGGATCACACAAATTCAGTTTATATGTTTTTCATTCCGATTTTACTAGTGGTAAAATTATTGGCAATAATGCTCTACAGAAAGCAACAGGCGACATCATGACCTCAGCCGACTGGGTGCTTTGCCCCAACGAGCTCGCTTCCCTCTTCACCTCCCGGACCAAGATGATAATCCTTAACACCCCTCACAATCCCTTGGGAAAGGTGTTCACTAGGGAGGAACTGGAGATGATAGCGGAACTGTGCAGAAAACATAACGTGATATGCTTGTCCGATGAGGTGTATGAATGGATGGTGTATAAACCGAAGGAGCATATTCGGATTGGTAAGTTCTACCTTTTCCATCATCATCGTCGAAATCGTCAGTACCTACGTTCCTCTTTGACGCAGGACCTTTTCTATATGTACTCGCGATAAAAACAGTGTAGGAAAATCAGAAGCTTTGGGGTCTATTCTGAGTTGCTTTCGTTTGTTCATTCGTGTGGACTAAAAGAGACAGTGCTATGCCTGTGTATAGCGCTGTCTCTTCATCCAACTGAACGAAGATTCGTAATTACAAATCTGAATAAGGTCCCTGGATCGGCGTGGTCGATTACAGTAAGCTATAATAATCCACTACGCCGACCCACAGCAACAGGGGACTAGGGTACTGCAGCTGTTATGGGCAGGTGTGTTGCTTACCATCAAGTGAACGACCTGCTCGAGACGTCATTTAAACAATTAAAAAAAAGCAATAAGTTTCTGTTACTCGCATCTTGTCTCTGTTAGGTATTTGTAATCCGCTAATGTTTGTATACCCTCGTGCTAATAATAAAGTCTTATTAACCGCCCGGTCGTGTAACATTACTCCAAACACAACGGCGCAGTGGTTAGGCAGGTTGGCTCAAACGACATACACCATCACAGAACAATAATACTGAAGTACACCATTGACGTCACGGGTTCGATTCCAGT
This sequence comes from Petrophora chlorosata, assembly GCA_951640565.1. Taxonomy (NCBI): domain Eukaryota; kingdom Metazoa; phylum Arthropoda; class Insecta; order Lepidoptera; family Geometridae; genus Petrophora; species Petrophora chlorosata. The sequence continues at coordinate 3,662,044 of OX621189.1, read as the reverse complement.
GATGGGACGAATTTTTGTGCACAGAAAAAATAAGCGCAAGCTGCGCAAGCATTTGTTTTGTGTCTGGGTTTAGTTGGACCCTGGTCCTCGTAGTTCCTGGTTCCCTAGATACAGGTAATCCTAGTTAGGGGTGAGGATAAAATTTAAGATCGTTGGGCAAAAAAAAAGAAAACCTTCCTGTCTCCAGCCACACTGCCCGGCATGTGGGAGCGCACGATCACAGTTGGCTCGGCCGGGAAGACGTTTTCCGTGACCGGCTGGAAGATCGGCTGGGCGTACGGACCGGCCGCCCTCATGCGGAACCTACAGGTCGTGCATCAGAACTGCGTTTATACCTGCGCTACGCCTTTACAGGTAAGAACTAAAAAACTGGCTTGCTGTGCGCCTTGGTGCCAAACTGTAAGTGCAGCAAGTATCTGACATAATTAAATGAAACTAACTGGCTGAGGCCCTATTCGTTTTGACCCACGACGCGACGGGATGGAAATGAAATGAAATGATATTTATTTGTAGGAAAAACGGTCATAATAATGTTTATAAATCTTTTGGAGTTCTGCGTGTCTCACCATTTCTGGCATACAAATTTTCATAATAATACATTATTTAAATTAATTGAAATAAATGTGTGAAAATATATTTTTTCAACATGGGCGTAGATGACCAAATACTAAACTATACGGAATAGCTAAAAATTCTCAAAGGAGTCTCAGGGCTGATTTTGATTTAAACTAAAACTAATTCATTAGATTTTTGAAAAATCCATTTTCCTAGCCGTGAATCAAACCCGTTGAACTTAAAAGAAAAACACACAATGTATTATTGCACCAGACGTTAATCTCGCTTATAGGGATCTATTCTGGGAATTAATTATCAAACGGCTAACTAAAGTAAATGAAGAGGGATGAATGAATGGATGCCGTTAGCTCTTAGGTCCATGAAAATAACGCATAAATTCATCGACTACATACTAACCTCCAACTTTTATTGTTCAGGAAGCAGTGGCCCGTTCGTTCGAGTTGGAACTAGCTCGTGTAGACTCGCCCGATTGCTATTTCTACTCACTGGCGCGGGAACTGTTGCCGAAGCGGGATTATTTAATTAAAGTATTGAGAGAAAACGGATTCAACCCTACAGTACCTGAGGCGGGGTACTTCGTCGTCGCTGATTGGACGAAACTAGGTTAGTAACCAACTATTTAATACCTACGTATAACACGCGCCAAAATGTATGCCGCTGACCGGCATATCACGTGACCTGCGCAGTAGGAGAAATGGATACAAAATCGTATACTACGCAGGTCACGTGGTGACTGGCGCACTAAACTTTGGCGCGAGTTATACAATACAGTGAACCCCCGGTAGTCCGGCCCCTATCTAATCCGCGCCCCACCACAGAATACTAAGGGACAGAAGCATCACTCCACAAAGAAATTAAAACAAATGGCGACTGTTGCTATGACGCAATAAAATTCAATTCAGCTCGCGTAGCGCTGCATACCTACCAGTCATACTGACCTACAGAGCGCCTCTCTTTCTATCGCATGGCTCTTATCTCTTCTGACGCGGCACGTGTAACGACGCGCGACCCGCCGTCGGTGTCCGGCTATGTACTTGTAGCTTCGTACCTACAGTGCGGAGTGCGCTAGTCCGGGCCCCACTGTAACCCGACATGCCTATAACATGTAGGCACAGTCATTTGCTTTTATGACATTAAAAAGAACCGCGAGAACATTCAAAAACTCGTGTCATCTACTGACTGTGGGCCAGGCAAGAGGCAGACACTCCAGAAAATTCCACATCATATGATATATAGTACATATAGAATCTTACCACTTTGATATGGAATAGGGGATCGGACAACTTTTCAGCAAGTGTTTTAAATTAACTACAATGAATATATATATATAGCCATGAAAAATACTATTTTAATTAAATAACGTTCTAAAAGTATAATACGCGTCAAACTTAATGGCGGCTGACAGACGCACCACGTGACCTGCGCAGTAACAAATTCACATACAAAATTGTATCTGCGCAGATCACGTGATGCGCAGTCAGCCGCCATCAAGTTTGGCGCGAGGTATACCTAAAACTATGTTTAAATATTATGTTTCAAATATTGCCGCGCAAAATGTCACCTCAAAACTTGTGATGTCATATGTAGGTAGAAAACGACAAACTCTTCGAAATAAAACTTGCAAGGAGATTCTAATACGTTTTGTTAAGTTTGGACACTATATTGTAGTAATGGAACGAAAAAATTAGCAAAAATACATTTGATGAAAAGCAAAAACGTAAAATAAACACAAGCTTGACTCACGGCATTTACCTACAAATGACGTCATGCGCTGTGATTGTTGTTTCGTTTGAGATGAAGAACAGATTAAAAATGACAGAATTATTTATTGAATTAAAAATATAAATCATTATTATTTCACAAAAATATTGATCGACTGATCTTTCAGGTTCGACGAACATTCGTTCTAACTACATTTTAGATTTTTTCTCGAATACTGTCTGATCCCCTATTTGTCGGAGTACTCTCAAACTCAAGACACTCTTTTTCAAAAAATTCCGGAGCACAGAGGGTTGTGGCAGTTCTCTATAGTCCAACTAAGATAATCCGACACCGCCTTGCAAAACGTTTGTCGGATTACCGTGCGTCAACTGTAGTTACTTACGTTGTCCTTTAAAGATGTTACCCCCAGTCCATAAGTCGTTGTTCATTCAAATTATAATTTTGCCGCTTTCAGTAGCTTGCCGTTTTGGACCATTTGATGACCATTTTTTTTTATTTGCGCGCATGTGTTTATTGTCGAGTGGTTGATGTAACTCAACCCACTGTTTCAACAAGTGGTATTCATGAATATGGGTTTTTTACTAGACAATTGGAATCCCACGAGTGAAAAATCTCAAAAAAAGATTAACAAATTCACAATCATTTTTAGGGTTCCGTACCCAAAGGGTAAAACGGGACCCTACTATTACTAAGACTCCGCTATCCGTCCGTCTGTCTGTCTGTCACCAGGCTGTATCTCATAAACCGTGATAGTTCGGCAGTTGAAATCTTCACAGATAATGTATTTTTGCTGTCGTTATAACAACAAATACTAAAAAACAGAATAAAATAAATATTTAAGGGGGCTCCCATACAACAAACGTGATTTTGTTGCCGTTTTTATAGATAATTGTACGGAACCCGTGCGCGATTCCGACTCGCACTTGGCCGGTTTCATTAAATGAAACATTCTTCCATCTTTTCAGCAAACAAGATTGACCTATCAACGGAGCCAGATAATAGTAAAGACTACAAATTCACTAAGAAGTTCGCTAAAGAAGCGAGCGTTCTCGCCATCCCACCTACAGCCTTCTACTCACAAGAACACAAGCATTTAGGAGAAAATTACGTTAGGTTCTGTTACATCAAGGTAAACAATTCCTTTTTATCGCTAATAGATTCACTGTTTCGGGATAAAACGTTCCATACGTCCTTTTCCAGGACCTTTTTTTTTTTTTTTTTTTAATATGTCGGCAAACAAGCAGACGGCCCGCCTGATGGTAAGCGGTTACCGTCGCCTATGGACATCTGCAGCACCAGAGGCATTGCTGATGCGTTGCCGACCCTTAAGGACTCTATTAATTCCCCTTTTAAATGACTCCATGTTGTAGCTCAAAGGAAATACCGACGAAGGTAGGTCATTCCACATCTTACAAGTGCGAGGAAGGAAAGTGCGAGTGAAGCGTGTCGTGTGGGAAGTCCAGTTTTGTAAGATGTGGGGGTGAGCTTTTTGACGATGGCGAGATGTGCGGTGGAAAAATTGGGAAGGCGGAAGCAGGTCAAAAAGCTCTTCAGAACATTCCCCATTATAAAGGCGGTAGAACACACAAAGCGAACCGATATCTCAACTATTATGATTATTGTAACTTGATGACGAGACGAGCTGGTCGTTTGCCTGATGGTAAGCAATACGCCAGCTCATAACAATAACAGCACCACCCAGAACTTTGTTTTGCAAAATCCTGCGCAGCGCTGCACTGCGCTCGTCACCCTGAGACAATTAGCTGTTAAGTCTCATAATGCCCAGTAATTTCGCTGGCTACAATGCCCTTCAAACCGGAACACAGTAAAACTTGCGCACTACTGCATGCCGGCTGAATAACTGGCAAAGCGGTGGTACCCACCCAGACGGCCTCTCGCATACGAGAAACCTACCACCAGTAAAAACCTGACCTAAACTAACTCCGTTACCTTTTCACGACTAATCGACTGAACTGATCGTGATACAATTTGGCACAGAGAGAGTCTGGAAGAAGAACAAAGAAAAGAGAATGATTTTCATTCCAATTTAACATGTGGTTCCCGGGGGGTGTCCCCAAAAATCTTCGATACGCTGTGGCATATGACAGTAAAATCATCTAATCAAATAAGGAATATGCATATGTTGTCGAAAAAACACGACATTATTTTTTATGATAGATTATTCCTGTAATTATTATTTAGGAGTGATATAATTATTTTTATTAATTGCGTAGATATTTTGTATTTCCATTATTCTTTTTCGTATTTTTGGAAAAACGGAACGTAATCACCAAACGCTTGAGTACGTGCAACCACATGTTGACGTCATGCGGCTCGCTGCTTATTGGTCAGTTTTTGACATAGAGCCCGCCCTATTGGTAGATTATTGACAGACACACACATGAAGCATAGACAACCAATGAGGAGATCCTAGGTCCCCACAGATTGACGTCACACGTAAATGGCGCGTTTATGTTGATCTAAATTGATTCAAACATTCATTTAATGATTTTATTGACAAGTGATACCGTAAAATTTGTATTTTTTTATTAATAGTCTTCTATAATGAATCGATTCATGCATTAAAAAAATAAATGCTATTCTCTATTGCATAATATTTATAATTGCTATATTTATAGCTGTTGCGGCGTGAGGAGGTAACAAACACACACACATACAAACTTTCGCATATATAATAAGTATTATAATATTTTTTGTATTTATTTGCAGAAAGACGAAAACCTGCAGTTGACGGAGAAACTATTCAAAGAGTGGCATGCTAAGAAAAAATAATTCTGTGCTAAAGTTAGTCATTTGTGATACATTAAATATATTATGGGGTACGTAATTTTGGGGTTTAAAATATATTATCGGGTATAAAATACATTTTGTACTGGAATGTACTGCGCATTTCAATGTAATTTTTTCGTAAGTTAAAAATGGTGTGATATCTAGTGTTACCGGAAATTCTCAAAAATCACGTTACAATAAAAAATTTAGTTCTTTGTAATTTTGTTAAATATTATAATATGTTTTGTTACAACTTGTATTTTTATAATTTAATACCTTTTCAACCGACTTTAAAAAAATTAGGAGGTTCCTAGTTCGATTGTTTTTTACATTGGTTTCTTGAGAACTCCGTCATTTATAAACTGATTTAGAACATTATTTATACCACACCCACTCACACTCGGAAAGTGTCTTATTACTCGTTCATAAACGGGTTACAAAGTTCGTAATTTCTCCCTTAAAAATGTGCGGCGGGAAAAGTTATATGGAATTTCATTACTGCCCTCCGAAGCAGGGCAGGAATGTTGTATGAAAATCCATTACTGCCCGGCTAGCTTTCTTTTGTTTTTTAGCAGCGAACATAAAAAAAAAACACAAACGTCAAACCTCAAAAAGGTCTTGTATGAAATAATTAGAAAAAAGAGGCGGGAAACATACAAACCTCAAATCTCATAAAGGTTTTATATCAAATAATTATAGAAAAGAGGCGGTTTTTTTTTGTTTTCTATTTTTAATGAAATGAGGATGGCAACCTTATTCTACAATACGAAAAAAAAGCGCGGCAATTTATTTCGTTGCGTTAAATTTTGTTTATAAAGAATAAAGAAATATTGTATTTTATTTTCCTCGTAGGTGTAGTATAAAGCACTATGTATCACTCGGGAGAAAGTTCTATTACTGTACAGAAATAGATCGTTTTCTCCCCTCGGTGTACAATGTACTATTGCATTGGGTTCGGTGTAGCTTCAACATGGTCCCATATAAATTTCATCGATATTCGACCTTGGACTTCGGAGATACATCAGAATTGAAGTCGGTTTTTTTTAATGAAATATTTATTATCTATCCTAATAGATAGGTAATAAATATAAAATATACATATTTCGCTAATGTAAAATAGGTTTATGCACAGCACAATTAATAGTTACAGGTAGCACAATTAATTCGTTAGCTCAAATTATCTAGTCCTGGAACTTTAAACATAAATCATTTACCTTCAGAATAGATATATATGATTAGAAACCTACTTTAGGTAATAATCGGTTGAATTATCTGTAGGTAAAGAGCGAGTGTGGCTCAGCGGGAACTCGTACGCCTTTCGATCCGACGCACCTGGGTTCGAATCCCGAGTCAGCCCTGCACCAATGACTTATAGTTAAGTGCAGTTTTTGCACGCTCGCTCTAAAAACGGTGAAGGAAAACATCGTGATGAAATCCGCTTACGCGCTTTGGAGTGGTAGGCTCTGGCCGTGGTTGTAATACCACCCACCGAACTAAGCCATGCCGTCAAGCAACCTAGTCGTGTTTCGGGATGATGTTCGGTGAACCATCGGGGAGATGGGTCTGAGCAGCCGCTCAACTGCCGTCTCTCTCTAGATCTATGTGCTCCATCTTAGGCCACATCATCGCTTCAAATCAGGCGAGATAGTGGCCAAACATAGATCTATTAAGTGAAAAAAAGGCCATTCAGTTGGCTCAACCGATACCCGTATGTAGATGGGATATTCATATTATTATTACATATTATTAAATAGTATTAGTATTATTTAATATATTTTATTTTAGGTTGTGTGAGAATCACTACATAGTATAAAACAAAGTCGCTTTCTCTGTCCCTATATCCCTATGTATGCTTAAATCTTTAAAACTTCGCAACGGATTTCGATGCGGTTTTTTTTTAATAGATAGAGTGATTGAAGAGGAAGGTTTATATGTATAATAACCGTGCGAAGCCGGGGCGGGTCGCTAGTAACTAATAATCAAAAGTCCAGTATCGTTGCATCTTGTTTTATTCCGCCAAAAAATCCACAGTAGAATTTTATCTCCAAATTAAAATCACTTCAGATTTTAGACCATGTGGTCAGCATATTAAGATTCACTTTAGCTTACATCTGGTTATGGAGGGATGGCCTCATCACGAAGTGAAGTCTCCACGCAGCCACCTCTTGGCATCTCTAGTGTCATTCCCGTACGTTTTCCCAAACCTAGAAAAAAATTAAGGCTAAGTGCCTCCGCCAACGTCAGACTTCTTTTTATAGGTCCCATTTTTTCACCGACATTTTGTCACCTAAGTATTTTGTGACGGACTTTTTGTAGGGCGTGTTCAAAGTTCAAAAGTCCTATATTCATTTTTGGCATCACAGACGCACTTATGAACGTCAATTATTACGATGACTACCACCGCATCGGAAAAAACCACTAGTCAGAAGATACGGCAAGAAACTGAGGGTATTTTTTTTTAGAACTTTGTTACGGTATTTTATGTTTGGTTCTGACAATATTATGTTTCTTATGTGCCAGTTGGCTACTTGGCAGGAGCGGAATGTTCCATGCATCTTTGTCTTCTATGTAATATTCGTCATATTTCCACCGACAAAAATATCGGGGACCGATTGTCTGACGTGGGCGGACAGCCTAAGACTTGACAAATTTTATTCTAAATACATTTCTACGTAAGTAGCTGATTTTAATTATCAAATGAAATGCCTGCCCAGACAAAGGATATTTACGTATCTAACTTTATCCGCGAAATAGTAGATACTATTTTAGTAGTTTTTTCGTGGACTTTTTTGTAATCCGCATACGATTAATTACAATTCCAAGTGGTCTTATTTTCATGGACTAAAAATTAGGCGACGGTGTGTCCGTTGTCTGCGCAGGCCTTTATACAATTATTTAGGTACTTTTTAGACATTATAGTAGTTTTATAATATACTTAAGTAGTTACATGTAGGTATTGAATCATAATCGTACCTTTATAAGAGGTACGGTGGGAGGGGAAACATGATTAGTTGAATAGAGTTTACACCTACAAACAAAAATATCTACCTAAATAAAATAAGAGAAAAAATATAATGACAATCAAAATAATCTTTAAGATCCCAGTCTATGGATGGATACACTTCTACCCAAAAATTGTATCGGCAGATCAAATTTAGTAAATGACCACCAAATCTTACCCGAAATGCCGCACCTCACTCTACCGTGGTCCAACTCGCTCTTACCCCTACAATGTATATAAAAAACGCGGAGTCAGAAGCTCGCGAAGGAGGTCTTGAAAGCAAGCCTACCAGGCCGAGTGGAGCGAAGAGGGGAGGTGGCGAGCAAAGCAAGCCGGCAAATTCCGCAGTGGAGCGACGGTCAAGAAGCGACATGAAGGGGTGACGAGCGAGACTTCTGGTGGAGCCTACTTTGGTGATCATTTACTATTTCTGAGAATATAAAGTGATTTTTTTTCCCGTTACATTTTACTATATCTGGTGATCAGTTAAACATAAGCCATGAAACAAGGTAAGAATATTAAAATAAAAAATATTAAATAAATATATATAAATTCAGAGCATTTTAAAATAGTTAACACCAAATGCGTTCATCGCCACAGCTTACCTACTAGGTATAACTAAAAATGGCACCGGATGCTCAAGAATATCAAAGCCCTTATTAATAAACGCTGTTTAAAACCTTATTTAATGTTTAACATTTTGCCTCTTTCTAACAAATTCGTTTCAACGTAAGCTAGATGAACAGTCACAAAACATGTTAGACATTGTTCAACTTTATGTACCGTTTATTAATAAGGGCCCAAGATCTCACAAGTCTAAGAGACATCAGACTGGGAAGGAATTCATAATTGTATAATTTTAGAAGAGTACCTACCGAAACCATCTTCGATCGCTATGTAACACACCTACATATAACTTTTTAATAAATATTTATTCATACTAACCTGAACATGCATCCCGGCACGTGTCCCGCGTAGTTGGGCAACATGCCGACGTGCTTGTGGTAGATCTCAGTCGGGTTGATAGACATGGGCGGGTCGGGTCTGGAATGAGAGGGTCGTGGGGTTAGGAGGGTGTTGTTAACGAGAGGGAGGGTGTTGTTAACGAGAGGGAGGGTGTTGTTAACGGGAGGGAGGGTGTTGTTAACGAGAGGTAGGTTGTTGAGCGAGTGTGGCACAGCGGGAATTCGTGCAAATTTCCGACGCACTAGTTTCGATTCCCTCTGACCCGCACCACTGGACACAATTACTGAACATATTAGGAGACTTAATATTTGATGTATCGGGGTGATGAGCGCAATACAGTGCTACGCAGTGCTTTTTATGGTATTAAAAGTTCTGGGTGGTACTGCAATTGTTATGGGCAGGCGTGGCGCTTACCATCAGGCGTCGACGTGCTCGTCTCATCACTCAATTCCATAAAAAAACATGCATTTAAAACCATGTGCGATTTACGCTCGCTCTAAAAACGGTGAAGGATAACATTATAAAGAAACCACGACATCTCCAACTATGTCAAAGTTCAACGACATGCGAAATCCATACCATGCCGTACTGGGCCAGGTTGGTGCATGGATTACGGCCCATAATCGTTGCCCCTCTCCAAGCAGTGGGAAAAGGTGGGTGTTAGCGAGAAGGGGCGTGATTTTAGAGTAGATTCGTTTACGGGTATGAAGACTTGATGTTAGTGATAGGGGACTGGTGTTGGCGAGAAGGGAAGGAGTTGTTACGGAGAGGGATCGCGGTGTTAGAGGCGGGTGTGGCGTTAGAGAGGGATAACGTAATGATTTTGAGGGGAACTCTGTGTTAGAGGGAAAAGAATTCCAAGTATGTTATTGTATAATCATGCAACCTGTTATGCATTTTGTTATTTTAGTCCGTGTTCTATTCGCAAGTTCAAAACACATTAGATTCCCTGAACATTCACCAGTCGCAGTTTATAGTTTTCTGAAAAAGAGCATTGATCAAAATAAAACTACACCAAATCTCTAAGGACTGCACATTTATTTTTCGCCTTATGATTAGACAAGCATTACGACCACATGGTCCACGGAACTTGTTTAATGTATTATACGATTAGTTATGAGGTAACCTGAAAGAGAACATCGAGAGTCAAAACTACTGCACATCATTTTTATTTAAACTACCCACATTTGTCAACTGTTTTTTCGTCTCATTTTTGTTTTTTCTATGTAATAAGAATAATTTATATTGTAATTATATCGTCCGCTGTAGTTTAAAAAGGTAAAACATCGATAAAATACTACACATTTATATAAATAACAACTGCAACACTAGGCATATTGTAGGCTCAAGCCAGACGAGCATTATTTACGCGGCGTTAATTGAGCGAAAGACTGTTGGCGGGAAGTAAAATGCATAGGCTCAGCCCGCTTAAGTCAGAAAATCTCTCACCGACTTTTTGTCGGGGAAAATTAAACATATGGACTTTTATTTATTGTAATGCACACATTCTACAAAAAATAGGTGCATCGCGGCCGACTCATACGGCCTTTCATTTATTGTAATGTACAAATTCTACAAAAAATAGGTGCATCGCGGCCGATCCACCTGTCGATCGACAATGGCATGTTCAGAGTAGTTCAAGAGTATGAACTAACGCAGATTACTCCATTCAGGTCACTTGCTACGATATCCACTGGCAAAATGACGGTCGTCTGCGTTGAGTCACAAAACGGGCGGCAAATGTCGCTATAAAAAACGGTCCGACTGTCGGACCTACAAAGTCTGATGTGGGCGGGCAGCCTAAAGTTGACACTCGCTAAAAATCACACCAAATATTTGCGTCTAAATTTGGATACGAAAATAACGATCGTCTGTCTTCCGCCTTTGATTAAGTAACAACTGCACATTATGCATTTCGACAACATCTACTGAATATAACAAATAATTAATGAACTCATTATACACATTTATTCTATAACAACAGATTATGTAGGTACTTTTGAAGTTGACCTCACGGCCTATGTAATAAAGATTATTTTGGTATAAAGAGTACCAATGAAAAATACATCTCTCACTACGCTTACCTGTATACAGAACTTTCTTTTGTCCGAACCAATGCTAAAACAATTTTTTTATTTAATTATCTAAAAAAACTGACTCGGACAAAACAAAATTGCCCTTATCAATACAATTCTTCCCTTGCATATTCCATTTTAGCTTAATTTACCGTAATATCATATCTTTACTCCCCGCATATCATCTTAGCTCATACCAGCTTCACTTTCAGACTTGACCGTTTTTGATCCTTGGACGTTCACTGTCTACAATGTAGACAGTGAAACCGTAAGAGAAAAGTGTACTCTACAGCATCTTAGTCATGTAAGGACCTTCGAGTTTGTAACCGATCTTAGCATAGTAATTCCTGGTGCCAACTCCTGAGATAACAGCCATCTTGTCGGAGAAATGTTCCTCTCTAGCTATGCGCTCAGCTTCTTCCATGAGAAGCATTCCGAACCCTTGATGCTGGAATTTAGTCGGGTCCCGGGCATTCACCTGAAAAGTGGTGAAGTCATTTATTATTGGGAAAAAATCTATTTTTACACAGTTGAACGCTGAGACGAGCGAGTCGTTCGCCTGATGGTAAGCGCCACGCCTGCCCATAACAGTCGCAATGCCACCCAGAACTTTAATACCATAAAAAGGGCTGCGTAGCACTGCATTGCGCTTATCACCCCATGTACGTTGTGTTCCGGTATTATCCGGTTTCAAGCGAAATTAATGGGCAGTATGAGACTTAGAGCTTAAGACTTAGAGAACTTATTGTCTGAGGGTGACGAGCGCAGTGCGGTGATGCGCAGGACTTTCACACTACAAGTTTCTGGCTGGCGCTTCAATTGTCATGGGCAGGCGAGTTGCTTACAGTCAGATGAACGGGCCGCTCGTCTCACTTCTTGGATATATAAAAAAATATATTAAGAATCTAAATTACGAAAAGTCATAAGATAGGTTCTTACCGGCACAACAGATCCATAAACATGAAGTTCCCTCACAATACTGCATTGCTTAAAGTCCGAGTTAGGTCCGGGCTTCAGCTCCGGCCTGTAAGTATCCGTAGCACACTTCCTAAGGCGCAGCAGGCCTACCAGGATATCCTGATGAGGGTCCTCATAGGCCAGGAACGTCTCCCAACCACCATTGGCTACGTAGTCTCTACGGACTAACTCCACCTGGAAGAAATTAATAAAAATTATAAATTTCTGAATTGGAATGATATTTAATCTTGCTTGAGATTCCAGTCAAATTAGTGGTTACGGAAAGTTTGGATTAAAATAGATTTAATTTTTATAAACGAGTTGTTAGTTAGCTTAAAAATTTATAGCGTCTTTTTGACTTACCTCATAAGGCTTGACCTTATTATGTATCTCCTGGATGCCGACCTCCCTAGTCCTCACATCGCGGCAGTCGGTGCCCAGGTCGGCCATGCGAGACAGGGCCAGCTCCCTGAGGTTACCGTGCTCCACTCCCGAAGATACCAGTGGCATTGGGATGTCACGTTGCACTCTGCAATGTTTGATTAATAATGGTTAGTTAATAAAACTTTGAACTACCGACTACCTAACTAACCGTTTGAATAGCGCCAGCCAGCGAAATCACTTGGTCCAATTCTCTCAGAGTGCAGTGCCGTATAGGATTATGCGAAACTAAGGAAGTCTTTACATTAAAATTCCTAAATGTTTGCAAAAATTAAATTGAAATTGTATGTGAAAAATATTCTAATGATAAAAGCATACTGTTAGTAATTACATAGAAGATAAAGATGCTTGGAACATTCCGCTTTTGCCAAGAAGCCAACTGGCACATAAGAAATATAATATTGTCAAAAACAAACATATTGTGACAAAAAATGTACAAAATGCTCCTCAGTTTCTTGCCGTATCTTCTGAGTAGTGGGTCGTTTTCCGATATGGTGGAAGAGGCATTGCCATAATTGACGTTCATAAGTGCATCTGTGATGTCAAAAGTTAATAAGAATGTTTTGATCTTTGAAAGTTCTGGATGGTGCTACAATTGTTACGGGTATGTTGCTATCATCATATAATCGCTTACCTGTAAACCCTAATCCATGGTGGCACCAGAGCTAAGATCTTTGCAATCAGATCCACCAATGTCGATGGGGGGTAACTCTTGTACCGTCCCGTCTTCCACAGCTCATATAGGCCAGTGCCCCGGATAACCAATGTAGGGTATATCTTGAGCCCATCAGCTCGGAACGCTGGGTTCTCGAAGAACTCTTTGAATTGCTCAACATCACGCTCAAAGTCAACGTTTGGCAAGTCCGGCATCATATGGGCTACAATCTAGAAGATAGATAGTGTTGTGATAATGTTGATGTTACACATAATTTGCAATGAAAAAATTAGGATAGTTATGTTTTATTATTACCTTGTAGCCAGCATCTTTAGCCAAGTTGAAATTCTCACAAACTGCTTTGACTGTGTGTCCCCTGTTGGTATCTCTAGCAATGTCCTCATACACCGATTGCACACCAATTTCCAATCTGAAATTACACAAACTTATTAACACAACTTGCTATGGAAAGAGCCAAAAGGAAAGACCAATCAGGTAAAAAGTGAAATTGTATGTAGTATATTCCATTACCATGCAATCCCCATCATGCAGCAATTGCCTAAAAGATATTGTTGTTTATTCATTGAATAATATTATCTTTTTACAACAAGGTATAAGCAAAATTTTAATTGAAAAGTTAGTTCAAATAGGTTTTGCTGTTTCTGTCCCAAAGCTGGGCAAACTTAAACATAAGTTTAATAGATTTCTTGTGCAACAAACACAAACAACCACAGAGAGATAGTATGAAAAATAAAGATTCACACTTTTCATTGACAAAAATACATTTTAATTATTAAAATCATGTGAGTGGTTAACACTTACCTAGTACAACCATAGCTCAACATGTCACTCATGTGCCTCTGCAGACAGTAATCGGGACGCGTCTCAATAGTGATGCCAATACACTTTGTCTTAGCCCGCTCAGAGAACTTTACAGCCTCCGCTACGTTATTTGAAGTGTGGCCTGAAAGAGCATCATGGAGATTCCTGGAAATAAATGCAATAACATATCAAAATTTATTTAAACAAAGAGTATGTAAAAGACGTTCTAATCCTAGTTTCTGCATAGCTGTGCCATCCCAAACCCAGCTCCAGCAGTCCACTGATCTGCACTTTAGTCTCATATGCCCAGTGAGAATGCCACTGAATTCAGGACACAATAGTGTTTGCACACTATTTCTTATATGAAGAACAGCTTTTCTGTAGCGATACTTTCCCAAATAAATCTTTGTAAAAGGGCGCAGTGGCACAGATATCATGAGACATTTAATTTGTGTAATAATACCCAAGGATCACATTCATTACAAAACTTAAAATATATTATACAAGAAAAAAAGATAGAAAAATAATGAGATTTAATTGCCAACAACCTTAAAATAACTATAATAATACACAATTATAATTTGGCAATATGGGGTAGGCTCAGCATCATTCTGTGTTTACTCTAAGAGTTTACACAGGGCTGGTCATCAATGATTATTCTTAGAAAAGTTATTACTAACCTGATAAAGTAGTCACGATACTCCTCCGTCAAGCTCATGAATGTCCCCCCCATGACAATAAACTCCACTTTGTCTACACTGTGCCCCAGCTGCTTTAATTGCTCGACTCTGTGACGTGTCTGCAGGTACGGGTTGTACCGAGCCCTGATGGCCCTCATGGAAGTCGGCTCGTAGCCTGTGTAGCTCTGAGTGGAGTATTCGAAGTCAGAATCAGGCCCACCCGGACAATACACGCATATATTGCCGGTGAAGTTGATATGCGGACACCTGTGGGGTTTACACATGACTGCCACAACGGCTATACCAGACGCCGTGCGAATCGGCTTCGCCTTCAACTTAGGTAAAAGAATCTTCCTAGCGTCAGCTGGCACTGCCGCGATGATATCCACGAGCCTAGGCGAAGTACTCAACCCATATTTCGAAGAAATCCTCGTCTTCATCCTGTTGAGGTTAACATCTTTCCCTTGGCGGTGTGCGACAAGCAACTCCTGTATTATTTCGGAAATCACCGCAACCATCTTCTCCTCTTTCGAGAGGTTCGGGTACACCTTCTTTTTCGGCATTTTCACTGATATTTCATGAATTTTCACGAAAATAAACACTGCGCATGCAGTTTTGGTAAACTGACAGCTGTCAAGTAGCTGTCAATTGCACATTATTGATTTTGTAGAAAAGTTGCCATTAGCAAAAACATATAATGTTCAAAAACTATTTCGTTTAATAATAATTTTACTACATTTAATAATTTTATAAATATTATATACACTGCCCCCGCTTGTAAAAAAACTTACTTGACAACATTCACAGGTGCCCATTCGGTGCTCTGTCTTCTTCTGTAATTAGATGAGAAATCGCAAAGTGCCGAGTTTGTAAGCTTCTTTGACGAATCTCCAAAACGTTGGAAACCATAAGGAACATGGCCAGCAAAACCTGCAGAAAAATAAATACATAATCAGTTTTTGTGTAAATAATATATTATATCAGTCGTTTACTCGTGGTAGGGTCAGGTCTCTCGTATGCGGAAAGCGTTTGGGTATCACCGCTTTACCAGTTATTTTAAGTCAGCAGTAGTGCGCAATCATTACAGGCGTGGCGCTTACCATCAGAGTTGATCGTCTCGTTACTCAAATACATAAAAAAATCAAATTACGTTTTGCAGATTAGGAAAATCTTTAACTTACGAACAGACTGTGATGGGTTATATCCCCATATTTGGTTACGTACAAAGGATGCATGTGTTTTTGCGTAAGACATCAATCACTATAATATTATTTCTTTTTTACTTAGATAAAATCAACAAAAAATATAAAATAATCAAAACAAACCAAATAAACGTCATATTATGACAGCGAAACTCATCGAAAAAGTATACGGGTAAAGGAAAACCATAGAACCACCAAAAAGTAAGAAATCAACTGCCAAAAAGTTTTCATTACAGTAGTTTGTTTTTCTAGCTCACGGTTGGCATTTTCCAATGACGGCATTTTCCATGTGCTCTCACCTTTCTTGATATACTTCTCTGGATCGTCGTTTTCCATAAAGAACGGGCTGACGGAGTGTGATGCCGGGGACAGCTTCGGCTCGTCCATAGGAACTTCACGGAGTATTCCCGCGCATTCTGGTCTGACTGTTATCAATGGTAGCTTAAACTCGGCTGTTGCAGACTGTGTAAAATAAAAGACTTGTTTAGTTCAAGCCTTTGCCTGCATCTTCGGAAATTATAAAGTATTAAACCCCCATTCTCCTCGCATTCTCTTTATTCAGGCCTTCAATTCGCATTCTTCTTTGTTCATCCATATTCGGCAGAACTTCCATTCATTCTTAATTCTTCTTTCATTTCATCTCCATTCTTTCAGAAATAATATATTTTGTATATATACTTCGAGAAAAATCGTTTTATTAAGTAATTTTTCAGCGTCTTGCTGCCAGCAGTCTTTTCTTCAATGAAATTGAAATCACTTACAAATCTGTCAAGTAAGTCCCATGGCTGGCCTTTCCCAGCTTGCAGGTCTACCACTCGTTCGAGCTGGTTTCTTGCAGCTCTTTGATTCAGCTGCAACTTCTGGAACTCTGATAAGGCTTCTGTCGCTGCCACTGTGTATCTTTGGCCAAAGTGTGCGTTGAGTCTTGGTAGAAATCCTGAGGATTGTTTTTTTACAATGATTTTTAACTGTCTAATGGTAACTATAAAGCTTGCGATACAATCATTTATAGGTAAGTATAACTTATAAGCTTTCCCACGCGACTTCGTCAGCGTGAACAAAAGAGGAAGCCTATATTCGTATTTTTCCAAGACCTCCCCAATATATGGGAGCGCGTACCTACTACGAAGAGGTCAAGCTGTATCTTCGTTATCACCTAACTGATTTTGATGTAACATAGGCACCGTATAATCAAGTTGTAACTAATGCTACTAAAACCTGAAAACCGCATTAAAATCCGCTCAGCAGTTTCCGAGTCTATAGATCACAAACAAACAGACAAAAATTCTAAAAACCGTGGATTCATGTTAAGTATCCTCTGAGTAGTCGCACCTAGTTTATCAAAAATTTATTCAATGTAGGTACAGAATTTGCTTAGTTCAATTTTTACAATAGTATACTTAGTATAGAACCTTACAATACACAAACTATTAACAATAAGAGTAGGAAAACAAAAAACATCAGCAGTTTACGGTTTCATACTATGTGTTTCAGTGACTGACTGAAGTGTAGGTATAGTAAAGATCAGAGTTATTATAACTGAACCCTCGGAGAAAGCAGTCAATTAACCACGCAGCCGAACTCATCAAACAGAACCTATATCACAAAGGATGTCCAATGTCTATTAAAATTAAAGCCGACGGTATCACGACAAACAAACACCTATTAAGACAGTCCCGTTGGGTGACGCGGCGGACGCCATCTGATATTGATATCTTACAAGTAGAGCGGACGATAAAGGGCTAAATTACCGTTCTATGCAGACATGATACTTGGCATTAAAGACTTAACCGGACTGGAGTTTTTTTTGGGCCTTGGGAAGCTACGTGGTGTTCCACGTAGCTTCCCAAGACCCAAAAAAAAAACATCAAAATAAAAGCAAAGAAGTGGAAAAGGAAATTACGTGATTATTTAGTTAAGGACCGGACCTAAGATACTTCCCTGTGGTACTCCAGCTTTTAGCAAAACAAAGTACTCAGGGGTATCGTAAACGCTCCGTGGTATATTCGAAATGACGACCTCCATCGGGATCTGAAAGTGGACCTCGTTACTAGTGTTATTAAAAAGTTCGCTGAAGCTCACGAATGTAGACTTCACCATCACGTGAACGTCGAGGCTATCCAGCTCCTCGACACCACAGACCTAGTGAGAAGGCTCAAAAGGACAAAACCTTTTGAGTTAGTGTAGTGAAGTGACAGTGTATCGTAGTATCTATACATACTTTAGTGCTACCCGTAAAGAACACAACAACAAAGTGTCTTCGCCTAAATAGAGACAGTAAGAAAAGTGTTAATGGACACATTCTTAGTTATACTATACTTAGCAATTTAAGTCAAAGTTAAATTACTTATTAGTCTTATTAGGCTAGATTGTAATGTTAATGGGATATCTTTTTGAGACAGATCATTAAAAAATATATATTTATTTAAGTGGAGACTAATTTAACGGGCTTTTCGATTGTCCATAACACGGATTAAATTTATCATACTCATTTCCAGCCCATTACGTTCCCACTGCTGGGACACGGGCCTTCTCTCAAGTAGATATGGGCTATAATCCACCACGCTGGCCCAATGCGGGTTGGTGATGTCACATGTCCTTGTATTTTTGTGATTTATTCTTGGACATGCCGGTTTCCTCACGATGTTTTCCTTCATCGATTTAAGAGCGAGTGTTAAATCCGCACATAACTTAAGAAAGTCAGTGGTGCGAAGCTAAAGGGATTCGAAGTCGGTTACACTTGCTCTGGCGTACTAAATTATTTTAGCCCAATTTACCTATACTCGACTACTGCCACCCCAAGAGGAGTACCTTCATATAGGTCTTGTAAAGTGCAGGTGGAGCACTGAGAACAAGACAGCAAGTGCTGCATTGTTTGCGCTGGAGCACCGCAGTCACATCGTGACCCGCCACGGTCAATGTAGCCCCATTTACTTAAGTTTCTTCTGCAGTGCGGCCCACTTGGATCCGGAGTCGGTTAAGCCATGTAGGCCACGGAAGGTCGCAACCTACGAGGAGTTGCTTAGCAGGCATGTACATAAAGGTATAAAGAGCGAATCTACAGGCACAGGTTCCATGCATGTATACATGCAAATCTATTGAGAATTATTTGATGCGCGATACTTGACTGATCATCTGATCATCTGACCATCTACCTTATAATGGTCCTGATTCTATTACCATATCAATATATTTGCCCATACCACAGAAGCCGGTATAAATACCTAGACATGATGTCGAAAGACTGGATTACCAGATGATTCACAGTTTCGACTGGACGCTGACTCACTGGACCGGTCGGAGGCATGCCACGATTTCCTGCCGCTGGAAAGTCAGTCAGCAGGAGTAGGTACTTACCTAGGTGGGTACCTAAAGTGTTGGTACCTAATATACATATAATAATATGTGCGAAGCTCAAAATTACTTTACCTACTTAATTAGGTGCCTATCTGTTTTATTTCTTTAAATAGTAAGATTGGTAGATAATGCTAAATATCTTCCACGTCGTGAATGAAATATGTTGGGCGAGCAAAAATTACACTGAATGATACTAAATAAATAACATCAAATTAAAGTTTGGAAACTATCGTGAGTCGAAATATTCATTATAAATATAAACGGCTACACTCATGATTGTGTCGGAATAACTCCGACCAGGTTTCGGACAATTAGGATGTCCTTCTTCCAGGAGTTTACGCTTTGGATTCGCGGCGCAGACTACCCTCAAAGACTACCCTCAAACAAATTACTATTTATGTATATCGTTCATATTAATATACATAATGATATATATTTTTTATAAAAATATAACTCAAGATAATAATATCCTATAATATGTTATGATAACTATAGTAATTTTAATATGCCTTGACGTTAAAAAAAATCTAGATATTTTGGTCACTCGGTTACATACATACGTACGTGGTACAACCATGGACCAATGGTCCATGGTGGCACCTTATCATTTAGTAAGACGTTTGTGGTTACATACGTGTACCTACTTGCAATATTTTCCTTATAAGATATAGAAAATTTTGATTCGTAGGCAATGACAGTTTGAAACTGTCATTGTTCGTAGGTAATAATAGGTAGGTATTGACGAGCGCTCATGAAGCTATTTTTAATATACACGACTACCCAAGAAGGAATCTTATGTATTTAGATATTCCCTCGAAACGAACAGTGGTCAGGCTTATTCCGATGAAATACTACTTAATAATAAGGTGGTTAATCATTTGTATTCTAAGTAGTACCTATGCATAATACCTACATGTAAGTATAATGCAATAATGACACAATGATTTGTCTGCGAATGCAGATTGTTTTCACCCACGGGGGATAATGTCCGTTACTTACCTGACCCCTTTGTTCCGCTACAATCCTGGCTTCATTAAATACGTATCGTGGACTACGTAGGCGCTTACGTAGGTAGGTTATAGCAAAGTGCAGTGCTTATAAGCCCTTGGTAGTAAATTTACCGTAAGTCAATATTGCTCCTACGCCTTGCATGTACTTAATAAAATCGACGATAAAAAAGGCATAATCCAGTCAATCGTTTGAGGTATTCCAAAATGAATTTACCAAATTAGGTATAATATAATACCTTCAATTGGCAAACAATATGCCCTTATATGCCTACGGTGATTATCATGGAATGATGTGTCAGCGACCATATTAAGAACTTGGCGCTGTTGTGGATATATAAGGATTTAACAA
The DNA here is from genome assembly GCA_951640565.1 of Petrophora chlorosata. Taxonomy (NCBI): domain Eukaryota; kingdom Metazoa; phylum Arthropoda; class Insecta; order Lepidoptera; family Geometridae; genus Petrophora; species Petrophora chlorosata. The sequence goes on along the minus strand of OX621189.1, from coordinate 3,641,441 downwards.
ATTACTGAAACCAGAAACACATAACAAATGTACCTTTTTATTTTAAGTACTAACTTGTCTGATGTCATAGGGGTAAGTAAGCTCTCACCTCTTCAAATTAAATAGCTTCTTCTCCTCTCGTGTGGGTGTGTGGTCAACCCTGGTATCAGAATTTTTAGACCGCCCGTAGGCCTCCGACATGGCCTAACGATTCATTGTTGAACTAAGAAAACAACTGCCGGATGGACGGCTTAACGTGCCCTCCAAAGTACAGTAGCGCTCAAATACCCCACAAACGGTCACCCATCCAAGTTGTGACCACTACGAACGTTGCTTAACTTAGCAAATCTGTTACGAGCAGCTACGCGAGCTACGCTATGCGCGCTACAGCTATAGCTACTTATACCCATCATATTCTTGATAATAGATCGTCATTAAAAAAAAACTGTCTTTTTCAACCGAAGCTCTTGACAGCCAGTATCCTATCCAGTATCTTAAATAAATAAATCCTCTTCAGTCCACAAGACGTGCGAAACAAAAACACTCCAAAAGGAAGAAAAAATAATCTGGCCAGTATACTCTTTGCGCCAGAGGTCACCAGTAGATATTGTTGTCCAACTAAGTACCTACATTTGGCCAACTAACCATTTATTTATTTAATTCTTTATTGCACTATTACAAGTAATGTACAAAAGGAGAACTTAATGCTAAAGCATTTTCTACCAGTTATCCAGTGACGGTAAAAGAAAGTTACAAAGCGTGCATCAAAAATTTAAAAAAAACTAACAGGACAACAAAATAAATATCGTAATACATATTATCGTAGAACAAAAGCATAAATTATTAAAATAAATAACAGTTAAAAACACTACATATATAATCCAAAATTAAAATACACAGAAATGAATACTTATATAGGTAAATAAATACAATACGCGCCACGAAAAATGAGACTTGACAAGCGTAAGTAGTGGGGAGCCTGCGCAGGTACAGTCGTGTACGAAATAGTTATCCATAATTTGTATATCTATTCAGGGATGTTTGACAACATTCAGAATTAGGTGGGTGTGTAGCAATACTATATTAATTTTTTTTAAACCTATTATAGATTTATTACTAAAAAATAAAATTTAAGATAAAAAAGGCAGATTGTCCTAGTCACTGTCACTGTCAATATATAATGTAAGTGTAAACGTCGTAAACCATCTTCCTACTTTGTCTTCTTAATGTTTTATACCTCGAGGCATAATTAAGATTTCACAAAGTTACACTTGTATACAACACAACTATAACAAAGTAGAAATTTATAAACACAAGTTGCACTCGATTGTACTGCGGAGTCAAGCGGTGCGTGCACGGGGTGAGGAGGACGGAAGGCAACTGACACGCATGCGCAGTGCCGTACCGGCACCTCCCGCGCCCTTTCCGCTGCCCTGTTGATCCCCGATCCCTTCCCGCCTCAGACCTCATACCGCTAAAGAGACCTATAAATCGTCTACTGCGCAAGTCAAACCACGTGGTTTGTCAAGTCTCATCTTTTGTGGCGCGTATTGTACTTATTGTTGACAGTAGAATACTCTATACTTACATAGATACAAAATAAAAATAAATAAACAATAGAACATGAAGATCAATGTAACGGCTTATTCACTTTTTTAAGGTAGAATTCTCGAACCAAACGTTTGAAACTCATGGAAGCAGTAGGAAACTCACCCTCGTAACCAGGTATCATAGGATGCTTGTAGACTGGATCCCCATTGCGAAACCTAGCGTTGACGATGTCGATGTCTGTTTGTGGTGGACGGTAAATCTAGAACAAAGTTAAAGAGAGTAGGCTATTGATTAGGGGTACCGTGATATCTGTGATCTTTACTTGTATGATCGTACAAGAGACTACCTATAGGATAAAATTATACAAATAAATTAATTATTAATTATTTAGAGCGACTGTGGCTCAGCGGGAACTCATGCGCCTTTCGATCCGACGCACCTGGGTTCGTATCATGACTCGGCCCTGCACCAATGACTTATAGTTACGTGCAGAACTTGCACGCTCGTTCTAAAACGATGAAGGAAAACATCGTGATGAAACCCGCTTAGGCGCTTTGGAGTGGTAGGCTCTGGCCGTGGTTGTAATACCACCCACCGAACAAAGCAAGCCGCCAAGCGACCAAGTCGTGTTTCGGGATGATGTTCGGTGAACCATCGGGGAGACGGGTCTGAGCAGCCGCTCAACTGCTCTCTCTCTAGATCTATGTGCTCCATCTTAGGCCACATCATCGCTTCACATCAGGCGAGATAGTGGCCAAACATAGATCTATTAAGTGTAAAATAAATAAAAAAATAGTTTTTTCAAGCAATAATACAGTTAACAAATTTAAAGTACCAGAGGCCCATGACATATATACCTTACAGACTAGCATATATACAAATTATAAAACCCTATGTAACTCTAGGATAAGGAGCATTTCGGTTTAGCCTGTCTGTAGCGCCGGAACACTATTCCCTCGGGTCAAAACTCGGGGACCAGGAACGTCTCCTTATATTTTGCAGAAATCCGGAGTACGTAAGATTTGAAACTCGTCGTCCTCGTCGAGCCTCTACGCAGGTTCAGGTCCTGGACTCTTCCTCCGCACCTCTCCTTGATATACTTAATGATATAAAATAATGGTAGCTATTCGTTTCATCATTTTTGCCGTTTTTAAGTCAACCCACAGTGACCACCTTCCCTCAAGAGGAAAGTCTACTTATTTACCACTCTTTCACAATAAGAGCGGGGGTTTTGACACACAGGCAAATTGAGATTTGACAGCTATTGTCTCGTGGTAACGAGCGCAGTGCAGTGCCGCACAAGATTTTGCAAGACAAAGTAACCACCAAACCCCCCAACCAAACCACCCAGAGGTGGTGCTGCAACTGTTATGGGCAGGCGTGTTGTGTTGCTTACAATTACGACTTGCTCGTCTCGCCACTACTTAGTTATATAAAATCTCACCTGGAAGTCATCAGCAGTTCTATCTGAGAGGACGAGCCTCTCGGAGTGCAGCACGCTGGGGTCCAGAAGTATCTTATGCGTCGTCGAGCCATAGGTGTCGCCGATTCGGTATTTGTATTCTGGACAGTGGCCCGTGTAGCTGGAACAGAGAACACTCTGGATCATAACACTCGTCGGCACGTATTGTCAGAAGGTTCCTCACTCTGCAGCCTACCACCGGCAGTTTGGGCCCGGCCCCGCTGCACACAAACCAAATAGGTACAATTGCGCTTTTTTCTGAGTACAAACGTCCCGTAACGAGAATCGAACCCGGAATCTAGGTGGTGTGAGATGAGCTGACCTCCCCAATTACTACACCACAGATGCTGTATGAATAAATAATATGGCGAGAGTTATATGCATGCTGGAAACCCGGCAACTCTGAACTCTGTTTATTGGCTGCATTATCAAGTCCTTGTAAATAGACAAAATATATAAACTATTTTTTTATTCGTTACTATTTTTTTTTATTTTATTTTAGGATTACGTTTGACCTCTATCTCAACTGTTGTTAAGCGACGATGCGGTCGAAGATGTAGCACGCTCGTCAAGAAGGAACCTGTTCATTTTTTTCTTAAAGACCCAGATTATAGCTATCCCGAAACATAGATACCGGCAGAAAGTTTGTTTGAAAGTTAGTGCGCAAGCATTACTGTGTTTCGGTTTGAAGGGCATTCTATCCAGCGAAATTACTGGGGCATATGAGACTTAATATCTGATGTCTCGGGGTGATGAGCGCAATGCAGTGTTACGCAGTGCTTTTTATTGTATTAAAAGTTCTGGGTGGCACTGCAATTGTTATCGGCAGGCGTGGCGCTTACCATCAGGCGAACGACGTGCTCGTCTCATCACTCAGTTCCATAAAAAAAAGTTATAAGACCCCTCTCTACTTGCTTGGTTTAAAATATGCACAATATTATGATGATGAAGAGTAATCGTTCACTTAAGCGTATTCTGTGGTATTACACTAAGTACCTACCCAGATGTTATAAATTAATGTCATCGTCAAGAATCAAGATGAAGTACCATCACAGTTATGTATGTAGATTACGGTAGGTATCATCTATCTAACCGCAAATGACCTAGCTCAGAGATGCTTAGCTAACGTAACTACCTACGTACCTACGTATTTGCAAGTATTGGAATACTTTCCTTGTAAAGGTAAAGACAATTAAAAGTTACCTATTCGCTTGACAGCCTCTGTGGTGTAGTGGTTGGGCAGGCTGGCTCAAATCTCATACACCACTGAGGTTGCATTTTTCGCATCCCAGGAATCGATCTTGTGATGCGAAAAATGTTTGTGAAGAAAAAATCGCTAGCATTTGTTTCGAGTCTGGGTGTTGTGGGATGGTCTTCATAGTTTCTGGTTCCCTAAATACAGGGAATCCTATTTAGGGGCTATAAAGCTACAAGTACATAGACGGACACCAATGGCGCGGCGGGTCGCGCGTCATTACACGTGCCGCAAAGAGATAAGAGCTATGCGATAGAAAGAGAGGCGCTCTGAAGGTTAATATGACTGGTAGGTATGCAGCGCTACGCGAGCTGAATTGAATTTTATTGCGTCGTAACAAGAGTCGCTATTTGTTTAAATTTCTTTGCGAAGTGATGCTTCTGTCCCTTAGTATTCTGTGGTGCCACCCAGAACTTTTGATGCCATGAAAGCACTGTGCAGTGCCTTGCGCTCCCAGACATCACGCAGTAATTTCACTGGCTATAAGTAATGCTATTGCTCACTTGTAATGCAAATAAATGATTATGATAATGCATGATTTAGCGAAAGAGCAGTCTTACTTAAATTGGGTCACGCGGAGATTTGTTTACACAAAGACAAACGCAATAAAAACGACATTAGGCAGACTGCATTTAAAAGGATGGAGCAACCCTGCGTTCAAGACACATCGCTCAGCGGACAATGCTCATCAATAAAGTTGGTGCAAGTGGTGCCAGGCATCATAAAGCCTGCATGACGCGTCAGAAGTAAGCCATGGTTACAAAACCCACATCGATGCCGACAGCGATGTTGTAACTGATGGTGCTTTATTTTCGTTATGTCAAAGAATGCATCTTTATGACTTATGTAGATGGACTGCAATTTGTGATCAGAATGATGATATCCTAACAATGTACCTAATATGGTGAACCTCCTAGTCAAATATGTACCTATACTACCTATATATAGGTGGCCTGGTTAATAGGAGATCGGACAACTTTTCAGAGTGTGTTAAATTAACCATAATGATTGAATAATATTTTAATTAAATAAAGTCCTAAATGTACCTAACTAAAACTATGTTTAAATGTTATGTTTTAAATATTTCCGCGCAAAAGGTATGACGCATTGATATAAGAATATATGTCAATGGTATGACGTCATGTGAAGGCAAACATAACGACAAGCTACACGAAAGCTAAATTGCAAAGTGATTGATACGTTTACACCACGGAGAATGTGCTCAAGAACTGCACAATCTGATCCCCCATCACCATTCTACAATCGGACAACTAGACGATCGGCACAACGGCACCCCTACATGTTAGAAGTCCCGCCTGTTCGTACTAAACGTTTTGGTTCATCCTTTTTAGTGCGAACGTCAAAGGAGTAGATTGCCTTGCCGTCGTCTGTATTTCCGCATAAATACAATTTGGGTGTGTTCAAATCTAAAGTGAACAAGTATCTACTGGGTAAGCGTGCTACATCTTCGACTGCATCGTCACTTCCCGTGAGATTGTGGTCAAACGCAGACCCAGTCTGTTGTAAAAAAAAAACGTTTTTGTGACGTTAAAGGTCTTTAGGGTCGTCATGGAATGAAAAACATAAACATATCGTTTTGATGATTTAGATAAAAAGCAAAAATATAAAATAAACACAATCTACGATAAATAAATTGACAGTCTCTGTGGTGTAGCGGTTCAGCTCAAATCTCATACACCGAGGTTGCGGATTCGATTACCGCTAATGGGACAAATGTGCCCAGGAAAACAAAGTGCAAGCATGTGTGTCGTGTGTGGGTGTTGTAGGACCATCTTCGTAGTTCTTGGTTCAACGAAAAAATAGGCTGAAGTGGCAATGGCTCCGGTTATTGCACATATGTCGAACAACCGATAACCGTTGAAGTAAACGAGTTCTATGGTGAACCACGTTTAGGAAAAAGTAGTGTAGGACGCCCTCCGGCAGATAGAGCGCTGACCTGCATAATGTAGCTGGTAACAATGCTATGAGAATAGCCGAAGATCGGGCTCATTGGCATGGTTGATGATAATGAAGAGGTACCAGGAGAGGACATACCCAGGGATGTAATGGGGCTGCGCTATGCTGACCAAATCCAAAGCCATGATTATTGCTTTTTAGGATTTCAATTTAAACTCATAATTTTGGAGATATACAGGAAAAATAATAAAAATTGAGAAATGTTCACGTTTGTTGGTGTGGTTTGACAGTTTCTGTCATCTTTGACTTTGAAGATCACAGAAATGTTTTTTATGTAAGTATCTAATAAAATTATTACTTTACTAGATGAAAATGAAATCTTTTTGGTAGGTGAGCGCTACTAAATCAATATTTGTAAATTAAAGACAAAAGTTGAACTACCGCATGCCGGTTAGCTAACAGCTAAATTAATTGATTTTATTTTAATAAGTAATTTCAACAATTTCAATGTTGTTTAGTATTTCTTGTTGGTTTTTTAATCCTTTGTCTCATGTTCTCAGTTATTTATTTTTATTTAATCATGTTTCGTTATACCTTTACTTACCGTTTTACCTTTTACTTACCGTTGTTTTTATCTAAAAATACCTGAAATACCTTGTCAGTCTAATGCTGTCCGATGAATAATTTAAGCTCAATTTGTGTTTCAAAATTGTGGTCTCCCCGATACAGGCTTGCCTAGTGAGAAGACTAAAAGATATTTATTAGTTAGATAAAAAGTGTCTGCAATTTGTAGTATGTAATACCTAATGCACTCCAAATCCCCGGCAGGTCGGCAGTAACAAAACTACTCACTACTCAGCTCAGCCATAGAATAATTCATAGTACGAGACTCAGCCGAAGCCGGCAGGCTTTGATAAAAAAAATAAAACCTTCAAGAAACGAACGAATCTGATTCATTCATTCACTCAAACACCATTTCGGTCGAAGTTCTAGCAGCGGGCAGCCTGCACTGCCTGTAGTTCATTCAACCGCCATATTAAACCCAACCGTCCAAGCGGACGGGCGCACGCCCGTTTAGCTCGCGTTGTGACAGCCACACGATAAAAACAAAACTTAAAACTCTTGTGCCTCCTAGTGTATTAAAAACAGCAAAAATGTTCTTTAAACTGTGCAGTGAAAACTAACAAGCATCGAAGCAAGTTCTTTTTTACAATCGGGAACACAAAATCGAAATGCATGCATTCCACCGAGACTGTTGAACTTTTATATTTTTATGTTGAGGTGTACATTTTGATTGTTATCAAGCAATTTTATTTATTACTCAGTTTCTCTGTGGACTATGAAGTTGTAGACGTTAGAGTTGATAAATTAGCCGTGCAAGTGTGACTTTGTGTTATCAGAGTCAGTATTACTTATCTGATTGACGAGGATTGCCGAAACATTCAAGGTGAGCCGAGTCTTTTTTTATTGTTCTTTTTCAGTTGTTTACACATAGCCAGTATTAATTTAACGGCTTCAGATTTTAAATTAGTTCCAATCTAAGAATCACAACTTGCGTGTGGTTACTTATTACAAAAGGAAAAAAATGCACTTAATTAAAATTCTATGTAAATAAATAACTCATTCTTAGTTATTAAAATACCCGTGTTGAATCTTCCTCGAAATTGAACGTGGGTAACGTTATTGATATTAAGTGTGATGTTTACCACCATGAATAAGGTTTTACTGGAAACCTTCTTGTATTCGTTCCAAGAACAGAGCTTATGGCATAGGTATAAACAAAGACCTAGTGGGTATGTTAATAACATCTACATAATAAATAACGTAAACGATATTTTATAGTACTGAGTAATGAGACGAGCAAGTCGTTCGCCTGATGGTAAGCGCCACGGCTGCTTATAACAATTGCAGTACCACCCAGAGCTTTAAATAAACGCTTCAGACAAATTTTGAAGGGCATTGTAGCCAGCGAAATTACTGGGCATTGTGAGACTCAACAGCTAATTGTCTCAGGGTGACGAGCGCAGTACAGCGCCGCGCAGGATTTTGCAACAAAGTTCTGGGTGGTGTTGTTATTCTTATGGGCTGGCGTATTGCTTACCATCAGGCAAACGACCAGCTCGTCTCGTCATTCAGTTACATAAAAAAAAAAATACATCTAGGTTACTCTATAATAGTTCGCAAAGCATTATGTATCTAGCTGGTGCTTTTGAAATTGGTCCTTCAATGCAAGGAAGGGTTTGGTTTAGATAACAGATTTGGACCAGGACAAAATGAAAACTTGATGAAGTCTATTACAGTTTGGCATTCATCAGCTATTCTGACAGCTGGGTCAGAACTAGGTAGGTATAAACATTATAAAGATTAAAGACCCAGCGGACACCTTTGAAAACAAGTCAGACTTGAACCAAATGAAGATTGCATTTGGTCTCGTCCACAGAAATCTAAATAAAAAGGTACCTACATATTTAGATTCTTTAGTCCTGTCGTATGTCGCAAAAATCACTCCAAGTTTTACTAATTTCTGTGCACAACAAAAAATGCAATCTCTTGCAAAAATTACATGAGTAACGATGGATCAACCCAATCTCAAAAATGGTTTTTCAATAAGCATCTTTGAATGCGTCCAACATTTGCTTACCATAAAAGTATCCCTCGGGCCTTCCACATGAAAAGATAGCCATGCCGCCAAACAATGAAACAAGGCACCCATTCAGACCAAGTAAAACGTTTCAAAGGAATCCAGTTTGGTGACTGGGAGAAACAAAACCACGCGACGACTACATCCCACTGAGTCCGCTTCAAACGGACAAAAGTTCGACAGGTTTTCAACCTTAATAGGTAACAGCAAAGTCCCAACTCTAACGTGCAGACTTAGATCTAGGATACCAATCCTACAAATTCCTTCTAGAAATTGACTTTATTTTTGTTGCACATTTTCTACAACGAATAGGTACTATTTGGATTGAACTGCTTTCTACCGGTTAATTTTCTTTTAAACGGGGCATTTAGCGGCGCCACGGCTTGGTTAAATGTCCATTTAAAGAGATCAACATTCTTACAGTGGCTTGCCAATACATTTATGAAAATTTAATGCACGCTCGCAAACACCTTAGCACCTTTAACAAAAACAGCGACTTGCATAATTTTAACACGAGACATAAGAATAAATTGTATGTACCTAGATTCAGGTTGCAGAGAGTTAATGGTTCGTTTATGGGGAACTGTATACGCTTTTATAATAAACTACCTGAGGGCATTGACAAATTACCAATGCGTAGATTTAAATCATTTATCAAAATAAACCTTATGAAAAAAGCATACTACTCAATAAATGAATATGTTAATGACAAAAATGCATGGCCTGTATGCCCTAAGCCCCATGATGATGAAGATTAACACATCAGTGTGTGCATGATGTTTATATTTCATTTCTTCTTGGATTGTACAATGCTATGTGAGATGTCTAATGTAGTTAGTCATTCAAATAAAGCTATAAAAATTGTATTTGAGTTGGAAGTGACTAGGTTTTACAGTCATGCTCACTCAAATGTCTTTGCTTGCGGCGGCTCTGTGTGTCGGGTCACTCCCTTCCCTCCAATATGGTTGAGGGGGGTGATGGCTGGTCCACAAGTCATACTCGTGAACGGGTGCTGCTTGCGGGGACTGGTCTGTTCTAGTCACTCCTACTGCTACTGTCATACCTACTTATATTTTATTTACACTTTTCTGTTACTGATACTATGACTATGGGACATCTCACTCGCATTTCTTGTTTTACATTCTGTTAATTCTAATTTATACGTAATTGTGCTGAAAAAAGACATCCCCGCAGAGTTTCTTGGTGCTATCTTCTCTAGCGGGCGTATTTCCGAAGCACTGGTAGAGTCAGTTTTCGCATTTCTTTTCAGCACTCAGACTTCAATTTGAGTATAGGAAAGAAATGGGTAAACATACTTACCTTTTTTTCAAAGTCATGTTAACATAAGTTACAATTTTTGACATTTTTTATTTGTATCATGTGTTTATGACCTTTAAAAGTGCACTTTTGTGCCTATTTAATAAATGATATTTGACTTTGACTTTGACTTTGATTTATTACGCCATGACACGACTGTCGGTTAATTTCAAACTTAAACACCGAATAACATATACGGAGAAACCGTAAATTACGACAATGTCGCTCGATTTATCGCAGGAGCCGGTTTTTTCTATGGGGAAATAAAGCACACAATCGTGCGGAAAGCTGTGCGATGTCCTCGGACGTTCGGACGTGTTTGGGGAGTCCGGACCGGTTTGTTGGAAGAGTTGGTTTGTCAGTTCGCGAGATAGTCGAAAAAAGAAGAGCCGTGGTTGATATTCGAGGCCGTAACCCAATTGAGACCAGTCGCAGGTACGCTTTTGTAGTACACTTTCTCCGGTGCGTGACGCGGACAAGCGCACACATTTCACTGTACAGTCGCGGAGATAGCGTTCACGGCGAGAGGATGGTGGAGATAGTGCATGAGGTATGCGAAAGAGAAACTATCTTTATATCCGTGCATAACACGCCCGAGTACAAGGAAGATTCTTCTGTGTCCATACACTTAAGATTCTCGATAAAATCAACGGCACGACTGGCATCTTGAAACGTTCTAAAATTCCTAAGGTTCCAATTTAAATTCTAATCGTAACGCAATAAGACCAAATCGGTCAACACGAAATTAAACAACCGCCGTACATAATTATCTAGACACATACAGTTGCGCGGTTACAGAACTTGATGCGAAAGCTAGCAAATTTTACGATGTGCAATTTTAATAACGTGATTTGCAAAAGCAACACTTTCTCTGGAAAGGAGGGCGCAAATCGAAATCAAAATTGTCGAGGTGTGCCATCAATTAGACACAAAATAATATAGAGTTACAACTTCACTATCAATTACTAAAGAGAAAATTATCATACCTAATAATCATTCAGTCAAACTGGAATACAAACATTTACAGCCATCTGAGATCATTGATCTTTACAACCGGCTGATTAGAAAAAAACCGAAGTTTGTAGGTATCTAATTATGTATTACAAAAACGAACTTCCAAGTTTATTATCTCCAGCACACGGTGAAACTTCATTTGGGTTTTGAGCACAACATTCTAGCCCACACGCTTGTCAAGTATCCACAAAGATTCTGTTCATATCATTAACCTCTAAACAGCAGTCAAAGCATTCTTTTGCCGTGAAAACCACTAAGAAAATGCCTACGAAATTAAGTTCGCCTCGAGGCACTTTAGATTATATCCTGAGATCACTGGAGGCGTTAATAATGAGAACCTTATAAAAACTAGTCCCGCAGGTGCAGATACAATTGACTACATGAAACAATTTGCGCTTATTAAATTGCTAATGCCAACATAAGCCCAGAACCGCGAAGCAATCAAGAAGCAATTTGCCAATCGACTTAAAACGATGCAAAACACAAAATAGTTTTGAAATTCGACACGATTTGTTAGGAAACCATATAAATCTTTATAAAGGTGACGACACGCTGACATCACTGCCTCATAATGCGGAGAAAAAATTTAAGAATCCATCAAAAACATCAAAGGTTACCTCCGCTCTTAGTCATTTCGTGGTGGTCAGTAATTCCTCACTAAGTCTATTTTAAATTTAAAACGGCTAATTCACTGTAGTTTCTCTTGTTCTCAGTCCCAATTGCCAGCATTTTGACAACCTATTGTAACCTACGCTGTAATGTAAGCTCGCAGTAGCCTAAAGACTGTATGAAACGATATGATACGTCCAGTGCTTATTTGGGTTAGGTATATCTATACTTTAGGTTTGTTATGGCTCTCAGATTTGTTAATGCTTTCTTCGAGTAATTGTTTACAGGTAGGTACTATTAAAGTGTAGTTAGTTTTAGATTTAGTAGAATGTAAATAGGTAGTGTGCATTAAAGTTAATTTACGTAAAAGATTTCAATCATCGTCATTAATAAGTTAATAACATTCTGTTCATGTTTATCACATTATTCTAAGACACCACGGTTTCACTCAGAATTTTACGGTATCCTTTTCCAGGACCTAAATTCCCACAATATTTTTTCTTCAAAATCCTTTCAGTAGGTACTTTTAGTGGGATTCATTAACAAACATCCATACGTACATCCATCCATCCCCAAAAACTTTCCCATTTGCTCTTGAAATAAATTATTATTATCATGTCAGCATTATCAGGTAATCCTGTGATTGTTCATTTATTTTAAAGTAGTGTCAATAGTTATCTGTTTGTTCACTGTCAATAAGACCCCAGAACCAAAGAAAACTAAATATTCCAGATCTTTTTATTATTCCATATCTTCATCATCATCAGCCCTTTAAGTTCCCACTGCTGGGACACGGGCCTTCTCTCATAGAAAGAGTATTATTATTCCGTATTTGTTCAAACAATAGGGCCGGAAACAAAACAATACAGTCTTGCCTTTACAAGTTCCATCTTGTCTGACAATATGTCTCCTATCTCTTAAATCCCAGGAAGTACGTACATTACCTTCACGTGAGATCCTCACTTGCTTATCTGTTGGCGTTGTGATTGAATAATCTCAGTAAAAACTGAGAACCTAATCAGTAGTTAGTAGTTGCTTGTTGATGTGCCTGGTTTTTGCGCGTATGATTTGCTGCATGTGTCGATCTTTGGCGTGACTTGTTTCAAGATTAGTTTTCTCATACCTATAATTTAGAAGTAGTTTTGCTACTTTCAAGTTATTTTATGGAGCTGAAATCTTTGTAGAGTTCATGATATCACTCTATTATGATTACCTATACCTAAATATTTATTGAATTTTACAAGCTTTTATTTAACTTGCAATGTACATATGTATGTTGTCCGGGTGGAATCTTGCAAGCTGGATTAGAACCACTTCCTCTTATCCTACGGAGTTGAAATTTTGCATACTTGTCAAAATCCGATGACAATGCAATATTATGGTGACAGCCAGCTGATCTGATGATGGAGATAGAAGGTGGGCAATTGAACTCCTTGACGGATAATCGTAAACTACTAGTGTTTGGGCTCATTTTAATCTGCTTGCGGTTTCGATTACGAACTTGTTAAAAGCTTGTGTTGAAAAAAATATTTTTCAACAAAAAACCTAGTTTATGCATAGACGTGGTTTTATATAAAAGTCGTGTTTTGTGTGGGTTTTATTGAAATCAAAACGCGTTGTTAAATTAGGGTGACACGACACTTGCTTGTTAAATAATTCCTCTATAGCATTTTTACCGGCTATAATTCAAAGACCTTCTGTTTCTCGATTTGCATAGATTATCCTAACCCCAATTCGTTCATGCATTCAGTAGCAAGATCTTTTAGCACAATTTTAACGACCGTTCTTCCTTTTACCACATTCATATGCGCAATAATCACACGGTTTTGGATTTCAAACTACATGTTCCATTCATGAATGTGCAACGTCTTTGCAGATGTTTTAATGAATGTACAACGTGTCTTCTGAAGTGACTTATTTCTTCGTTCTTGGTTATTCGAGGTTTTGTGTCTGTTGCTTCGGTGCAATTAAAGCTGACACTGTTTGTTGCCTTCTCGCCTTGTTCAAATTAAACTTGAATGTTTGCATTTCCATTTTGGATTTCCAGTCAATTTACAGTACGCTAGTTTTAATTTACATTTATTTGGACGTAGATCTTTCTACTTATCTCTGTCCTCGTAATTGGAGAGTATACTTACACCTATATGTATGAACTTTGGCCAAAATATAGGCCAGCATTTGGTCACGCGTTGCTTCGACAATTACTACCCAATATCATAGTACCATACCCAAGTACCATATTAAGACATATTATAGATACAATGTGTTTAGCTTTTACACCTAGTTAAGATGTCTTAACTCTATCATTAGAAGCAAAGCTTTAACTAGGTCAATTAATAACTGTTTCAGTGGTGTTGGTAAAGTTATTTAAATATTAATTTTTTTGTCTGTCTATAACGGCCACATTTTGTTTATAACCATTACATGGCCCGTTATATTATCAAAACTTGCTTTCATATGTGTGATCGAAACAGCAATTAAAATTTGCCATTTCTCTTTGATAGGCTGTGTTTGATAGGTGTTTTAAATTTTAATTTGCATGCATCGTTAATAGATTTAATACATCACCATATTAATTGGATTACGTAAAACTAGATCGTCTGATCATTAATCGTTTTCTTGTTTTGGCATATTATAGAAATCACATTTTAGCAGATGCGTCCAATTAAAAAGATTGATGCTAGAAGAAAGCTGTGGGATATTAAATAATCTTAAATAATCGATTAAGAAATGTTACGCAAGATATTACTGATATCGATAAATTATATTCTTGACGATAATATATCGGATGTAATAGGTTTTTAATTAAAAAGCTGTGTTAGATTTAGATAACAGGTAATTATTAAGACTATATTAGATACACATCAACATTTTGATGTTTGTGAACCCTAATTAATTTCAATTTAAAGAAAATGGCATCTGTTACACTATATGCAACATGAATTACAAAAATGCTAAAGGCATTTGCGCTATAAGATTAGTCCTCATTATTTTTACTAAATTTGAATGTACATTCGACATATATTGTACACTATACATATAGGTATATATCACTCGACGGACTTGAGATGACCGGAGTAGAACATTCACATGTTATACATTATGATATTCGCTATCATCATCTTTATCAATGCACCAGCCTATAATAAGTTTTCTAGCAATAAAGTTTGTTTTAACCGAAAATCGGACGCAGAGGTGTGCGATGGAGGTGTCTGAGCTTTTCCCAGAGTGTCTTCCAAGATTTTACAGCTAGCTTATAAGGGGAGGACGCTCATGGAAACACGTAGAAAAAGAATATTGGAAAACCATATTGCAGGAAGCAAGCTTGAAAATTAGTCACTTCAAAAAGTTCCAAACATAGCATTGAACTTCACCTCTTTCTCGGATAAAGCCAAAAGCTGACAACTCTGACTAATCCTATCAAGCAAAGGTCGTTTCGCAAGACATCGGCGCCGGTCGTGATCGTGATCGATCGGGCTGTGAATGGGAGGTGCTGGTCACGTGCCCCAATATTGTCTCTGTCACAATGGTTGATGCCGTTTACACGTGTCGGGAGCATTCCGATGTCGAAACTGGCGACTGCCAAGTTCCATGGACCACAAATCCGTTAGTTAATAGTCATGTCTCCAAGTATCATATTTCTAATCTTTTGGGAAAGGCCTACACGCAGCGAAGCTAAGAAGGCGAAATACGAATAGGCGGAGAACGCGACGGGCGGAGTATGGGCAGAATAGATATAAAACTGTTCGAATTATTGCCATAATTACAAGAGAAGTGTGTGCATCCAGCATAGAAATATTGTGAATGATGATAAAGATATGCACCAACAATTTAGTATCGTATGCCACTATACAATCTTTATGTAGGTTTAGACCGATATGGAAAAGAATATCATTTTGTTCCTTGTCAAGTGACTTTATTCTCGCTGATTTATCAAATTCATAACATCAATTACCTTACTATAAAAGAACATTCAACTCCAAATTATTTTTTCTTGTTCAAAATAATTTGTTTCTAGTTCCTTATGACCAATTAGTTTATCAAGTAATAGAACAAATAAATTTAATGCCATCGTTAAATAAAAAACTTGTACCTATGTATTTTAACAAATTGTTCGTTAATCACCGCACCGAAGTGATTTAGTTATTTGTAGCACGCACACTCACGGTACGCTATAAATCAATCATTTAGGTAAGTAATAAGTACTATAATATCGTGCCTACTGCTTACCAAACATACTGTCTTAACGGTAGGTAAACCAAGGGTCACGATCAATTTTACTCTTTTACTTTCTTTAGCATGGTCAGTTAAATAGATAATCAAACTACAAGCCTTTAGTGTGACTTTTGTAGTGGTTTTTTAGAATTCCATTTCAAAACCCTAATGAAATTGCTCCTACACCAAATCCTTGGTGGACTCCCAAAGTTCACAAGGACAGAGCAGACGTATTCGCAACAATTGTACCTACCAGTGTCGCAACAATCGTGACTCCACAGCTACAACATTCGAGCATTTTAAGTTAAACGTTTAGCAAAACGTCGCATTTCCACGTTTGTGAGGCTTCGCTTACAAAATGCAACTATAGATAGTCGTAAGCAGATAACAGAGGCCTTGGCCCACCCACACTGCAACTGGAGTAATCTAATTTACCTGGAGAAGCTTGCTAAATGCTTTGTGAGTAAACTTTGATGGCGTAATAGTCGATTGGGGTAGGCTTCATGAATCATGATGGTCTCATGGAGTAGTTAGGTATATATCCTTAAACTATTTTAGTTGCCATTGTAGTCAAAATGTGCAGCATAGTGTAGAATATAGATTGTAGATGCACTCATTTCTTTGCAAGTTTTGTTCAAAGCGATCTGTGTTCTACCTTTCCTCGCAATCCGTCAATCACTGCTGCCACCTTGTCTGTTTTTCCATTGTTTCTTTACAAAACTGGATGTTTCTTCGACTCAACGTCTACGGTGACCCCACTGCCTGTTGTTTCAGAACTTATACCTGGCAAGGTCTTGCAAAATTGAAACTTGGTCATTTATCTAACTGCGTCATTGCATGGTACAAATATTTGGTGGTTTACATTTAATTCAGTCAAGAAAGGTGTTCTCATAAATAATAATTCTGTAAAATCAAACATGACGTCTATATTACACAATATGGCGCAAATATTTTCACCAACTAAATACAATTTTAATTCTTACGTCATCTGATTTGCGTACCGGCGAATACTCAAAACACAGCTATGAGCAATTGCGATCCTTTCCATAAGCAGTTGAGCCAAGTAACAAATTACAGCCATAAGGTTCTGCCACAAGGTGACGTCACCGCAGCTGCGCAAACTTCAGACTTTTGCTCAGAAATAAACAATACTGCAGACAGTGAGTATTGACTCAATAAATTCCTGTCACGATTTTAAATTCACGACATTAACGTTTTTACAAACGGCAAAGGTCGGGAAACATAAGCCGGGAAGTCCGCACTACACATAGTATCAACAACTTTTAAAATAAAAGTCAGAAAAAGATCATGAAATTATGACTCAGAAAGAGAACAATAAATCGATATAAACTGTTAATGATACCTGAGAAGAACCAGAAGGCCGGACATTTCATTATAAACTAAGATGAAACCAAAATTAATATTCCAACATCCAACACAGCAAAAGCACCGGAAACTCTAGAGAAAGAATACTAATAGGGAATATGCATGTATATTTCAATGCATTAATCGACTCATAATAGAGAACTTTTAATAAATAAAATGTTTAAAAATTTTAGGGCATCATTTTTCATTAAAATAATGAATTAAATACGCCCAACGATCACATACATAGATCCTGGCCCCTAACTAGGATTCCCTGTATCTAGGGAACCAGGAAGTATGAGGACCATGGTCCCACAACACCCAGACACGAAACAAATGCTTGCGCTTTTTTTTTATTGACACAAACATTTGTCCCGTCGCGGGAATCGAACCCGCAACCTCAGTGGTGTATGAGATTTGAGCCAACCTTCCCAACCACTACACCAAAGAGGCTGTCAAATAAAAATTTGAATCAATTTAAATCATCAATTTGTATTTTTAAGGCGTTTTATAACACCAATGGGCTAATAAAAGATTCTATCTTTTAATGGCTAATAAAAGATAGAATCTTTTATTATATCGGAAGAAGATGAAATGAAAATAAAGATTTATATCGGAATCGGAGATCGAATGAAAATAAAAATATTTCGTAACAATATCTTAACCCTTGGTTTCCTAAGAATTACAATTAAAATAAAACCTTATTAACACCATCACCTACTTCATTTCTTTCTAAAAATTTCCTCTACGCTTCTAAGAAACATACCGCCTCCTTTCCCAAAGAACTCGACTGCCTATTGAAACTGGGCGACGGTGAATGCCCATGGAATCAATAATGGCGCATGGAGACAGTGGGGAAGTTCCATAGAATCTAAAAGCGAGTGACGGAGATGTTAGCCATACTTGAAGTTGTGCATTTAAAGATGACGTATAATTTTACCTAAAATTGCTTTTGGTGATTGATAAGATAACGCATTGATTCAATGAAATCAATCATCATTATCTATATCTGAAAAACTTTTACTTTAGACTCGAAGAGCTTTTTTAGCAATGGAATCCCAAAACTCCCAAGTCCTTTATGGCACTGCAACTTATTACATTAAAAATCAGTGTGTCAAATTTCATTCCTCCTAAATTGGTTGGCTGTATCCTCTAACAATAACCGTGAGTACAGTAGGTGAAATACTGTCTCCATCATTATTCTGGCGAGTGATCGGCGGCATACCTGCGCCATAACGAGAACGAACGCATGACCCGTTTTCGCATGTATGGATATCCGGCAAAGTTATGGACTAGAATAATGGGGTGCACATACACAATGCTGAATAGGTGTAGATGATTTTCTAAAGTCAACGTAATATATATAAATTGTTTGTAGTTGAAACCGGAATCCGTTTTTGCATCTGGAAGACAGTGAATCCAAAAACTATTTGCATGTTTTAATTAAAATCAGACAAAGTTTTTACTACATCGGATTGATTCAACCAACCTAAAGTCTTTAGCTTCTAGATTTCACGCTTATTTTCTTGACTGATTGCTTCTCTACTATATGTGCTAGTATCATAATATTACCTATATGATGCCAAGTCCCATTAAGTAAGAAGACAATACGAAAGAAGAAAGGCTTCTTTGCTGCTTTTATTCTTGGTTGATCAACTACGCTCCTATTCAGGTCCCTCCAAAAGTCACTAACCTCGATCTTTGATTCTCCCCGCTCTGCTTATGACTACCGCATGTTTCGGAACGTTCGACCTATAGTAATTTAATCGAATGTAGTTATCAAAACTTTATGACCACCGTCGATAAAGCATTTCAAATATCACTTAGGTAGAGTTATGCAAGCAAATGACTTTACAACGCAAAAGTGCATAATTTACTTGTGACACAACATATCGGAAGGAAACCGAGTGACATAATAATTTTATATCCTGGTAAATAATTAAAACCACGTCAATATTTCGATCGGACAAGAGCTGAATTCCAAAGTGACAGACGGGTTATTTCTTTGGAATTCAAGATGGAAGTGGCGACATCGACATAACAAATAGGCGCCTGGAATTAGAGTAGATCAGATTTAGCGTCTATGTGAAATAAGTTTATCAACATTTATGATTCTTTAGAGACACGGAAATTTAGTTAAAAGCTAAGCCAATAATGTTAAGCTCGTTACAGTATAAGAATATTACAAAAGTACCTATAAACACGTCTTGTTGAAACTAAGTAAACACAACAAACTGTCAAAATTCCAATTACGACAAGCAACTCATGAAGTGGATAGGTGTGTAAATCTTGTACGGACACAAGTGAAAACTATTAAACCACGTACCGAATCAATGCAGAAGAATTCTCGGCTATAAAATTAAATGTCCTATTAGTTGTTGTCCAAGATAAAGTCGCATCTAGTTCTAGGAAGGCTAGTATGGTCAACATCACCGGTGGACCAAGTCATTATCATAACATAACAAATAGACCCCAGGGAACAAAAAATACGTTATTGTAAGCAGCTTGTTACTCAGTTGATGGACGGGTACTTAGCGTCAGTCCATTTATTGCTTTGTATCATCCTTTGAATAGATTTGTACACTGTACCGTCCTACTTATTTACCATAGAAATAGTCCAACTTAGTGACATCTTGAGGCTAAGTTTTTAACTTTGAAATATGACCACAATGGCTAAATTAAGGTAGAAAAAATTCAAACTGCCTTAGAATTAATAACATACATACATCGAAAAGCACATCCACATACTGTATCGACAAGATACAGTGGCATTGTAGCAAGAATACCATTTCAAAGCTATTGGATTCAAACAAACACGCAACATGTGCAAACCTTTTCAATAGAGATAATGCTCGTCCTTTTGGATTTTCCAGTCCATTGATAGTCTTAAACATCGATTTAAATAGCATTTTGCGTGACAATACGTAATGCACCGAGGATAACAACAAAGAAGATGGAAGTATGCGAGGAATGCACTTTGAACAGGTAGAAGGGAACATCGGCCTGCTATCTCGTTTTATTTTTTTATTACGAAACTAATTCATAAATCAGCCGTCAAAATGACGAGGGATTTTATTAGCTGTTTTACTTAACAAATTAACGTACTAGATACGCTGTCGTCAGAAATGTTACGGCTATAAAACTCGCAAACGAGTCTATTATCTTTATCGCCTGATGCTTGATAGACGTTTCCAACAACGTATTTTGAAATCTCGATCAGGCTGATAAAAGGAACGTACTCACCTACATATTTCGAAAAGTAAAGCAAACAAAGCAGAGGAATAAATCAAGCGTTTGAACTGCGCACTTTAATGAACGATATGGTTGTTTGCCGTAATAAAATAACAATTCGGCCTACGGCATAATTGCCTGATAAATCTTAAACAAGGCGCAAATCGTGACCCGACCATTATTGCCAGGCCAGGCCACGAAAACAAACGAATGGACAGAGATTTTGACAAGTCCAGGACACAGTCAAGGGTAACCACGTGTGTTACATTCTTTTATTTACGTGCTCGGCGTGACCTAGGCATTTGATCACGTCGATCGTGAAATGGCATCAAGTGAATTGCACTAACAAATTCGTTTCTGGATAAAAAAATCTAGGAGACCATTTACGTCTGCCTGCAGACTGTAAACCATTTGAGATGTATGGAGGACAGAGCTTTTGTGTTATTTTTTGCGAGATCTTTATCTAGATGGATCCCGACCGCACACGGTGACGCCGTTAAGGCTCACCACTTTACTGTAAAGTCGTGGTCCCATTGCGACCGATTCCTACCACTAAACGGTTCGTGCCATAAAACGGTACGCTAATACCGAGAACTGATAAGGCAACACACGTCACCGATAACGGTCTGGGAACCGCTACCGGTGGACCTTGCGAATATAATGTAGGTGGAATAAAAATCAAGCCATTGGAATGCAGTCCCTTTGAGATTGGTGCGCATTCATGCGGATCGAAATACGCGGCCGTGGTGGCCCATGGGCTGAGATTTTTTGTCTGAGTTATGCCACAGATTTGATCATACCTACTTAATAGTACCAGTAAGACTCAGTAAGACGGATGTCGTCACGGAACTAGATGGTATAATGTGGATTACGACACCGGTCATAAAATCTGTCGCACAGGAATTGACAGACTTTTAACCTCAATCAATATCCGAATTAGATAACGAGAGTGTAGCGCTACTACGTGTCCAAGAATTCGTTAATGCAATATTTTTTTGTGACAGCAATATAAAAAGCACTCCGAGTAATAAAAGTCCCGAAAAGCTTCACTCCACCGTACGCCGAGCCCGTCCAGTTTAATAAGCGCAATTAATGTTTACGACCGAAAATTAGATATTGCGGAAACTGCTGAGTTTTTTTATCTCGCACCTGACCTCAGAGTGTGGTCATTGAACTTCAAGCTTAGGCTTGACGAAAATATCACGTAGACTGAACGGCGCTACGTCACGCATCGCCAGTCGGCCTTAATGTAAAAAATATCATTCCATCACTTTAAGATCATTGGCAAGAAGAAATATGTTCACCAGAAAATTGCTCTCGATCGTTACTCTCATTCCTAACTTCGTATTGGTCACGTCGCGGCCCGAACTCGATACTTTATTAAAACTCTCATCATCTGGCTCAAGATAATTGTTATCTTAACTTTTAACTCACTTTTTGGTTTTATTTTCCTCGTTCAGTTATGAATTCATTTCTCTTTTATATAACCTGGATTTTACGGCGGCGTTCATAAAGTGCGCCTTATCAGTAATTTTGCGATATTATTTTACATGCACCTTGCCATATTCACAGTCATCTCGAAAGGTTTTAATTTTAATATTTTCAAGCTGTTTCTCAACTCACTAATTAAAATTCTCGGCTTTTAAATTTTAATGGTGAATTTCGTTGATTGTTTTCACTTATTGCTTCGAACGGTTTTCGAAAACTTGCTGTTGAATCATCTCTGTTGAATAGTGGAGTGTTCGTGTTAATAGTAGATAGATTGTAGGAGACACCGTTAAGGCTAATTTCGATATTGTTGCTTGGTTCGCGTGTTTCGCCGGCATTAATTCGTGGTTGCGTGTCGTTCGGCTCGATTGGTCACTGTACGGTTGGCCTGCCGCGGCAAGGACCTGCATCTCGGTTGGTGCAAGTATATGCACGTGGTGATGGTGACCATTTGCATGCATTTCTTTATTTACGGTAGAGGCCTCGGTATTTAGGACAGCATTTCTTTGTGTACACATCGGTCATTCGTCATCTCAATTGTTCTTTGGTCTTTGAGAAAGCTTAGTGGTCGTGTACACTCGGGAAACGCTCGCAGCATTGTGCCTATTTCTGTAGAAATGCGATCCGGCTCAGTCACCGCTTGACCTCCGCGTACTTAGACGACATATGTTATTCTGAGACTTTTCAAATATGGCGTTCCCACAACATTATGACTCGATTCTTAGAAATGATCTAGTATGTAGGAAGTGACATTTGCGAATCGTGGTCAAACCTAGCTTAAACTACTTCTTGTGTCGTAACTCGTAACTCGATCTTTTCGTGTTGCATTCATATGCATCTAGGTAATCAAATCTGATATTTATGGAAAATTGTACGGTCATTAGAATTGGTAATGCAATGACATAAATAGTTATTGAAATCAGCGTCTTTGTGTGTCTTTGTGTCTTTGTGAGTAGATAGTAAATAACTTTTACCTACATGTTGCGGAGCAAAATTGCTTGTTAAAAGTTCTCAATTATTCCCAGACCAATTCACAGTATTAATTCGATATACCTTACGTATTTGACGGACTTATAGCTTTCCCATTCACGCGCAGCATTTCCTGAGTAGGTGCTGGCAACTCAAATCACTAATCATAGATTCAGTATGAATTACGTGTGCTCGCGTGCCTGCAGTTTTCCTGATAGGAAAGTGGGACATTATCATATTTAAACAGTAGAAGAAAACGGGAAGGACCAGTCTGACTTATATCATTGAGTGCGAAGGTAACGCGTCCGCTTGTAGCAGTGACTCAGAGTATTTGTTTTACACTAGCATTGTTGAATTATCGTACCAATAACGTCTCTTATCTGGTCTTGCTATTAAGATTTGATGGAGATAAATGCGTTGTTGTTTTGGAATATTTTTCCAAAAGCTGGATTTTGGACTTTAAAACTGAAGACAAATGTAAGTTAACGTATATAATTATTGATGAATTGATGAGTTCCATAACTAAAAGCAATTGAAATCTCTCCTAAACATTTTATGATTAATAAAAAAATATTTGGTATTATTATTTTTTTCTTTTCTCAATAAAGTTTCAAAGTCAGCTATCTAACTAAATATTCCGGTTTTCTTTTCCTTAGATTCTACTTCTATACCAAGCTCTCGAGTCTCGACATATCAGACTTCATAAAGTTTCTAAGCACGACCCACTTCATCTGAACATTCTCAAGTATTGACAATATCTACGATAACTGCCTTATCTTTGACTTAAATCTTGTATGATCCATATAACATATTACGAAGAGAACAACCTGCCATATTAGGCGTCTTGCGTGTGTGATAATGACGTTTTGGTAGCGCCGCTTGAACGTGAGTTGTGTTTTTAGTTTTTGTGTTGCGAGTGAAATAACGAGTTGCTACATTGGTTTTTACTTCTTGTGAAATATGAATTGATTTTGATGTCTACATAAATCCTGATATATCTATAAAAGGTAAAGTGCCAAAAAAAAAACTTATATTGTGTACTTAACTAATAGTAATTATGAAACAGTAATTAAACAAAAATAGCTAAAATAATATTAATCTGAAATTAATTAAAGAGAGTTATTAAAACTAACTTCTTAAATAATTATATCATCAGATTAAATAGATTACAGAGCAACTTTAAAATAAATACTAACTGGAACTAGTAGTTCTAACGAAACGAACTGGTAGTCGTAAACGTAATCTGACACTAAAAGATAAAAATACGTACATATCACAATATTTCACGCTTAAAATCTCACTTTACCCCTCGCCTATGTTCCTAGCCCCTAACAATTAGATACGGCTTACATCACATCAATAACGTGTGGTTGTCACCTTGATTAGTAAAATTTAAACATATCACTGATCCCGCATCACAATATTCCGAAAGCGCGGAAGGAACAACTAAGGTGGTCACCAAGTAGTAGACTTTTCTTCCAATAATTTATCTTAGTATTAGCACAGTTTTACAATCCTTGTATTAATATCATACTTACTATACGTTCGTATCATAGTCACACTAATCAAAGTAGCAACCGCCCGTAACACAGCACTCTGTAGTTGCCGTGATTATGATTACAACAATTTTCTCATACTCCGTGCTGCTTTGTTTTGCGATTTTCTTTGTCTGAGGGACGTTGCAAAATGTCTTTCTTGTATTACGCATGCGCAGTGGATACAGGGTTAGCTATACTTCTGTGGTTAAGTCATTGGTCACCTATTTTGTATTATGTGGTTTTTTAGTTTTGATAGTTTTTAATAGTAACGATAGTATCTTTATTTGGTATAACGATGTTTCCTTTTCACATGTTCCTTATCTGATATCTTCGTATCATCATTTGCTCTAGTATTGTGATGATGAAATAGATTGTTGTAAGAATACAAAACACTTTTCTACTCCAGATAAGAACATAACTAGAAAGAGAATATCAGCGCGTGATTTTTTTATCTGGTGTTCTCTATTCACTAGAGCATTTCCATAAAATGTATTGTAAAACCAAAAACGATACTTCTCATTTGAATAAAGAAACTGGTTCTTCCACGCGCTGACAAAAAGAAATCCAATAATATAAAGTAGGCTGATCCACCAGAACAACGGTCGATTTTGTTACAATCTACCACAAAATCTATGCCGAAGAAAGGCAAACGAATTCAAATTAGAAAGGTTTAACGCCATACAACGAGAGAACAAGACGAGATAATTTCAAGAGAACCAAGCTGTTGGAAACCAACAACAATAGTTTTTATACCCTATATTAGGTAACCAAACCTTTGGAAGCAATTTCGATTCACTGGCGATTGTGTAACTGTTGTTATTAGGGCTCCCACTTCTCCGATTGCCGACCAAAGTCGCTTAGTAGGTATTTTCGGGGTCCCATCAAATATTTCTGGACTGGAACTGGAATGGAACTGACAGTGATAGCACAGTAATCGTTTTCGATCAGTCTCGCAGTAGTGTATATTCACGAGCTAAGAATCTCTAAAAGATGGCATCCCTAGTTGTAACCATCCACAGCCACGGAAATCTTTATAGCACCGTGTAAAATAGTTTATTCGCCTTAAATCAAGTCCCTAAGGTTTAATTTACTGTAGCAATTAGAATAAAGATGGAGTGAGTCATATAATGGGGAGTAAGTGCTATTTAACATTCCTTGAACCGTTTGAAATTCGAAACTGCTGGATTTACGGTAAAGTCTCCGTTTTATATGGCTGTGCGCACATTGTGGCTTTCGATATTCTATACAATGCACATGCTTCTAACAATGTGATCAGTTGCATTGCGAAGTTATAATAAAGTTTTATAACCTGGTTATTTTTTTAATTATTTCGTTCCACATCATAATAGCGTCTGATTTTTGATGTTTGTTTTGGAATATCCTTTGATAAGTATAAAGTTTCTTGGAATTTTATAAATGAGCTTGGAATTTTATATTGATCATTGATTAGTAAACACATGTTTATCAATTAATGAATGATTGCATATCGTGATAAACAAAATTGTTCGAGCGATAAAGATTTATCAAAATATTCAAAATATTGGTCAATCAACGAACTCAACAAAAATAGTCTACCAAAAGCAAGCAACGAAAAAATCTCGACACAGAACAGAAATAAACAAATTGCAATGAGCAAGAACAATATAACACAATCTAGTGCAATACCATGCAACACTTTTACACATTATCAGCTCTTTAAATCTACACTTAATGGATACAAATTGTCTATCAATACAATCGGCAAATCTAAATTACCAAGTCCTTGAGGTTTCAACACTGATCAAACATCTGACAGCAAATGTGGAGCAACAAAAAAACTGGGAGAGATCTATAGATGTTACTGATACAATACCGATGCTCTGAAGGTTTCTAAAGAGTATATTATCTCGGCGATCTCGATACTGGGTTTCCAAATGTGTTTGAATTGAAATTTCGTGTTTTCTGTTTTTGCGGCTTCACCTTCGTGGTTTACCGCTTAGACCACTTGAGTGTTTAATTTTATGACTTCACAGATACCGTGAGCATTTAATCTTGAACGCATGCGTCTAATGGACATCCACTTATAAGATGACGCTCTCCAATTGAATTTTATTGCCAGGTTCATTTACAGAATAAACAAGTGATATTATGAGATAATCCACTTTTTGACAGAAAATCATTCATTTTGTTGTGTATCCGTCGCTTATGTTTATTTTTCCTGACTACTTGTCATTTAAAAATCTAAAGCAGAGAGACATGAATTTTAAGGTCAAAATATTCCAAGTAACCACCACCTCGCGATATCATTTTCAAAAAGTTTGATCATCGACATTTTCTACATTGTTGCAGGCTGACAAAGTCATCGATTCCGATTCAACTTACAACTGGAAATACCTTGGGGGTGTGCAGCTGAAAAACTGAACTGCTGTCACTTACATCGAGAATAAGCGAGCTAATAGGTGAAGATCCTGTGTCATCCTCTGAAGAAGCTTCCGAGACCAGGTGATAAGCACCTGTGTGATGTGCCGGCAACATCGCATAGGAGTGCAGCTAGACGTCACCTGATCAGGACCCTGGATGAAGCCTCATCATGAAGTTCTCCACCGGCTCGAGTTCGAGCAGTCTCGCCAGCGACTCTCTGTCAAGAAAGTCTACTCTATGCATCTACATGGAGGTCGATGCTCCCACCGCGCCGGCACCTTGCGAAAGAGTAAGTACCCCCATTTTTGAAAGATCTAAAGAACAAACTATATTGGTAGATAACTCGGAATTATGGTATCCGATAGTAAAAGTTCTTAATATTTTTAGTACGAGTACTTTAAAATACTGGTAGGACGTAAAACCTTTACATAGTTATAATTTTATGTCACCCTTCACGGGTGGCC
Source organism: Petrophora chlorosata (assembly GCA_951640565.1). Taxonomy (NCBI): domain Eukaryota; kingdom Metazoa; phylum Arthropoda; class Insecta; order Lepidoptera; family Geometridae; genus Petrophora; species Petrophora chlorosata. The sequence continues at coordinate 3,614,026 of OX621189.1, read as the reverse complement.
CAATAAAATGGCCATGATAACGATACTAGACTCTTAAATTGTAGTCGTAACTACCCACAATACAAAAAAAGCGAAAGCACTTGTATCATATAATCTTAATGTTATGGCACGTTATGGGTAACCCAAATGACCGGGCAATTTGCTTTCGATTTTTCACGACCGAGTATTGTACATTAAAACTTTCAATTTCGTTTATGATAATAATAATATCGCATTAACGAAAACAATGCAAGCTGCGTCTGTGTCCGGGTAGAGATCTCCGAAGAGGCATGCGAGAGAAAGTAGCATGTCATCTCTCTGCTTCTGCAACAGATGTATTTTGCAATGAGAATATATTTATTCCAGCGGCCAAAATCCCATCCGTTTCTCGGCTCGTTTTATGGATACGCTACGATAAATTGTCATTTACATTTTAAAAACACCTGGCCTTTAGCCTTGCCGCTTTTACCGCGAGTTCTGCGAAACTCGATATCTGTTCCCATGGCATTGAAAGTTTTCAAGAACAACTTATCATGTACTTACAAATCTAGCAGTCAAACATAGTCGCAGGCTATGTGACGCATCGCATTGTTTACTCATATTACATGCAGATTATTGCCCAGCCTACTTGAACGTGTCATCCGAATCCTCATACCTGATCGATTAAACAATCCTTACGTAATCCACGACCTTCATTATGTTTATTCCAAACTTAATGGTATGTATTAAGAGCTTCATTATATCATTTGTGAGTGCTTAATAAATCATGTTCTCGAAACATGACAATAAAGTTTAAAAGGAATCTTTGATTAATGAGGCTCTTCATCCCAAAACGGCGGTGTATTGACTAACAGCTGGTTGCGACGATTGCGCTCCAGAATGCGTCGCTCCTCCGTGTCATCATAGCGTCAAGGCCGTCATTGTCTCTACTATCACACGTGACGATCTGGCGTTATGCTTCTTGCACTTTCACGCTTCTATTCAACGTTGCATCTGTTTATTTCTCCACGTTCACCTCGAAGGCTGCAATAGCCTTAATTATGACCGGTGTATTGTTCTATTAACTCTTTTACGTCATCCAAACGTTTAATTTAACGACTGTCGCGTAATAATGCTAGATAATACCGCCTACAGTATTGTTAGTAAATAAACGAATAATGCGGTAGTCGTGAATTTCTTATCTCATTCAACAATAGCATGACGAAACACTTTCGCCGTCAAACGTGTAGGTGTCCAAACTACAAATGCCTATCTAATAATATCTATTGTTCATTTTAAAACAGCTAATGAACTTTTACCGGTGATATGCGAGATGAAAGTGGCGAGCTTAATGATCAAGTTTAGTTATCGATCTGATCGATTGTAATGGTCTTTATCTTTGACATCATCGATATCTGATGATTTATTATGTGCCGTTCGATTAGGAACCGCTTTGTCTTTTGTAATTTCTTTTGCGCCACGCCGTGCCGAGTACTTTTACTAGATATGAAACACCAATCTACAAACACATTACAAATTATCATATATACTACGAATTGTTAGAGCATATCGCAAAGTTACACGATTTAGTGACGTGTATTTTCGAACTTGCGGCTGCATAATATTGAGTCAATAGATGTTTTCAAGAGCGTGCGAGAACCGAGTGCGGTTCTAAAATATTGTATCTCTGTCGAACCGAAACTTCAAGTCACGCTTGCTTACGTTTTATTTTTCACAGTCAGTACATTTACGCGCCTTTTATTTTATTGTAATTTAATACTCCACCGCAAGCCACAGACAGGGTAAGCCTCTTTTGTGGTAGCATTATGTTGGTAACATTGTTTGCTAAGTGCAGCTTGATATCCGTTTGTCCAACAAACAGTCGGTTGATATCGATATTGATTTTATCCTCTTGTGTTATCCTTATCTTCTTGGCTGTTAGATAATGAACTAATTTGAAGTTATTGGCTTGGATAAAGTGCATTGTTCCAGGAACAATATCAATAGATAAAATCGATTTATTATGGTTTTGGCCTTCGTAAATATTACGGCCAATTTAAATGATCGAATAAAAAACGATAACAAATAAAACGAATCTAGTATTAAGTGACATCGTTAGTAAAGATTTACTTAAATTATAGCTCTTATTATAAGTAAAAAACCAGAGTCCCGAGCATCCCTACCATTTCTTCGACATAATTCCCCTAAACGAGACAACCAGTTGGAATCCGCCGACAGGTGGTCAGAACAGGAATGTTGGCATTCCTCATTGTAATCTCTAATGCGGCTATCTAGCTATTATTTTAATAAGGTTTTCAGTTTTGTAATAACAGACTGGGGAAGTATTGGTCTTGTACACAGTAATGAAAGTTACGCGTATTGTGGCATTGAATCTTACTGCTGGGATTCCAGTTTTGGACAGAAAATATCAGACATCTTTAGTGTGCTATGGCCAGTTGTTGTTTCATGTTTTATTACATAGTATTTAAATTGAGAAACAAAAAATATTTTAGGCATTATTTTAAAGCGTTACTGCAATCAAGTAATGATATGGAAAAGTGTGTGCAATTCTCTTAGAATAGCAGAATATTTATAACGTATCGAATGTTTTTGATTGCTGAATGAATCTGTCATGGTCGTCGGTGCTTGGACTTCGCTCGCATTGTAAAGGCTCGCATTGTACATTTAGTTAAGATGAGCAGAAATAGTGTACTTCCCCTAATATCTTAATATCTGCGTTACAACTTGTACCTACTAGTTACCACTTTATTGGTCTCGAGATCATGTCTACAAAGTTCCAAAAGCTTATATGCCAAAATTGGATTATACTTAGTACCTGAAGTATCAAGGAAACAAGCTCGTGATGGGATTTCTGTGAACATATCTGACATCATCTCACCTTTTTCTAGTCTACTTGCGCATTACCTAACACTGTCCAAAAGTACTTCTGTGTGCGTAAATAAAATCTTGCCACTGACAGATTACTGTCTACATTCCCACTAGCAGCATAGCTACCATCATGCTGTCGCGTGATCGTCCTTGCTTGCGCGTGCACGGTTGCACGATTCTTCACAGCTGCCGTACATGGTCACTGTCGTTAGCTTCACTTCGCTGTTCACCAACTAGTAAATTACTATCGTCTGTATCTGTCTGATATAATTTTGAAGTAAGGTAAATAATTATGTCTACTTTGAATAACAAATGTTTTGGTCACGACTTAAAGATTTATCTTTAGGAAACAAAGCATATTGATCAACAATTCCATGATGTCTTGATGACCAACCATGATCAAGACTATCCACACTAATCCACATTTCCACGCTAACATATTATAAATGTAACTCTGTCTGTCTGTTTGTTATCTTTTCGCGACTAAACGGAAGAACCTTGATGAAATTTGCCACAAGATTAGCCTGAAGCCCAGAGAACGACTTAGAATAATGTTCATTCCAATATAGAACGTGGTTCCTGAGGAATCGCGATATAACCACAGAATACTAAGGGACAGAAGCACCACTCCGCAAAGAAATTTAAACAAATATATCTTGCGATGACGCAATAAAATTCAATTCATAAACTACATATACAAAGGCGAGCTTAACCCTAAAAAGATCTTTCGTCCACCCTTAAGGAAATATAACTAACTGTCACTCGAGCAAATAGGTTTCAGTGTACGGTTACGTTTTGTGTTTATTAGGTAGGTAATAGGTGTCGTTTTTGAAGTTTGCCTTCTGGAACTCGAATAAAAGTGAGTATAACTACAGAATACTAAGGGACAGAAGCATCACTCCGCAAAGAAATTTAAACAAATAGCGACTCTTGCTATGATGCAATAAAATTCAATTCAGCTCGCGTAGCGCTGCATACCTACCGGTCATATTAACCTACAGAGCGCCTCTCTTTCTATCGCATAGCTCTTATCTCTTCTGACGCGGCACGTGTAACGACGCGCGACCCGCCGTCGCGTCGGTGCCCGGCTATGTACTTGTAGCGTCGTACCTAGAGTGCGGAGTGCGCTAGGTCTGATTTAACCAAATCCATGCGCACGAAGTCGCAGGCAGCAGCTAGTTCTATTATTTCAACAGTCAGAATGTACAAAGATTATGACTCTTCAACGACATCACTCAGAAACGACCCGAATGCCGACACGCACAAGTTTTTGCACAACCTTCCTTCTTCAATTACCACACTGGTTTCTCCTATATAATTGATATTTATTATTGTTGATGTAACAATAAGTGAGATAGTTGCCAATGTTGCCATAGCGTACTGGAATTTCTCGGAATATCTCACCGAGTACAATTTTCTGTCATTGTCTATAGATTCCCATAGCTGTACCGTTTCCCAGCGTGTTTTCTGGGAGGTTTCTGATCACTGTTAATCACGGCTTTGTTTAACTAATCTAAAGCGTAACCTTTTTAATATTATTTCAATTATATTATTATTATTTATTAATAAGCAGATTTGACAAATTTGCGCAAACTGTGATCTATCTGCAATAAACAAAAATAAAAATCTCCGACACAAATACCTATAAAAAGTAAAAAACGGCTAGATCTATCTAAGAACCGCCGCTAGAAAACCTGGTTCCAAATGAAAAAAACCGTTTCCAAATCGGTTCATCCGTTTAAGAGCGCCACAGACACACATAGTGGTCAAACTTATGACACCCTCATTTTTGCGTGGGGGGTTAAAAATAGAAATTTTGGATTTTGGCCCAGCACAAACGTCATTAATTGACACCAGACGCTGGTTTTCAACAAAACCCCAACGCATACGAATAATTAAGTTACTTCAAATTTAAAATAGAATAAGTATACAAATTATAATATTTCAGTACATTAAGTAGGTATACTAAAATGCATCTTAACATCGTCTATAAACAGGCCTAGCGCACTCCGCACTGTAAGTACGAAGCTACAAGTACATAGCCGGACACCGTCGACGCGACGGGTCGCGCGTCGTTACACGTGCCGCGTCAGAAGAGACAAGAGCTATGCGATAGAAAGAGAGGCGCTCTGTAGGTTAATATGACTGGTAGGTATGCAGCGCTACGCGAGCTGAATTGAATTTTATTGCGTCATAGCAAGAGTCGCTATTTGTTTAAATTTCTTTGCGGAGTGATGCTTCTGTCCCTTAGTATTCTGTGCTATGAATCAATGCTCATGTAAGATCCAATATCTTGAATTGAAGATTTGATTAATACAACCTTTTTACAGCACTTTAATAAGTTCCTATATATTAAGTTAATAACCTTCGTTATAAGTACTTTCACCCGCATGTCGTATGCAAACAAGAAATCAATTATTAGTACGTAGGTTGGTACACATTTTGCAACATGCGTTTATGATAATTTTATTACAAAATAATCGATGCTTTCACATTAGACCCTTCTCTTTGGTTCGAAAAAAGTTGTTCTCAGTAAAGCAACTATTGATTTATTAGTTATCAACTTTAGTGATAACATTTTATGACCCATTGTTGGCGAAAATATTTGCTTTTACGGCATTAATCTTACCGATAAGAGAACCTTATATTTGTGATTAAGAACTCTATTGTTATTGGAATAAGAGACTGTTGCAGTTTCATATTCACACCTGTAATGCTTTTATGATCACCGTCTACCAGCCAGGAGCTCGAAAATAGTAATGATCTAATTCATAAAATATTTCTATGATTGTGTTTTCTTGTTTTATAACTTTAATGATAGGGCGCTTGATTATCACGTTCATCGTTTTATTAAAATGAACTGTAGGGTCACTTTGAGCTTTGTGATGTTTTCCGTTATACCACTGAATACTAAGGCACAGAAGCATCACTCCGCAAATAAATTTAAACAAATAGCGACTCTTGCTATGACGCAATAAAATTCAATTCAGCTTGCGTAGCGCTGCATACCTACCAGTCATATTAACCTACAGAGCGCCTCTTTTTCTATCGCATAGCTCTTATCTCTTCTGACGCGACACGTGTAACGACGCGCGACTCGCCGTCGGTGTCCGGCTATGTACTTGTAGCTTCTACGTACAGTGCGGAGTGCGCTAGGCCTGGTTATACACTTTTAGTTTCTTGTTTACCGCTGCGAGTGTGGTTAAATCAAATTCTTACTTCCATATTTACCAAGCTATGATTTGCATGTCATGTTCGTTTCATACAATATGTATGATTTCTAGGTTTAGCTCTTGACCCCTGCCCCCGCCCACATTGTAGTTTGTTTAGTGAGGCTCTGCTGTATTTAGAATTTCTATTCCGATGCTGGCCTTCTCTGTCGAGGCTTGCATCGACTTTCGTTTCCGAAATAGGGCATGATTTAATTACATCCTGGTTCTTACGAGAATAATGCTTTTCATTATAAATTAGAATGTCAATAGGTTGCTCGTTTCTTGACAATAAATGTGTATTGCAGCATACGACTAAACTGCTTTGGTCGGTGATTGCAGCGTTAAAGGTTCTATTTCTTTGTTGTTTTCTATATTTTATGACGATAGTATTTTGTAGGTTTATGCGTACTTTTCAGATGGTTGCACCTTAATAACAACCAACCAACTATTCAAACCACTTGTTTTTGATATTCATGTAACCTTGCATTAAATGTTACTTATTTAACCAACAGTACAGACTACAGAGAATTATAATTAGGTACTACAAGATTGTTTCATTGTTTCTTTTACTTGTTGTTTTATTGTATGTATGTATATTAATTAGGTATATAAGTGTATTTATATAGTCATATATATATTTAAGTATTTAGATTATATATTGTATATCATATGTAAGCCCTTAGTATGTCTATTATATTTTCTATCACCACCGTCTGTGTATGTTTCGTTATTCCTCTCCATCCAAAGGTTGTCTGGAAGAGATCGCTTTAAGCGATAAGACCGCCCATTGTTACACCACTGTAAACATTTGAATTGTACTTTATCTCTATTTTTAAGGTGAATAATAAAGTGTTTATCTATCTATCTATCTATCTTTTAGTTTGTACTTGCTTCATTGCTAATGAAAGGTCTATCCTCTCATAGTATTCCTACGTCTTCTAACTCAGTTCTGTCTCATGTTCGACGCTCGGTAGTCGATAGGTATTCGTATTGTCTTTGGACCTCGGATGGACTAGCATTAGTTACTGATACAATCCAATTAACATTCAGGCTTTTGCTGTATCCAAAACATTTCCGGGTATTCGTGAGTTCGCTGTGCAGTTGTGGACTACAGACAGGGGTATCACGATAATCTCCTTACCCGTTATCTCCGGAGCCCGGGCCATAGATTAGAAAGCCTACACGTGCGCAGGCATGCGTTACAAGCGAGACTTGTAAGGGTTTCGGACAACCCTATTGTCTTACATGACACGCAAGTTGTAAGGATCGTATACGCTCAGTGTCAGATTAAGAAGGTTTGGTGTCTTAAGAAGTAAGAAATTATGTAAAGTTTCTCTGCTCTGTAAATTTATTAAGTACTCATTACGTTAACACTCTTGCTCGGCTCTTGGAGTCAGAAGTATTGTTGTTTAGACTGTTAAGGGCCAAAGTAAGCCTAAAAATAGTCAAGGCTTTGCCAATGCAATAAACTAAATGGAAGTTTATCAAAGGTTTTTTGTAAGGCAAAGCTCCACGACTTTATTCTGCGTTTTTAGCTTATTGACCTAGAATTCCCAATTTGAAATTGGGCACTGTTTACCCCTGTTTTATTATCAGAGTATCACCTAAGTTATTTAGCGTATCGTACACCCCTATTGTAGTACATTTGCATGCGGGCCTTTCCGTTGCAGCGCAGATGTTGGAAATGTACGCATATGCCGTGTATGTTCGGTTTTATGTCTATAGTACATAGCTTTGTTAGAAAGACAATGCTATAGAGACTGATAAGTTTCCGTAAATAAGCCTCATTTTGGTGGATGTTTACTAACAAATAAATGCTCCAAGAACACAATGTGTTCCTCTCTGTACTTACTCCGTCATTTACTATACAGAATGAGTGTTGTGTACTTATATTTTGAAATATGCTTAATTTTATTCCAGTACGTCTTGTTTCTCCACAACACCATCGCGTTTCCAATCGCAACACAATGAGGCTATGAAGAAATGATACGTACTCTATCTAGTTCCGAAGCAATTTCACGCGAATTTACATACGAACATGTGGCACATATGTACTGGTGGCAGTAGGTAATCTGCATACGTGCGCTTCATCATGTGCCAGTAGGTAATGTACTATTAACGGCTTGACTTGATCCACGCACACTAACGCAGCATATGCACGCAGCACGCTGCATTCATAAAAACTAAGCTCTCACACCTGAATCTAAAGTAACCTAGTGTTGGAATCTGTAAATTTCTGTACGGGTTTTACTAATCAGGACACGAGTCAGGATTGTTGAAGATTTTAGCTATTGGGTTAGAATATATTATTATCTTACGAGGTTGATTATCTAGCAAGAACTATAAATGCTTTATCTTCATCAACATCGTTAGTTTAATTCCCTTTATCGTTACCCGCAAGTGCAAATTTCGACGTCTCATGCCCGAAGCCTTTTTTCACAATGTTATGCAGTGTCCAAGTTTGCCTACTGACTTCAAGTATACTATGTGGCCCAATAAAGCAGATTGTATCGTGCCGCGATAAAATGTCCATCTTATTTAACGCTTCAGAGACTTGCGTTTCAGGGTATGACTTTAGTACAGAAGTAGGCAAACCACTGCCCGTTTTCTAATAATCATATGTGAAAAACAGATTTGTAGGTCTACTACGTATTCGGTCCGTAACCTCTCACAGATTGACTTAAAATCAATATATAATAGTAAATGACGAAAGTGGGAGATTAATACTTCAAATTTCAAAGTAAGGTGCTTTCTAGATCTCTGTCTGTATCCCTGACAAAAACTTCTTCATTTTCACTAACAACGATGACTTCCTGTCATCTTATAACCCTTTAAGTAAGCAAACAAGTAAGTTAATAAGTACCCTTTAAGTAAGTTTATCATTATACATTGATATGTACGATGTATAATGATAAAGTACTACTTATCTAGTACCTACTTATCTTTACTGTGTTATACTGCTATTGGCTATAGGCCTGAACCGGCCCGATCACACCAAACTTTATTAAATGGGTCGGGTCGGTATATATGTATTTATCCAACCGAATTAACCTACTTTCGTTATTGTATTACATGAAAATGTTTTTGTCTATTCCACTGTAAGTCTTCTTACTCAGCAAAATAGAACATAGAACCAATTTCTGTAAATTTAATCAGATTTACCCAATAACAAGAAACGACCTCGAAGTGTAGCGAGTCGACATAAGCTAATAATAAAACAAATCCAGTTTAGTAAGAAGCCTAACAAAAACAGACAATCTGTACACTGCTTACATATTGGAAATATTAAACACCTAGAGCATAAACCCACCAAGCCACGAAGGGAAAAACGAGTGATCCAAACCTCAAACTCAAAATACATGGATAAAACTGAGTAGGTAACATTTGTTTTTACATCACGTATTTTCGTACCCAGGACAAGAAGACACTTCGAGTCACTGAGCCATAAGACTTGATTTTGGTTAATAACGTTATCGGATCAGTGAGCTCCGACCCCCAAGGCTTACTTGTTCCCTGTATATCCACATTTTTGATGCAGTATAATTTCTAATGCAGCAACCTGTTCTGCAACACAACACAATTTCAAACGAAAAAGGAGATGGTTAAAAAGCAGAACTGCACGTAAAAAGACACGGAGGTAAAAAGTGGATAAACAGGGCTTAGGCATGAGGTTGTAATTATGCCTTTGATGAATTACTTAGTATACTAGTAGGGTTGACGTCAACTGAAGCGGAAAAGGAAATTGGAGTAAAAACAACTGGCTCATAGTCGTTATTGATTCGACAACGTACTGGCGATTAATGGTCGACTTGGAAGGAAAGGTGAATATAACAAAATGGCTGTCCATAAACGCCACATTGTTAAAAAAAACATATAATAAAAAGAGATTTAATTAAATTAAAAACAGTTACAAAGTAATACGTTAAGGATAATACAAATAATTATATACTCGGTTCTAATAACTGTCTAATCTATCATATCTACGCATTAAATTAAAAGACAAGGAAATAATAAATACAGATGAAATACCAGCTTAGATTAAACATAAAAGCTTTAATCCTACATTGCATTTACTAATGGAATATTGATGGACCTAAGGAAGAGCCTTGACTCCACTTAGTCTTAGCTTAAGTGTGAATATGACAAAACCGAAGCAAGTAATGATTAATAGTCACCAGTAAACAGTAAGTATACTCTTTTTAATAGAGTAGGTTAGTTCCACGAAGATTTAAAACAAATACAATAGTTTTCCCAAAGATTAAGAGACGGCTGTTATAATTTTGACCAGACTAGATTTAGAAAAATAAAATCCATTCAAAAATAGATAAGAACGTTCTTAAAATAAAAATATCGTCAATCATTTGTAATGTGAGAGAGAATAGAGCATGTACAGTAGACACTCTAGTTTATTTTTTAACCAGTGGGGTGTAAAATCGGTTATACTGCTTACACTCAAAGCAGTAGTAGGTACAAACGTAAACTATGTCAATGGATTCCATGCAATTAGAATTATAAATTCGGTGTAGTAATTTGTGGTGCAATTGATAATTGTTTCTATTTCAAGAATACTTGTTTTTATCAAATATCTATCTATCTAAAATTATTTTGTTTATGTATTTCATAATAATGCAGACGCTTTTCATAAGATACTATTGCGTAAGTCAGTCCATGTAGATTAATGTCAAAGAGCCATAACATTTATATCTGCACCTTTAATTCTATTGTGATATCTGTCAACTCATTTAAACGAAATGGATCTCATTACTAAGGCGCATAGCCGCCTATTAATGCAACATCGTGTCTAAGACCGTGTAAGTCATCAACATCATTAACGGTGTCTTAAACTTCAACAATAAGCTTAACTGAGCCGATGACACCTTTCTTACGAACAACGACCTACTTCCATCTGACGGATATGGTTTCTAATTTCTGAGGTCAAGGCCGCCGTGGGAATTTTTAATCTCATTAGAAGTTTTATTTGTTTAAGTAAATGAAAAATTAAATCTCATAGAGGTTCAATGACTTTAATTGACAATAGTTTCCCACAGCTTATTTGTTCAGGAAACCTAAAGTGCTTTCCAAAAAATATTTGTAAAATGGCTTTTGCAAGACCCTTGTAGCTTTTTTTTATGTAACTGAGTGACGAGACGAGCTGGTCGTTTGCCTGATGGTAAGCAAAACGCCAGCCCATAACAATAATAGCACCACCCAGAACTTTGTTTTGCAAAATCCTGCGCGGCGCTGCACTGCGCTCGTCACCCTGAGACAATTAGCTGTTGAGTCTCATAATGCCCAGTAATTTCGCTGGCTACAATGCCCTTCAAACCGGAACACAGTAATGCTTGGGCACTACTGCTTGGCAGCTGAATAACTGGCTAAGCGGTGGTACCTACCCAGACGGCCCCTCGCAAACGAGAACCCTACCACCAGTAAAATTACTTGAAATCAGATGCGTCTTTGATTAGAAGTTTACAACATGATTTTCCAACTTAACCAAACGTAATATTATTATTTAAAAAAGTTTACTCACTGAGAGAAACCTATAAATATTAAGTCTTTTAAAATAGAAACTAACTGTAACAAAAACTGCGTACAATATTATTAGAAAATAGATCTCGAGGCTACTTAGAAAACTGAGACCGATAAGAAATAGGCCATAGAAACTGTAGCTGATTAATGAAGTGTGCTAACTGCTTGTTTGTTATATCTCGATGACTTGGTGATTGCAGCAATGACTTTGTTTGAACAGTATCGTCTTCACTTGACAGTGTACTATTAGTTTTCATACCAATATTATATAGTATAGTAATTTTATTTTTATTAATGCACTTTAGTCACAAAATCTAAACACCTATATAGTGTATCCCCAGTCAATCAGACAGATGCCATTATCCGTTGGTAGTAAGTACTTATAATTTTATCTGTAGTAATTTCGAAAGAACCACCGACCTTCCATATTATTATAGTCCGTCCTGTAATGTTAATGGTCGTCTGGAAGAGGCCGCTTTGAGCGATAAGACCGCCGATTGTTATGCCGATTACTGGGAACTGTACTTGATTTCATGTAGGTACCTATTTGTAGGGTTTTTAACAATAAAATGTTTATCTATCTATTCTGTCGCAAAAAATTCGTTTCTTACTTATATTCTTCTGAGAGCCGGTTGTGTATAACTACGGCGCCAGCGTGGGTCATCAACAATCCACCTACGCAGTATAACAAAGCGTTTTGTCATTGACCTCAAACATTAGGTACCTCTTACAAAATCTGGCACATCTTTTGACATAAGCTCCACAGATTAAACTTAATCTTCCTATTTCATAATCGTCGCATCCATTAATCTTCGCGCGAAGTAAATGGAGGATGTAACATTTACAATTTTACAACTGTAAACAATTGCAATTACACATCTGTTAACAATTGCAATTAAGTTTTTGCGGTCGCAGCAAGCGGATGTTTCGGTGTGCGTGTCTGTGTTTATGTAAAGGATTGTATGAATATTGCGCAAGGAGAGGGTTTTCCTAGCGTGCTGAGTTGCCGGCTTAGATTACCATAAGCACTTCTCTTGATTTATTATTATCAGACTGCTTTGATTCAAATTGCTGACGTAATATGCAACATTTTCCATGTGTTATAATTATGCGGTTTGAATAATTGTTGTTTATTGTAGAGTGCCTTTCTATACAGAAAAGGACAGACTTACAGCCTTTTGGGAAGTTTCTTTTGATAGTCTTTAGATTCGTGATGTTGACAATGCGTGGTCTGACCTAAATATCGAATGGTGACGACATGAAACTACTCGGTGTTCCTAAAAAAAGTAGTTCTGATAGAAGAAAAGAAGCTCATGTTATCAGTCCAGACGTTGATTCAACAACTTAAGTAGTCTTAAGATAATGGTAGTTCCTTACACTGATACTTGATGTGAAATTAATACAATTTCCCTCATGAAACATTCTCAGCCGTAATGTTCCAGAATCAAAATGTAATCGCAATTTAGATGTAAAATATCTTCGCGAGTGATACGTATCGTAATTTCCTGTACGGTTGCGCAAGCGCAGGCAGTCAGGCACGCGTATTTGCGTGTGGCGCACCGTACTCCGTAAATCTTTGCGCAAACTTGGTTCGAAGTGTAAGTTCACGATGTTGTGAGCGATGGCGCAAAGGTACGCTTCCTGTTGCCGTAACATGTGATATATAATTTCAAAATGCATAAAACGTAACTGTCGCTGATCTTTAACTTCAATTCCCGGTACTTCAAGTATAAACTTGAGTACTTCCACGTTTATTTTGAGCAATCTTCCCATTACGAAGGCAAGTTGTCAACCCGCATAATTGTAACTGTCGTTGAGGATTTACTTGATTCCTGGATCTTCAGAAAACCCTTGTTTTATATACTTACCTACCTACAGTAGTTACATTATAATTAAGGTTATGTTACTCTTAGTAGGCAGGTAGGCATTTACTTTCACCTTCCCCATTGGTCTTATCTTTTCACCACGATGAATGAGTCTGACATCCTGAATGCGGTAAGGACCATATAGTGAAGCTAAATTATTATATTGGACAGATTTGAAGTAAAAAAATGAAGCAGCAGTGGTATGAAAACTGCTCACTGTTAAAAAAGTGTTCTGGGCATCTAAGCTACCGAACCATTTTTAATACATTATGTTAGTAGATCCACAGGTAGAACCTAGATATGGGGCTGAACCAATCCTATCCCCCTGGCTATACTGCTAACACGGTTTTCTGTCGCTGATTTGTTTCAAAGTCAAACTTTAACTTAATGTTTTCATGACTATGAAAAAATTTAACATTAAGTATATACCTTTTTTATTCTCAATTGTTAATTTAATTATAGTATTTTTTATTTTTATTTATCTTTTTTCATCTGTTTTTATTATCTATTATATTATGTTTTTATTTATCTTTTTTTTATTATTCATCTTGACGGTGCTAGGCGTTGCGGGTTGTTACTTGTTTGCCACGTACTACTTACTTTACATATACATAAAAAGCTAGTATTTTCTGTTCCAAGCTGCATAACATTAAATGGCGCGCGTACGGCCATACCACTTCCACTTACCCTCTAGTTATACCAGGTTACTAATTGTGTTGCTCCTTATTGCTTAGCAACATCGATTGCCCTGCCAACTGAGGCTAGAATTCCTAATCGCAACGTTTTTATAGTATTTCTTTACACGCAGAAAGCTTCCCCTTCGTTTTTCCTTTCTATTTTCCATTAATTGTATAATAGATGTGCTTGACTGCGCCGGGCTCCTTCAGTAAAAGGTTATGAAAAGACGCCTAATTATCGGTATTATAATCTGCTCTACCATTTAAAATCTTCGCAAATCTGAACTATGTTAATCTTTTTGCAGCAGTTATCTACACACTTGTAATGATTATTTGCGTGACCGAACCATTTATAGGTAAAACATTATGACAAAAAAACCGACTTCTAAAGAGTTTCCTGTTGTATCTTCGAAGTTTAAGGCGAATATCCATGAATATTTGGGACCAACTGGCACATAAGAAACATAATATTGTCAAAAACAAACATAAAATATTGTCACAAAAGTTCTAAAAAAATGCCCCTTAGTTTCTTGCTGTATCTTCTGAGTAGTGGTTTTTTTTCCGATACGGTGGTAGAGTCATTGTAGTAAGTGACGTTCATAATTGCGTCTGTGATGCCAATAATGAAAAAATAACTTTTGATTGATTGATTGATTTGAAGTCGGTTAAAAAATGATAATAGAATCATGACGAAAACCTTACCACCGTCCTTCCAAATTATGTTAGTCCTTTCTGTTCAAAGATTCTCTGGAAGAGATCGCTTTGAGCGACAAGACCGCCAATAGGCGGTCTTGTCGCTTTCGCAATTGATATGCTGATTACTGTCAAATTTACTTGTTTTTCATTACCTTTTTTTTAAGGTTTTTTAACAATAAAGTGTTTATCTATCTATCCTACGAACAAGACGTATTCTTGTAATGTGCTATTTTTCTCCCTGCAAGGTTGGCAGGATCCCTCTGAACGATAAGACGTCAATTATCGTATTTTTCTGGTTATGTATTGTTAAGTAGTTTGTGTGTTATGTTTCAATAAAGAATGTATCTTTCATTCAATCAATGTTCTAAGAAATCATACACAGGCAAAAAACTTACCCCTATGGTAATACTATGTACTCTTTGCCTATGCTTTCCGTTGCGCGCGTGCCTTGTGACCTTTTCTTTTTTACCCCGTGGCCAACGGACTGGTTACGTGGTACTATTATTTATTCTGTAGTGGCGGGACTTTAACTGAAATTCCAACAATATATACACGATGGCGCCAAAGAAGCGTTGTTAGCTGGGAAGCTTACTATGTATCCGTTCAGAATTCAGAAGAAACATTATCTAGATCTTGATCCGTTTGAGCCCGTGCTCGACTCTGAAATGTTACTCGAGAAAGCTGTAATGTACCGAGACCTATGTAGGTATTTTATAGCTTTCCACCCATAGTCATAGTGGCTTTCTTAGTCCTGACTTCTTATTTATAACACCCGTATAGTGTATGACATTACACCTCGAGTAAGTACTCGATCGTTAATAAATAATTAATTAATATTCGTCGTCAAAAACCAACGCCGCCGATCCATGATCGTGCAGACCCTTATGTTAGTCGTTTTACCTACCTCTATTCTCGGCTAGATTATCATGACGCTCTTGAACGGTTCAAGATGACGCTGTATGCTAAGTACTCGAGGTGCCATGTCATACAGTATATCCAGAAACGCAAGACGCGAACGCGTGGAATAGCACAGAATACTTAATAGTACGTAATACTCGCAAAACAACAAACAAACAAAGTTGCATCTGTTAGTATCGAAGGCCAAGCCTCATTGTGGGTCACTCCGCCATCCTTCTTAGTTTCGTTTCTAAACTCAAGGATGGCAAACGATACGTAAAGGTTCATGGTAACGAAGATTGCGAAAATCCAAACTAGATCAAGCGTCTCGATGTCGACACAAATATTCGTGCAAATGTTTCGTAACCCGTCCCTTTCCTGGACTTTTTTATACCTACGTTTATTTCGCCCACACGACCACGACGTGACCACGGACTAGACTTACTGATACCTTATACTTTTGGTTCCTTTATCATTAAAACTACAGATTAATAAGATCGCACAGCTTTCTGCTTTCTATTTACAACAACAGTCACTACTACTACACTACTACTTACACAATGTCACGTCCCAGCGGTGCGCTCTGCCAGAAACTCTGACGCTTACGATAAATAGCGAAGCTACTCTCCAAGCCGGCCAGTGACGGGTAGCAACATTACCAGTGCGAAAGCTACGCCCTGCGGTCGCTAAAACTCGCATGCACAGCGTGGCAAATAAAGCGCGAGGCGACTATAATCAAAACCTTCAGGCAAATCCAAATCTAGGGTCTAGGGTTTATAGAAATGTAAAATGCTCAGCTGCTTTCGTCGGGTATACGTACCACATGCTAGCAGCATTGTCCCGTTCATTTACAAAACATAATTAAGGTACTTTGTCAATGACGGGAAGATATTCTTTATCATTTTCGGCTTCTTAACAAGAACTTGGCGTGATGTAAACAGTAACAGCTGTTTTCACTTTTATGTCATCATTGTTTGTAAATCCTCTAAAATTACAAATATTACCTCATCTAGGACTTTCTCCGTTATCATAGCTTGTGCAAATGTTATATTAACTTTCATTTACAAATATTAACGTACTTAATCACCATAAATTTGACCCAGTGGGAATACTTCGATCCTGCGATGTCGAGTTTTACCACCAATAAGAACTATGACTTTTTTTATATCAGTACGATTCGCACGGTTATTATACATGAAAACCTTCCTCTTCAATCACTCTATCTATTAAAAAAAACCGCATCAAAATCCGTTGCGTAGTTTTAAAGATTTAAGCCTACATAGGGATATAGGGACAGAGAAAGCGACTTTGTTTTATACTATGTAGTGATTGACAAATAGACGGCCCGCCTGGATAGTAAGCGGTTACCGTCGCTTATGGACACATTCAATACTCGGGGCGTTCCGTTTTCACTCTCCTTTTAAAATGCTCCATATTACAGCTCCGCGGGAAGACCTCGAAAACTACTTAGAAACGTTTGGAATAAAGGACCAAATATTAAAAAAAAAACATTTTTTAAGACCGTTAAATTACCCAACACTGTCCCGAAGATGACCAAAATGTCGCATCATGAAGACCAAAAAGTCGAATCGTTTTGTAATACAGATTACAAAACTATCAATCTATAGGTATATATGAATGCATCATTATTTCTACGACTTTGACGTTCGACATAACAATAACAGAATAATTTATTCCTTTTCAACTTTAATTACAAATTTTAATTCAAATTTCAAACTGTTGTAAATGAATTCAAATCATAAATCATAATACAATAACTCTGCAATATTTGTGCAATATTGGATGAGATACGGATCTTAGGTTTCGTAACTTTTGCAATTATGTTTGGCACAAGAAAAACGTGATTTTTCCTGTTTGTGTGGGTATGACCTGGCTTTTACCTAAGCCTAAGCCTTTTAGCCAATGTACCTAAATGCTAACAAAATTATAAACGTTTCTGTTGTGAATATTTATGTATTTTTTACCAATGGGAATACAAACTCCATCTTGACACAATGTATTATTGTTTCATTAGCTACACTCCGCGGTTTTCCGTGATAAAAAGCCTATGTGTTAATCCAGGGTATAAGCTATCCCCATTCCGAAATTCACTCAAAACCGTTGAGCCATAACATCGTGAAGAAGTAACAAACACACAAAATTTCGCATTTATAATATTAGTTTTTATGTAACTGAGTGATGAGACAAGTCAGTCGTTCGTCTGATGGTAACCGCCACGCCCGCCCATTACAATTGTAATGCCATCCCAAACTAAATAGCATAAAAAGCATTGCGATCGTTACCCCGAAACATCGATATTAACTCGCATATTATTATGCCCAGTAATTTCGCTGGTTACAATGCCCTTCAAACCGGAACATTGTAATGCTTGCGCACTACTGCTTGGCGGCAGAATAACTGGCAAAGCTGTGGTACCAACCCAGACGACCTTCTCTTTTTTATTAGTGTAATTACCAAAAAAAAAATGTCTTTTACTGAAAAATATAATAACTTCCAGTTCCTAACCATTCCCCTTTCGCTTATTATACAATGCCGATTCCACGAAATGGACTCGAATATAATTAATCGATAATAATCGTACTTTCCACAACCCGATCGTGACTCATTAAATCATTTAAAAAAATTGCTACACTTTTTATGATAATGTTCAACTCGTGCTATGCAGTTGAGAAAGTTGTTGATTTAAAGCAAGTGAAACGGGGTCAATGTTGCTAGTTTATGAAATTGTTGAAAACAAGGCTGGCATAATGAAAAGATTGCCATTGCTTCGTTTACCTGCCTACCTAAAAAGTCATTATTTCTACCCGTGTCTACCCACTGCTGGGTATAGGCACACTTTTTGTGGTAAGTGTATGCACTGTGATATAGACAACTTCCGCTTTCTATGGGCATACAGCGAGCGAGTGGCTCAGTGAGAACTCGAACGACTTCGCTTCGACGCACCGGAGTTCGAATCCCGCTGACCAATGACTTTCATAAGTTATGTGCGGCTTTAACGCTCGCTCTCAAAACGGTGAAGTGAACATCGTAAGGAAACCAATATGTCGAAGAATTAATCACAAAAATATCAAGGACATGTAATATTCACTTACACTGGGCCAGCGTGGTGGATTATGGCCCATACTCTATGAGAGAAGGCCCATGTCCCAGTAGGAACGTAATGGGCTGATGATGATGATTATGATGAGGCCTTCCTCTTCCTGATGTGGCCCAAGATGGAGCACATAGATCTAGAGAGAGACGGCAGTTGAGCGGCTGCTCAGACCCGTCTCCCCGATGGTTCACCGAACATCATCCCGAAACACGACTAGGTCGTTTGACGGCATGGCTTTGTTCGGTGGGTGGTATTACAACCACGGCCAGAGCCTACCACTCCAAAAAACCTGCTTAATCCTACTTAATAGTAATAAAAATTAAAATAGAAACAATGCTCAAGGAAAAACAAAATAAAAAATTGTAAACAGAATTGTGACAATAACGAATTTCAGTAAACTAAAATTTTATTGAAACTAAATATTTAAGATTTACTAACATAATTTTAATTTTAATTTGATTTTACTAACAAAACTGGATTGAATTTTATCTGAATGAATAAATGAATTGAAACACCCCCGACATGAAGAAATAAAAAGTAAAAAATGGCTGAACCGATTGTAATAAAACTGTCTTAGAACCACCGCTAGAACATGTGCTTTCAAATAAAAAAAAAACCTCCAAATCGGTTGACCCCTTTAAGACAGACACTCAGTGGTCAAACTAATAACAATTTTGCTTTTTGCGTCGGGGTTAAAAAATATGGAAATACTAGAAAAAGAAAAAAGTGCATAGCCTGTAAGAAATTGCACTTAGCGATAAGGCCGCCCATTGTTCTACCACTATTTTATATAACTGTAAACTTTTGATTCCTGTTTTGGTGCTCAATAAAGTATTATTGTATTGTATTGTATTGTATTGTGCATAGGTGATGTGCCCGAGAATAAATAAGAAGTGACGAAAACGTCATGTACAACCATCTGTATGCACAGACAAACCAGACGGGGATTTTAACCTTTTAGCCAGTAGGTTGCCTAGGTCAAGTCTGGCACTGCCCAGGCCCTCCATTCCTAGGTGTCCAAGAGATTACCCGGTCTAGCCATAAAAAATAAAAAAATATTTTTCCTATTTTCAAAACGTTCTATGAAAGTACGAATGGGTATAAAATCTTCTCATCATATACACACTGCAGATAGATATATACACCTACCTACTTTTCGTAGTAACAATGCTGCATAAAAAAATGGTTTTATGGTTAGCTCTTATCTTATCGGTAAAACCTTGAAAAATCACGAGAACATAGTTTATTCTTTCATAGATTATCTTCATGAGTCATAGCTGGCAACTATTGCATTGCATACCTTTGTGATGGCAAGCTTGGAAAAAACATATTGATTGTGTTGCATTTTCTATTAAAAATAAAATGTAGGATTTTCTAATATTTTTACTTTTTCTCTTAGAAAGTCAAAGTCAAATATCATTTATTAAATAGGCACAAAAGTGCACTTTTAAAGGTCATAAACACATGATACAAATAAAATATGTTAAAAATTGTAACTTATGTTAACATGACTTTGAAAAAAGGTAAGTTTCTTTTCCCATTTCTTTCCTATACTCAAATTAAAGTCTGAGTGCTGAAAAGAAATGCGAAAACTGACTCTACCAGTCCTTCGGAAATACGCCCGCTAGAGAAGATAGCACCAAGAAACTCTGTGGGGATGTCTTTTTTCACCTCTTATAAAATGTCTCGAAAATAACAATGAACAATTACGTATAAATTAGAATTAACAGAATGTCAAACAAGAAATGCGAGTGAGATGTCCCAAAGTCATATTATCAGTAACAGAAAAGTGTAAACAAAATACAAGTAGGTATGACAGTAACAGTAGGAGTGACTAGAACAGACCAGTCCCCGCAAGCAGCACCCGTTCACGAGTATGACTTGTGGACCAGCCATGAAACAAACGTGTATCGCCCGTGAGGCTCGAATACATGACTCTGAGATGAATTTGATGCTCTACCGACTGAGCCATACTCGTAGCCGGGTTTATGTAAGTTAAACCCTTTAAAAATAAAAAGTACAGCGTACAGTTATTTTTATTTTGGTTGTGGGTAAAAAAAATGTGTTTAGGTTTAGATTCGGACAATCAAAATGTGTTGTGTGTTCAATAATTGATGGTGATGGTTTTCTTAAAATTGGGCACAGCACAGCACAAAAATAAAAAATATCATTTTTTCATTATTATGACTTGATAATGATGTCATAAAATGTGAACCCCTTACAGAATTAACAATTACGTATAAGTATTATCGAACAAAAAGGTATTGCGCCCAACGTGGGGCTCGAACCCACGACCCTGAGATTAAGAGTCTCATGCTCTACCGACTGAGCTAGCCGGGCATGTCTGGTATCGTTAAAATTAGCCAAAGCTTGCTACCAATCTCTCAATTTTCGACATAGATTACAAAAGCAGTTACCTCACAAATCGCACACAACACATTGAAGATCAAGGTAATATAAGCCGACCTTGAATTTATTTATGCCGAATATCTCCCCAAATAAAGACAGCAGTCGGTCTTCAAGACAGGTTTGCAATATGCCAGTACCTTCTACTAAATAAAGAAAACATACCAGTCAAGAAAGCTTTTGTCTGGGTCGTGTAAAGACACATTTCCTATTCCGATATGAGTTAGCTAGACCCGCTTTCCGTAGTGGAATGCCTCAGTGTAGGATGGCCATACTTACGCAATGTTTTCCCTTCACTATATAGTTTGTAGCACCTCTTATACTTACAGCTCATGTGTCAAGGGCTTTCTAAGAAAGAACCGTAGCTTGTTTGTTTATTTAACTCCAAAAAACCCTCATAACTCGAAATCAATCATATCCCAACAATGAACAACACTATAGTCCAAAAACTATTTGCAAGCTTTCAAAGTCAAAGTCAAAATCTCCAAGTAATCCAGTTAAGTTAGTTTTGGCATCACAGGTGCACTTATGAACGTCAAATTATTACCATGACTCTACCACCGTATCGGAAAAAGAACCACTACTCAGAAGATACGGCAAGAAACTGAGAGGCATTTTTTTAGAGATTTTGTTACTATTCTTTGTTTTTTTACAATGTTATATTTCTTATGTACCAGTTGGCTACTTTGCAGAAGTGGCATATTCCAAGCGTCTTCTATATAATTACGAACAGTATAGTTCCTATGCTTTTCTCATTAGAACAGTCTTAACACGTAATTTGAATTTACTTTAGGTACCTATCTAAGTGCCTACCTTGCTTACCAAGTGATTAAGTCTCCTAGATCCATGAAGACTATCCTTGATTTCACGGTCTTATTTACCTGAAACGATGGAGCCTCTACCTGGGTGCCATTCGCCGAGTTCCTGATCGAACCGGTCCGCGGGACTGCGAAACCGACTCAAGGTTAACTCAGCTTTCTTTATTTTAGTATCCGATAGAATGCGGTATTTGGACTAGGAGGTTTGTTTATATCCCCTTTGTGTTCCCAAATGTCGTTCATTTCCATTGACCCCGAAGTATAGAATGAAAGGCTTCACCAGATCTAAACCACAGAATAAATGATAGTATTTCGTCTAAATGACGCGGTACGGTATGAGAATTGGCAAACGCAACTTTACGTTGGCAAGTATTGTAAGCTTCTACCGCAGAATACCTAATAGTACTACATACCTACTTATACTTAAATTGCTGTGGATCAAAAGATAGATTATGTAAGTTTACTCTTGGAGTAAATATCAAAAAGAAAAATAAAATTGCTCTGACTAAATTATCCATATTTTTCTTGATACTGAGTATTTAAAATTTTGAATTTTCGCTTAGTTTGCGCTAATGCATTCATTCAAATAATGATGCATTCATTCAATTCAATATTTTTTTTTAAATTACCACTAGCAATAGAAATTGAAATGGGTTCCGAAACATCCGAAGTTTCGGACATTACTCAGACCACACCCATCATTATTGTTGTCACCTTCGGAAGATTCTCAGATCTGAAAGTTAGCTTCCTTCCTGTTTCTCAACTTTAAAGTACAAACCACACGTTAAGAAAAAACAGTCAAGTCCGATGAGGAATTGATACAATGACCGTGACCACATATTGATGACTGCGATGACTCAACGAGGTAATGACTCCGATTGAAATCAAGCTTCAAGGTTGGGCTTCGGCAAAAGTGCTAAAAAGGAAGGCTAACTAATGATTTCATAGATAGGAAAAGTACTGACTGTGTCGTATCGGTCTGTCTATGTACTAGTTCCGTTTTTTTGTTGGGTAGGTAGGGGTACCTACTATTTTATTACCACTTTTTTATTAAGTCACTTTCTTGTTTGTCTGTCGTTCTTTGTGGAATCAATCAAATTTCCGATTAGCTATCCGACTGAAACTTTCAAGCTCACAACTCGATGACAATGCATTTTAAATTCCTTTATCAGCATGCAATGCTGACCTAACTTCAAAAAGCGCATAAGAACGTGGTATTTAGGTTTTTTAATTTATCACTTTCATGTCATAGTACCTACCTAGGGACTGTTTGTAGCTTTGTACCCATCTTGATACAAACTTATTATAATGATCGTTGAATCTCATTTTTTAAGATGGATGTGTGTCAGTTAAACTATGAAGCTACTGTCTTGTGTCTCCATTGTTGGAAGGTTCCAAATTACTCCACAAATGTTACGGCAATCATAATCGTGGATACTTCCCTCACCTTTGCAGCAATTACATACAAACAACAATACTTGAACTTTCACTGTCCGGCGACTCTGTAGCAATGTTTGATGAGTTCTGTTCTGTTACATCACATCACAATGGTGAACAAAAGTTTAATACTAATTGCATAAGTTTTAAGGTTTTGCCCTGAATATCTCAGGATCGTTTAGATAAACGTTGTGTAACTCGAAATGTTAAACTATTATTCTGTCTCATGCGTGCATAAGAACATGCAAGTTATGGGTAGGGCGACGTCGCAATGGGTTAGGCAAATAAATAGATTAAGATAGGCTTCAAAATGCGTTGTGCAACAAGACTCAGGCGATAATTCGCGGAAATCCATTAAACCTAGAAGATGAAAATCTACATTTAATGTTTTATCTATCTCTACATGTATTTCCGCCGGTTGTGCATACTTTCTGTCTTACGGTCTTGAAATAGACTTCAATCGACTGTAATAGTTAGTTTGATAATCGTGTTTATTTTATTATCTGCTCTCAAAAATAATTATTACATTGATATTTCACTATTTAGTTTGAGTTTTAAAAACTTGTCTGCTTTAGTACCTCTCTACAAACGGCGCGGCGCTACCATTAACAGTAATAAATAACTCTATTTCCAAGCAAACAACAAATATTAATAAACACAGAAACCCTTTCCAACCGGTTGAATAAATTATTATTCAAGTAGTCTGAATCAGAGAACTAAAGTAAGGGCAAAGAACAGAACCGTATTCAAGGCGACCCGGCTGCGGCCGCAGACGTAATCTTGGCACCTTGGCTCGGCTACTTCAATTTAACGGTTACCGCCGATTCTAGATTAATTTAAAACAGCTTTCACCCATTATTATAGACGTAGTTGATAGACCTGATAGGAAACCGAACCGGTGATGTCATTGGCACCAGTCTATTAAATTTAAATTTGTTTAAATTAAACATCACATCAAACGGTTACAAGCTTAAGATTCATTAATGAGATTCACGTTAGTTTTAAATCACCGGAACTCACATAAAGAAGAGAGACGTAGTACCTAATTAAAAATTCAAGAAGCTCTTCGTGTGACACATGTCTTGTAACTGTTGAGTTCTTGAGTGGGACGAAACACTGAACCTGCCGATCAACCAAAGAAACAAATAACGACCAACGATCACTTACAATTCTTGGCTCTTAACTAGGATTCCCTGTTTAGAAGGAACCAGAAACCACACTGCGAGTACCTACATACGACAGTGAACGAAAATTCCGTTCACTGACAAACGACATTGTTTTGATGCAATTTTGGGGGTAGCTCACAAATCGAATCCCACTTAGTATTTGTCGCATCTAATCCCAGATAATATTATTTGAAGCTCCTAACGAATCCTACTCAAATTTAATTAAAAAACAGAAGCAAATTGGTAATAAGGGACAGAGACATTTGTACAAAGAGAAATAGCATTGTCTTGTGTCGGGACGGGCTGGGCGTCAAAAATCCTTCGTAAAATTGTAATGCATACCAATTTTCTTCAAGTTCAAGCACACCGTTAAGTACAGTTAAACGAGGACGGATAGGTTCGTGATTTGCGTGAAGGAATAATACAAAATGCAGGCATTCTCAAAACACGTCGAGAAACAAAGATCTTAACTGACTTCACCCTACAAAGCGTACTAAATAATAATGCCGCAACTAATTGACGGCTATCAACGGAACACGCTTAATTGGACATAAGTAATAAGTTTGGACTTAGAGAGATGCGTGCCGACAGCTCCGTTGTGTCAATTTAACTCATGCGCACTATCATTTTAAAGCTGCGAGGACCGAAAACGATCGAATAATCGATATCCAAACCAAGAATATCACAATGCAAATAAAATTTCGACGTGCAGAAGTTTTAGAATATCAAAAAAGACAACCTCTTTATGCTCTACAATAAAGTGTAATAAAAAGCCACAACTATAATTAAAGGCTTAATAATGATGGAACGCACATAATTTGGCGAAATCAAACATAAAAATAATAAACACAAAACGTAACCGTACACTGAAACCTATTTGCTCGAGTAACAGTTAGTTATCTTTCCTTAAGGATGGAAGAAAGATCTTTTTAGGGTTAAGCTCGCCTTTGTACATGTAGTTTATCAAAGAAAAAGTATACTATACTAAATCTTTGTAGTTTATAATCCACGATGTAACTGTTCTGTCAGTGTACAATAAAGAATATAAAGAAAGAAACGCAAATATCAAAATGGTACCGATAAAACGGTGAAAAGTACCAACCAACATACTTCGTTACTGTACTGTGTGAGTGTAATGTATATACTCTAACAGATTTTAAGCGCTTACAGAAATATTTAGGTTATCCAGTCCTCGCTCATATGCTCTATCACATTCATTTGTGGTCATACGGTCGGAGCGAGAAAGCGGAAGGGGCTTAAAATAGCCGATAGGTGTAATTTACTTGTCGTCTCGTAGATAGCGGTAACGGTTGATATTGACAGACTTTGGCAGTTGATTAAATTGTGACGCATAATCAATTGATACCTACTACTTACTATCTCTATATAATAGTTTATTATATATATATTTTCTATATTCTCTATACAATGGAAAACGTGTAACGTATGACATAGTTACGTAACATTTTAATTTAATGTGTAAAGTGTGTCTGGCTGTGGCACCGTAGCTCTTAAACGGGTGAACCGATTTGGATGCGGTTTTTTTATATTTGAAAGCAGGTTTTCTAGCGGTGGTTCTTAGACATGTTTTATATTGTATTCGGGGGTTTTAATTATTTTTAATTGATACTATATTTTAATATGTCTAAAAATCAAAAAATGTTTCCTTTGAGTAAAATTTGTTGACTTTAATATTTAGGGTACTTTCCCTGGGGGCATTGGTTTGTGTCCACCCTATAGATAGATAGATAGATAGATAGATAAACACTATTGTTAAAAAACCTTAAATATAGGTACATGAAAAACAAGTAAATTTCACAGTAATCAGCATAACAATAGGCGGTCTTATCGCTCAAAGCGATCTCTTCCAGACAACCTTTGAACAGAAATGACTAACATAATTTGGAAGGACGGTGGTTTTTTGAAATAAATGCACCATGGTGCTCGTAGTTGGTCTCCTAGATACATATTTTCCTAGCTAGAGACCAAAATGTATTTATTTAATTGTTTTTTTTTTATTTGTGTCATTTTCGGCGTACCTTCACCGTTGCCCTGCAATGTACCAGCTTGGTACCAATAGGTACTAACCTAAAAATCATGTCAGCGAATAAAGATCGCTAAAGATTTCAATGTAATAAAACATAATTATGAAAATGTCAACATTTCACGGAAATGTGAAACTTAATACTGTCATTTAATGTTACCTAGTTTCAATTTACGCGTGATTCACAAATTTATGTGAATATATTTATTTTTATTGTTGTTTATCAAGATTATGCAGTTTTTTAAGGAACCGTTTTGAACCGACTTCAAAAAAGGAGGAGGTCCTCTATTCGGATGTATTTTTTTTATTTATTTTTTTATGTTTGTTACCTCAGAACTCCGTCATTTATGAACCGATTTGGAAAATTCTTTTTGCGTTCGGTTCAGTATAGCTACGAAGTGGTCCCATATAAATTTCATCGATATGTGACCTTGGACTTCGAAGATACATTGAAGTCGGTTTTTGTTTATTTCTAAAAATTAATTATCTTTAATTTGATGACATGGCGTCGCGTGGGTTTAAATATATGTAGTCTTCACATGATATTCATATTCCTAACGATGAAACAGGAAATGTAATAAGATGCTGTCGGGACTCATTCTAGGTGACTTCCGATCAATATTATTTATTATAGATGCCATTTTTATACGAAACTACATCAAAATCTATCTAGAGCTATGTAAACTTATTAAGAAGTAGGTAGATTTACAATCCATAAAAACTGTGCATGGTATATAGGTACTATCAAGCGAATAAACTACAGATGTTTATATCTGTCGACTATAATATGGGAACGGACAACTTTTAAGAAAGTGTTTTATATTATCTAAAATTAATATATATAGCCATGAAAAATACTATTTTAATTAAATAACGCTCTAACAGTACCTAAAACTAGGTTTAAATATTATGTTTCAAATATTGCCGCGCAAAAGGTCACTTTAAAACTTGTGACGTCATTTGAAGGTAGAAAACGACAAACTCTTCGAAATAAAACTTGCAAAGAGATTTAAATACGTTTTGTGACGTTTGAGGACGATATTGTAGTAATGCAATGAAAAAAAATTTGCAAAAATACATTTTACTAAAAGAAAAAACGTAAAATAAACACAAGCTTGACTCACGGCATTTGACTACAAATGACGTCATGCGCTGTGTTTGTTGTTACGTTTGAGATGAAGAACAGATTAAAAATGTCAGAATTATTAGATTTTATTTATTGATTTAAAAATATAAATCATTATTATGTTACAAAAATATTGATTGAATGATCTTTCTGGTTCGACGAACATTCGTTCTAACAACATTTTAGATTTTTTCTCGATTACTGTCCGATCCCCTATTTACTTTCCATCTGGCGATGTGTGGTCACTGTTCTAACATAACCTAACTTGGTGGTAGAGTCATTGGAATAATTTGACGTTCATAAGTGCGTATGTGATGCCAAAAATGAATAAAGAGATTTTTAGACTTGACTAACCTAGTCTTTGAGGTCGTTTGTGTTGTCGAAGTATTTTCTGTCGAACTAGTAATTGTATAATTCGACAACTACTAGTTCGACAGAAAATACTGTCGAAACAATGACTTGACGAACTATATTTTTTTGAAGTAAGTGTCGTGTCGAAATAAAGAACTGTCGAAGTTCAGAGAGACACCGATGTATACTTTAAGACTTAACTGTGTAAGCCGGCCTATTCTACTAGGCTATATCTGCTAAAACAAAAATACCATAACTATTCTAGCTGTAAGCTTAATTAGCAGTCTTTCATTAATTTTAACATTTAGCTAATTAGGTACAATCACCAATCAATACATTTCGAAGCCAATTCGCGAATTCTACAGACGGTCTTGACATTTACATAAACAATAATAAAGTTTCGAAATTCACGAATTCCAAGTTTCAGCTTTTGTCATCATATTTCTTTTTATGAATAAACATATTAAATACCTATGTCGTGACCTAGAGAATATCAATTAATAACATTGGCTATACAAATAGATATAGTATAAAAATAATATTCAACGAGATGCTTTATGTAGATTTAACTCAATTCATTGCATTAATTTAAGTATTAAGTCGTAATGACATGATGACTGATAAAGGTCAAGCAACGAAATTAAGCTTATAATGTGTACTTTTTACAGTTCCTTGCCCATGAGGTCCTAAGAGTCACACGATCTGTTTCCGTCCATCCATACTAGCTGACCCGTCAGACATTGTCTTGTTCATTCAAAAATCTAATAGCAAAAAAAGCACTTTCAGGATTTCCTGAATTTTCAAATTTTCCGGGCAACATTTCAATTGGTGTATCTTCGAAGTCCAACGTCGAATGGTGTAATTTATATGGGACGTTGAAGGTATACTGAATCCAACGCAAAAGAAGAAATAATTTCCAAATCAGTTTATAAATCACGGAGTAAGTAATCGCATAATTTGTTATATAAAAAAAAAACTATTACGAAATGAGAACTTCCTCCTTTTGGAAATTGCTTAAAAACTCTAAATTTTTTGTGATCTATCAACCATGGGACACCTCGAATGCCGCCCACGCAAGCCCTTAGGTACCCACTTCTTTAGCTGGTTTATAGTCTGTACCACTACTACCATTGCGAGCTGTAACTAAGCAACCAATTTATTCTTACATCAGATATTGAGTCTTAGATTTAGTGATTTAGATTCCTACTTAGATTCTTACATCGCTGTAATAATATTGATCATAGTTGCAAGCGGAAATCTGATCAATAAAGGATATAAGCGAAAGTGCTTCAACTAACCTAAATTTTTGTCATTAAAGTATCAAGTCACAATGAGATTTATAGAGACCACTTTCGTTTTTACAAGCTCTACGGTTACGCGTAGGCGTGTGTGAATTTCCGAACAATAAGTTATTATCTTCTCTACCATTTTCGGAGGCTATTTTGAACTGTCCAAGAATGTGGAGGCGGGCTGGTTTAACACATTAACACATGGCACATGACACTCATTCCAATTCGAACTATGGCTCTCGTTTGCCAGACATTGAGTAAGTATCTCAGGCTCAACAGAGACATAGTGCGGGGGACAGAGTTCCTAAGGGTACACTATACTGTTTTATTAACCGACTTCAAAAAAGGAGGAGGTTCTCTGTTCGATTGTATATTTTTTTTTTTTAATGTTTGTTACCTCAGAACCGATTTGAAAAATTCTTTTTGCGTCGGGTTCAGTATAGCTACGAAGTGGTCCCATATAAATTTCATCGATATGTGACCTTGGACTTCGAAGATACATTGAAGTCGGTTTTTGTTTTTTTCTAAAAATTAATTATTCTTTAGTATAAGTAACTGTTATCTTAATCGTATCGGAACAAATAAAGTTATAAACAGATTTAATTAAGTAAAAAAAGGACCTGTATTATTAGTCATGAGCAGCATAAATCGCCAAAGGTCCAATATGGTCACTCACCTCACTTTAACAAAAGTTTCAAGCAAAACCACGCCTACCTAAAAAACTTTCAAGCAGGTTTAAGTAGACAAGTATACCTATGTATATTCTTCCTACTATGATAATAATAATAATAATATAGGCCCAACGATCACATACATAGATCCTTAACTAGTATTCCCACAACACCCAGACACGAAATAAATGCTTGCGTTTTATTTTCTGTGCACAAACTAGGGGTGCTCGATATGAATCGATATGTGATAAAATATCGATACATTTATTTGATATATCGAATCAATTCAATATTATCGAATCATTGAAGTCAATATATAATATCGATATATTTTATCCGATATATGAAATATCGTACGAAATTAGAATGTTTAGGAAAACTCATCATTAATTAATTTACATATTTATTCATTTCAAACATGTTCAAAACGTATACTTCAGCTACACCTATCGTTAATTTTCAATAAAAACTCAACTACAAAAAATATCCAATCTATCTAGTTTGTTGTCCAGTTTGCCAACCCAATCTCAAGAAGGCAGCACTGTACTTGTATCACCCCGCTTGAACCATGATCGAGTTGCAGATCTACTTTGATTATTGTATTATCATGGCTTAAAGGACATCGTATCCGGGCCAGTAAAAATATTAAAAGTATATTGTATTATCTATGGTGGATTGGTAGAAGAAGTTGATTGATTTTTAACCTTGGTGGGCTGACTTATTTACTCCTAATAGTCTTTTCCGTTCTACAATACGATATATCGAAAGTATCGATGTTTTTGACTGATATATCGTTAAACATCGATACAATATTTCGATATATTATATCGGAAAAAATATCGATATTTTTTATACATGAACATCACTAGCACAAACATTTGTCCCGTCGCGGGAATCGAATCCGCAACTATCCAAAGGGATATCGAGCCAGGAAATAAGACTTTAGTTAGATTTCCGAAACATATCAGGCATTTATTAAATTTCACATACGAACTACATTGTTACCGCGGTGAATCTTACCACCGCGGGCTAACACGACGCTAACGCCATCTAGTATATTCTGGTGTAGCAAAAAAACTTATGATTTAGGAAATGAACGCTAGATAGACAAGATTTTTGACTTTACTTTTAAATTAATCTTAACAATGACAATAACGGTTTGGACAGCAACCTCATTGGTGTATGAGATTTAAGCCAACCTGCGCAACCACTACACCACAGAGGAACAAACTATCATTAGTATTGTTTTATTTCTCTTCGGCCGGGCGCGTACTATCGCGAGTCAACGACCCTGACTTCCGTAAGGCTGCGATTCAAGGCGAATGCCCACTACGCACTCTGATACTGTCTGTATACTATATTATATTATACTCACCACCAGGGTTGACCAACATCTTCGTAATTTACGAACTTACATTTCAAATTTTTGTTATGTTAGTTTATACATAACATAATAAGAAATTTATAAAAAGAATGCTCATAATACGTGTATTTATTTATATAAAAGACTACCAAAGGACATTCAATTATTAGAAAAATATAAATTTAAGAAATGTAAAGTGACTGGCTCTTGTCTCATTGTTTTAATGATATTAAAGAATTTATAAACTGTAGTGACAAAAATAAATATCTGCAAGGCTGCATGCAGACTGATTACAACGACTAATGTAGGTATTCTGTAAGACCATTCTAGGAATAATATGTACCTACCAATATAAAATATAATGTAATCTAGCAAATAAATAAAATTATTCAAGTTATTATAGTATTCTTCTTTTTTTCTCGTGTGGGTGTGTGGTCAACCCTGGTTTCAGAGTGCCCGCATTTATACTTTAGCACAAAACAGTTTGTACATGGAGGACTTAATGCTAGATAGCATTTTCTACCAGTCATCTAGGTTGGTATTCAATAAAGCATTATTGTATTGTATTGAATATTTTTTTTATGGAACTGACTGATTAGACGTGCAAGTCGTTGGCTTGATTGCCCATAACAATTGCAGTGCCACCTACAACTTTTAATACCATTAAAAGCACTGCGTAGCACGGTATTGGGCTCATCACTCCGAGACATCAGATATTGAGTCTCATATGCCCAGTAATTTTACTGGCTACAATGCCCTTCAAACCGGAACACAGTATATCCAAAAGTACTGTCTGATACAGTACTTTTGGCACCATGCACCAGCTAGGCAATTTTAAGTAAACAAAGTTGTTGGGCACCACGAATAGCGAAACCATTTTTTTTACTTGTACCTTTTGTGTACGTGTTGTTTTCTTATTCCCGAAGTGTGTAATATCCAGAAACTCACTATGACTTTCGGGATGAATGGATTCGCCAAGAATGACTTTCGGGATTTATCTTGGTTGGTGGTTGAGACCAGAGTTCTACCAGGCCTAGCACACTCGGTACGAAGCTACAAGTACATAGCCGGACACCGACGGCGGGTCGCGCGTCGATACACGTGCCGCCTCAGAAGAGATAAGAGCTATGCGATAGAAAGAGAGGCGCTCTGTAGGTTAATATGACTGGTAGTGGTAGGTATGCAGCGCTACGCGAGCTGAATTGAATTTTATTGCGTCATAGCAAGAGTCGCTATTTGTTTAAATTTCTTTGCGGAGTGATGCTTCTGTCCCTCAGTATTCTGTGGTTCTACCCTAATTAGTGCAGTTCTAGAAAATACCTAGTGAAAAACTACCTGACAACCCTATTTAATGAGCACTAACTATATCTACGTTGTGATTAATTAAGTCAGAAGGCATATCG
Source organism: Petrophora chlorosata (assembly GCA_951640565.1). NCBI lineage: Eukaryota > Metazoa > Arthropoda > Insecta > Lepidoptera > Geometridae > Petrophora > Petrophora chlorosata. The sequence goes on along the minus strand of OX621189.1, from coordinate 3,581,114 downwards.
TCAAGCACTTTGCCCGTGTAACTTTAAATAGGGTAAAAAAAACATTCAAGTAATTTTACTGTAAAATAGGTCACGTTATCTGCAACTTGAGTAGGAAGTGGCACATCAAGTAGATAGCACGAAAAATGGCGCAATAATAGATAAGTTCTTTCTGCGGCGCGTACTGTCTGGAATAAAAGTTTTTTATTTCTTTCTTTATTGTGCTATGCTATATGTTACTGAATGAGGAGACGAGCAGTTCTTTCGCCTGATGGTAAGCAATATGCATGCCCATAACAGTTGCAGCACCACCCACACATTTGTTCTGCAAAATCCTGCGCGGCACTGCGCTGCACTCGTCATGCTGAGATATAATTATCTCAGGATGACGATTATATCTCAGCATGACGAGTGCAGCGCAGTGCCCAGCTCTGCCCAGTAAATTTGCTGGCATTTCCGGTTTGAAGGGCATTGAAGGGGAGCAGGAATGCTAGCGAACTACTGCTTGGCGGCAGAATAACTGGCAAAGCGGTGGTACCTACCCAGACGGCCTCTCGCATACGACGCTACCTAGAAAAACATGGGCATAAGAAAATGTGTTGGTAGAACGTAATCTTATAGTCTACACCGCAAAAACAGGTTTCTATATGTATAGTAAGATATAACTGCTATCCTAAAAGTGGTTTTAAAAAAATATATTTTTGTTATGCTCTTATCAAATCGTTATCTAGAAACAATTCGTGCACCGGTAGCTTCACACGATAACAAGTAGCAAACAGTGGTATCAGTAGTCAAAATATAAAGTAGGTAGCTTTAAAGTTTGCTATTATCACGCTTAGCGCTATCGGAGCACGTGAGTAAACATTAAGCATGAACCATGGTCGAGTGTCAGCACTTAACGGCAATCGTTAAGCAAACACTCGATACCTAATGGGGGAGTGATACCTTTCTGTTTCGATAGATAAGATACAAAATACGTAAATAAGTATTTAATTCGCAATTTGCCTTGGGCTTGCTCATGTAATCAAACTGATAGTGACATGGGTAACATTTATAGGCGCGTACCTTGTCGATTCTGTATCGTCGTCGGTAACTCTTCCCGGGATTAATGAACTAATGACTAACCTAATCTATTAACTCTTGTCAACTGTTTTGCCTCAAAGGGCGTACACCAATTGGCATTCAAGCCATTCTAGAATCCGGCACAGCGCCGTCGAATTGCAGCTTTTCGCCGCCACATAATATCCACAATTGCATATTTAATTCACATAATATGGCCCATTGCTTCAACTATAGGGGTAGAATTAGAACGGCTCTAACCCCCAGTCACCGTCTCCCTGTGTAGACACGGACTCCCCAAGTCAAGTCAAGATGAACTAATGCATAAACTTATCTATTAACTCTTGTTTCTCTGATGAACTAATGACTAACCTAATCTTTTAACTATTGTCTCTGATGAACTAATGAGTGACCTAATCTATTAACTCTTGTCCCTCTGATGAACTAATGCCTAAACTAATCTATAACTCTTGTCTCTCTGATGAACTAAAGACTAACCTAATCTATTACTCTTGTCTTACTGATGAACTAATGACTAACCTTATCTATTAACTCTTGTCTCTCTACTGAATTAATAGTCAACGTAATCTATTAACTCTTGTTACTCTGATGAACTAAGGACTAACCTTATCTATTAACTCTTGTCTCTCTAATGAACTAATAGTCAACGTTAATCGATTAACTCTTGTCACTCTGATGAACTAAAGTCTAACCTAATCTATTAACTCTTGTTTCCCTGATGAACTAATGACTAACCTAATCTTGTGTATATTAAATCTTGTGTAACTAGGTTCTGTATTGTAACATTATCAGACTATTGCAAATACGTTTGCGTACGTAATTCGCATCTGAGTATAAAACAAACATACCTACTTGATTTAACAAATTTTCTAGGTATGCAATATATCACCGCAGCCAAGGTTTGAACTCCTACAGGAAACGCTCTTAACCAACTGACCAACTGCAGGTACCTACTTCGGTGGTCGAAATACCTACTTGCACCTTTTCTTTTACCGTCTTTGGGTGACGTGCCCGACATCATTGAGAATTTCACATATTTTTAAAACGACAGGTCTTAATTATGATTAGCATGCGTTATTGCTTAGAATAAAAAAAATCTCTAAATATAAATACCTAGTTAGAAAGAAAGAAAATAAAGAAAAACATTTATTTGACGACCACAAAATCATTCAACTAACAAAATAAATAAAGGAAACAGAAATATAAAAAGAAGAATAAATATATATAGAGTATAAAGAGACAGCTAAACTTAAATGACTACTATGTGGTGCCAAATGGGGTTTTCGCTCAGCACAAATGTCAAGTGTCTTTGCACTGATCCTATATAGAATCAGTGTGTCTTTGTCGTTATTTGACACACGACGCTGGTTTTCAGCAAAACCCCAAGGCGCGCGGGTATATTTGGCTTCAAATCTAAAATAGATAAAATATACACTATTATCAATATATATATGATAATATTATATGTAAGTATATTATACTTACATTCTTTGGGTAAGAAAAAACTCTTTACTTACGTACCTACCTATTTCAAAGCATTTATCGCCAATTAAAGTATTTCACGGTCGATGAGGTTACCTAAAGCCGCGAACGTAATCCACCTATTTAAATCACTAAACGAATTAATTAGCAATAAAACCTTCCTAATGACGCAATTATTCCGTCTTCGAAGAGTTAGGTAAATTCAATAAGGCTTGTACAAGTAGCTATACGACCCGTATCTATGGAAATTCGACTTACACATAAAACTATCTAGGTATCTACCTCTGGTCATGGTTCGTTACCCAATACCACCTAACCTTGGCGCTTTTTATGGTAAGGTAATGACGATGAGAATACTTACATATTTTATAACCCTTTTCAGGAATTTCCATTGTCCATAAAGTTGAAGGAAAACCCGAAGAAACGGGTCCAAGAAAATCAAAATTTTGTGAAACCCGCACCGGCCCAATGTAAGGGATTACTTACTGTGTAGCAAAAAAGCCTAAGTTCCAGTACTAGAAATTATTTACTTGACTACTACACTTGTAATAATAAAAAAACAGTTATTAAAATCAGTAAGGATTCACTCCATCACATCATAATTTCTTCGTAGAAGTGTTACTTATAGGTAGTTTCTATTAAGTTTCAAGTTTTCAACCAAAACTTCTTTTTTTTAATAGCTCCTGCATTTCAGTAATTTTTATTACATTTAATAAAGATTTATTAAATTAAAAATTATAATTGCAATATCAATATTATATTTTTAAAATAATGTATGTATGTACCTATTTAATTTTGAAATTTAATTTGACATTTTTACCAATAAATTGATTATTTTCATTATTATTCTGATTCTTATTCTAATTATTCTGTTTATTTAATTGACAGCGTCTGCGGTGTAGTGGTTGGGTTGGTTCAAATTTCATACATCACTGACATTGCGGTTTGATTCCCGCGACAAAACAAATGTTTATGCACAGAAAAAAAAGCGCACGCATTTGATTCGTGTCTGGGTGTTGTGAACTATAGTCCTGATAGTTCCTACAGATACAGGGAATCCACGGGCCAGGATCTATCAATGTGATCGTAAAATAAATAAATTATTATACAGCTTATCCTTAATTTTTTATAGATACATATTTTATATATACGTGTATATACATAAATACACACCACGTGCTTGTCAATATGTAAATATGTGTGACATTCAGTAATTTGCTGAATGTACAAAAGATAGACGTAAACAAGAGTTTTATTGAAAAGTATCAAAGTCCAAAGGTCTCTCGTTAGATTACTTTTCAATTTATACATGTAACAGGTAAACATGTTTTTTTGAGAAAACAGAAGGCTTTCTCAATATATAAATTTATTGATATGACTACGTAAAATTTAATGTGTTTATGTCTGACATCCGTTAGTAAATAAAATTTCTTAATAAATAACTCATAATTGCCTCTAAATAACTTAGAAAGAGAGTCAATGCCATTTCTACTAACCCAAAATACTTTATTATACCGTCAAAATGCTCTACTTCCAATCAACAAGAATAATTAAGAGCTAAGATGGATTACCTATCAATTATTGTCATTATGAATTGAAGTTATTACCTATCTTTCAAGTGTAATTAATAGGGACTGAGAATTAATGGACATTGTAATTTATACGTAGGTACCTAGATTGTTATTAATGTTAATGATTTTACTTTCTATGTTTATTGACAACTAGCAACCGCCTGCGACTTTGTTCGTGTCGATATGATAAAATATAGCCTATGTTAGTCAGGGATAGTGAAATTTTTTATTTGTGAAAGAATTTTCAAAATCGGATCAGCTGTTCTAGAGATTACCCCTACAAACATACATCGTACTTACAACTTTACCTCTTTATGGTATCTATTATGAGTATAAGTATAGATATAAATAATGTGACATTACCTACTACACTCGTGACCTCTTTACTGTCACATTATGGACTTTGTTCACACAAACACCGCGACTTGCCAGTACATGTCCGATAGCGATCAGTAGGACATATCTCTCCACTGATCAAAGACGCGCCGTCACAGACACTAATTCCTTTAATATTAACAATCGTGCAACAAGCGTACTTGACATTTCACAATCAGATCTTGTAAGTTTTAAATGTCGATCTTTTCGATCATACTTTCAACTTCTGTCCTCTTTACCGAAATATAATGTAACATATTGCTAATAGATTCGTTTTCCTCTTTCCAGATGGATAGCAGTTCAGAAGCGATGGAGTTACGGCGGGAGCTGGACGCGGTGAGAAACGCGCTGCAGCAGCAGTCCGAGTCGGTTCTCAAGCAGAGGCATCAGCTGGTCGAGGCAGGACAAGCGCTCACCGCCCGCGACAAACAACTTTCACACGAGAGGCGCCTGAGGCAAGACCAACTAGCACTCGTCCTCCGCTCTCTCGTGCTACTCGAGTCACGCTTGACGAGAGAGAAGAAGCAAATAAGCGTCGCGCTAAAGCAAAAAGAAGAAATCATCAAATCCCTCCAAGAGGAAATGACAAAGCTCAAATCCCGAGCTTCTTACTGCAGCAACTGCCAGCAACTAATCGGATTCACAAGCGAGCAGACTAACATCGAAACCGATCCAGAATTCCAGAGCCTGGAAAGCACAGACTCTAGATTCCAGAATGCTTTCGTGAGGAGCTGCAGCTATCGTGAAAGAAACTCTCCACCGGTTTTCCAAAAAAATACTAGGCTAAGTAAGAGCTTCCAGTTGCCTAAGAACGAAATTATCTACGGTAACACCAGTTCCAGTGAAGAAGGAAACAATGCAAGTGTAGGCAGCAAAGGCACGTTCATAAAGAACAAGCAAGCCTTCGTTAGACGAGATGTGTTCAGAAGATCGAGAAAGTATTCGGGTAGGAAAAACAACAGCAAATATCTTGATAATGTCCAGAAAGGTTATAACAATACAGCCAACAATAGCAGTAGCGCTGAAGAATGCATTGGCATGAGCTATCAAGTCAACGATGACAATGACATTACTGCTAATCAGATAGCTAACGACATCAGGCGAGCTTCTCAGAAAATTGATCAGCTTATCGGTGAGGCTGCCAAAAAGGAGCAAGAATGCGCTACAAGTGACACTGATAAAACCTACTCCACGAAAATGGAGAGACTGCACGGTATAAGAAGGCAGGCGTCCGATGAAATCAAAGCGAACAGACAACTTTTCCTTAATAATGTTCTCAGCGATGATAACAACGAAAAGCCTTGGTACTGTAACGTGAGTGACCAAGAACAAGAAACGGACTGCCTGAACCAACGAGGGTCATTGAAACCGAAATCTAAGTCGGCCGATGACCTCTTGGCGGCCGGATTTGCAAGTGGCATACTTACTGCTGAAATAGTGTCAGCTAAAAACGAAGTTTTATGCAATAGAATACTAAATAACAACAACAATGCATTCGACTCAGGTTTCGACGAAAAAAACAATAGCATCGAAACTTCTTTAAGCAAGCAAGTGGCCACGGCCGATGTGAACGAGAACTGGTATGCCAGCACCAGCGACGCGGAAGAAAGTCCCACCAATGAAATATATAAAAATAACCCAGTTCTGGAATGCGTCAACCAGATCCTGCTGCAAAATTCACTAGATGATAGCAGCAATGACAATTCAAAATCAAGCGAGGCTCCCAGTCCTAAAGCGTCAACAAAACGCGTTCAGTTCTCTACTTTGAACAGCATCTCGTATGAAGACAAGGTGAGAATACCCAGCGCCAGCCATACTTTACCTCGCTCGGACAAGCGAGCTAATAAAATCGTTAAGTTCAGTCTAGAGACTGCCTCAGAGCACAGCTATGAAGTGCCAAACACGGCACAAGGCTTCCAGTATGAAATACAAAGCATATACAGCAACGAATATGAACCAATCATCACTAAATCAAACGATTCTAAGCCTGTGCCAGTGCCGCGTTTAGCACAAACTATTGATAAGCCTATGGTGCCAAAAATAAAAGGTTCTATAGTAAAAAATATCGCTGCCAATATCGAAAATCGTAACAACAGTATAAACAGTATGACAGAGAGAAAGATCGATAACGATCTCGGACCGATGAAGATTTTCAACAAGAGGAAAGTGCCCCGAACTCCTCCTGCTCTGCCGCCCAAACCAAAGAACCTCTCAGCTAAATGGAAAGCTGAAAACGCTGTCAAACAACTTACAGAATCGTTAGACTCTGAAGCCGTTGCGGCTAATCAACGGGTTGCAGAAGTTAAGATGAGAAAAGCGGGACAAGTAGCAACAGTAAGCAGCGTGGAACCGGACTACTGCTCCATTTCAGAGATAAATGTTCCAGTAGTCAGCACTGGTAAACGGGAGTTGCTACTTACTCAGCCGACGGTCGAGATCCACAGCGAACAGTACCCAATGCACGCCGTGGCTCAGAGGAACAGCGTGGCCAAAGTCGTGTCTTTGCCGAGGATACAGAACAAAATCTGCGATAAAGACATCCCTAAGCTTCCACAAGTTACGGAGATCATCATCCCTGACGAAGACGACAAGCCCAGCGAGGAGCAAACTCGTTCATTTCCACAAAGCACTGACAGTTACTTGGCTAACTTCACCATGCACACTCTGCAACCGAAACTTGACTCTCGTGCTTCAATCCAAATGGGTAACACGGTGTCTTCTATCCTATCAGAGATCAACAAAGGAGGAAAGAGAGGCGGCAAGCAGATCAACCTAACAGAGCTGGATAATCAGTTCAATCACGGAGACAGAGCTCAGTCTAATGCAGAATTGCACAAAGCTGAATATTTCGATGACATGGACAAGTTTGATTTGTCTCAGAATTTTGAAGAGTTTAAGATTGATGATGAACTCGGCAGCATCGTGGCGGAGGAATACCGCATCAGCTCCGGCAGCAGTGACGGGTCCGTGTCCGATGTCGTCACCGAGCACATCATCGCCAATGTACCTGATAAAGACAATCAGCATAATGCAAAAAGCAACGACAATGTGAAAAGTGAAACGGTTCTCGAAAACGAGAACGCCTTGAGCAAAGGCCTGTCCAAAAACGCTAAGTTGTCTAATAAGCCTGATCTCTTATCTAATATAGAGAATTTAGAGACTGAATCTGTAAGGAATTCTGATATTGAGTCTAGCAACTCATCTGGGAGCAACAGCGGATCGTACAACACTGTGAAATGCGAGCCCAGAATGGTTCAGAATGTAGAGAGACCGCTTAAGGCTAAAGGGTCCTTTGATTTCTTCCTAGAGACGTCTGGTCTTAGTTCTAAGTCTATATTCGCGCCTAGCAAGAGCTATCTTGGCATGAGACCGCCCAGTGCCAACCACAAGAGCGTTTTGAAGCCTAAAGACATCAAGATGCGTGTGAAGAATCCTCTAGCAACGAACAAAATCAACGAAAAACCAATGACGACTGCTATAAAATATTTCGAACCTTATGTTTAACTTTAATTAGCGTGTAATTGTGTTTTATGTTAATTGTATTCTTACGTTAAATCTATTTATTGTATAAAACGAACTTGCCTGCATAATATTTTATTATGAACTACTATTATATTTATGTTATTGTAAATAGTTATGTTAATTATACCTAGTTATTTTTTTAATTAAATTAACTTTAAATATTTAACATTTTTAACGTTGTTTTATTGAGGTTAGCCCTGAGAGATAAGAAAACATATTTTAAATTGATAGAAGTTTAATTAAAGATAAAATAGGTAACAAATTAAAAACAAGTTAAATAGTAAAGATACATAAGGTAGAGAAATATTAGGAAAAAATTAGAATCTTAATTTATACAAATACCTAGAAACTTAATATTAACATACTCATTTAAATTAGAATTATTTTACAATAAATAAATAATATCTACAATAATTCTTAACTTACGCTTATACAATATCTTAAAACTTAGCATACCGAATACGCAGTTATTTAGCTGATCCTAGCACCAATCTTTTTGCTAACACTTTCAAGATAAGACTTCGTACTGCTTTTCAAAATCTTAAAGATCCTATTCACTGGTCTTTTCTCTTCCAACCCTGAATCCAAAGTCGTCGTGCTTCCAATGTCAGCGCCAGCACATCCAAACTCTTCGACTATATCAGTCACTGTCCTACAATCTTCATCTAAACCGGAATCCATTGACGTGGCTTCCACTTCATTCAAATTCGGAATCCTCGAAGACGATATATCAGCAAAAGAGTCGTTGGTCTTCACATTTTCCTTTCTCCGCCTTCCTTGAACGCGAGAATATGGCTTAGGCCGGTACCTTTTCTTCAAGTATTCTTCCGAAGAGAACGTAGTCGCTGGTCTATCGACCATAGCCGGAAGACAAGGCAGCGCCATTGACTCGTCAGAGTTATCCAAGTCGATGGCTGGTCCCCATTTCCTGTCCAATGCACGGAAAGCCACTGTGAGGTGCAAATGCAGTTCCATGGTCAAATTGATTTATCAAATTAATAAAACTAAATTTTATAACTTATTTTGAAGATTGATTGAAGAGAGTGACGAAATTAATAATACTTTTATAGCAGCGAGATGTCTCTAAGGTAAAAATATTTTAATTTATGAAGCGTTTTTGATTGTTCGTCCTTTTTAAATGGCTGTAACGACTCCCACCATACAGGGTCATAAGAACGTTAATTGGTATAATAAGAAGGTAATTGAAATTAATTAAGGACCCTTAATAAGTCGACGTATCAATTAGGGAAAAGACAGGTGGTCAATTAAATAATGGTCTATTTAATTAGATAATCGTTAAATTAATTTATTAAATGAAGTATGAAAGTGTTAATTGAAGTTTTGGTGGTCAATAATAATTAAATACATGGAATTGATGAGGTGTTAATAACGTGTGAACTAGTTCGATTTTAGGAGCAATTAATTCGTAAATGAGGCGTCAAAGATATTTTACCATAGTATTTTAAATCTGTGATTTTACTTCCCAAGAAGTTTTGCCAACTTATTAGTTATCCAGCTAACAAATTGACGTTAGAAAAGTATGAACGTGCCGCGGCGCCTACGCTGGTTCCACAAATTTTAAACATCTTTTGTCATCAATATTGTTATTGAATTATCTTACAACAATTGTTCTATCTCCGATGTATCCAAGCTGGGTTTTGACAGCCTCTGTGGTGTAGTGGTTGGGCAGGTTGTTCCAAATGTCATACGCTACTGAGGTTGCGGGTTCGTTCCTAGATATAGGGAATCCTAGTTAGAGGCCAGACTCTATGTATGTAATCGTTTAAAAAAAGATTTATTTATTAATTATTTTAGTAAAAAATCTTGGGATATTTTGACCTAATATCGTTTATAATTCGATCTCTACTAATAAATCGTATGTTTCTTATTGCTCTGAGAAATATTATAGCGAAGTACAATACAAAAACTCTTTATACCAGTAACATAAAAAAACTATTACAGATATAAGCTAAATGTTGTTTAGATAATATTTCTTTTTAGTAACTTAGTCCATGGTAGGCAGGCAACTATCACAGCATCTAAACTAACAACTAACTATCTAATAACATTATGGAACGCAATAAATGATTGATTGATTGATTGATTTAAACTTGTCTTCTTACTTACTAAGTCAAAATAAATATCATAATCAAAAATCCATTATAGTTTGTACAAATATAACATAATTTTATTGTCTTAAAATAATTTATATAGTTACTAATAATAATTGTACATACATACAATCATATTTTCATTGTTTTATTAATTTTCTTAGGCCTTTTTTCTTGAACTTTCTTTTTTAATCTTTTTTCTGCACCTGAAAGTATAAAAAAGGAAATTTTAGTAGGTATATATATCTGGGTTTAAACACATTCATACAATTTCCACATTTGTACAAATCTATTGTCAAAGCAAGTTTGTGCAAATTTTCATACATCATCAGCACATTTTAATATCAGGCACTAGCAACCGACCGCGACATCGTTCACGTCGCTATAATAAAATATGCTTATGTTACTCAGGGACAGAGTAGCAGTACCAGTACCAGTGAAAGATTTTGAATTAAAATAATGCTGTATCTAATAAAACAGTGAATAGTCTTTTTTTGTTTCTAATAAGTCATGAATGAGATTCATGGCTGATTCTCAGATAATGAGGCTCTGTGATGTAGTGGTTGGACAGGTTGACTAAAAACCCCTTCCACCTTTGAGGTTTCGGGTTCAATTCCTGCGACGTGACAAATGTTTGTGCACAGCAAAAAAATTAGTGCAGTCATTTGTTTCATGTCTGGGTGTTGTGGGATCGGTCCTCGTAGCTACTGGTTCCTTAAATTCAGGGAATCCTAGTTAGGGGCCAGGATCTATGTTTATGATTGTTAGGTGTATTTATTCTGCAAAAAAATATCATGTTCTTTACCTTCCCATAGCTGTCCAAGAAATGTCCAACATCATTCTTCTTGTTTACTCCTTTCTGTTTCTTTTTACCAGATTTTTGCATGACACTCTTTGAAATCATCTGCTGTTTGTCCACTTGCTCTTGCTGCCTCTCTTCTTTTCTCTTCTGCATCAGCTCTTTGTAGTTAATGTAAGGTTTTTTTGGTGGTTTTGCACCTGGAAAGTTTATTAACTGAAGTTTCAGAAAGTGTAAATGGGACTCTGAGATCCATGAAGGCTGATAAGGCATATTAAGATGAAAAATGAAATCTATAGGGACTTGACAAAACACCAGGGTGGAGGCGATGTGTGACCAGAATGCTGGCTCATATTTGGGTCAAAAAATCAGCATTGCCATTCAGCATGGCAATGCAGCCAGCATTCTGGGCACTTTGCCCTCCACCACAGGCCTTTTAGAATAATTTTGATGTATTTTGTATGTATATTTAGGTAACTTTAGAATTAGAAATTTATGTCTGTACCACTCAGTCTGCTCTGAGAGGACAGTAAACACATGGCAAAAAAAATTGTCAATGCATTTTTAGCACAAATACATAATAAAAAGTTGGTATAATGCATGAGAAATGTGTAAGTCAGCAGCTCTTAGTGATATTTAAAAAAATGCCTTAGTAGTAATATGAGAATAGTATGTGGGCTGCATTATTTTTATATTTTTGTAAATTTGTAACCTCATTTATTGTTTTTAAAATGTAGCTGTTCGCTGTCCCTAATAAAAAAGTTAAAAAAAATATAGAAATGTGTCAACACGTCGAAGCGTATGTTAGATGCGCAGATGGCAAAACTAACTACACCTACTGAGTCCTCTAACTAGTTCCGTCTACGGACAGCTAGGCGATCATCACGAGCCGGCGCCAAACGATTCAGTTCTGGAACATTTTCACCAAATCGCCCTAGTTCATATATAAACAAATAAAATATACCTAAACTAACTGCTAAGGCTATTTTAGCCTCTTCCTTCTTCGTGGCATCAAAGCCAGACATGCCGAACCTCACAACCTCGTGCCGTACTGTCTTCAGATCCAACTCTTTCTTAGAATATCTGGGTAATTCTGTATTTTTTATATCAACGTCTTCTGCTATCTGCTTCTTTTTAGGTTTGTGGGCTTCATACTTTACGAATTGAAAGTTATTCTCAGCATTTTTTAAAGCGAGTGCTGCTTTTGTCTTTATTATTGACATCTTGACAGTTTAAAGTTTTCAATGGAATATGGATAACTTTAATAACTTCCTAGATAAAAATGGATAATTTTACGAAATTATGTTTTCAATAAATAAACATAACCTCAAACCCCGTCAGCGTTGACAAAAGTGACAGACAATTGAATATTGAAATAACGACACTGACACTATACTTCAGTTGACACTGCTAGTGACAACAAGGAAAAATAATGAAATTATTGAGGTTTACAGTTTTTACATTACAGCGGTTTGATGTAGCGATGGGCGTTGAATCAACGAACTAGTTAAAAAAACCGTCCATCGACTGTCAACGATTCAACTGTTAACCGTCCACAGATTAACCAGTTGAATTCAACGACTAAAACGTACGTAGAAAGAAACATACCAGTTGACGTTAACGAACGAACGCGGGACAGTTGTCAACTTCTATCTTCTATTCGTTGTTAGACGGATAAATTCGATAGTAGAAGGAAACATTCCTATCTGCATGCAACGGATTGACACGTACATTTTGTGACATTTTACAACGTTTGTCGTTCGGTAGAAATAGTGGCATAAATGACGGGTCGCTTGTAAAATAATTTGAACTCTAAGTAGTGCAAACAAGAGTTAATTAAATGCACATGCGCACGGAAAGACGTTTGAAATTTATTAGCGTTAAAAGTTTTATTGTGTTATGTTGATGTTACGTGGGAATAGGATGGCACGATGTCAGTATTATCTTAAAGTGATAAGAGTAAGCAAGATGCAGAAAGCGCGCCAGATTGTCTGACTGGACGTTGCCAAATAAACAGGTTTATACTTGTTTTCTCTAACTTCTTCTTCTTCTAGTCTTTCCTTAGCCTGGAAAAGTATGAAGGGAAGGTCAGCTATAAACCTATGTATTTGTATATTTTACTGGTAGTAGGTTTCTCGTATGCGAGAGGCCGTCTGGGTGGGTACCACCGCTTTGCCAGTTATTCAGACGCCAAGCGGTAGCGTGCAAGCATTACTGTGTAAGTACTACATTCGATACTACGACTTATATAATGATGTTACGCATAGCTCTGCAACAGACAGAAGCATTTAGAGTTCTTCGAAAATTACATCATTGTGTAACCCGTAAACATAAACTGTAGGTAAACACATTGTGTACAGCGCCATTTGGATTAGGTTGTCTGCAAAATCGAATATGGTTAGTCCGACCGTAGACTATAGTTAAAGCTTTAACTAGTTAACAAATTCAACTAGAATATGGTTAGTTCGACCGTAGACTATAGTTATGGATTTAACTAGTTAACAAATTCAACTAGTTAATCGACTAGTTGACGGAGGTTGATTAAACGGTCTAGTTTCGTTAACGAAAAATACGTCAACGACCCATCGCTAGTTTGATGGTCATCGTCATCAAAAGTTAAGATGTACATCAGCAGAACCTGAGCACAAAATAAGTATATAATTTTGCAGTGTAGCAGGGTCGTTGTATGTATTGTGTAGAGATCGTATCGTGGTGTAGTCACTGGCACTCGCTCGCTGGTTTGTTATTATCAAATGAAATCTAACCTATACAAAAAAATCAAATACATAGTAAGTATAAATGTCAAAATAAGCCATCTGTTCTTCTGTCATTCATTCTGTCAAATCTGTCAACACTCAAGTCGAAAAAGCGAAGAAAATAGATTCAAGAAAATACCGTAAAAACAACGATAAAAAGATAAAAAAAAACTATACAAAACGAAGAAGAATACGGAAATCGTTTCAGCAGAGGAAGAATTTCAAAACCTAATTTCAGCTTCACGAGTTTCACACAATGCAAGAAAAACATCGACTCAAAATTTAACCACAAAAATCGCTGCTTGCAAAATGATCTATTAATAGTGCGCTTTTTGTTTGTTTTTCGTTACGGCAGCGGTCGCGTCCTCACTAAAAATAATGTAACCGATATTTGAGTTGTTAAATTTAGAACGGCAGGTAGCGATGCCAATGTAATATTAGTCTTTCGCTAGCTGGTAATTTTCTACATTCCTCAATCTGTAGGCTTCGGAGTCGTACGCTGTAGGCTTTTATGAAAATCTTAGGATATATTAAAATTTAGGAAACCTAACCTAACTTTAACTTAGACATGAAAAATAAGTATAGAAACACTGATTCTTCAATAAAAGCGGGTGATTTAATATTAACGGAGCAGCCGTTTGCATTTGTCTTGTCGTCCAAAGAACAGGGGAGCCGATGTGATAATTGTTTGCAAAAGTAAGTGGAACTTACATTCATTTATTTTTTAGTTGATTTAGTGCAGTTTTTATCTATGAATATCATATAACAATCAATTGAATAAGTAAACACCCTTGTAAATTTTTTCTGTTCTCTAAAATTACTGGCTCTGTTGCTACTGGACTGAGACGGCCCAAAACAGCAAATTAAAACAGTAATTTTAGTGGTCTTCTTCTTCAAGGGTCTGCATTGGGAAGTAACTCACATTTAGGGGATTTATAAAATTGAAAAGAAACGAATGTTCTGTGTTGTTTGAAAGTCTATGATGATTAACTTTTATGGGGTTTATGATAAGTGTTCAGCTACTTTTGTAGCTGACTGTACCTAAAGGCGTACATGAAATGGGCTTACAACTTACAATATTTGGTGAGAGTTTACACAGTAGATCTTATGGAGTCTTATACTGACTATAAAACTAGTAAGAATCCTAATAATAATTGAAAGTTGAAACCTGTAAATGAATAATTTGTATCATATTATTATGAAGAGTATATTCCCTAAGGAACAATTTTACTGGGATGATGAATGTTCTATGTGCTAATTCAGTGGATCATCTATTCTTGTTTCAAAATCTATATGCCTAAGTGTATTATGATTTAGTAATTTAAACATCCAAACCTTTCATTTATGCTATCAAGTAGAATATCTGTCGAGATAAATTTATAATGTGATTTTTTGTTTCAATTCCAGAGGAAAAGTGCTAAAGTGCTCCGGTTGCCAATATGTGCACTACTGCGGAAGACTGTGCCAAAAAGATGCTTGGAGTGAACATAAGGTAAACAAAAATTATTGTCTATGTACCTATAAGTTATTTTCCAAAGTTAAATACCTGACAAACCTGCATCAGCTGATTCCTTCATCCCCATTCCATCTTAGGACCACCAGGCGTGGAGAATCACTTCACCCTTATGTTGTGCACATACCACCAGTCCGCACAAAGTGCTTCACTGGCTCTTTTATTGTAAGGAGTGGAATTTTTTACCAGAATACTTATTTCCTTCCAATTACAACCTGGGTCTCTTTAAGACAAGATTGAACAGGCACCTCATGGGCAAACATGCTCCACCTTAGACCGCAACTACGCTTACCATCAGGCGAGTTGTTGTCAAACGTGAGCCCATTTAAACATAAAAAAAGCTTAATAATAGTAATAATTTGAAAGTAATTCACTTTACGATCATTGCCCCGATAAGTAGTTGTTTTAGTGAACAACCTTATAATGAAGCGCCTTGACCAACATCTCAAGAGACTTTCCCTAGACCGTTGAATCAAAGGTCAAATGCAGACGACAGTACTCCATGATACGGCACATATTGTTTCTATCTGCAGCCCCATTCACCAGTTGTTTGGATCCAGCCCCGCTTAAGTTTTATAATAATTTTGTATATTTTTATAGAAGTACTAGCAACCGCCCGCGACTCTCTTCAAGTCGACTCAATACAATATAGACTCAGGAGTAGTGTAGCTTTCTATCAGTGAAATAATTTTTAGAATCGGATCAGTAGTTCCAGATATTATCTCCTACAATCTTAGATACAATTTTACCTCTTTATAATGTTAAGTATCGTCATCAACCCATTGCGTTCCCACTGCTGGGACACAGGCCATCTCTCATAGAGAGAGTAGTGGCCATAATCCACTCCACCCCCTGTCCCAGTACGGGTTGGTGGATGTCACATGTCCTTGAATTTTTGTGATGAATTCTTGGACATACCGGTTTCATCACGATGTTTTCCTTCACCATTTTTAGAACGAGTGTTAAATCCGCACATAACTTAAGAAAGTCAGTGGTGCAGGGCCCGCGGGATTCGAACACGGGTGCATCGGATCGAAAATCGCACGTGCACCCATTGAGCCACACTCGCTTAATAAATTGTAAAAAACAAAACCTAAAAAAAATAGTAAATAAGTGTTACATAATAATTTATTTAAAATAATAAAATATCTTGCTCATTAGGAGTCTTTTAATTTAATTGTGATGGACACTAGGAAACAATTCTCACTACATTACATGAAATTTGGCAAGTTCTTATCTTCTGAATTTATATTTGACATACAAATAACAAGATCATTTTCCGTAATTTGTTGCAGTCAGCTGATGAAATTATAGGTACTTAAATCCGTTTGAAAAATAACATGTACTTACGCCAAAAATGAGTGGGTGATATGCGTACGATTTATATGTTTGACGAGTAATGGAGCGGAACTGCAGAGCAAAACAAAATTGTGTTTCTTTTGAAGTGTTGGATGATCGTCCCTTCTATTGCTCGAAACTTGGCATTGCCTATTCCGAGCGATAACTTAAGCCTTATGAGCCAAACCAACCGAGTTCCCGAGAATCTCAACACGGCCCTGCACCAATGAATTATAGTTGAGTGGATTTACAAGCCTTCAAGCGACCTAGCCATGTTTCGGTTATGTTCGTTGTAGTACCATCAGGCAGACGGGTCTCAACTGCAGTCCTCCTATAGATATTTATGCTCTATCATCTGCCACATGGTCGTTTAACATCTGGTGAGAGAGTGGCCGACCATAACTGCATAACTGCGATAAAAAAGGAGCGACCTAGTTATATTTCGGGTTATGTTCGTTGTAGTACCATCAGGCAGACGGGTCTCAACAGCAGTCCTCCTATAGATCTTTATGCTCTATCATCAGCCACATGGTCGTTTAACATCTAGCGAG
Organism: Petrophora chlorosata; assembly: GCA_951640565.1. Taxonomy (NCBI): domain Eukaryota; kingdom Metazoa; phylum Arthropoda; class Insecta; order Lepidoptera; family Geometridae; genus Petrophora; species Petrophora chlorosata. The sequence continues at coordinate 3,564,037 of OX621189.1, read as the reverse complement.
AGAGTGGCCACCCATAAATGCATAACTTCGATAATAAAAGAAGTTTATATAATCCCTGACGACACAGTTCATGTGGGTCAAATAGTGTTGAATGGAGCTCTGTCAGTCTTCACACACCTGTCTGAAACTAGATAGTTGAGCCAGGAGTGTGACCCTTACCGCGTGCGTCGCATTACAAACATGCTACACATGCCTGACTGCCTAGCCAAACTTCCTGACCTGTCTGAAGTAGTAATACATTATTGGGCTGCAGACATACGAGCAGTTTGAGTACATGAATAACCTGTTCCATTTCTGCACGTTACACTTCGTCATTGTCAGACCGCAGTCTGAGTTCTGACACAAATAAATCTGAAGATGTGTCAGAGTGCTTAGAGTATGTGTCCTACCGTGCGCCTAGCAGAGAATGCAGAGGGGAAAAAAAAGCTACTGAACCCTATATTCTTACCCTTTTTTGACTGCACTGTACACGGCAGCGATCTCCATACACACGCTGTGACTGTTTGTTTTTTTTTTCTGTCCTGCTGCACATGTGTATGTGCATTGTTTGTTGTGTGCTGTTTTGTCAAAAATAAATTGTTTCTTTCTTTCTTTCTTTCTTTCTTTCTTTCTTTCTTATATTCGACGCTTTCGCACACTGATATTTCCCTGCCTAAACATCTGAAACTTGTATGTCAACATACGGGATTACAAAAAACTTTATTAACCAGCCTTGCATGAATTATTATTTAACTAAAAATTGCTTTTACCAAAGCAACCTAAAAGTATTTCTTGTTTTTAATTCTGTTATCTTTTCTCAAACGATCGAGGAAAGTTTGGGAACTTTATATACCGAGGCGCATTATCAATAGTATTAGATTATATAGCGGGTGTGGCTCAGTGGGAACTCGTGCGACCTACGATCCGAAGCACTGGAGTTGGAATCCCGGTGGCCTTGCACTATTGACTTTCTTATGTTATGTGCGGATTTAACGCTCGCTCTCAAAACGGGGATGGAAAACGTCGTGAGGAAACCGGCATGTTCAAGAATTAATCACAAAAAATCACGGATATGTGACATCCACCAACCCGCACTGGGTCATCGTGATGCATCATGGCGTATACTTTATCTATGAGAGAAGGCCCGTCGAAGGCCGTGGCCTGCTGGGAAGCAGTGGAAACGTAATGGGCTGATGATAATTATCGATAGTCGATTAGTGATCTTCAGTAATCTTGTCTTGTTCAAGTGGTAGATAGATAGATAACACTTTATTGCACTTAAAAAAAGAAAACAGAATTATAGTTGGTAATACATAATTAATAAGTACAATAGGCGGTCTTATCGCTAAGCAGCGATCTCTTCCAGACAACCATAGGGTAAGGAAAACTACATTTTAAAGAGGATAGTGTGCAGTAGATAATAAGTAGGACGAATGAAATGATTAGTACTACTATTATGAGTAGTACTACATTTAAGTACACTTCTCTTCCTATCAGGATAGGAAGGAGCCGAAAGATGTATAATGAACAGTGGAATAATAAAACTTACTGAAATTAGTTTAAAAACCTGGTGGTTTAAGGTCTATCTAAAACCACAAGGTTTAAGCACATGACTAGTTGACGCCATAGAATTAAGACGTACGAAGTACCTCCTTATTCCTCTCCTTATACCTTCTCCAAAGATGCTTGGAACATTCCACTTCTGCAAAGCAGCCAACTGGTACGTAAGAAAAATACATTGTAGAAACACAAAAACTTGTAACAAAATCTCTGAAAAAAATGCCCCTCAGTTTCTTGCCGTATCTTCTGAGTAGTGGTTCTTTTTCCGATACGGTGGTAGAGTCTTGTGATAATTTGACGTTCGTAAGTGCGTATGTGATTCCAAACATTTATAAAGAGATTTTGAGTTGAGTTGAGTTGAGATTCTATAAAAATCAGTGCTAAGGTACTTTAAAACACCTTAGCGTATGCTGAGTCGGAACCTTTTCATGACATCGCGTAACATTTCGCTGTGTTGTATTTATTGTTTTTGCTTTGATCTTATTTTGTGTGTGATGTGTGATGTCTTGAATAAATGTATTTTCTTTATTTCTATGGTTGACGCTGGCTCTTGGCAGGTTCAATGACACATTTAATGCTCTAGGTGCATAATCATTCAACACAGTCACAGGTGATCATCTCAGTGTTGTAATCTAACACATACCAGACGCATCGCGTGGCCGCTTGCCATTTCCTACCTAAAGTGATTTATAACGATTGGCTTGCTAGTCTGTTCAACTCGCAGTCGCATTTATTTCGGGATACTAATAGCTCTTTATATCCGGTAGCTTTTTATGTTATGATAAATGAATTTGGAATGATAAATTAATTATTAAAGACGTTTGAAAGCAAAACCATTTAATTATACATCGTAATTCTAGTTTGGTAAGGAAATGTAGACATGAGTTCTGCCTGATACATAGTAATTTAAACTTATTTTCAAGCTTACAGAAGTTGTAATAAAAGCTTTTAACTCTTATTTGAGTTGATTCAAATATACGATCTGAGTGTGCGCGCACTATTATTTGTTAACTTTACTGTTCGCTGGCATTGGCACAGAATTATAACAACAAACTATTGTTTCCGTTGCTGAGCAAACTAGGTCTGACTACAAAAACAACAACAGCGTCTGTGGTGTAGTGGTTTGGCAGGTCGGCCTGGAATCTGCTTCGATTCAAATCGATTCCTTCTACGGGAAAAATGTTTGGGCAGGAAAAACAGCGCAAGCCGAGATACAGGGAATCTTAGTTTGGCGACAGGGTTTATGTATGTGATTGTGATGACCATTGGGTGTTATTTCTTTTATCATGGCTGCACTTTTTCTCTGTAAAATTGATTATGGAATTATGGAAAAAGCAAATGATGAACCTACTTATAGGTTCTCATCCTCCTGAAAGTTTGTCGATCACGTTTTATTGATCACATATATATATTTTAATATTTAGAGCGAATGTGGCTTAGCGAGAACTCGTGCGACTCTCGATCCGACACACCGGAGTTCGAATCTCGCTAGTTATGTGCAGATTTTACTAAAATCACACTAAAATCGTTGGATGAAAACATCCAGTGAAAATCGGCATGTCCAAAAATCACAAAATTCAGTATGTTACATCCACCTACCAGCACCAGGGCCAGCGTGGTGGATTTTGGCCCAGACTCTATGAGTGAAGGCCCTTGTTCCGGCAGTGGGAATGTAATGGGCTGATGACGATGAGATATTATTTCCACCTTTTAGTGGGAGTGCGCGAATTTAGTCAGCCGATCACGTTTCATTATTATCTCAAATATTTTTTATTCTACCTTCCAGTGGGAGTGCGCGAATTTCAAACGCGTGGCGCCAAAAGTGGTGCCTGACGCGGCAAGAATGCTGGCCAAGATTATAAACCGGCTGAATCGCGGAGACGGTCATTCCTACCGGGCTTTCTACTCTGGCACCTCGTTCCGGATGTGGAAGGATTTGATGTCACGTAAGAAAATTAAGATAAATTTATAGGTACCTATACTACTTTACATTATCGCATGATAAATTCGAGTCATTGTTGAAAACTAAAGCATTTGGCAAGTTTAGGCTATTTAACTGATGTTAAGCAACGATGTGACCGAAAATAGAGCATCCAACTATTATAAATGCGATAGTTTGTGCAGATGGATGTATGGATGTTTGTTATTCAATCACGCAAAAACGACTGAAAGGATTTTGACGAAATTTGGTATGTTGATCGACCTGTTGTAATATTAGTTGACCTGAAGTCCTGGAAAAAGACAGGATAGTTTTTATCCCGAAAAATTGCAGGTTAAGGAGGAGCAACTAACTAGTTTAGATCTAATGGCAGACGACAGTCGAGCTAAAATCTATCTTCCATGACTCTCTCGATCAGATGTTCCAATTGCCCGAGGCCGTTATGAAGTCATACATAAGGTGCGCATTTTATGTAAGATAGACGAAGAAGGTGCCCTTTATAGCAAGCGCTGCGTTTGCCTATGAAGTTGCAATACTATCCAGAACCAGAGTAGAGACTTACGTGGTACTGCACTGCGCTCATCACCTCGAGACCAGATTTCAAGTTTCAAATGCCTAGCATCGATGGTGACAGCGTAGCTCGCCTAGCTGTTCGTAATAGATCTTCTAAGTTAAGCAACGCTCGCAGCGGTCACAACTTGGATGGGTGTGGTATTTACATCTGAGCGCTGCTGTGCTTCGGAGGGCACGTTAAGCCAGCGGTCCTGGTTGTTGTTGTAGGACAACAATCGTAAGGCCATGTCGGAGGCCTTCGGGCGGTCTAAAAACTCCTACACCAGGGTTTGCCACACACCCACACGAGACAAGACGAAGAAGTTCTGGGTGGTGCTATTATTGTTATGGGCTGGCATATTGCTTACCATCAGACAAACGACCAGCTCGTCTCGTCACTCAGTTACACAAAAAAAAAGAATAGTGCCATTCAAACCGGAATACAGTATCATATCATCATATTCATCTCGTCATTTCCAGACTATTCCGACCTGAAGACGGATAACAAGAGGATGGAACATTTCACGTCGCTCTGTGGAGTGCTATACGAGTTCCTAAAAGACATATCCCTGCCGAACACCGTGGAGTTGATGGGCTTGTATGGGAGGGTAAGTTTGTAATTAGAATCCCAACGAAAACACACAGATCTTGTCCTTTAACTAGGATCTCTGGTTCTAGGGATAAGGAAAGAGTAAGGGGGCCCGATACGCAGTTACTTCTGCAATGTTATGTTCCCGCATCCCTTCATTAGCAAGAAAAGAGCTCTGATGATCTTCAAACGGCTGACCAGATTTTTTTGAATCATAGCTAAAAACAATGAACAAACAATGAATGTTCGGTGAATCATCAGGAAGACGGGTCTGAGCAGCCGCTCAACTGCCGTCTCTCTCTAGATCTATGTGCTTCATCTTAGGTGACATCAGGCGAGATAGTGGCCAAACATTGATCTATTAAGCGTTAAAAAATCCCGATCAAGTTACCTTTCAAACAAAATAAGCTAAATCAAAATCAGTTCATCCGTTTGAGAGTTTCGATGCCACAGGCAGACACAGATACACACCTTAAACCTTATAACATTCGATTGCGTCGGGGTTAAAAAATAGACTGTTGACAAGAAATCATAGAAGACAAAAATAGTTCAAGTTCAAAAGTTCTTTATTCAGTTTTGGCATCACAGACGCACTTATGAACGTCAATTATTACAATGACTACCACCGTATCGGAAAAAGAACCTCCGGAGATACGCAAAGAAACTGAGGGGCATTTTAATAACCGACTTCAAAAATAAATTAATTAAAAAAGAAAACTAAACCGACTTCAAAACCACAAATAGGCACTCAAAAGTGAAGACTTCTAATATATGAGTGGGTAGCGCTTATGATAATTATATTAATTTATTTTTCACGGTTTTGAAGTCGGTTTAGTTTTTTTTTAAAATAATTTATTTTACCCTTTTTAGTGCAAAACAAGTTTTAATTAAATTAATTTAAAAAGTTTTTAAAGACAAGCATTTATGATCTAGCAGCCACATCATGACGAAGTTTAAAACGGGCTATCACAATTAAATTTATGTACAAAAAAAAATCATGACTGTCCTATTCTCTGTTGAGGAGTTCCCTCGCCGGAAGTCAACCCTGGGTGAAGCAGGTGAAGCAGTCGAATACAAACCTCCACCTTTAGAAAGTCGGTTACAACAAAAACAAGAACCGACTTGAAGATATATTAGATTGAAGATATATAGAACTTATATTTTTTTGTTTTTGCTATTTTTTTCAAAAAGTGCTGAATGAATTTCGATATATGGGAAATAATAATTTTTTTTTAAATAATTTATATGGGACCACCTCTGAAGTATGACCTACCAATCGAAAAAAGAATCATCGAAATCCATTCATAATTGGCGGAGTAATCGCGCAACAAACACACACAAAAAAAAACAAACGTACCGTCGAATTGTAAACCTCCTCCTTTTTGAAGTCGGTTAAAAAAGGAGAAGGTTCTCTATTCGATTGTTTTATTTTTATTTTTTCATGTTTGTTACCTCAGAACTCCGTCATTCATGAACCAATTGGGAAAATTCTTTTTGCGTTGGGTTCAGTATAGCTACGAAGTGGTCCCATAAAAATTTCTTCGACCTTGGACTTTGAAGATACATTGAAGTCGGTTTTTTTGTTTGATAAAACGTATACTTGTTTAGAACTTTTGTTACAATATTTTATGTGTCTTTCTGACAATATGATGTTTGTTATGTGCCAGTTGGCTACTTGGCCGAAGCTGAATCCATCCATCTTTGTCTTATATAATTACTAACTGTATAGTATGCTTTTTTCATTAGAATATTTTTAATAGACCTTGGACAATTACTTAATGAAATAAAACTCAACTTCCAGATGGTAATCAACAGCTTCATGATCCTCGACACCGATATGAACTCGATAGGAACGGGTATCTACCTCGCATCATCCATAATGGACCACAGTTGTATCCCGAACACAGTGGCGACCTTCGACGGAAAGACCATCAATGTCAGAGCGCTGCAAGACATGCCTTGTCTGGATTGGACTCAGGTAATATTAATAAATTTTTTTATTCTTTTATTTAATGTGTCGGCAAACAAGCAGACGGCCCGTCTGATGGTAAGCGGTTACCGTCGCCTATGGACATCTGCAGCACCAGAGGCATAGCTGATGCGTTGCCGACCTTTAAGGACTCTATTAATTCCCCTTTTAAAGGACTCCATGTTGTAGCTCAAAGGAAATACCGACGAAGGTAGGTCGTTTCATATCTTATAAGTGCGAGGAAGGAAAGTGCAAGTGAAGCGTGTGGTGTGGGAAGTCCAGTTTTGTAAGATGTGGGGGTGAGCTTTTTGACGATGGCGAGATGTGCGGTGGAAAAATTGGGAAGGCGGAAGCAGGTCAAAAAGCTCTTCAGAACATTCCCCATTATAAAGGCGGTAGAACAAGCGAACCGATATCTCTTCGGAGGCTGAGTGGCTCTAATTTTTCAGACACCTTGGGATCATCGACAATCCTAATGGCTCTTCGCTGTAGGGAGTCAAGAGGCTGAAGCTGAATATTCTTTTCTTTAATACATTTGTCAGTTTTTCTGCCCCCAAGCAGTATTGCGCAAGCATAACTGTGTTCAGGTTTGAAGTGCATTGTAGCCAACAGAATTACTTGGCATAGGAGACTTAATATCCGATGTCTCGGGGTGATGAGCGCAATGCAGTGCTTAAGATCTTTAAATAATTAGGAAGGAAACTGATATTGCTCGGGCAGGGATCAAACTTGCGTCTTCGGTATGCCGTCCCGACGCCTAAACCACTTTCTTCTTCGTAATTGTTTAAAAATGTTAAGATTTTCGCCCAGCATGCGCTAGTTTAATAACAAAAATACGCAGTACTTTTTATGGTATTAAAGGTCCTGGGTGGCACTGCAATTGTTATGTGCAGGCGTGGCTCTTACCATCAGGCAAACGAACAATTGGAGTGCCATCCAGAACGTTTAATACCATATAAAAAATATTGCATAGCATTGCATTGCGTTCATCACCTCGAGACATCAGATATTAAGTCGCATATGCCCAGTAATTTCGCTGGCTACAATGCCCTTGCCACAGTAATGCTTGCGCACTACTGCTTAGTGGCTGAATAACTGGAATAATGGTGGTACCTACCCAGACGGCCTCCCGCATACGAGAGACCTACCTCGAGTTCTGACTTCCTTGGTTTCAGATCCGCATATCCTACATAGACCTGATGAAGACCCCCTACCAGAGACAATCGGAGCTGCTCCACAGTTACTACTTCCTATGCCAGTGTGACAGGTGCATGGGTAAATGCTTTAGATGTGCATACTAATTGTACCCAGCATGTCATGTCTATTTGCTGTGGGGAAAGTCAGCCATACGAGATGGATATCTATCAGGGTGACGGATCTGAGCAGTCGCTCAACTGCCGTCTTCCGACATCATCATCATCAGCCTGTAGTTTATTTTTTTTTAAATCAAATAATACACATCGTCCACTGCTTGACATAGACATCTCCTAATGAACGCCACTGAGCCCGGAATAAAAATTAGTTGTTGATTCGGTCTCCACTCAAGAACACATATGAACCAGCGGTTGTCTGTCCTTCGAGATATATGACTAGCCCATTGCCACTTCTGCTTGCTAATCATTACTGTGTACTGCATTACTGTGTTCCGGTCTGAAGGGCATTGTAGCCAGCGAAATTACTGGGCATATTCATATTCATTTATTCATGCTCATACATATATTATTACAGACAGGTGTTAAAATTGTGTCACAAAGTATGCTATAGGTATGTACCCTGTAAGGGTGTTGCATAGTGGGTGCAGTTTTATTATAATTCAACATTCTGATTCTAATTACTTATAAGTATTTACATTATTAATTTAATTTAATTTAATGTCATAAGTAGTCTGTGCATATGAGACTTAATATCTGATGTCTCGGGGTGATGTACGCAGTGCAGTGCTCCGCATTGCTTTTTTTGCTATTAAAAGTTCTAGGTGGCACTGCAATTGTTATGGGCAGGCGTAGCGCTTACCATCAGGCGAACGACATGCTCGTCTCATCACTCAGCCCATAGGATTCTTTGGTTCTCTGTCGGATTACCTCATTGCGGATCTTATCTTTCAGAGAAACTCCGAGCGCGAGCGTAGCCCTCTCTATAGCTCGACTCGACTTTAAATTTGTGGATTAGTCTCACTTTGAGTGTCCACGTCTCGGCTCATTACTGGTAGCACGCTTAAAGGCTTCCGACAGACAACAATATTTTTTTTTCTTATCTCATGTGGGTGTGTTGCCAATCCTTTCTAAATTAATTCTTTATATCTTACATATACTAGGATTCGTCATGCGTAATGAACACAGCGCACATTGCGGGACGAGAAACTCTGCCCTGCCGTCATACAGTTTTACACTAGTTCGGAGGGTAGATGTAGATTGTTTCTGACAATAGTGTGAACAACTTCGGGCATATTTACGCGGTGTCTTAATCTCATTGTAATAGTTAGGTCAACCCACTTATAAAACTACAAGTGAATTAACTTATGTATAGGTATTACCTAGCACGTTAAATGTAAAATTAGGACTGTAGGTATAGCAGTGAACTGGTGCTGGTGAGATTGTTATTTTTAAAACTATTATCATTTTCAATGTAAAATTAATACTTATATAGTTAAGTGTGTTCGAGTTTAAGATACCCCTGATGTTGTCAAGCACAAACTTTTGATTAACAATAAATTTCATTTCATTTCAATCCTGTTGTTGGACAACATTTAAGTGGATTGTTTACCCCTTGACCGTGGATACGGTTAAAAACGTTACTATTCCAGTAGGTACCTACAATGACGAGATAGTTTTCATCTCTATCTTCTCTCGTGTGGGTGTGGTCAACCCCCGGTGTCGGAGTTTTTAGACGGCCCGAAGGCCTCCGACATGGCCTAATAAGACAAGAACCGGGACCGACGGTTTAATATACCCATCGAAACACGGTAGCGCTCAGATGAAAATACCACAAAAACGGTCACCCATCCAAGTTGTGACCGCTGCGAACGTTGCTCATCCTAGAAGATATCATATGAATGATATGACAGCTTCTGTGGTGTTGTCGTTTGGCAGTTTGGCTAAAGTCTCATACACCACTGAGGTTGCGGGTTCGATTTCCGCGACGGGACAAATGTTTGTGCACAGAAAAAAAAGCGCAAGCATTTGTTTCGTGTCTGGGTGTTGTGGGACCATGGTCCTCATAGTTCCTGGTTCCCTAGATACAGGGAATCCTAGTTAGGGGACCAGGATCTATGTATGTAATCGTTGAGATTAAAAAAAAATGATAAGGCATAGGGGTGAATAAACCTTTTGAAAAGATTTTGAGTAGTGCTGTTCACTTTTTGATAGGTTCTTTTTTTATGGAATTGAGTGATTAGACGAGCAAGTTGTTCGCCTGATGAAAAGCGCTACGCCTGCCCATAACAATTGCAGTGCCACTCAGAACTTTTAATACCATAAAAAGCACTGCGATGCACTACATTGCGCTCATCACCTCGAGACCGTTATTGGCTGACTTTCCTATTCTATTTTGTCAACTCTTCTGTCCGGCCTTTGTGAGACTTAAAAAGCTGTTGTGCCCATCGTTAATCTTCCGTTTCTTTACTGAACCGCATCCCCACGCAACGCGCATGATCTGTGTCACTTCTGCACCCTTCCAAATATGAAAATGTTGCTTGTTTTATAGATGAAACACAGATACAATACGTCCATGCGGGCCGGTGTCTCAACGCAGACTGCGACTCTCCAGTAACCATCCCGTGGAAGGAGAACTGTCAGCTAGTTCGGAAGCCAGACACCAAAACTGCAGACAAAATACAAAATGGCAACACAGAGACGGTGAATGGTGACTCCGACATCAATAAGAATGATGAAATAGAACAGAGTGTGTTCAATGGTGTCCGTTGTCAAGAATGCGGTACAAAGTACACTGAAAAACACATAGACACCTTTGTTAAAACAATGGAGTTTACGGAAGTGCATTTGAAGAATATGGAAGATGCTTCTGCGGCTTGTATCCTTTGATCAGTACTGAAAACGAACTTTTCATTGCAGTTATGTATTCATACGAAATCTTGCTTCGTTTTCGTCTAGCTTTCAGTTTCAACTTCAGGGTCAAACACATTTGCTGATTGGATTTTTTATGCTCTAATAACGGAAAACATCGTGAGGATGCGATGATATCTACCAAACCGCACGGCGTCTCATATAAAACTGGTATTGGGAACGTGAATGGATTTACCCGGTATTTTAAATTTATTATCCGCAGGGCGATCATGTATCTTTTATTTTATTTTTTATTTTTTTATCTGTTAATTGGCTTGCGTTTGACCACTATGTCACCTGATGGTAAGCGACGATGCGGTCGACGATCTAGCACGCTTACCAAGATAGTACCCGTTCACTCGAGACTTGAAGATTCCTAGATTATAGCTATCGGGAAAGACTGACTCTGGCAGGGAGTTCCACTCGTTAGCAGTAGGTACGCATAATAAAAGTGGAAGCGAAGCGCTTAGTACGCGCGGGAGGAATGTCCACCATGAAACGGTGGCGTATTGCCGTACGTCTTGTAGTCCGATGATAAAATGGGGTTGGGGGAATTAGTTGGTGCAATTCCGACGCACACTCTCCGAAATGTATCCGATAAAAAACTGATAGCCTGGCAATTCTGCGTCGATGTTCAAGACTGTGTAGTCTTGACTCGAATAGCGCGTTATCACCAATGAGTCTCTTGGCTCGCCTCTCGATTGATTCAAGTGCCTCAAGTTGATATTTAGCTGAACCATCCCAAAGGTGAGAGCAGTACTCTATACACGACCGGACTTGCGCTTGGTATAGATTCAGCAGCTGTTCCGGTGTGAAGTAACTCTTCACCTTTGCTAGGATGCCCAGCTTTTTGGCAGCCAACTGAGCCTTTGACTCAATGTAGGTCCCAAAATTGAGGGAAGACGTGAGTGTAACGCCAAGAAGTTCTAGGTGGTTGGTAATTGGTACGGATACATCTCGAAAAGTTGGAGTGAGATCAAATGGACTCCGTTTAGCGGAGAATAGACACGCTTGGGTCTTTTTGGCATTGAACTTGACCAAGTTGGAGTCGCCCCAATCGGAGACTGCCTTCAAAGCCACGGTCATGCGCTCAACCATCGCCTCCCGAAGACTCTGGATCGTGGCACTACTGGCTCGAGCATCGGATATGTAACTCTCTACAACAGTGCTGTCATCTGCGTACCCAAAGATACCGGGCTTTAACAGATCGTTAAAGCCCGTCAAGTCATTTCAATCAATTTCAATAAGAAACCAGTTTCGATGATGGTTTTGTGATCACGTAACCCGTAATAAGTTTTGACAAACAAAGTTTATATCGATATATAAAACATAGACAAGAGCCGTATTACACAGTAAAATTGAATAGATTGGGCGTATACATAACGGATTCATAGCACAATCTCGCTTTGTAAATTTGTCGGGTAATCGATAGGAGTATATTGAAATCGAGACATAAAAAGTTACATGATCGCATTTTATCGATTGAAATAAATTTCTATTGCACGTAGTCCGCAACATGCGATGTTCGCAACTGACTTACGTGAACGCCCTGCAGGTATCAATCAACCATCACGTTATGACAAATAAGCTAGGAATTATCAAGACTAATCAAATTCCTTCTAAAAACGTGATAAATTTCAATATATAGCAGATGACTCGATGGCCAAGTTGGAAAGGCGTCGGGCGGTATTCAGAAGACGCAGGCTTGAACCTTGTCAGCAATTTAATTTTATTTTTGAATATTTAAAATCCTCGGTATTCCATAATTGAATCTTTAGGCCGTTTCATGTATAATAGACACCACACAAGTATCAGTAGTTTTTCTAACTTCAACCACAGATGTAGACGTTTGCAGATACTGCCTTGAAAAACACGAAGGCGTCCTCCATCGTTTAAACGTGATGCATGCCCAGACACTGGACCACGCTTTCGATGCGCTAATTCAAGTCCAACTGTGGGACAAAGCGAGTGATTACGCAGACAAACTCATTCCATGCTTTAGGTAAGTTTACTTTAAGGCCTCCGCAGACGAGGGACTTTTGTCCGCAGAGGAAAAAAACCCCTGAATCGTGAATAAACTGTCCGCCGAGGACTTGACACGGACTCAATGCACACGGTGTGCGTTTGTTGCTCGGATATGTTGTAACGCATTTATTTTTGAAGGACAAAGTGCGCGGCCTAAAGTCTCTGATCTGCGCAGGCCTTTATAGTTGTCCCTTGGATGTATCAAAACAAATTAAATGATCTTTTCTTAAAAATAAGTGTCTTTTATGGTGTTGCAATAAATGGTAATACCAGCAGTTTTAATTTCAAAATTAAACTATTAAATATAGCAGTCCTTTATAATACTCTTTTTTTATGGAACTGAGTGCTGAGACTAACAAGTCGTTTGCCTGATGGTAAGCGACACGCCTTCCCATAACAATTGCAGTGCCACAGAACTTTTAATACCATAAAAAGCACTGCGTAGCACTGCATTGCGCTCATCACCCCGAGACGTCAGATACTAAGTCTCATATGCCCAGTAATATCTATATATTTTCACAAGTTGTAATACTAGCAAGCAACCTTAAAATATGCCCATCCAATGTCTTGTTCCTTATGAGCAGCAGAATTGAATACAGTAATTTCGTAGATTCGTAGGGTATTTTTATAAAATTCGATAATGCTGTTTGGAAGACGAGTTGGGTTTCTAACAAGTGTTCTATCTCTAACAGTTAGGATAGTTACTGGTGGTAGGATTCTCGTATGCGAGAGGCCGTCTGGGTAGGTACCACCGCTTTGCCAGTTATTCAGCCGCCAAGCAGTAGTGTGCAAGCATTACTGTGTTCCTGCTTGAAGGGCATTGTAGCCAGCGAAATTACTGGGCATTATGAGACTCAACAGCTAATTGTCTCAGGATGACGAGCGCATTGCAGCGCCGCGCAGGATATTGCAAAACAAAGTTCTGGGTGGTGCTGTCATTGTTATGGGCTGGCGTATTGCTTACCATCAGGTAAACGACCAGCTCGTCTAGTCATTCAGTTATTTAAAAAAAAAAAGTTCCCAGTTTAGTAATAGGGATCCCTGTTCAAAAACTCACATGTAGCCAGCAAGATAACAAAATGTTAGTAAAGCTACTTCTTTAAAACTTCTTTAGTTTCCTGTAGGCTGAATGTTTTATCAATCTCTTCTTGATACTAATAATTTCTTTTTCAGATTTTACTATGGCGATAGGAATCCTTTACTAGGACTCCTGCATTTGAAGTATGGCAAAATACTGCTATACAAGATGAATGTGGAGAAAGCTCTTCTACATCTCAAGACCTCAGAGAAAATCCTCAAAATAACTCATGGAGACAGGCATCCCTTATACAGGGAACAGCTGATGCCATTACTACAACAAGCAATCATGGAATCCTGATTCTTATCTTGAAGCAATCATGGCATCATGATTTTTAACCTGAAGCAATCATATCATCACGATTCTTACTTATAAAACAATTGTGTAATCATGATTCAAAATGTTGAAGCAATAACAGAATCATGATTCTTAATTTTTAAGCAATCATGAAGTTGTGATTATTTTCAGTGCCTATTTTAAGTGCTAGTGAACATTGTCAATTTTATTCTTAAGTCATAAGGCTGTGTGTGCAATAACGTTAGATTAAGTTACCTTTGCATTAAATTGGTTTAAGAAAGTTGTTGCCTATTTTTAACCGACTTCAAAAAGGAGGAGGTTTACAATTCGACGGTATGTTTTTTTTTTTTTTGTGTGTTTGTTACGCGATTTCTCCGCCAATTATTTATAATTTTTTTTTATAATAATTTATTGATTTAGAAACTTACAGCTAGGTACAATAATATAAGATATATGTTATACTTATACTAAAAACAAAACAGTGTCTCAAACAATGTCTCAAAAGTCCTTACACTAAAGGAACCTGAGGAATGTAAAATGTACATGAATACCCTGCCAACGAATGTTTCAATTGTAGCAATGAATATTCGCAGTATTAATAAAAATTTTGATGAATTTTTGGTTCTCCTTAATCGTATTGGGAATAACATAGATCTACTCGTATTTTCAGAATGCTGGTTAAACGAAAACTATACGCCGCATCATCTCTCGGGTTATAGCGTATATTATACAAAAACAAACATGAACCAGAATGATGGTGTTGTGGTCTATTATAAAAAAGGCCTTGCTAAAGTTGATATATTTGAGGCTACCATAAGGGACGCAAATTGTATTATAATTAAGTTAGGACATGAATTGTGCGTAGTAGCTTTATATAGACCTCCCTCTTTTCTTGATACAACAAACTTTATAGACTCGCTTGACAATATACTAACCAGTGTTAGGACCTACCCCAATATCGTTATAATAGGAGATGTAAATATCGACATTGGCCTGGACAATGTAGACAGACGTTCAGAAGAGTACCTAACGTTAATTGCCAGCCATGGTTTGCTTCCAGCACATACATACCCAACCCGTGAAAGAACTTGTCTCGACCACTGCTTAGTAAAAACTAAAAATGAAGCTACAACACTAATACTGCCAGCTTCCATAACGGATCATTCTCCTGTTGTAGTTCAATTAAATATAAAGCAATGTAAAAAAAGCATAAACAGTAGAAGAATGATGGCCCAAGTTAACTATCATGCAGTATGTAAAGAGTTATCGGAAATAGCTTGGAATGACATACTAGACCTAACTGACGTAGACAAAGCTACTGAAATTCTCATGTTAATGATCTCTTCTAAAATTCAGAAATACTCATTCTCTAAACCTGTACCTAGATCTAAATTCAATATTAAACCCTGGATTACTCCTGGACTCATAAAATGTATGAGAAGGAGAGACAAACTACACATGGCTAGTAAAAAAGACCCACATAATGATAATCTAAAGAATAAATATATTAAATATAGAAACACATGTAACAAGATACTCAAGAAACTAAAACGGACGTTCGAACGAACAGAAGTAATGAAACATAACAAAGACAGTAAAAAAACATGGGAAACTATTAAAAAGATATGTAATTTCCCAGTAAAAGATAACCCTGTGGAAAACCTACTAAAGATTCAACCTAATCCGATAGATTCATTAAATGAGGTAAATGAGTATTTCATAAATGTTGGATCAAATCTTGCGAACGATACGCTGCTATCTCTAAATGAGACCGAAGATGAGTTAGCACTCAAAAATTATCAAGACCAAAACAAATCTCTCTCATCTTTTGGACTCATTCCTACAGACCAAACCGAGATTTTTCATATCGTTAGAAACCTGAAAAACAAATCTGCACCTGGATGGGATAAAGCAAATGCTGTGCTAATAAAAATGATATTACCGTACATTATCGATCCACTAACTACAATATGCCAAACCAGTTTCGACACTGGTGTTTTTCCTAAAGTATTAAAAAAATCCATCATTTGCCCTATTCATAAGGGGGGGAACGATGACGGCGTTACTAACTACAGACCTATATCGTTACTACCGATAATATCAAAAATTTTAGAAAAACTTATGAACAAAAGGCTCAAGAAATATCTAGAATCAAAAGGACTGATATCTGAAAATCAATTCGGTTTTAGGTCTGGGAGAAGTACAGAAGATGCTGTCCTAGAAGTTACGGAACACATAAAAAACAATTTAGACAAGGGACTCAAAACGGTCGGAGTATTTTTAGACCTAGCAAAAGCCTTTGATACCGTCTCCATCCCCATTCTCCTAGCGAAATTGGAAGCTGCAGGTGTAAGGGGTACATCTCATTGTTGGTTTAGGAGTTACCTTACTGACAGAACACAGTGTATAAGAGTCAACAAGGCAATAAGTAACGAAGCATCAACCAAGTTTGGGGTGCCGCAAGGCAGTATACTCGGGCCCACGTTGTTCTTAATGTATATTAATGAATTATGTGATTTGCACTTGGAAAACTGCAAAATAGTAACATATGCCGATGACACGGTACTTTTGTTTACTGCAAAAACCTGGCAAGAGACTAAACTCATTACTAACAATGGATTAGAGGTAATATCAAAATGGTTGAAAAGCAATCTGTTGACAATTAATGTATCAAAAACAAAATATATCAGTTTCACAATTAATAGCTCAACACAACCGAAAACATCACTTGAATTAAAAATGCACTCAGCAACATGTATACAAACAGCTCATTGTATTTGCCCTAATCTAAGCTCCACACCAACGATAAGGTACCTGGGTGTCATACTAGATAGGCACCTATCATGGCAGGAACATATCAAAAATCTCTCTGGTCGTACACGTAAACTAATATACATATTTAAGCAACTGCGACATGTCCTACATTTTAAATCCTTAAGCATTGTGTATTGTGCACTTGCTCAGTCCATCCTAAGCTACTGCATCTCAGCCTGGGGTTCTGCTGCACAAACTCACCTAATACTTCTAGAGAGATCCCAAAGAGCACTTCTAAAAGTTATGTGCTTTAAGCCGCGTAGATACCCTACACACAAACTATACAAGCACTGGTCTTTCCTGACAATCAGACAGCTTTTTGTCAAATCTATTATTATCAGACAGCATAGTCTTCTTGACAACAAAATCATGCAAGGTTTAAACAAAAAACGGAGAAAAGACCACATATTTAAAACCCCCAATGTTAGAACTGATTTTGGAAGGAAAAGTTATTTATGTATGGGACCTATACTATATAATCGTCTAAGTCAATCAATTCCGATTGCCACAAAATGCCGATATAAATTAATTAAATTATTAAAAAGTCATCTACTGACACTAAACTATACTGACACCGAAAAATTATTAAACAAACCTGACTAATCAACACAATACCTACATGCTGTAAAATTACATAATAACAAATACAAAATAAAATTATAATATTAATATTGCGAATTATAATATGATACATTACACCCATGAACACACACACACCCTCACACATACACTAACACACACTCACAACACAAACTGAAATATTGTACACAACTCGCTCAATCACACGACTCACACACAGTCATCACTTATCACTCAGTCACGCGACTACTCTCATAAACATCATATTTCAACCAATAGCAATATACGTACAAATACATAATTGTTTTAATTGTATTAGTATAATTCACCATTTATATCCTGTAAATATTTTTCTTTTAAATTACTAACAACCAAAGTAGCGTATTAGTTTTGTTGTTAGATTTTGATATTTCTAAACATACCTACCTACTCATGTACGCAATAAAATAGAAATAGGAGTAGCCGGAGTGACCTACTGTAACCCCGCTGTACAGGCTCAACAGAGACCTAGTGCGGGGGACAGAGATCTTTAAGGGTACACTATACTGTTTTGTTTTTAGTATAAGTATAACATATATCTTATATTATTGTACCTAGCTGTAAGTTTCTAAATCAATAAATTATTAAAAATTATGCATTGATTTCGATGATTCTTTTTTTGATTGGTAGGTAATACTTCAAAGGTGGTCCCATATAAATTTTATCGAAATTCATTCAGTAGTTTTTGAAAAAATAGCAAAAACAAAAAATATAAGTTTAATCTTCAAGTCGGTTCTTGTTTTTTTCGTAACCAACTTTCTAAAGGTGGAGGTTTGTATTCGACTGCTTCACCTGCTTCACCCAGGGTTGACTTCCGGTGAGGGAACTCCTCAACGGTGAATAGTACAGACACAACATTTCGTAAATGGATTTAACCATAATAGCCTGTTCTAAATTCCATCATGACATGGCAGATACACCCAGGATTGATTTCCGGCGAGGGAACTCTTCAGAAGAGATATAGGACAGACATGAAATTTTTTTGTACATGCATTTAATTGTGATAGCCCGTTTTAAACTTCGTCATGATGTGGCTTCTAGATCATAAAAGCTTGTCATTAAAAACTTTTTGAATTAATTTAATTAAAACTTGTTGTTCACTAAAAAGGGTAAAATAAATTATTTTTCAAAAAAAAATAAACCGACTTCAAAACCACAAATGGCACTCAAAAGTAAAAAATAAATTAATATAATTATCATAAGCGCTACCCACTCATATATTTGAAGTCGGTGCCAGCCAAGTCTAAAAGGTAGTAGATAGATACTACCTACAAGTAGTACTTACTATATACATATTTATCTGCTACCTATTAGACTTGGCTGGCACCGACTTCAAATATATGAGTGGGTAGCGCTTATGATAATTATATTAATTTATTTTTTACTTTTGAGTGCCATTTGTGGTTTTGAAGTCGGTTTAGTTTTTTTTGAAAAATAATTTATTTCTCTATACATACTCCTAATACTATAAATGCGAGTATCTCATTGTGTTTAAACACTTATAAATGGCTGAAAAGATATTTATGAGAATATGATATGTAGGTAGTTAGATACTTTAGGTCCTAGGACACATAGGGTTTTACATCCCGGGAAATGAACAGCTCCCTAAGGTACAACTATAAACCGAATTCTACATGGATGAAGTGGAGACCGGCTAGTTATTTAATATAACAGTTTGGATGTTAAACTTTCTTCTCAATTAATGGATTTTAGAAGGGCTAGTCTGTCTCGTCTTATGTAATTTTTTGGATTTGTCCTTGTAAGTAAGAATTGAAAATTTCTAGGGTTCTCAAAGACATGTATTCATCTATGAGTAAGTTATCTCTAGATATTTCATGACTAGGTATTAAGACTTGAAGCCATGACTAAAACTTGTCCGTCTGTTGGGATAGCTAATTTTTTATACATAATTAAAATTAAGGACAAAGCAGAATTTACAAGTAAACTAAATAAGAGATATTTCAGTTTAATTTGTAAATGTAGCCAAAGAATAATGTCAGTTTTTTTTTCTTTAAATGAAATTTTTATTTATCTTCAGTATGTCAGTAAACAAAATGGGCTACATTAGTAAGTAGTCAGTTGAGTCTTGAGTAATGATTTCGAGAGGAAAGTCTGTACTGTAAGTCCGTTAGTAGTAATCCTGGTCAAATCTTCTCTTTTTCGGGGGAGCCTCTGCTTCAGCTTCCATAACTTTCATTCGGACACCACAAACCTCAGCTCCATGCAATATGCTTATTGCTTGCTCAGCTGAACCAACGGAGGCATAACGAGCATAGCCTACAGTTTTATTGGGTAATGTGTAAACATTTATCAGATCCCCAAAGCGACAGAAGATGTCACGCAATACGGTCAGTGGCGGAGGTGCTGGCTTGCAGACTAAGAAACACCTTTTAGCAACATTACTGTCAATATGTGCAAGTGGTTGTGGGGGAGGGAGCTTCACACTGCAATAGTTGATATCATTACTGTCAGGAATTTCATCCATAACACCACCTGTAGCCGTTTTTATGAGTTTGGATGCTTCTGCTATAGCATTAGTTAGCTGGGCCAAGTCAGGAATTCCAGATTGGGTTGATGATTTAATTGCTTTCTTCAGTTTAGATACAGCTCCGGGTATATTTGGAGAATTATTCAGTTTAACAAAAACTAACATACCTGGCGGATACTCAAACTCATGAAGTTTCTCAACAGCATAAAGAGCAGAATTAGGATTGGAATACCCAACGGTGCCCTTACCACAGTTACGAAGCAGGTCTACATAAAATTCACAGAATAACATTCCTGGGACGAGGTCAAATAATCTCTCCATTTGTGTTTGAGTAACATCAGGACAACATAGGAAGTTGACTTTGTGAATACCTTTAAAATTGCTACCAGACGGGTTACCCATCATTGAAATCATAGAATTGTTAGTATCTGTAGACCTAGCCAATAAGCCAATATTTGTTTCAAATGATGTCTGGGGCCGTTTTTGCCATCTAGGCTTAGCAAATACAGGTCTAAACTGTCTGCTACATTCTTCATAAGCTCGAGCAGCTTCAGAAAACTTAGTGTATGTTACATAAGCAAATCCTTTCGATTCTCCAGACGAATGGTCCCTCTGAATGACAACAGAGCGGAGTCGACCATGCTTAACAAAAATGTTTTCAAGTTCATCCTCTTGCATGTTCCTTGGGACATGAATGAACAGTCTTTTATACTTCTCCTCATCTTCAACGTTTCTTTCGACTTCAGCGCGGTTAACGGCTACCAGCACTTTTAGAGAGCGATTGGTATTAGGCAGGACTTTCAGGTGCATAGCCTCCAGGGCATTTGCAGCCTCAGATGTTTTAGAGAACTTAATGAAACAAACACCTTTTGGTTCTCCATTGTTGTCCGTAGTTATTTTTATATCCTCAATGTGTCCGAAACTCGTGAATGCCGTTCTCAAGGCTTCTTCGTCCAATTTTCTCTCGTAGATAACGAATAATCTTGAATAAATAGGATTATCTCCAGAAAAGTCCCCATCACGGTATTGTTTGCGGCTATCCATCTTTTAATCTAACTATTTATAAAAATAGTAAGATCACACAACCAGAAACCTATAATAATAATAAACGAGATTAAAATGCTACATATGCCTACATTAACTGTAAGTAAGTATCTAAAAGATAAGGATAATGTTAATACTTTGCTTTGTGGTAGATGAAAGTACGTAAAAATATAGTAATTAATAAGTTTAGAAGAATATTCACATTTTACAAAATACACAATAGCTAATAAGACTTTATTTTCATGAAAATGAAAGTAGTACTTATCAATGAAATGAAAGCATCAGTGTTGCCGGCAGTAGGCAATCAGATAAAAATCCGAAATCAAAACAAAAATAACCCAAAATTACCTGTTATTATCCGATTCCCGCGAAACAAAAAGTAAGATATAATTTAGCAGCGTCCGTATACATATATGTCTATAACCACACAGAGTAAACAGAATACAACTATATAAGGTATCGTTGGATTCGACGTGACAAACCGCATCCATTATTTTTACCCAAATTAAAAACTTTTTATTTCATTCTCAATAACTTAAGATTTTATTTGACGGGTTACTTTGAGAGAAACATTCGTGATGGAAAATAAGGTTGATTAATCCTTTAATGTTTTTGAGAAATTATATTTATGCGCCTTACTACATAATTTCGTAAATCTTAAAAACAATACAATACAATACAATAATACTTCATTGAATACCAAACACACAGAGAAAATAATAGTCAACAAAGTCACAACAAACAGTGGGTACAATGGGTGGTCTTATCGCTATGCGCAATTTCTTACAAGCGACCTTTGGATGGACAGGAATTTAAATAGAAATATTGCAGTCTGTGTGGTGTACATTATAAAATACCAATTATATGTAAATATGATAAACTATTAAAAATAAAACAAATACAAATAAATGAAATGCTTACTATAAATAAATTACATAAAAATAATACATAAATACAAAATACATATATATATTCATATGTACATAAATATAATGTCATTAAGCTAAAACAACTTTTTATTTTCTCCGATATACACCTAATGTTTCTTAAGAATAAAGCTTCCTCAAAGCAAAGGAAATGCTGCCTACCCTGGGTGTCCCAAAATGTCCCCACGACATAAACACCTGTATGAATTCATGTGCTAATTTCAATTATATGTGAGCCCCACACTAGGATTGTTTCGTTGTCATAGGAATGTCGAAGTAATAAATTATCTATTTTGGTGTGGCACTTCACTAAGAAATAGGCGGAGTCCCGTACATACAGGACGCACAAGACAGAAAAATAAATATTCTCTTTTTGTAAGCGATTGTAACAAAATTACTATAATAATTATAATAATAATACGTCTTATATATTTAATATAGTACATTACACATATTACACACAAAAACTTACTAAAACATACAAACCTCACCTTTATACACGTCGTCATTCACTTTTCCTCACATACAAACACTACACACCTACACACATCCACCACACACACAGTATACACTTACTTATTTATATTTAGCAACTTTAACAAAATGTGCAAAAAGCGTGAACCTGTTATTGGCAGTATGAGTAGCTTAATATGCAATGTTATTATTTTTTTAAGTGCAGTTGGTTTTATGACAACTAAATAAAAAAAAACTCGTAGCTACCCGGCAGTCATCAAAAACCTGCTTATGGCCAAAATTACCCGAAATCCGGTAATTTTATCCGCACAGGCAACACTAGAAAGCCTTTGTATTTAAATTGACAGTAACAGAGAATATAACTTGCGATTTGGAATCTTCTCTTCAAAAATCTTCAAACATCTTACAATATGCTGATGACCTTGTTTTATACTCTACAGACAGATCTATTGCTTCAGCAAGCGATCGCATATCAAATTCCCTTAAATTGTTAAAATGTTGGATGGATCAGAACGGCCTAAACATCTCAGCACCTAAAAGCACAGTAGTGCTTTTTTCGCGCCAGCGACGTCCTCCTCCTATTTTTATTAATTTTGACAATAATCTCATACCAATAAAGACCAATGTAAAATTCTTAGGCGTATTATTAGATTCAAAACTTTCAGGCTTACCACATTGTGAGTATATTGCGGCTAGATGTGAGAAAGTCCTGAATTTATTAAGATGTCTCTCGGGCGTTTGGTGGGGTGCACATCCTTTTTCCTTAAAGCTTCTCTATAATGCTCTGGTACGAAGTGTTCTAGATTATGGAGCTTTCTTGCTGGGACCTTGTAGCGTGGCCGGACTTAGGAAATTGGATGGCATCCAATCAAAAGCATTGAGAGTAATTGCTGGAGCTATGAAATCTAGCCCTTTAAATGCTTTACAAATAGAATGCGTTGAACCTCCTCTTAATTTAAGACGGCAGTTTCTATCCGACCGAATGTTTTTCCGTGTTCTTCAATTTTCTAATAGTCCCTTAATACTAAAACTTTATCTTCTCACTGATATTATCGAGTCATCTGATTATTGGAATCATAAGCCTCTCCCTTGTTTAGTTAAAAGCTTAATTCGATACAAAGCATTGAACGCACCAACTCATCGATCTCCGAACCTTGATCTGTTTACTTGTAGCTATGAAGCTATGATAAATACTCCGACGGTTAATCTTAATTTAAATATTGATAAGCACGATGTTAATGCAAACACTGATTTTAAATGTATTGTGGAACAAAACTGGCCACGATACCATCAAATTTATACGGATGCTTCCAAACATTCGACAGATGATTTTGTAGGAGTGGGTGTGTATCATGCTCAATTTAACATAGTACAAAAAATTAAATGTCCTTCCGAGATGTCAGTATTTACAGGTGAATGTTTAGGCATCGTCAAAGCAATTGAATATGTTTTACTTTTAAAACTCAATAAAAACTTAATATTGAGTGATTCAAGGAGCGCCTTACAGGCCCTACTGCAATATCCATTTAAATCAAAACCGCATGTACCTCTTATAATAGAAGCTAGGAGTATGCTACATTTGTGCTTTTTGAAAGGCTTTTCTGTCACATTGGTTTGGATACCCAGCCATTGTGGCATTAAAGGGAACGAAAAAGCGGATAAACTTGCTAACGAGGCTGTGTTGTGTGGAGACCAATACCCTTTCAAAAATTATACTCATGACTTGGCTGGTCTTCCCAAGCTGCATCTTAGGGAATCCTGGGGTAAAGTCTGGGAAAAAAGCAGAAAATTAAAGGGAAAGCATTATTTTAGCATACAACCGCATGTTCGCATCAAACCATGGTTCTCTAGTTTAAAACTAAACAAAATTGCAACTACAATTTTAATAAGAATGCGTCTAGGGCATACAACTTGTCCAGCTCACCTAGCAAGATTTCACATTAAAGATAGCCCGCAGTGCGAATGTGGACATGACTACGGGGACTTGGACCACATATTTTTCTCGTGTCCTAATTATGAGCGTGTCTCATTTTATAATTGTTTGATATCCTGCCGTGTCCCTTTTCCCACAAACATAAAATCTCTTCTTCTCACTGTGAATCCTTTTATTTATAACAGCATATCAGAGTTTATTTGTATTAATAAGATTAAATTGTAAATAGATATACCTACATACTTAACCTTGCATAATATTCTATAATTTAATTATACCTACATTTATTTATTTATAATATAATTATTGTTATTTAATTATCTCTTCCTGATCCTTTTTACAAATTTTCTAAATTATTACTATAATTACTCGCGAAAATGTTTCCCTACCTTTATACTACGTAAGCACCCTAATAAACCTCAACGTCATACTGAACTCCATCGAACGAAACTTGACTCTGGCAGATGCACAAGACGTGCAAAGCCAAACCCCACAAAGGGGAGAAGAAAAAAAAAAAAAAAAAAAAACAGAGAATATAGACATGTCACATTGATGATAGTTGACATTGACATCTATGACTTTTTTAAATTTGCCCGTTTAGCCAGGCTAAAATCTCTAGAACCATACCGCCTTGTCTTACGTAATTTTTATTTGATAGTTTATAAAAAATTACAATATTTTCTTTCGTATATCGGCGTATGAGGGTTATTAGCATCAAGCCGGACCATCTCCTAGTGCTTTAATAATGTGGTGGACATTGAGGTCTTTCCTCAATGGTTATGCCTTTATTCAAGCTTTCCATAGACATTTTGGGAGAACATAAAAGCCGTGTCATTCCTCAATGATAAAAGCGATTATTTCTCTATTTTGTTTCATTTGCCTATACTCGTGCACGTTTACGAACACTTAATATTCGTTACATTGAGGTCTTACACTATAGAGGGATAATTACGAAGTTTTCCGACCTAAAAAAGGATAGCGCTATACAACAGGCTCTTATAAAGAACGAGGTACAACTATTATCATATTGTCTCAATCGCGTAACCCATTTTCTTGACATTGGTCATGCCGTGTTAAGTCAAAATAGTGTCCAGGCAGGGTCGGCTTGTGGTTTTTTAATGTTTGTTGTGTTATTTCTTATTATTTTCTTATGAATCTTTGTGCTTGTGTACTAGAAACAATTTTGAATTTAATTTTAAAGTATGGTCGGGTGTTCCATTCTTGGTTGCAAGAACCGAAGCGAAAATTGTATTAACGGTTTAAGTTTCCACAGGTAGGTGTTTTTCTTGTGTTTATTGATGTTTTTCAGTAGGTAACTATAATTTATGTGGATGTAACTACACATCGGGTTCGACTATTTGAACCCTGATTTTGGCTTGATATATTCAGTGTTTGGTATTATTTCGTTAAAATAATATTGAGCAGTTTTGTGGTCAGTGTGGCCATCATATAAACATTCGAGTTCCCATTACGTCGGGTAAAAAATTGCATCTTTGTGTAAAATTTTAAATGTAGTAAAATTGTGCACACATAAACCATTTAATTAAGATATGATAAAAGTAGTTAATAACTAAGGCTTTTATTTTGGAAACTACAGCTTTCCCCAAGCTTATAAAAATATTTGGATAGCGGCTACTGGAAGAAGAGATTGGGAGCCAACAAAAAATTCGAAGATATGTTCAATACATTTTAAGGACCATGAACTAAAAATTAAAGAAAAACGAACAAGACTAGTTCGTGATGCAGTACCGACAGTGCATGTAAGATTTATTATTTAGTTGTTTTTATTTAATTTGAATTATCTCTGTGATTTTGCAGTTGTACATCATCATCATTATCATCATCATCAGCCTATACGAATCCACTGCTGGACATAGGCCTCTCTCAATGACAGTAGTTAAAATTGATGTACTTGGAGAAGCTACTAAGTATTTTCCTTCAGTTTCTTGCCGTATCTTCTGGGTAGTGATTCTTTTTCCGATGCGATGGCATTGTCATTGTAATAATTGGCGTTCTTAAGTGCGTCTGTGATCTGCTTCGACAGTATGATATTTAACTGAGCAAAAACAAAACATAAAATATTGTAATTTGTTACAAAAGTTCTAAAAAACATGCCCCTAACTTTTTTGGCGTATCTTCCGAATGGTGGTGGTTCTTTTTCCGATAGTTAGAGTCAGTGTAATAACTGACGTTCATAAGTGCGTCTGTGATGCGAAAACTGAATAAAGAACTTTTGAACTTTGAGACACTATGCTATTTAGAATACTTCGAGTTGTTTTTTTCATGTACTTTTAAGGTTTTTATAATATGGTTTTTTATGAGCATTGAGGTTGCGGGTTTGATTCCCGCTACGGGACAAACTTTTGTGACAGAAATAAAGCGCAAACATTTGTTTTGTGTCTGGGTATTGTGAGACCATGGTCTTCATAGTTTTTCCCTAGATACAGGGAATCCTAGTTAGGGGCCTTTTTGTTTATTTATTTTATTTTTATTTCAACATTGTGTTTATTTACCTATATCCTAAGTTTCAGTTGTGCTGTGGTCATGTAAATTATGTCAAATAATTCTTCTGAATGAATTCAGATAGAATTTATAATCTTCTTTAATTATAAATTCTATCTGAATGGAAATAATGAAGTTTATTGTATTAATGTATCATCTATGTATTTACTTTAATTATTTTTATTATCTGACTGGTTTAATCCTAGACAAAAAACTAGTTACCAACAAAATATTAAAATGATTGCACGAATTTCATAGATTTTGTTGCAAAGGAATTTCTCGGAAGACTGTCTATGAGGCTTTAAGTATTGTATTTATACATTCACTATGAAGCGTGCTGTAAAAAATGTAGGTACCTATCGCATCTCGTTCGTGTTCTGCGTTGTAGCGCCGCCGCCACTATCGACATCACATGCAAATTCCCTATTAATGCTGTAATTCGTAAATCATCGTGGTACTTATCTTTCACTCTGGGGTACAGAATAGTACAGATGTCCTACCTTTTACAGACCAACTACGAACTTTTGAAGTTATAGTGGCTGCAATGCAACGCAGAACACGTTACATTTTCATTCAAGCGAATGGGAGAATTTTTCATAGGTATGGTGAACACTCCAAAATTACTGTCAAAAAACTATTGCTTTCCAAAAGTGTTACGCTGTCAAGGACTCTATAGTGTCATTCCTCAATGATTCGTTAATATCTCAGAGTATTGACACCTTTCCGCCAAAAAGTCTTTGCATTTGTTTATTTCCTTAGAGTATATATAACCAGGTATAGAGCGAATGTTCCTAAGTGGGAACAGTATGCACGGGTGAGAACATAGCATCGCCCTGTCCACAAGCGCTAGTAGTCTTACGAGTACTAGCAGCGTGAGCGCCCGTTGCGAGTTCTTAGCAGATATTTCTCTATTTATCTTAAGAAAATGGTTAAATGTGCAATAAAAACGATACTCGGAAACACACTAAACATAATTCTAACATCACATTTCACCGATAACCCAATTTTTAATACTTTTAAGTTCAAAGTTCGTTTCGTTTCGCGGGGGTGAATAAGACGTGGGACGCGGGGCTATATGTACCGCCCGCACTGCCCCGCAAACCCGCTAAGATTGCCGACTCAAACAGTGAAGTGACGCGTTCGGCCTATTCGATAATGACGTTAGTTATGATTATGTCGAGCAAAAGTTATCCGCACATTATCTGCGCTTGCGATTTGAATTGTAGCAGGTAATCTATATAAATAAAAAATTAAATGCTGTTCTTTGGTAAACGCATCACTCGAGAACGGCTGGACTGATCCGGCAATTTATTTAATGAAATTGTAAGGTCTTAATTATTATAATGTAAATAAATAGAGATATATAGATATAAAAAATAAATTCAGAAATTTTTATTTCTGATTTTCTTATTTCGTATCCCATACATATTTTACATTATAGGTACTACACATGCATCATATACATTCATACATTAAAATTGCTGCGCATTGGGCGACAAGTGCGATAGGTACGCGCGCTCTATACCCAGTTATGTATACTCTAAGTTTATTTCATATTCATACGCTAGTGGTGACATCTGCGATAAGCTTTGAATCTTCTTTCCTAGTGCTAAAATGTATTTGACTATCTTTAATTATATCTTCACATTTGTATAAATAAAATAGAAGACTTATTATTTTATTCTTTATTCGCTCACAGAAATCGATTTTGTGATCTGTCTGACGTCGGTCATATTCGGTTTTTCTCTTCAACCGTTTCTCAAATTCAAATGACTGTCATGTTTTTTTTTTATAGCAACACCAATCATATTTTTATGCCACAGTCAGATTACAAAAAGCTCATATTTCGCTATTTTTCTGGCTTTATTTTCATCTACTTATTAATAAAACCCAAATCTAAAGTAAAACCTATTGTTTATACATCGATTCAGATAAATCTTATAGTAGCCGTGCGTCGGGTGGACGCTTGTTATGTGTGTTATCTCTCGGGCTCGGTGAACGATGTCTTCATCTTTTGGTCCGTCAAGCATATCGAATGTGGTCAAATGGTTCGGAGCGGTCGATGAGTGCGCTTCTCTGGCCGTGTTTACTTCCACTCGTGCTGCTGATGTAAACAGTGCACTCGGATAGCGATGTTAGATTGAGGACTTGTAAATTATTCTAGTCCATTCTGCCAGCATACCCTCGTTTTTTGGACTGTACATTTTGTGGACTTTGTGAAGATGTTTATAAATCGCACGTATGAGTCGCGGCTGGTGCAGCAGTGCAGCCCTGTGAGCAGGAAGCAGTCTGTGTTGGTGCAGGACTACTCACACAATTCTGATACAAATGGAGATAGATTCACCCCATGCCGGGCTGGCAACAATTGGAAGACCACTTTTCAAGGTAAGGTTTTCTCTTACTACCCTTTTTGTTTTGTATAGTGAAGACTTTCTCTGACACAATATTTGATTTGAAGATTTGTCTTATATTTCTAGCTTTATGAATTTGATAAGATGTGATGTGTTAACATTTCGTGATCATTATTTTATAATAAGTTTAAAAGGTAGGAAAACTTAGGTACAGTAACTAATTTAAATAATTTCCTATATACCTACCTAATCTATCAATGTTCTATAATGTCTAGAATCAGATAACTTATTACCTTCGGGGTCTTTAGCCTTTTCGTAGGCAACTCTGTACTGGAACTGTATTATCTTCATTTTTTACATGTCCCAGTGAGTGTGCTTAATAAATAAATGCTTTATTGATTTATTTTAAATCATCAGTTTCAGACCACATTGGCTAATGCATGCCTGAAATAGAAAATTTTAAAAGTAAAATACTCTTCAGTGCAAGCGTTAAAGTTGTTACAATATAAGTTTTCATTTATGCCTCTGCATCCATCTTAGGTCAAGCTGAAATTATTATGTTATCTGTTCTATAGCAACACAAATTTAATTAATTAACAACTACATATATATTTTTAATTAACTAGAATTAGCACCAGTAGTAGCTATATTATTCTTAGTTTTATGCTATGTAGTGTACTATGCTTTGGAGGGCATTCTAAGTCGTCAGTCCCAGTTGTTATTTAAGGATAACAGTTTTTAGGTCAAGTCGGAGCCCTTGGGCGGTCTAAAAACTCTGACACCACATACCCACACGAGAGAAGACGCTACATAGCAGCTTATGTCAAATTTAAATTACTTGTTAGCTTTATTAGGCTAGATTGTAATCATAGTAGGGTCTTTTTGAGACAAGACATTAAGAAATTGAAATTAGTAAGAATAACCTGTCACCTTTAGCCGCTGAGATAACTTTTGTGTCCTGTACTGTAACAATTTAAAATATCTGAGCATATGATTTTCTATGGTCATCTTAATTTTAATAACATATCTTGCTTACAAATATGGTACATGCTTACAAAAACTGCCTCATATTTGGTCATGCTTGAGAGACCTTGGCGTGCGAAACTATATAACAATAGCCACAAGCTATTTATTTCAAGTTTCTGGGAAGAGGGTTTTATTATATTACTTGTGGTTGGTCTCTCGTATGCGGGAGGCCGTCTGGGTTGGTACCACAGCTTTGACAGTTATTCTGCCGCCAAGCATTACATTACGCAAGCATTACAGTGTTCCAGTTTGAAGGGCAATGCAGCCAGCGAACTTACTGGGCATGTGAGACTTAATATCTGATGTCTTGGGGTGATGAGCTCAATCCAGTGCCACATAGTGCTTTTTAAGGTATTAAAAGTTCTGGGTGGCACTGCCATTATGGGCAGGCGTGGCGCTTACCATTAGGCGAACAACTTGCTCGTCTCATCACAAAGTACAAATAAAAAAAAATTGACACATTATAATCTGCACTTGTGCAATGGACTGGCCAGTCATCAAATTGTTATCATTTGAATTAAACTCAGAAATATGTAAGTTAATTTTGGAAATGTTGGTACTATGTACTTAAAAACTATTATCATAATCAAGTCACATGATATGGCTCAAATCTCACCTGGATCACCAGATTGAATTCCGAGACCCAGATCTTAAGCGGTTAAATAATTCATATTTCTAATAACATACATCACATTAACTGTCCATACATCTTATTATTTCATAGACATAAATCAGATGTCATATCAATTTACTTTATTACTTCTCTTGTTTAAACATGCTTTATTTGATAACCTTTCTATTTCGAGTAGGAAGTGCATTGTCATATGAACTGTTGTGGGTGGGGTTCAATGTACTTAACATAAAGCTTGTCCATTGAAATATCTTCCTTGTTCTTTATTTATAAATCAGTCTTAATGAATTAATACCATGCAGATAGAAAATGGAGGAATATGACTTTTACTTAACACACTATATGTGGTCATACAAAAAAAGTAATGAATTTCAGTAAACTAAAGTTTAAAAAACCTCCAACACAAAATACTTATAAAAATTAAATAATGGCTGAACCGATTTTGATAAAACATGTCTAAGAACCACTGCTAGAAAACCTGCTTCAAATAAAAATAATCCTAATCGGTTTACCTGTTAACAAGAGCTAGGTGCCACAGACAGACACACATAGTGGCCAAACTTACAACTCCCCTTTTTGCGTCGGGGGTTAAAAATAGGGGAAAAGGCGCCTTAAGAGGCGAAAGCGATCGACACAAATACCCATTCAACCATTCTTGCAATGTATTTGAAGGCCAAAAAACTAGTACCTACCTACTTGAGCAGGTGCCACTTGACTCGGATCTGGCACTTCAAATGATTAAAACTAATAATCACCTGACAAAAAACCGCGTTCTCAGTGCCAGAACTAAAAGTCAATATACTAAACTCATTGTCTTTTTGCCTGCTACCGCCACTGCCGCCTAATATAACATAATGATGGTCCAAAAAAGATCTTCCCATAGTAATTATGGGCTGTCCGCACTGTCAGACAGCCGAGTGAGCCACAACCGGTAGCCAGTAATTCAATCTAGCTTCTATTTCAATTTAGCGGCTATTTGCTAAATCAAAATCTACCACAAACTGCAAACTGTTTTCCTTTTGCCAGAGTGGATGGAAATTGGTTTGAAGATTTTCGTTCAAGTTTGACCCTTATTGTAACTACATAGTGTCTAATTTTATGTTAAAGATAATCGCGAAGCCAATATTGCACATATCTCTGAAAACTTCGCTGTTGTATTAAAATTGGAAGGTCAAATTATCGAAAGCAATCAATATATAGACCGCCTGCTAATTTTAGAATCGGTGGTACCCGCTATCGATTGAGCTTACGATCTTCCGAAGTATTTTTTATTAGCACACTTCAATTTTTAAACTGTAATAACCTACCTACTATTGAACAAACAACTCGTTGCTAGGAAATTTCTGAGTAAATCGAATCTTTTGTTAAAGAAGCGTCGGGAGCTCTAATTACAAAGAGTATCTCATTACGAGGTCTAATGGGGCTGGCTTTCCGTGAAGTTGCGCAAGCGCAGCCATCTTTCCAAGGTCAACGGCCCTAGATCGTAGACCTTACTTCCCGTAATCATTTTTCCTAGCAAAATTATAAATGCGACTAAATCGTGGCCCTCGTGAACGCCGAAGCTGATTTGTAATTCATAACGTCACGGTCGGCAGCCTTTACACGCTATTGTATGCATGGTAGAAAGTGCTCTATAAATAAATCTAGGTAATTAAAAGTTGGGTTAATTGCAATTGGGATTTCTGGCTGAGATTCTTAGAATATCATGGACTGTCATTAACGGGAGATTTGGGGTACAGGGCATTCACATCAATGAGGTCAGAATCAGGTAAGCCTTCACGGGAATTTATCACGCTGACTCTGAAAGTCGTAAATGTTCTAACAGACAAGAAAATCTCAACAGCACTGCTAATTACAAGCTTTGTTGTGAGAAGTCGTGGGTGGTGAACAATGCTATCGTTTATATAACCATAATTGTTTAATACCTAAATTAGATAGACTAACGCCACATTTCAATAGTTAAACAGATAACTCTCAGGAGCTTAAACCGTATAAATCTTTATGAGACTCAAATAAACATAAGCGTAAACGTAATTTATGATTGTGGGCTTCCCTGACGTCCTTCCAAAGGACGTGGGAGTCCCGTGGCAATCCATCCGCGTCCTACACGTGCCGGCTGTTAGGGTCTGCATCAGATAATGATAGGGTACCGGAGTACAGGCATACCCTTGCGGTGTTTATGTTTACTTCCTTATTTGTAATAAGGATACCTTAATCCTTTGAAGAATTTTCTATTGCTGTATTTAATAGATTTTCAAGAATGTTTATGCTGGGATGTTTCTTTTATGATGTAACAAGACGAGTAATTTCATACTACTATTACATTTCTGTGCACCTAAAGGTTTAAAAAAGGCGCCACGCCTTCCCATAACTGTTACACAGTACCACCTAAGCATTAGACTTTTCACTGTATACGTAACCCGAGACATTCAAGACTCAAATATTCGATTTTCTTGACAAAAACCTTGGAGCAAACCCAGTAATGTATGCATTTGTATTTGCGGCAGACAAGTTCTATAATAAAATCTAGTTATTAGAATTTGTAATATTCTGAAACCCGCAAACAATAAATACTTAGGTACCTTCGTGAATCCCTCAGATTTAAAATAAATATTCAATTGCATTTGCCTGATTCTTCTATCTATTTATAAATAAAACAGCTTTATGCTATCGCGTGGCTTTTCTTCAGAGTTTCACCAATTAACTTTTACATGTTCTTGATTTAAGCACCTAATTAAAAGGGTCCAGTGCTAGGGTGCAATATGGCGTGAGGCCGTGGAGCCTGTCTAATGCCCGGTCGTCCAACCGTGACGGTGACGGGATGCCTGCATTCGCGTGCCAAGAGTCTTGGTTCAAGCTTCATAGAGACCATTGTGGGATGGAAAGGGCATTCACACCTTCCTAATGGTCTAAAACTCATTACTATTATGAGTTATGCCGTAAGTCGTCTTGTCTATTCATTTCAGCCATGACAATTCATCATTTCTTACGTGAGATTTTCCATTTCATTTCCTCTTCATTTAAAACCTTTTGTTCTAATCTCGAGTCAAGTTATTGGTCTATAAAATGAAAACGTGATTGAGGAGTATGAAGCACAGTTAGTGGATTCCGTAGGTTCCACTCCTGTTACATTTCATTTGTTTTTAGGTTCTATAATAAGCTGCCCATCGCTAAAAACATCTTAAAATCTGAATCGTAGAACGGATTGAATTAAAAACCATAAATTCAGCAAAAAACAAAAAGCTTGATTGTTTAATTTTGACGTGAACATAATATATCATCAAAAGGAAGTTGGCTTTCCGGCACTTAAGCACTGCTTTTTCGCAGTAATTTTTTCCACCGTACCTATAACTATTTTTTAACTATAAAGCTGGAGTCTCTGGACCGTGCATCATAAATAGAAGGGCCGATGCCCTGTAATATAAATAACTCTAGTTCCTGGGGCTTCTCATCCGAGACGGATTATGTCCACGACTCGTTTATGCTCCCGCCCACTGCCTAAGCTTGCTGGGTTTAGCTATGCAGAAATATAAGGTATAAATAAAATCTGATATTATATCATATTTGAGCGATGTCTGATGTCGCATCTTGCAGAACAACTAACTATTCTAAGATGACATCCATTGTCGTCATAAACTTTCAAAACTTTAGACTCAGTAATTCCAAGATTATTCAAATTATAGATCTTCAGATGTACTTAGATTTAAAATTAAAAAACTACTTTAATGTGATAGTTTTATAATAGTAACTCATCAATTTATGAAGGCTTTTCAAAATTATAATCCATCACGCATGTTCTCAGTAATTTGAATTAACTAGAGCATGAATCGTTTAACTATTCATCTTCGTATCAATTTCTATTTTAGTAACTTTAACATTTCCCTGACTGATTCGGAGTATTTTTGGAAATAATTAACCGTAATGTTCGACGATATTGAGTTGATTGTTGATTGTCCATTTTGTTCATTATTAAACTTGTTTTAGAACTACAAATGCAATTTTTAAATCAAACCTAAACGTATATATTTGCATAACGGACGTCGTAACCGTATCCTTCTATTATTAATATTAATTAGGTCTCAATCGCAGGAACACGAGGTCAAACGCCATTGGAGTCAATTACAGATTGTCAATCGTCATCAATAATACATTATTCAATCGTGTCATTTGAAATTCTTCCAATACTTATTGTTTTCTTTTTCGAAATCTATAATAAGCTATTTATATAATTGCTTCTCTTTAGTGCGGGTAATGACTTCTTTGTCTTAAGAAAGTCCTTAATTATGCGGTACTTACGTTGGTACTTAACGCAAATGAGGAAAGTCAGTGGTTGTGTCATACGCTTTGTTATGGTTAGCTGTATTATCATTAGAAAAGGTATTTTGTATTGCCTTTCTCATGGTAAGTACGTTGACTGCCTTCACAGACGCGCGGTAGTTTGCTTGAGGCGGCGACCAATACTTAAAAAGAACATCAGTTTAGTCTTTTGAGTATTATGAATGGCGTAATATCTTTCGTTGGTTGGTCATTCTTCCTTTTACCTTTATACCATTGAATCACTGGCTATTACAAATAATTGTTTGGTCTTATTGTCAAGCTTAAAGCTCTGTTTTGAGCTTTTTCTTGAACAGATTAAAAATACCTATCGACCGCATTTCCAATTAAACACTCATCGATACGCTGTCAATTTTGGTTATCGTCATAATTGTGTTATCGTCACTCGACTCAGTTTAGGTCTATATATTTTGACCCCTTATGTGTCCATTACTATATTTACAACTTGCACGCGAGATATGTCAAAATAGCTGTTTATCATCTGGAATATCGGTCAAGTTCGTTTTGCGTATTATGTAGTAGAGTCCCGTAGTTTCAGACAGAAATCAGAGAAACATTATCATCATCAGCCCATTACGTTCCCACTGCTGAGACTCGGGCCTTCCCTCGCAGAGAGAGTATCGGCCATAATCCACCAGGCAGAGAAACATGATTAGGCTTTATATCGTAGGAGTTAGTAAGTTTTAATCGGTATAATATTTTTTAGGGTTTTCTTAAATCGGTTTCATATCACTGAAATCTTCAAGAATCATGAATGCTTTTTATAAGAATAAGTTTTCCATTCATTATTACTAATAGACAGTGCACCCTTTCGGGATAAGCACACTTTGTCCTCTGACAGTATACTCCTTTCCTGTCATCTACATTCTTTGAAACATCAATGGTTTAGTTATCCATCAATACTTTTTCTTTATTATGTAATTGAGTGCCGAGACGAGTAGGTCGTTCACCTGATGGTTAGCATCACGCCTTTCCATAACAGTTGCAGCACTATCCAGAACTGTATTGGAAAATCATCTGCGACAAATCATCACCCTGAGACAAATTCTCTTTAGTCTCATAATGCCCAGTAATTTCGCTTGATACAGTGCCCTTCCATTGGAACACAGTAATGTTTGAACACTACTGCTTGGCGGTTGAATATCTGGCTAAGCTGTGGTACTTACTAAGGCGGACTCTAGCAAAAGAGACTAATTACTACACCAACCAACATCATTACTAACATCATCATTATTAAATACTTTAAATCACGGTGAGTGTGCGATGGAATTACATGAGTTAATTCCTCCATCTCCTTTCTACCATCGGACAACAAGACATACGGAAACTCGGCATCCATTTATAGTTGACATTCCTCCTGCCAGAACAAAACGTTTCGCTTCAACTTTCATAATGCGAACAGCCAAGGAATGGAACACCTTACCAGCGTCTCTGTTTCCCGATACTTATAATCTAGGTGTCTTTAAGTCCAGAGTGAATCGGTATCTTCTAGGCAAGCATGATCCATCGTCGACCGCGTCATCACTTTCCATCAGGTGAGACAGCGGTCAAATGTATGCCTATCAAATAATAATAAAAAAATAATATATATATATTTAATATGTGTTTAAAAGAACCCAAGTAATCCGACTGATAAAAGAAATGCAATTCGCGATAGCACTCAACCTGCGCACTCGCTGATAAACGAATTAATGTATAATTTGACACACTCGTCCTACTAACACCAGAACAAATTGCTTGACTTTAGATAAGCCTATCTTTATCGGCCGATTTAGATTACTACGTTGCATGGTAATGTTTATGAAGCGTTACCATGTTAGAATCAGCTTGCGCAGTTATATCAGACGTTTTGTCGTAGACTGCTTTATTGTTGTCAGCAATCAGTGAATTCAAAAAAATGTCTAAAAGTATCTCATGATCGTGAACATTGTTAATGCTTAAATACGAAATAATAATTAAAATCCATAATATCAACGATGTAGCACCTCGTTGCTAGGAATTTGAAACAATTTGTCACATTCCCACATTCAGTTCTCAATGTAAATAATTGCACATGTCGGAACGGACACATTTGTGCACCTGTACAAATGTTTGCGCCATTCCGTTAATTTTTGGGTGGGCGAATGCATACATTATTTGCAAATTTTTAAACTGGCAAATTAGCACTTTCGGTCACATCAATTGCAAGCGATTTATTCCCATGTTTATCTTAAATCTTAGCATGTTGCACGCGATT
This sequence comes from Petrophora chlorosata, assembly GCA_951640565.1. Lineage (NCBI taxonomy): Eukaryota > Metazoa > Arthropoda > Insecta > Lepidoptera > Geometridae > Petrophora > Petrophora chlorosata. The sequence goes on along the minus strand of OX621189.1, from coordinate 3,526,610 downwards.
TAAAAAAATATGATTTATCCGTTTAACCTCTGATAAACTATGTGCTTTTAGCTTATCAACAGTGTTGAAAAGATTTATAGCTTATTTTGCATCCGAAACTTACCTACTCGAATTTTTATTTATTGCATAATTATATGTCGCTGAGATTTTCTTTTGGCACGTTTTGTGTGATCATTTATATTATATTATCAAGATTAACATTGGCTATGTTCGACATGTTTCGTTTTGCATATTTGGTAAAGTCTGCCGTTTAGCAGACATTTTTGTCTAGTGAGGCAACTATAATGACTTGTTCAGGATTTGCACACCTACATCATTTTGTGCTTTGACCAGCCTTCAACTTGGCAGCGATCAGCTGGGACGATGATGTCATTATTCACAATTATTATCCAATGTTTGTTTTGCTCACAATATTTCAATACTAAAGTCTGTCATTAGTATAAAACTTATTACTTCAATATTTTAGACTTGCCTTACATTTAAGTAATTTGGCTTTCATTAAAGATTTCTCCGATCACTTACTTGTCCATGATTCAGCGAGTATTATACTTGGACTTTCAGAAATACAAAATGTATTAGTAAAGTTCTCGGTAGTTCATTGTACCTAACAGCTGAGTCAACTACCTTTTGTTGGTTTTATTTTTTCCTTCTAAGTTATAAAGGGCGATAATTTTCAAACAATGTTGCTAAAGTGTCCGATATTGTGAGTTGAAATCACGTAAGCGAATACGACGACATTTTTAACAATCCTTATGAGTTCTAAAAAGTCGTGTATTTTCTCGACACCAATAAATCGATTGTATTTTAAAGTCATTCTTATATTTTTTTCTGCATCTCTGTTATATCAATCAGTCTTAGTTTTATGCGTTTTATTTTCGTATAATGGTTTTGGATTATACAAATAATTTCTTCTTAGTATTAAAGAATAAGCAAAATTCAGTTTCCAGACTTTTATTGCCAGAATTATTAGTTTATTGCCATTGGTTTTACAAATAATTTCTTGTAGCTATTGAATTGATATTTCTGATCACAATCAATGTCTATGACCTTACATATTTGAATATGACGTTTTTTCTTGCACTTTGACAAGTCGAGACAGGTCCGGTGGTTTTACAAGGCTTAAATGCTGTCAAATATCAGATGTACCAATGCTAATACGGCTAATATATATTGTTAAGCATTCATCATGCACGTCATCGATGTACAAGGATCCAGTCGTGTTTTTTTGGATTAATTTATGGAGTTGTCTTTGCCTATCCCTAACTGAATGCAAGTTTTTAGACGATGATTCAATAGCCTCTAATGGTTCCTGCCCATTGCGTCGGTGTTTGGAGTCAATGAATCCATTATTTCCAATTATTCTGCAATAATTACTAGTTTTTGCATTTGCAAGGAAACGGATATTCATATAGTTTGTTAGTCAGGAAATTTTAATCTACCTGTGTATCTTTTATCTGTTTTGTATGTTACAGTTCGTTGTGCAAGTCAGTATTGCTAAGTCCAGTAACAGTACTAACCCACAATACTTGACGGCACCTTAGCGTAGGTGAATGCAGTTTGAAATTACAGAAGTTGAATGCCCTGGCAGAAAAACGCCTTAGTGCTTATGAAAGTATTTATGTTAGCTAGACTAGACATAGCTCCTCTAGTTATAAAATTTCTTATAGATACTTTAAGTACATTATTAAATATGCTTATTAAAAGGAACAGTCGTGGTTAGTTTAGCGGTTCTTTATTAAGGATTCTGGTTAATATTCAGTCTTGGTGACAGTTAAATTCCGCGCTCCTACACCTGAGCTATTACGAATGTAAACAACACCTATGGTACAGTGTTTGCTCGGTTATGCCAATAGCACTGGCCTCATTGAGGTGCCTGCGGTAGCTCGACTACCATCCAAGCCAACATACAAAAAATGTATCGACTCAAACAGAAGCTCTAATAAGTCCACTACGATTTACTGTGGAGATTTGATGCCGGTCGAAGTCTCCAATGAGACACGATGTAACTAATGATCTTCTGCAAGAATATTGTCAGCGGCAGGTTATTTTTTGCCGTTTTGGAATCATGAATTGTTACACTGACATTCTATTCATGTATGTAATTCGATCGTGATAGTGGTTGACGATGTGTTGGTCTCTATAGCAGAGCAGTGTCGCATAACATTACGTAAATCCTCCATGATTAATATCCCAGCTTCAACATCTATTGTAGTTTCTCCAAGTGTAATTGGTACAGTTTTTTTCGCTTTGTCTCTCTTCTTGACACCTGAGACTGAGCATAAATCAGTTGTCATCTGTTGAATTTGGGCTGATGGCAAACGATGTTTGGTTATCGAATAGATGTCCATGGTATTTTTATCTGACATCATCATCTTTAGGTTATTCTCATATTGGCTTTGGATGAGCATCTAGATAATACCTAGATGCTTGAGAATGTAGTGTTTGCCAATGTTACCGGTGTGTCGGTTTTTTATTGGATATTGATTTTTCATGTTGATTATAATTGCTGTCGGTGATGCGCAGCAAAAACGTCAACACATTCTATTGCTATAAGGTAAAAATTGTACAAAAAGCTTATGTATGCAAAAACCAGGGTTTCGCTCACGACCCCGTCTATGTTAAGTAATGAGCCACGTTTTTGGTTCAATGCACTCACGAATCTCAATTTACTGAATATCTAATGCCGTGACGATGAATTCATTTGTATCTATCCATTATTATTGCACCGCCTGCACGATTTCTGGTACATGCTCCTGAATTATGTTTCAAATCATATTGAGTTCTTAATTTGAGTTGTAGATCCCGAACCCGGCTAATAATATAGTCGGTGCAGCAAATTCGTACACTTCTATTTCAGTAATAGGATATGTTAATATAACAATACACGTGGGCGTTGGGAGTCTGGTAAAATATATCTGAGTCATGTCATTAGCCAAGCCAGACAATCGCGGGCGTTTCGGCATGGCTATACGTATACCTAGTTCAATGCACTACATTTGGGTTCACGACAAATTTTCCGCTTTTCACGGTCTTCTAAACGACGCACTACTTTAAAGTATTCTGAACTACATAGAATAGTACAATATAGTTTCTGTTGCTATCCATTTACGGTTGCATGTCGGTTAATATTTTTGAGGAAACTTATCTCTTATGCTATGAGCCCACATTCTGTTCTGTATATTCATGTTCTGCTTTGAATTTCAAATGAACTTCAATGTTAGCGTCAATGTGAATTTGCAAAGAAAATGTTTGCTTCACAAACTACAAGCGATAAAGTGTGATTACATGACGAACACGAATGTTTAAAGGCGTATACCTGTTTGCAACATAAGAATACCTACTTAGTATCTGAATAAGAAAATCTTACTCATAGCTTGATCATTAAAATAATGATGACTATTAAAATTTGCATTTTCCAATATTATCCACAGAAGTTATGTTCTAATACTTTTAGTGTTTGAAGTCAGTGGCACTCATACCTCAAACGCTTTAACTGATTAATTTGTCCCAAAACTTGATTGTTGTTTCTTAAGAAAATAACTCCTTTTTTGCTGCCGAGGAATTTACTTCACCTATGATAAAGTGCTAAGCAAATATTACGTCTTGAGCAAAAAGTGACGCGATTTTTATTTTATTAACTTTTAGAACCTGCCGGATCTGTCAACTTATATCTTACTTCGCCACCACAAATTGATTCGATGAAATAAAAATACTCTGTTTTGAACGAAAGGAGAAACCAGGCGCTAGAAATTGCTTGAATTTTCCTGTGAATGAGGTGATTTTTTAACTTTACTAGGCTTTGTTTTGAAAGTGAGTCACGTCAGAGGCGAGTCGAGAGTGTTTAAAAGCCCCGTGCTTTGCCATAACATAGTTCTAACAATCGTTGGCCCGGTCACCCGATAACGTAGAAGTGGAACGATAACCGGTGCATTATGAAGGCACGGCTACTGTTTCTGATAAATACCCAATAACTTTAGAAGTTATAAGTGCTTTCTTTGTTTGCGTGGTCCAGGCTGCCTTACGAGATAATTCTGAGGTGAAGGAACTTGTGAGTGCACCGCACGATGCAAGCGCTGCTTGGGATGCAGTTGTTGCCTTGAGTACCGTTACTGACCTGGCACTAGCATATCTAGCTAGAGTTTACATAGGCGGTAATAGACTCGACCACGTCGGCCAATCTCGGCGAGTGAACAGATCCTGTTTCTCATGCAAATTCAATTTATAAAGTGCTTGTTGGAGACTATCCTGATTGTATATAACCCTTTGGAGATTATGGTTTTATGATTGAAAATTGACGTTAAATCCATTGAAGCTTGCTATTTATATATTTTTTTACCTACAATAAATTAGGATACATACTAATATTCCACGAAACATCTTTGCGCAATGTTTTGTCATCAGTGACGTAAAGAAGATAGTAATATGGGAAACCGTCAAATTTTTCGTTAGCCTTTTTCTTTAGCACGTTTTCACAAGTATAAACATGTTACAATCTTAGAATGACCTTTGAACTATTATTAGAATTATAAGCATTACTGTGCCTAGTTGTAGCAGCAGCGTAATATCTAGGTCATATTATGTAGTATGGGCTGCACCTGTGACTGGTTTCAATCGATTTGTTTTTGTTATAACTTAAGTAATAGTCACGGAATGTGCCAATTTTTCAGCCACGGCGGATGTAGGAATTTCAATTATCTTTTGTAGAACAAATGTAACAATGCTCTCAAAATATTAAGCAAAACGAGGATAATAAGATAGTTTTTATTATGTGCCTTTGGTAGGCTTATTTTTATGACCAAACCCCATTGTCTTTCCTATGACTCAAACCAAGATAGTGTTGTCCCATTTAACGAAACAGCAAGTATATCTGTTCACCTGCGACAACGATAACACACACTTGAGTGTGACACACTTACAGCGAATTTCTATTGATAATGGTATCGTTACATTTGATTTAGAAAAGTTCGCCTTATCACGCAATTTTCTTGCGTCATTTACCTGTTGAAAGTTTCTAGTTTCTATGAAACTTGTATAACGTTTCGGCTATCTTTTTAACTGCTATTTCAATATAGCTTATCATGTCTATTTAGTTCTTCAAATAGCAAAATTTACTCAACTTCCTAAATAGTTCTACGTAGTTATCGGCCTTTGTTTCCATTTGTTTCTTGTTTTAAGCTTGTCTATTATAGATCAGAAATTCGGGCCAATTTACTTCTATTCACCGCGTCCAGAGAATTGGATGTGGGCAGAGACCATGTAGGAGGAGGCCTTGCAAAAGACGGTTACGATTAGACAATTAGTTACATATCCCTCTTAGTAAAATAGACTCTAAAAGCGTTAGAATTCAGCATGGTTTCGCGTCCGTTAGGATGTCGACAAATTTGGCGACAGCATGAATTAATTATGTCTTGGTTGTCGATGGGTTGTCACGTAGCTGACCAAATATAGTGGCACCACAGCCCACACGCCTTATACGGCCGTCCCTCAGGAAGGAAGAAGTGTGATTGAACTCGTTTGTACCTAAGCGACTGTATTGTTTGAATCATACCAGAATTCTAATGCAATTTTGTTAACGAACTTCCGATGTCCGTTTCGGAGGTGCACTGACCTGAATCAATCGGGAAAACTTCACGATCTAGCATACGTTGATTGTTATAAAGTGAAACGCGAGAAGCGTAACTAAATGGTTTTGCTGCGGATGGCAAAGAATTACTAAGCCTTAATGCACTGGTAGGCGTCGTAAACATGTCATCACCTTTAGCACTCAATGACATGTGGTCAGGACAAATTGAATAAGTGCATTGATCGGACAGGATATCATTATGTCGAAATAAGTTATGCATGCCATCATTGTTGTTGGTATAATGCCATTATTTTTGAATCCATATTGCATTTCTGTAATAAATACTCTGTATCTGCTTTGAATAGCTAAGAATTTGTTTATTCTGTTTTTAGTATCACAAGCATCATGTCCCTTTTCTCTGCAGCTAACAGATGTCTATGTTTCACAGTTATCAATTTATTGTGATTGCCTGAGAAGTAATTAAAGTCCAGGCCGTAACTCAACTCGAGAATTGCTAGGATATTGAGAATTCTCGTTGCTAACGTGCTTGTGGTTAGACAGGTTGCACAAAATCAATGTACATGGACTTGTAGATGAATCATGGGTGTGCGAATGCATGTTACGATGATTATGAATCACGCGTACCTTTAACTTTAGTTCTAAGCGGGGTTGTAGTAAGAATTCGGAGTGTATTTTTGGTGATATCTCCCAAGTGGATGCAAAATCGTCGGCCACGTGTCGGGATGTGACGACGGAACGGTCGTCATTAACCGGGAATGTGGTCATTAAACGCATTAGTGATAGCATTTCTATCATGGGAAAGGACGTTTTGTTTACAAACGTAGGTACTGAATTCTGTTTGGTTTTTATCATTTTGTCTAAAGCGTTTATTTAATTATCTTCATTTTAAGCATTTGTTTTTTTGACAACATTTTGCTACCCAGCAATGTAATTTCCATAAGTAAATTTGTATCCTTCCATATCCTCTTTTAATATGTTGTCGTCACAAAATATATAAATAGCAATGTAACCCGATGTCAAACAACCAGCATAATTACGAATAATAGAAATGCCAACAATTTGAAAATTGCTCAATTAGTGTTTATAATCACTACCCAAATAATAAAAAGTAATAAAAATAAATGTCTTGACGCGTCTTTACTTGTGAGGATAAAAAACGTAAAACCCGAAAGTGTATTTGCCTATCATTAAGTCATGTTTTGAATGCTATATTAATCCAAGACGCACGACACGTTAGATAAATTATTGTAGTTTTTTTCTGCGCCTGAGTCACTTCAAGTCGCATGGGTTTATGGCACGCGCCGTTCGTCGCCGACTCTGGCCATATGTTCTTGTGTTGAGCTTGAGACATTCTTGTCTTTTTCTTTTTATGGTTGCATAATTGCTCTTGGACTGCATCTGCATCTATTTTTAAATAACTATTTCATACGATGAGTTTGCCGTTCACGTGATGGCTAGCATAACGTCAAGGCTAGCAATACGACTGCCCATAACAGTTGCAACGCCACCCGGAACTTTGCCCTGCTTGGAAGCATTATGTTTAGTTTGTCGTTTTTAATAGGTGTTAGGTACTAAACTCACCCTTTGTCTGTTTCTGAATCAGTTCAAGCCAAAGTCTCTTGCGTCTCTTTATCAATATACCAGTCTGTACCGCGATATGCTTAAGTTTTTTTTTTTTATTACAGCCATAAACCGAGGCACAGAGAACCAGCCAGCCAAGAAAGCTAGAGGCGACAATGGAGACGGGAACGCTGGCGGTGGACGCGACCAGCACGCCTACAGCTGCCTTCTCCAGAACGAGCTCCTCGGTGCCCAGAATGAGGAAGTCAGGGGTCCTTCAGTCACCTGTGCGGATGGCAACAAAGCCACGATGGCGGCGACGCCAATGGCGGCCACGGCTAAGAACAGCCTGCCGGTGTTTAGTTTTAAGAGGAGAAAAGCTGAGGTAAGTTTTTAGTTGATTACCTACCAATTACTTTTTTTTAACCCCCGACGCAAGAAGGATGGGTCTTATAAGTTCGACCACTATGTGTATCTGTCTGTGGCACCGTAGCTTTTAAACGGGTGAACCGATTTGGATGCGGTTTTTTATTTGAAAGCAGGTTTTCTTGCGGTGGTTTTTAGACTTATTTTATAAAATTCGGTTCGGTCATATTTTATAGGTATTTTGTGTCGGGGGTTTTTAAATTTTAGTTTACTGAAATTCGCTTGTTGTTTGTCATGTTTGTTCAACTGCCTGCGAAGTGTGGTTGGTTATATATTTCATCATTCATCATCAGCCCATCACGTTCCCACTGCTGGGACACGGGCCTTCTCTCATAGAGAGAGTATGGGCCATAATCCACCACGCTGGCCCAGTGCGGGTTGGTGGATGTCACATGTTCTTGACTTTTTGTGGAAAATTCTTGGACATGCCGGTTTCCTCACGATGTTTTCCTTCACCGTTTTTAGAGCGAGTGTTAAATCCGCACATAACTTAAAAAAGTCAGGTTATATATTATTATTATATTATTATATTCAGCCCATATCGCCCCAATGCAGGGCAAAGGCCTCCCTACTTTCCTTCCATTTCTCGCGGTCTTGAGATAGAATGGGTTATAATCATACTGATATTATAAATGCGAAAGTTTGTAAGTAAGTGTGTATATTACTTCTTCTAGGACTACTATTTATTCTGTGCCCAAAGTAAGGACTGTGTCATAACGTAACCCCGTTTCTTCCTGTCCGGCGCAATTTCTCTCTAACTATTAGCAGCTGTGTGCTTAAGTTTTGTTCTATTTTCCCCTACACGGTTAAATATAAACACTGGCTTATTACTATTTCCAAATCAAAAATTAGGTCAACTGCCGAAGTAGCCTCGTTAAGTAAATGAACTTTTACGTACAGACAAAAAATATATATCGATGTGTTAGAACTTTTTGTCTCCAACAAATAATAAAGAGGTCAGAACAAAGTAATGTAAAAACTTAGAGCTTAGAGAGTGGGTGAAACTTAAGATGTACACGGAGGAAACTTTCTCTTACTGTACTCGTACATTCATAATTTCTATTCAGCGATACATTATTGAAAAGAAAAACTCAAAACGATAGTTGCAAATCACTTCTGTCCTACTAATATTACAAATGCAAAAGTTTGTGAGGGTGGATGGATCTATTTGTTATTCAATCACGTAAAAACAACTAAACAGATTTTTCTGAAATTTGGTATGTAGGTATTTTAGGTCCCAGGCTACTTTTTATCCCGGAAAACCGCGGGTGAAACTGCGGGGCGCAGCTAGTGTTGTATGTAAAACTAGCCAAGTTCGCAATTTTCCTGATATGCGATGAGAACTTCGCATTTTCTCGAGGAAAAAATAGCCTTAGTTTATCCGAAATAATTTAAATAATAATGTTAATGTTAATAAATGTTTTATGTGTTGTTTTTCAGTAATTCTATAAATTGCCTCCAACAAACTCACAAACTTACCTCTTTTTATGTTGTAATAATAATGTAGACGTAGATTAGTGTCGTTTTAAATATTATCGAATAAAAAATGAATTTGATACAATGTTGTGACTGAAAGACGATATTGATAATAAAATAAAAATTAAGATCGAAATATATTAAACTTGATTGCAGCTCGTAAAATAAATTTGAGCTAAACGAAATGCAGCATTATAAATAGGTAGGTATCTTAATTCTTTTACCTACTGTGGGATGTAGAAATCCGATAATTTATTATTTTAGGTCGTTGGTCGTTGTCACCCGGTGAGTGATGTCAGACAGACAGACAAATGAGTGAATGAAATTTGGGGAAAAACTATTATATAATCTTTCCTTTGCAATGAGGACGTTTGGGTCAGGAAACAACAGGTGCATTTCGGAGAAAAAAATTAAATTTGGTAATTTAAATTTTTGGAAGAAGGTATCAGTATTAACAGTAGGTAGTCAGTCATATTAACAATAACAATAAAATTATTATACTTATATTTGTATGTAAGTCAATTTAATTATTAAAAAGTAGTCATAATATAAGTGCTATCCTTTCACACTAGATTTTCTAGCATTCATCTCGTACATTTTGTTGCATTCGTGCATCAGACAGGCGATGGCTTTGTTCGGTGGGTGGTATTACAACCACGGCCAGAGCCTACCACTCCAAAGCGCGTAAGCGGGTTTCATCACTATGTTTTCCTTCACCGTTTTTAAAGCGAGCGTGCAAAATCTGCACTTAACTATTAAGTCATTGGTTCAGGGCCGAGTCGGGATTCGAACCCAGGTGCGTTGGATCGAAAGGCGCACGAGTTCCCGCTTAGCCACACTCGCTTGAAGCCCACTTTTTGCCTAATGTCAAAGCTCATGTGGCAGAAAGGTGGTAAAAACACGAAAACAATAGTTACAGAGTTGATTAGCATATCCTTATTGTCGACTGTATGCTAAACTCCGAAAATCCGACATTGATAATTGACACACAAAGAGTTGAGTCAGTCGTGTTAATTTTTGTATTTTCTACCGTCATTTCATGACGCTACCGCTGTTACTAAATTTTTGCTCCTTTTTGTCGAACCGTTATAGCTTTTTGCTGATTTTTCAATATACATATAGCTACTAAACAAATGTGTTCGGTTACTCAGTAGACTATACTATTGTAGCTATTCTTCCATTTTCATAAAAACTATATACTGGTATATATATACTGTTGTCGCTGAAAAATTCACACCAGTAAAAAAAATGTTAACTGCGAATTTCCAAATTATTTTCATGTGGTGGTTAGTGATTTTTTTCCAGGATACAAAACCATTTTTTGAAAATTCTGACCTGTCACTTGTTGAATTTGTATCCGTGTCTTTCCACAGTATTTTTTCGCGTAACGTTTTTTCACACAAGTGTTAAATTTATATGGGACCACCTCGTAGCTATTATACTGAACTGAACGCAAAAAGAATTTTTGAAATCAGTCAGTTTCGATTTATAAGCAAACAAACTGACAGAATTTGCCAAGATTTGGATGTACGGATTTTCGCAATTTTTTGCGCCTGTCTATATTTTGACATTAAACCAGCCATATCGTAAACCAGTCATATGCATCAAAACAGAAATTAATTTGGACGCGGGACAAAAAAAGCGCTGAAAGAAAAAAGTCTATTAGCTGCACTTAATGATGTCTAATGTTCATAAAATCGTCAGTTCGTCAAATCTGCGAATATTGATTAGAATTATTTACATATAAATCAAGCGATGAATTTAGAAGGAATATGTCTCGGTTTTCGCTACTGGGTGATTAACCTGTTGGCCAGACTATTTTATATTGACCCTGACCGCACTGCGGTTGTCAGTAGTAATGTCTCTACAACTAGCTTTTTCCTGCGACTTCGTCCGCGTGGACGACAGAGGAAGCTCCCCAGTATATGAGAGCGCGTACTACGAAGAGGTCAAGCTGTATGTTCAAAGTCACTCAACCGATTTTGATGTAGCATACCCTAATCATATCTAAGTTGGAAATACTGCTACCAAACCCAAAACCAAAAAAAATTTCGAGTCTATAGGTAACAAACATTCAAAGTTACAATTTTATAATAGTTTAAAGAAAAAGATACTATTTTAACGATTGACATTGACACGTGGCACTGCAGAGCGAGTGTGGCTCAGTGGGAGAACGTGCGACTTTCGATCCGACGCGCTCGAGTTCGAACCCCGCTGGCCCCGCACCACTGACTTTCTTAAGTTATGTGCGGATTTAACACTCGCTCTAAAAACGGTGAAGGAAAACATCGTGAGGAAACCGGCATGTCCAAGAATTAATCACAAAAATTCAAGGATATGTGACATCAACCAACCCGCACTGGGCCAGCGTGGTGGATTACGGCCCATACTCTCTCTATGAGAGAAGGCCCGTGTCCCAGCAGTGGGAACGTGATGGGCTAATGATGATGATGACTGCAGTTGTTATGGGCTCGCGTGGCGTTTACCGTCAGGCGAACGACTTGCTCGACTCATTGCGTATAAGCCGCATAAAAACAAAACTCTTAACAAACAATTGTACATCCTACTAATATTATAAACGCGAAAGTTTGTAAGAATGGATGTACCTTTGTTACTCTTTCACGCAAAAACGACTGAATGGATTTTGATGAAATTTGGTATGGAGATAGCTTATACCCTGGATTAACACATAGGCTACTTTTTATCCCGGGAAACCGCGGGTGAAACCGCAGGGCGCAGCTAGTCTATCATAATTATTACGTGATATTACTGAAGCTCACAGTAGCACGATGTGAGGTCAAATTGGATTGTCATTCTGATGTATTCGGTACCGACTACCGGCAAGGCATGAAACGTTAGACATGAATCCTGTTACAAAAGGTGCCGATGCCTTTGTCAGCGAATTTCGTGACATTGTAACTCGCCTTATTGGAATCGGTGTACATTTACACGTGTAGTATTGAAGTGTCGAAAACCAATTGGCATCATAGATTGATAACTTTATGAGAGAAAATAGTATACAAGAATCCGTAATGGATTAAAGAAATAATATAAATACCACGTTTTTATGGATTTATAATGCATTGTCTTTGAGTTGTGAGCTACCCTGAAAGTTTCAGCCGAATATCTAATCGGGAAGTGCTCGAAATTTTAGTTGCAAGATTCCACCGGGAACGACAGACGGACAGACAAACAAGAAAGTGACTTAATAAATCTTTGTCTCAAGCACACTGTCCGATACTACACGGACAGGAAAACGCCCGTCTACGCTTGCTTTCTTGACCTTTCGAAAGCTTTCGATTTGGTGTCTATGGTGCTTTGTGGAAAAAGCTTTATGAGGACACTGCATTGCCTGGTGAGCTGATTGAAATGTTTGCAACAGGGCTGATTGAAATAGGGCAGGCTCGCTATCCGAACCGTATGGACTCGAGTGTGGGGTGAGGCAGGGGTTGACCTCGCCCAGGCTCTTCAGTTTATACGTTGATCGGCTGATTCGTGAGCTCAGTGGCACCATAGTAGGCTGCTCTGTGGATGGAACGATTGTCAATAACATAAGCTACGCAGATGACATGCAGGTGCTACTGGCCCCATCAATCAGGGTCCTGAGGAAGCTTTTGTTGGTGTGTGAGCGATACGCGGAGGCTCATGGCCTCCGGTATAATGCTAATAAGAGCGAATGTCTAGTTTTCAAGGCAGGAACTAAATGCTATCCCGAAATACCTACAGTCACACTCTGAGGGACCACCCTGAATTGGGTGACAAATTTTAAATACCTAGGGCATTGGGTCACCGCGTCGCAGTCTGACAATGTTGATATTGAGAGGGAACGTAGGGCGCTGGCAGTCAGGAGCAATATGTTAATCCGGAGGTTTGCAAAGTGTTCTAAAACGGTTAAGATCACGTTATTTCGGGCATACTGCCAATCTTTTTATACTTGCAGTCTTTGGATCGACTACACTCTAAGGGCTTACAGCGCCCTCCGGGTCCAATACAACAATGCATTCAGGGCGTTACTGGGGCTGCCACGACACTGCAGCGCATCAGGTATGTTCACAGACGCGCATGTCGATGACTTCTACGGCATTATGCGGAAGAGAGTCGCCTCCCTGATGCGGCGGGTGCGTGACAGCGCCAATAGCCTCCTGGTCACTGTGACAGAAAGGGCGGATGGTCCGATACTCAGTCACTGGACTAAGATGCAGGTTAGGGCATCAAATGCAAATAAAAAATGAAAGTGAATGTGACATTTATTGAGTGAATTGTTATTTTATTTGTTGAATATTTAATTAGATTATTATTATTGAATGATTTGTTATTGACATTATTATTATTACTTTATGAATTATTAATGAAATTATTTATTGAATTAATTGTTTTAGTATTATTGAATTGACAAAAATGACATTTTACATGAACTTATAAAGAGAAAGTTACTAAAATAGCCCGTAAGTTGATACTAACAAAATGGATTGTAATTATCTGAAAATTAATAAATGAATTGAATTGAATAAATAAAACCGGCCAAGTGCGAGTCGGGTCGCACATAAATAAATATTTATTTTATTCTGTTTTTTAGTAAGTATATAAATTTATATAAATTATATAAATTTGTATAAATAATATAAATAATATGTATAAATAATATAAACTTGTATATAATAGTTTCTTTTTTGTGACAATTGTAAATATCTTCTTTGAATTAAAATAAGTTTTATTCATATATTATATAAGTTTTAGTAAGTATTTGTTGTTATATCGGCAACAGACACATCATCTGTGAAAATTTCAGCTGTCTTACTATCACGGTTCATGAGATACAGCCTGGTGACAGACGAACAAACAGACAGATGGACGGACAGCGGAGTCTTAGTAATAAGGTCCCGTTCTACCATTTGGGTACGGAACTCTAAAAACGTGGTAATAAAATTATCATAGTGTTTCATCGATCGAAGACAAAACGTACCTATAGGTACGTTTCTAACCCAGTTAAGTAACAAACATTAAATTTTATCGACAATTAAACTTTACAGATGGGTGCTTAGCCTAATTTAGGACATTTGATAAGACTATCACTAAGTTATGGCTTCCCTTAATTTAAGCATTTTTGGGAACTGGTCGTTAATACATTTAATCTAAAATTGGTTACAGCATTTAGTTAATAGTAGTTGCTTTTTAAAATAAATGCATAAAATAAAGGGATTTAATAAATTCGAATAATCTAATTAATTTAAATGGCATCCAATAAGTTTCTGACACTGTATTCGTACATTAAAAATCCTCGAATAATTTGATCGCTTGCAGTGATCGTTTGAATCGAGACCCAGACATAAAAATCTGTTCCAATTGCTTTTATATACAAAATCGATACTAATGGACAAGATACTATCACAACAAATATGTATACTGTCAAAATTATGGTGGAAACACATAAAATTGCAGTTTTACGTGTTATGCTCCGGTTACACCTGTGCGATTAGTACGCCTGCGTTTGCCGCATCTACCGAGTCTTTTCTGTTCGACTTACTTTGCTACGCTCTCTCGACAGCGTCGATGGCCCGCGGGGCGGCGCTGAAACGCGAAATACATGAATAACGAAATAGCATCTCGCGGTAAACGCTGCTTCTTTCTAGTCGCATTGCTAGCGTAGGTGTGCATGAAGCTAAACGGTCAGATATCGCCAAATTCAATTTGCCATCGCGGCGAATGCAGGGTTAAATGGACGGGTCAGGATAATTACAAAAACACCGTATTAAATTGCCGGGTCAAATGTGCCTTCAGATACTTGGATCGAGTGGGGAGATACGCTAATACCTTTTTAATTTGTTAAAATCGGTTCGATGCAGTCTTTTGATGTGAGCTAAGTTGAGCTGGGAGCTTGAACGGAATGTCAATTTTTAATTTTATTCGTGAAATCGAATTAGGAAATCAAAATTGATGGGGTTAGTAGTTTTAGAATTATAGAGATTTTTATTTGAATTGAGATAAACTAACAGGTGATAGTTTTATTAGTCGCATGGTTTTCAGCGTTGCGACTCCGTGTGTAGGTATTTAATATTTACACAACTATAGTGTTTTGTCAAGACGCTGCCAAATCGTTGATTTATTTTTAGGTTTCCAATCAACGTCAACTCGCTGCAAATGGACAAAAAACGCCAAATTCCAATGACCTGTCATAAAACAACCAATAAAATTACCACATCAAGAATAAGCTTTTTATAGCTGGCGGTAAAAAAACTGCATCTCGACAATACTCAAATCGTCCGTCTAAAATAACTCATCAGCGTAAAAACTCTTTTCAAATACATCACGGCGATTTAGCCATAAATATACAGTGACATCAACGCGTATTCCTCAGTCCCTGGCATTCATGGACTTAGGATTTATTGAGAGACTTCATCATCTGCATAAAGGCGTAAATCAAATGACAGGCAGACATTGCTCGGTGGTGATTGGAGGAATTGTCACAAAGATTGCCAACTGAGTCCTTTATTGCAATCACGCTGGCAAACATAGGAGCGCTTTTAGCTAACAACTTTTTATTCGTTCACAATTCTTCATCAACTTGCGGTAGGTCTCTTATAAACGGAATGCATGTCTAGGTAGATACCACTGCTTTGCTAGTTATTCTACCGCCAAGCAGTAGTGCGCAAGCAATACTGTGTTCCGGTTTGAAGGGCATTGTAGCCAGCGAAATTACTGGGCATGTGAGACTTAATATCTGATGTCTCGGGGTGATGAGCGCAATGCAGTACTACGCAATGCTTTTATGGTATTAAAAGTTTTGGTTGGCACTTCAATTGTAATGGGAAAGCGTGGCGCTTACAATCAGGCGAACGACTTGCTTGTATAAATCGTCAAAAATATTCCTTTACTGTTTTAGAGTTATTGTAGAAAATCCGCACATAACTAAGAAAGTTCTGGACGGGGCGGAGTCGAGCCAGATTTGAAATCCGATGTGTCGGATTGATTGCTAAAGCTGCAGCATCTCCGGGCTACACATACTATATTCACTCAGCTGAGCAAAGAAGACTTTAATTTCTTCTAATTAGCTCTATCCTTCGGCTAAATGCAAAGTTCTCCTTTTACCAACCGCTAATTCTATCTCAGCTGATATATAATTAAACTTGTCAACAATATGATACTCCAATTCCATATATTGACTGCGGTTAGGGAATTCGATGTGTAGATCCGCCGCACACAGCCATATAAGTAATTAAATATTACTACATTAATAATTATTTATTTATTCTTCAAAGCTTCACACTATAAACAAAAACCTGGTGCATTTCCAATTACGCTTTATTCCCCGGCAAAGTTTTATAGACGTCAAATAAAATTTAAATGCAATTAGATGGAAAGGTATACAGAGATATCGCGCATTGTATTTTATTGTCTCTGATAACGTTGCTAATTAGAAAAGCTTTATTTATGTTTTATTTATATGGAGTCGCGTCGACATTTTACAGCTTTGATTTTATGCTCTTCGCACACTCGAAATAGCTTCAGCGGTATTGATACTGTCACATTCAGCGTCTCGCTGTACTAAATTGAGGTTTCAATATTACGCGTATCTGCTAGTGACGTTCCATCCTTACAATTTACGTATCAAGGCAACAAAATCGTCGCTGCTGAGTGTCGAGTGTGCGCAGGGCGATCCAACATTGATTTTATTCTGGGCGTTTTATTCTATTATGATAATGCAGTAATTTGAGTCGCCATAGGACGTTGCCTTTTATTATTATTAGGATTTTAGAGATTTTCGTCGATTTATGTCCAATTTTACATCTGAAGATTTAAATCAGAGACCCAAAGTTCATTTGAAGAGTGGTTTTGCCCACACAGTTTGAGTTTATTGCAAAAATGAATTGAAACAACGGTGTGTTGTGTCGTTGAAAAAACTGCATTGTTCGAAAAATACGATGATTACAGACTCAAGTAGAGATTAGACAGGTTTATTATCCTTCTTATTAATGGTATCTGTAATTTTGTTATTATTTCGTCGAAGATTTCAAGCAATGGAACACGGAAGGATTGTAGTATCCCGAAGGGAATATATTCTGGTCTCTCAAGCAGGTCGCTCTGGAATAATTCCACCTTTCTCACTTGCCAAGCCTTCCACCACGTCGTTTCATTTTGAATTTTTACTATCCAGGACTATGGAGACGATGAAAATGATGAGAAAAATGAGATTTACTTTGTGAGACGAGTAGAACGAGTACTATTAAGTAGACTTAATAGTACTCGTTCTATTAAGTACGAGTACTATTAAGTAGACTTAATAGTACTCGTTCTATTCCGAACATACCTACGCACGGCAAGTTCGAATTACTCTGAACACTGGACCTCTAGGTCTATGCGTTCCAAGATAATGCAAAACTTGCGCTCTTCGTGCACTTGAATCACATAACAGTAACTTGGCGGATTCCTCGTACGATACCGCATACAGTTAACGCAAAACAGGGTTAAGAATCTATTTACAATTTGAATAAACATTACCTACAGTTCGTGTAACAAATGGTGAATGCTAATTAATGTAAATGCTGGTAAAGATGACTCCGCGATTGCCGATCGATAGTCAACGCAAGACTGCGCAAAGGAGAAACAAATGACAGGTTCCTCTCGGAATTGTTTAGTAAGCTAGATCTTTTTTTTTAATTATAGATAATATATGCCATAATACACGATACATGATAAGAATATGACATGATTATTTATTGTCGAGCGTACGGATGAGTAAAGAGCGCTCGGAACGGAAGGTGCCTTTTGATAATGTCGTGCTTTTGTTCACATTTACAATCTTTGATCAGACTTATCGAAACAATCAAGCAAACGTAATAAATAAACGAATAATGTAGTCATTATAAATATAAACGGCTACACTCACGTTATGATTGTGTCGGATAACTCCGACCAGATTTCGGACAATTAGGGTATCCTTCTTCCGGGAGTTTACGCTAATGATGTAGCGTCTTAACTTAGGCGGGACATTACTTAAAACAAAGTAAGCATGAAAATTGTCTTAAAGGTCGATAATTCATAAGCATGACTAACACGAAGTAAAATGTTTAAAGATAAGCAGCACGCTCAAATGCTTACTTAAATCAACAGCAAACCTCTCTGGTTTTTTTAATTAACTATGATTGGTAACCATTTGCTTGCATTAGCCACCTGTCAGTCATCGAACGGTGAAGCTCGTGCACGACTCTATTTCAACCTCACGTGTGCTGTCAACAGGTGGTAATATAGAAAAAAGTTACCACTTGCCATGATGATCGAGGCTTTTACCGGGTCTAGACGTTCGTGAAATCGTAGTTTTATTGTAATTGAAAATCTAGTTGATTAATAACAATTAATAGTTGAATGACCGATAGATCAATGTCCAACGCTCGTCGTCGATCATCGAACGATCGCTTGAGAAGTACAACTTTAGTAAGTTTGTTATAAACGCTATGACATTTAGGACTTTCTGTGAAAGTCCATTCCATCACAGGACGAGTAGAAGATCGGCCAAATATCACCCTTATTTAGTAGACATTCCGCCAATACGTACAAAGCGTTTTGGTTCCACGTTTATAGTGCGTACTGCTAAGGAATGGAACTCATTGCCGTCTTCTCTGTTTCCTGATAACTACAATTTGGGTATCTGCAAGGCCAGGGTGAATAGGTATCTTCTAGATCTACGTGCTCCATCTTCGGCCACATCGTCGCTTAACATCAGGCGAGATGGTGGTCAAGCTTAGATCCTTTTCATCCTTTTCATCATCTTTTGGAAAAAAACATACTGAAAATTCTGCATAATATTAAGCTCTCAACACATAGAGTGTTATATGTAAATCAATTCGCGACCGCAGCTATTGTTTGCTATGAAAAAAATTTATAAAACCAATTGACTTGCAAATGTCGTTGTACATTTAATTGCCTTAAAAAATACCAGTGTCAGTGTACTCTTAGTCAAGGCATAAATAGTACTTCTAGGCATACTAAATCCAACCAGACACATTAAAATCTATCCATGAATTTCTAATGTCCGTTTTTGACGGCACCACCCACTGAATTACTCGTGCATAATGCAGTGAATACAAATTCTGCACATTACAATAAAAAATGCATTGTTATGTGATTCAATTCTGTATGCGACTTCGTATAAATCTGGGTGGTTCGTGTTACACCTTGAATATTAGAAAAGATTTGAGACGGTGTTATTTATTCCCTCATGTTTTTCGAAACAATTTGCAGTTCATAAAAGCATGGCCATGAGGTTGCAATGTTTAAGCCGCATGAACATTAGTATTAGATGAATAGCTGGCAAAATAGAACACATTTCTTTTTAGTTAAAATCATAATAAAAAATTTGCACAAATCTTGCGGATTCATGATGGTCTAGATATTATGGCCTTGGAGTCCTTTTATGTCGTAAATTGCCATCATGCATATCCAGGTTTTGATTGAAATGTATCTGAATCGTAGTTATTGCGTCGCGCTTGCTAATTTTATTGCTATTCTACTCAAAACTCCAGGGTATGAATAATTTGATACATATAACATTTTACCCGATTAGCCTGGTCCTGAACGAATTTCAAACGACGCATAAAAAGATCAATTTAGAACCAAGCAAAGGTCTCGTATATGGTGTCATTGCTTTACATTTTAAAACCCGAGATTCTCTTGACGGTGACTTGACAGATGGAATTAATTTTCAGCTCAAAGATAAAGCCGACTCATTATATAAAAATTTAGGGAATCCGATGCCTATCTTCAGGACATACGCTAAGAGCAACAGTTAGTCATGGGACAAGGAAAGAATTTTCGCGGTATGATGCCGGTGATTCAACGTGAAGAAGTGGAAATCGATTTAAATAATGTATGTTCTCAGTGCGCCTTAGTTTATTCGGTCGGCAATATCGACAGATCGTTCTGTGTACAGTTTCCCAGGCGCGTTCAATCTCTCGGTCACGGCTTGTAATCTCGAGATTTTTGCATGGAGTCCTTGAACAGTTAAAAGTTGGAGTCTAGACATTTTGCAATTTACAGATTTTGCGCCTGCGCATTTCAATGATTCGTGCGATCACCGGGTTCATCGGTCCGATTGTATCACTGCTGCTGATTTTTTCCTTCACCAGTAAGAGCTCCGACAAGTCCGTGATTGAAATTTTCAACGCACGAAATGTACATATCTGTCCGACAAACATCATCCCGACGTATTTTTGCAGCAATGCAAAAAGTAGTTGCGAAACCAAATCGGATTTTAATGCTAATTCTTTTTTTATTTGATCCGTACCGATATAAAAAGAAATGCCTCTAATTTCATTCGGTTCACGCTAAAATTAATCGATTTTGATCCATCTCTGAACCTAGAAAGGATTCCATCGCATCCAAATTAATCTCAGTCACGAGAATTTTGCATTTTAATCTGTTGTAAAAATCAAATGGAGTCATTATCAGATAAGCAATAAAATAGTCGTCACTATTAGCCAGTCATAAAAACTAATGTTAAATCAATTAGCTCGCTCCAAATCGCTGTTACAAGACCTGTAATTATTGTGAATGCTCAAATAATATTAGCGGTTAGTAGCTTCTAGCATTTGCAGAGTAATAGTTTCAAATTAATGGCGATAAAAAGTAAGTAATAATTCGAATTTGAATCACGGCGCATTTGCTCATCAAATAGCTATTATATATTTTTTGGCAGAGACAAGAGTGAGCCTGGCGATAAGCATTGGTCTAGACTTCGGTCATTGCCAGGGGATGATTTGTAACTTTTGCCAGCGCAAGGTTCTATCGATGCATTTTTTCTTTTAATTTTTTATCTGGCTGCATGAAATCGATTTCTTTGTAGTTGTTTTTGGACACACGTCTGTCGGCTGCCGTGGTGCTGTTACAATCTAGATTATGTCTTAGATTGTCCCCGCATTGCTGCACAGTCACGTTTCTCTGCTATTGTGTAGGTGCTCTTTTAATTTCAGAGACATCTCGATACGAATTTCTAGTTAATTATAGAGAAAATTATATTTTTTTGCTACCTGCCGGCTCGTGGCCTTACTGGCCATAGATACATTTTGCCTTGAACGTTTTTTGGGTCGCCAACACCTACAACATGCCTATTTATATTTTTTTCATTTTCAAGCGGCTGATAGGAAAGCATTGATTGACACTAACAACTCGCTAATCATTATGCAGATGTCCGGATTGTTATCTTATAGATTCTGGACGAGTGTCGTTTCCAAATATGACAATGTCGATGACTGACACATCACAAGTTGCGACCGATTAGGATGTATCATCACAATAGAATTCTAAGTTTCCATTATTGGCTTGCTAGGTATTGTGTTTTATGCACGGTCTATGCCTAGGTTTGGCCTTTGATATTTAAACTATGGTGTTCGTTTGTCGCTATTGTTATTAATCTCAGACAAAAAACGGCATATCCTGCAGATGTTAGATTAAAATTGCAGTAGAAATATAAAATTTAATAACCACCGCAATTTGAGAGTTTTATAACTGCAAAAAACTTGAAGCTTATGTTTTAAACGTGTTTGCATTTATGAAAGGACCACTTGAGCTTTGCCTTGTGGTGACTGCCGTGGCTTCGTCAGGCGTTGAACCGCTGCGCAGGAGTGGCCATCCGTGTTCGCTCGGTGATTTGTTTGCTGAAACAACAAAGTCTACTGGTGCTCGAGGGATTTCGCGCAAGGCCTCTACTCGGCCTTAATTTTTTTCCTTCTGTTTACACAGAATTTATTTGCAAAGGCTTTTTGCTATCGAGGCCCGGTAGGGTTCTTCATGTTGACTGTTGACACTGTTGAGTCAATTGATTCAACAATCCTGTTGTGCGATCATTGTTTGCTGTCTTTTAATGGTTGAGTAAGCATTAGCCTTCTTAAGCTCGTTGTATTTTCTAGGTAAACCGAACTTGCTAGATTTAAACCTGAATTTTATTACTAACCGGAATAATTCGTCGACAAATTAAACACTAAAGACTGTGAGAAAATATTATGCCTCTTGACAGTGCTAGCCGTAAAATGTTGCAACCAAAACGTTTCGCTCTGTTGAATTTTCCGCCGCATCGCATTCCCAAAAGTTTTTACTTGAAAAGTTGCGCAATCTCGGTAAACGACCTCTCAGCATTTTTGATAGTTTCTGTACAAAAAATAAGTCATGTTTATTCACTGCAAAATGTTGAAAGAGTAAACTGATGAAGTGTTTCCTTATACACATTTACATTTGTGACTAATTCTATGACAACTGAACTGAAACGTCACTTGGGAACTTTGCACTTGATTACTTTTATTGTTGTGATGGGGACGTGACCTGATTACGGATGCGCGCTCAGGTCACAGTTTTGTCGTTCATTTATAGTACCAATCAATCCACTATCTGCGATCTAGTCTCTACCTGCTGGAAATCTAGCTTTTTATGCGTCTGCCGTCTGGGGTTAACAAACTTATATTCTGATTGCTCATTCATCTTACATCATTGTGGTTTTGGTAAGATGAATATTTTCTCCTACCGGCCCTAGTGCTGCTGTCATGTCATTAGTATCTAATCTAATGTTGCACGTCTAGATTCGTGTTCATTTATCTAGGTACTTTTTTCAATTAGAGGTTTATAAAACTTTTTGTATTCAATTGAATGTTACTTGTTGGACGTCTTTTGTAGTCAAGAGCTAGATCGAAGTTTTATTGTGGACAATTGCGCGCTCTTTTGTGTAAAGCTTTTTGTCTATTTCGATTTGAATAGGGCAATTGTGGATCGAGGAAGCAGCCAATTTGGATCGATCTATGCCGCTCGTTGCCAATGTTATTCTCCTTTCTGCCGCACTTATGTGCTCAAACCATGCTTACAAGGAAATAGGTAGTTTATTCTGCCCTAACATTAAAATATAAATCTTGAAGTTATTTTTTTCCATACTGTACTCCTAAATGTTGTTGACTCTCGTAGGTAAGTAAACGTCTATTTATTACAGAATGACGTGACCAAATTATCCCACCTATGATATGACGTGACCTGCGGAATTGCCGACAATTGTGCTATTGCGTAAAAAAGGTAATTTGGAGTAATCAAAATAGCATTAGTGTTACAAAAATTGTTAGAGAACGTTTACCTCCGCTCCGGCTAGAAGCGACGTCAATCTCCGTCTTATTTAGTCATGTACTATTTCAGCTTGATTCGTAATTATGCTTATAAACCGTATCGTCTTCGAAGACTAATGAATCCGATTGGATACCCTAAGCTTATTGTGTAACCTGACCACGTTCAGCAAACTTGGCTCGCTTTTTGCTGCTGAGTGCTGATATCAAGGTCGTTGGAAGATGTCAACTACCGGTTCTTGGCATTGTTAATCGTGCTTAGCCACAATCACTACCTGTCACATGTTAAATCTATGATGTGCTTGTAAATGGAGTTGGCAGTGCCTAATGCAAGCTGGTAAATGCGTTAACGTGACGTGAGGTCATTGCTATTAGATTACCATCAAGCCTGCAGTCCGACTCGAAAAATGATGTCAACAAGCTCGAGCTTTTAAATAACATCTCTTCCCATGCCTGTCACAGTTCGGCGCTACCTGTCTGCATCTTGTTATCCTACACGAAGCTCTGTTGATTCACCCGTAACGTCAAAACCAGTTGCAATCTGCTGCAGGCGATTTTAACCTTACGTAATATTAAAATATGCATTCATTTTGGACAAGCAAGGCCACGGTCGTCGACCACACTGGGGCGGGGCGGCCGCTAAGTCAATATAATATTCTTAAGTGGCAGTCGAGAATTAATCACCGTGCACTGATGCACTTTCAATCTCATTTCACTCACGAGATTCATTCATAATTTTAGTCACGCGAGAAAGCATCTGTTTGTATTTGTTTTCGTGTCTCCTTTTTTTACAATTGATTGAATAGCTGTTAAATTGGGACAGCAACGGTGTCGTTTGCGATATCTTTGTTGTAGTATTAAGTGTAAATCTTTCCTTTATCAGCGATATTTATTGTGCGCGAGCTTGACTTAAACATTCATGTTTATTGTCCTCACTCGTTCCTCCTTATGTTTTGGTAGACGTAGGCGTCGACCCAGATGTGTTCCCACTTGGATTACAGTAAAATATGTCCGGTCCAACGTTACCAACTCTTTTTGTTGTTTCCTTTACCTTATGGGATGGTTAAAACCGAAAAAGTACCAATATCTTTTCACCCACGCTGCCAAATTCTATGCTGCAACAATAAAAGGATCAGATCAACATTTGACTGCATTATGGTAATTGCGACCCACGTTGTCTTGCTAAATTTGAGCCGCTTTATGAAGGCGTTATTCATCTAGATTACTTAGGATAGCTATAAAGTTGGGTTCACGGACGTAAAATTGCCACGGTTCACGAGAAACCTGCACTTTTTGCAGTAAATTACTTAGAATTTCCTGAGACTTTGTCGGTGCCAAAATTAACATTGAAAAATGTTAACATTGTGTCACTTTTGACGGCAATAAACTAAATAAATGCAAGGTTTTATTTACTTAAATAATTGTTGACCTCTTATATGGCTCTGGGCATGAGTCTGGTCATTTATGTAATAATAACTGTTCGTATAATTACACCGAGTCTCATTTCGCTACCGCATTTAGTTTTAATTGCTTTGTATTCAGAAATACATTTTGTAATGTATGTTCCTTCATTTATCAGCTATTTCAATTCGGCTTGTCAATAAGAATAATCAGAATGTTTTGTATAGAATATTTCTATGATTAATTAAAAGCTTGTAAAGAAATCGCTGACAAATGTACTTGCTATCAACGTACTTGTTGAGTTCATTGCGTTTTTTTTCGCCTCTTTCGCACAAAAGAGTTCGGGTAGCCGAACTTTTCAAGGACTTACTCTGTTACGCTTCAGGAGGCTTCAATTTGTTTTCTGTTAGAGCCTTCTAACATTCTCATGAGCTCACTTTACATTTTTAATGGTTTCGTTCATCTCCATTTTGATAGTACCTACCAAAAAGTAGTTTTGCATTCGTCCAATTTGAATATTTTTACATTCAAGTCTAGACGTTTTTAAGATTTTTAATGCTGCAATAAAGTCTAGATAGATTTTTTGTTTGGATCATGCGGATTTTTTGTGCGATTCGCCACGCTTGATTTAGTGAGCATTTGCCTCTTGTAGCGATTGTTTCCAGTGCGTTTTATGGTATCCTCTTTTTTTATGAAGATTGCTTGGATATATTGTTTTGACTCTCGTGCGGTGTTGAAATTAACAAATTCAATTTGTCAAAAGTTTTTGCACTATCATCATTTTCTGTATAGATTACTTAATGCTCGTATGTTTTATTACCATTGTGTCTAATGGGTGCTGCATCATTTTTATCTTTAAGATAGCTGCCACCACTTATGTGGTCTTTCCGTCAATTATGTTCATTTCTTTTATGGGTTGTACTTTGAAGGTGTTAATGAACATTAGCTGGGATCGGTTCGATCGTTTATGGAGTTAAGACATAAACCTGGCCTATTGTAAGTTGCCGACTGGTGATAACTTCCGTAATGAGATTGTTAGATAGCACGCTGTTCAGTATTTTGGCCACAGCTAATCTGTCGTTATTGTTCTCATTTACAGTAAAAAAAACTAATTTGATTGGTGTTTGTGCCTAGAAAGTATTTTCGGACAAGTGACTCGACTATTTGAAGATAAATATTTTTTATTCAGATAAGTACCTACTCAAATTTAATGAAATCGCTTTTCCTCGTTTTTAGCGTGAGATGTCAGTAGCTTGAATATGACTGTTTCTCTGAATCAGACAAACTTTTTAGGTACTTGCATAATTTGAGACCACGTGGTCAGAAAATCGCCGAGGGGAAGGCTCGTGCTACAATTATATTATTACTGTTATTCATTTATCTTTCTTCATTTCACAGTCCTTGTCGGCATCGTGAGTTGTCGGAAAAATTTCTGAAATGCTACTTTAACCGTATTCAACTCTTGACTGTCTCATTTAGAAATTACCTCCGAACTTGGATTTTAAATTATACTATTAAAGCCCAAATTATTGTACAGCTTCCTTATTACACAGTTCATCAATCTCGAATATATTTCACTCAAATTACGATAGGACATATTTCAAAAACTAGTCTCAGCTGGCGTTTAACTTAACATTACAACAGGCATATGCAAATTTATTTTTTGTCTCCATACTTCGGCGAAAAAGATTTAAGTGTCTTTATTGTCATTACTATTGTTACCTTTATAGTATCTAGTTCTATTATTATAATCATAATTTATAATAATTTATTTATTTTCGCTTCACCATTATGCTCCTGTGTTAATTGATTGTTTTGATCCAGTAGCTAAAAGAGTAAGGAAAATAATTAAAAATACGCCCAGGGATCACATACATAGATCCTCGCCCCTAACTAGGATTCCCTGTATCTAGGGGACCAGAAACTATGAGGACCATAGTCCCACAACAACCAGATACAAATGCTTGCGCTTTTTTTTCTTTGCACAAACATTTGTCCCGTCGCGAGAATCGTACCCGCAACCTCAATGGCGTATGAAATTTTAGCCAACCTGCCCAACCACTACACCACAGAGGCTGCAATAAAAAGCTGTTCTCTTTTCTGGAGGCACGTTTCAGTTTGTTTTTCATGAATTTTAATGCTAACGGGTGACTTGCGCAACCGATTGAAGATATTTATGAATTCCTCGTGAAACATGAATGTATTGATGTGTCAGTTTTGATGGTTTGAATCAATTTCAAACTACTGAATAAAACAAAAATATTCAGATAGGGTTGTGAATGTGGGCATGATGTGTTCTTTGTATTCGAGCGTAACTTCACTTTCCATAAACTGTAGGAGGTTCAGGAGACTAGGATTATGTTTTAGGACCTTAGTCTTTCTTATTATATTTATATGAAGCGATAACGAATGTGCAGGTAAAAAACTCAAATAAGGTTTTTCGACCACCGGTTGGGGCTTGAATCCGCATTTCAGTCTTCCCTCAGCGCGTGTTCTGCCCACTTGAGCTACGGTGGTCACCAAGTCGAGTTTCGAATATTTTTTTGCGTTAATTAACCGTCTTAAGCGAGACGTAGTTAGGGTATTTTTACTTTCCGAAAAAACCTTATATGTAGTTCTAGTATCATCTTCCTGGACTTGCAAATTCGAAGTACCTAATTTCAATCTTCATTTGTTTCAGGAAAACATAGACCCATCACCGTTCAGCCTGTCCCCTATATCGGCAAAATCCGAGAAGCTTCTTCGCTCACCTCGTAAAGCCACCCGGAAGATATCACGGATCCCATTCAAGGTTCTGGACGCTCCGGAGTTGCAGGACGACTTCTACTTGAACCTTGTGGACTGGTCTGCGCAAAACGTGCTCAGTGTTGGACTAGGAAGCTGTGTCTACCTTTGGAGTGCTTGCACCAGCCAGGTAAGAGCTCTAGGAATGTGCCAGAGTGAGATAGTAAAGGGTCATGCAGTTGACTGTTGAATAAATACAATAGTTGGAAAATCTCGCGTGTCTAAATTCTGGATGTGCAGACTTCTACCTGAACCTTATCTACTGGTCTTTTGGGTTGAGGAACAGCAACATTTTCAGCTAATAGCGTAAAGTAATTAAAAAACCCTACTACCCTACAAACTTAATTTAGCCGCGTGTTAAAGTATGTTACCATACAAAAATGGGAACGGATAAAATGACAAATCCGAAGTTGTCCTTCAACTTGAACTCTGACCTCCGAGCACCATTCTTGCAGGTGACGCGACTTTGCGACCTGTCGTCGGAAGGCAACGCCGTGACGTCAGTGGCTTGGAGCGAGCGCGGCCACCTGGTCGCTGTGGGCACGCAGAAGGGACATATCAGCGTATGGGACGTTGCTGTTAATAAAGAGGTAGGAGGAAATTGGAACTATATCTACTTATTAGTAAATCTTACACTGATGATGATATGATGATGATGAATGTAGGATTGTGATTTTTGAGTGTTTTTTAAGATTCCGTACCTCAAAGAGAAAAACGGAACCTTTATAGGATCACTTTGTTGTGCGTCTGTCTGTCTGTCTGTCGTGCTGTGCTGTGCGTTCCCTATATCTCGGGAACGCGTGGAGGTATTGAGTTGATACTACCATATACCATAGTACATTATACTCAAGTCTACAGTTCCTTGAAGCTGTGAAAAAAAATCAAACTTCTAAGTTAACGTGAAAAAAAGATCGGTCGTTTTTACCACAAAAAAAAGTATATTTCGACACTCAAGGGAATCAAATTTTATAGGGTACTTTCCGTTGACCTAGGACTGTCGTAATTTGGCAAGTAATATCGTCTTATACTACGAGTACAGGGAAAAATCTGAAAACTATACGTTTGTAATGAAATCATAAAAAAATAGTCTATTTAAAGTACGCAATCAATCATCAAGGTTAAAAAACTGCGAGACTTGATTTCTGAACTATTTATAATATGTACCTACAAATTTGTACGGAACCCTCGGTGGGCGAGTCCGACTCGCACGTTTTTTATGTATGTGTACGATAAAGAGTGCAATAAAGAGTATTTATGTTCTAATTTGTTAATCTCTCAGGTAACAAAGCTACAAGGGCACATCGCGCGAGTGGGTGCGCTGGCGTGGAACGGCGACATCCTCAGTTCAGGGTCGAGAGATCGGCACATACGGCAGAGAGACACTAGGACACCACGTGAGTTTGTTTAACTTTTTATACTACTTATTGACAAGCAGGTCGTTCGCCTGATGGTAAGCAACACGCCTGCACATTCTGACGACGTAGTGCGTCAGAAGGCCTTGAATGGAAAAAGAAGGTTTGAGCCCTGGCGAAGATGTAAAATTTTCTGCCTGTCTGTTTTGAAGTTCTCGAAGTTTTTAAGTTTTTAACCGACTTCACAAAAAAGGAGATTTTCTATTTTTTTTTAATGTTTGTTCCTTCAGAACCCCGTCATTTATAAACCGATTTGGAAATTGAAAATTCTGTAAATGTAAAAAGGTGGTCCCCTATAAATTTCATTGATATTCGACCTTGGACTTCGAAGATACATCAGAATTGTAGTCCGTATTTTTTTAAATAGAATTATTTTAAATATAGTGCATTTTAGAGTTCTTTTATTAAGAATTTATTTATATAAAATCCTTTATGCAGACTTTTATATAAATAATTTTCTATTTCTTTTTTATATATATTGAATTTGAACCGTATAAAATGGTTACTGTCATTCTCCTTGCCATAAATATGTCGAAGCTTGGCGTAGCAGTCAAACGTTTGACTGCATAAATCACATCTAGTCTAGTTCAGCAATACTCGCCTACGCGATACGGCTGCAAAGTGCATTACAGTAATGGTTTTTGGTTCAATTATACCGGTATCGGATAACGGTTTACGCTACATGCCTTTATGCCTTTGTCATAATGAGATACCAATCAAAAGCAATAACACTGATACAGAATCTATAGTTCCGAGCAGTCGCTTGACTGCCGCCTTTCTTCTTTCCTACTGTAGCGAGTAATAAACTAGTATTTCACTCCGAACTGAGATTCTTTCTTTTTCTTTTTTCTTTCTGAGAACTAAAGTCACCGACATAGCTCACAGGATTAGCCAGCTGAAGTGGCAGTGGGCCGGCCATATTAGCCGTAGAACCGACAACCGTTGGGGTAGACGCGTTCTAGAGTGGAGACCACGAATTGGCAAACGTAGTGTAGGACGCCCTCAGTCTAGGTGGAGCTACGATCATCGCAGGATGGCTGGTAGCAGCTGGATGAGAGTAGCCGGGGAACGTGCTCAATGGCGTGCAATTGGAGAAGCATATGTCCAGCAGTGGTCTGCAATAGGCTGATGATGATGATGATGATGATGAGACTCTTTCCTTATATCCTCTAAATCGCAATAAGCCTCGGACAGATTTAGCTTCAAAGTTTCAATTATTATGACCTTTATGCTTAATGTTATCGTGAGTCGAAATATTCATTATAAATATAAACGGCTACACTCACGTTATGATTGTGTCGGAATAACTCAATAACTCCGACCAGGTTTCGGACAATTAGGATGTCCTTCTTCCGGGAGTTTACGCTTTGGATTCGCGGCGCAGACTGCCTGAGTAGAAGGACATCCTAATTGTCCGAAACCTGGTCGGAGTTATTCCGACACAATCATAACGTGAGTGTAACCGTTTATATTTATAATGAACTGTTTCGTGTCTGAGTGTTGTGGGACCGTGGTCCTAGTATTTTCTGGTTCAGGAAATATCCCTGGATAAAGGGAATCCTAGTTAGTAGCCAAGATCTATGTATGTGATCGTTGGGCGTATTTATTTTTTTAACTACGTTTAAGTAACTTTTTGTGTGTCTGTCTGTCTATTTGTCTGTCGCTCCGGGTGGAATCTTGCAACTCGAATTTCGAGCACTTCCCGATTAGCTATTCGGCTGAAACTATCAGGGTAGCTCACAACTCGATGACAATGCATTCTAAATCCATTTATTTAGCATGCAATGCCGACCTTACCTCAAAAGGCACAAAAATGTTTCTTAGATTAATGTTTTAATCTGTCATTTAAATGCCAAAATACTCTAGTTGTCACTAAGACCTCGCCTCGGTCTGTCAATAAAGGTTATGTAATCCTGCATTAAAATCACAGTTCAACGACACTCGACTAGATGGAACGGCCATAATATCATTTATTTATATCACCCGGGGTGTCACAAAATTAGTAAACTTCGCATAAAAGTGTCATTTAAAATCAATAACAGAACACATTAAAAACGAATTCGTGATGCATCAATATTTATTTTAGTCTTCTATTTATATTGTAATTTTATTTTCTATATATTTATACCATTATAAAATGAAACTGAGCCAATTCTGTACATTGAAGATTTTGTTGATTTTTGATGTTATTTTATAAACCAACTGGGATCGACTATTTGGAGGTGATATTGATTCAAATCAAATCAAATCAAATCAAAATCTCTTTATGTATAGACTCGGGAACTAGGACTGTAATGTGGTTTACAGGGTTTGGTAGCATTAGTCCCAACTTAGATTATTAGTAACATACCCCATGTTACATCAAAATCGGTTGGGTGACTACGAAGATACAGCTTGACGTAATACGCGCTCTCTTTCACTAGGGAGGTCTTGCTGAGATGGTCGTAGAAAAAATACTAATATAGGCTTCCTCTGTCGTTTAAGCGGACGAAGTCGCCGGAAGAAGCTAGTTTTATTTGATATTTCTAGACTTGTATATTGTAATTTTATTTAATTTGATATTCCTAGTCTTGAATCCGTCTGGTTGTCAGATAAAAGCATTTTTACTGCTATATCGTCTGCATCTAACAAAAACATAAAAGTAATATTAATTTATGATAATAGAGATCGAGTTTTGACCATAATATTGTTAAAATTACATTAAAAAGTTGTGTTTTTTTTGTGGTCGTTAATTTGTCGCTTTTTTGGGTGGTAGATAATATATAGATGCGGTATCCAGTAGCGATGCATGCTTGCATAAATATACTAGATGTGATGGTGAAATTAAATTGTTTAATGGGTGGTCCTTAAATATTTATCTTAGATCTTTGGATAATTAATTAGCGTTTAGTGTGTTTAAATTTCTAAAGCGTGTAATTAAGACTTTTGAATAAAGAGGTGTTTCTGGTTTGTTTATATTACCATTTTATCTCTAGTCTCTAAATAGTCATAAAAAAGTCGCTATCCGCGTCCTCTTTTCTGTTTCTCCGCTTACTTATTTTAAAACACGCAACGGACTTTGTTACGGTTTTCACAGTCATTTTTTTTACCGAAAGTTAATGCACAGTACATTCTAATTAAGTTTTTGTATAGTTGAGAAAATTCCATGTTTTTAGGGTTGCGTACCCAAAAGGTAAAACGGCCTATTACTAAGACTCCGCTGTCTGTCTGTCACCAGGTGTATCTCATGAACCGTGATAGTTAGACAGTTGAAATTCACAGATGATGTATTTCTGTTGCCGCTATAACAACAAATACTAAAATACAAAATAAAATTAAATATTTAAGGGGGCTCCCATACAACAAACGTGATGTTTTTGACGTTTTTATAGATAATGGTACGGAACCCTTCTGTTCTTCTGTCTTCTGTGCGAGTTCGACTCGCACTTGGCCGGTTATTATTTAATCATGTCGTCAAAAAATTACACCACATTAGTAAATTGCATCCGTGCGAAGCCGGGGCGGGTCGCTAGCTTATTTATAAATTCTTTGTTATTTTAAACTTGGATTCAGTGTTAAATTTAGAAATGTACTTTCCCTTTCAAAATTTTTAACCGACTTCAAAAAGGAGGAGGTTCTCTTTTCGATTATATGTTTTTTTATGTTTGTTACCTCAGAACTCCGTCATTTATGAACCGATTTGGAAAATTATTTTTGCGTTGGGTTCAGTATAGCTACGAAGTGGTCCCATATAAATTTCATCGATATTTGATCTTGGTCTTCGAAGATACATTGAAGTCGGTTTTTTTTGAAATGTAAACTTGTATAGCTTACTTTATGGTGCAGCTAGTTTAACAATTGAATTGCACTTAAACAAGAACCTATAGGTCCGTTGTGCGCATATTATTAAACAGAATTCTTACATGTTAATTTTAAATTATAAATCAGGTATAAATATAAATAGTAAAAACCAAGTTCTTAATATTCTACTATTGTAAAAACACAGGCTGATCTTGGGAAGACGCTGTCTTTTGTAACAGTTTTAATAAATAAAACAAAAGGCAGAGTTACAACAACC
Organism: Petrophora chlorosata; assembly: GCA_951640565.1. Lineage (NCBI taxonomy): Eukaryota > Metazoa > Arthropoda > Insecta > Lepidoptera > Geometridae > Petrophora > Petrophora chlorosata. Next base: position 3,493,823 of record OX621189.1, on the reverse strand, counting down.
ACATGTAACACAAATTTTTGCAATAACGAAATTTGTTATTTTGTAAAAAAAATTTAGTTCTAATTCTTATCTTCTAGACCTTGCCTCAGAGGTAGTAAATATTGATTTATCAATGACATATTATTTTGTGTTACAGCTATTCAATCGTCGAGGGTACTATCAGGGCATAGACAAGAGGTTTGCGGACTAAAGTGGTCTCCAGACGGCCAATCACTGGCGTCCGGTGGCAACGACAACAAACTCTTCGTGTGGTCTATGGTAATTATAAATTTATTATATGTGATGTTCGAAGCGATGCACGATTGTTTGCTTTATCGATGTTTTTGGTATTTTGGAATGGATCAATATACTTTTAAATTAACGGGCGAATGCCTTTATTACTGAAAACAACTACACTATACTTAATAAAACTAAACCAACTACTTACAAGGAGAAGCAATTGAACAATTCATAGACCATTAAATGCCTATAGATAGCTCAAATGCTCCTTTTGAATCGATCCTCGGATCAGATCATATGTTTATGAGTCGATCTCATATTTCGTTTCAAAATTTGATCTTCGCTTTTGATTTGATTGAGGTCTTTGCTGCCTTTCAGATGCCTTTCAGTTTTGATGGTATAATTCTATAATATGTATAAATTAATGTAATAATAATAATTTATACAAATAAACTCATTTGAACTAAATTAAATAAACTCCCTCAAAAAACTGGTGGTAGGTTACTCGTATGCGAGATGCCGTCTGAGTAGGTACCGCCGCTTTGCTAGTTATTCAGCCGCCAAGCAGTAGTGCGCAAGCATAACTGTGTTCTGGTTTGAAGGGCCAGCGAAATTACTGGGCATTATGAGACTCAACAGCTAATTGTCTCAGGATGACGAGCGCAGTGCAGCGCTGCGCAGGATTTTGCAAAACAAAGTTCTGGGTGGTGCTGTTATTGTTATGGGCTGGCGTATTGCTTACCATCAGGCAAACGACCAGCTCGTCTCGTCATTCAGTCATAAACAATAGACTAGTACAGTCTTGTGGGAAATCCTGCCAGCGATAAGGTTTATGCGGTAACACACAAACTATCAGTTTTAGCCTCTTTGATAACATACCTAACATTCATTTCCGGAGTTTCGTGTGAACGCTTTACTGATAGATATTTTACGAATATATCCGATTTATACAAAATAACTTGAATATATATACAAAATATAATAAAAGTTATTCTAAAAGGCCTATGGTGAAGGGGAAAGTGCCCAGAACGCTGGCCGCAATGCCACGCTGAATGGCAATCCTGATTCTTTGACCCCAGCATTCTGGTCACACGTCGCCTCCACCAGACGTTTTGCCAAGTCCCTATAGATTTATTAGTTTTACGAGCGTGGACCTACATTGTTTATTTTGCATTAGCATTTAGAGTTGTAAACGAGAGCTTTACATACCGATAATTAATTGGTTGAGGTGAAGCGTGCCTTCGTAAGTCGCTTCTTTACTTAGTAACATTTAGTTTTCTTTGCTTCTGCAAAGTAGCCAAACTGGTAAATAAGAAACATAACATTGTAGAAAACCAACTAATTGTATCAAAATTTCTAAGAAATGTCCCTCAGTTTCTTGCCGTATTTTCTAAGTGGTTATTTTTCGGTGGTAGAGTAATTGTGATAATTTGACGTTATTAAGTGCGTCTGTGATGCCAAAACTTTGATTTGACTCAAATTTTGATAATGACTTATATTTTGATTTTGACTCAGATTTTGATTTCGACTCAGTTTGATTACGACTTAAATTTTGATTTCGACTCAAATTTTGATTTTTGATTTTGACACAAATTTTAATTTTGACACAAATTTTGATTTTGACTCAAATTTTGATTTTTGGACCAAATTCAAAATCTATAACCATTTAACTTTAAATTCCAGCACTCGACATCACCCGTGCAAACGTACTCGGCGCACGTGGCGGCTGTGAAGGCGATCGCGTGGTCGCCGCACCAGCACGGGCTGCTCGCGTCGGGCGGCGGCACCGCCGACCGCTGCATCCGCTTCTGGAACACCCTCACCTCGCAGCCGATGCAGTGCGTCGACACAGGTATGCAGCACCCAGCATTTTTTTTTTTTACGCTTAATAGATCTATGTTTGGCCACTATCTCGCCTGATGTGAAGCGATGATGTGGCCTAAGATGGAGCACATAGATCTAGAGAGAGACGGCAGTTGAGCGGCTGCTCAGACCCGTCTCCCCGATGGTTCACAGAACATCATCCCGAAACACGACTAGGTCGCTTGACGGCGTGGCTTTGTTCGGTGGGTGGTATTACAACCACGGCCAGAGACTACCACTCCAAAGCGCGTGAGCGGGTTTCATCACGATGTTTTCCTTCACCGTTTTAGAGCGAGCGTACAAAATCTGCACTTAACTATAAGTCATTGGTGCAGGGCCGAGTCGGGATTCGAACCCAGGTGCGTCGGATCGAAAGGCGCACGAGTTTCCGCTGAGCCACACTCGCTCTAAAAACTAAGGCTCTTCTAAGGGACAGAAGCATCACTCCGCAAAGAAATTTAAACAAATAGCGACTCTTGTCATGACGCAATAAAATTCAATTCAGCTCGCGTAGCGCTGCATACCTACCAGTCATATTAACCTACAGAGCGCCTCTTTCTATCGCATATCTCTTCTGACGCGGCACGTGTAACGACGTGCGACCCGCCGTCGGTGTCCGGCTATGTACTTGGTACCTAGCTTCGTACCTACAGTGCGGACCGTGCAAACTGTAACATCACCCGTGCAAACCGTAACATCTCCCGTGCAAACTTAAACATGACCCATGCATACGCTTCCGGAAAACTCAACGTAACTTTCTTTCGTCGCAGGATCGCAAGTATGCAACTTGGCGTGGTCTAAACACTCGAGCGAGCTGGTGTCTACACACGGATACTCACAGAACCAGATATTGGTTTGGAAATACCCATCACTCACTCAGGTAAGTGTCACGTAACACCTTAGCATTACTAGGGAATATTAACTTCTTCCGTTGTATCACAATTTCGACAGAAGGTCAATGACCTTAAAATCGGGTCATTGTCCTATTCGGGTATTGTCTATTTGGTATTATTTTTTATATCAAGACAATAATAAAATTAAAAAAAAAAATTCTTTAATTTAAAAGATAAACAGTTGATATTTTTACCATTTTATTCCCTGTCCATCCAAAGGTAAGAAATTGCACATAGCGATAGGCCGCCCATTGTTCTACCACTATTATTTGAAACTGTAAACTTCTGTTTCCTGTTTTTGGTGATCAATAAAGTATTATTGATCAATAATGTATTGTATTGTATTTTCAATCACGCATTGTGGTGTCGTGATTCTGTATTACACATAATTGAGCATTCGACATAATTTCATTATTTTACTATTATAAACGCCAGATGTAAACAACTATTTTTTTGTCTGTTCTTTCTTTTGCTTTTGTAGACGTCACACGAATTTAAGACTAAGATCATTAAACTTTCTTTAAGATCATTAAATTTTTAAACTTTCGCGATTCGAACACATAGTTTATGATAATAAAACGGGACTTAATCGCGCTAAAAACATTAATTTTATTTACCTCGACGTTTCGACCAAGTTGCATTGGCCGTGGTCACGAGAAGACTGGAGAAAGAAGAATCTTCTCGTGACCACGGCCAATGCAACTTGATCGAAACGTCGAGGTAAATAAAATTAATGTTTTTAGCGCGATTAAGTCCCGTTTTATTATCATAAACTATAATATCAACATATTCTTCTACAGGTGGCAAAGCTCACCGGTCACTCCTACCGAGTCCTCTACTTAGCACTGTCGCCAGACGGTGAGGCGATCGTCACGGGCGCCGGCGACGAAACACTGCGGTTTTGGAACGTTTTCTCCAAAACACCCTCGCACAAGGAAAACAAGAGCGTACTCAATCTCTACACTGCACTCAGATAGATTGAAAACTAAACAGTTGGCGACCTCTGCCAGCTAGAAAATGAAACAGTTGGTGATATCTGCCGGCTAAAAATTGAACGGTTCACGATCTCTGGCTTCGACAACTGTCAGCGGAAAACGGTTGGCGACTTCTGGCAGTTTGTGATTGGCTGCCAGTTGGCGATCTCTGCCATAGAGAACTGTTAGTAGAAGAAACTGATACCAGTTGAGAGTGAATTACTTTGTAGATAGACTTGCCGACAGGTGCAGTGCGAATAGTAGAAAGTGTCGCTTGACAGAAGTTGACTGTGTTGCCAATACAAAAAGTGCCACCCAATCTAGTGATAACTAAGAGAAAATATGCGAAACGTCAGTGTTGCCGGCGTTAAAAATTATCGAAATAGAATTACTTGAAGCAAATAAGAATTGATTTGTTATAAAATGAAATTAGTGCTTACATTTTTCTTCAAAACAAATTGTTCAAACGAAAAAACTGCTAATATCATTTATTTACAAATCGGACTAATGAAGAGTGATTTATTAAGGTGTTATATTAATTTTTAGTTCATATACTTTATTTTTTGTACATATTAGTTTATTTATTAAAGTTGCTAATGCGACTCAAATTTACGTTTATATTTAGTGTCTCAAAGTGGACTTAAGCTGATTTTGCAATTGAATTTGTTGTAACTGTGCTATTAGAAAACATCTATTATTGCCTATCAGCATAAATTCCCATAGTAAACTGTGTTTTTATATAGAAATTTAATGAACGGTCAACCATCGGGGGACGGGTCTGAGCAGCAGCTCAACTGCCGTCTTTCTAGATCTATGTGCTCCATCTTAGGCCACATCATCGCTTTACATCAGACGAGATAGTGGCCAAACATAGATTTATTAAGCGTAAAAAATCGTAGATCTGTAAACGATAAAAATGCGCACACAAAACGCGAAAAATTTCATCAAAATCCGTTCAGTTTTCTATAAGCAAAATGCTAAATTATTAATACCAACTATTATCTCCAATTCATTTCATACTTTTGTTCATATTATTGGCAACAAGAAATTGAATAAGCAAGCAGCTCAAATCAGTCTACAATGAAAATCATATAAGATTTGGTCTTTTTGGTGATTTATGTCTAGGAATAAACTAAAACATATTCAAATTGAATTAATAAAACACAGAAAACATTATAATTCTATAAAGCATTGAATTAAAATACTCCAATAGTTGTCAGCGTAAATCACCAAACTGCACAAGAAATCATGTCTTCGATGCTTTTAGATTAATGTACACTAGTTTGTGTATAAAATATACATCGTTATTGCATTTTTATGTTAATTTTCGTAATAATTTTACTCGGATGAGTTAATTTCTAATTCGTATTTAAACTTTGCTTGGAATTAACTTTGGAGTATATTCAATCGGTATGAGTAACAAAAAAATTGCACTTTCTCTTAACGAATATAAGTCTACGAGGCCGGCTTGGATGACTGTCTTAATATTGCACATTATTTAAACAGGTTCTATTAATAGTTAATCCATTGTGAAGAGCCAAGCAGTAGTGCGCATTACTGTGTTCCGGTATATAGGACATTGTGGCCAGCTAAATTACTGTGCATATGAGACTTAACATCTGAAGTCTCGGAGCGATGAGCTCAATGCAGTGCTGCGCAGCACTTTATATGGTATTATAGGTTCCGGGTGGCACTGCAATTGTTATGGGAAGGCGTGGCGCTTACCATCAGGCGTATGACTTGCTCCTCTCATCACTCGGCTCCATAAAAAGATAATTCTTATATCTCTAAGAAACTCATTCATGTCGGTCTTAATAATAAGTGAAACTTTCCAAAGTGTTGGAGTCTAAACTAAGCAAATTTTTCGGACTAATTTGGTATTGATGAATTTTATAACCGGAAACGTTATTGTATCGGCGCGTTTTCGGTTCGGACTAAACAAACTTCATATAAATTATTGTATAACTAATTAGTGTATTTTTTCTTCTGTTTCAGTTTAAGTTACGCATATATTAATTATGTTAGCTTAATGCTATTGAAAGAAAGAGATAGACATATCTTCTATGTATGTCTTTTTCTCTCAAGCGTAACTAAGTAACTAGAAGGGGTATTTTTTTGGCACGTTTCGAGTGGTAGGTATGGAATTACAGTCTTATTCCAATGTCTATAAGAGTTAAAATATAAAATATTTTGTCATTTCTATTCCTATTAGCAATTGATATAAAGCCCTGTTACTTTGCATTTAACTCAAGAAACTGGCATTTAAGGGCGATCAAGATTTGCAAGTAAGAAATTAGTTACTAACTTAAATTATGAATTAATTGTAACCTAAATTATGAATAAGGTAAGGTTTGCGTAGATGTGCTATTTTTTTTATTCTGGTTTCTGTGATCTCATTTGTGACACGTAAACTCGGTTCTCTGTTTTATTTAATTAAAGCTTTCGAAATTTGTTTAGTGTGATTAAAATTTGTGTGTGAATGTAAATGCCTGTAGCGTGACGATTTTTGTTTCTTTTTGCCAAAGTTTGCGTCCGCCATTTTGCATAAATCGCGTCAAACCTAATGGCGGCTGGCAGACGCACCACGTGACCTGCGCAGTAACAAAATAGCATACAAAATTGTATCTGCGCAGATCACGTGATGCGCCAGTCAGCCGCAATCAAGTTTGGCGTGAGTTATACGTGACAAGTGAAAACTAGCCTCCTTATAGAAATAAAAACTTAACACTACAAGCATATTTTTAAAATGAGGTACCTATCCTCTTTTTGTGCAACTTTTTCAAGGTAAGAGCGCACTACACGGAAATGCGCGTTAGCGAAATGAAGGAACGCCTTTAAAAAAAATTATATTATTTCTTAGTTAGTTATTTATGTATATTCGTTCTGCGCTTCTTTCATACAGCGTTAGATGACGTCATATGTCACTAGATTTAGGTAGGTTTTATATTTTGCCACGGCGTTAAATGGCACGCTTCTGACGTCATCATATAGACGTTGCTGTGAAAGAAAAGAAAAAATGCGGTGCAGTATTAATATCATCTTCAAACTCAAATGTTCTGGATGGTGGTGGTGGTGGTTATGGGCAGGCGTTTTGCTTACCATCAGGCGAACGACCTGCTCTTTTCGTCACTCAATTAAAATAAATTACATCTATCGATAAGTAAAAGGCATAAAATTTTCAAACAAAACAGCTAAGTGTCTCAGGGTATAGCGCAGTGCAGCGCTGCGCAGGATTTTGCAAAACAAAGTTCTGGGTGGTGCTGTTATTGTTATGGGCTGGCGTATTGCTTACCATCAGGCAAACGACCAGCTCGTCTCGTCATTCAGTTACATGAAAAAATAAAAGTTTCGCCTCGTCCGCTGCCGCGTGGTTCCTATGAGTGGTGTCTTACCTTGAACATGTGTAAATGTAAAGTTGTAATTCTCTAGATTGTTATAAATTGATTGGATTTGTGCAATGTAGATTAATAACACAGTAGATTATAAATATAAGTGTACCTTATGTATTCATTTATGGTCTTTGTATTTGTGTATAAGCGGTGGCTTACTGACAATGTTTTCATGACTAAGATAATTTTTTTTAATTATTTTTTTAGGTAATTTGTTAAACACTTTTTTAAATGTTTTTTTCTGACCTAAGTAGTAAATTTATTTAAAAAAAAATCATTTAAAACACACGGATGTCAATAAACTGAAAGCTAAAACTTTAGGCAGCCTCTGTGGTGTAGTGATTGGGAATATTGGCTCAAATCTCATACCCTCTGAGGTTGCGGGTTCCATTCCCGCGACGGGACAAATGTTTTTGCAGAGAAAATAAAGCGCAAGCATTGGTTTCGTGTCTGGGTGTTGTGGGACCATGGTCCTCATAGTTCCTGGTTTCTTAGATACAGGGAATCCTAGTTAGGGCCATGATCTATGTATGTGATTGTTGAGCGTAAAAAAATCGAAAATCCCAGACTATAATAACGAATCGATTAACACCTCATTTATCGAAATCGGATGAGTTTAGGCGCTACGGTGGAACATAAGTTAATACAAACAGACTGCTAAATACATAACCCTCGTAGTCGGGTAATTATGCTTAGCCCGATTTTCAATTGTTATATTTAGCACTAAAATTTAAAAAAAAACTCGCTTGTGTCGCATCAATCGTTTAGAGTTGGAAATTAAACTTCGATAGTAGTCACTAATCATTCGGATGTCTAAGAATTTATTCTTAATATCGCAATTAATAAAATAAATCACAGATACGTATTGGGGAGACGGGTATCTCACCGCTCAACTGCCGTCTCTCTCTAGATCTATGTGCTCCATCTTAGGCCACATCGTCGCTTCACATCAGGCGAGATAGTGGCCAAACATAGATAAATTAAGCGTAAATAGAAAAAAAAAATTGCACATCAATAAGCCGGTTAGTAAGTCACGCGCGAATCGATATTATGCACCACGTGTCGATTCGATTCGGTAATACACTAATACATGATCGATCTATCGTAAAAAGCATCCCATTATTGTATATGAAGCCAAATAAAACATTCGTTATAAATCTCGTTGTGAGCGATTTCAGTGTGCTAGTGTAAAACGCTACAAAAATTGTGAATCATATTTGAATTATTATAAGCTATAGATATTTATAAATGTCTTTCCGTCTCCATACATTCATAAACTTTATTTATTTTACAATCGGTGAGAAAAACTCTTGTTTGGAATTAGTTATTAATTGTAGAGTAAAATTTATGACTTTTTCTCTCGATTGTATGTTGATTAAAAATCGATATTTGTATCTCTAAACCAGACCAAATTTGTGTAATTGAAATTGTTATTTCATAAAAATTTACCGTTCAGTAACTTTGTAGATTTGTTTTTATAACACTTAAAAGTTAGGTTCATTGCAGCTTCGTACAAAAGCCTGACAATATTGCACTGGATAAAAGAAATAAGTATGTAGTTACCTTTTTTGTTGACTTGAGTACCACCACTTGTTTTTAGTCTGTGCAATATTTTTCTCCTGGCAATGTACATTTATTTATAACCTTTTTTCATTTCATTGTACTTTCTTCTTTTTCTAATTTTCAAGCTTTTCTAGTTATTATTTCTCCTAAGTTTGTACTACATATATTTAAACAGAGTTTTATTATTTATATAATGTATAGAGATATAATATATTTAACTTTTGTAAAAATAGACTGATATAATTTGTCCTTCATTATGATGTAAGTTTTGTTTATGTAGAAATAAAGGTTTTGTGTGATATATGGATATAAGCGTTTTATTTTGTGGTATTTATTTTGACTAAAACTCACCCAAAACACCTCAAAATGATAGTAATAAATTGAGGTACAAAGAACAATAGAATATGGTATTATTTAAATTGTATATATATTATGTTAATCTCTAAGGTATACAAAATATGGGCCTCTGATAATTTTACTTCGATGTTTTACTGCTAGAAATAAAATCATAAATAAATTAAAAATATATATATATATACACGTGATCTATATATTTATAATGAGGTTAAATTGTATGTATGTTTGTAGGGGGTAATATCTGAAACTACCTCAGATAAAATATAGCTACTCAAAGGAAACTACTGATCCGGTTTTAAAAATTCTTACTCTGATAGAAAGCTACACTATTCCGAGTAGCATCATGTACCAAATATGCAAATTATTTGTATATTTAGTCCATGGTAGCATAGACTATATCAAACGAAGTTGTGGGCGGTTGCTAGTACGAAAGTATACATTCAAGTTAGGTATATTGATTTCAATAATAATGTAACTACGATTAATCTTTATTGGAATACCAAAAACAATAAAAAATGGGCGATCGTTCACATATCACCCAGAAACGACCGTAATTTATTTGTTTTTATTAATGCGCATAGCATTAATAAAAACATTTGAATTACGGTCGTTTCTTAACTTAAAGTAGACAGGTTAGAATGTGGTATCATTATTCAGTGCCATATTACTAGGGCTTGAACTAAACATAGGGCAGTCGGGTCTCTGAGGGCCAACCGCTGTGGCAGCTTCGGAGATAGCTTGGACTAGTTGTCGAAGTGTCTCCTTCCCCTCAATGAGCCACAGATAGGCATTCTGCGCGGAGATAGCACCGAACGCGCCGGCGAATGTCCTGAGGAGGATAAGAAACGTGAACAAGAGAAAAAACTGTTTTTTTAATGTAACTGATTGACGAGACGCAGGTCGTTCGCCTGTTGGCAAGCAATACAGTCGTATTGCTGGGTGGGTATCGTTATGGGCGACATGCCCATAACAGTTGCAGTACCACCCGGAGCTTTGTTTTGCAAAATTCTGCGCGGCACTGCACTGCTCTCGTCATCCTGAGGCAATTAGCTCATAACTCTCCTAATGCCTAATAATTTCGCTGGCTACAATACCCTTCCAACCGTAAGAGTAATGTCTGTGCACTACTGCTTGTCGGCACAATAACTGGCAAAGCGGTGGTACCCACCCAGACGGCCTCTCGTATACGAGAAACCTACCACCGTTAATGGATAACTACCTACATAATTAAGTTAACACAAAAATACAGAAGAAACGATTCTATAAGATACCATCAATGTTTGGGTTTGCTATGTTGTTTTGTTGTGTAGGTACTTCTTACTTTCTAATAATTTCTAAAAGGGAAGAGTGCAACGCTCTGAAGGTTACCTTTTTTTTCTATTTTCTTTTTTTACCTCTGACTGGGTCAGCGTTTGACCACGACCTCACCTGATGGGAAGCGACGCGACGATGTGGTCGAAGATGTAGCACGCTTACCCAGTAAGCACTTGTTCACTCTTGATTCGAACACACCCAGATTGTATTTATGTGGAAACACAGACGACGGCAAGGCGTTCCACTCCTTTGACGTTCGCACCGAAAAGGATGATTCGAAACGTAATACGTAATTCGAATGTAATACGAGTTTTCCACAAACCTACATCAGGCACCAGCTCTCACAAAGTGGCACTGTTTTTAGATATATGTATATGTGTACCATGTACAATCTATGTACTTATATAATGCATAATGCAAATAAATACACCTATTGTCACTGGCTGGCTTTCTTTTTTGTTATTTAATTGTGCTAAAGGGGCCCCTTTAGCATAATTAAATAACAAAAAAGAAACATAGGTATGGGAAAAGAAACGAATGCCAAACCAAGCCAGGGACAACTAGGTTCGCTTCTATTGCGGCGCTTTTATACTTAGCTACGCTTTGTAGTAAAATGAACTAAAATGTATAGGAGGAATCGTGCAAAGCGTCAAACGTGCAAAATTACCTAGCAAGTTCCAAAGCGAGCACTACACAGGTAGCTAGCAGGCAACCGCCAAAGGGCTACTTGAGCCAACGTGCATAAAATTGCGGGCTAACATGTAATTTTGTTTAACCTGCCGTTTCAGCCCCTGTACCCACTGGTCCCTTCAAGCGCTAATCGTACCTATATGTATTGTGTTGAGGTCAGATTAAGTGGTAGATTCACTGCGACAATGTCTTGTGAAGCTATATATTGTCCCGTTAAAGTTTATCTCAACTTGTTAAACGTATTTTGGTGTACCTAAATAAATGAGATTAATTCGATTTCTTGCCTAAATCGACAATTCATTTACATTCATACAGACATCTCATTAGCTGTAGTGAAGCGATACCACATATAGCAATTGTTTCGTGTCTGGGCGTTGTGTGGACCATGGTCCTCATAGTTCCTGGTTCCCTAGATACAGGGAATCATGGTTAGGGGGTCAGGATCTATGTGTGTGATCGTTGGGCGTTATTATTATTATTTTTTATTTATATCTACTTTAATTTGAGCTCAACACGATAGGTATACGATTGGCGCTTGAGGGACCAGTAGGGATACGGGGATATTGTTACAGTAGGTAACTTACTTGAGGAAGACCGACGCTGCATGCCCCAGTTTGAGAAGCACATCAGCTTGGTGTTTAAGTTCCTTGTCTAAACTCATCTTCACGATAGCGTAGTCAATCGTGTCGCAAGCCGAGGGATGCTCTCCACACACGAACTTGACCCACGGACTGCCCATGGTTTTTCGCATCTGAAAAAAGTAAACCCACTCTATGACGGTGAAGGACAACAACTCGAAAGAACCAGCATATTGAGGAATTCGCCTAGAATAACGGGCACAGACTGTACTCTCTCCTTAGCACGGACAACCATCGGAGTAAATGTGTCATTGAGTGAAAATCGTGAATTGGCAAACTTGTAGGATGATGGAGAGAGATGGAGCGACGACCGTGCGAAAGAAACTGCATGAGAAGAGCCGAAGACCAGGCTCAGTGGCGTTAATATGAGTTGCCTATGTCCTACGGACTATTACAGGCTGATAATACTGATGATTATATGATAACTATTACTCTCTACCCTTTACCAGTCGAAGATCTGTGTCCAGCTCCAGTTCCAGCTTAAAAGGCAGGTGTTCATTATTTATAAGCTACAAATTGCTCTAGTACTAGTATCTCTTGTAACACCATACTTACTAACCGTTCGGTTTGCAACAACCAGAGAAATGAAGAATGTGTGCAACAACCGTTTGGCTGCCAAACGGTTGGTTTTACATTGACGAAGAGACGAGCGAGAAGGCAAATCAAAAACTGAGAGATAAATATCAAAGGAGGCAGTTTCAATATGTTGGTAAGATTTGAGCTTGATGGTGACTTACTTTTTTAATATTCAGATCAGCAATGTAAAATTCACATTTGATTATTTCGGCAGACATCCGTGCGTTACCCATTGCTTTTTCTATGAAAACCTTTACCAAGTCCTCGTATTGCCTGTCGTAGAATGTCCTGAAAGAAATCTCTTTAAAAATAAAAATTACTTACTACTTAGATTAAGCCCTGCAAGATCGGACAGTTACAGCCATCTTAGCCTACCACCTAACGAGCACAGAGGGGAGTCAGGCATGACTAACTCTCATAGCTAATACTTGGTATCTAGGTACTTAAAGCCGTCTTACACTTATTTACTAGAGTTTGGGAAGTCTCGACATTTGCAAAGTCCCGAGACACGAGACAGCCCAGCAAAGGCCCGGGACGTCCCGGGACTTCGAAACATTTCTCAATAAATAAAATGGAATAGAAGTTTCTTTTTGGTGAGATGCATCAATAAAATTAGGTACCATTTTAGTAATTACTGATTTTTAAACAAACATCACAAACAAATTAAAAATATGGCGGCCGGCGGCGGGGGCGATCGTCGTTGTAGTGTATATTACCACTGTAGTCGGAGTTCCGAGTGTAGCTTTTAAAATATATATTTTTCACTAAATTTAATTATATATTTAAAAAAGAACTTTAGAATTACAAAGAACCATGAATCAGCACGGATGGTGGATGAAACCGGACTGAGATAAATATCTACTTAGATAAGATTTATGGGAACAAAATAAAGCTACTTGCAATTATGGACAGATCAATATGAAAGGCAAAGGAGTTGAGATGGGCATGCCGGGTGTAACAGTACGTGTACCTACGACACTACGAGTATCAACTAATAGATTATCAAGCTTACATCCCTCAGTGAGATAGTAAAATAATAAAACGTATTATGGATTATTATGGTACTATTTTAACAAGCGTGTTCGAGTCTCAAACCGAATGTCGCGGGACACGAAACATAGAAATTTAGAAAATGTCCCGGGACTTCGAGACACGTAACGTCCCGGGACCCTTCTTATTCTTATTCTATGTGGGGGTGATATGTCCTGCACTGTCGTCCCACGCCAGCATCTACCCAAACCATCCTAATTCCCAAGTCCTTGAAGTAAAACAGAGTGCAGACTTGGGGCGCTGGCATAGCAGCCCCAGTGTTAAAGCAGACGGTTCTGATGATGATGGTAAGGAACATGATGATGGTGATGAAGGTGATGATATACGTCCGTTTTCTAATTTGAGTAAATAATAGGGTACCGGGACCCAAACCCTATTACTTACTTAAAGCTTAAACTGAGAGTGTGAAAAAAATCATTGTTAACATTATATTTTTAAAACTGAAACGCAATGAAAATACGTAATAAATTTCACTCCATGAATTTCCACAACGTCACGCCTGATTCCATTGCATTATATTTTTAAAAGAATGTTATCCATCTTTATTATAGTGTACCTGTCTATCTTACCAGCCATGCACAGCAACGTAATGGCTTAAGTCGTTGACGACGGAGGCTATGACGATGTAGCGGAGATTCTTATCGCCCTTATCCGAAAACGCGTCGAGTGCACTGAAACAGAATCAAACAAATTCCTTTAGAACACACGCCTACGACATATGCACTTGAGGATAAATCTTTCAAAATTCAGGTCCGGTTCTAAGGTCACCACATCGTGATATCGAAAACGTCAATTCGGATCATCACGTCCAAGGGCCGTTAAATCGACGGTATGGCACATCGAAAATCCAAGAAATAGATATTTTCATTTCCTCCTCTTTTAAAGGTTCTTGAGGTCTTTTCTGATATCACTCTCAACCGGACTTTAAAGTAAGTAGTCTGGAAAGTGAGTCATCATCATCATTGCTATTAGTTGTTCACTGGACATAGGCAGAGGCCTATAGTAGAGCCTAATTAATGATACTGAGCCCGGTAACCTGGACTTCGGGTTTTTTGCCGGCCGCCTTTCACAGTCCCTGTAAGGCGCCCAGGGTATTAAGTTATACCTACTTAAACCGTTGTTACTAGCCAGTCAAGCCACGATGACCACATCACGGTCTCAGGACATCAATATCACGACTAGATATAGAAGCTCAATATTGATGATACAAGAAGAAAAAGCTGAGTAAGAAGAATTGAAGAATCTTTTCTATATTCTAAGTCAACACGCAAACGGCCCGCCTACACCTGATGGAAAGCGACCAACATTGGATATAGTACGGACTCTTCAGAAGCCTTGCCAATATCTGCCGACTGTGTTGGAAGGGCAAATAAGCGAGCAGACGGGTCCGACAAGAATATAAATAAAAACTAAAGCTTCTCACAAATGACTCGTCACTTTTGCTATAGCGTTATCGAAGTCTTGCAGCGACTTGTGATACTCTGGCGCACGCCACCTCCGAGTTGGCAGACTGGTAGTCTCACGTATGTCATCTTGGACATCCCATGGCTTTTCTTGGTCGTTGGACAACCGGTTCGATACACTCGGGGAAAAGTCGGTTATGTCTGAGGGCACTGCTGGTCTGTGGCTTGTTAAGTGAGATGAAGGTTCTACGTCGTCTTCCCAAGTATACATTTTTCTGCTAGGAGAGTTTTGTGCGTCAACTACGCATATGCACACAAGAACTAATGCGGTCGTCGTCGTCGCTGAACGCATTTTGAATCTGCAAGGGTAATAAATATCTATGTCCATACTCGTGAGATTTAGAAATAAAAAAACACATTGTTGACTTTTTTCCACGACTTATTTAGAATAAAATGAGAGTTCATACCCATCTACTATGGAGAGGTCGAACTGCGTCTTCGTTGTTACGAATCGATGTATGTAACTTAAGCTACCGAAATTGGAAATCCCCATCAACATCCGTCCAGTAGTTTTCGAATTGTGAGGACAAACAGACAAACATTCTACAAAATAGATCCCAGATAGTTTTGCCAAAATATATTCAATGGAGGTCAACAGATCATGCAAAGCTCTTACAGTTTAAAAATTAAAAGTATGAAATTAAAATTTAACAAGAAAGTATGCTAAAAACATGGCGAAACATTATTATTTAGTTAAGTATGATTGTTGTATTTATAATTTTTTTATATTGATTATTTGCTGTGCACCACCGTCTGTTATTTTTTACATTTGTCCAATCCTTCTAAAGGTTGTGTGTAAGAGATTGCGTTAAGACCGCCGATTGTATTATCCTAGTTGAGGTTAATCTTTTATTAATGTTATTATGTTTGTGGTATGCAATAAAGTGTAATTGTTTTGTATTGTATTGCAAACATTAAAAATCACCGGAAATAAATAAATCTTATATATACCGACCTACCTGAATAAATATCGACTTACCACACAACTGAAATTTCACAAGTATAAAAATTAAATCAGTAGAGCTCGTATCAGAATTTACAGTTACTTACCTAAATTAATACACTAATGAATACATGGCTTTTAGTAATGATTTTTTTGTACTAATTAATTTATTGTATAAGTACCTACTGCATAGTTACTCCGTGAGAAATCAGCTTCGTTTACTTAACTTTTCTTGGTAACAATTCCATTTGCCATAGTACCAAGTTTATCAAAATCTCTTTATTCAGTTTTGGCATCACAGACGCACTTATGATCGTCAAATTATCACGACGACTTTACTACCGCATCGGATAAAGAACCACTAGGTACTCAGAAGATAGGGCAAGACAGTGAGGGGCATTTTTTTTGGTTTTCTACAATGTTATGTTTCTTATGTAAAAGTTTTTTGGAGTGGAAGACTCTGGCCGTGGTTGTAATACCACCCACCGATCAAAGCCATGCCGTCAAGCGACCTAGTCTTGTTTCGGGATGATGTTCGGTGAACTATCGGGGAGACGGGTCTGAGCAGCCGCTCAACTGCCGTCTCTCTCTAGATCTATCTGCTCCATCTTAGGCCACATCATCGCTTCACATCTGGGCCCTAATTCACTATGAAAACTTGGCGATTCCTTGCTTCAAGGAAACGTCGATTCCTTCATTAATAAGCGACATCTGCGAAATTTGTATTCTCTATGACGCGTCATATATATGAATATATGAATGCGTCATAGAGATGTCGTTTGTTAATGAGAGAATCGACGTGATTTTGAAACAAGGAATCGACGTGATTTTGCCAAGTTGCCAAGCATAGATCTATTAAGCGTAAAAAAAAATTTGGCTGCTTTGCAGAAGTGCAATGTCCAAAGCATCTTTTTCTTCTATATAATTACGAACTCATCTAATTTATCAGTCTCTCTCATCAAATTTAAGGTCTTTCATTCGAGCTGTCTGTGTATCCTTGGATTTTGATACGGTTTTCACTATAATGTTAACAATTTCTTGAGAAAAGTTTAGGTGGATACTATAACAATTCAAATTCAAAAAAAGCGAAGGGGTCTACATATATATATATATAGGTCTATTTTATTTTTACTTCATTTTACATTTTTGCTATCTACCCCCATACATATTATATAATATTCTAACAACAACATACATAATATTCAGCGGAATCACACTACATATTTTCATTGCGTTTCAGTTAATAAACTAATACCTATCTTATAAAGGTACTAAAGGGCAGGAATCAAATAAACTTTGTGATGAATTACTTATAATAATTGTTTATTTCAAACACGTTTATTTAAGAGACGATGTCAATTATTCCGATTTAATGTACTGATCCTGTATTGTTGTAGGAATCCGGGGCGATATTTGCTGGTAGCAGCGGCGAGGTTCTCCATCAGGATACAAAGCCTTGCGAGCTACAGCGTTCTTCCCTACCAGATCCTTGATAATTTCACTTGCTTGCAAAATATAAATGTATACGTTCTGCGTGGAAACGGCATCGAACGCGCTTGCATAAGATCTGATGAAGTTGGTCGCAGCCCGCCCCATTGTGATGAGGAGATCAGCTTGGTGGCTTAGTGCCTCGTTACCGTTCATCCTCACAATTGCGTAGATGACAGTGTCACAGGCTGTTGGCTGCGCGTTGCACACGAACTGAGTCCACTTGTTGTTAATCAGTTTCCTTATCTGGAAGAAGTTTGCATAGTCATGTTTTACTTGTGGTAGATCTCTCGTATGCGGGAGGCCACCTGGGTAGGGACCATCGCTTTGCCAGTTATTCTGCCGCCAAGCAGTAGTGCGCAAGCACTACAGTGTTCTGGTTTGAAGGGCATTGAATCCAGCGAAATTACTGGGCATATGAGACTTAATATCTGATGTCTCGGGGTGATGAGCGCAATGTAGTGCTTCGCAGAGCTATTTATAGTATTTAAAGTTCTGGGTGACACTGCAACTGTAATGGGCAGGCGTGGCGCTTACCATTAGGGAAACTCGTCTCATCACTCAGTTCCATGAAAAGACAGTAAAGGTAAACATTTTAAGAAAACCCGATTATGTGCTTTAGATTTTTGGAATGGAAGGCTCTGGTCACGGTTGCAAAACCTACGGAATGATGTTCGGAAAATCAAGCGTGAAACGGCAGGGCGCAGCTAGTATCAGATAAATAGTGTAATGAAGACTTGCCTGATCAGTTCTTTGTGCGATGTGGTTAAATACACATTCGATTTCTCCAGCGGCCCTCCGAGGGTCGGCGACTGCGTGATTTATAAACGTTTTTACCAGATCTGTATAGTTGTCCTCGTAGGATTTCCTGAAATCAAACCATTAAGAATTTTATTCACTGACATACCACAGGCAGACTCCGTCTCTCCGTCTCTCCGTCTCGTCATTTTTTTTATGTAACTGCGTCACGAGACGAGTAGATTGTTCGCCTGATGGTAAGCAATACGCCTGCCAATAACAGTTACAGCACCATCCAGAACTTTGTTTTGAAAAATCCTCGTGGATCGTCCATCCGCGCGGCTCTGCATTGCGCTCGTCACCCTGAGACATCTCTTAAGTCTCATAATGCCCTATAATTTCGCTGGTTCGGCTCTGTGAGGAAACAGGTGAATCTATATGCATATTTTAGCAGGTTAAAGCTGCTTAAAGATGCTTAAAGCTGCTAAAATTAAGCATAAACCTCTTCGAAGCAAAAAAAAGTGGGGATTACCAAAATGGTACTTTGGCAATAAGGGGTAGGCTCAGTGTAAGCTTTTGTGAGAAACGCAGAGCTTTTTGACTAGTAAATTCAATACTACATAATGAGGCCCTTGTCGGTCGACAGATAAGAATATCGTCAAAAGGCCTGGAGGAGCTACAAGTTGATGACTGGCATGAACTTGATCGAAAGAAGCGGAAGCCAAGACACATTTCAGCCTTCGCCAGCATAGGGGACTAGATAGTGAGTTTTTTATAAGGCTCAAAGGCTAAGGTCAAGAATTAAAGTGCTACTTACCAGCCATTTCGTGCAACGTGCTTAGTCAATGCGTCCACTACGTGAGCTATGATCACGTAGCGGAAGTTCTTGTTGTTCTTATTTACAAACGCATCATTTGTGCTGAAACAAGTAGATCGTATAGGTATTAGTATATTAAAATTCTTCGAGTTTTACATATTGAATAGAATTAAACTGAAATCGAAGAAGTATGGCTCACTGGAAGCACGTGCGACTTCCAATCCGGCGCACCAGATTTCGAATTCCGCTGGCCCCGCACCACTGACTTTCCTAAGTTATGTGCGGATTTAACACTCACTCTAAAAACGGTGAAGCGATAAGCGTATATCGTAATGAAACGGGTTTGTACATGAATTAATAACAAAAATTCAAGGATATGTGACATCCACCAAACCACACTGGGCCAGGTGGTAGATCACTCTACTCTCTAAGAGAGAAGGCTAGTGTCCTGGCAGTGGGAACGTAAAGCTTCTTCACTCCGCTACGCTGAACTACGCTCATGCTGAACCGCGAAACCTTTCATAAGACGACCCTAGAGCTCACTGTACACGAATTAAGTTTGAAACGATTTTAGATACCTTTAAATCTATGGAAAAGAATGGTTTTTTTCCCAGAAAATAATCAATGATATTGGGGGACGCAGCAAGTAGGCTCAGTAGAAAATTTATGCATTTTTCTATGCATGTCGTTCTTTCATCATTCAAAAGTTTTGCATAAGAATTTAACTTACAAATGACTCTCAATAACCTCTATAGCGTCATCCAAGTCCGTTAGGGACCGATAGTACGCCGGTGCAACCCACGCCGGCGGAACCGACTCTGGTAGTTGCTGGAACTCGACATCTGGGTACTGCGGCTGTACCTCTTCCTGTGAGTTGTCTGGTGTCTGCCAAGGCTTTAGAGACCATCCTAGTGGATCCCGCTGTGGAGACTCAAGCTCGGGACTCGAGTCGACAGGTTCTGGATTTTGGCTTGGATATCTTGGGATGTACGATAACGGGTCTGGTGCGTTATCCCAGGTATACATTCTACTGCTCAAGGGTCTCCCTTTTTGTGCGTAGACTGCGCACACGCACGCAAGAAGAGCTGCCGTTGCAGGACGCATTTTAGTGCTGTGGTGGGATGTGGTAGACACAGGTAAATATTATTGAAACACAATTACGTCAATTACATAGTACTCAAGTTTTTTGTCAAATGTCTATCTTTATAAATGCATTCTGATTGGCTGGGCGCCGATAGGTCTGCGTAAAGATACTTTTACACGGAGAAAGAACAACAAAAAACTAAAAGAATCTACAAAATGTCGCTGGTAAAAAACTAATAAAAATACTTATAATAAAAAAAATTGAGTTTGAGTGACAAAGGCCGAGTTTATAACAACTAACTTCGGATATGTATTTAATTTTATAAGAACAATATAAGACGTCTCTTGAACGAATAAAAAAAGGCGGACGGAATCTCGCTAAGCAACAACTGAAGTATAGCAATGACGGTGGCGTTATGTTTGTGTGAGTGGAATGAGGGCCGATAACAAGCCGATGTGACGGCCGAACGGCATGGCATGATGTAAATGTGTGCTTGTGACTTGTGTTCGAGCGAGCAAATCGGCATAACTTGAGAGCTTCACTTTTAAATTTGGCTCCGGCCAAGCGTCGTCGTAATCGTATTCAGTCAAGCGTCATCTATTTCATCATTCATCATTTTGGAGAGGCGTTGGCTCCCGCCGCGTTTGCTGTTGTTGTCGGTTGTACCAAGCCTACACTGTTTCGAATGAGGTTCGGTAACCATCAGGGAGACGGGTCGGAGCAATCGTTCAACTGCCGTCTTCTTTAGTCCTCCAAAATGATGAACGGTGTCCTCCAAACATAGATCTATGAACGATAAAAAATACTAAACTACACGATAGTGAATATTGTTACTAAGTATTGTATCTTTTCTATAGGTAATAAAAGTACCGGTACCTAAAGATACTTAGTAATTTTAATGAGATAATTAATTTTATAACAAGAAAACCGACTTCAATTCTGATGAATCTTTAAAGTCGAAGGTCGATGAAATTTATATGGGACCACCTTGAAGCTATACTGCACCCAAAGAATTTTCTGGATGATGGTTCTGAGGTGACAACGATAAAAACAAAAACAAAAAAATCTTCGAATTGAGAACGTCCTCCTATTTGAAGTCAGTTAAAAAAGATATAATACATACACAGCAAATCACAGTAAATCACACTACACCACCGGAATCGCCGTCGTCTATAAATATATAGGAAAATCTATAATGAGGTATAGGTACCCCACCATTATGCACGTTAGATAAATCTTATAATATCCTCATACCAATTTCCTACAGTAATAGAAACATGTTATTTTTTAATAGGTTTGTGTGCCTATTTGTTGTTTCATACGCATATTTACACAAATGCCATTACAGCTAGCACAATAGGTAGTTATAAATTTACTGAGAATAATACTGTGACATTGACTGTCAGTCAGTCGTTCTTCCACCTCCCCCTGTGCCCCCCCTACAGGGTGCTATGGTAGGTGTGGGTGTGGATCCCATTACCCAGGCAGAAAGTCGAAGGCATCTACCCCCGGGGAACTGTCAGGCCACCGTGTGCTTCTCCTACGGTCGGAGTGCCTCATCAGTAGCTCTGTGTGGGTAGACCCACCCCTCCTGGGGCGTTCCGTAGAGGCGTCTTCATTTGCTCTCGTCGCGGGCATCCTCCTCGTCCTGCTGTGGGAGAATGTCGTGGGGCAGTGCACGCTTCTGTGGATCGTCAGGGGGCCTTGTATGGTGGGGCTCAATGTGGTTTAGGTGAGACTGCGGTCCGTTGTCGGCGCGGTCGTACATACTACGCGCCAGACGGACCACGAACTCCTTCACTCTTAATTGTGACATTGAATTTATCCAAGGCTACTTATTGTCCTAACTAAGTATATATACTAAGTATAAATAATAATAATAAATAACGCCCAACGATCACATACATAGATCCTGACCCCTAACTAGGATTCCCTGTATCTAGGGAGCCAGGAACTATAAGGACCATCCCACAACACCCAGACACGAAACCGATGAAAACATTTGTCCCGTCGCGGGAATCGAACCCGCAACCTCAGTGGTGTATGAGATTTGAGCCAACCTGCTCAACCACTACACCACAGAGGCTGTCACTAAGTAGTTGGCCCACGGGCATATTTTCCCAGATTTTTTTTTAATGGAACTGAGACGAACAAGTTGTTCGCCTGATGGTAAGCGCCACGCCTGCCTAAAAATTGCCGTGCCACGTACATCTTTGAGGAATGAATTATTTATAGAACTCTGTACCAATTGCAACACCTCAAGGTGCAGAAAGTAAAGAAGTGTTCCATTTCTTCCAATAAATGCAATTTCAAACAATATTTCTATTCGACAATATTTACTAGAGGTACAGAGGTGGCAAAATTTTGGGGCCTTCGGGGTAGTTGATTGTACCTATTTTGAATATTCCACAAATACATTTTCTCAAAAATGCACCCGATAGTTAAACTGAACATAATTAATTTTTAGAAAAAAAAGACGTGTGGCACTCGGAGACTGCCGCGGTAAAGCTATTGCATAGCATTCGGAGTGGGGGGTGTTAGGTTATTTTCGTTACGGAATTTCTGGATTCGGTCTTCACGCTCAAGGCCCGCGATAGAAGCTATGCAATAGCTTAAAAAAAAACGTTTTCAACGTATCTTCGAAGTCCAAGGTCACATATCTATGAAATTTATATGTGACCACTTCGTAGCTATACTGAACCCAACGCAAAAAGAATTTTCCAAATCGGTTCATAAATGACGGAGTTCTGAGGTAACAAACATAAAAAAACATATAATCGAAAAAAGAACCTCCTCTTTTTGAAGTCGGTTAAAGATTTTGAAAGAAAAGAAATAACATTTCTAAATTTAACTTTGAATCCAAGTTTAAAATAACTAAGAATTTATAAAGAATTTTCCAAATCGGTTTATAAATGATGGAGTTCTGAGGTAACAAACATAAAAAAACACCCGAATAGAGAACCTCCTCCTTTTTTAAAGTCGGTTAAAAATTTCCTCATATTTATATAGTTTATTAGCATTCCACAATGTAGTTTTTAGATGGTAGGTCCTCACTGCGAAGGAAACGGTACCTACCCTCAAGACCCCACAATTTTGCCACACCTGTATAATCCAGATGCATACCTAGTATACCTACGGTACATTGGATTTATAGTATGGTCCACTACAAAAATAATTTAATTAGGTACTATCTAAGTAGGTATCTATATAATAACTAGCTTTACCCCGCGGCTTAACCCGGGAATTTCTGGGATAAAAGTACTCTATAGTATATGTATATCCGTTTCCAGGACCTAAAGAACCTACATCATGGACCAAATATCCATGTTACGTACCAAAATCCGTTTAGTTGTTTTTACGCGATCCTCACAAACTTTTGCATTTACATTAATCAATACAATACAATTTTAATTTTAATTTAATTTAATTTGAATTTATATTTTAATTGCGAACTAACATAGTGAGTAAGCTGCATGTACATACTAAAAAAAATACTATGGACCAAGTTGTCCGAAATAAATGAATTTTATTTTTATTTATTTATTTTATTTTGCATTAAAATTTATAATATTAGTAGGAAGTCAGTAAGTAGTGCGCAAGCATTACTGTGTTCCGGTTTGAATGGCATTGTAGCCAGCGAAATTACTGGGCATTATGAGACTTAACAGCTAATTGTCTCAGGTGACGAGCACAGTGCAGCACCGCGAAGGATTCCGCAAAACAAAGTTCTGGGTGCTGTTACTTTTATGGGCAGGCGTATGGGTATTGCTTACCATCAGGCGAACGAGCAGCTCGTCTCGTCACTCATTTACATAAAAACATTTATTAAAGATGAATCAACGAAATAAATTTACACATATTTACATAAATGTTTATTTCAGACATGGTTATGTCTAGCATTGTCACATTTATCTACTTTCATTGACACCCATGCTTACTTTATTCTCTTTTTCCGAAACATTGATCCCCACGGGGGAAAATGCCTCTTTGAACTATAGCGTTCAAAGACACCAGACCCCGCAAGCTGTTCTTTGAATGCAACAGAAACAAGTGAACGCTATCAATCCATTTAAAAGCTTCCTTAGTGAAAGATTTCACGGAATCGGAGCTTGGTTTCCCTAGCATGAGGAGCAGTTCGGCTTCTTGGTCTAGTTCTTTGTCAGCGCTCATCTTCACTACAGCGTGGATCAGGACGTCGCAAGCAGAAGGCTTCGCGGTGCATAGGAAGGCGACCCATTCACTCTCCATTAGTTTTCTCATCTGGAAGGTTTTAAATTCACAATTGATTGTGGTGTAGTTCAAAGTTCAAAGTTCAAAAGTTCTTTTTTATTCAATTTTGCATCACAGACGCACATATGAACGTCAGTTATTACAATGACTCTACCACCGAATCGGAAAAAAGAACCACTCAGAAGATACGGCAAGAAACTGAGGAGCATTTTTTTAGAACTTTTGTTACAATATTTTGTTTGTTTTTGACAATATTATGTTGGTTGGGCAGGTTCGCTTAAATGTCATACACTGAGGTTGCGGGTTCGGTTCCCGTTTGGTGAACAAAAATAAGCGCATGTATTTGTTTCATGTCTAAGTGTTGTGGGAACTTGGTCGACGTTGGTCCTGGTTCCCTAGATACAAATAATCCTATAGTTAGGGGACAAGATCTATGATTGCGGTCGGTGGGCGTTATAGCACAGAATACTAAGGGACAGAAGCATCACTCCGCAAAGAAATTTAAACAAATATACTCTTGCTATGACGCAATAAAATTCAATTCAGCTTGCGTAGCGCTTCATACCTACCAGTCATATTTAACCTACAGTGCGCCTCTCTTTCTATCGCATAGCTCTTATCTCTTCTGAAGCGGCACGTGTAACGACGCGCGACCCTCTGTCGGTGTCCGGCTATGTACTTGCAGCTTCGTACCTACAGTGCGGAGTGCACTAGGCCTGGTTATAGTCATTCTGTATTATTAATTTAGTCGATTTTAATTTATAATAATTAATTAAAAAAAAACAATTCTGATATATCTTCGAAATCCAGGTCGAATATCGATGAAATTTATGTGGGACCATGTTGATGCTACTGAACCAAACGCAAAAATATCCATATCAGTTAATAAATGACGAAGTAATCACGGAACAAACATAAAAAACATAAAGTCGAATTGAGTATCTCCTCGTTTTATACCGACTTCAAAAATGGAGGAGGTTTTGTGTTCCACTGTACTGTAATTCACTGTATATTATTTTTATTTTTTTATGTTCACCGATTTATCCGCCAACTGTTGACCGATTTCAAAATTCTTTTTGTGTTCAGTTCAGTATAGCTACTAAGTGGTCCCATATAAATTTAATCGATATTTGACCTTGAAGATACATTGAAGTCGGTTTTTTTTGGTGAAATGTATACTTGTTGAAGTCAGTTAAGAAGTCGTTATATAATGATTATGATGTAACAGGACGAGCGAGGTCCTCGGACACACATCTCACTTAGACGTGTCACCACGGCAAATCTATTATGTTAAATTTTCGGTATTTTTTTTAATTTAAAATGTCGGCAAACAGTCTGCCCGCTTGATGGTAAGCGGTTACCGTCGCCTATGGACATCCATCTGCAGCACCATAGGCATTGCTGATGCGTTGCCGACCCTTAAGGACTCTATTAATTTCCCTTTTAAAGGACTCCATGTTGTAGCTCAAAGGAAATACCGACGAAGGTAGGTCGTTCCACATCTTACAAGTGCGAGTGAAGCGAGTGGTGTGGGAATTCCAGTTTTGTAAGATGTGGGGGTGAGCTCTTCGAAGCAAGTACGCCGTTCCACAAGTGAGAGCAATATTCCACGTGGGGCCTGACTTGGGCTTTGTAAAGCAGATGCCGTTGCCTCGGCGTGAAATATCGCCTCGCCTTGTTCAGCACACCCAGCTTTTTTGAAGCAAGTTTTGCTTTAGCCTCCAGGTGACTCCGAAACTGGAGACCTCACTAGAAATGTTGACACCCAAAATCCCAAGGCTATCTAAGATCTTAAGAGGAACGCCCTGAAATCGTGGAGCTACAAGGAATGGAGTCTTTTTTGCTGTGAATGCGCAAACTTGTGTCTTGGTGGGGTTGAACTTCACCAAATTGTCACCTCCCCAGTCGGACACTTTTTCTAGGGAGTCTTAAATTTTTGACACAAGACTATTTCTGCTTTCCTCCACTTCAGCGGATTTTGAGAGACTGGTTATTTTTGGATTAACTATTTCTTTCCTCCGGCCTCGGGCCATGTGTTAAGGTTTTGATTCATTCTGGATGACGTTAGCGCAGCGACGGATAATCCAAGGTAAGTACCTGAAGTTTGCTACTAGGAAATGGTGGCAAAATATCATAAATTGTATGTACCCCATGAATTTTTTTATTGGCAGCGTCGAAGATGCAGTTCACTGTGTCGATGGCTGCCCGGGGATACCACTCTGCACTCCTCACCAACGATGTAACCGTGTTGGCGTAATTATTATCAAAGGATTCCCTACGACAAACACAAAAAAGCACAATTATTTCTTAAGAACTTGCAGATGCAAAAATAAAACCAGCATTGATCTATGTACTAGGTTTCGTTCAAATGGACGACAGACGAAACCTGTAGCTGTATTTTCAGGACCATTCTAGCAAGGCCTCCCCAGTATATGAGAGCGCGTACTACGAATATGTCAAGCTGTCGTTAGTAATAGTTAGTTTTCTTTACTGTCACCCACCGATTTTAATGTAACCATACCCTGTACGTAATGTAAGTTTGGAATGATATATGCTAACAAACCCTGAAAACCGCATTACAATCCGTTCAGCAGTTTTCGAGTCTATAGATAGCATACAAACAGACAAAAAATATAAAAAACCGCCCAAGTGCGAGTCGGACTCGCGCACGAAGGGTTCCGTGCCATTATCTATAAGTATGGCAAAAAAAACATGTTTGTTGTATGGGAGCCCCCTTAAATTTTTATATTATTCTGTTTTTTAGTGTTTGTTGTTATAGCGGACACAGAAATACATCATCTGTGAAAATTTCAATTGTCTAACTATCACGGTTCATGAGATACAGCATGGGACAGTCGGACACACAGACAGACGGACAGCTAGTCTTAGTAATAGGGTCCCGTTTTACCCTTTGGGTACGGAACCCTGTAAACTGTGGATTCGTGTTCAGTAACCGTGGATTTTCAAAGTCAAAGTCAAAGTCAAATATCATTTATTAAATAGGCACAAAAGTGCACTTTTAAAGGTCATAAACACATGATACAAATAAAAAATGTCAAAAATTGTAACTTATGTTAACATGACTTTGAAAAAAAGGTAAGTATGTTTACCCATTTCTTTCCTATACTCAAATTGAAGTCTGAGTGCTGAAAAGAAATGCGAAAACTGACTCTACCAGTGCTTCGGAAATACGCCCGCTAGAGAAGATAGCACCAAGAAACTCTGCGGGGATGTCTTTTTTCAGCACAATTACGTATAAATTAGAATTAACAGAATGTAAAACAAGAAATGCGAGTGAGATGTCCCATAGTCATAGTATCAGTAACAGAAAAGTGTAAATAAAATATAAGTAGGTATGACAGTAGCAGTAGGAGTGACTAGAACAGACCAGTCCCCGCAAGCAGCACCCGTTCACGAGTATGACTTGTGGACCAGCCATCACCCCCCTCAACCATATTGGAGGGAAGGGAGTGACCCGACACACAGAGCCGCCGCAAGCAAAGACATTTGAGTGTGCATGACTGTAAAACCTAGTCACTTCCAACTCAAATACAATTTTTATAGCTTTATTTGAATGACTAACTACATTAGACATCTCACATAGCATTGTACAATCCAAGAAGAAATGAAATATAAACATCATGCACACACTGATGTGTTAATCTTCATCATCATGGGGCTTAGGGCATACAGGCCATGCATTTTTGTCATTAACATATTCATTTATTGAGTAGTATGCTTTTTTCATAAGGTTTATTTTGATAAATGATTTAAATCTACGCATTGGTAATTTGTCAATGCCCTCAGGTAGTTTATTATAAAAGCGTATACAGTTCCCCATAAACGAACCATTAACTCTCTGCAACCTGAATCTAGGTACATACAATTTATTCTTATGTCTCGTGTTAAAATTATGCAAGTCGCTGTTTTTGTTAAAGGTGCTAAGGTGTTTGCGAGCGTGCATTAAATTTTCATAAATGTATTGGCAAGCCACTGTAAGAATGTTGATCTCTTTAAACCGTTCCCTAAGCGAGTCACGAGCTTTCATGTTGTAAATGGAACGAATTGCTCTTTTTTGTAATACAAATATGGATTGAATTTCTGCGGCTTTACCCCATAGTAAAATTCCGTAAGACATGATACTATGGAAGTAACTGAAATATACTAATCTTGCAGTGGCTTCGTCAGTGAACTGTCTGATTTTACGTACTGCATAGGCTGCTGAGCTCAATCTCCCAGCTAGTGATGTTATATGTGGACCCCACTGTAATTTAGAATCTGATTGTGATTTGTGTTCAGTACCCTCTAAATAGTCTATCCCAATTGCTTTTTTAAAAATATCTTCCATGTACAGAATTGGCTCAGTTCCATTTTTATAATAGTAGTAGAAGATAGACTAGTGTGCCAGTTCAATGAGTCCACATACCAGCCATTCTGGGCGACGTCCACAGCCAAGCCATTCATGACGTAGACCAAGGTAATGTAGTTACGATTCAAGTTACTGTCCGCTGAAGTTCCTAAGTCCTTGTTGTATACTCTGGAAAATCACAACAAAACAACTACAATAACTTTAAATTATTAAAAATTTATTATTATTTGATTATTGTAAACTGTAAACTGGAACTCCTCAACAGAGAATAGGACAGGCATGAATTTTTTTGTACATGCATTTAATTGTGATAGCCCGTTTTAAACTTCGTCATGATGTGGCTTCTAGATCATAAAAGCTTGACTTTAAAAACTTTTTAAATTAATTTAATTAAAACTTGTTTTTCACTAAAAAGGGTAAAATAAATTACTTTTCAAATAAAACTAAACCGACTTCAAAACCACAAATGGCACTCAAAAGTGAAAAATAAATTAATATAATTATCATAAGCGCTACCCACTCATATATTTGAAGTCGGTGCCAGCCAAGTCTAAAAGGTAGTAGATAGATACTACCTATAAGTAGTACTTACTATATAAGTAAATACATAGTATTTATCCCGGGGTGAAAAGTATTTTTTTTATTGGTAAATGGGCATACGTTTGACAACATCTCGCCTGATGGAAAGCGAAGATGCGGCCCAAGATGGAACACGTTAGCCCATTAGATGCCTATTCACTCTAAACTTGAAGAGACACAAGTAAAACTAAACTACCTTATACCTGCACAACTCATCAAAACCCTTTCATTAGTTTTTGCGTGATTAAGTAACAAACATCCATAAATCCATCCATCCTAACAAACTTTCGCATTTAGTAGGAGCTAGATACGGCACGGCAAGTACTCACAAATGGTTTCTAACGTCAGCCACAGCGTTGTCAAAGTTCTTTAGTGACTCTATGTACTTCGGTGGTTCCCAAACCTTGGGGTCGAAGTTCACCCCCGAAGGAGGCCTAAAAGTATCTCGGGGTGAAAGATGTTCTTCGAAATCCGATTTTGAGACTCGTAGGTTGCGGTGAGCTGAGCGAGATGCTGTTTTTCTTGCGTAGGTAGTCCAAGTGCAGGCCACGCAGGCGAGGAGTAGTGTAGTAGTGTGCATGGTATCTTTACAAAGAAATATAAATAGGATACTTAATAGAATTTTTGTGCATGTAGGATGGATGAATGGAACATGAATAGAGTGCAGCATCCTGAGTGTTAAAAGAACAGACAGGATTCGAAATACTACGATGCGCTTTAAAACGGGCATAATAAAGTGGGTAATAAGGCTGCTAGGGTCAAATGGGCTTGGGCAAGCCGTAAGCCGTATGCATCCAGATCGGTGGCCACTACCTTTTATTTCTATCACCGCCGCCCGTTTGTTTCGTTATTCCTCTCCATCCAAAGGTTGTCTGGAAGAGATCGCTTTGAGCAATAAGACCGCCCATTGTTACACCATTGTACTTAATTTCTATGTTTTAGGTGAATAATAAAGTTTTTATCTATCTATCTACCTTGCGAAACTTGAGAGAAAGAAGACTCCGTATTGTGAACCTTTATTCAAAATAGGTAGGTATATAGCATGGGCGCTAACTCGACAAACTTTACTTTGTGCAGTCGGCACTCTTTCATACCGTTTGTAATAGAGATTACAACAATTAAAAATCCACAATAGGTATTCATATCGGACTGCAAGACGTACAGCAGCACGCCACCGTTTCATGGTAGACATACCTCCTGCGCGCACTAAGCGCTTCGCTTCCACTTTCATTATGCGCACTGCTTACAAGTGAAACTCCGTGCCAGAGTCAGTTTTCCCCATAGCTACAATCTAGGAATCTTTAAGTCTCGAGTGAACAGGTACTATCTTGGCAAGCGTGCTAGATCGTCGACCGCATCGTCACTTACCATCAGGTGACATACAGGTCAAACGCAAGCTAATTCGCAATAAAAAAAATAATAATATTAATATACCCAGAGATCACATACATAATCCTGGCCTCTAACAAGGATTCCTTGTATCTAGGGATCACCAACAACAAACACAACACCCAAACACGTAACAAATGTTTGCGCTTTTTTTTTTTATGTTACTGAGTGACGAGACGAGCTGGTCGTTTGCCTGATGGTAGGCAATACGCCAGCCCATAACAATAACAGCACCACCCAGAACTTTGTTTTGCAAAATCCTGCGCGGCGCTGCACTGCGCTCGTCACCCTAAGACAATTAGCTGTTGAGTCTCATAATGCCCAGTAATTTCGCTGGCTACAATGCCCTTCAAACCGAAACACAGTAATGCTTGCGCACTACTGCTTGGCGGCTGAATAACTGGCAAAGCGGAGGTACCTAACCAGACGGCCTCTCGCATACGAGAAACCTACCACCAGTTGCACAAACCTGTGCACAAACATTTGTCCCATCGCGGGAATCGAATTCGCAACTTCAGTGTTATGATTCATTTCAAATGTATCGATTTAACGCTTTTAATTTTTCTTATTAATTTCCACAATGAAGCAAAAACAATTTGAAATGCAATTTAAGCCTTACCACTCGAAATGTCGCACACAAATAAGTCCTTTATGTAACATTATATGCTAGGCAGAAATATTGATTATGTGCGTCAACAATTATTTCCATGCATGTTGACACATTTGCCGCGCTGCCGCTGTAGTTGTGTGTCCAAATAGAGGAGTTTCCACCACATCCGGTGTTTTTTTTCAAAGCGAGTGCGGAACGCTCGTGAATGCGTCGCGCCTCGCACCACTGATGTGTCCAAACCACGCTATTATCATAATTAAACATGAAAACACATAATATTATTAATAATAATTTACGGATGACATTCACGTTTAAGTTGGAGTAGTCCAAATATAGTTTCAACTACATCCGGTGGTCTTCAAGGCGAGTGCAGAACGCTCGCGAACGCGTCGCGCCTCGCACTGATGTGTCCAAACCACGTTAATTTTCATAATAAAACATGAAAACACATAATATTATTAATAATAATTGACGGATGACACTCACGTTTATGTTAGAGCAGTCCAAATATAGTTTCAACTACATCCGATGGTCTTCAAGGTGAGTGCAGAACGCTCGCGAACGCGTCGCGCCTCGCACTGATGTGTCCAAACCACGTTAATTTTCATAATAAAACATGAAAACACATAATATTATTAATAATAATTTACGGATGACACTCACGTTTATGTTGGAGCAGTCCAAATATAGTTTCAACTACATCCGTTGGTCTTCAAGGCGAGTGCAGAACGCTCGCGAACGCGTCGCGCCTCGCACTGATGTGTCCAAACCACGTTAATTTTCATAATAAAACATGAAAACACATAATATTATTAATAATAATTTACGGATGACACTCACGTTTATGTTGGAGCAGTCCAAATATAGTTTCAACTACATCTGGTGGTCTTCAAGGCGAGTGCAGAACGCTCGCAAACGCGTCGCGCCTCGCACTGATGTGTCCGAACCACGTTATTATCATAATTAAACATGAAAACACATAATATTATTAATAATAATTTACGGGTGACACTCACGTTTAAGTTGGAGTAGTCCAAATATAGTTTCAACTACATCCGGTGGTCTTTAAGGCGAGTGCAGAACGCTCGCGAACGCGTCGCGCCTCGCACTGACGTGTCCAAAACACGTTAATTTTCATAATAAAACACACAATGTTCGGTAATTATTTAAACACTTCTATGTGTGATTTTTATATTCGCTCGCAAATTTCTATATACAAACAATATAATTTAAAACAATATAATTATAATGGTGTAGTTATGATGCCCATATTAGCATTTAGGTATTGGTGCACTTATTTATGTATGTTCACATCTAATTAAGTTTTATTTTAATTATGGTGATCTGTAATTTGCCTTCTTTGTATAACGTGAACCTACATGTATTTCTTATGTAATTTTTTGCAACGCTGTCGATTGCCTTAATAAAAAAATAAATATATCGTGATATCTTTAAAAACACTATCTATATTATAAAAAGGTAAAATTATGTGTAAGTTTGTTTGTAGGAGACAATCTCTGGAACTACTGATACGATTTTGAAAATTATTTCACGGATAGAAAGATACACTATCCCTGAGTAGCATAGGCTATATTTATTATGTCGAAGCGTTGCTAGTATCTAGTACAGATATATCTAAATGATATTAGAGAAATTGAAAATAAAAAAACCGAAAAAAATACATATATGATAGCAATAAATGTTCATCATCATCATCAGCCCATCACGTTCCCACTGCTGGGACACGGGCCTTCTCTCATAGAGAGAGTATGGGTCATAATCCACCACGCTGGCCCAGTGCGGGTTGGTGGATGTCACATGTCCTTGAATTTTTGTGATACATTTTTGGATATACCGGTTTCCTCACGATGTTTTCCTTCACCGTTTTTAGAGCTAGTGTTAAATCCGCACATAACTTAAGAAAGTCAGTGGTACGGGGCCAGCGGGATTCGAACTCGGGTGCGTCGGATCGAAAGATACACGTTCTCCCACTGAGCCACAATCGCTCTTGCTCGCTTGCAATGTTCATATACGATTGAAATAAATATTTGAGTATGGAAATGTGACTTTTTGACAAACATTTTCAAAAATCGAAGAGTATGCCGTTTTTATTTTCTCAAAAAAGCACCCGATGATTCAGAACAAAACATCCTCACTGCAAAGGAAAAGGTCCCTGAAGGTCCCCAAATTTTGCCACACCCTGATTATATCTTATTATAAAAGCAATTTATAAGTGTGTGAGTGTATACATAAGTGTGTTTGTTTCTTTTTCACGCCGGCTGATCGGATTTTGATGACTGGAGATAGCTGCTTGACACATGGGCAATGTGTAATTAAAAATAGGGAAATAAAACAATACCGCATAATTATATATTTTTATCGTCAATTTTTTTGTTTCTTTTTCTACTCATTTAATTGGATTCTCGTCAAATGAGCAAGGATATCCAGGCGGGAGTAGCTTGACGACTTCTCTGCCAGCCTGGACCAGTGGCTTAAGATAGTCCTTGCCATTCTTGAGAAAATGGTAGACATTTGAACGGGAAGAGGTGGCCACAGTAGCAAGCTTTTGAGCGTATCTATCTAAGAACAAGGCCGACAGCTTGCCCAGTGCGAGCAGCATTTGACTTCTTTCTTTCAAATCGTCGTCACCGACATCGATTACAGCCATGATGACTAAATCGCAAACTTTCGCCGAAATACGGCAGACGCGCTTAACCCATTTGTTTTCGATGACATCTCTAACCTAAAAAAAAAATACTGGACCGATTAGTAAATAGCTCTGGATAAGTAAACTAGCAATTATATTAAGCTGCCCGCCCACGTCAGATAAATCAGTCACCGATTTTTTCGAAAAAATCGGTCATACTCGTGCAATATGAAACTGCATATCTTTCAACATAATATGGAGTTTCATATTGTACGTGTTTGAGGAAGTGCCAGATTTCACGCTCCTTGAATGTGCTAAGTGCCTCTACTGTTGATGGAGTACAAATGTGAAGTAATTCACAAATTAACGCGATTTGAAAAGGACTATCGCATGTCACCAGATAAATTATGGGCATGGCAGATATTTTGTGCACATTGTTAAAGGCCCACGTCAGACAATTGATCACTTATTTTTTTAAGATTTTAAATAATTAGGAAGAAGAAAAATGATATTGCTCGTGCAGGGATCGAACCTGCGTCTTCGGAATACCGTCCCGACGCCTTAACCACTGGGCCACCGAGCCAACTGCTCGAGCAACCAATTTCTTCTATCCTTCTTATATCGTCTTACGGGGACGTTTTTTTTTTTTTTGATTTTCGCCTAGCATCCGCTAATGCATTGAATATCAGAAACTTATTTTTTGTCGGTGAATTTAAAACATACCTACGTTTTTATATTGCAACGCACAAAGTGGGTCACAAATTAAGTGACAAACGTCGGTGAAAAAATCGGACTGTCCGACCTACAAAAAGTCTGACGTCGGCGAAGGCACTTAACGGGACTTTTCAACTTGACTGTCTCTGTGGTGCAACGGGTAAGTAGAATATATCATGTCTCAGCACTGAGGTTGCGGGTTGCGGGTTCGATTTCTGCTACAGGACAACATGTCCGACAACAAAAAACGCAAGTAGGTATGTATTTGGTTCATGTCTGGGTGTTGTGGGACGATAGTACTAGTAGTAAATCGCTAGATAATGGGTAGGTTCCTTATTAGTTAGGGGCCAGGATCTATGTAGCTAAGTGAATATTTTAAATAATAATAAAATTATGTTTCTTACCATGTAGGTGTATTGGAAGGCGTAATTTTGGTTGCAAACCCATTGGCCTTCGATTTCGACGGTGTGATGTGGGGTATATTTCAACAATCCACGCGCCCTAATATCGTAGTCCTTGTCGTAATATTTCCTTAAAAAAATACATAAAAGGGAAATTTCGTGCGCAACTGTGTTTGCGGAAAATGTTTGCAAGCACACTGATCAAAAGCTCAGAAATTGATCAGGATTAGGGATTGCAATCCCGCACAACGGGATCACGCATTCCCGCGGGATCCCGCTGCTTTTATTAATCTGCGGGATCTCGCACCTTCAATGCGCGAATCCGCAGATACCGCAAATTAAAAATTTGGCGCTAAAACTTTTGCATAAATCGCGATCGAGTATGATACAATATTTCAAAAGTTATAATCAGCGTATTTTCAAAAGTTAAATCATAGGTTGATATCATAGTAATAGCAAAGAAAACCAACTATTAGTAATAGCATCTATATAAAACTGTTGTTAGGGGTAAGGGTAAAATTAAACAAAACTTTTGTACTATGCCAAACATTTAAAGAAGAATCTAAGAAAACAGAATTACTAATTACTTACACCTTATACTTAATTAATAGAAAAGAAATAATTTCTGTTGCTTAATGTAAGAAATGTTTAATAAAAGTTGATTTTTACGCAAATCTGTAATTTGATTTTATAACATAATTTCAAAGATGCGGGATCCCACGCGGAATTGAGTAATATCAATCCCGTGGGATTGAATGAGCTGCGGGATTGCGATCCCTAATCAGGATGACTCACTGCTCCTTATTTCTAAAATAATATAATCATCTTTACTCTATAAGTTTACTCGTACCATAGACATCACATTCGTTGTCTACAAAATGTAAGAACTATCACAATCATGCTTACATATATTATAACTACATATGTACTCACCATGGAACGCGGGCCGTGCCATGCATCATGCCTCCAATAACTCCTAATTGAACTAAGTAGAGTTTTCTTTCATCCAGACGGTCTTGCGATACTCGTTTTGTCGTGAGGCCGGCAGAGGGATCACTGAAATTTAAAGTAATATACACAATAAAAACTGAGCAAGCGTATTTGCCACAATAGTTGACCCCATCCTAGCCATTTTAGGAATCTTTAAGTATCGAGTGAACAGGTCTTGGCAAGCGTGCTAGATCGGCGACCGTATCGTCGCTTACCATCAGGTGACATAATGGTCAAACGCGAGCCAATAAAAAGATAAAAAACTGATCTGACAGGTACGCAGGTCAGGACCAATGGTCATTGATCGAAGAAGTCAGAACCGTAATCATACTTACATGTGAGATTGGATTTCTTTCCCAACCAGATCCAAGTCCTTTAGCGCTTGAAGGAAGCTCGGTGGGTTTTGGAAACCAGAATCATTCTCAGCTGAAGACTCCTGGGAAACTGGGTACTGATCTGGGGGATTATTAGGGTACAGGAAGGAATTCGGGTCCTGATTTGTTGGTACTTCTAGGTTTTTGTTTGGGTTAAATGGTGTCTTTGGATAAAGTTGTGACGGGTCATAGGGACGCGGCCGTACAGGTAAGCGTTGGGGTATTATTGAGCTGGGGTACTCTGCATTTGTACTCGAGTATGGTAATATTGATAAGCCGCCGTCACCATTAGACTCCCACGAAGACCCTTCTTGATTAGAACTATCAAACTTGTTGACGTTACCCCTAGAAATGTTTGTCCAAAGCGGGGCTGAGAACTGGCTGGATTGATGAGGAGGATAAACGATTTCTGATCTTGTTATGTTCCCCCAGTAAAGTGGCGGTCCTTTACTCGTCACGTATATTTCAGCGAGCGCTGTGCAAGCACAAGCTAGGATTATGACCGCTGCGCGTCTCATGGTCGTTTCTCTGGAATATGGAGTTAATTTTAATAGATGTGGTTTCGATCTTATTTGGTTTTGTTATGTTAAGTGTTTGAGTAAGTGCTTTTTTATAAAAGATTTTTTGCTGTAGCATCGGTTATTCTGTTTTCATATACTATTTTCAAAAATATGTTCTGACTTCTTTTTTAATCAACTTAAATAAGAATGAAAGAAAAGAAAGGAGGAAAGAAAATACATTTATTCTTGACAACACACAACAACAAAATACCTTAGCGTATGCTGAGTCGGAACCTTTTCCTGACATCGCGCAACATTTCACTGTGTTGTATTTATTGTTGTTGCTTTGTCTTTATTTTAGTTAAGTGTAATGTTGTGTGAGTTCCTGAATAAATGTAATTTCATTCTTTCTTTCTTTTCTTTATCACATTGAAATATATAAGAACATACTAAAAAATAGACAAAACAAACATAAGTAACAAAAAATATGTTTATATAAGAGTTCCGACTCAGCATACGCTAAGGTGTTTTAGGTACCTTACAGACGAAGAGGAAGACATCCATTCATAAAAAAAAAACAGATAGACGAAAAGAATACGAAACAATACAAGTACGTTTTTATATACCCCGATATATACTCGTAGTAAATAACGATTAAACAGCTTAAGAGATTTTAATTAAATACAGAGTTAAGAACCATCTCGATTAAACTAGCATTCAATGAAAATAACAGCATTGAAATCGGTTCATCCGTCTGAGAGCTACGAAGCAACGAAGCCCTTTTGGCTTTTGAAGCCCTGCTGGACAGATTTTCAGCTGATATAGCTAAAATTCATCCCGATTTAAAAAGTTTACATTGACACAAACCAAATAAAAAACTGGTCATCCGTTTGGGAGCTACGAAGCCACAAATACCCCCTTTTTGAGTCGTGGGAACAATGCGGAAAAGAGCTCATAAATTTTAAGATAGATTGATTTCAAACAGATATAGCTGAAAATCTTCCCAGTCAAAAGCTTTCAATGAAAAAAGTCCCATTGAAATCGGTCTATCCGTTTGGAACCACGAACACCGACGTTTAAGCGTCGGATTAAATACTGCTAAAACCATGACGATTAAGCAAGCTTTCAATTAAAAAAACTGCATTGAAATCGGTCCATCCGTTTGTGAGCCACGAAGCCATTGACAAACACGCAACACAGACGTAGGCGTCAAACTTATAGCACTCCAAGACGGGTGTTGAGTTTTTTATTTTTTATTATTTAACTGAGTGATGAGACGAGCATGTCGTTCGCCTGATATAAAGCACCACGCTTGCCCATAACAAATGCAGTGCCACCCAGAACTTTTAATGCCATAAAAAGCCCTGCGTTTCACTGCATTGCGCTCATCACCCCGAGACATCAGATATTAATTCTCATATGTCCAGTAACTTAGCTGGCAATGCCGTTCAAACTGGAACACGGTAATGCATGCACATAATTGCTTGGAAGCAGAATAACTGGCAAAGCGGTGGTACCTACCGAGACATACATACAGGTGGTGCATATGAGAGACTTACCACGAGTTAGTAAAACCCAACGTCTTTTCCGTCGCGGTACTGACTGTCGTAGGTAAAAAGATCAATTATAGCTTACCGGACCACCCAGAGCGCAGTCTAAAAGTCACAACTAATAAATAAAATTTTAATGTAGTTATTTATACGCATTATTATCACGGCAACGAATTTCACACCAATTTGTTTTACAGAAATATTAAATGAAACTTTGTTTGATCCGAAACAAAATGATCGTGCCGAGGTAGGCCATTTACTTGTATTTAACTGCTAATGTCTTTAATTTTAATGTTTTCTAAAAATAAACATCCAATTGTAATTTTATTAATATTAGTTACTATTATTTTTGTAGTTCTTATAATAAATTAATTTGTTTTCCAAATAAGTTTAGAGAAAACGATTTGGAATGTGTGACCGTGAAATAAAATTATTAGAAAATAAATTACTTTATTTATGTTATTAATACCTATGTTTATTCATATTATTTTTCAATTTTAAATCAATACACTAACGTATTATACCTAGGTACTAACTGTTCATTGAACAAAAATATGGCAAGGAAGCACCACTGTAAGAATATCAGACAACACCACAGTATGAGAGTTAATTTACAACCGACTTCAAAAAAGGAGGAGGTTCTCAATTCGACGGTATGTTCTTTTTTAGTATGTTTGTTACGCGATTACTCCGCCAATTATGAATTGATTTT
Organism: Petrophora chlorosata; assembly: GCA_951640565.1. NCBI lineage: Eukaryota > Metazoa > Arthropoda > Insecta > Lepidoptera > Geometridae > Petrophora > Petrophora chlorosata. The sequence goes on along the minus strand of OX621189.1, from coordinate 3,454,699 downwards.
GATGATTCTTTTGTTTGGTAGGTCATATTTCAGAGGTGATTCCGTATAAATTTCATCGATTGATTTAGGATTTACTTCACCACTTGACTTTACTTCAACACTTACCATTATAAAATCCACGGCTGTGTGATACTGTGCAATGGAAGAGCTAGCAGATACCTACGGCACAAGTTTATGCTTAGTGTAGGTTCTGCGCACTAATTAATGTGACACACTACAAGCCCAGCTTACTAAAGATAAAAGAAAACTATGTTATATATGTGTACTGTTTTTGGTAAAAATAAAATAATTTTAATTTTTAATTTAATTTAATTTAACTTTTAAAAAAAAGTAACATTACCAAAAAATTAAAGTTTGGTCTTGGAGTCGTTTCTTGTTTTTTTCAAAAAATTAATTATTTTATCTACTGTCCATACAAAGAAAGGTGGCTGACCTTGATCACGTACTACGAAATGACCAATATCTGTTGCTACAGACCATAATGAAGACGCAGCATGTCGTGGCTCATAAACATCTGGGAATCGCCAGGAATCAGGACGGTAGAACAACTATTCAGACTTGCTCTGGATAAGATAAAGTTTGATAGAGTTGACTGCCAACCATCAGTGATGGAGTGGCAGTTGAAGAAAAAGAATACTGTTTGAGGAAACAAGCAGGTCCTTCACCTGATGGTAAGCAACAGTTTGTAAGCAGCCTTTGAGTAACAGTTGTAGAGATACACAGAATTTTGCTCTGGCATAACTCGCGCGGTTGTACTCGCACCCTGAGAAAATGTCTCGAATGCAGAAATGTTCGCACACTACTGTTGTTGGTTAAATATCTCAGCCTCTGTGGTGCAATGGTTGGGCATTAGCTCATAGTCAGATACCATAAACATGCCAAAGCGGTTGCGGGTTCAATTCCCATTAGGGGACATGTTTGGGCATAGAAAAAGAAGTGCAAATATTTGTCTCGTGTCTGGGTATTGTCACAGAATCTAAGGGACAGATGCATCACTCCGCAACGAAATTTAAACAAATAGCGACTCTTACTATGCCGCAATAAAATGCAATTCAGCTCGCGTAGCGCTGCATACCTACCAGTCATATTAACCTACAGAGCGCCTCTCTTTCTATCGCATAGCTCTTATCTCTTCTGACGTGACACGTGTAACGACGCGCGACCCGCCGTCGGTGTCCGGCTATGTACTTGCAGCTTCGTACCTACAGTGCGGAGTACGCTAGGCCTGATATTGTACCATGGTTCTTGTAGTTCCTGGTTCCATACATACAGGAAAAGTCATTGTTCGACGTAGTTATGGTCATAATTTTATTGTTGACAATTATTTTTTTATGTTACTTAGTAATGAGACAAGCAAGTCGCTCGCCTGATGGTAAGCGTTACGCCTGTCCATATCAATTGCAGTGCCACCAAGAACTTTTAATACCATAAAATTGCGTAGCACTGCATTGCGCTTATCACCCTAAGACATCAGATATTAAGTCTCATATGCCTAGTAATTTCACTGGCTACAATGCCTTTAAACCGGAACACAGTCAAAGTCAAAATCTCCTTATTTTTTGGCATCACAGACGCACTTATGAACGTTAAATTATCACAATGACTCTACTACTTAACAATGATTGCGCTAGGCGGCAAAATAACTGGTAGTCCAAGCAAAATAAGTCAAATTAGGGCAAGTATCTCGGAATGAGAGAAAGTCGGCTATAAAGTTGTATAAACCTTTATTATGGCACCCTACAACTTGTCTCAAAACCTACTTATCGTAGGATGTTCGCGACACGAGATATTCCAAGGTCAAAGGTCAAAAAATTGAATTTTTAATACATTTATTGCAAATATCTCGTTTTCTATTATGGTAAAGATGTAGTACCAACCCAGCCGGCCTGCACACACACACACATATTCACAGATTCTTTACAAATAAATATTGGCTTGAAATCAGCAAATCGCCACAAGCATTCATTGTGCACTGTAGAGATTGCAGTCGCGCAACTGCAGTGCAACTGGACCGGAACTGGACGGAAGCAATCGCCATCTGACTCCCGCCAGATGGGCCTGTTTCCTGTCGCATTGTGAAGGTGTCGCCGGTTGCGTTCAATTGCAGCTTCTGTATGGTAGCTAGGTGGTAGGTCTCTCGTATGCGAAAGGCTGTCTGGGTAGGTAACACTGCTTTGCCAGACGTTCTGCCACCAAGCAGTAGTGCGCAAGCATTATTATGTTCCGTTTGAAGGGCATTGTAGCCAGCGAAATTACTGGGCATATGAGACCTAATATCTGATGTCTCGGGGTGATGAGCGCAATGCAGTGCTATATACGCAGTACATTTTATGGTATTACAAGTTATGGGTGGCACTGTAATTGTTATGGGCAGACGTGGCGCTTACCATTAGGCGAACGAGTTGCTCATGTCATCACTCAGTACCATACCGATTGTCAGACGTAGCATTAGCCTTTAACAATTGTTTATTTGGATCCTGGCCCCTAAATAGGATTGCATGTAATGGCTCTGTATCTAGGAAACCAGGAACTACGAGGACAACACTGAGACGCGAGTGCTTGGGCTTTTTTTTCCGGTGCATAAATTTTGTCCTGTCGAAAACCGAACCTGCAACCTCAGTGGTGTATCAGATTTGAGTCGACCTGCCCAACCACTACAACACAGAGGTTGTGTTAACAATGTGCAAAGATATCTGCCATGCCCATAATTTTTCTGGTGACATGCGATTGTCCCTTTCAAATCGCGTTTATTTGTGCATTTGTACTCCACCTTGGCACTTAGCACATTCAAAGAGCGTGATATGGCCCTTCGTCAAACCCGTCGTCAGAAATTACCATTTTAACAGGGGAAAGGGAGCCTGTATGTCTACCAAAAACTGGCGAGGCGATATCGATTCTTTTTTATTCAGAAAAAGGAGTAGGTGAGAACCTCCTCCTTTTCGGACTTATTTTTTTAATGATTGTTACCTCAAATCTCCGTCATTTATAAACTGATTTGGAAACTTCTTTTTGCGTTGGGGTATATCTTCAAGGTGGTCCGATATAAATTTCATCGATATTAACTTGGACTTCGTCGGCTTTTTTGTTATAACTTGGTTAAATTTGAGTGGGATTCGTTGGGAGCTCAAAATAATATATTCTGAGATTAGATGCGACAAATGTTAAGTGGTATTCAGTTTGTGGGATCCGTTGGGAGCTACTCGACGAACTAGAGGAGGGTAGATTCGCTTTTGTTTTGCATGAATTTGAGCAAATCTATTGATTGTAGCGCTCATAGCGTAGTTCGCCTAGCTGTTTGAAACAGGATCTGCTAGGTTAAGCAACATTCGCTGCGGTCACCACTTAGATGGGTGACCGTTTGTGTGTTTTTTACATGTGAGCGCTACCGTGTTTCGGAAAGCACGATAAGTCGACCCTGGTTGTTGTCTTGGGCCAACAGTCGTTAGGCCATGTCAGAGGCCTTCGGGTGGTTTATAATTCCAGTACCACCATAGTTGGCCACTCATTCGAGAAAGGTTGAATTTTGCTCGTTGGGGTCCGCTTCCACTATGAAACCATCACTGGACAGTAGTAATGGAAATTATTGCTATTTTTCATTAATTTCATTAGCATGCGAAATATTGTTTGCTAGTGCAAAATATGTGCTAATGCGATGCTAATTGCTAATATGAAATTTCGCAGTTGTGAATTCACAATATAATTATTACCACAGAATACAAAGGGACAGAAGCATCACTCCGCAAAGAAATTTAAACAAATAGCGACCCTTGCTGTAACGCAATAAAATTCAATTCAGCTCGCATAGCGCTGCATACCTACCAGTCATGTTAACCCACAGAGCGCTTCTCTATCTATCACATAGCTCTTATCTCTTCTGACACGGCACGTGTAACGACGCGCGACCCGCCGTCGGTGTCAGGCTATGTACTTGTAGCTTCGTACCTACAGTGCGGAGTGCGCTAGGCCTGTTATTACGTAACATGTGTTATGAAATTATTGAAAATGCATTAGCAGGCCGCCGCAGTTCGCATTCGTGCGGAAATGAAGGTGCACGCATGCTGCCGTACGACGCGTGCTAAGCAATGATTATTAGCATTCACCGAATTTCAAAAAGTGCAATTAATTTACAAATGAATATACATTTAGCAACTTTTTGTATCGAGTGCTAATCATTCCAAAATTACTGGACAGGCATCTTTATGACTTAGGTAAACATGAATATAACATAATTGATGGACAATCCACTTGGAAAAGCCATTTTGACATTAGTAATAGGGATTTTGGTGCCTTCTGTTTGATTTCCTTAATGATCTGTCTAACTTATTCATTAGATAGGTACTTATTTTAAGATATTGGATAGAGTAGCAATATAAGTTCTAATTGTTTGAAATTTAATTCGTCTATTGTACGTTGAAGCTACTATTAAATAATACACGGTGGAATTGAATTCGATATTTTTCCGAAATGTAATGTCAGTCCATGCTTTAGAATAAATCTATAGCGTTAAATTAAAATAGTGAAATTTCATCCGCGGGTGAAACCGCGTTTCCCATGATAAATGGTTGTCCTTTTCCAAGACTTAAAGAATCTGCATCAAATGTCATCAAAATTCGTTCAGTAGTTTTTGCGTGATTGAGCAACAAACATCTATCCATCCATCCATTCATCCACCCTCACAATCTATCGCATTTAAAATATTAATAGGACAGAATAGAATTTACGGAGTGGCATAATGGACACGTCATTTCATTCTTGGAGCTGAAAAATACATTATGCTTGGAGTCTTTACGCCAAAAAAGGCACAGAGATCTACAAACCCCTATTACACACCTAGTTATTATTAAAGAGCTATTTATCCACACAAAACTAATTCCAAAGTTTCAATAAGTTATGAGCGGCCACGGACAGGTTAAGTTGGGCCTATTCGAGGCTAAGTTAGGGCCTAAGTTGTTGATGCAATAACTTGGCGTTAAGTAACGATCATTGTTTAAGTTAAACAATATTAAACACACAAAGGGTGGGTATCACTTAAACCCTCAGGTTTGGTATTCTTTGATAGTGATAAATGGTTCTATGGAATTTGCTGATAGATTTAATTAGGTACCTACATAAAAATTGTATACTTCAGTATTTTCTAGTTACAGCTCAGATTTTTTTAAATACCTGTTTTAGTAGGTATAGAAATATGATACGTTTCGGTCAAGTAGGTATTTATTACAGTACTAGCTGCGCCCCGCGTTTTCACCCGTGGTTCCACGGAATAAAATGTAGCCTATGTGTTAATTCAGAGTATAAGCTATCTCCATTCTGAATTTGACTCAAATCCGTTCACCCGTTGTGACCTGAAGAGGGAACAACACACTTACCTACACACTAACAGACTTACAGACAAACTTTCGCATTTGTAATATTAATGGGATGTACTACGACGACACTTTTAAAGAACTGTTCCGATGCCAGCTAGATTATATAATATGTATATTGCATAGGGACTCGGGGTAGTTTCCCCCTTCAAAATTCACAGTCTAGGGGGCTTACCACCAACTTTTACAAGACAATCAGACAGAAACGTTTTATTAGAAGCTTACAATCATATTACTCTGATTCGTACCATGAGCTTCATAAAACAATAATGTTTTTGTTCCTGCGAAGTGTCAGCTGTCAAAAAACACTGAATGAATGATTTACGATGACGTCACCAAAACTTCTCAACAATACAATTAAATATCAAAGTAAGCTTTTTTTAGGACTTCGTGGTACGGAAAACGTAAGTAAGCTTAAATTAATTCTGGTTTAAAAGATGGCGGTAAGCCCCCAGGCCAGCGCTTTCAAATGATCCTTAGAAATTATATAAGAAAACACTAGAACACTGGTAATTTTTCCTGCACGATCAATACCTGTCTCTACTTTATTTCAGGCCAAATCTATTTCAATGATAGACACCTCAAAATACGCCCCCATTCTTAAGCAAACTCAACATGAAATAAACATTTCACACTCCACCTAGCCCTAATACCCTGATTTCCATATGAATCGCAGATTCAATTTGAGATCTCCAAGTACAGTCAGCAATAATAATAACTAATGTTGGATTAATTAGCATTCGCAGCATAACATAACATAAGCTGCTATATTTTTATTAGCATAAAGCAAATTAATTGTAGTTGCGAAATTCGATGAATGCTAATATTCATCGCTTAACACATCACTTCGCAAAGCTTAGCATGCCGCATGAATGCGAACGGCAGCGGTCTGCTAATGCTGCTGCATACAAGCTTTGTATTAATGAAATTTCGCATTTTAGGGAACCAGGAACTACGAGGACCATGGTCCCACAACACCACACAACACAACAGAACGAAACAAATGTTTGCGCTTTAGTTTTTCTTACCCATAAACATTTGTCCCGCCGCGGGAATCGAACCCGCAACCTAAGTGGTGTATGAGATTTGAGCCGACCTGCCGAACCACTACACCAGAGGCTGACTAAAAAGTACTATCCGTTTCATTTTCGAAATAGATAACTTGCACTAAAAAATTAAAATCATAACAACCAACAAATTGTAACAAAAGTTCTCTAAAAATGCCCCCATTTTCTTGCCGTATCTTCTGGGTAGTGGTTTTTCCGTTTCAGTTTTTTTTCGTAAATTGGCTTATGTGCGTTTGCGATGCCTAAATTGATAAAATAACTATTGAACGTAAACTTTGCAATAGTTACTGCGAGATGGTACATACTGTAATACTATTATTGTAGTTGACTGTAGCTATATACCTACATACCTAAACACATTGTTCGCTTTCTATCCAGGGAGGTAGATTGTATTAAGCCCACTCAATGGAGGAAAAGTTTTACAAATCTATGTTATTTATTTCTACATTTACATCTATCTTATTCGTCGAAAAAGTCGCCAAGGCAATTTGTAAGTGAAACAGCGCGTAGGATTCTCGGAACGAAGTTTTAGGGCTTATATTTGAGTGGTAAAGCTAAAATAATAATAGCGTTTTTCAGTCACGGGTAGGTGAAAAAGTAGGCACAGTAGAGTATTATTTAAATATATTTATGATACAATGGAAATCAATTATTACTATAGATAAATATATAAATACATATCAGGGAATTTATTATTCTATGCCAAGGGGTAAGTACCCTTTGGCACAGAATAATAAATACCCTTTGGATATTCTTTAAAAAAATCAACTGCATAGTGGATTTGCCGTTATGTATTTTTTTCAAGATTGCCTTAGCAAGACCACTCAAGTATATGGTCAAGCTGTATCTTCGTAGTCACCCAACCGAATTTGATGTATAATCAAAGTTGGGAGTAATGCTACCAAACCCTGGAAAACCCCATTAAAATCCGTTCAGCAGTTTCGAAAGCTATAGATAACAGACATACAAACAAACAAACAAACAAATAAGAAAACAAACAAACAGGCAGAAAATTGTAACCCTCTAAATAATCGATCCCATTTAGTTTTTCAAAAACATCTTCAATGTAAAAAAAATATAATAAATATTTTATATTGTCTTCTTTGAATTGACTCAGTGCATTTTTTATAATAGTAAAAGAAAAAATAAATAGATATAATGCAAAGATGAACCAAAGCCTACATAAATTTGCGCAAAGGATAAAAAACTTGTTCAAGAGAGTCACAACATAACACCCACTTTCAGTCACATTAAAGAGGCGAGTTACTTGCTCAAAGTTAACAAACGGCTTAAAGAAAATTAATGATTCCAAAGAAAAACTTTCATAGAATATAAGCGAAAAGGTATTATATTCTTCCCCAATTCTTACGTTCAACAATCAATCAATCAATGTTTATTATTTATTAAGTAGGCCACTTAGGGGTTCCAAAACAGCGCATGCGATCTTGCACGGGTCGTTACTACAATCTCACGGTTTTAGTTTCGCTATATTTTCGCGTTTTAGGAAAAATATCGAAAATCGATTGGATTCGAAAATCTCGAAAGGCTATCTCAAAATTGGTTGCCTGGACTCTCAAAATATTCGAGACCGAGATTTTAGGGAGAGCCCTATGTCGTTATGTACCTCTTTGTATTTCTATTTATACAAAAAAATTAAGACATGAGTCTAGGCGAAAATCATCATCATCATCATCAGCCCATTACGTTCCCACTGCTGGGACACGGGCTTCATAGAGAGTATTATCTGCCACGCTGGCCCAGTGCGGGTTGGTGGATGTCACATGTCCTTGAAGTTTTGTGATGAATTCTTGGACATGCCGGTTTCCTCACGAAGTTTTCCTAAAATACTAGGCTATATAATTAATTTATAGAAAAATACAAGAACCGACTTCAAGACTAAACTAATATTTTTTGTTTTTGTATTTTTTCCAAAAAGTGCTGTATCAATTTCGATAAAATTTATATGGGACCACCTCTGAAGTATGATCTACCAAACAAAAAAGATTCATCAAAATCAATTCACAATTGGCGGAGCAATCGTGTAACAAACAAACAAAAAAAAAATAAAAAAAAAACATACCGTCGAATTGAGAACCTCCTCCTTTTTTGAAGTCATTTAAAATTACCTACCTATTTCATTGACTATAAAGCTAAACAAATTGTGGAGCAATGATGTATAAAATTACTGGAATCAATATATATATATATATATATATATATTATTAAAAGGACTCTTTTAAATAATATATTTTAGTATATGTTATATTTTTTAAGGTTTTTAGTTTTAGTTTCATATTATTTATAGATATAATAAAGAATAATGTAAGTATTAAATTTATATTTTTAAAAGAATAAATTAAATCTAATTTAAAGTTATTTATAAAAATCTCGCACGAGAGTCGCCTATTCCAAACACGCTTTTTAGCCAGTCAAGTGACTCGCTCAAGTAACCTGTAAATTTCAAACGGTTCTATGTCAAGTCCAGCTGCGCCAGGGGTGGAGGTTGTTGACCCGGGGGATGCACGACTGAATTGTGAATGTCAAAATTGAAGTCTATAGCCAGATGCGGTTTAGCTTTTACCTCGGTTGCACTTACTTTCTTAAAATATTATTTGTGTTAAATTAATATTAATTACGTGGGTACTTATTACTAATATTACTATGAAAACTGTTCAGACCGAAAATAATTGTGAAAAAAGGTCGTTCATTGCTTAAGTTTGTTTGTAAAAGTACTAAGTTTTTAGAAACGAAATGTGTCTTACCTTTTAACTATAATTAAATAATTTGATTTTAAGATAGTTTAGACTTTTGGGTACGAATAGTTTATAACTTGATATATTTATTTATTTAAAATTTTAAACGTAGTTTGGAAGAGATTGCTATAATAAGGATAGTTTATTTTTGTGAACAACATTCATTCAAGAGTTTACTTGTGGTAGGTTTCTCGTATGCGAGAGGCCGTCTGGGTGGGTACCACCGCTTTGCCAGTTATTCAGCCGCCAAGCAGTAGTGCGCAAGCATTACTGTGTTCCGGTTTGAAGGGCATTGTAGCCAGCGAAATACTGGGCATTATGAGACTCAACAGCTAATTGTCTCAGGGTGACGAGCGCAGTGTAGTGCCGCGCAGGATTTTGCAAAATAAAGTTCTGGGTGGTGCTGTTACTGTTATGGGCTGGAGTCAAACGTCGTCCAACTCGTGTCGTCATTCAAATACATTAAAAAAAAGTTTTGTGTTTTGTATTTAAATAATTGGTGTGATGCCTAGTTAGAATGTTAGAAGTCCTCCATAATAATTATTTCAGATTGGAACTGGTACGGACTACCGCTTAGCTACAGTCGCCGTTATCATCTTATATATAAAATTCTCGTGTCACAATGTTAGTTAACTTACTCCTCCTGTTAACGCGGGGTTGGCTAAGTTTTACGGGTACGATTTTGAACAAAATGTTGATTGGTAGATGCGGTGCGGGATTGAAGAACTGCTAGGAAAACAAGAGAAAACACAGTTCTTAATAGTGGAAGGAGCACAATACCTTGCTTTCCGTCGTGGTGATGCGAAGAATAGTCCATGGAGTACACAGCACTTGAAGAAAACACGCTTTTTCATGAGATAATAGCACAGTTTCTACCGAGACGAGCGAATTCGTACTTCCATCAAAAAAACGCGTGTTGCAAGTGCCAACATTTCGGCGCTAGCACAGAGGGCGCGATCCGCGAGTCCATCTCGCTCACACGTATACACAAGGAGTATGTGCAGGAGAGGGACAGAAGGATAGGATGCATACTACCAACCAAAATTTCTAATGCAATAGATTACGTTAAGTTTTACGAAGAATTAGGAATAAAAAATATAACAAATACAAAACAGTGCAGCGTATCAGCGCAAACATTCCCCTCGGCTTGAAGGAACGCCTTCAAATGATAATTTAATCTAAGCAATTAATCCTAAACTAACACTAACACCTAACTATACTAATATCTATGAAGGCTACTGGTTCGGTAATGGACAGAAACGAACAACTGGTCGTAAGTATGATCCAGTTGCAGTTTTGACGCGTACAATACGTGTGGTTACTGATTTTTACCAAATTTTATATGCATATTCAGTGGGTCTGAGAATCGGCTACTATCTATTTTTCATACCCCTAAGTGATAAGGGTTGTTCACCCTTAACATTTTTTTTTAATTTATATGACAAAACAACGTTTGCAGGGTCAGCTAGTATTATATGTATTATTATGCTTACCCCGGTACCTGGTACCTACGTTTATTCTCTCTTTAACAAAAACGAGTCCAGAAAGAAAATCAAAACTATAATTCTCTCAAGCAATCTTGGCATTAAATCGTCTATAAACTATTTCGAATACTGCCATTTTGGAAATGTTCCCGAATAGCCCCTGAATAGCCCCTGAATGGCCCCTGAATGTCCACTGAATGTCCCCTAGTATGCTTTGTGGGCGACGAGGGAGATCTGTTAATGGTAAAATTACCGAGAAATCGTTTATATAAGATTTTATCTGCGCCTTGGGGGTTGGATAGTTCATACCCTGATAATTCCTTTTTGATATTAAGATGGGACAAATCGGCAAATATTTTATTGGGGAGAAATATGTAATGTAATGGGATTCCATTACATAACATAGCCTCATCATCATAGTCATGTCTGATTAGGCAAGACGTTGCGGAAATTCATCTCTAATCTGAAACGCAATGAAAATTACACTAGAAATTTTCATCACGTTTCAGATTCTGAAATATGACTTATCGATTTAGTAAGGTTCGTTTTTTTTTAAACCAACACAAAATTCTTAAATAAGGTCTTATCTTTATCAGAAAGCCTTTTGTCTGTCCAGACGGAGGAAGTCGCATGGACACAGGGAGAGCCCGAGTAGTGCTAGACGAAACCACCTACTGGCTAAAACCCCCGTCTGCTCGGCCTGCCCTCAGACCTGCCTCTACGTAAATTTTTATTTTTTCGAGGCGTACATCTGCTATACAATACAATACAATACAATAATGCTTTATTGAATACCAAACACATAGGAAAAACAATAGTTAACAAAGTTAATTAACAGTGTGTACAATGCGCGGCCTTATCGCTATGCGCAATTTCTTATAGGCAACCTTTGGATGGACAGGAATTTTTAAAGAAATATTGCGGTTAGTGTGGTGTACATTATAAAAGTCCAATATATATGCACTTTGTTCTCTAATAAGTACAATATTTATTTTAGAAAACCTTTGGTTGGTTTGGATTTGGATGGGCAGCATCAAAAGAAGATGTTTAGTCAGCGGTGGTACAACTACTTCTTATTTCTCTTGTGTCTGAGGCCAGTGAACCAGTTTTGCACTCATCATCATCATCAGCCCTTCACGTTCCCACTGCTGAGACAAGGGCCTTCTCTCATAGAGTAAGGGCATAGTTCACCACGCTGGCCCAGTGCGGGTTGGTGAATGTCACATGTCCCAGAATTGTTGTGTTTAATTCTTGCCGGTTTCCTTACGATGTGTTCTTTCACCGTTTTCATCTAACCTGTTACAATTTCCGCCCTTTTTTTAAGCTTAGTAGATCCATGTTTGGCCACTATCTCGCCTGATGTGAAGCGATGTTGTGGCCTAAAATGGAGCACATAGATCTAGAGAGAGACGGCAGTTGAGCGGCTGCTCAGACCCGTCTCCCCAATGGTTCACCGAACATCATCCCGAAACACGACTAGGTCGCTTGGCGGCTTTGTTCGATGGGTGGTATTACAACCACGGCCAGAGCCTACCACTCCAAAGCGCGTGGTGGCGGGTTGGTGAATGTCACATGTCCCAGAATTGTTGTGTTTAATTCTTGCCGGTTTCCTTACGATGTGTTCTTTCACCGTTTTCATCTAACCTGTTACAATTTCCGCCCTTTTTTTAAGCTTAGTAGATCCATGTTTGGCCACTATCTCGCCTGATGTGAAGCGATGTTGTGGCCTAAAATGGAGCACATAGATCTAGAGAGAGACGGCAGTTGAGCGGCTGCTCAGACCCGTCTCCCCAATGGTTCACCGAACATCATCCCGAAACACGACTAGGTCGCTTGGCGGCTTTGTTCGATGGGTGGTATTACAACCACGGCCAGAGCCTACCACTCCAAAGCGCGTAAGCGGGTTTTATCACGATGTTTTCCTTCACCGTTTTAGAGCGAGCATGCAAAATCTGCTCTTAACTTATAAGTCATTGGTGCAGGGCCGAGTCGGGATTCGAACCCAGCTGAATCGTATCGAAAGGCTCACGAGTGCCTGCTAAGCCACACTCGCTCTAATCTCACAAAGCCAATTCTTTAAAAACAATCTTTGAACGGATTTTAAGCTATTATTTATTCTGTGTCTAGACTCCAGATTGTTCTTCTCGACTTTTCGAGTCCTCCAGAGAGCATTTCTCAATTAAGTTGTGAAAATATGACCGACATTGTGTTCAAGTTACGCTCTATCTTGTCATTTAATCAGCTCAGCTATCCTTGCTCAGTTTTCCCATTCAGGAGCTATGATTTCTGTTTACGAGCAATCTACTTCTTTACGGCTTTAGATATGATATTATTGCGTTCTACATTCTGATTAGGTTATCCATAACTATATATGTGGAAAATTGTGTGGTTGGATGTTTCAATGTTTGTTCACTTCCCGCCAAAAGTCGCACTATAACTATTGTAGTTTGACCTATTTGCTTTTTTATGTAACCTTTTTATAAGTGGTGAACATTGTCGTAGTCATCATAAACCATTCCGTTAGCGGAATTTTTGGCGGGAAGTGAAAAGTGATACAGTTCGATTTTGTTTTATTTTAAGTGTTATTTCGAGTGATCATGTGTAAGTAATATCAGTGGAATATTAACCATTACGTGTTCGTAAATGTGCAGGAGTGTAGGCAAATGAAACAAAATAGGGAAAAAACATTGCTTTTATGTTTTCCCAAAAAGTCCATGAAAAGCTTGATTAAAGTCCCACCACTTTATTGAAGCACTAGGAGATGGTCCGGCTTGTTGCTGATGACCCTCATACGACGATAAATAATAATAAATTATTGTAATTTTTACAAACTATCAAATAAAAACTACCTAAGGCAAGGCAGTATGGTCCTAGAGACTTTAGCCTGCCCAAACGACGAATTAAAAAAAAAACTCTTCCTTTGCCGATACTGGAGCCCTCTCTCGTGGAGCAAACAGAGGGCGGTGTTTAACTACTTGTTCAACTAGGCTTTCCAGAAATGTGACTAAAAAAATTAATATATTTTTTAGAAAATCTTTTTAATTGCTGTCGTTTCTAACTTTTTTTTTTTGTTTCGTTACCTAGGTATTTAGGTCCTTTAACCCCGTGTCACCAATCCACTCCTCCAATTATACCTATATTAGATTCCAAATTCAAAGATTTTACGCGTCCGTCATATTAATTAGGTACATGCCTAAATTAAATAAGCAGAGCTTTTAACAGAGTACTATTTAATACCAATCGAAGAATAGAGTCTGCTATAAAATGCTAAAAATATACGACTTCCCTGATGAATAAATGAGTCTGGCACGTATCTAGGTCACAAAGGTTTTAAATCCAATATTCTATAAAAAGTGCATCGCGAGCTGTAAAAAAACCGGCCGAGTGCGAGTCGCACTCGCGCACGAAGGGTTCCGTACCATTATCTATAAAAACGGGAAAAATCCGGTTGTTGGATGGGAGCCCCCTTAAATATTTATTTTATGTGAAAATTTCAACTGTCTAACTATTACGGTTCATGAGATACACCTGGTGACAGACGGACAGACAGCCAGACGGACAGCGGAGTCTTAGTAATAGGGTCCCGTTCTTACCCCCTTGGGTACGGAACCCTAAAAATACCACTGCCCATCCCCACTGACTTGTGACGCGTTGTTATCTATCTATTACACTATATACTCTAGTACATATTATAAATAAGAATGTTTGTATGTAAGTGTGTTTGTTACTTCTTCACGCTGGAAAGGCCCAACGGATTTGAGTGAAATTTGGAAAGGAGCTAAGTTTATACCCTCACATAAGCTAGTTTTTATCCCGAGAAACCGCGGGTGAAACCGCAGGGCGCAGTTAGTTTTACTGTTCGTTGGTAATACATAACTTGAGAACTGCTGGACTGATTTGGGTATTTTTTTTATATTCTACAATATTTTTCTAATTATGGAAAGAAAAAAATTTAAGATGCCCGGAAAATTGGCAAATTAGGGAAAACCTGAAAGTGCTTTTTGGCGCGGGTGAAACCGCAGGGCGCAGCTAGTCACATTAATCACACTAATATAATTTTTTTTTTTGAATGACTAGACGAGCTGGTCTTTTGCCTGATGGTAAGTAATACGCCAGCCCATAACAATAACAGCACTACCCAGAACTTTGTTTTGCAAAATCCTGCGCGGCGCTGCACTGCGCTCGTCACCCTGAGACAATTAGCTGTTGAGTCTCATAATGCCCAGTAATTTCGCTGGCTACAATGCCCTTCAAACCGGAACACAGTAATGCTTGCACACTACTGCTTGGCGGCTGAATAACTGGCAAAGCGGTGGTACCCACCCAGACGGCCTCTCGCATACGAGAATCCTACCACCAAATGCGAAAGTTTGTATGTTTTAGTGAAATTCGGAATGGAGATAGCTTACTCTACCCTATATAATATATATATATATATATATATATATATATATATATATATATATATATATATATATATTATATATATAATATATATAATATGTATATATTTATATATTATATATATATATATATATATATATATATATATATATATATACATACCTTACCCTGGAGTTACACAAAGGCTTACTTTTTATTCCGGGAACCGAGGGTGAAGCCGCGGGGCGCAGCTAGTTAAAAATAAAAGGGCCACACCAGGGGAAATGAAATGCGCCGAAGCTATTAGGTACTGGGAAAGTACCTACGATCTGTTGAAATAACTTTATCAAGGGTTTATAGCACGGAGCTGGGAAACCCCACCCAGTTTATGTGTAGGTAGGTACTGAAAATAGTTTTTATACGGGCCCTAAAAGAGTTACCACGAAAGTTTGATGACTTTCCCGCCATATTAGCCAAGCTTAGGAGGTTTATTAACTTTAGCGTGTTGAGGGTAAAGTAATTGTCGTAAGTAAAGTATTTGTCAGTATCTGTCGGTATCTGTCAGTATCTACCAGTATCTTTAAGTATCTCTCAGTTTCTATCAGTATCTGTCAGTATGTGCCAGTACATCTCAGTATCTGTCAGTATTTTCAGTATATGTGTATCTAGCAGTGCCCGTCGGTATCTGTTGGTATCTGTTAGTATCTGTCAGTATCTGTTAGTTTCTGTCAGTGTCTGTCAGTATCTGTCAGTATCTATCCGTATCTTTTAGTTTCTGTCAGTATCTGTCAGTATCTGTAAATATCTGATTAGTTTCATAAGTAGAAAGTACTTGCAGTAATACCGCAGCTGGCGAAGCGCATCGTGGCTTATTATGAAGCAATTTGTGTAATACCTTATTTATCTATGTAAGGGTGTATAAATTGTAGGAGGATTGAGGGAACCCAGACGAGTAGGATGTCCAGACGTCTGGGTTAGAAAAAGTAGTCTTAAGTACTTTTTCTAAGCCAAACGTTCTTGTGAAATCAGAAGGTAACTTTACCACTACAGTGCTACGAGTAGCATTTCTTCAATTTCATTTTGTTGTTCCGCACCTCTGTTTAATCGTTTTAGGTCCCTATCTTATCGCATCGTCGCTAGTAACCATAGCCTTTTCATACTGTAATGTATGGCAGCTTACTTAGCGAGGGTTTAGCCATGTAAAATCCGCTGTTTTACAAAACGACTAGGGCTTTTACTAAAAAAACACTGTTCTAAAACATGTAAAACAGCTATATGTTCAGTTGGATTGTCATTGCGTTCGACAACAATCACTAATCACGTATAGACTTAATTTAAAATCCTTAGCAGTAATGTAAAATCTCTAGCCGTTATGTAAAATACTTAGTGCCACTGCACTCCTCTGTGATCTGACTCGCTCTTACCTCTAGACTAGAGTGTTTAATATGTAAAAGACGCGGGCCAGATGACTCGCTCGTCGCTCCTTCATTTCCCATCCCTTCTTGACACATGCTCTGCTCCACTCTGCCTTGTAGGTCTGCTACATTCAGGACCTCCGTCGCGTCGCGAACCTCGGACTCTGCGCTTTTTTTTTCTTTTGTAGAACTGAATGACGAGACGAGCTGGTCGTTTGCCTGATGGTAAGCAATACGCCAGCCCATAACAATAACAGCACCACCCAGAATTTTGTTTTGCAAAATCCTGCGCGGCACTGCACTGCGCTCGTCACCCTGAGACAATTAGCTGTTGAGTCTCATAATGCCCAGTAATTTCGCTGGCTACAATGCCCTTCAAACCGGAACACAGTAATGCTTGCGCACTACTGCTTGGCGGCTGAATATCTGGCAAATTATAAACACAGTAGAATATAGGATAGCTACTTTTCATCCCCGGAAAAACGAACAGTTTCTTAGGGAACAACTATTTATAAACCGAATTCGAACGGGGACGAAATCGGGGGCGGCTAGTATAAAAAATAAATAGCTACTATAAATAGAAACTATATATAAACAATCTAGGGATTTTTAATCTCTTTTGTTTATTTCGGTGTCACAAAGTTACAATTAATGTAGAGAAGGAAAACTGCCGTTTGAATATCCTTTCCGTCAGACATTGGTTCATCACGCTTACAAAAATCATGGAAGCCCTATCGTCGAGTTATTACGTAAGGGAATACAGCGCCAAGGAAATTATTTTATAGTAGGCAGAGGTAAGGGCGGAAATGTGGAAAATTACTGTCGCTAGCAAACTTGAGGCAGCAAATCTGTTTTCCAAAAGCGTAATTGTTTTTAACAAGTTTGTATTTTATATTTAATGCGCGCATAGCGCACACTAGCATGTGGCTAATCCGGTGTCGGAGTTTTAAGACCGCCCAAAGGCGTCCGACATGGCCTAACGACTGCCGTAGCTTGGCGCTGCATTCCCTTACGAGTACCGGCTGCTCAACGTGCCCTCCGAAATGCGGTAGCACACAAACAGTCACCCATCTTAGTAGTGTCCGCTGCGAAAGTTACTTAACCTAGCAGATCTGTTAATCTGATCTGAAGAGAGATAAGCGCTATAGAAAAAGACAAAGAAAGGTTTATTACGTGTATAATATTCATAATAGCTGTTTTTCCTATTATTTCTGGACATTGCAGTGGAGGAAGTATCCTCTTGAAGAGTCCTAATAAAGTACTAGATAAAAAGTCCCTACACGAACATCCCATGTCGCCTGAAATCCTAAATTCTGTATTCAGTTCACATAATACAAAGAGGGCTTTGTAATTAAGGGTTCGTTCACTTCGTTAGGGTCTAACTGCAAACAAAGATTGAACCTTAATTAGGAGACAGGGGTAGTAGGTATCATTTGTACCTATATAAGTTTTGATGTGGGCTAAATATACATAGATGGTTTTTAGGGTTACGTACCCAAAGGGAAAAACGGGACCCTATTACTAAGACTCCGCTGTCCGTCCGTCTGTCTGTCTGTGTGTCTGTCTGTCCGTCTGTCACCAGGCTGTATTTCATGAACCGTGATAGTTAGACAGTTGAAGTTTTCACAGATGATGTATTTCTGTTGCCGCTATAACAACAAATACTAAAAACAGAATAAAGTAAATATTTAAGCGGACTCCCATACAAACGACATGATTTTTTTGCCGTTTTTATATATACGGAACGTAACCCTTCGTGCGCGACTCTGAATCGCACTTGGCTGGTTTTTTTATTGCTTATAGTTTTATATGCTACTCAAACTTTAAGCTCAAACCTTGAACGAATGAAAAATGGTGGACGGAATCTCGCTACGCAACAACTGAAGTATAGCAATGGTGGTGGCGTTGTGTTTGTTTGAGTGGACGGAGGGCCGATGACAAGCTGACGTGACGACCGATTAACATGTATAAATGCATGATATAAATGTGTGCGAAAGGCTTATGTACAAACGAGCGGACCGGTAGCTTGAGTGCTTTATTTTTGTATCGGCGACGCGGCGTCCATCTTTTTTATTTGTTCAAGGCTTAAACTTTCAGCTCATGACACTTGCAGAGTCTCCCAGAACCTTTAATACTACAAAAAGTACTGTGTAACACTGCATTGCGCTCATCACCCAGAGACATCAGATATTTATATTATGTATAGTATTTTAGGTAAAAATATGACATTTATTTACACCGCCCGCGCCGCGCCGTCCTCTTTCACTCCGTTATTTAACACCAAAACTCCAAAGGTTGACTGGAAAAGATTTTAGCGATAAGTCCGCCCACTTTGTAAGTTTTCACCTCCTGATTATTTTTGCTTGGTGTACAATAAAGCATTTTGTATTGTATTGTATTGTATTAAGTCTCATATACCCAGTAATTTCGCTGGCTACAATGCCCTTCGAACCGAAACACAGTTATGCTTGGCACTACTGCTTGATGGCAGAATAACTGGCAAAGCAGTGGTACTTACCTAGACGGACTATTCTGTATCGAGGAAACAAGAAACAAGCACAACTTAGTTTCACATCAAAACTTGTTCTATTTCCTACTCAACACATGCGTCCCGTAAAGGAAATCGAACCCAACACTTCCGTGTTAATGAGTCAGTCAAAGCGTAAATTGCAATTTCAAGTCCTCAAATAACAACCTAAAGCGGACACCTTATCTACAATATTATGTGGCAGCGGTAAAGTTGTTGAGATTATGATCTGGCTCGAGGCAATCTCCGGGCCCTTTGCGTGATGTCAGAAGATTCACTCTAACGGCGACGTCCGAATAGAAAATTTCAAATAATATTTTCGAAACAGGTGTCTTTTATGGAACTGAGTAATGAGACGAGCAAGTCGTTCGCCTGATAGAAAGCGCCACTTACCCATAAAAATGGCATGGACTTTTAAAACCCTAAAATGAACTGCGCACTTCATTGAGCTTATCACCCCGAGACATCAGATATTAAGTTCCATATGCCCAGTAATTTCGCTTGAAAGAAAAAACTTAACAAAAATGTTTTAAAAAAGCATGATAGTTTTTTAACCTTTTTCGAAAGGAGGAGGTTCTCAATTTGTTTGTATTTTGTTGTGTTTGATTTGGAAAATTATTTTTGCGTTGGGCTCAGTATAATATAGCTACAAGGTGGTCCCATATACATTTCATCGATATTCGACCTTGAATTTCACGGTATTTTTGTTATCAAATGAATTATTATCATATAAAATAATCCAATCGATTAATAAATTCGTGTAATCGATAAGTTTAGGACTAAACTTATTAAGGTTTTTTCTCAATACCTGTTCGCTACACGATGGTGACGGTAGGATGGTAGGTAATTAACATAATCAATCTTTGATGTACCAAAAACCTTCCCCACAACTATGTACTATGTAGGCACTTAATAGTATTATACTATCATCAAATACTCATCAGTGGCTTTTATAGATATTTGATAGTTCGGATAGGGAGATATAACTTAATAATTTGATCATAGGGGTAATTTCATTTACCTACTTGACTGATTGATGAGACAATCATGTCTTATTTATAACGTATATTTTAATCATGTATTTGTTTGAATAATTTACAGGTTTTTTTATTTGTTATAAAATGAATTATATACATTAATAGCAATTGTAAACATAAAATAAAGTTTAAACAATGTTGCTAGATAATATGCAAAATCAAAGATTTTTTTTAGCGCCATCTATTTTACAGCAATGGTAACCGCAATCCCGTTAATGGTTTCGTACGGTTTGTACCTACCTGTGTTTTAGGAAAGTGTTTAAACTTTACCAAACAAACATATTCTTGGAGAACTTCAAAAGTAATGTTTCACAACTTTGTTTGACATGCCTATACTCGTGCTTGAATATAAACACATGGTTATGAATGAATCTAAATCAAAAGTTTAGCTGCAAGTAGGCATAAACTATATATTATTAGGTCAAAATTTTAATCAATATAAAATTTTGTTATCCAAGTAAGCACGAAAAATATTTGTTATTGGTCAAACTTCTCATCCGTATTAGATAATTTACTGGTGGTAGGTTTCTCGTATGCTTGAGGCCGTCTGGGTGGGTACCACCGCTTTGCCAGTTATTCAACCGCCAAGCAGTAGTGCGCAAGCATTACTGTGTTCTGGCTTGAAGGGCATTGTTGCCAGCGAAATTACTGGGCATTATGAGACTCAACAGCTAATTGTCTCAGGGTGACAAGCGCAGTGCAGCACCGCGCAGGATTTTGCAAAACTATGTTCTGGGTGGTGCTGTTATTGTTATGGGCTGGCGTATTGCTTACCATCAGGCAAACGACCAGCTCGTCTCGTCATTCAGTTACATAAAAAAAAAGATAAGACAACTCTTTATTGTTACACCACCAGAAATATTAACATAATTAATTTTATAACAAAAAAAACCGACTTCAATGCTGATGCATCTTCGAGGTCGAAGGTCGAATATCAATGAAATTTATATGGGACCACCTTACAGCTATACTGAATCCAACGCAAAAAAAAAGAAATTGGTATATTAATGACGGAGTGCTAAGGTATTACACATAAAACAACCTCCTCCTTTAATGGAAGTCCTTTAAAAATGAAAAATGACTAAGGTAAGGAAAAATAACAAACCTTAAAAAATAAAGTGTTACAATAGGCGGTTTTATAGCTCAAAACGATCTCTTCCAGACAACATCTATTAACATTTAACATTTAACTGAATAAATGTTCAGTAAAAAAGTTGAATTCAATTATTTTCCAATTTCCGCAAATAGGCCCAGAAAAAGAAATGCGTTACCTGGCTTCTTCACAAAAGCGATTAAAATTTCCACTCGTACCTTCCCCTGTTCTAAATTAGGACTAATTACGTTTACCGTCGTCGTCAACTAATTGTTTTACATTTTTCCGTGTGCGGTGAATAATTGTCGGTAAAAAGTTTGTGGACGCCGTCGGTAATAACACGGACTAGATCGATACAGAATAAACGTAGGTCTATTTATTATACATCAGTGAATGGACTAAGGAAGGCAGTGAAAGGTCCTAAAAATGGCTAACACATTCCAATTTTTAACCCCCGACGCAATAAGTTTGACCACTATGTCTGTCTGTGGCACCGTAGCTCTTAAACGGTTGAACTTATTTTATGCGGTATTTTTTTATTTGACTCTAGGTTTTCTAGTGGTGGTTCTTAGACATGTTTTATCAAAATCGTTTCAGCCGTTGTTTTACTTTGTATACAGTTTTTTAAGTCGGGTGTTTTTAAATTTTAGTTTACTGAAATTCGCATTTTAGGATCAGTAATCCAATAGAGAAGCTGAATAGGGGATTAAAGCTAATCGAGAAAAAGTCTAAAATGTAGTTAGAACGATTGTTCGTCGAACCAGAAAGATGATCCATTCAATATTTTTGTGAAATAATAATGATTTATATTTTTAAATCAATAAATAAATACTAATAATTCTGATATTTTTAATCTGTTCTTCATCTCAAACGAAACAACAATCAGCGCATGGCGTCATTTGAAGGCAAATGCCGTAAGTCAAAGCTTGTGATTATTTTACGTTTTTGCTTTTCATAAAATGTATTTATGCTCATTTTTTCGTTCCATTACTACAATATAGTGCCCAAACTTCAAAAAACGTATTTAAATCTCTTTGTAAGTTTTATTTCGAAGAGTTTGTCGTTTTCTACCTTCATATGACGTCACCTGTTTTGAGGTGACCTTTTGCGCGGCAATATCTGAAACATAATATTTAAACATACTTTTAGAGCATTATTTAATTAAAATAGTATTTTCATGGCTATATATATATTAATTATAGTTAATTTAAAACACTTTCTGTAAAGTTGTCCGATAAAAAGTTGACAATAGGGGTATTGTAGTCATTGAAAAAAATAACTTAACTTCACTATCCGTCTTTTTTCATATTAAAATTGTCGGATCTATATTATATACTTACCAACAATCTTCACTAATTTCACAATTTAAAAAAAACTATGGTTACTTAGCCCTAATACTAATAACGCCCAATGATCACATGTAGGTATACAGTCATACATGGATACACCTCTACTAGGAGTACATAGAACCAGAAACTACAAGAACCATGATACCAAATTTATTATCTACTAGCTGCGCAACGCGGTTTCACCCGCGGTTTCCCGGGTAAAAAAGTAGCCAATGTCCTTTTCCAGGACCTAAAGTAGCTATACTATTAAAACTCAGTAAATAATAGACTAATATTAATTAATTTTTACAATCACGGCCGTAACAAAATACCAAATCAAAAATTTATTATTATACCAATCGTTGCCGATCGCCCTTCCAAGCAACTCCTTACGTTGCCTACGTAGACCGCTAGGTGACGCTTCTTCTTTGCAGCTCGTTCACAGATGGCACCACAACGAAAAACACCGATGTTGCCATCAATACATAACATTTTATCATATTCCGTTCAGTAGTTTTTGTTTGATTAAGTAACAAACACCCGTCCATCCATCCATCCTCACAAACTTTCGGATTTATAATATTAGTAGGATTCGAATGTAAAATCTACATCTACACTATTTACGTTAATATTATAAAGAGGAAAGATTTGTATTTTTGCACGTTTGTAACGAATAAACTCAAAAACTACTGGTCAGATTTTGAAAATTCTTTCATTGTGAGCAAGCTACACTATCCGTGAGTAACATAGGCTTTTATTATGTTGACGCAAACGAAGTCGCGGGCGGTTGTTAGTCATCAATATATGTAACCCATAAACTACTGTTCTTAACTTAAAACCTAGTCTGCCCCTTAAATTTTCCGTCCTGACTACGCTCCCAGATGCAAACGTACGTTCGGTATATTTTCGTTTGAAATTGTCACTTGTACAAACTTGCGCGGCGGCGGCGGCCTATTTCGGTTCAGGTGTATTTTTTGCCTTATTGATTTTATGCCGTACGGCAAGCGGTGCTGTAGTACGGTGGGATTAAGGTTTTTTTGTTGTTTTAGGGAGAGCTGCGTGTCAACCTCTTTTTTGGAGTAGAGCAACATCTGTCTGGTGGGGACGGAAAAAAGTACCCTTCGATTTTCGGTTTGACGCACCCTGAATTGCTGTTTCGTCTGAAACGTTACATGGACAACTGAAATATTGTATGATAATGAAACCTGTAACATACATGTATAATGCAATAAATAAGAATCATTTCCAGATATATATGTACGTAATTCAAGAATACATGGTACATATAAAGTGATTATAAAACAGTAGATACATCGAAACAAATGAATGAATAGCCGTGGCAGGTCTCTCGTATGCGGGAGGCCGTCTGACTAGGTACCGCAGCTTTGCCAGTTATACTGCCGCCAAGCAGTAGTGCGCAAGCATTACTATGTTCCGGTTTGAAGGGCATTGTAGCCAGTGAAATTACTGGTTATAGAAGACTTAATATCTGATGTCTCGGGGACCCGCTAAAGAAGATACCACCAACAAAAGGGTTCTGCATGGGGCCTACGATGTATACCTAATAAGATGCCGAAGTGAAAGATAATAAGTGATAGAGACCTTGACATTATACAATAAAAAAACATCAAGGACATGCTTGTACAAAAATGATAGTGCTCGCTGGCCGCGGCTGTGCCATATCCTCTTAAGAGGCCGCGGCCAGCGAGCACTAGGTATTTCAATAATGGTTTACGGTCTCGCAGAAAATGCGTAAATTTAATTAAATAAATTAACTAAATAATAATAATATTTTAACTAAATTCGTATCAACTTCAGATTTTTGTTAAAATTAGCGTTTCGGGAGAAAACGGTTCTACCACACCAAATCTCAACTAAATTTGGAAATTTTGGTCTCAATTTCATAAATGGAGAATAAACTAGGTTTGTAGGTCCTTTTTCTAAGTTCATGTCTATTTTTAAAGTTAAAAGCTTCCAAACTTCAAAAAACAATTTTCGAGTAAATATCGAGTTTTTTGGGTCCATTTATTCAAATTCTATAGGAATTATCGAAAAAATAAGAACCTGCAAACCTCAATAATGATAACATCTCTTACATGTCCAAATTTCATCGAATTTGGTTAATGTTTAGGGGTAGAAAAACGTTTTCTCTTTTTGTATGAAAATTTCAGCATGCCGTTCCCTCTTAAGTGACAAATTAATTAATAAAATCGATATTGTAATTTCATAATTTTATGACTTGCATGTATTATTTTGTATGTTTTGATATAGATTTAAGTACAAACAAACACAAATACAAATAATTTATTAATAACTCCATAGTTACATATCAGATAATAAATCTTAAGATATTGTATCATTTCAATAATTTAATAATTTTAATAGGTAGGTACATATCTAATATTCAGGCAATTTTAATAATATAGAGACCTTTTCTAAGATAGCCGCCTCTCCATTTGTACGCCATCCAAAGGTTGTCTGGAAGAGATCGCTTTGAGCGATAAGACCACCCATTGTTACACCATTGTAAACATTTAACTTGTACTTAATTTCTATGTTTAAGGTGAATAATAAAGTGTTAATCTATCTACGCCTATATAGGCCAAACATGTCATACCTACACTATTTTAAGATCTACACGCTCTGTATCGCACATGTTTTACAAATAAATTATCTTTATCTTTAAACTCTTCGTGGATGGTTCTTTTTTCAACTTGAAATGCAAAAGAAAACTAAATATTACTAGTATCAGTAACAGAAT
Organism: Petrophora chlorosata; assembly: GCA_951640565.1. Taxonomy (NCBI): domain Eukaryota; kingdom Metazoa; phylum Arthropoda; class Insecta; order Lepidoptera; family Geometridae; genus Petrophora; species Petrophora chlorosata. The sequence continues at coordinate 3,429,488 of OX621189.1, read as the reverse complement.
AATATGAATAATAATTATGTAAATAGATATGACAGATACTTCATTTTACTAAAAGGTATTTTTTGTGAATTCTCACTATCAATTTTGACGTTATTAAAGGCTATTGTTTCAACGTTCGGGAAACACGGTGTTGTCTGTTCAAGTTAATTTACACTTTGTTCCAATTGATATTAATGTTTTTATTATAAAAGGTCCATTGGCACGTTTGCACCGTGACATGATAAAGTTATAATTTTAATTATCTCGGCGCCTCCGGTCATGTTGTGTTTATTTTGTTTCCATGATTTAATTTTAATTTGTGAGCGAGTCTGAAATAATATTTACATAAATTCAAGGATTAAATTGTTTTTGAAACGAGACGAGCAAGCCGTTCGCCTGATAGTAAGCGCCATGCTTGCCCATAACGATTGCAGCGCCACCCAGAGCTTTTAATACCATAAAAAGCATTGAGTAAAACTGCATGGTGCTTGTCACCACGAAATTTTAGATATTAACTCTCATTTGCCCAGTGATTTAGCTGGTTATAATGCCCTTCAAAGCAATGCTTGCGCACTACTGCTTGGTGGCAGTATAACTGGCAAAGCGGTGGTACCAACTCAGATATCAGATATCTGCCGTAATCGTTTGGCCAGATTCTAGAAAGCTGTAGTGAACGATACCGGCGCTAGTCCACCAAACACTCACAAGTAACTTTTCTGAGTCAATTTTCGTTTAGGGCAGGATTTGGCTGGGTCTCCAGGGTTCAGCCATTGCGACGAGCGCTTCCAATTATCGTACAGTATCCACTTTTCATCACAAGTAATGATTCGATTTAAAATCCCTTCATTATTGTGTCGGTTGAGCAAAGTAACACAGCAGTCGACGCGTGTTTGCAAGTTCGATTCACTCAATTCATTAGGTACCGATCGTTCAAGTTTTTTTACATTCCCGATTTGCTTCAAGTGGATTAATACAGTTTTATCACTTACCCCGAAGCCTGCAGCTATCTCTGAAGTGCTTTGTGATGGATCCGCTTCCACAATAGCCTTTAATCCTTTATTTTCTACTTTGGTCTCCGGCCGTCTACGGGGTTGGTTCTGAAGGTCGAAATTTCCAGAACGAAAACGTTGAAACCAAAGACGCACCGTGCTTTCTTTTGCGACACCAGCGCCGTACACATCATTAATCCTTCGAGCTGTTTCTGCAGCACTGATGCCACGGTAGAACTCGTACTCGTAAATATACCGATATTTCATCTTTTCGATTGAGCGGTAATAAGCGACGCCAAAGAAAAAAAATTATGAGGAAAAACAAATGAATGACTGTTTTCAAAACTCAAATCTACCAGCTAAATGAAATTATAAATTTGAATTTGGAATTCTTAACCAAAGAGGAGATATTTCAGATCAAAGTGGTCAGTACGACAAAATGCTAATTTCATATGTAAGGACCTAATAGTTATATTACGCGAAAGTGCACATAGCAACGGCAGCTGCCGCTTGAACGTTATCCATACGTTATCCATATCCATGATGCATAGCGTGCGGGCGCTAGGCCACTGAGCTCATCGCGAGGTTGCATGAGTGTATAGTCACGTATTTACTTCGAACTTCGGTCAACTTCGACCTATAGTTCGTTAAAGCAACGTCGCGAGTAGTGTAGTGCTAGCTGAAATGATGAAAATGTACGCTCATGAAAACGACGACAGGAGTAAAGAAAACAATGGAATATTCATTATAATTATATTATTCTTTATTATTGGATAAAATGCATCGCTCGGCACTTAGAAGGTACCATTACAAATGTCTTTGTCTAACACTTATATAGAATCGGTCAGCTGGCTCAATCAGTATAAAAATTACAAAAATTAGAGTAAAACTATTAAAAAAAAACTAGAGTATCACTAAGCTCCAGCTCTTTAGAGTATGTTAATTAATTGTTAAGAGTTTAAAATTTCTTCTTCAATTTCAATGTTTTTCTACGAACGCTAATGTTTCCAATCAAAGTTGATAACAGATCTTTTTTTTACTCTTAATAGATCTATGTTTGGTCACCATCTCGCCTGATGTGAAGCGATGATGTGGCCTAAGATGGAGCACATAGATCTAGAGATCTAAGTTAATTGCAGTGTTATCAAAGTTAATCAATTCCATCTATCGTCATCAATTTTCATGCAGATTCTTGTGTCACTTTATGTGATTTACATGGAGAAACGAATTCATCAGCCAAATATCTACAAGCAATAATATATGGAGCTTAGTGATACTGAGTAAATATGATAGCAGCAATTTACTTAATTCTGATTTACACTAGGAGTTTGTCGAACGCGTGCAGGCGAGGTAATTAGTTACTCAATATAAATTTGCTCAATGTAAACACTGGTTGAATTGAAAACAAAAATGTCATGGAGTTGTTCCAAAATATTCTCACTTGAACTATTCGATAAACTTAAGAGTGTAAATCAGGCTTTTTTTGTTCGTACAAATGTAAAGGAAAATTACCCGTTTCCGACACAAGACATTACCCTAATGAAAGACTAAGAGAACTCAGAAGTTAAACGATTTTAATCCAAATGAAAGGTCAACATAATTTTGTAGTAAAGGTTAATGCATCCGAACAAGGACACTAAACTTTTTTAGTGTATTGTTCCATTTGAGTCAAAGCTCGAGAAGTTTTTAAACTCCGATATAATTGTGAGTCGAGTCCTTCTTTGGGAGCATTAATTTTCTCAACGATTTCAAAAAGTTCACGGACTTTTTATAGAAATATTTTCTTACTATCACACTTATTTAGTACATCTTTGGACAGTAAGCAGTGATATCTTTATACATTCGAACCTACTTAAGACCAATTTAACTTTTTATTTACCGATCATTAAAAAATACTTAATAAATCACCATAATTATTTTATAAGCATAATGGACTCTAATTTTACTATACATAGTCACGTCGACTATGCTACGTACATTTAGAAAATCTACAATAATTACAAATTGTTCACCTAAGAATCGAGACTTTTCGAACTTTTTAGAGATCTTATTGGTGGGGTCGGATGCGTCTTGCTCTTTTTGGTTTTGTTATCCACTGCACTGAAAGTGTCACTGGCACCGCTGCACACTGAATTTTTAGAACTAGGCGCACTATTACCCGGGGAAACTCCGCTATCCGTGCTGACTGACGCAGGACTCGGACTGTCGTTTATGTTATTGCAGACCGTCAGCTCCTGCCCCGGCAACGACACGATCTGACCAATCGGCTTCTGCCTGACTAGATTTATGCTTTGGCACATATTCTTTACCTCCCCATCGCTCTCCTTCTTATGGTACCTCGTCAGAGTCCCGGCGGATCCAGCCGACTGCGGCCGGTACATCGGCATGAACTGTGACTGGGGGTAGTACTGCATTTCGGACACCTGCCCGGGGACCCATGGGCCCATGGGGGGTACGTGTGGAGGCCACATCGGCATCTGAACCATGTGCGTCCCGTCTGAGTACCCAGGAGGAGGCACCGCCACCGGCATGGGCCTGACCACTCCTACTGGAGCGGGCGCACTGTTAGGCCTCATTGCTGGATGGGCGTATTGCCCGGCGTAGTCTTCACTCTCATACATAAGTCTCGTTTGGTTCTGATTATACTCCATATTTGGGAACACCGTATGCGGACCTCTTTGCATGTATGTGAACATCTGCTGCTGAGCTTGTTTCATAGCTACGTACTGCTGCAGATGCATCACAGTCTGCTGTCTCTGCTGAGCCAAATCTTGGTTAAGGGACGTATTACTAGACGTAGTATTTCCATGAATATAGTAGATGTGCGGTTGCGATGGAGTACCTTGAGTCGTCGGAGGCTGTCTTTGAGTATTATATTTAGGTTCTATGACATTATTCTGTGGGTCCTGGTACTCTTCAGGTGGTGCTATGTACTTCGGAGGTGATGGAGGCGTCACTTGCTGCGACATCGGGTAACTTAATATCTGAGCAATGTAAGGTTGTTGCTTTGCAGAATGGGCTGGACTGTGCGTTTGGAATGTAGGATTGAACGTTATCTGCGACATGTCTTGACCTGATCCGGTCATTTCCATGTCTTTGTAGTTTCTCTGGTCGTCGTTCTTTTTAGATTTTTGGTTGTAAGGAGCCACTTTGGGGTTGTTTTTCCAGTTGGCTCCGGCGCTCTGGGGTCGTTTTACAGGTGATTTCGTGGGGTCGTGCCAGCTGTCTCCGTTGATATGTCTTGGGTCTTGGTGGTGAGATTGGGCGCTGTTTGCTCTGCGGGGTGGCGGCGGAGACATGCCTTCTGCCACGTGCGGAGATCTGTAGGCGTGGCACCTCCTGCCAGAGCCAGGGCTATTCTGCCTGGGTTCCAGTGGCATCGGTCTCGGCATCCGCCTTCTAGCCGGCGTTGGCGGGCTCGGCTGCGATTGAGAAGACTGCGAGGATTGGGAATATGATTTCCATTGATCGATGAGCATCCTCCGTCGATCTTTTTCTATTCTTACTTCAGTCTCACTCGATGAGTCATAATCGCGACCCTGCAAAAAATAAGAACTGGATACTTTCAAGTATATCCCTAATTAGGATAAGAGGGCTGTTTATTCGGAAGTAGCTTTACCTTATCAATTTTTTCATCGAGCATCTTGAAGAAGTCCTGCTGACTTGCCGACACCTCACTGGAATAAAAAATCCATTCAAATCTTACGAAGCTAAGGAAGGGTCATAGACTCATTGCCTAATTTATAGTGTTTGATAGCGTTGACTCTAATAATCAAAATAAACGATTGTACATATTAAACAGGCCTGGTGGTAAGTTTTTGTGGTTTATGTGTCGGGTAATTGCGGGTATCACATACCATTTATCAGAGCTCACGCTACAACCTATCACGCTATACAGGTCGGTAACCTGAGGTCAATATACAGTAATATGTCCAAACCAAAGAGGAAGTACGGTGTACTAATAATTTTGATAATTGCCAACAAATAATTCTTAGATATGCAAGGTTTTTCTAGAGTAATTCTGAAAGTGTCTACTTACATAACCGGCTGATGCGACACAAGTGGCAGGATATGTTTCCCTTGCTCCTGATCATCTTCGGTGTCGTCTGCTGGCGCCGCCGCGGCTGTGCCTTCCTCCTCATCTGCCTCTTTGTCTGCCGCGCCTGTCGACAAATATAGAACACTATGTTAGCTACCATCAGCTAAACCACTTCATGTCTATTTATAACGGGTTTTTTTTAAAGAGTGGCAAAGACAGACGGTCCGCCTAAACGTGATCACCGACGCCACTTCCGATCACCGATCTTTATTTATGCGTAACAGACTGTAAAGAAGTGTAACAGAATTCATAGGAAAACTGGATTTAATACAAATAAAGTTAACCTACGACAAAAATAAATAAAGCTTTCACTTCTCGATCACGTAATAAAACAAAAGTAAAAGAAGTAAAGATATTTTAATACCTGCAAGATAAAAAAAAGAAAGAAAAAGAGAAAGATAGAAGAACATAAGAAAGATATTTAATAAGAAAGATATTTAAATATTGGTGGTAGGTTTCACGTATGCGAGAGGCCGTCTGGGTGGGTACCACCGCTTTGCCAGTTATTCAGTCGCCAAGCAGTAGTGCGCGAGCATTACTGTGTTCTGGCTAGCCAGCGAAATTTCTGGGCATTATGAGACTCAACAGCTAATTGTCTCAGGGTGACGAGCGCTTTGCATCGCCGCGCAGGATTTTGCAAAACAAAGTTCTGGGTGGTGCTGTTATTGTTATGGGCTGGCGTATTGCTTACCATCAGGCAAACGACCAGCTCGTCTCGTCATTCAGTAACATAAAAAAAACCTGCAACGGTTTCTGGCTATTTGAAAATCTATGATTGTTTCTAGTGTTATGTAAACCTCATCGTTATCAAATTCGCAATGACAATAACGGCAGCTTGAATCGCAAGTGGTTAAATGCAGCATCTTTGTGGTTGCTTTAATGCTCTGTTTACATTTATTCTTATTATTATTATATTATTATTCTTATTTTATGATAGAAATACACACGTGTAGTGCTTGGAAAATACAAATAAAACACCAACTTTAAGATTGTCACACTCGTCAGCTTCGCGGCCGACCGGAGAGTGCGCGGGGTGCACGCTGCGCACGTGATGAACATGTAGCCCGCGCCATCTTGACCGCTCGCTTTACCAGTTCGAGTGACTGTATTTATTATAGTACATTATAATACGCGTCTCCATGTTTTCGTAATAAGGACAATTTTGGCCTTAAAAATGCAGTACGTCGAGTCTTGAACAAAGAGTGACCAAAAGGAAAACACTGCTCGGGGACACTCCCAGAAGAATAAATAAGAAAATACCTCTTCCGGTGGAGTATACGAGTAGTACTCCATTCTATGCAATAATGCTTACAGTGTGCTGGCGGTGATTTACCTATGACAGCATATATATTGCAGAATTCGGGGTACAAGTTGCACCCCACGAAAGCTAATAATTTATTCACCCTTGAGAGCTCCTGAAGGTGAACCGTATGGGTTTCTGGATCAATAACCTTAACTTCAATCGGATCGAATTTTAAATTATTTAGATTTGTAGGCCGATAATTAGATCGGAATTTTATTAATGAATTTATGTTTTTTTTTGCAACATAGCATTGAGACGAGTATGGCCTTCACCTGATGGTAAGCGCCACGCTTGCCCATAAAAATTGCAGTGCCACCCAGAACTTTTCTTATAAGGCAAAATACTGCGCAGCGCTGTATTGCGCTCGTCATCCCGATACCATCAGATATTGTTTTTGTGTTTGTCTGAAACTGGATAATAAATATTTAAATATTAGCTATATTTGAATTCTTTGAATAATGTTTTCACCTGTCTGTTAATGTCAACCGTACAAGTCAGTTGTCAGTCAAAATACCCCTTTAATTTTTTAAATACAAAAATTAAAACACATTTTCTTTGCATATTTTCTTGAAGCCGATCTTAACCCTCGGTTTCTTCATAAAATACGAAGCGAAGTTTCATTGTTCCAAGATGGAATAAATACCGGGAAGCGAGGCAAGTCGGAGATTAACGACGCCTGGGCTGGACACGGTGGCGGAAAGGGGGCTGATCCAATTTGTAACCACTGGGGATTTATAACCTTTATTTATATTTTAATGTAACTGAGTGACGAGACGAGCTGGTGTTTATCTGTTGGTAAGCAATACGCCTGCCCATTACAGTAACAGCACCACCCAGAACATTCTTATGCAAAATCTGCGCGGCGCTGCACTGCGCTTGTCCAAGAATTAATTACAAAAACTCAAGGGCATGTGACATTCACCAACCCGCACTGGGCCAGCGTGGTGGATTATGGCCAATACTCTCTCTAGGAGGAAGGCCCGAGTCCCAGCAGTCAATCAATCAATCAATCAATCAAAAGTTCTTTATTCAATTTTGTCGTCACAGACGCACTTATGAACGTCAATTATTACAATGACTCTACCACCGTATCGGAAAAAGAACCACTACTCAGAAGATACGGCAAGAAACTGAGGGGCATATTTTGCAGTGCTGGGCAGTGGGAACGTGATGGGCTGATGATACGAGAAACCTACCACCAGTCACCTTTACTTATAACATATACTTATTTATTACTCTTCATTTACGAATAATTGAGAACTTGATTGATTTTATCTACCTTTTCCCGCCATAAGGGTCAATTTACACTGAAATAACAGCGGCCAGCAGTGGCTAGCTCGGCAAAGGCTTTTTGCTATTAGACTGGTCATGGCGACGGCGCCACTCGTCTCTGGAGCCCATTAAGCGACCTAGTCGTGATTTGATGTTCGGTGAACCATCAGGGAGACGGGTCTGAGTAATCGCTCAACTGCTGTGTTCCTGTTGATGTATGTGTGATATCTTCATCCGCATCGTCGCTTAAAATCAGGCAAGATTTGTGGCCAAACATAAATATAAGCGATAAAAAAGGTAAGTATATTTGTATGCTAATGCTGAAGTTAGTCCTAATTTAGTACAATCGTAATTTGTCCATCGCAATTTTTGTTCATAAAACAAATCCCTATTCGGTACCGTTTAATAAACAAATGCATGAACAAATGAAAAGCTAGTTGAAGGGTACCGCTACCATCTCAGACTCTCAGTGTAAAGCAACAACATCGAAAGTCAGTTCAAGGTTATGAGTCCTTCAAGCCAGATACCTAAATATCTACTACCTAGGTACCTACCTTTTCCCTGTGGATCGATTTGGAAGTCGAAGATTAATGATGGACAGTACGAAGTGGAACAAATACGATTCGTGATAGAGAATCGCGGATAATATGTTTTTAATAAGCCTGGTCTCTTGTGAATAGGGCGTGTGTCTATTTGTCTTGATTATCCATAGTGGAATTTTGGTCGTATCTAGTTTGGCGGAGAAACAGTTTTATAAAGTCGAATCAAATAGTTCGACGTATCCGTTTGTAGAGGATTTATATTGAATCTTTAAGGATTGAAAGTGATAAGATCCCAGCCTTAAACTAAGATTCTCTGTAACAGGAACACCGATAACCATGGTCTCATATGCAACACCCAGACTCGAAGATACAAGAACTTTTTTCCTGTGCATAAACGTTTGGAGGCTACCGGCTGGTTAGATACGAGTGGTTCAGTATATTTAGAAATAACCGGCCAAGTGCGAGTCGGACTCGCGCACGAAGGTTTCCGTACCATTATCTATAAAAAACGGCAGAAAAATCATGTCTGTTGTATGGGAAGCCCCCTTAAATATTTTTTTTATTCTGTTTGAGTATTTGTTGTTATAGCGGCAACAGAAATACATCATCTGTGAAAATTTCAAGTGTCTAACTATCACGGTTCACGAGATACAGCCTGGTGACAGACGGACAGACAGACAGACACAGACGGACGGACAACGGAGTCTTAGCAATAGGGCCCCGTTTTACTCTTTGGGTACGGAACTTTAAAAAAGCACCTTAATATTTTGCTACAGTCATCATCACCTATCGTTTGAATTTCCCGTAATCGGGTTAAAATAAACAAAATCAAGAGTATGTTCAAGTCAGTAGCGAGCAGTGAAAACTTTAAACCAAATTATTAGTAGTTACCTAATACCTATTCCTCAATGTAATGTTAACATCTCACCTGTTCCTAATCAAAAGTTTATTACATTCCAGCCCCCAATTAAGACGCCTTAATACAGCCCTGAGGGCCCTGAGCGGTTAATACCTCCCGCCTAATTGTAACAAGATAATGTTCAAGAAATTTTACAATATTGCAAGAAACCAAGAGTTCCTTTCGATTAAAAAAATTAAATGGGAGGATTTTGTACGAAGGTAAGTGAAGTTTTAGAGTGGGGGGGTTGAGACGTTGATTGGGGTGAAAATGTTGTCTGATTTGTGGGCTTGAGCGATTTTGATAAGGGTATATAAGACTACTACTGAAACGCAATGAAAATATATAGTGTAATCCCGCTGAATATTATGTAGGTTGTTGTTAGAATAATATAATATGTAAAGGGGTTGATTGCAAATGTCAAAATGAATTAAAATTAATATATACATATAAGTTGTAATCCTTACGCTTTTTTCTTTTTAATATATATTATTTATAAAAAATATACAATCCTTTCAATATATATATATATATATATATATAATATATATATATATATTGAAATATATATATTGATATAATATATATATATATATATATATATATATATTCACAGCACATGTAACTTACAGACTAGGCGAAACTAAGGTAAGCAAAAAAGTTCACTTCTGAACCTGCCTGCCTTATCATGGTATACAGGTAGTAGGTAGTTTATATAGGTATATATATTTAATAATAAATATGGTAATGAGTTTAATATTGTATATAAGAAAAGGTTGCGTTTCAGTTTTAAGATGAATGTCTGCAACGTCACCCCTGATTCCATTGTATTACAACATTACTTGTTTTTTATAAAATTCCGCATCCGTAGTATGTGATTCCGGATATTTTCATACCCGCATCGGTTCATCGGACCGACATTAAAATTACTAGACGTGCTAAGGAGCTCAACGACGACACGTTGGTTGAAACCACCCTCCAAACTCTGGCTCATCAACGTGAGTTTGCCAGCCTGTCGGTTTTTTGCCGAATACACTATGGTGAGTGTGCTTAAGAACTACACAATTTAATCCTGCCATAGCCATTTCACCATATAGCTTGTGTTTAAACAGAACTTCACTTACTCTCTTCACCTCTACGCTAGTTACTTGTCTGAACAAGGTGGGGCCCAAATTTTCATAGTTATGCCAAATTGCCTTTCATCGAAATGGGTTGTCAGGGCTTCATTCTGTGTAATTAATAATTAATTGTACCGGGAACTCTTGCTTTGATTCCCGATTGCTTTCTGTTTTATTTGATCGCAAGATACGTCGAACTGAAATGCGAAACTAAAATGTAGGAAGTGCGATGAATGTAGGTATATATAATCAAAGAAACCTAAATATTTATAATTATCATGAGAAAAGAGGTCTGGGCTCAGTTATTTGTATTTGCTTCATTTACGATGTATAATTGTATATTGTATACTTGCTCAAAACTTGGGTTGCAAAATTACACCCGGAACGACAAACAGACAGACACACAAACAAAAACATGGTAAGATAAAATGTAATTTCTCAAAAAAGACATTGGCTTAATTGATTGGCTTAATTTCCCCCAAAGTGACCCATCACATAAAAAGGTAAGTTTTTCGAAATTTCTTAAAAAAAATACTCTGAATGTCCCAAAATTTTGCCACATCTGTATATTTAAAGACGGGCAAGAATTTAATTACTACATATTTTTATATCATCATCATCGGCCTATCACGTTCCACTGCTGGGATACGGGCCTTCTCTCATAGAGCGAGTATGGGCTATAATCCACCACGCTGGCCCAGTGTGGGTTGGTGGATGTCACATGTTCTTGAATTTTTGTGATTAACTCTTGGGCATTCTTGGCCGGTTTCCTCACGATGTTTTCCTTCACCGTTTTTAAAGCGAGTGTTAAATTCGTACATTACTTAAGAAAGCCAATGGTGCAGGGCTAGCGGGATTCGAACTCGGGTGCGTCGGATCGAAAGTCGAGCATGCTCCCTCTGAGCCACACTCGCTCCTCTCCTCGCTCGCTCGCTCGTATTATTATAAACAATATTGCAATTTCAATTAAGGGTTGTAATAATGTAGTACCGTTTTCCGTTGTTGCCCGTCTTTAACATCAAAGAAGATAATTATATAATTGGTAGAAATTTGAGATGAGACATGAAAGGCTCCTTGAACCGCCTGTATCTCCAACACGGTTCAAATAGCCATCCTTCAATACAATACAATACAATACACAAATGCTTTCTTGTACACCAACACAAAGAAATAACTCTTTATTGAAACACACACAGATAATTAAAAAAACAGGCCAAGTGCGAGTCGGACTCGCGCAAGAAAGGTTCCGTACCATAATCTATAAAAACGGCAAACAATCACGTTTGTTGTATGGGAGCCCCCTTAAATATTTTTTTATTCTGTTTGTGTATATGTTGTTATAGCGGCAACAGAAATACATCTTCTGTGAGAATTTCAACTGTCTAACTATCACGGTTCATGATATACAGCCTGGTGACAGACGGACAGACAGACAGACAGACGGACGGACAGCGGAGTCTTAGTAATAGGGTCCCGTTTTACCCTTTGGGTACGGAACTCTAAAAACTAACAATAAATGCTTATTAGTTTAGTCTTCCAAATAACCGTGCAGGGAAAGGAATAATAATAATATATAAATATATGTATGTAGGTTCTTTAGTTCTTAGTTCTGGAAAAGAACAGAGGCTACTATTTATCCCGGGAAACCGCAAAATCGTAGGATGCAGGTTGTGGAATGAAAAATCATTATCTATACTTATATGTACTTAACTATAAGCAAAAAATACTAACTTTTATTACTGTAAGTATGTATATGTCGCAGCCAATTAGCCGTAATTCGCCGTTCAATCAACAGCCTAGCCTCTTTACTAAACAGCGCCATTCAACTAGTGGCCTGAATGATATTCAGCCATAGCGTCTATTACAACATTTAATAAACTGGCTGGCTAATGCTTAGGCATGTTAAACTTAGATGTATCCTACGCGAGATTGTAAACTGTCGAAAGATTGTGAACCGTCGCATTATTTTTCGGTAGATTATAATCTATCGAAGTGATAGATTATAATTCTACTTACATTATATTCGTATCTAACATATATGTTCGCCGCGTTGGGGTGGCCCAAGTGCCACCCGCCGCACCCTAACCTACCGAGGGCTGCAGCTATATTCATTATTATTGTCACTACACTCTTCCATTGTACTATTTTTCATAAAACTTTGGAAAACAGGTTTTATAAATGAACAGCCTAGGCAAGTAATTAAACGTCATCTATCCAACTCATTTGCCTAGCTGTTTGATCAAATGGCTGAATATCATTCAGGTCGCTAGTTGAACGGCGCTGTTTAGTAAAGGGGCTAGCCTGTTTATTGAACGGCGAATTAAGCTAGTTGGCTGCGACATAATAATATATAAACTAGATAATGGCTCACTGACGCGCACTTAATTGCAAACACCCTCACAGGGTCAATGTACATACCTACTATAATAGCATATTTTAATACCTCTGCTTTAATTTAACTTAAATTTAATGAATATACAATAAATGCAATAAATAAATGAATTATGAGTGATGAAATAAGAACAGAAATAGACTTAGAGTGCACAGCGTTGAAAACCGTATCCTCAAATGTTTGTATTTACATCAAACGCGTAATGAAAATAATTGAGAAATTATTACACTGAACTGCTGAGAATACGATCCTTATATTACATAATCTAGGTCAAAAGTCCAGTACGTGTTTTGACTCATAATTACAGCGAAATAAAGTCGAATTTGGACTGGACTTTTGGTTCACAAGCTGAATCGGATCTCTGAGTTTTCGTTGGTGTTATTACTGGAGGTATAAAATAAAGCTTTTATATAGTTATCACCAATATGAAACGGGCCATGAATAGCGGTGAGTGTGACAATTTTCTGAACGCTCGGAAAACAAACCCTGATTTTCGTAAGTTACAAACTATAGCTGCGCCAAAATTATAAAACACTAGCTTATGCCCGCGACTTTGTTCGCGTGGACCACTCAAAATTAGCTAACTGTTACGGAAGCAAAAAAATGTGGGATTTCGCTTTCCCTGCATGAGTCATAGCGCAATGAAACGTACACCATATTTGATTGCTCGCGAAGGAGGTCCTGAATGAAGCGAGCCTACGAGGCCGAGAGGGGCGAAGGTCAAATAAGACATAAGACATTTATTTATTTGCAAAAAAATTATATAAGTTGTAAGTAATATAAAAATAGTTACAAACAGGTAATTAACTTACCTGTTTACTAGCTTACATAAAAATAGTTATATAAATTAAATAAATATAATTAATAATAATAATTAATTATTATAATTGGAAATTAATTAAGAGCGAGTGTGGCTCAGTGGGAGCTCGTGCGACTTTCGATTCGACGCACCCGAGTTCGAATCCCGCTGGTCCCGCACCACTGACTTTCATAAGTTATGTGCGGAATTAACACTCGCCCTAAAAACGGTTAAGGAAAACATCGTGAGGAAACCGGCATGTTCAAGAATTAATTACAAAATTCAAGGACATATGACATCCACCAACCCGCACTGGGCCAGCGTGGTGGATTATGGCCCATTCTCTCTCTATGAGAGAAGGCCCGTGTCCCAGCAGTGGGAACGTGATGGGCTGATGATGATAATGATGATTATAATTCATATTTCTTCCGTTTGGGGTTGAAACTATGGGGCCTTGGGGGGCGAACGCGCGGCTTCTGTTTAAAGAGCTGGCCAGACGCCTCATAGAAATAACAGGTGTCCAAAGAGCTGGCGCTTACCTTGGCCAACGAATTAGTCTGGCCATTCAACGAGGTAACGTCGCCAGCTTTTTGGGCACCTTGCCCGCGGACGGTGACCTAAATTCTGTGTTATGTATTTAATTTAATTTTTTAATTTTACTGTAGGTTAGTTTAGTTTTTAACCGACTTCAAAAAGGATGAGGTTTACAATTCGACGGTATGTTTTTTTTTTTTTTGTGTGTTTGTTACGCGATTACTCCACCAATTATGCATCGATTTCGATGATTCTTTTTTTGATTGGTAGGTAATAATACTTCAAAGGTGGTCCCATATAAATTTTATCGAAATTCATTTAGTAGTTTTTGAAAAAAATAGCAAAAACAAAAAATATAAGTTTTAATCTTCAAGTCGTTTCTTGTTTTTTTCGTAACCAACTTTCTAAAGGTGGAGGTTTGTATTCGACTGCTTCACCTGCTTCACCCAGGGTTGACTTTCGGTGAGGGAACTCCTCAACGGTGAATAGTACAGACACAACATTTCGTAAATGGATTTAACCATAATAGCCTGTTCCAAATTCCATCATGACATGGCAGATACACCCAGGATTGACTTCCGGCGAGGGAACTCCTCAACAGAGAATAGGACAGACATGAAATTTTTTTGTACATGCATTTAATTGTGATAGCCCGGTTTTAACTTCGTCATGATGTGGCTTCTAGATCATAAAAGCTTGTCTTTAAAAACTTTTTGATTTAATTTAATTAAAACTTGTTTTTCACTAAAAAGAGTAAAATAAATTATTTTTGAAAAAAAAAACTAAACCGACTTCAAAACCCAAATGGCACTCAAAAGTAAAAAATAAATTAATATAATTATCATAAGCGCTACCCACTCATATATTTGAAGTCGGTGCCAGCCAAAAGGTAAAAGGTAAAAGGTAGTAGATAGATACTACCTACAACTAGTACTTACTATATACATAGTATTTATCTGCTACCTATTAGACTTGGCTGGCACCGACTTCAAATATATGAGTGGGTAGCGCTTATGATAATTATATTAATTTATTTTTTACTTTTGAGTGCCATTTGGGTTTTGAAGTCGGTTTAGTTTTTTTTGAAAAATAATTTATTATCATTCTATATATTTGTACATAATTGTCAATTGGTTCAATAATAATTTAATTTGTTGCAAAATAGGGGAAGCGACATGAAAGGTAACGAGCGAGACTTCTGTTAAAGCTCACTTTGGTGATCAATAACTATTTGGTGATCATTTACTATTTTTAGGAATATAAAGTGATTTTTTGCCGTTATATTTTACTAGATCTGGTGGTTAGTTAAACATAAGCCTCTAAAAACTCCGAAACCAGGGGAATTCCGAACCGAAACTCCAAAGCCACACATCCACACGAGAGAAGAAGCAAGAAACATCCACAAACTTTAGGATAGGATGTAATATAGAACTTTTATCATCAAGGAGCTTATATGCATTGAAAAGGTAAAAAAAAAAATCACACTGACATTACGAATGGAAAAAAAAATATAAAAAAAAAATAATAAAAAAATAAAATCACACTTATATTACGAATGCGAAAGTTTGTATGTAAATGTGTTAATTTCTTTTTCACGCTGTTACGGCTGAACGAATTTGAATGAAATTTGGAGTGGAGATAGCTTATTCCCTGGATTAACACATTAAACATATTTTATATAACTTTTTACTCCGGCAAACTACGGGGAGCATCTAGTTTATGAAATTAAAATGAAATTAAATTGTTTTAAATAAAAATAAAATGAAATGAAAATGAATTTAGGCGCATTATTCCAAGCAACAGCCACTGAAGTTCCAATTTTAGAATTTACATATTTTATACATATAGTCCCTACGTTTCACACATAGATTTCCATGCTTTTACCGGATACACTGAATTTTCAAAGTCAATACGAGTAGGTCCCCTTAGCCTAATTATCCATCTGAAATCCGTATTTACCTTCATTAGTAATGTATTATGCTGTTATTTGTATAAGAACATGTTTGAGTATAAATAATTACGTAGGAAGGTATTTAATGATCTAACGATAAATCTAATCTAATAAATCTAATCTTTTTTTGTATTATTTGTTTGTCGTGTGCCGAATAAATGTTTTTTCTTTCTTTTCTATTCTTTCTAACTTGTACTTAATATCTCTGTTTAACCATAAGAGTTATGCGATAGAAAGAGAGGCGCTCTGTAAGTTAATATGACTGGTAGGTATGTAGCGCTACGCGAGCTGAATTGAATTTTATGGCGTGATAGCAAGAGTCGCTATTTGTTTAAATTTCTTTGCGGAGTGATGCTTCTGTCCCTTAGTATTCTAAGATGGAGCACATAGATCTAGAGAGAGACGGCAGTTGAGCGACTGCTCAGACCCGTCTCCCCTATGGTTCACTGAACATCATCCCGAAACACGACTAGGTCGCTTGACGGTATATTTGTAGGATTTGGACCATCAAAATAAATGAATAAATTATTCTATATTACACCCGCGGTTTCCCGGGGTAAAAAGTAGCCTATGCGTTGTTCTTATGTGTAAGCCACATATATTAATGTAAAGTTTCATCAAAATCCATTCAGTAGTTTTTGCGTGATAGAGTAACAAACAAACATCCATTCATCCATACATCCTTACAAACTTTCGCGTTTATAAGATTAAATTCGAACAGTTTAAACTATTATGTTCCTAGCTGTCTGTATCTTTATAGTAGAGCCGAAGTTATAACCAGATAAAAAAATGATGTGGCACTGGTAGGTAACGATGTGGTTACTTGTCAATGCTCGCGCTAGTTCTCACAGCGTTACCACCCCCACCCTCACACCCTCACAGCCTCATGTTACGCACAACGCGTGACGCGAATAGCGAATTTTGTGGAAAATTGAGCGGACGTGTGTAACATTTCAATGGAAGCTGTATTTTTTTGACGGTTCGAGGTTTTTATACGTAGGCTGTTTAGGGTTTGTTGTTTTCAGTTATTTATGGACAGTACGGTATTATGCATGATTAACATCTAAAAAAATGCAATATTGAGCCATCCCTTTTAGAGACTCTCGCTTCAAACCGTCTGGAAATGGCGTCGCCTTGTACAAACAAATGTATATGATTTTGAAATCTATAGAAGGCGCGAACTAGAGCTAAAACGCGATCACATTAAAAACCTTCTAACATATCATATTTAATTCCATATATTATTCGTATCATATATTATTTATTTTATATTTTAATTAATATATATATAGATAATTCCTCTCCATCCAAAGGTTGCTTGGAAGAGATTGCTTTTAGCGATAAGGCCGCCCATTGTAACACTTTCTTTAATTGTTTTTGTGTAATACCTATAGCACTAGGTATTTGAATAATGGTTTAAGGTCTCGCAGAAAATGCGTAAATTAAATTAAATAAATTAATAATAATAATAATTAACTAAATTCGTATCAACTTCAGATTTTTGTTAAAATTAGCGTTTCGGGAGAAAACGTTTCTACGAGTCTAGTATTAAAACGAAGTCTGATCGCCGAGGCCGAAACCGGCCAGGATCAGTTTTTGCGTGAATGAGTAACAAACAAACATCCATTCATCCATCCATCCTCACAAACATTCGCATTTTTAATATTTGTAGGACATTCTCGCATTCACTGCGCTTTAACTACGAATGCGAGAATTCGCAGTTGCATCGCGTTGCATTGCATTGCATGTTGCAAGTAGTCCGTACGCAGTAGCGAAGTGCATAAACATTTTTTTATATGTAACTGTATGACGAGACTAGCTGGTCTTTTGCCTGATAGTAAGCAATACGCCAGCCCATAACAATAACAGCACCACCCAGAACTTTGTTTTGCAAAATACCAAGAACGCCAGAAATGGAAGGAAAGTAGGGACATCTTTGCCTGCAGTGGGACGACATAGGCTAATATAATATAGTACGAGTAGTAACAAATAATAATCTATACCTATTTTCTCCATCCCGAAACATGTCTCCCCGACCACCTTCGAACATAACATATCTAAGCTAACAAAAAGGCCCTTACATGCCATCGCATCGGCAGTGTCCCTCCATTTCACATATTTTCGCTTCCATTCACCTTCCACTATCCATTTGTCCCGTAAATCCTTTGTCGTCCCGTCAGTCATGTGACGTCACGTCATGTAATTTGATTAGTTTAGGACTATGGAAATAGGAATGACTATTTAGGACAGGTGTGGGGGATGTATCGGTCATGAAATGTTAAGAGAATCAGAACAAATGAAATCAAACGTCACTGAATGAAAGACGTAAAAGGAGTACGTAATGAGTATTATATATAGAGAGTATAATTTTTAAATGAATATGTGCAAATCTATCACGCATCTTGGTGAATGACACGTCCTTGAGTATTCTTCGACATGTCAAAGGTCTCCATGGCAACCCTGGTGGCACGGGGTCTAAGTTAAATTTTAGTTTATGCAACCTTGGTTGCACCTGCTCCCGTACCCATATGTCCGTTAAGGGCCAATCGTATATCGTGTTGAGCTCAGTTCAGGGTATAGATTCACTGCGACAATATTTTAGGATGCCATTTATTGTCCTATTAAGTTTATCTCAACTTGTAGTTAACATATTTTGGTATAAATGAATGAGATTAATTCGATTTCTTGCCTGAATCGTCAATAATTACATCGTATCTCATTAGTCGCAGTGAAGCTATACCTTAATTTGAGCTCAACACGATATACGATTGGCGCTTGAGGGACATATGGGTACGGGGGCTGGTCTAATGAGCGGCTAGGCATTATCTCTCCGTGATTTTAGAGCGAGTGTCGCACGCATAAGATAAGGCAGGCTGTCTTTTTTAGGCAAATCTCAGAAAAACGGGTAGAATGGTTTACCAAACGGTCCATACCATATCTAGAAACGGGATGTTGCCTTGCGATAATCGCACCGCAATGCGTTTTGCGCAATAACCAATAATACAAGCTGTGTACGACAGACACTACTGTAGGTAATAAAAGAATATCCACACAACGGACTTCAGGCTACATCTCGCCTAAAGTCTAGACACGACATACACGACAGAAAAAATGAAGACAAGGAATCTGTGATCCTATCCAGAGCTGACCCAGACAGCTATAAGCGAGACTGCATAAAGCATCATGTCCACCGCGTACGAAGCTAAAGTTGTACTAAATACTTAACTAAAATTCTATTGTATCGAAGTTTATTTTGCAATGTTTTTTTTTTGTATGACATTCGCACACTTTAATTTACTAATATTATTTAATCTTAATCTTATTAATGCAACTTGTATAATTAATTTGAATTCATAATTGTAATAAATAAAATATAAATTGTTTATTTCGGATAATATACACATCCATATTTAGAAATTGCAATGAAACATTAAAATTAAAATTACAAATTGAAATCAATAATTATAATTAATAATAAGTAATAAGTAATGCATGGGATTTATTAATGTTATAGGTACTCTTTTATAAATTAATTTTAATAATATTTAAGGAAATTCAAATACAATGTACTTTGTTTATGAATACTTTAACTGAAGCGGCTCCTAAGATTGTTGCGTAGTAGTGAGGATTTTTTATAGCGCCTTCATAATTGTTGACGCGGTTTTTTAGTCGGATGTCCGGTTCTATGACGTTTCGTCATACGTCACTCCAGCGTGAGTATGAATGTATTATATGTATATACGTATGTACGTAAACCTTTCTCTACACGCATTTTCTACATGACTGGGAAAATCGCATCAAAATACTTGAAGTAGGTATTTAATAAACGAATATACAGACTGGCGCGTTCGAGTGACTTGTTTTACAAGATTAGAGAAGAAATGTGTTCAAATTACTGGTGTATGTGGTGCAAAATATACAAAAATATCAGCTGAACACAGCTAAACACACAGCAAATGTGCGACATTGCAGATCTTGTTTCTTAAAATATATAATAATGTCTACATACAAATAAGTAATAGCACAGAATACTAAGGGACAGAAGCATCACTCCGCAAAGAAATTTAAACAAATAGCGACTCTTGCTATGACGCAATAAAATTCAATTCAGCTCGCGTAGCGCTGCATACCTACTAGTCATATTAACCTACAGAGCGCCTCTCTTTCTATCGCATAGCTCTTATCTCTTCTAACGCGGCACGTGTAACGACGCGCGACCCGCCGTCGGTGTCCGGCTATGTACTTGTATCTTCGTACCTACGAGTACAGTGCGGAGTGGGCTAGGCCTGGTCAGTATTCTTGTATCAGTTGTATCAAACAAAGATGCATGAAACATTCCGCTTTTGCCATGTAGCCAACTGATGGCACATAAAAACATTATATTGTCAAAAACAAACATGTTGTAACAAAAATTCTAAAAAGAACTTACTTCGTACGTACTTCCTGGGTGTTGGTTCTTTTTCCGATACGGTGGTAGAGTCATGGTAATAATTGATGTTCATAAGTGCGTCTGTGATGCCAAAATTGAATAATGAACTTTGAACTTTGAACTACAGGTGTTAACTTAGTTTTGCGTGCCAGTGGACATACGTCTTAAGCCCTAGAGAGCGCTAGACCGATATGGCTAGGGAGCTATGTACTTAACGATAGCCTAACGCTATTACGACCTCGGCTCGCCTCTACTGCTGATGAAATAAATCCTATTTCAAAGAGCGCAGTCTGGGGTGGATGGAATAAAGTAAATATATAATTTTTTATGGAACTGTAATGAGACGAGCAATTCGTTCGCCTGATGGTTAGCGCCACGTTTGTCCATAACAATTGCAGTGCCATTCAGAACTTTAAATACTGTAAAAAGTTCTACGTAGCACCTGCATTGCGCTCATCACTCCGAGACTTCAAATATTAAGTCTCTTACACCCAGTAATTTCGATGACTACCCCTTCAAACCGGAACACAGTGATGCTTGCGCATTAGTACTTGTCGGCATAATAACTGGGAAAACGGTGGTTCCCACCTAGACGGTCTTTCACATACGAGAAACCTTCCACCAGTAATGTTTCAGTTCTATTGTTCAGTTGTTCAGTTGTTCGTGTAGTAGGTATACAAGCTCTACGGCGCGGAACACGAGTCGCATTGTAAAGGAACCATGCCGTGGAGAAGAGGCCTTATAAACTAAGTAAGTTTAGTGTAAGTTCTTCGTCAGATTCGTCTTGCTAAGTTCTTTAATATAAATGGACTGGTTGATGGCTTGTACACGCGTTAACTCGTGAGCGGGTGCTGCAAATGGGAAGTCTGGTTCGGATTACTTAAAAAAATAATATAAAGAAGTCATGTGAAAAATATTCTAATGAAAAAACATACTATGCCGTTAGTAATTACATAGAAGACAAAGCATGGAATATTTATTCTGCCAAGTAGCCAACTGACACATAAGAAACATAATATTGTTAAAAACAAACATAAAATAATGTAACAAAAGTTCTAAAAAAATGCCCCTCGGTGTCTTGTCGTAGCTTCTGAGTAGTGGTTCTTTTTCCGATGCGGTGGTAGAGTCATTGTAATAATTGACGTTCATAAGTGCGTCCGTAATAGCAAAGTAGAAAAAAAGACGAAAAGTGCATAGCTTATGTATAAAGAAAACAAGAATTTACAAAAACGGCGTGAACAGACAGCAGACGTGGGTTTTAGCCAGTAGGTGGCTTAGACCAAGTCTGGCACTACCCGGACCCTCCCTTCTCGGATGTCCATGAGATTTCTACCGTCTGGACAAAAACAAAGAAACATGTAACTTTATACGTCAACTTTTATATTAAATGAGAGAAAATTACGTACTATTAGCAAATTACCAAGTGATTTTCCACGATGAGTTCTCACAATGGCGGGGTCCGGAGGCGGAAAATTGGCTTCAACAACTCAGGTTTGTTTCGCTGGTTCCAGAGCTAAAGCCATTGCGTAAGTAAGCGGAATGTTTACAGAATTTTTTGGGGTTTTATGGTTTACGCCTTTATTCCTTACGACGAAACCGAGTCCTTAATGATCGTTCAGAAATGATTATATCATTACGATATCTACTCACATTCACACCCAAACACACACCTCACATACACACGTACGCACCCTCATACCCTAACATAAGCACATGTAACCTTGCATACTCTACACTCATACTCTATTTTAGTTAGTTACCTTATTGTTATTAAAATTAGTACTGTTGTTCTCAAAAAACTGGAACCTCTTAATGTGTCCAGGCCTCCCGCGATACAGGCTTGCCCTAGTGCGGGAACCATTAGTAACTACATAGTATGTACTTAATTTATTGTAATTATTGTATTTACTTGTAAGTTCTTTTTTGGTAAATAAAAAGTTTTTGTATTTTGTATTCTCGTTAATTAAGCTATCACATCAGGTGGGTTAAATGGGATGTTTTTAGGTTTAAAAATCTAAAAATGGAACTGAGCCAATTCAGTACATTGAAGATATTTTTGAAAAATCAACTGGGATCGACTATTTAGAAGGTACTGAACATGAATTATAGAATTTTTGTCAGTTTGTTTGTTTGGATGTTTGTTATCTATAGACTCTGAAAATGCTGAACGGATTGTATTGCGGTTTTCAGGGTTTGGTGGCATTAGTCCCAACTTAGATTATACATGTATGTTACATCAAAATCGGTTCAGTAACTACGAAGATACAGCTTGACCTCTTCGTAGTACGCGCTCTCATATACTGGGGAGCTCTTACTCAGATGATGGAAAAATACGAATATATATTTTAATATATATTTTTTTACGCCTAATAGATCCATGTTTGGCCACTATCTCGCCTGATGTGAAGCGATGATGTGGCCTAAGATGCAGCACAGAGATCTAGAGAGAGACGGCAGTTGAGCGGCTGCTCAGATCCGTCTCTCCGATGGTTCACCGAACATCATCCCGAAACACGACTAGGTCGCTTGACGGCATGGCTTTGTTCGGTGGGTGGTATTACAACCACGGCCAGAGCCTACCACTCCAAAGCGCGTAAGCGGGTTTCATCACGATGTTTTCCTTCATCGTTTTAGAGCGAGCGTGCAAAATCTGCACTTAACTATAAGTTATTAGTGCAGGGCCGAGTCGGGATTTGAACCCAGGTGCGTCGGATCGAAAGGCGCACGAGTCCCCGCTGAGCCACACTCGCTCAAAATCGCTCGCTATAGGCTTCCTCTGTCCTCACGCGGACGAAGTCGCGGGAAAAAGCTAGCTATGAATACATACTTTCTCGTGTACTGATATAAGATAACTTGACTACTACTGTTCTCATTAGGGAAACTTTGAAGATGTCCTTCAGGATCTTTACTTCCTACTATCCATTTATAATGTTGTATTACTAATGCGATAGTTTGTGAGGATTGACGTTTATTACCAACTAAATGCCCCCTGTTCGAAGTGTGACAGGCACTTAGCTCCGGATAATTCACTTGTCCGCCATCTATTTCTGTATTTCAGTGACTGACCGCTTTAATTATTCGCTGTTTGCTCCGGAATGTTTGTTGAAAAGGCTTTTGAACTTTTTTAGGTTAGGTTGTGTTTTGGTTGTTTTATAAGCGGGCGCTTTTCATTGAGCCATTATAATAATAACGATTAAATGAGTTTAAAGTGAGATATTTGTGTAAAAAATATTAAATCATTTTACTGTTTCAGTAGGTAGGTATGTAGATATAATATTAACCCGTTTTTCTCCCTAAATAAAGGCAAACTGTTACTGTGTTTTAACCTACTTTAAAGGAGGAGGTTTTAATTCGACTGAATTTTTTTTATATATGTTTGTTACGCGATTACTCCGCCAGTTATGAATTATGAATTGCACCAAATATGATTTAATCAAAATTGAATTAGCGCTTTAAAAAAAAATGAGGTGAAGTTTGTTCATGTAGGTATAGTATTAAAGTCGGCTTTTGGTTTATTTACTAAAAATTATGATGCTATCAAGACGACGAGGGCTTATAAAACTTAGCAAATCAAAGCTCTGAACAGCTCTAAACCTTATACAGGGCAGGCGTGACGCCCATCAACCATCAAGCGTACGCCTCGTCTCGTTCCATCATAACAAAAAAGTAATAACGTACGGGATACAAGATGCGACGTTTCTTCATAAAAAAAACGTAAGACAAAAATGTAACAGACACAGGACAACTGGCTGGCAACTGGTTGCATTTTACAAGGGGTACTCGGTAGATACTATACTTTGTAATTTTGTAACTTTGTGTATGATAATAATAATTTAATAATAATAATTGCATTATAAAGCCGAGTCGTAAGATATTTGCTTCTGCTGGGTCGCTGAGAAGACTACGAAATTTTTTGCCTACTGCGACTAAAGTTACGCTTGCACA
Organism: Petrophora chlorosata; assembly: GCA_951640565.1. Lineage (NCBI taxonomy): Eukaryota > Metazoa > Arthropoda > Insecta > Lepidoptera > Geometridae > Petrophora > Petrophora chlorosata. The sequence goes on along the minus strand of OX621189.1, from coordinate 3,405,238 downwards.
GTCCCTCTTACTTCCTATACTTGACTACGCTGACGCCTGCTATTTAGACCTCACCGAAGACCAACTTAACAAACTTGAGCAACTTCAAAACTTTGCAATTAGGTTCATATTTGGCTTACGTAAATATGACCATGTCTCCGACTTTCGAACTAAGCTCAAGTGGCTTCCAATTCGCCGTCGCCGGAATACCCACATCCTCTCACTTCTGTATAACATATTATTTAATCCGTCTTCTCCTCAATACCTCAAGGAGCGTTTTCAATTTCTACACGCGTCCAATCCCTGTCTATTAAGGTCATCAGAAAATCTCTAGCTCAAAACTCCATCACACAGTAGCTCATTTTACGATATGTCCTTCACCGTTGAAGCCGTTAGTTAGACTCTGGCATGCGCTGCCAGTGGAAATCAAACGCTCCCCATCACTGGCCACTTTCAGAGAACGTATTAGAGTAAATTATATTTATCCACTTCATAATATTTATCATTATATTTTGCTATAAAATTCTATTTTTTTTTTAATCCGTTCACTTTTGGATTGTATAATATGTATGTTAATTATATATTGTATGTATGTATGTATATTAATTAGGTAAATAAGTTTATTTATATAGTCATATATATATTTAAGTAATTTGATTATATATTGTATATCATATGTAAGCCCTTAGTATGTCTATTATATTTTCTATCACCACCGTCTGTGTATGTTTCGTTATTCCTCTCCATCCAAAGGTTGTCTGGAAGAGATCGCTTTAAGCGATAAGACCGCCCATTGTTACACCACTGTAAACATTTGAATTGTACTTTATCTCTATTTTTAAGGTGAATAATAAAGTGTTTATCTATCTATCTATCTATAAATTAAATGCTCTAAAAGGCCTCTACGTGTTGGACTCATGTCACGTAAGCCTTCCAAAGGACCGGGTGTATAACCCGTGAGAAAGAGCGACATAATAATAATAATAACAATAATACTCAACGATCATTGTCCCGATAGTTGTTTCGGCGGCCTTACAGCGAAGAGCCTCGACCAACATCTCAAGAAGCTTTCGCTAGACGGTTGGATCAAGGGTCAGATGCAGAAGGCTCCTTGACACGGCACGTATATTAAGGAGGTTCCTCACTCTGCAGCCGTAACCACCGATAGTTTGTGCCTTGCCCCGCTGCAGGCGGCACTCAAGGTTTAGGCTTTTTATAATATTTTGTATAATTTTTTTATTGAAATATTAATATTAAAAAATTTAGATTTAAGAATGTAAATAAATAATGACAATAATTTAATAATGATCATTCAATAATTATTATATTCACTAGTGTTTTTCCTCTCTTCTAATTGCTATGCCCAATAATAATGAGCCATAATGAGCTATATTTATTGACAACAACAATGTAATAATATTATGGAACGCAATAAATGATTGAAATTGAAATACCTAATGTGATTACATGGCTCGGCATCTATAAGTAGCAGCTAGAGGGTGCGGCGACGGGGCGCGTGCCAACTACAGGCTGTTTAGAGATATTTACGTTGTTAACGTACTTTTAACACGATGCTTTAACTTAGTAACCTTAGAGCGAGTGTGGCTTAGTGGAAAAATGTGCGACTTTGATCCGACGCACCCTAATTCGAATTCCGCTGGCCCCGCACCACTGACTCTCTTTAAATATGTGCGGATTCTACACTGGCTCCAAAAACGGTAATGGCAAACATCGTGAGGAAACCGGCATGTCCAAGAATTAATTACAAAAACTCAAGGGCATGTGACATCCACCAACCCGCACTGGGCCAGCGTGGTGGATTACAGCCCATACTCTCTCTCTATGAGAGAAGGCCCGTGTCCCAGCAGTGGAAATATTAACAGGTACTGTGACGACGTGGTAGGAAAACAACTCTAGATTTATTTATTCTAGTGAAGAATCAAACGTATTTTATGGCAGATTGGTGTCAGTTCGTCTGCTGTTCTTCACCCATTTCTATAATCATGAGAGTTACTGAAATGCTCAATAATTTCAATATAAATAGTAAGTATAAATTTTTAAATTAGTTCGCAACCGGTCCACTGAAGAGGAGTGGAGATTTTATGCAATTCTATTAGTGAATGTTTGCCTCGCTCACCGCTCCGCCACCTCGCTCCGCTGGCCTCCTCCGGTGGACAGGCAGCCTTAGAGGTGAATGAAGCTATGAAGACCCTTTAAACCGATCTCACACACACAACCATACACTTACACCGACAAACAACACACGTAGCGACGGTACAAACTAATTAGGCCGCGCTGTAAACGTAGTATCAAACAACCAATAAACACAACATTTGTAGTAGCACTTCTCTGACCCCTGACCTGCACTTGGTAATTCTATCCAACGCTCCAATCTACCCAGGGCGGGTTGCTCTCGAAGAAATTCTCTTATACATTTTAAGTAATTTTAAAATACTAAGCGAATACACAATCAGAAATGGATAAGTGATTTTGATTCTAAGTAACTTTTAAATAAGTTAAGACACGAAAAAATACTTTAATTCTAAGTAGTTTTTAATTAGGTAAATACACATTCAGATGCGGATAAGTGAAGTCGATTCTAATTAATTATTAAATAGGTGAATGACACACAGACATAGACAGAGTATAAGTGACTATGATTTTGTAGTTTTAAATAGGTGAATACACATACAGACGCTGATAAGTGACTTTGATTCTAAGTAATTATTATATAGGTGAATACACATACAGCCGCGTATAAGTGACTTTGATTCAATGTAATTATTATAAAAGTGAATACACATACAGATGCGGAAGAGCGACTTTGATTCTAAGTTATTATAATATAAGCGAATATATACACATACAAACGCAGATACGTGATTTTGATTCTAAGTAGTTTTTAAATACTAAGCGTAAACACATATAGACGCGGATAATTGTGTTTGACTCATAGTATTTAGAGTGATATTGACGTCGCTAGTAGGTAATTTACTTGCGCAGAATCAAGAGTTTTGTTAATGTAGGTAAATTAACAACCAGTTTCGCATTTCGTGGCTACTTGCACCTGCATTTGGAATTCGGTCAACGGTCTGATGTCTATATTCCAAATTCACTGGAAGGTATGTAATGCCTAGCGTTGGACATTTCCAGCTATTCTGCTGAAACTGCGGGCTAATTTGGTGTTACGAACATTTTGTGATAGCTCAATTGGAAATTGGTATTTTTGTTATGCATTGACCTGGGCCCTAATTCACTATGACAACTTGGCGATTCCTTGCTTCAAGGAAACGTCGATTCCTTCATTAATAAACGACATCTGCGAAATATGTGTTCTCTATGACGCGTCATATATATGAATGCTTCATAGAGATGTCGTTTATTAATGAAGGAATCGACGTGATTTCGAAGCAAGTAATCGACGTGATATCACCAAGTTGTCATAGTGAATTGGGGCCCTGGAACGCGGCACAAAATGTGTGTATAAGGAAAAATGGTCCCCAAGCACATTACGCAGTTAGGTTTTTGTTTTCTTCCCGCTTGTGGGGTTTCTTATTGATTGCAGATTTGAGCTTGAAGTTCGCGGAGCCATGCGAAGGCCCACGGGTGTGGAGCTCAACAAATTGGTGATGTTGTCAAATATAAGCCCATTTCTTATAAAAAAAATATAGACTAAAGTAACCACAGTTTATTACTGTACTAGCGGCCCGCCCCGGCTTCGCACGGAAGAAGATGAAGGTTTATGTGCGTACATATAAACCTTCCTCTTGAATCACTCTGTCTATTGATGAAAACCGCATTAAAATCCGTTGCGTAGTTTAAAAGATCTACAGACGGCGGGAAGCGACTTTGTTTTATATTATGTAGTGATGAACTATAGGGACTGATACGTATCTATTATCAACCCCTGAACTAATTTATTGTGTGACTGCCAACTGGTAGTGGGTTGGAGCATTTGAGCTATCTATAGGCCTTTAATGGTCTATGGGTTGTCTAATTGCTTCTTCTTGTATGTAGTTAGTTTAGTTTTAGTAAGTAGAGTGTAGTTTGTTTTCAGTAATAAAGGCATTCGCCCGTTAAAAAAAATATTAATACCACAGAATACTAAGGGACAGAAGCATCACTCCGCAAAGAAATTTAAACAAATAGCGACTCTTGCTATGACGTAATAAAATTCAATTCAGCTCGCGTAGCGCTGCATACCTACCAGTCATATTAACCTACAGAGCGCCTCTCTTTCTATCGCATAGGTTTTATCTCTTCTGATGCGGCACGTGTAACGACGCGCGACCCGCCGTAGGTGTCTGGCTATGTACTTGTAGCTTCGTACCTACAGTGCGGAGTGCGCTGGGCCTGTTGCCAAATAAATGAATAATCCTGAGCGACATGAAAATATAAGTTTGTTTTATAAATTACTAATAATCATATTATTTATTTATTTATTAATTACTAATAAAATCATATGAAGTTTTATTAAATTGTAACTTTATTTTTATTATAATTATTATACCTTGCCTTGAATAACGGACTTAGTTATATGGCCAATAAAGAATTCTATTCTATTCTATTCTATGATACAGGTCAGTCTAGTCACTTAAACCTACATCACTAAACGAGAATATATTTCACATGCCAGGACAGTAATTCGGTCACACTGTAAACAAACACATTTCCAGTGATGTACCGAAACCTGACCCGCGTCTAGTACTATCTAAAGGTAAGCTTCGACTGGCCTGCGGGCGCCCACGCACGGAACGAACAAAATTCGCATTGAACGGCTGGCGCTCGGCCGGGCTATACTGATAGCGGACGCAGTGCTATAAGTTTTGATTATTTGTGATCTGGAATTGCGAATTATTGGACCTTTGGTCCTTTAGCAAAAAAGAATTCATGCATCTTAGGTTAGGTATGCGATTCACATAAAATAAACTAAGTGTTTGTTGGTAATGGTCTTGGAGGATGGTACAGGACAGAAATTGGTGGCGTGATGGAAATAAGGCTTAAACTCAATAACGGAATGATAACTGCAGAAGAAGAAGAAACTTAATTCCGTTTCGTGCCGCGCGTGCAATGCGGCCAATGAAAGAAAAAATAAAGAAAGAAAATACATTTATTCCGGACATATACACAACATTACACTGAAAAAAAAGACATTAAACAAAAAAAAATACCAAGTTCGTATAATAAATTATTACATAATATATATATAAGTATATATAAGTACAATGCAATATTGCGTGATGTCAGCAAAAGGCTCCGACTCAACATAAAACTTAGGTACCTTATAAATACCTTAGAACTGTTTTTCAGTCGGAACCCATGACCTTTCGAGCAATCGGAAACAGATGAATCACATGCATACATACAAAAAACAAACATAAGATTTTTTTTTTTTCCGTTACTGCCAGTACCACTCCATTAATAATAAAAAAAAAAAAAATAATAATAATAAAAAATAGTAACTTCAACTTTTTCATGTTTGGCTTCTGCGGGCCTGCCACAATTTCGCCAGTGTCGTGTGGAAGACAAAATAACGTTTTGTGCAAAGATAAAGAACTGTTTTATTTATGGCGATGACACTGACAGCTGGTAAAAACGATACGCTACGTCGTTCAGACGTGCCAGTGGACACTTACCTTAAGCCCGCGTTTCGTAACAGAGGTATTATGTCGCTTTAATTCGACGCAGTAAAGTCCAGAAGGTAATGCAATATGACATATACATTTGGACATGTGCAAAATAGATCAGACCAGACTAATCTGTTTTGCGTAACATATCAAAGGCATGCTATTGTAATGGATGTTCTGCTTAAAGCAAAAAAAAATTAAGCGTAAAAGCAGGTCGATGGGGACAGGAACAGGGGGCCTACTCTGAGTTGCTTTCGTTCGTTCGTTCGTGCAGACTAAAAGCACAGAATACTAAGGGACAGAAGCATCACTCCGCAAAGAAATTTAAACAAATAGCGACTCTTGCTATGACGCAATAAAATTCAATTCAGCTCGACAAGCGCTTCATAACTACCAGTCATATTAACCTACAGAGCGCCTCTCTTTCTATCACATAGCTCTTATCTCTTCTGACGCGGCAAGTGCAACAACGCGCGACCCGCCAGCGGTGTCCGGCTATGTACTTGTAGCTTCGTACTTACAGTGCGGAGTGCGCTAGGCATAGAGTTAACATTAAGACGCTAGGCCTGCTGAAAGACAATATTTGGCCTATTGTATAGCGCTGTCCCTTTCATCCGACGGAACGAAGATTTGTACTAACCAATCAGAGTAAGGCCCCTGGTGATGTCGATGTACTTGCATCGACATTTTTTTATGCAACTGAACAATAAGACGAGCAAATTGTTCACTATGGATGGTCAGCGCCACGCTTGCCTAACAATTGCAGTGCCATCCATAACTTTCAGTACCATGCAAAGTACTGCGTTACTTACTGCGTAGCGCATTGCACTCATCACCCCGAGGTTTCATATGCCCAATAATTTCGCTTCATACAATACCTTTCAAATCGGAACCCATTAATGCTTGCGCACTATTACGGCCTCCCGCATACAAGAAACCTACCAATACTGTGTTAATATGCTCATTATTTATGGGAGCGAGTGTGACTCAGTGGGTGCATGTGCGACTTTCAATCCGACGCACCCGAGTTCGAATGCCGCTGGCCTCACACTACTGACTTCTTAAGTTATGTGTGGACTTAGCACTTGCTCTAAAAACAGTGAAGGAAATAAAACTTTGTGAGGAAACCGCCATGTGACATCCATCAACCAGCACTGGGCCAACATGACGGATTAAGGCCCATACTCTCTTTATGAGAGAAGGCCCGGGTCCCAGCAGTGGAAATGTGATGGGCAGATGATGATGATGCTCATTATTATATTGTACCTACATTTTATGCTAGGCCGATAGCACCGCACCGCTCCATAGATAAACTATTATGCAAATATTGCATTGTAAACCCATTATAAAGAGCCGGTCACCGGTTGACCATTTAAACTATGGGACAGTAAACCCCGGGAGGTAATGCAATGTGTCAGGGCCAAGCATGCCCGGTCATTGTGTGGAAATAGCCGGTTTACCCCGGCCTTATTTGACGGCCGGTGGAAATAATTTGCCTTCCTATTGTGTTGTACAAACTATAGCCTTTCTTTATGTTCTATTCCTATAGTATTTACGTAGAAGACTATTAAGCATGGACCATTTCGTTTCTGCCAAGTAGCCAACTGGCACATCCTACTAATATTATAAACGCGAAAGTTTGTATGAATGTATGGATGTATGTTTCTTACTCTTTCACGCAAAAACTATCGAACCGATTTTGATGAAATTCGGTATGTAGGTACTTTAGGACTTGGAATAGCACATAGGTTACTTTTTATCTCGGGAAACCGCGGTTGGAACCGCGGGGCGCAGCTAGTATTAACAAAGTTGTATGTAGGAAATAACTTTTGTATTTACATAAGGAGACCTATAATTGGCTGTTTTAGTGTAACCCTTTATTATTAGCACTTTATTTTATCATTATGCTGTTGGTCTTCTAAATAAATAAATAATATTATCTAAAACAAACGTAAAATATTGTAACAAAAGTTCTAAAAAAATACCTACCCCTCAGTTTCTTGCCGTTTCTTCTACGTAGTGGTTCTTTTTCCGATACGGTGCTACCACCGTATTATTACAATGACATATAGTCATAGTAAAAATTGACGTTCATAAATGCGTCTGTGATGCCAAAACTTAATAAAGAACTTTTGCTCTTTGACTTTTGATTGCGTTGCGTAATGCTGAGTTGGAACATTTTCCTGACATCGCACAATTTCATTGTATTGTATTTATTGTCAATGTTTTTTTCCTTAAATATTTTAATATGTTCAGTGTAATGTTGTGTGATGTCATAAATTAATGTATTTTATACCACACCCACTCGGAAAGTGTCTTATTACTCGTTCATAAACGGGTTACAAAGTTCGTAATTTCTCCCTTAAAAATGTGCGGCGGGAAAAGTTATATGGAATTTCATTACTGCCCTCCGAAGCAGGGCAGGAATGTTGTATGAAAATCCATTACTGCCCGGCTAGCTTTCATTTGTTTTTTAGCAGCGAACATAAAAAAAAAACACAAACGTCAAACCTCAAAAAGGTCTTGTATGAAATAATTAGAAAAAAGAGGCGGGAAACATACAAACCTCAAATCTCAAAAAGGTTTTATATCAAATAATTAGAGAAAAGAGGCGGTTTTGTTTTGGTTTTCTATTTTTAATGAAATGAGGATGGCAACCTTATTCTGCAATACGAAAAAAAAAGCGCGGCAATTTATTTCGTTGCGTTAAATATTGTTTATTTTCCTCGTAGGTGTAGTATAAAGCACTATGTATCACTCGGGAGAAAGTTCTATTTCTGTTCGAGAGTATGTTTAAGCCTGACGCGCAGCGGAGGGCTTAAAGGAAACTCGAGAGATCGTTTTCTCCCCACGGTGTACAATGTACTATTCTTTTTATTGCCGTTTATGTTGATTTATGTCAAAGAGGATTGATCTAATGAAAAAGCGGCCTAAGTTCAAAACCGGTATGAAATAAACTAAGTTCGAAATCAGGCCAACGTCAAAATGTACCTTTCGTAGCAAAAAAAAACGTAGCACCCACTACGATATGCTACGAATTCGTAGCACCAAACTCTGCTACGGATCAATACAATACAATCAGATTAAAGTCGATTCGCAAACAATCGAATCAAAATTCGAATGAATCGAGATGTTCAATTGCTTCTCGAGACCGGACGGGCCGCGCATCGAATAGTAATGTAATTTCTTGAATAGAGGTACACTTACGTACCTTGTTGCAATAACTTAGATTGAGCTTCTTCTGTTATTGGAGAATTGTTTGGGAGTCTTATTGCCACAAGGTATTAGATTGTGTACAGAACTGCCTGTTGAAGTGTACTATCGGATTATATTGATATCGACTCAATTTGGGTATTGTAAAGTTTGGAATTGGAAATTGCTTTAGGTGAGCGAAATCGATATTTTAGGTAGCATTTACTCGGAAATATTGTTGATCACGAATGTGGGGTAGCGGTAAATTGTAGGGCTTTTGATCTTATACACCGAAATTCGATATAGGTATATCCCGCTCAGCTTATAAAACAACAAGCTGCAGCCCCGACTTCATGCGCTTAAGATTTGGTTATATCGCGAGCGGAACTACGTGTTAAATTAGGATTAAAATTGTCCTTGTTCCTTCTCAGGGCTACAGGCTATCTGTGCCAAATTTGACCAAGATCAGTTTAGCCGTTTAGTCCTGAAAATTTACACCTCTTTTCAACCGTTTTAAAAAAAAGGGGGAGGTTCTCAATTCGACGGTATGTTTTTTTAATTTTTTTTTGTATGTTTGTTACACAATTATTCCGCTAATTGTGAATTGATTTTAATGCTTCTTTTTTTGTTTGGTAGGTCATACTTCAGAGGTGGGCCCATATAAATTTTATCGAAATTGATTAGGCAGTTTTTGAAAAAAATAACTGTTTTAGTCTTGTTTTAGTCACTAAAACAAAAAATATATAAGTTTAGTCTTGAAGTCGGTTCTTGTTTTTTTCTAAAAATTAAGTATTTTATATTTCGAACTAATAATTTAACCGCTCTAAAAGCGGATTATTAATGCTAGGCCTGTCACGCAACATTTAGCTTCCCCGTAAATCTTTTGATGCGTATGAGGTAGAAACAGTGAATGAACTGCATAGGAATGAATCCATTTCATTTCCAGTTGAATTTAATTCGAGCCCGTGACAATTACTTAAGTGTCAGAGGGCGTTAGACTTTACAGCCAAATGGAATTATTCACTTCTGGTGCAACGCAGCGAGCAATATGCCTGTATTCATCTAGCGAAACTGAATTACTTTAACACTCCATATTGTTAAAGTTGTTGAGGCTAAAGTGGAGGTGGGCGGGCATCTGGATAGAATAGAGGCGGTAGATGGACCAGGGCAGTTACAGAATGGTAGCCAAGAGACGGGCGAAGGCTAGTAGGCAGACCACCGGCCAGATGGTCCGATGATATAGTAAAGGGGGTAGGAAACTTATGGATGCGGAATGCACAGGACTGAACAAATGACGTAAGGGAGAGGCGGCCTATACCCAGCAGCGGGTGGACAGGGCTGAAATGATGATGATGATGATGACATATTGTTAACAGTTAACACTGTTTTCTTAATTATTAAAATTCCAAATGTATAACGGAACTCACAGAAAGCAAATTCAAACTGCGTGTAAAAATATTTTAATGAAAAAAAGCATACAATATCGTTAGTAATTACATAGGAAACATGCATGGAACATTCCGCATCTGTCAAGTAGCCAACTGGTACATGAGAAACATAAAACTGTAGAATACCAAAAGTTTTTAAAAAATCTCTAAAATTTGCCCCTCAGTTTCTTGCCGTATCTTCTGAATTCATCTTCTTCTTCTTCAGTTCTTTTCCGATACGGTGGTAGACTCATTGTGATAATTTGACGTTCATAAGTGCATCCGTGATGCCAACACTGATTAAAGAGATTTTGATTTTGTTTTTTTTTTTGAGATTTTCCTGCAAATCAGACTATAATGTCAATAACAGAAGACATTTTGTGAGCAGGCTACAAACCTATGGCGTCAGATACTTCCATTAATTATTTTCCTTTGAAACCAACCTCTTCAGCGGTAACTCCGTCATAACAACATACCTTACTAAGCTCTTATTATTCTGTAAAGCACAACAAACAAGCAACGAAGCCCTAATTGCTTTTTATCTAAGCCAGATAATCACCGAAGGTTCTTTTGTTCAGCAGGTAATGTCGGAATCAGAAAGAAGTTGGGTTTTTAGTTCATTCTGGTAAGCGTTAAAGTCCTTGTGTTATTAAATATTCTGTAGTCATGGTAAAGATTTGATATTAGGTGACGAAACATTAACAAGTACGTAGTGCCCAAGCAAAAATACGCAAGCATGACTGTGTTCCGGTTTGAAGGGCATTGTAGCCAGCGAAATTACTGGGCATATGAGACTTAATACCTGAATCTCGGGGTGATGAGCGCAATGCTACACAGTGCTTTTTTAATTTTAAAGTTCTGAATGGCTCTGCAATTGCTATGGATAGGCGTGGCGCTTACCATCAGGAGAACGAATTCGTCTCATCACTCAGTTCCATAAAAAAGATCTGTCCAGGTACTTTGTGTTCCTAACAGTAATTACCTACTTATCGTTCATTCAAAGGTGCTTTTACCCGTTGTGGGCAGAGATCGGTGAAATTAATTTCGTCCCTACCTCGTCTTAAGCCAAAAATAAATGGCACGTTCCTTGAGAAGGGTTTCTTGGGACATGAATTGCTTCGAGAAAGGAAAGGAATCGGCCTATGTAACGATTATGTTAGTACTTCAATTACCATCAAATAAAAATAACAAGGTAATAAAGGTTCCAACTCTTTACTGTAAATCTTTTATTAGATTTGGGCTTCGACTGAGTCAGTGCTTAGGTCGATGGCCTCTTAAGTCGGAGTCCTTTTTTTTTCGCGCCGCGTGAAATTTATTTGTTTTTCGGCCAACAATCACAAACATTGATCCTGGCCCCTAACTAGGATTTCAAGGGAACCAGGAGCTACGAGGACCATGGTCCCACAACACTCAGACACGAAACAAATGTTTGCGTTTTTTTTCTGTGTACAAACATTTATCTCGTCGCGGGAATCGAACCCGCAAACTCAGTGGTTTATGAGATTTGAGCCAACCACTACACCACAAAAGCTGAAAATGTGACATGTTTTATGTGTTTTTGTCTATATGAAATTTTTTGATTTATTTGTACCTATCTACATTAAATAGTGAAAGAAAACATCGTAAAGCATCCGAGTATACAGGGCGTGGCAAAATTTTGGGACCTCTAGGGTAGGTAACTTTCCCTTACAGTGAGGAAGTTTTGCTCTTAGGAATTTTTAAGAAAACAAAAATCGCATTTTTAGCTTTTTGAAAACAATTAAATCAGGCAGAAAAATGTAAATTCTCAAAAAAACAACATGGGCTCATTCGACCCTATTTCCATCAGAAATATTTCCCCAAAGTAACCCATCAAACAACATCGTAAGATTTGATTTTTATTTTCATTTTCTCAAAAATTCAGCCGCTGTTTCCTAAGAACAAAACTTCGTCAATGCAAGGGAAAAGGTGACAGACCCAAAACATTGCCACATTCTGTATAATAATATAAAAAATAAAAGTATATAAAAGAACCACAAATGCCAAAAGAACCTACAAATTGTTGTATGGAAAAAAAGTCGATGGACAAATGAAGGTTGTACCGAATTGGGACTAACTTAAAAACACGTGTGACACCCGCAATGCCAAACTGTCATACTATTTCTATCTATATGTATCCCGATCCCAATATGAGGAAGAAAAAGCGAATGATGAAGAACATTTTCTTAAGAACGTACGTGTAACCGTGTAATCACTATTACAATATCTTTGCATACGTTTAGCACTGAACTGCTTTGGTAACAATGCCCTCAAACAAAGAACGACCATAGGTAATAAACATCGTTTAAAAAGAATGAACTAAAGAGTGAACTACTCCAGATGACAAAAACTAAACAGTCGGGAGCAGTTCTGTGTCGGATTGGCTTCAATTAACTTGTCCATTAGTTCACCAATCAGCAAATTGGATTTCGTGCTTGCAGAACTCTAGGTACGAGTACATTATCTACATCACGTGTTTTAGTTTTAAAAAGGTTGTTTGGTGAGCTGAAAAGTGTTTTATTAACAAATGAATAAAAAGGTTACGAATTAAAAATTTCGTAACGCTAAGTAGTTTATAATATAGTGGACACTGTAAGTATAAAAGCCCGGTCGGACCGGTTCTTTTGTATCTGTGATATGCAAAAATTCGATAATTCAATTAAAAATATTATATAGCTATTCCGCGACTTTGTACGCGTGAATGATAGAGGAAGCCCATATTCGTATATTTTCTAAGACCATTTTAGCAGCACCTCCCCAGTATTTGAGAGCGCGTACTACGAAGAGGTCAAGCCGTAACATACCTCTTATACCATACCTCTTATCTTAGTTGGGACTAATGCTACCAAACCCTGAAAACCGAACTAAAATCCGTTCAGCGGTTTCTGAGTCTATAGATAATAAACAAACAAACAAAAATCCTAAAAACCGTGTATTCATGTTCAGTACTCTCTAAATAGTCGATCCCAGTTGTTTTTCAAAAAATATCTTATATGTACAGAATTAACTCAGTTACATTTTTATAAAAAGTACCTATGGATAGAATAAATAGATTAGGACACACCGTTAATACAATTTTACTTGCCTCTGTCTAGACAAAAGAGTATATGAATTAGCTAATTTATTTATTAATTTATTGTGTCGTGTGTATACATGCGGGTATATAGCTAGACACCTTCCACGCAAATTACTTCCTAGACATCACGATTGACTTCTAAACCCAGTTTATGAACAAATATGTATTTGAATTTATCCTGTCGATGTGGGAAATCAATTGGAAAAGAACTCTTCTAGGATTTTAAGACCTCATCAGATAAGATTATTGCTTAAAAATCACATCACAAAGGCCGTAGTAGGTAGTACTATGCCAGGCATGATTCTTCGTTGTCTTAGAATCATGTACGGCTACATTTAAATGACAATCATAAAGAGACAAGACCTAGCTTAGCGTTTCATAACCGACCGTGCGACCCAAGCTTAGTGTATGTAGTCGACCATGCGTCCCAGGGTTTCCCTCTGGGACCGTGATTGATTAAAAGCTATCCTTTGCTAGTCCCGTTGGTCTAAACGGTCTAATAGAGCTAGTAGCGCAGCTTAGGCGTTCATAACTGATCTGCTAGGTTAAGAATGGAATAGAATAGAATAATCTGAAACGCAATAAAAATACGTAGTGTGATTCCGCTTAATTTTATGTAGGTTGTTGTTAGACTAATGTAATATGTATAATAAACTTATGTATTATGTAGGTATGTATGTATTTTTTTATGTAACTTAGGGACGAGACGAGCTGGCCGTTTGCCTGATGGTAAGCAATACGCCAGCCCATAACAATAACAACCACCCAGAACTTTGTTGTGCAAAATCCTGCGCGGCGTTGCACTGCGCTCGTCACCGTGAGACAGTTAGCTGTTAAGGCTCATAATGCCCAGTAATTTCGCTGGCTACAATGCCCTTCAAACCGGAACACTAATGCTTGCGCACTACTGCTTGGCGGGTATAATATGTCCACCGGAATTACACTAGATATTTTCATTGCGTTTTAGATTTGAGATGAATTTCAGCAACGTCACGCCTGATTCCATTAGATTCATTAAAATATAATAACCTTTTATTATACCACCCCAAAACAGAATCAAATAAAAACTAAAATAACAATTAATTTATTAGTGTCACAATGGACGCTCATATCGCTCAAAACGACAAGCAACGGAGTTAAGCAACGTTCCCTGCAGTCACCACTTAGATGGTGACTGTTTGACTGATATTTACATATGAGGGATACCGTGCTTCGAAAGACACGTCAAGCCGTCGGTCCCGATTGTAGTTTTTGGACAATCTACAATCGTAAGGCCTTCCGGCGATCTGTAACTCCGACACCAGGATTGTCCACACACACACTCACATAAGAGAGAAATACTGCGATCAAATTGCCGAGACGATATCGCGGCAATATCGCGACGATATCGTTCGGTTAACGCCTACGCTGAAAGAGTGTGGCTCAGTGGGAGCACGTGCGACTTTCGATGTGGCCCCGCACCACGGATTTAACACTCGCTTTAAAAACGGTGAAGGGCAACATCGATCGTGAGGAAACCGGCATATCCAAGAATTCATCACAAAAATTCAAGGACATGTGACGTCTACCAACTCGCACAGGACCAGCGTGGTGAATACACACACTTACTCTCTCTGGGAAGGCCTGAGTCCCAGCAGTGGGAACGTAATGGGCTGATGATGAACGCCTACGCTCAAAAATCGTTTGTATAGGATTATTTCTTCAGACGTCACCTTCTATTTCGAGACACAATAACATTGTCCTAAAATTTCAAAAGCCTCAAAAGAGCAAACACTGAGCCTTCTCGACCTCTCATTTATCAAATTCAACGTCTGCCCGTCAGCCTGGTTTATGGCTTGGATGGCCCTTTCAAGTTATTGTTTAATTACGCTTTGAACTATCAGAATAATATTGTGACAAATTAGAACTAGAAGCAGAAGTGATTTATAGAGAAAAACAAAAAGTTCTGGTTTCATAATTTTGGAACAATCTAAAAGAAAATGAAGTTTGTGGGAGAAGAACTTTATCACGTTGTAGTACTGTTTTCGAAGTTTGTGATAAGCATTACTTAAAATGTGCTTAAAAAAGAGGAAAGAAAAAAAATTGAGCGAAGTATTTTGTATTGAGCGCGAAATTCGGCGAAGGACGTGGGTGCTCCGGAGGCGTAGTTGGTTATCGCATACGTTAACTTTAGGCGAGATCCGAATTTTACGGAGTCGTATTTTGTGTAGTAATTTTTGTCATACTAGCTGCGCCGTGTGGTTTCACCCGCGTAGAATTCGGTTTATAATTGCTCCCTCGGGAACTGTTCGGAATACATGGAATAAACAGTATCATTTTACGGAAAAAGTCCTATGTGTTAATCCAGCGTATAAGCCATCTCCATTCCAAGTTACATCCAAATCCGTTTAACCGTTGAGGCGTGAAGAGATAGCAAACACCTACACACAAACACACTAACTCACTAACATACAAATTTTCGCATTTTTGACATAATTTCATTTTTTTTATATTATTGTTCTGGGCACTGCGTATATGTTGTGGGCACTATACCTGTATATGTATTTATGTTTATCTAGGTTTATTTGTTCGCTATGTATTTTATGTAATGCCTATAGTTCATGTATTTTATATTTATTATAATGTTAATTAATTAAAAAGTGCGTTGATAACACCGTCCATATTTATTTTTGTCTACACTCCTCTATTTGTGGATTGTCTGGAAGAGATCGCTTTTAGCGATAAGACCGCCCATTGTGACGCTAGTATTAAGTTAATTATTATTTTAGTTTTAATTGTTACTGTATCATGGTGTTATAATAAAGAGTTATTCTATTCTATTATATTCTATATCTATTCTATTCTATACCTATGCACCTATTCTTTTGTGGTTTCGATTTGACATCAGCACTTGTAGATTTTTTGGAAATGTCAGGATGGCATTGCTGCAACTGTTAGAAGCAGGCATTGCGCTATTTGATTATTTTTCATAATATTTCAACCTCAGATTATTTGAACTGAGCTGTGTGCAAAAGCAAACCACAAACCGTAGCTTCGTTGATAGAAAACGATTGGGGTGAACATTCCATATTCCCTAGAGTATGTTTTGTATATCTCTAGATGTATAGAGTACTGTTTGTTTGTCTACATTGCTTATAAATGCAAATGTTATGTTGCCCAATCAATTTATATGTTCTGTTGTCTCAGATACACTTAAGTTAATCTTGTTTCTACTCGGGACCAGAGGCAAAAGATATGTATGTACATTTGTATGTAGAGATTAAGTATAGGTAATAAGATATATGAAATTTCTGGGCATAAAAAAATAAATAAATGTAAATAAAAAAAATGACGCCCACGTTCCTATACATAGATCTTGGCCCCTAACTAGGATTCCCTGTATCTAGGGAACCAAAAACTATGAGAACCATGGTCCCACAATATCCAGACCCGAAACAAATGCTTGCCCTTTCTTTTTCTGTGCACGAACATTTGTCCCGTCGCGGGAATCGAACCCCAACCTCAGTGGTGTATGAGATTTGAGCCAACCTGCCGACCATTACGCCCCAGTGGCTGTCAATCTGTCATATGATTCTTAATTACCGATGTCTCGGAGTGATGAGCGCAATGCAGTCCTACACAGTGTTTTTTATGGTTCTGGGTGGCACTGCAATTCTTGTGGGCAGGCGTGTTGCTTACTATCAGGCGAACGACATGCTCATCTCACCATTTAGTTCCATAAAATATTTTTAATTTTGACATTGATTAAAATTAACTTAAAATAATCTGACAATTTGAATTTAATTTAATTACATTTTTTGAAATTATGTTAATGTTGCTCACCATTGTTATGGACAACACGGATGTATACAACATTATAGCAATAAGGAATTTGATTTCATTTGTCGTAAAGTAACTTATCCTAATGTAACTTATCTTCAAGTCTCGACTGAACAGGTGAAAGAAGAAAGAAAGAGAGAAAAATATTATTCGGCACACGACAAACAAACAATACAAAAAATAAAAACAAATAAGAAACATATGTGCCGAATGGGCTCAGCTCAGCATAAAATGCCAAGAGTTTTACACAACTATCTTGCTGCTATCGTGCCATCTTGGTAAGCATGTCGTCGACCGCATCGTCGCTTACCACCAGGTGACATAGTGGTCAAACGCAAGCCAATTCCCAATAAAATAAAATAAAAAACTACAGACTTGTAGAGACACTTTGTTGATACTTTGATACCTTCGATGTTGTCTTTTTGGAGACTAAAAGTTAAAATGAGAAAACTGCTAGCAAGCGCTGAGGGAACTAACAGTAATCTGCCACAGCATTTATCCGCGGACCTATTCCACCCCGGGGTGACACAATTCTACTCTGCGTTTGTTTAAATTTATTAAATTACGCCAGCGGTTTGTCTATTCCTTTATGGCCAGAGGTACAGAAGTGACTGCGGCAAAAATCCCAATTTCGATGATGAAATTTATACACAAAAATAATTTTCTAAAATCGGTTTATAAATGACGGAGTTCTGATGTAACAAATAATAAAAAACAATCGAATCGAGAACCTCCTCCTTTTTATTACAAGCTTTTATTTAACTTGCCATGTTTATTATTTGTTTGTTAGGGTCAAATCTTGCATGTTGAATCAGAACCACTTCCTCTTATCCCACGGAGTTGAAATTTTGCATACTTGTCGAAGTCTGATGACAATACAATATTATGGTGACAGCCAGCTGATCTGATGATGGAGACGGAAGGTGGGCAATGGAACTCCTTGACGGATGATCGTAAACTACTAGTGTTTGGGCTCATTTTAATCTGCTCGCGGTTCCGAATACGAATTTGTTAAAAGCTTGTCTTGAAAAATATATTCTTCAACAAAAATCATGTTTTAAAGCTAGTTAAAAACAAAATAATGGCTCTCATTTCGTTTATAGTAACAAGCTAATACTTTAATAGGTGAAACGCCTAAATTGGAGACAAAACAGCCTTCCAAAAATTAACTTATAAATGGGCGGTTTTTTTATGGAATTGAATGATTCGTGCACGTCGTTTGCCTGATGGTAAGCGCCTGCCCGTAACAATTGCAGTGCCACCCAGAACCATTTAAATATCATAAAAGCACTGCGTAGCACTGCATTGCGCTCATCACCCCGAGACATCAGATTTTAGTCTCATATGCCCAGTAATTTCGCTGGCTACAATGCCCTTCAAACCGGAACCTAGTAATGCTTGCGCACTACTGCTTGGCGGCAGAATAATTGGCATAGCTGTGGTACCTACCCAGACGCCTCCCGCATACCTCGATTACTTTGACATTCATTATTCAGCTCCGAAACCAAATGCAAATCGGTATTCCCAGTACCGAAACATTTGTTTACGTAAGATCTGCTTGTCCTTTAAACAAACCGAGCGACCGAGCGTGTTGATCTCAAATACCACGTTCTATTCCTCCTGGGACCTAGAAGGGTCACAATCGTCTCGGTCCGGTAACGGTATTATCCCGGTATTACCGTGTCTGACCTTTGCTAAGGTTTATTAAGAAACAACTATTCTACCCTATTCGAAGGGCATTTTTATAACTTAGAATTTGTTGTCGATTTTTATTAAAAATCAAAACATACTCATATTGAAAAGAAAAAATCTGTCAATTAATTGACAAAATATTTTTGAAGTCCAACATTTTGCAGCGCCCCCTGGTGGAGAGAACCATATCAGAAGAATTCCAATGAAACAAATACCCGAAAACCACATCGAATTCGTATTCGCCATCTCGTAGGTAGATGGGAAGGTTGGGAACATACACATACACAACTACCTCTTACTTGCCCCAAACCTTATCCGTTCCGTCGTGGTTAGAAATAGAGCATTAATGTAGAAAATTGTCTGCACTGCAGCACGATGAAAAACTACAGGCCAAGAAACCATCTTCTTTCTCGACTATTGCATACGAAAAATAATATTTGAGACCAGACTTTACTGACAAAAACCTTCCTTAAAATGAAACCATATAAGCATTGGGTAAATAATATAAGCACCACGTTTGAGAGAAGGGTCAGAAGGACCATCGTATCGGGTGCAAACCGCTCGTAGCGTGTGTAAAGTGTGGACCATGTGTGGACCTATGTCTTTAGGTACTCTTCACGGCATTGTAGCCATCGAAATTACTGGGCATATATGAGACTTAATATCTGATGTCTCGGGGTGATGAGCGCAATGCAGTTCTACGCAGTGCTTCTTAAGGTATTAAAATTTCTGAGTCGCACTGCAATTGTTATGGGCAGGCGTGGCGCTTACCATCAGGCGAACGACATGCTCATCTCATCACTAAGTTCCATAAAAAAAATGACAAGAAACAAATATAGATACCCACCCAGACAAGAAACAAATGCTTGCTCTTTTCTCTTTTATTTGAGTACAACCATTTGTCCTGTCGCGGGAATTGAGCTCGCAACCTCAATCGTGTATGAGATTTGAGCCAATCTGCCCAACAAGGACAAAGGCTGTCACTACACAACAGAGGCTATCTATGTAATGTCTGATGATACTGCTATAGGCGAGCTTAACTTCAGCTTCAGAAAAAAGAAACCCACAAACCCGCTACACATACATTTAAATTACAAATTGATTTACATATAATTGATATATACACCGATTTAATGTTAGATTATCGATGGGCCCCAAACTAAGCCACATTATAATAGTACAAGTAGGCTAGGCCTGTATCAAGATACAGGCCTAGCCTTCGTTTGCTACCCATTTCGTTTTGACATACAGAAGAAGCGCTTACTTGTTTACGAGCGTAATATTTTTAAATAACTACTTTTCATACCCTGGCTAGAACAATGACTAGCCATTTCAGGGGCATAAAGTTTTCACAGCTGAGAGAGCAAGGCATAAAAGCGTGTTTAAACAGGCCTACATTACGTTCCGTTATTAAATCGTGAAGAATGCAATAGCATCCATCTGCACTAGCTGTTTATTGTTAGCACATCAAACTGCTATATAGCAGAGTTAATTAATAATGTATTAATAACGGTCTAAGGAAATAAAGACGGCTTAGCAGGTTTGCTTGTTCACTCGTGTTTTGAATACACACTCGTTAGCAGCTCGAATAATGAATGAGAAATGAATGTTAATGAATGATGAATAATCTTTACGTACCACACACACACATACAGTTTGAAGGGCATTGTAGCCAGCGACATTATTGGACATAATGAGACTTATCTGATGCCTCAGGGTGATCGCAAGGCAGTGCTATATACGCGGTGCTTTATATGGCATTTAAATTTCTAGGTGGCTCTGCAATTATTATTTGCAATCATGGCGCTTACCATCAGGCGAACGAATTACTCGTTTCAACACATAGTTTCATTAAAAAATAACATAAACCTACCTAAGTTAATTTACTAGATTGTGCCTATTTATTATTAGTATTTATTTATACGTAGGTACATACAAAAAGTGCATGTAGCTTCAAAGAATGTTAGAGTATAAATATCTGCTGCAGACTGCACATGATCATCATCAGCCCATCACGTTCCCACAGCTGGGACACGGGCATAGAGAGAAAATGGGCCATAATCCACCACGCTGGCCCAGTGCGGGTTGTTGGATGTCACATGTCCTTGAATTTTTGTAATTGCACATCTAATCAAATTCTTATAAGCATTATTCCAGTAACGTACGTAATTCAATTAGATTGCCTACGGCGGTTCGAGTACGTAAGCTGTGTTAAATTAATAAATAATATAATTTCCAATAATGCTGAAAAGGACATTGTGAGTGTAAATTGGCAATATTCCATTCTTCATTAAATCTTGGGAGGATCCTGCTTTGCTAGTTATTCTGCCGCCAAGCAGTAGTGCGCAAGCATTACTGTGTTTCAGCGAAATTACTGGGCATATGAGACTTAATATCCGATGTTTCGGGTGATGAGCGCAATGCATTGCTACGCAGTGCTATTTATGGTATAAAGTTCTAGGTGACACTGCAATTGTTATTGCGCTGATGTATCACTTACCATCAAGCGAACGACTTGTTCTTTTCATCACACAGTTACATAAAAACAATAATTTACGAAATATTCCACGTTTGTTCTACATGGCGCCGTGCCGCGGAGGCGTTATAGCAAGTATCTAGATTACGGTAGTAATACCTAGGAGGTGGGCTATTTCTAGAAGTTTGATTGATGTACTAACAATAACAATGCAAAGAGCTAAAACAGGTGGTTCACACGGCATTCTTCGCATTACTGCTGATTTCTTATAATATAACTATAAGAAATACGCTTTAATAAATCTGTAAATAGCGACGGCCAGCTTTTTTGAAATCGCATGTAGTGATTTTTGATTTTGATATTGGTTACTATATGTTTTTTTACTTACGCTTTCGAAATCGGATTAAATCTAGCAGAGTTATGAAAACGACAAATGTCCAAAGTAAAGGACGAAATATATTTACCGAAATTTCCCCCGAACTGGCAAAATAAACATTAACAATTCACATAAGTAGACATTAAATAAACTCATTTAGAAAGAGGTAGTCCGTAGTATATTATAAATGAAGACCTCCATCGGAACCTAAAAGTAGACCTCGTCACTTTTTTTTATTTATTTATTCATTATAGGCTTGCGTTTGACCGCTATCTCAGCGACGTCGAAGATGTAGCACGCTCGCCTAGAAAAATCCTGATCACTATCTTGTCTTAGAGACACCCAGATTAAAGCTATCCGGTAACACAGATGCCGGCAAAGAATTCTACTCTTTAGCCGCTTGCATTATGAAGGTCGAAGCAAAGCGCTTGGTGCGAGCAGGAGGGATGACAACCATAAAAAGTCACTATTATAAAAAACAGTTTGCCGAAGTTCATTAATTTAGGCTTCACCATCACGTGAACGTCGAGGCTGTCCAGCTCCTCGACAACACAGACCTAGTGAGAAGAATAAAAAGGACAAAACCTTTTGAGTTAGTTTAGTGAAATGTCAGTGAACCGTAGCATAAACAGTTATTGCTACTCTTAAAGAACACAAGAACATAGTGTCTTCGCCTTAATAAAGACAATAAAAAAAGTTTTGATGGATATATTTTGAGTTTTACTCTACTTAGAATTTAAATTGCTTATTAGTCTTATTAGACTAGATTATAATGCTAATGGCGGGTCTTTCTTGAGTCTAGTCAATACATTAAAAAAACCGTAAACGGACTACTACGTGAATTGTACTATGTGAATTTGTCGATAATTATTTTAGCTGCTTCAGACGCTGGATAGCTGAACCGATCTTGATGAAGTTCGACACAGAGGTAGCCGGTAGAAATACGAGTAGTAGCGAGGTAGCCCATAAGTCCTATAAGGGCAACTGCGTACGTTTTTATAATAGAATTTCATATATAACGTACAATGTATAACGGAGCTCACAAAAAGTAAATTCAAATTACGCTTTAAGAATGTTCTAATGAGAACATTGTAGAAATCCAAAAAATTGTAACAAAATCTCTAAAAATATGCCCCTCAGTTTCTTTCCGTATCTTCTGAGTAGTGGTTCTTTTTCCGATACGGTGGTAGTCATTGCGATAATTTGACGTTCATAAGTGCGTCTGTGATGCCAAAATGATTTTAGAGATTTTGATTTTGATTTTGAAGAAGAAAGGATATTTTTAATCCCAATTTAAAATGTGGTTTCTCGAGGGATCGCGGTATAACCAAATCCTCGCATGAAGTCGTGGGCTGCAGCGATCAGTATATATTTTTTCCTGAGAAACGGCACCTGCCGTCCCTTTTTCAAACAGCGCGTGTTAAACAAAACAAAGGTATTTTTTCAGGACAGGAGTTATTGGAAAAGGTACGTGAATTTATGAACCCACGTATAACCCACGTCAATGATACGCGGACAGGGCAGGTGACTTTGTTATTGTCAGCAGGTTACTTCCTAAACGTTATTTTAGTGTTGTGAGGAAATTGAGCGGTTTGAGTCGGTTCGATGGCCAAGTTGGTGTTAGCGTCTGTGCAGTATTCTAAAGAAGCTGCTTCGAATATTTCTATCACGCAAAAACTACTGAACAGATTTTGATGTTTGGTATGTAGATACTTTAGGTCCTTGAAAAGGACATAGACACTTTTATCCCGGAAAACCGCGGTCGTGACCGCGGGGAGCAGCTAGTAAAGCCATAATAAATAAATAGTTAAATATTATTAAAATGTAACCAACACAAAATTACTAGACCCTGCTGAACAGATCTGTCACTAGTTGAAACCCAGAGCTGTTAGTAAAATGCCTGTTGCAACAGTGTCTAATAAATGGGCCGACAGGGTTGGCAATCATTGCTTTATAAAAATAGTTTTTAATATTAATATATATGTTTGTCTGTAAGGTATATATAATATGGGTCTTAGAATTACTTTAGTCACTAATGTAACTATTGTTTTCTTAAGTTACCTGAAATAAAGAAGTAATAAAAGTAATAATAATTGCTAGGACGGTGTTGGAGCTGGCCCGCGCTCTGCGCACCAGAGACGCAGTGCGCTTGCGTATGGTCGCGTGAAAGCATAATAGAGCTACAATACGGAATCGAACATCTTTTAGAAACTGTTTAAAATTAAAAAATAATATTTTAATTAAATAAAGCCCAAAGTACTTAAAACTATGTTTAAATGTTATATTTCAAATATTGCCGCGCAAAAGGTCACCTCAGAACCTTTTGGTTTATATAAAAAGGAAAAATATAAAATAAACACAGCCAGCTTCGCACACGGTATTTACTTACAAATGACGTCATGTGCTGTGTTGGTTGTTTCGTTTGGGATAAAGAACATATAAATTTGCTATAATGCCTATATAGTTAAAGCAACTTGTGGTTTCCGTTCGTGTATCAATATTTTATCCGCTATGGCGTGGCAGGTGAACCCGTTCCTTGCTATGAGCTGGACTACTCCACCACCCACCAAACAACGTAGAAAAAGAAGCGCAAGCATTTGTTTCGTGTCTGGGTGTTGTAGGACCATGTTCCTCGAAGTTCCCGGGTCCCCAGACACAGGGAATCCTAGTTAGGGGCCAGGATTTATGTATGTGATCGTTGGGCGTATTTATTTTTTATTTTTTGAGTCCTGTTTAAAACACTCGAATTAAGCAATGTGTCATAAAGTCGGTTCTTTACTGCGACAGACAGCATAAGGAAATAAAATGACAACGAGTGCTCAACAAGTATTCTTTATGAGAGATTTGAAAGAACACCATCTGCCGACCCTTTCTTATTGGCCCATGCTATCATATGAAAACAAAGGTGTTTCTTCAGGATTTATTGGAAATGTGTTGAAATTATTAACTCACTTCAGTATAAAGCCAGAAAGACTTTTTCAGGAATTCAGCTATTTACGAACCACATTGAATCAAAATTTAGTCGTAATTGGCTTCATAATGAATGACGTGTTGCGTAGTTCAAATTAAAAGTTTAAAGGTTCTTTATTTAATTTTGGCATAACAGACGCACTCGTAAACGTCAATGAATCAATGACTCTAACACCGTATCGGAAAAAAGCCACTACTCAAACATTGACGTTGGAACATACTTGAAAGTTTCAATGTAGTTTCTCCCCTATTCAATTTTCTCTATTACCACCGTATCGGAAAAAGAACCCAGAAGAAATAGCCAAAGTAAAATCTCTGGGCATTATGAGACTTAAGAGCTAATTTTCTCAGGGTCACGAGCGCAGTGCATTGCTGCGCAGCATTTAGCAACACATAGTTCTGGGTCTGCAACTGTTATGTAGGCATGATGCTTAGATCAGATGAACGAACTGCTCGTCTCTCTCAATTACATAAAAAGATCTGTCTGTCGATGTTTAACTACTAACAAAACAGGCTTACAAAATATAATAAAACTTCATTTTTACAACCTTCTCTGAACTCTACCTCGTGTAAATAAATAAGAAGGTCTCCTAATAATAGGAGACTTTACAGAAGTCTCGCTCTGAGGTACCCCCTAAGACGAATAACTAAAGTCCATAATTAAATATCTCTCCTCAGATCTTTCCCATTGGACTCCGTTTTGTCTGAGAGTTCAGAATAGGGAGGGGACTTGAGATACTGTCCTTATGTCTTTCAGAAAGATAAAAGAAGCTTTTGACCTGAGGGACAATAACTGACACTTCTTACTTTTATTTCTGTGAAGGCGATCCCGTATACTTTAAGACTTGGTGACTTTTGCTAACCTGGCACCACATGACTTACTATGAATGTTAACTCAAACCTTCCTAAAAAAATATTTAAGTATAAACCGCATCAGAATTCTTCAAGTAGTTTATACGTACTAAGCGCATAAACAAACTGTCGCGAATGGCGAAATTATTTTTACTTTTATTCTAGAGAAGAAACTATTGATATAAATGTAACAGCAATTTTATTTATATTTTTGTTGGTTATATTTGTAGGTACGTAAGTTTTCATCACTTTAAAATTTTTAGTAACTATTGCATTAGCCTAAGTAGAAAAAGGTGTCAGGATTCTGCCTACATTGACTTAATTCATTCTTTTCGAGCGCAGCAACAGCAATGGCTAGTATATCTACTTAGAGGAGTAAAGTTTGTAAAATAATGTTTGCGCACCAAAAACGTATTCCATTTGGCACATTCGCTGAGCAGCTGTACAAATACGCGAATGAATTGGCCGAATGAAGCGTCAACATTAGGCACAATGTACGTATTATAAGTAAGTAGGTATTGAAACATTGAATTTAGGTCGTGAAATTATTTCATACTCCCAGAGTTCTTTAAAAACGTTTATAACTACATTTTTTTTTTAAATAAAGCAATATTTAGCTGTAGCCCTATAGAAACAAGGTTGGAATAAAGCTATTCCTAACCTAACCCGTTTCTGGCTTTTAGGTCTATGTACGAAATAAAAAAAAACACCTTTCTTGGAGGTGCTTGCAGATCAATTAGGTTTTTTTCTAATCTGACTTGGTCAGCGGTTGAACACGCTCTCACCTTATGGGAAGCGACGATGTGGTCGAAGATGTAGCACGCTTACCCAATAAGAACTGGTTCACTCTTGATTTGAACACACCCAGGTTGCATTTATGTGGAAACACAGAAGACGGCAAGGCGTTCCACTCCTTCGATATTCGCACCAAAAAGGATGATTCGAAACGTTTAGTACGGATAGGCAGAACTTCCGCCATGTAGGGTTGATGTTGTGCCGATCGTCTGGTTGTCCGATGGTATATTGATGATAGGGGGATCAGATTGTGCAGTTCTTGAGCACACTCCCGGGGTGTTACATAAGCTAGGATTTTCCCACGAGTCCCGTAATAGTAAGGAAGAGGAAAATCTCGTATTCTCATCATGAGTTAAGTCACTGAGGGAATACTGTTTATAGCATTTCTTCCGACCATGCCGTCTTCTTTTTACAGAGGAACCCTTTGTACGTCTTATTATAAATAGTATACAGGACCCTAGAGACAGAATAATTTGTCCATCTAGCGATTTTCAAACCTATACACTGCATTTTCATTTCCATATCGTCAGCCTCTGTGGTGCCGTGGTTGGGCAAGTGTCAAATCTCATACACCACTTAGTTATTTCGACATCACCTTGACGTTGAAAGTGGCGCCCAATAACGAAGAGCTCCATGGTGGCGCCTGTACTCAAAGTTATCCTAAAAGTTCAATCAATGTCGCATGATATTACAATTGTTTTTCAAAATAATAGCTAGAATGATTTCAGGATTAGTGATTTCATCCATAAATTATCTCGCAACTACATATGATGATAATCATTGTCAATTTTATAGAATGTAAGTAAGATTTCTATCTAGTTATAAGGCCACGATGGGACTGGCATAAGCATATGGTATATGGTATAGTTCCCCACAAAAAAGTTTGTTTTCCTTACTTCCACCCTAGGCGAACCTGTGTTGTGGGAAGTAAGGCCCATATAAAATAAAACCCATACAGCTAGGAAACGCTTACAGTTGTGTTACAATTGTTTAATTTTGTTAAGTCCTTGCCAACCTAAAAAGGACTTTCAGCACAACACTAGTCCTACACTCGGGGTTCATGAATATTGAGCGCACGTCGCCGCTCCTCCTACGTGTACCTATCTACCTCTATGAAAATATCTTCGTGATAATAATAAAAAATACCTAATAATAAAAGTCAAACGCTTTCCCAGGATTCGCTGGAGAGCGGGGTTTTGTTTTAGATTATATTCTACTCTGGTTGACACCCATGACTTCATCCGCGCGAAGAGTAAGTACGTATATGGTCTGAACTGTTTTCGAAAGATTTTTTGAAAGTATTCCATAAAAACCTATCCCTTATTTTAATCCAGGGCTTAAAATATCTGTATTTCCAGTTTCATGGCAAATTGGTCTAGGCGTGATGCAAGTAGGTACAAACGAGAGGCGCAATTTAAAAAAATACTTGTTTACCTTAATTTTTTTTAAATCGTGAACTAATGTGTTTTTGGTTAACTGCTGTTTTGTTAAATATCGGTTTTTTGGCTCCATTATTTGCTTTATAATGAAAAAAGGTAATTAATATCTATCGTTCCTCTTCTAAAGTCTTTCTGCAGATGTTCTAATAAAGTTTATGGTATAGGCCTCAGGCAAAGTTGTGGTAAGCGTATCACCGTTTTCCTTATTTATGTGTTAGTAAAAAGCCTTTAGACTTTAAGTACAATTTAAACCGGCTTTTAAGTTCACTAAAAACAGGCAAGCAGGGGTTAAAAATATGTTATAAATATATATATAGACATGGTCTAACGACTGTTGTCCTGGGACATTATCCGTGACCAAAGGTTTAACGTGCTCTCCGAAGTACGGTAGCGTTTAGATGTAAATATCACACTAACGGTCACCCATCCAAGTGGTGACCGCAGCGAATGTTGCTTACTAGCAGATCTGTTACGAACGGCTAGGCGAGATACACTACGAGCGCTACGCCATTGATACCAGCACAGTAAAACTGCACATAATACGTATTGTTAAATAGAAACTTAACTGACACACTCTAGATTCGCAAGGAAGAATAAAACGGAGCTTATCAAGTTTTGATTCATCTATAAACCAAGCAATCTAATAAAGCTACGACAGTAAAGTATAAAACAAACTTTATCTAGTTTATAAGTTCGTGATCAAAAGTGAGAAAATCTACGATGAACTATACGATAAAGAACGATATATAACTATCTACGTTTGTTTCGTTCATTCTTCTCACCTGATTTTTTGGCACTGTTCCCCTTCCCGCCATTTTTGTTCTTCCTCGGGTAAAGATTTATTTTACTCTGACCACACCCCATCACAAATAAAGCCTATTCATCCGTCATTGTTAACACATCACAATTTTTCATGGAATTTAATTATTTTATTTACTTTACGACATTTTATGGAAATGAGTCTAATAAATTTTAGCATTTAATTTGTACTAATTTAGAAAGTTTTTTAAGACTGGCAATTCACTTCCATTTCATTTTGTGTTTTTTCGTGTGTGTGTTTTTAAATGTTCTTGGTGACTGGGCGTGTAGGGCGGACTCCATGACTTGTTTCCTGAAATAAAAAAGTTAAATTAAAAAGTTGTTTTCTTTTTTCTTTTTTTTTCTTTGTCGAGGAAGGGATGGCTTTGCACGAATGCATATTGTCAGTATCAGGTTGGAAAGTGTTTTATTATTTAAGGTAGTCACCGCAGACAATCGATTATTTTATGAATGCAGAAATGTCCAATGTTATGAGTTCTACATTTATGTTTTGAATATATTTAAGAAAATATTATTTAATTATAAATTAGTTCTTAATTTGCAAATGTGACTCTTATATACTACATAGTGTCCATAGAGTACCTTATACTTATTGTAATACAGATAAATACCTAATATGGTAATACTGGAAATTTCGAACATGTTTCTAAGAGTATTTCTTAATAATATGTAGTATTCATTTTTTTCTTGTGGTTGTCTGGCAAATGTCTTATTTCTAAATGTCAAATTTCGACAAACACTATTAGTTATACGACTACGCCCGAATGACCCTATCAACAAATGACTGTCCATCATCTGTGTAAGCACCACCTATGTATATGTGTACAGATATGACAAGGCATCACAAATTGAGGGGCAAATATCATTAAAAACAATACATTTAACGAAGGTACGGATTGCCGGGCTTTACAAACAACAATTGCGACTGGATCGTCAACAGATGGACAATTTCGGACAATTTATACATGGGGTTAAAGGACAATGTCCACACTCCACAAGGTTTTGTTTTTATGGCATTTTAACGACATACGAGTAGCACGAGATTTTGGAATGTTACATTTAGCAATTACTGACCTTTGTTTTGAATGGCATTATAGTTGATCACTTGGCATTATAAGCCTTTTTATCGCATAAATAAAATTTTAATAGAAAAATATATCATAATTATTGTTTCACATTACACGTTACACATTTAAATTACACAGATGAAATCTAAAAAAAAAGGAATAAAAAAAGATAGTCGTAATCATCACTTCTCGTGGTAGGTCTCTCGTATGCGGGAGGCCACCTGGGTAGGTACCACAGCTTTGCCAATTATTCTACCGCCAAGCAGTAGTGCGCAAAAATTACTGTGTTTCAAATTGAAAGGCATTGTAGCCAGCGAAATTACGGGGCGTATGATACTTAACATCTGTTGTCTCGGGGTGATGAGTGCAAGGCAGTGCTACGCAGTACTTTTATGGAATTTAAGGTTCTGGATGGCACTGCGTTTTCTATGGGCAGGCATGGCGCTTACCGTCAGGCAAACGATATGCTCGTCTCATTACTCAGCTCCATAAAAAATACATCTCTTAGATGACTAGGAAATGTTGGTGAAAAGGTAGTTCAGTAATATAGGTGGCATTACATACCTACCAACCAACCTACTCAACACCTGGAGTACGTCGGGCCACAGAAAAATTATAGAAGGTACAAGTGCCGGGCGTAGAGAGATCAGAATATTTTTGTTGAAAAATATATTTTTCAAGACAAGCTTTTAACAAATTCGTAATCAGAACCGCGAGCAGATTAAAATGAGCCCAAACACTAGTAGTTTACGATTATCGGTCAAAGAGTTCCATTGCCCACCGTAGTGCCCATTGTAGTCTCCATCATCAGATCAGCTGGCTGTCACCATAATATTGCATTGTCATCGGACTTTGATAAGTATGCAAAATTTCAACTCCGTAGTATAAGAGGAAGTGGTTCTGATTCAACTTGCAAGATTTGAACCAAACAAACAAATAATGAACATTACAAGTTAAATAAAAGCTTGTTAAAATACCGAAAAATGTTGCTGTAACAATTAAGCCATTCTGTTGGTGTCCTTTTCCCATTTATCTATGTACCTTACTTTATGTAATTACAACGGAAAAAGAAGTTATATTATAATCCATTAATCCCAGGAATATACTTAATTATTCAAAATCACTTTGGAAAAAGGAATCTTTTATAATCCAAATTGAATTTTAAAACGTTCCTCAAATTCGCGACTTTCTGGAAGTAAATTTAATATTTTTTACTATTTCACGAAAACATAAGCCGTACTATGGAATATGGATTGAATAATAAATAACAGCGCTAAATGTATTCCTAAAAAAGCTTTTAGAATAAATTGACGCTATTCACTACTCCGAGGAATTCGATTTTTATCCAAAATGGATGTACTCAATCCACATTTTAGACTAAAATTAAATATAGATTTAATCAATTGCTATAGAGCAATAAATTGAAGAAATAAAAATTAATGACCAAAAATAATTGATAATAGGGGATCGGTCAACTTTTTAGTTTAATATTATATTAATATATATGTTTAGCCATGAAAAATAATATTTTAATTAAATAAAGTCCTAAAAGTAACTAAAACTATGTTAAAATGTTGTTTCAAATATTGCCGCGCAAAAGGTCTCAGAACGTATGACGTCATATGAAGGCAAATGAAACGACAAGCTCCACGAAAGCAAACTTGCAAAGTGATTTATATACCTTTGTGTGAAGTTTAAGGACTTTACGTAATGGAATGAAAAACATATCGTTTTGATTTAGATAAAATGCAAAAATATAAAATATAACACAAGCTTCGCACACGGTATTTATTTTGAAATGACACCCGGCACTAAAAATGTCAGAGTTGTTAGATTTTATTTATTGATTTAAAAATATAAAACATTATTATTTTACAAATATATTTATTGAATCATCTTTCGGATTCGACAAACATTCGTTCTAACTACATTTTAGATTTTTATTCGATTACTGTCCGATCCCCTATTAGGCATAAGTCGCGTCAAACTTAATGGCGGCTGACAGATGCACCACGTGACCTGCGCAGTAACAAAATCGCATACAAAATTCTATCTGCGCAGATCACGTGATGCGCCAGTCAGCCGCCATCAAGCTTGGCGCGAGGTATACATGAAAATCTATTTCCTCAAACACGTTTCGCGGGGGCGATGCGGCGAGGCTAGTAAGCGCCCGCCGTGTTATGCGCTCGCGCCCCGAATTAAATTCCACGGAGTACAAAACTGATATATTGTTTCTAGCAAAGTGAAAGTAGATTCAAATTGCGTGTGAAAAATATTGTAATGAAAAAAGCATACTATACAGTTAGTAATTACATAGAAGACAAAGATGCATGGAACATTCCGCTTCTGCCAAGTAGCCAACTGGCACATAAGAAACATAATATTGTCAAAAACAATCATAAAATATTGTAACAAAAGCCCTCAGTTTCTCGCCGTATCTTCTGAGTAGTGGTTCTTTTTCCGATATGGTGGTAGAGTCATTGTAATAATTGACGTTCACAAGCGCGTCTGTGATGCCAATATTAAATAAAAAATGATTGATTGATTGATTGATGGCTTTAATTAGTTTTATCCCAGTTTCAAAAACTCTACCATACCCTTTCGTATCGCAGCAATATATTTACTATCTAGTACACTATTTAAACTAGTTTCTTCTAGTTTAACCAATAACTCACTCTGCCATGACGTGAACATACAAACTAACGGACAGATTACGTTCACACTTACATTTCGTTACACGTTATTCATGGATCAGTTGTAACTCACGAGAGAGTTGTTACTCAGAGATGAGATGTAACTCATGTAAAGCCACGTTTTCATCTAATGTTATGAACGAACGTTTTCGCTGAACAAAACTGAACAAGCAATTTGTTCGCAGCTCTCTTCTGCCTAGCGTTATTAATCCCGGCTTCGGCCGGCGCTTTCCTACTCCTTTTTCTCCACTTCGAACAGTTTTATACCAAGTTTTTATCAAGTCACATTTTTGTTTGTCTCTCTGTCTGTTGCTCAGGGTGGAATCTTGCAACTCAAATTTCGTGCACTATTACTCACCAATTCGGTTCGGTTCTTTCCCGATTTCCGATCCAGTTGAAACTTTCAGGGCAGGTCACAACTCGAAGACAATGCATTGTAAATGCATTTTGTTTTTAAGGCATATAAAATCGTGGTATTTAGATTTTGTTTTAATCTACAATATAGCTTTGATGCATTCTTCATAAGTTGTTTGCTTTGAACAAATCAAATACCGAACAAACTTTTCACCCGCTCGCTGCCAACGACACTTACGGCGCGCGGCGCGAAGTTTTACCAAAGAATAAGAACTATGTTCTATTATGAGAAACGCCAATCTTTCGCATACTGGTGATCCGTACAAGTACCCTTACCTAGTAAAACGAACTGGTCATTCTGCCGTCATAACAGACGTAACTGACTTTTTTTCGAATTTGAATTACATAGGTACATCATCGGCATCAGTAAAATAAAAATATAAAAATCTTCCAGTATTCTTATATATGGCATATAAATCTTACTTATAAATAATACGCATTAGTCATAATGTTTTAGTTTAAAAAATACTCCTGGTTTCTTCTAGGCGAGCGTGCTACATCTTCGACCGCATCGTCACTTAACAACAGGTGAGATAACAGTCAAACGCAAGCCATATACATTTCAAACTTTAGGTAGAAAAGTCCTTTTTTCTTATGGCGGCATTGCACATTGGTTGAAAACGCATCTTTATTATAAAGTTACGTCGACAGGTGTGACGTGTTAACCAATGTTGTAATGGCACTTAAATCTTTCGTATTTATTGGTTCGCTGATGGGGGAAAGCTGGCTATCGAACTGTGGCTACTGTGGATATATGACTAATGGTAGGTTTCTCGTATGCGAGAGGCCGTCTGGGTAGGTACCACCGCTTTGCCAGTTATTCAGCCATCTATCAGTAGTGCGCAAGCATTACTGTGCTCCGGTTTGAAAGGCATTGTAGCCAGCGAAATTACTGGGCATTATGACACTCAACAGCTAATTGTCTCAGGGTGACGAGCGCAGTGCAGCGCCGCGCAGGATTTTGCAAACAACGTTCTGGGTGGTGCTGTTATTGGCTGGTGTATTGCTTTGCTTACCATCAGGGAAACGACCAGCTCGTCTCGTCATTCAGTTATATAAAAATATATATTCATATGTTGACATTGAAATAGATGAGCTGCATTTACAACGATAAAAAAATACATCGAATGGAATCAGGCGTCCGGTTTGAGGGGCATTGTAGCCAGTGAAATTACTGGGCATATAAGGCAATATCTGATGTCTCGGGGTGATGAGCGCAATGCTACGCAGTACTTTTTATGATATTAAAAGTTTGAGTGGTACTGCAATTGTTATGCGCTGGCGTGGCGCTTACCATCAGGCGACTGACTTGCTCGTCTTATAATTCAGATCCATATTAAAAAAGTGGAGCTGCCACTAAGATTCATCACGCACAGTTTCACCCTCGCAAATAGCACATGCAAACTATCGGACGGAAATCTCAAGTCATAGGTGCCCTCCGAATGTCTAAGTGGCTGAAGGGTCCTTTAACCCCTACTGCCTCTCACTCGAGGCCCTTTCTATCAAGGGCCCCTTTGTTGTGGGGCCCCTGGTGAATCAGACGTTTTTGCAGATAGGGGACGCGGTTTTTTATTGGGTCTTTGTTGGAGATATGTAAGTAGGTATTGTGCAACAACAGCTGACTACAACTGGTAGCTTAATATGTGCTTAAAAGCATTAGAATTCATAAAAAAAGCCTAGTATACTTAAAACTTTAAGTGAATAAGCAAATAGAGCGACTGCAAGTAAGCGAAAGCATCTAGGTTTCTGTTAATAAAGAAAGAAGAAAGAAAATACAGATTTATTGGCAACCACAGACAAAGCTTTTAGACTTAAGCGCAATAAATAATAGTACTACGACTTAAAATAAAATACGAGTACCTCCCAATGGATCCCAGAAATCGAATCCCACTTAATATTTGTCGCATCTATACCCAGCTGATTATTGAGCTGCCAACGAAACCCACTTAAATTGTATATAAAAAATAATCGAAATGTCTTTTTTTTTTTGTTTTTTTGCTACATTGTACAGAGAGACAAAAATACGAGAGCAATACGAATGTCATATTTAATATGATATATCAATATCATATTTGCTTTAGACCTATTTTAGATATCATAAATCGTTGCATAAATCTTATATAAATTACTTCTTATACAAATTTTGTTGTACACCGCCGTCAACTTCTTCCGATACTGTCCATCCAAAGGTTGTCTGGAAGAGATCGCTTCAAGCGATAAGACCGCCCATTGTACTACCTTAGTTAAGGACTGTGTTATTGTCTATTTCTATAATTTGATATACAATAAAGAGTTTTTCTATTCTATTCTATTCTATATAAAAAAATCTACTATAGAGCCTACTTACTATGGTAAGACTGTCAAAGACAAAACAATCGTTGTTTTTTATTTAATTTTTTTATTTATTTTTTGGCATTCACTCGTGGCAAGTCTCTTGTATGCGGGAGGCCGTCTGGGTAGGTACCACAGCTTTGTCAGTTATTCTGCCACCAAGCAGTAGTGCGCAAGCATTACTGTGTTCCGGTTTGAAGGGCATTGTCGCCAGCGAAATTACTGGGTATAGGGGACTTCATATCTGATGTCTCTGGGTGATGAGCGCATTGCAGTGCTACGCAGTACTTTTTACTACCTATATATAAAGTTCGGGTGGCACTGTAATTGCTATGGGTAGGCGTGGCGCTTACCATCAGGTGAACGACTTGCTCGTCTCATTACTCAGTTCCATAAAAAAAAATGTTTCGTGTCTGGGTGTTGTGGAACCATAGTTCCTGGTTCTCTAGATACAGGAAACCCTAGTTAGGGGCTGAGATCTATGTCGTTGGGCGATATTTTTTTCTAGTTTGGTCAAATTGACCGTGTCACCCTCATAGGGCTCATGACAATAGCTATGTACCTATCTGCCGTACATTTTGAGTTTTAGCACAGAAGATAGTAATAATAACTTAATAGTACCAAGGTTTAGTATAAAAACATTTGACACTCGGTTAGTCCCCCAGCATTGCGTCGCTAAATAGCGACAATCGCAAAAACTTGTAAAGGCAAGGAAAAGCCATTTTATTTAAGCACCGGCGAACCCGTAACCGAAATCGTCAACAAACACGTTTATTCGTCTAATCGTTAGGATTCGGTGAGGGCTGGCCAATAAACACGACGTAAAATAGTCGGGTGTGTGGTTCGTCCAATAACGAGCTGTAAAGATAAAAGTGTCAGCTTGAAAACGAAATCAGAATAGCTGTGGATTGGATAATCAAGGGCAAGTTTTTTTTACCTTTTTTATAATTGATTGATGGTAAGCGCCACGCCTGCCCATAACAAATGCAGTGCCATCCAGAACTTTTATAACCTTAAAAAGCACTGCATAGCACTGCATTGTGCTAATCACCCCGAGACGTCTCATATGCCCAGTAATGTAGCTGGCTACAATGCGCTTCAAACCAGAATACAGTAATGCTTGCGCACTACTGCTTGGTGGCAGAATAACTGGCAAAGTTATGGTTTTGTTACAATGTTTTTGAGAATATTATGTTTCTTATATGCCAGTTGGCTACTTGGCAGAAGCGGAATGTTTCATGCATATTTGTTTTCTCTATCGCGGACAATGGTACCTAATGTTCATTAAATACTAAAATAATTAGATAATTAAAAAAACTAACAATAAAAGCTTATTAGTAGTGTAACAAGTCTTATCGCTAAAAGCGATCTCTTCCAGACAACCGTGCAGGGAGAGGAATAACGTAAAAATAAATGGACGGTGGTGGTAGCTATGTGAGTTAGATACATTTTATTTTGAATAATTATACGTATGTAAGTGTACATCGTACATCAAAACAAGATTTGGTAGTTAGTAGTATCACAGAATACTAAGGGACAGAAGCATCACTCAGCAAAGAAATTGAAACAAAGAGCGACTCTTGCTATGACGCAATAAATTCAATTCAGCTCGCGTAGCGCTGCATACCTACCAGTCATATTAACCTACAGAGCGCCTCTCTTTCTATCGCATAGCTCTTATTTCTTCTGACGCGGCACGTGTAACGACGCGCGACCCGCCGTCGGTGTCAGGCTATGTACTTGCAGCTTCGTACCTACAGTGCGGAGTGCGCTAGGCCTGGTAGTATTCTATAATAAATACGCTTAACGATCACATACATAGATCTTGGCCCCTTACTAAGACTCCCTGTGTCTAGGGAACCAGGAACTACGAGGACCATGGTCCTACAACACCTAGACACGAAATAAATGCTTGCGGTTTTTTTCTGTGCACAAACATTTGTCCCGTCGCGGGAATGGAACCCGCTACCTCAGTGGCCACAAATATGACGTTCAATCGTTAAAATTTGGCGAGTAGTCATAAACACGCCGTAAAGTGTGCAAAAGGAATTACTTCACTACTCGTAACGATGTGGCTAGTGATTTGTTTAGGGAGTTTAGGGAGTTTAGGGATTGGCGGTATGTACTCATCTGCTCAGACTATAAACTACGTTGCTCTTATTACACTGTGACTATGTATTTACTGCTATGTACTCCATTGAGCTGGGGTATTGCGGATTGTATTGATCCTATGTTGGTCGGTAAAAATAAGATTTACGCACAACGACCCACTTGGGAATTTTGCGATATGTTGCGCCTTCTCTTGAAAGAAAGAAAGAAAATAAGTTATTATTAAACCATATACTAAAACAGAGCAAATAAGTTAAATGAGAGCAGTTAATTGAAAGTTAGAGTTAAATGAAATTAGATGGTCATAAAAGGACACAACTCAGCATAATGCGCCATGACAGCGCGCTGATTTTCAGTTGTGCCCTTTTTCGTGACGCGTAGTTGCAAATTATCTTATGAGTAGGTATTTACATAGAAATAATAATATTGTTACACATGGGTACATTTACATATGCAGGTTATAGATACAGTTACATATACTATTTATTTATTAAGAAGTTAAGTTTGTAATAGTCTCTCTTCAGATACATCCTTCTTTTTCCTTGCAGTCATAAAAAATCTTTACAAATCAAACATTGCTACGTTTCTTCTTTGAGTTGTGACAGCCTCTGTGGTGTAGTGGTTGAGCAGGTTGGCTCAAATCTCATACACCATTCAGGTTGCGGGTTCGATTCCCGCGACGGGACAAATGTTTGTGCATAGAAAAAAAAGCGCAAGCATTTGTTTCGTGTCTGGGTATCGTGGGACCATGGTCCTCATAGTTCCTGGTTCCCTAGATACAGGGAATCCTAGTTAGGGGCCAGGATCTATGTATGTGATCGTTGGATCGTATTTAGTTAGTCTGAATAAGTGTAACTGTGTAACTACTTAATTCAAAAGAATAAAATAAGTAAGATGACGTCTTTCCTGATGGATGCCATCTTACTTTTATCTTTATTTTTAACCGATTTCAAAAAAGGAGGAGGTTCTCTGTTCGATTGTATTTTTTTTAATTTTTTTTTTATGTTTGATACCTCAGATCTCCGTCATTTATGAACCGATTTGAAAAAATCTTTTTGCGTCGGGTTCAGTATAGCTACGAAATGGTCCCATATAAATTTCATCGATATGTGACCTTGGACTTCGAAGATACATTGAAGTCGGTTTTTGTTTTTTTCTAAAAATTAATTATTCTCTTTCTAAAAATTAATTATTCTTTTTGTTATTCTTTACTGGAGAATCTTTTGAACTCCGGAAATGAAGGGGAATTTCTCTCAGGGAAAAAGGTTGGCAACACTTGATTTTCGAAGGTTATAATGCCGTAGGGCTCTTTAGTTCAGAAGAGCAATTATTATAGAAATTAAACACGAATTTAGTGAAAACAAACAATCTTATCTCCAATAAACGAACTTGGGTCTTTAAATAATATGAACTGTACATCAAGGTTATTTGAAGAGAAAGCTCTATTGGTGGATATATCTGAAGATTCCTAAACAGGACGTTTTCTCAACGTAGTATTTATTCTATGGTTGCTTAGATCTTATTTTCACTTCTTCTTCTCTCGGGTGGGTGTGTGACCAACCCTGATGTCGAAGTCTTTAGACCGCTCGAAGGCCTCCGACATGGCCTAAGGACTTTTGTCCTATACAACTGGGACCGACGGCTTAACCTGCCCTCCAAAGCACTATAGCGCTGAGATATAAATGTCACAGAAATACCCTACAAACGGTCACCCCTCCAAGTTATTTTCACTGATATATGTATGTAGAATCAATCTACAAAAGTCCATTGCCCATTGGTAGTAAAGTAGTAGTCATTTAAGAATAGAGAATAGAGTGTACTGTTATTGTCTATTCCTATGGTAGTAGCAGTGGCGTAGCTAGGTAACCAAAGGCCCTGGGGCAAAAAATAAACTAGAGCCCCAAGTAAACTATTTAAAATCGTTTGTTCCGTATTCGTCGTGTTCCGAATTCGACGTACTCCAGATTTGTCATAATACAGTCGACTCCATAATAAAATTAAAAACCAATTACAAATTATAACTTATTTTAAGTTTGTTTTAAATTTTAAGTTGCCATTATTAAAGTCACGTTCCTGGAATCTGGTTTATTTATGTTCCGAATGAGGGAGAAATTTTCACTAGTTCAATTTATAGTTTGTAAGTCAGAGTCCAAGGGGCCCCCTGAGCTTGGGGTCCCCGGGGCACTGCCCCGTCTAGCCCTCCGGTAGCTACGCCACTGGGTAGTAGGTATCTGCTGCGACTTCCCATTGAGAAGTATGTCACCATTGCCAAATATTCAACCAACACACAGTAGTGTGAAAACAGTACACCTATTGCGTTCCGGTTCGAAGAGCAAAATTACCTTCTGGGCTTTATGAGACTTAAGAACTATTTTCTCAGATTTGTAAAACAAAGGTCTGTGCTATGCTGCAACTGCAGAGCGCAGGCGTGTTACTTACTAATAGATAAACTGCAGAATCTGCAAGTCTGCATTCAAACCTGCGTGGTGCGAGAGGGGTGACGAATGACGCACCGCCATGAAAAAGGACACTCGACAGAAGCATCGCGTCAGCAATTTTGAAGGGTGTCCCTCTGAACTTCGACGCTTCTTTGTTTCGACACGACACTTCGAATAAATATAGTTCGACAAGTCATTGTTTCGACTGAACATAATTCGACAAGTTCGACAGAAAATACTTCGACAACACAAACATTCAATTTAGTTAACGGCGCTTCGTCGGCCGCTGCCGCGGCACGCTCGCTTCGCTCGCTTGGCTCGTGCGATTTGTGGTCACTGCTCTAACAAAACCTAACCTAGTCTTCCGTTTGTGTTGTCGAAGTATTTTCTGTCGCACGTATCGAATTATGTTCAATCGAAACAATGACTTGTCTAACTATATTTTTTCGAAGTAACTGTCGTGTCGAAATGATGAACTGTCGAAGTTCAGAGGGATACCGATTTAGAAACATACTGTCATCTCACGTCGGAGAACCACAGCGCGAAGCTTGCCTACTAAAATTAGTTAAATTTGCATTTTGATTCTCCCACAAGCATTTCTTATTAAGAAAGCCTTACAGATACCCTAAGATAGAGTTTCTAGACAAGCCATTAGGCGATAAATGAGAACGCTCAATCTGTCTGCAGACAAGACCTCTAGACATAAGGATGACCTTGATTAAAGACATAACTTTAGAACTAAGAACACTTAGAACTTTCATTTATCATATACTTTTAAACAAAGTTAAAACAGAATAACAAATGAATAAATGTAGACATTTATTCATCTGTTATTCTATGTTTTAAAGCTTTAGCTATTTTATTCTATGTTTTAAAGTAAGCTTTAGCGTCGATGTGATACAGACTCAGATAAAATATCCACTCGAAAGACACAAAAGACAATAAATATCATAATACGGTTTTTATTATAATACGTCGATTGCATCTCCTTCTTAACATTAGAGGAGATAGTGGTCGAACGCAAGCAAGTAATAGATAATAATAAAAAACGTTTGTGACGATGGATGGATGGATGGATGTTTGTTAGTCAATCATAGAACAACTACTGAACAGATTTTGATACAATTTGTTACCTGCGTTAGATCCTGAAAAAGGCCACTTTTTAACCGACTTCAAAAAAGAAGAAGGCTCTCTGTTCGATTGTATTTTTGTTACCTCAGAACGAACGAACGATCAGAACTTTTATGTTTGTTACCTCAGAACTCCGTCATTTATGAACCGATTTGGAATATTCATTTTGCGTTAGGTTCAGTATAGCTACGAAGTAGTCCCATATAAATTTCATCGATTTCATCGATATTTGACATTGGACTTCGAATATACATTGAAATTGGTTTAAGTTTTTTTCTAAAAATGTATGATTATCTCGGGATATTATGCCGTTCCTGTTCCTGTAGTACCTAACAATGACGTCTCTAACGCGGCGATGCGAAAGAAAATACTTCTATTATTATCTTCAATAAGGTTTGTTTACTGTCAGCTATCGAGAGCCTTCCAATCTATGAAAATAAATATTGATGATAAAGAAACCAAGTCGTCCGTAATGAGGTGCTCGATAGGGAAACCCCGCAATCATCGGTAGGTATACATACTTGAGGTGAACAGAGGTAGAAAGATAGTGGGTTGACGTCAGAAAATTTTAGCCCGTGTTACAGAAACCGAATTATACAGGGTGAACATTTGAGATGGGACATGAAGGGCTACATGATAGGCAAAGCATCCATTTTTAATCGACCCCAAAAAAGGAGGAGGATCTCGATTCGATTGTTTTTTTAATGTTCGTTACCTCAGAACTCCGTCATTTGTAAACCGATTTGGTTGTTATTTGCGTTGGGGTCAGTATTCGGTATTGCTACAATGTGGTCTCATATAAATTTCATCGATATTCGACCTTGGACTTCGAAGATACATAAAAAATTGAAGTCCGTTTTTTTTATTATAAAATGATTATGTTGCCTATGTGCATTTATAGTATCCGTGGAAATCTTACGTAATCTCCGACGAGCTTCCAAAACTGATGGGGTTGGTATTTTCAATTAAACGGTAGATTCCCAAAATAATTGACATTTACTTTTACTTAAAAAAATACGTCTTTCCTAATCCTATCATCGTGCGCGCCTCTTCCTATTCCCCTTTCCTTCAAATGCCGTCTATTTCACTCCACCTACGTTCCGTTCCTCACATCCTTTCTTAGCATAATCACGTTCTGCCATAATCTACCATACAATTAAAAGTCATAGATTCGAAATCAATCTGATTCGAGCTCCAGTACGTTGGATTAAAAGTCGCACCAGTTCCCGCTTAGCCACGCTTACTAAAGCTTCTTTCATCTCCCAATGTACGCGTGAAAAGTATCACAAAATTTAGTTGAACCCTCTCCAGGCGTGCCAAATTCCAGCCTCCTCCTGTACAAAGGTATAAAAGGCCTTGCTATTGTTGATCTATTTACACAGGGCGGGAAGGGACCGTATCAAAGGGCCTGATATTTGGGATAATGGAGGTCGATTCGGCGGTTCAATTTTTGGGATTGATTCGCGTGTCACCGTTACGCGGTTCAGGGAACTGATGGTATGAATTATTTACTAATTGAAACGTCGCCATGCGGGTATTTGTAAACAAATCAATACAGTGAGAGCGCAAGATATTTAAGGGAAGCAATGTTTGCCCTTTTTAACTGACTTCAAAAAAAGAGAAGGTTCTCTATTTGTTTGTTTTTTTAATATGTGTTGCCCCAGAACTCCGTCGTTCATGAACCGATTTGAAAATTATTTTGCGTTGGGTTCAGTATAGATTTGATATGGTTTTTACTATACCTTAGATAACAAATATACGTTTTAATAATCAAAAAACCAACTTCTATGTTACTTCGAAGTCCAAGGTCCAAATATCGATGAAATTTATATGGGACCACTTCGTAGAGCTACGAAGTTTTTTTTTATGATTGTTATCTCATAACTCCGTCAATCATGAACCGATTTGGAAAATTGTGGTCCCATATAGTTTCATCAATATTTGTCCAAGGTCAAATATTAATGAAACTATATGGGACCACTTCGTAGCTATACTGAACCCAACGCAAAAAGAATTTTCCAAATCGATTCATGATTGACGGAGTTATGAGATAACAATCATAAAGAAAAACTTCTCCATTTTTGTAGTCGGGTAAAAAGAACCTATACTCCAGAACAGGCAATAATAAACAAGTACCTAACTAAGTACAACAGCTGCAAGCTAGAACCTTCGTTTTATTTCTACAGACATTAAGAAAGCAATTGACCTTGTTCTGGAAGTTTCTTGTCCATATTTTCTTTGTAAACGACTTACCTACAATAACATTACTTATTGCTGGCAATATGTCAAACAAAGATCGCATATCGCCGGAGGAATCGAGTAAGTATTCATTCCTCTATTCCGCAAGCATCTAGGTGGTGGTTTACTATAGGTGATAGGTCTCTGGAATGCCGTTTTTATGGAACTGAGTGATGAGACGAGCATGTCGTTCGCCTGATGGTATGTGCCACGCCTGCGTATAACAATTGCAGTGCCACCCAGGACTTATAATATCATAAAAAGCACTGCGTAGCACTGTGTTGCACTCATCACCTCGAGACATCAGATATTAAGTCTCATTTGACATCAGACATTAAGTCTTTTATATGTGGTAGGCTCTGGCCGTGGTTGTAATACCACCCACCGAACAAAGCCATGCCGTCAAGCGACCTAGTCGTGTTTCGGGATGATGTTCGGTGAACCATCGGAGAGACGGGTCTGAGAAGCCGCTCAACTGCCGTGTCTCTCTAGATCTATGTGCTTCATCTTAGGCCACATCATCGCTTCACATCAGGCGAGATAGTGGCCAAACATGGATCTATTAAACGTAAAAAAAAAATCGCTGGCTAGAATGCCTTTCAAGCAGACTCCGTTCGTTCTAACTATAGTTAGTAGGTCTCTGGTATGCCGTCTGGGTAGGTACTACGTACCAAGCAATGCCAGTTATTCTGTCGCCAAGCATTATTTCGCAAGCATTACTATGTTCCGGTAGGGCATAGCAGTCAGTGTTTTTTTTCACCCAACGATCACATACATAGATCCTGGCCCCTAACTAGGATTCCATGTATCTAGGGAACCAAGAACTACGAGGACCATGGTTCCACAACACCCAGACACGAAACAAATGCTTGCGCTGATTTTTTCTGCGCATAAAGGTTTGTCCCGCCTCGTCGCGGGAATCGAACCCGCAACCTCAATGGTGTGTGATTTGAGTCAACCTGCCCAACCACTACACCACAGA
The DNA here is from genome assembly GCA_951640565.1 of Petrophora chlorosata. Lineage (NCBI taxonomy): Eukaryota > Metazoa > Arthropoda > Insecta > Lepidoptera > Geometridae > Petrophora > Petrophora chlorosata. Next base: position 3,361,278 of record OX621189.1, on the reverse strand, counting down.
GGCTGTCTACAGAGAGCTATAGGTGGTAAGTCTCTGCTGGTATGTCGTCTGGGTACCACAGCTCTGCCAGTTATTCTGCCGCCAAGCATTACTGTGTTCCGGTTTGAAGGGCATTGTCGCCAGTGAAATTATTGGGCATTATGTGACTGACTTTATCGTCTCAGGGTGACGAGCGCAGTGCAGTGCCGCGGATTTTGCTTAACAATATTCTGGGTGGTGCTGAAACTGTTATGGGCAGGTGTGTTGCTTACCATCAAGTGAACGACGTACTTGTTCAATTACATAAAAAGTCTTTTAATTTTGCGATGATTCCTTAAATGCAGTGAGTTGATTGAAAGAGAAAATTTGATTCGCGAATTTCAAAAAATACTGTCCTCATAAAGTTGCTGAGTGCAGACGCAGTAACGTGAACTAAAAGAGAAGTCAGTATCCTAATTAAGATAAGTTGGGGTAGTACATTAATCAGGTGATGTTTTTAGCCACTTTCTAACCACCTCCCGTCCTGGTGATACGTGGTGAAGTTTTTAGACTACCCCCTACCCAAAATCACATGTATATTGCTTATGCGCGAGAGCGCGTGTGGCTCAGTGGGAGCACGCGCGACTTTCGATCCGACGCACCCGAGTTTGAATCCCGCTGGCCCCACACCACTGACTTTCTTAAGTTATGTGCGGATTTAACACTCGCTTTAAAAACGGTGAAGGAAAACATCATGAGGATACCGGCGTGTCCAAGAATTTTTCACAAAAAGTCAAGGACATGTGACATCCACCAACCCGCACTGGGCCAGCGTGGTGGACTATAGCCCATTCTCTCTCTAAGAGAAGGCCCGTGTCCCAGCAGTGGGAACGTGATGGGCTGATGATGATGATGATGATGATGATGATGATGATTGCTTAAGCAAAGTAGTCCAGGTCACGCGCCGCTTTAAACAATACGCATTAAATAAATACACGTGATATCTCACTATCCCCCTTCCGTTCTTGTGATATTTCGTGATTTCCCCCCCCCCCTTTCTATATAGCCTCATGTAATAAATGAATGATTCTTTGCAAGACGCACTGCTCACCCTAAAACTCAGATAAAGTAAAATGTTGCCAAATGACTGGGAATGAAGTTTAAGGGCACAAAAAATACCATCGAGATTCCTGTACTTCGAATTACATAATCGCTTCACATATTACTCCGAAACGTGACTTATCGTGCTTAACATAATTCGTGACATTCACAAGCCACTCAATTCCGTCACTAAAGTAATAAGCAATAAAGATCCAAAAGCCGAGCACAAATCCCATATCAAGGGAATCGAAAGAATATCCTACGTCGACATAAATCTGAGCAAATTCCGATTACGAGACATATTTCACGCTCTGACACGCACATTTTGTCGGTCACGTGAAATAAAAAGAGGCTTTAAGAAGTCTTATAACTTAGGTTCTTATGGCAACTCATATGCGGCATACGGCCGTTTGCGAATACGTCTAGAATAAGAATAAGAATAAGAATAAACTTTATTGTGTAAAACTGTGTACATTTGAGGTCTTAAAATAAATATATAAAGTAACAACAGCCTATCCGTTTCGGATGTACAATACGTATAAAACATTACATACAAACTAAAATTACATTAAACATTTACTCAAAGAATTCGTTCAGATTATAATGAACTTTGTTTATTAACCATTCCTTTAAATGGTATTTAAATTTCTTACCGTTTAAAGATTTTAAATGAGATGGCAAATGATTAAAAATCCTTATGGCACTGATAAATGAACTTTTATGATACATGGTGTTATTGATTTGAGGGATACAGATGTTATATTTGTGTTTAGTGCGCAAATTACCAGCACGACTAGATTGATCTACGGATTGATGATCCTAAGTTTATTGAAAAAACCGAACAAGTGTGAATGTTCCGCACAAATTTGCTTCACCCAACATTGCTATAACTAAACTTACTTTGTCGTTGAAAAAAATTACTCCCATATATCAATATACGTCACGGTCATTTCTCCAACTGCGAATGTAAGTTTGTAATAAAAAAAATTATGTGACATTACAAAATAACGATTTTCGAATCTTTCGGATACAAATTAACGATTTTCGTTTTTTTTTATGCAACTGAATGACGAGACGAGCTGGTCGTTTGCCTGATGGTAAGCAATACGCCAGCCCATAACAATAACAGCACCACCCAGAACTTTGTTTTGCAGAATCCTGCGCGGTGCTGCACTGCGCTCGTCACCCTGAGACAATTAGCTGTTGAGTCTCATAATGCCCAGTAATTTCGCTGGCTACAATGCCCTTCAAACCGGAACACAGTAATGCTTACGCACTACTGCTTGGCGGTTGAATAACTGGCAAAGCGGTGGTACCCACCCAGACGGCCTCTCGCATACGAGAAACCTACCACCAGTAAACCTTTTGACACTTGTGCTTAACATCTCGCTTTTTGCCAAATTTCATGATTCTAGAATTCTAGTTCAACGGGAAGTACTCTATAGGTTTTGATTCCCTTGCGACTGTCAATTTTATTTTATTTTTACTCTTTATAGATCCATTTTTGGCCACTATCTCGCCTGATGTGAAGCGACGATGTGGCCTAAGATGGAGCACATAGATCTAGACAGAGACGGCAGTTGAGCGGCTGCTCAGACCCGTCTCCCCAATGGTTCACCGAACATCATCCCGAAACACGACTAGGTCGCTTGACGGCATGGCTTTGTTTGGTGGGTGGTATTACAACCACGGCCAGAGCCTACCACTCCAAAGCGCGTAAGCGGGTTTCATCTCGATGTTTTCCTTCACCATTTTAGATATAGTTAGTTTTAGTTTTAGAATATAGGGCATAAATGGCCGTATCCTTTAATTGCGTTGATTCATGCTTTCATATTTTCTTGTTACTGATACTATGAGTAATAGTAAGTTTTCTTTGCTATGACTATGGGACATCTCACACGCACTTCTAGTTTGACATTGTGTTATGTTAATCGTAATTTATAAGTACCTCATTGTCTAGTTTTATATTTTTTTAGAAATTTTAAACGATATAGAAAAAAGACGTCCCCGCAGTTTCTTGGTGCTATCTTCTCTAGCGGGCATATTTCCGAAGCACTGGTAGGGTCAGTTTTCGCATTTCTTTTCTAGGCCCAAAATAGAAGAAATGTCTAAATAATTAAATTTTTCTTCTTCCTGATTATTTAAAAAAGTTCTTCTGTATGGGTATATTTTATGTAGGATCCGAGAATATAAAAAATATAAGGATGTTGGTACAAACACACAAACAGCTTGCAAGGCTTGGAACTCATCAGACAATCTTTGTATTTGGATGGACAAGATCAAAAGCATGAAGGACAGCAAACTAGCCCCCGAACACACAAGTCCCTCAAGCGCTAATCCTATAATCGTAATCTTATACAGCTCATATTAAGGTGTAGATTCACTGCGACAATGTCTTGGATGCCATATATTGCCCCATGAAAAAATATTTCAACTTGTAGTTACCGTATTTTGGAGTAAATGAATGAGATTCTTCACTCTCTACTCTCTCTATGAGAGAAGGCCCGTGTCCCAGAAGTGGAAACGTGATGGGCTGATGATGATGATGATGATGATGATGATGACGATGAATGAGATTAGTTCGATTTCTTATCTGAATCGACAATAATATTAGAACGTATCTCATTGAAGTCATCAAGTAAAGCTAAACCTTTGAGCTCAACAGGATATACGATTGACCCTTAAGGGATCAGTGTCCCTTTTCGTTGACGCCAATACATGAACCCTACACTTTCTCTTTGACCAGTGTTTAAATAACTATGCATGAGACATTAGCAATTCGTAGTTTGACGTTAATAATTATTCCCTGAAGCGCAGACTCATAGACATGTGTATCCTGTCCAATGTCCATCCTAACCTATAGTGTGCAAACCTGGTCGCTCACCGAATCACAAAAGTCCTGCCTTGGAGTTTGCCGAAGAACAATGGAGCGCTGCATCCTGGGCGTTGAAAGACAGAATTCGAAATACTACGCTGTGCTTAATTGAGGTGGGCAGGATAAGGCTGCCAGGTTCAAATGGGATTGGACGGGTTACATAAGCCGTATGCATCAAGATCGGTGGGTAAGCCTCAACGGAATGGGTGCCTGAAGATAGAAGAGCGCACCCAGGCCGGCCAAAAAGGAGATGGAGGGACGATCTGGATGCATACCAAATAGGCTGGTGCGAGGTGGCGCAGGAGTCCATATCTTGCGCCAGGCTGGAGAGTCGTGGGGGAAACTTTTGCCCGGCAGCGGGTGGGTAGGTTAATGAACAAAAACACTTACCTACCTACATGCTCATAACAATAACGACCAAAGATCACATTCACAAAGGGTCCTAACTAGGGTTTACCTTGTATACATTGTTACTATATTTACCTTGTTTTTAAGGAACCAGGTACTACAAGGACCATGGTCTCACAATACCCCGAAACATGCTATAGATCCGCAGTGCGTAGCTGTCACCGAACCGCCAGGCGTGGTGCTTACCACCCAGCGCACGCGACCTGTCTCATTATTAAATAAAACTTTTAAGGTAATATCCAAATGAGATGGAGCAATTTACGAACGCAATCTCGACAAAGTGAGCCGAGATGACGTCACGTCTGAAAACTCATAAATCCGGCGGGATCGCCCCACAGCTTTCATTGCGGTCCGCGCCTACTCTACAAACTCTACCTAGAGCTGTATAAGCTGAAAAGATTGTATATTTTGTATAGTTTTTGTCGTAGGGACGAACGGCATTCAAGCTCTACCGACATTTTTTTTTTCATTTATTTAGATGCATTAAACAAATAACAATCATGATTTATACAAAAAAAATCCAATGATAGTTTTGATCTGGAATATAATTTAAACACACTTAATTGTGTAATTGACCGACTTCAAAAAAGGAGAAGGTTCGCTCTGTTCAATTGTATATTTTTTTTATGTTTGTTACCTCCGAACTCCGTCATTTATGAACCGATTTGAACAATTATGCGTTGGGTTCAATATAGCTACGAAGTGGTCCCATATAAATTTCATCGATATTTGACCTTGGACTTCGAAGATACATTGATGTCGGTTTTTGTTTTTTTCTAAATATTAATTTAAAAATAAAATGGGCTTAATCGACTCTATTTCCCATCAGAATGTTTCCCCTAAAGTAACCAAACAAATCAAATCGTAAGCTTTTGAGAAAAAAAAAAACAATTCTATACACCCGAAACCTCATACAGATACTATAAGATTTGAGCCAAACTGCCCAACCACCATAGCTCAAAAAAAACTATACATGTTACTTTTGAAGTAATGTTTATATGTTTATAAAAAAATAAATATAGCAACTCTTGGTAGGTCTTTCATACGCGGGAGGCCTTCTGAGTAGGTATCACAGCTTTGCCAATTATTCAGCCGCCAAGCAGTAGTGCGCGAGCATAACTGTGTTTCGGTTTGAAGGGTATTGTAGCCAGCGAAATTACTGGGCATTATGGGACTCAACAGCTAATTGTCTCAGGGTGACAAGCGCAGTGCAGCGCCGCGCAAGATTTTGCAAGTTCTGGGTGGTGCTATTATTGTTATGGGCTGGCGTATTGCTTACCATCAGGAAAACGACCAGCTCGTCTCGTCAATCAGTTACATAAAAAAGCTTGTAAAAAAACAAACACTACACCATTGAAGTTAAGTAAAAATCTTGTTAAAATAAGGGCCAACATTTCAAAGATCACTCCAAAACACATTGTTTCTAATACCTACGTATATACCTACTTATTTGTACCGCGAAGTACCGTCACGTGTCAAGTCTTAAATCGTACAAAATCCCCCGACAAGCGTTTACTTATGGCGTACGTCGTCGTTTGGCTAAATAATAAAATACCTTTTCCTGTACTCGTATGTCGCTCCGCTAAATAATATATCTACTAGCATTTTCTATGTCTCTGGCATTTATGGAGTTGCCATCAATAAATTAGTTCTGAATTATATATATATATATATATATTTTATTATTTGATAGGCAAACATTTGACCGCTGTCTCACCTGATGGAAAGTGATGACGCGGTCGACGATGGATCATGCTTGCCTAGAAGATACCGATTCACTCTGGACTTGAAGACACCTAGATTGTAAGAATCGGGAAACAGACGCTGGTAAGGTGTTCCATTCCTTGGCTGTTCGCATTATGAAAGGTGAAGCGAAACGCTTTGTTCTGGCAGGTGGAATGTCAACCATAAATGGATGCCGAGTTTCCGTACGTCTTGTTCCTGTGTTTTATCTTTGTTTATTTTTATTGTTTCAATATATTCTCTTCGTCTTATTCGTGATGTCATGGACAGGGTTCCGACTGAAAATCAGTGTTTAGGTACTTTTTTTATGATTAAATGGGCTCACGTTTGACAACAACTCACCTGATGGTAAGCGTAGTTGCGGTCTAAGGTGGAGCACGTCTGCCCATGAGGTGCCTATTCACTCGTCTTAAAGAGACCCAGGTTGTAATTGAAAGGAAATAAGTATTCTGGTAGAGAATTCCACTCCTTTGCGGTTCGTATAATGAAAGTCAGCGAAGCGCTTTGTGCGGACTGGTGGTTTGTGCACAACGTAAGGGTGAAGTGACTCACCTCGCCTGGTGGTCCTAAGATGGAATGGGGATGAAGGAATCAGCTGATGCAGGTCTTGTGCACACTCCCCGAAATGCAGTCTGTAGAAAATCGACAGGCTTGCCACTTGACTTCTGTGTTTAAGGCTTTATACCTTAAAAATACCTTAGCGTATGTTGAGTCGAACCTTTTCAGGAAAATTTTGCGTGTACAGTGGAATGTTGCGCGATGTCAGGACATCGCGCAACATTCCAGTGTGTTGTACTTATTGTTTTCGTTTTGTCTTTTTGTTTGTAATATGTTCAGTGTAATGTTGTGTGTCCTGAATAAATGTTTTTCTTTCTTTCTTTCTTTCTTTCTTTCTTATTTAGTTTTTGTACATCTTCATGAAACTCCTGGAAATTTGAAAGAAGAAAGAAAATACATTATTACAGACAGATACACGCAACACTACAATTAGAAGATATTAGCTGCGCCCTGCAGCTTTACCCGCGGTTTCCCGTTGCTAGACTGCTCGCGTGACTATTTCGATCCCCAAGCGATACTGATGGCTGGTCCACAAGACAACTCGTAAACGGGTGCTGCTTGCGGGGACTGGTCTGAGCCCCAATTCACTTTGACAACTTGGCGATTCCTTGCTTCAAAATCACGTCGATTCCTTCATTAATAAGCGATATCTCTGTGACGCATTCACAATTACATACATATATATATATATGATTCTCTATGACTCGTCATAGAGAATACAAATTTCGCAAATGTCGTTTATTAACTAGCAGGTGGGTTACTCTTACACCACGATGCATGCTAATATAGTTATAATTAAGTTTCTTAGAAGTAACTGTTTGTTAACCCAAATAAATAAATAATAAATAAATTAATGAAGGAATCGACGTGACTTCGAAGCAAGGAATCGCCAAGTTGTTATAGTGAATTAGTGCCCTGCTCTGGTCACTCCTAACTGCTACTGTCATATTCATACACATCGCATTCATACATTATTTATGTTTTTCTGGTACTGATACTATGACTATGGCACATCTCACTCGCACTTCTTGTTTGACATTTTGTTAATTTTCATTTATACTTAATAGCTCAATGTTAGATTTCGAGACATTTATAAAAAGTTGAAAATAGAGACATCCCGGCAAAGTTTCTTGGTGCTGTCTTCTCTAGCGAGCGTGATTCCAAAGCACTGGTAGAGTCAGTTTTCGCACTTCTTTTCTGGGCCTGGATTTCAATTTGTGCATGGGAAAGAAATAAGTAGACATGCTTACCTTGTCATAATGACCTGAGTCACAATTTATATCATATTTGCGTTATGTTTATTAGACGTAATACAAAAATTGTTGCAATATTTTATGACTCGACGCGGCGGCGCGGCGTCTCGCGTCCGCCGTCCCCTCTATGACTCTAGCTAGCTCTATGTATATACATATAGAAACCTCAGACACAGGGGCCTGGGGCGCAAGGAAATCGTTATTTCGGCTTGTAAGTGAGGACGGAGCTCCACTGCTTAGTTTGAAGCATTCTGAATTTCACTCAAATCTGTTGAGCCGGTACAGAGTGAAGAAGTAACCCACACTCACTTACACACAAACTTTTACATTTATGATACCTATTAGTGTAAAAAAAAGTAACACGTAATAAATAAAATTTTAGCGTAGAACGAAACAAAAGAAAAGTTGAATTTTGTTTTTTTAAACATACGAAACTTTGAACCGATCCATATGCTACATCCGTATGGTATTATTAAGGAAGTGCAACCACAGAATACTAAGGGACAGAAGCATCACTCCGCAAAGAAATTTAAACAATTAGCGACTCTTGCTATGACGCCATAAAATTAAATTCAGCTCGCGTAGCGCTGCATACCTACCAGTCATATTAACCTACAGAGCGCCTCTCTTTCTATCGCATAGGTTTTATCTCTTCTGACGCGGCACGTGTAACGACGCGCGACCCGCCGTCGTTGTCCGGCTATGTACTTGTAGCTTCGTACCTACAGTGCGGAGTGCACTAGGCCTAGTGCAACGAAGATAATGAGTAAATTGACGATCAAAATCGGCAATGCGAATAAAGGAAAAAAAAATCTTATCAATAAAAAGGTGTTACAATGTCAGTTTTAACCAATCAGAAGCCAGTAAACAAAGACACCATCACACATGGTAAATCATACAAAAACATGACATCAAAGCACGTAGCTCCAGTCCGTTGCTCCCGCTGTGTTGTAGAGGCACTCAGACCTCAGACGTAGGGTCTGGGTGCCCCGGGGCGCAAGGAGATCGTTATTTCGCTTCGTAAACAAGGGTAAAGTCGCGCCTGTGATAGTGTAAAGTACATTAAAAGAAAAGAAATAGATCTGGGCCCCAATTCACTATGACGACTTGGCGATTCCTTGCTTCGAAATCACGTCGATTCCTTCATTATTAAACGACATCTCTATGACGCATTCATATATCCATATACATGATTCTCTATGACGCGTCATAGAGAATACAAATTTAGCAAATGTCGTTTATTATAGAAGGAATCGACGTGACCTCGAAGCAAGGAATCGTCACGTTGTCATAGTGAATTAGAGCCCTGAATTAAAAAAGGAATCCTGTCTTGGCCATGTCAGTTGTCCAATCGATCGAACTATGTACCTACCGTAATTTTCACCGATTGATCGAAACATATTTATGTATGTATTATACTCGTATGATATATAATTTTACAAAAGTAGTTATAGTATTATAAATAAGTACACCACCGTCGAGCGGAGTCGGAGCGAGTGTGGCTTAGTGCACGTGCGACTTTCGATCCGACGCACCCGAGTTCGAATCCCGCTGGCCTCGCACCACTGACTTTCTCAAGTTATGTGCGGATTTAACACTCGCTCTAAAAACGGTGAAGGAAAACATCGTGAGTAAACCGGCATGTCCAAGAATTTATCACAAAAATTCAAGGACATGTGACATTCACCAACACGCATTGGGCCTGCGTGGTGGATTATGACCCATACTCTCTCTACGAGGGAAGGCCCGAGTCCCAGCAGTGGGAACGTGATGGGCTGATGATGATGACACCACCGTCTTTTGTCGCATCACAAATCCTTTCCATCCAAAGGTTGTCTTTAAGAGATCGCTTATTGGCGATAAGACCGCCCATTGTACTATTTATATTTTTTAGTTTTATTTGGTTTTGTTATGTTATTGGTGTACAATAAAGTGTGATAACACTTTATTGTACACCAATAACATATCAATCAATCATGAGGTTTCATAACTTTTAAGTTTACTACAATCTCCATCATCTTCATGCATTATTGTAATAGTGAAGAAAGATTTTAGGTCAGACCTTTCTAGAAAATTATGAAATTCTACTATTTTGGATGGATGGATGGATGTTTGTTACTCAATCACACGAAAACTACTGAACGGATTTCAATTAAACATACGTATGTTGTTAATGGTACGCATGTGCGACTTTCGATCTGACCCACCCGAGTTCGAATCCCGCTGGCCACTGACTTGCTTAAGTTATGTGCGGATTTAACACTCGCCCTAAAAACGGTGAAGAAAAACATCGTGAGGAAACCGGCATGTCCAAGAATGGATAACAAAAATTCAAGGACATGTGATATCCACCAACCCGCACTGGGCCAGCGTGGTGGATTATAGCCAATACTCTCTCTACGAGGGAAGCCCCGAGTCCCGAGTAGTTAGTAGATATGACGAAAAGTCGAAGCGAGGGACATCGGGCATTAGGACCCTAGTTCAATTAAGTGGACGAAAGAAATAATCTATCAAATCAGAAGATTAAACACTGCGCTCACATAAGGATTGATTGCAAAACGCTGGCAGACAAACAGACAGACAGATATAGAAAGATCTGGAACGGAGAAAGGCTCCTATTGGACGCTAATACATACATTATACAATTTAAAAAACTTACTTCTGTTCTAATGTATCACTTAACAACAGGTGAGATAGCGGTCAAACGCAAGCCTATAAATAGTAAAAAAAAAAAACTTCGAAGTCCAAGGTCTTTACTGAACCTCACGCAAAGTTGTCCAAATCGGTTTATAAATGACGGAGTTTTGAGGTTGTATAAATAAAAAATGCGTGGATGAACGTGAAATAGGTCTTTATTCCTATATTACAAAATTATTTTTACAGAGCACTGCCGTTGGTATCGAATGATGGAGAAAGAAGATGTTGCCATAGCACAAAAATCATTTCCACATTAAAAAGTGTTGCTAATAATTAAAGTTCAATTTACTTAAATTATATGTTCAGTTTTGGTAAGTATTATTTAGTATTATTTGGTTTTGGTCTGAATAAAAACAGTTGTACAAAAAAAAGTTGAATTGAGAACCTCCTCCTTTTTTTGAAGTCGTTCAAAAAAATACTCCATGTTTATAGTTAAGTTACCTACTACTTACCATAGCACTTACAGCGACTGAGCCTAACAAAGTAATATCGCATAATGCCCTAACAAAGATTAAACTTAAATCCACTTCGTAAAAGCTAATTTTATTTTACTCATAACATAAACTTCTCGTTAAAAAGTCACTTTCCCTAAACTACGAAAAGATCGGGCATTTCTTCCCGACCCCCTAAGGGGTGATATCGACCGAACACCATCTGGGGTGCACAGTGAGTCTCGTACAAGCCGAAGAAGTCATTGCGAATAATTTATGGAACGTTCTCCATAGTGTATCCGATCAGCTGATCGCTTTTGGAAAGTCTTATTTGGCGAATTTAATATGTTTCGCCGTAACACTTTTCAATAGGGACTAGAACTCTAGTTTTTCTACTTTTATTAAACTCCACGGCGTTATTGGCCTGCTAATAAGCTCCACTTCTATTTTGCTACATTGACAGTGCATCTATTTTTAGGGTTCTGTACCTAAAGGGTAAAACGGAACTCTACTAAGACTCCGCTGTCCGTCCGTCTGTCTGTCTGTCCGTCTGCACCAGGCGTATCTCATGAACCATGATATTTGGACAGTTGAAATTTTCACACATGATGTATTTCTGTTCCCGCTATAACAAGAAATACTAAAAACAGATAAAAAACTATTTAAGTGGGGCTCCCATACAACAGACATGATTTTTTTGCCGTTTTTATAGATAATGGTACGGAACCCTTCGTGCGCAAGTGCGACTCATACTTGGCCGGTTTTTCTACTATTATAAACTCCACGACATTATTGGCCTGCTAAAAAACTCCACTTCTATTTAGCCACATTGACAGTGCGTCTATTTTTAAATCTTAATAGGTAATGCCAATGTATTAAAAAAGTGTATATGTATGTTTGAATGTTTGTTGCTCAAAAAAGATTGGTATTTACCAAAAAAAATACCTAATCCATATTATAACATAGAATAGGGTACTTTTCTTTCCGGAAAAACAAATAGTATAGTAAAAATACTTTTGATCTCGGGACACCGCGGGTAAAACCACGGGACGCAGCAAGCTAGTGCAATATATGCTGTAGGTATACCTAGCTATAGTATAACTTTATACGGTTCTTCGTAACAAAAAACGACAAGATGTTCCAGAGATACAAACATTACAAACTCAGGTAAAGTACTACCTATATCCTAACAACAAACGCAAACTTTACCGTACTTTGCTTAGTCGAACTCTTAAAGTAATCTCCCTAAACCTTTAGGGTGTTTAAGGGTATCCCTTTTGCCAATAATGGGGACTAACTTGACGCAAAAAAGGAACAACGTTAACACGCTGTAAAGAAATTTCGGCTCTCGAGGCTGGAGTCGACTAGAACCACTGACTTCAAGTCCTATACCCAAGTTTCGGTGGTGCATATGGAACTGTCCCTGAATTCTGACTTCTGACCTGTAGGGGAGATACAAAAATAGTGTGTACGGTTTATTGAGTTATATTTTTGTATATATGTTAGCGGTTTATGTTCGACGACGAAAGCCAGTGATATCGTCAGTGTAGTGTGCTGTGATGACAACCCTATGCTTTTACAAGACCAACTGCGGGTAGTTGGTGACAACGCCCGCCTTTCTCGACGCTGATACTCGCATTCTTCAGTCTTCTCGTGACCACGGCCAATGCAACTTGGTCGAAACGTCGAGGTAATAAAATTAATGTTTTTAGTCCCGTTTAAGCTCCGTTTTATTATCATAAACTCTGTGTTCGAATTGCGAAAGTTTAAAAATTACTATATGTTAGTATGTAAGGTATATTATATTATACTATCGGCAAAGAAAACTAAATATTGCTACGTACTATCGGCCTCTGTTTTAATTTTACTTTGTTGTACTTTAATATTATAAAAACACAAACCTCCTCCTTTTCTGTTTGAAGCCGGTTTCATTTGTTTTTTGTCTAGGTGTTGTGGGACTGGTTCCCTAGACACAGACAATCCTAGTTAGGGGCCAGGATCTATGTATGTGAACGGTGGTGCGTATAAAAAAAATATAAATAAAAATATGCCGCATCGGTTCTTGCCTGCGACAAAATATAATAATTTGTTGAACCTACCGTCAAAGCGCACAATTTGTTTGAAAATGATCGGACGCCCACGGATTCCGTTCAGAAGTTAGATCAAAGCTTTAATTATCTCGACATAAAAGGATTCCTAGAGAGAAAGTCGTTAAGCTGAATTGATTGATTGGTAAGGTAGATGCAGATGGTGCGGAGGTTTGTTTGTGGGACGGCTGACAAGCAGGCCAGCATGTTTCATGCGGTATACGTCTATATGCGGTATACTGGACATCTGCAACTCTTCAAGAACTCCGATGGTGCGTGAACTACCCCTTGGACCAACAAAAGCTTTCCAAGATTCTGAAGATTACTGGGCGTACGGGTTGACGAGCGCAATGCAGTGTTGAGTAATACTTTTTCACTGCACTTGTTATGGGCAGGCGCTTACCATCAGGCGAACGACTTGCTCGTCTCATCACTCAGTTTAAAAAATATATTACGTCGACTGCAAATTGAGGTCCGCGTGGGTTTGGTGTGAATACAACTTTATTCTGAGTTTCCTCAGAAACTTGTGTCCGCCAATTTTTTGTGGTTTCGGCGTTAGTTGAAAGTGTGACGCCTCATCATCAGCCCATCACATTCCCACTGATGGGACATGGGCCTTCTCTCATAGGGAGAGAGTATGACCATAATCTACCACGCTGGCCCATTCCGGGTTGGTGAATGTCACATGTCCTTGATATTTTTGTGATGAATTCTTGAACATGCTGGTTTCCTCACGATGTTTTCCTTCACCGTTATTAGAGCGAGTGGTAAATCCACACATAACTTAAGAAAGTCATTGGTGCAGGGCCAGCAGGATACGAACTTGGGTGCGTCGGATCGAATGTCGCACATGCTCCCACTGAGCCACACTCGCTCGCTACCTAGGTTCGTTCCGTTATAATTTAGTACCTACGTACTACCTAGCAACATCTGGCGAAGGTACGAGCTGTTTGCTACTTTCATCGTCACTCCCAAGGTTGTAATTTACGAAACCAAAACTAGGGTAGTAGGGTAGTAAGGGAGGGTTGGGTATTCGACGAACCTTGTCATTTCGTACTGTTCACGCTCTTGCCGAGTACTTTGGGGAATAAACTTCATCTGTGTCAGGAATCAGGGTTTTGATGAATGTAGCTGTTTTCATTCGGAATTATTTTGGATATGGACTGTACTGGAATTTCGATTATAGTACCTGTAAAACTATGTGTGTGCTTTTTTTAACCCTTAATAGATCTATGTTTGGCCACTATTTCACCTGATGTGATGCGATGATATGACCTAAGATCAGACCCGTCTCCTCGATAGAAAATCTAGTCTATATCTATCTGAATGCTAGAAAATCTAGTGTAAAAGGATAGCACTTATATTATGACTACATTTTAATAATTAAATTGACTTACATACAAATATAAGTATAATAATTTTATTGTTATTGTTAATATGACTGAGACTGACAATGATAGTTTTATTTTTTATACAAATATTATTATTTATTTTTTTTTAATTTTTTTTATGTCACTGAATGACGAGACGAGCTGGTCGTTTACCTCATAGTTAGCAATACCCCAGCCCATAACAATAACAGCACTACCCAGAACTTTGTTTTGCAAAAATTCTGCGCGGCGCTGCACTGCGCTCGTCACCCTGAGACAATTAGCTGTTGAGTCTCATAATGCCCAGTAATTTCGTTAGCTACAATTAAATACCTAAACCTAATTAATTAATTAATTAAATAATTGTATTCCTAATTATATTTTATGACTGTGTTTGTAACGCTTTGGTTGTTTGTGTACAGTTATGTTACAAATTTTTTATAAATGAATTATGAATTATGATAGTTCACCGAACATCATCCCGAAACACGACTAGGTCGCTACGGCTTGGTTTTGTTCGGTGGGTGGTATTACAACCACGGCCAGAGCCTACCACTCCAAAGCGCGTAAGCGAGTTTCATCACGATGTTTTCCTTCACAGTATTAGAGCGAGCGTGCAAAATCTGCACTTAATTATAGGTAAGTCATTGGTGCAGGGCCGAGTCGGGATTCGAACCCAGGAGCGTATGATCGAAAGGCGCACGAGTTCCCTCCGAGCCACACTCGCTCTAATATAGTGCTTTAATTAATGTACGTTAATTCGAACGTACGTTGTAGTGAATAAGAAGGTTATATGGTATGTAATATAATAAATAATTAAGGGATAAATACATGCGTTGAAAGGTATTTTCTCTCCCCCCCCCCTACTTTTTTAAAGGCCGTGCTTATAGTTGCAAACAAATTGACGGATGATGACAACGATTATTGCTACGCCCTGCGGGTGTGACTATACCGGGACAAAAAGTATCCTATGTCCTAAGATTTACAGTACCTACTTACAAAAATTTCATCATAATTCGTTCAGATTCGTTTTTTGCGTGATCAAGTATCAGACATCTTTACATCCATCCTCACAAACCTTCGCATTTAATAATAAGTATTATATCTATTTATTTATTAACCGACTTCAAAAAAGGAGGAGGTTCTCTGTTCGATTGTTTTTTTTTATGTTTGTTACCTCAGAACTCCGTCATTTATGATCCGATTTGGAAAATTCTTTTTGCGTTGGGTTCAGTATAACTACGAAGTGGTCCCATATGTTCATCGATATGTGACCTTGGACTTCGAAGAGCCATTGAAGTCGGTTTTTGTTTTTTTCTAAAAATTATTTATTTATTAGGCTTTGGGGTTGAGTCGGTGGGGGGGGGGATCAGTGGGGACCGGGGGCACATTGAGTTTTTTAAAGATACTGCTAAACTTCTGGTCAAAGCAACACGTTACCAAAATGCTGGCCCATATTTTGGCCAAAGGATAAACATTGCCGTTAAACGTGGCAATGCTGCCAGCATTTTGGGAACTTTGCCCACTGGTAGTGGTTTATTAGATTAGATTAGTTTTGATAAATTTGAATCATGAAATGTTAATATAAGTATTTCACTTAAGCTTCTCAAGAGTAATTACATCAGTACCTACTTTTAATACTAGGATACATGTCATGTATATTGCTAAATAGATGACGAATAAGAGCGAGTGTGGCTCAGTGGGAGCACGTGCGACTTTCGGTGCGACGCACCCGAGTTCGAATCCCGCTGGCCCCGCAACACTGACTTTCTTAAGTTATGTGCGGATTTAACACTCACTCCGAAAACGGTGAAGGAAAACATCGTGAGGAAACTGGCAATGTCCAAGAAATTTTCACAAAAAAAGTCAAGGACATGTGACATCCATCAACCCGCACTGGGCCAACGTGGTGGATTATGGCCCATTCTCTCTCTATGAGAGAAGGCCCGTGTCCCAGCAGTGGGAACGTGATGGGCTGATAATGATGATGATGATGATGAAATAGATGACTTATATAAGAGTTATATTTGGTAGTACAATAAGTACTTCATTAAGTAAGGTAGGTATTAAAGGATTTTTTATAGTAGGTACTTCGTAAAATAACTAGAATCATTATGGAGTATAAATAAATAACGCCCAACGATCAGATACATAGATCCTGGCCCCTAACTAGAATTCCCTGTATCTAGGAAACCAGGAACTATGAGGACCATGGTCCCACAACACCCAGACACGAAACAAAATGCTTGCGCTTTTTTTTCTATTGTCCCGTCGCGGGAATCGAACCTGCAACCTCAGTGATGTATGAGATTTGAGCCAACCTGCCCAACCATTACACCACAGAGGCTGTCTAGAGAGAGATGTCAGAGTATGGACTTTGATTTTACCCATTACCCGAAAATTCCGGAAATTAGATTTGACCCTCAACTAATCGGAGCTTGTATTTGCACAGATGTCAGGGTTGGACAGGAAGGGTCAATAATTTATCGGGTCACTAATTTAACGGGCCACTAATCAGAATTTATGACTTGGGGTAACGAGCTTCTAAAACTGTGATTTGGATTGGGTTTTATTGTGTATTTTATTGTTTTGGATAAGTTTTGAATAGAAATTAAAGCAGCAAGTGCGGTAAATGGTTTAGGGAAAAGAGCAATTTCTGATTACGATCAGAACTTTCTGATCTTAATTAAAGATTATATACACTGTAAGCAAATGTTGTTAAGGCCAAGGGAATAAATAAATAAATAAAATATATAACGCCCAACGATCACATACATATAGATCCTGGCCCCTAACTAGGATTTCCCTGTATCTAGGGAACCAGGAACTATGAGGACCATGGTCTCACAACACCCAGACACGAAACAAATGTTTCCGCTTTTTTTTCTGTGCAGAAACATTTGTCCCGTCGCGGGAATCGAATTCGCAGCCTCAGTGGTGTATGAGATTTGAGCCAACCTGCCCAACCACTGAACCTGCCAAACACGAAATGGAGAATGTGTTCTCCATTTCTCTGACGGTCTGCTTGTCTCTCATGAACCCGTCGCCGTCGGCATCACGATAACGCGTAAGGCGCAGAATTCAATGGGTTGACTAGGTTGGTAAGAATTTCCTTACATTTTTATTGTGTGTGGATGTGTTCGATCTTCTGCAAATACTTTATATAGGTAGGTAACTAGCTTTTTCCTGCGACTTCGTTCGCGTGGACCATAGTAAATGGTTTATGCCGCAGATTTTTACCATTTTCCGGGATAAAATGTAACCCATAAAAGTTTCAGGCAGTTGATGAATTCCTTTTTAGCTTCTATCGTAGTAAATCACCTCAAGCCATTAAAATATGATACTATAATCAAAATCGGTTCCTTATTACATGTTCACAAAGCCGAATTTCATGTTCTCGTGCGTTCTCTGAATTTCTAGTTTAGGTAATACCAGGCTTAGCGCACTCCGCACTATAGGTACGAAGCTACAAGTACATAGCCGGACACCGACAGCGGGTCGCGCGTAGTTTCACGTGTCGTAAGAGATAAGAGCTATACGATAGAAAGAGAGGCGCTCTGTAGGTTATTATGTTTGGTAGGTATGCAGCGCTACGCGAGCTGAATTAAATTTTATTGCGTTATAGCAGGAGTCGCTATTTGTTTAAATTTCTTTGCGGAGTGATGCTTCTGTCCCTTGGTATTCTGTGTTAATACAGACCAAAACGCGCCAAAATTTTCATAGTCCAAACTTTATACGTCGGCAAAGAACCCGGGACCCTACACGAGCACACTATCAACCCAACTACTCATACATGTCTATAGTATAATAGGTAGGTATGTATAGGGGTGCAATTTAGCTAGTCTTTTTTCCAGGCGCGTTTGCTAGTTCTATAAACGGACTAATTTGCCTCTCCACTGG
The DNA here is from genome assembly GCA_951640565.1 of Petrophora chlorosata. Taxonomy (NCBI): domain Eukaryota; kingdom Metazoa; phylum Arthropoda; class Insecta; order Lepidoptera; family Geometridae; genus Petrophora; species Petrophora chlorosata. The sequence continues at coordinate 3,342,897 of OX621189.1, read as the reverse complement.
GCACGGCTAGCGGCTGGGCGTTCGTCCGGTCAGGGTCAGTTCGTATCTACTTACCTACCTACACGTTGAGTAACTTAATAGCCTTCTACGTTTAAGCTAGGGTTCACTTTCTCTAACCACTTTCTGAAGGCTACGATGGCTTAGTGATAAGGCGAGTGCAAATGCCTACATTGTTTAGTTCAAAAGTCGAAATATATTTATTAAATAGGCAAAAAAAATTTCAACGTTTTATACACATAATGCAAGTATGTTAAAAATTGTAACTCAAGTTATCATGACAAGGTAAGCATGTCTACCCATCTCTTTACCATTCACAAATTGAAGACCGGGCCCAGAAAAGAAATGCGCAAACTGACTCTACCAGTGCTTCGGAAATGCGCCCGCTAGAGATAAGTTAGTATTCTTTGATAGTACCAAGAAACTCTGCGGGGATGTCTCTATTTTCAAGTTTTTTTAAATGTCTTTCTTCTAAATAGAAGAATTGAATAGATATGATAATTATTGTATTATTTGTTATTAATTATAATGTATATACATATATATAAATAAATTTATTAATTATTATACATGTTTAATTATAAATTTATTAATATTATATATAAAACACCATACATACACCTACACACACACCCCCATCCACACTTTACATTCCAGTCATTACACTAACATACATACACACATAAACACTATACCTACCCGTATTATTATCGTATATTGTCCTTTTCTGTCTCACTGTATACCTAATCATTAGCTATGTCAACAAAGTTGTATGAAGGAAATAACGTTTGTATTTACATAAAGAGACCTATAATTAGCTGTATTAGTGTAACCTTTTAAAAAGTAGTAAAAATAAATAAATAAATAAATAAATAAATAAATAAATAAATAAATAAATAAATAAATAAATAAATAAATAAATAAATAAATAAATAAATAAATAAATAAATAAATAAATAAATAAATAAATAAATAAATAAATAAATAAATAAATAAATAAATAAATAAATAAATAAATAAATAAATAAATAAATAAATAAATAAATAAATAAATGTCTCAAAGTATTACAATGAACATAAGTCAAAATTAAAATTAACAAAATCTCAAACAAGAATTGCGAGTGAGATGTCCTTTAGTCATAGTAGGTATCAATGTAGGTAGGTAATGTCTAAAAATCTAATTTCAATTCAGTTCGTTAAAAAATTGCTTTTCTTCAATGCATAATAATTATAAGTACATCTAGATGGGAGAAGCCACTGGCACCCGAAACACAGTTCTTAACTAGTTCGGGAGCCTATGGATTCAAGATTCTTTTGTAAACCTTTTGTGCGAATAAACTCATTTATTATTATTATTATTATCATTATCAAAAAAATATGAATAATATATGAATGGGTATATAGATACAGGTAGAAGTTATAGTGACTAGACCAGACCAGTCCCCACAAGTGGCAAACTGACAAGGATATTTCTATTCATACCTTCGAGTAGACAGCCAAATACTTTATCTTAGATTCATACTGATTATGATGTCACTGAACGCTCACTTCGATTACATGAAAAGCTACCATCATTTCAAAAGAAAATAAGACTGTGACAGAGCCTTAACAGCTCAAAGCAAAAACTTCAAAGTGTTGCCAGAGTGTTTGTTGAAAAATGTTGCCAGTTGCGTATTCCTCGCTCCCCATTTTTACCCTGACGCATTAAAACTAAAACGGCAAGTGAAAGCTAGCGGTAATGGCAGCCTCTAGCGGGGTGTTATAGCTCCATATGAACTCGGTTTTAATTAAACTGTTCATATGGCCCCTCGTTAACGCAGAGTTAGAATTTCTTTACGGTAAATAAAGGCATCCAATGCTATAGTTATATAACGAAACATCGTCGGGAAAAATTTAACATAATTTTACTCAACATTAAAAAAAAATATGTATCGTATCTTTTATTTCATTCATAAAGCCTTGTAAATGCACAATAAATAAATATAACGTCATCTTTCTAAATAAATAAAAATTGAATATATTTAAAATTAGAATTAGATATACTAGTCAGTCATAACTATTTTACTAAAATCTAGGATGTCAGAAATTCTTTTAAACTATAAAAGCATTTTTTTAATAATTTAGACATAACTTGGTTACTTCTGCCTATTATACCACCAATTATATATTTTTAAGATTTTTTTATTAGATTCTTGTTAGGCAACACTTGACCGCCGTCACACCTGATGGAATGTGTCGACGCGGTCGACGATGGATCATGCTTGCCTAGAAGAAACCGATTCACTCTGGACTTGAAGTCACCTAGATTATAAGTATCGGGAAACAGAGACGCTGGTAAGGTGTTCCAGATTACTATAAAATAGTATTTTGTATGGACCGAACATCCTTTCTTTCAAAACCTTTGGGTTTTATAGAGAAAAGCTCGTACGTATCATCATCATCATCATCATCATCGCCTTTCACATCCCAGTGCTGGGTATAGGCCTCTCTCTTCACGTATCAGTCAATTTTATTCTCAGTATCTTCGTAAAGGCATCTATATATATATATGTGTATATATATATATATATATATATATATATATATATATATATATATATATATATATATAATATTTATACATGTATTTATAATTTAATTTGCATTTGTATCGAAAAACCACCGTCCTTTCTTGTTATGCTGATAACTGTGAAATGTACTTGTTTTTCATGTACCTATTTTTAAGGTTTTTTAACAAAAAACTGTTTATCTATCTATCTATGTCACTTACACAAAAACGGCATCCGGTCTCTTTATTAATGTCACGAAAAACTCATGTCCTCACACACTTTAGTACACAATGTTAATGTCTTCCCACTCCGTCCTACAAACATGGTCGGCCGGTCGAACAAATAAATCTTTGTCATCCGGTTTCCCGGCAAATACTCACAAATAAATCATTATTATCCGGGTTAGCCGGATAATAAAAATAAATGCGAATACACAGGGACATTTAGGTCTACTCTGGCAACTCAGGTATCTTCTTAGTTATATATTATATCGTGGTATCTGTAGTATGCTCGGTAGACCATATACCTGATTAAATTTGAGATCCTTTATATACTAACAGTATTGAGCGTAATAGGTTCGTAGGTTAAGCAATTTTTAATGCGGTCACCACTTGGATGGGTGACCGTTTGTATGGTATTTACAACGGAACGCTACCGTGCTTTGGAGGGTTAAGCCGTCGGTCCCGGATGTTGTCTTATAGGACAAAAGTCGTTCAGCCATGTCGGAGACCTTCGGGCGGTCTATAACTCCGACACCAGGTTTGGACGGACACCCACACGAGAAAGAAAGGAGAACATTATCACAGTGAAGTCTAAAGTCAAAAAATTGACGTAGTCATTTATTATTGTTTGTATATGTTTATTATGTAAATATTTAAGTATATATTTTATAATAAGACTTATTATAGGTATATATTAAGTTTATGCGGTTTAGTTTTAATAATAGTATAATATTTATTTTTACATGTTATTTGCAAAGAAAACTAAATATGTAACTTTTATTTACCTAGGTAAATTAAGAATATTTTAAATTTCCCATTACGCACTTTACTGTACCGCTACCATTTTTTCTTGCACGTCCTGGATGACTGGTAGAAAATGCTAGCATTAAGTCCTCCATATAAAAACTGTTTTGTGTTAAAGTATAAATAAATAAATAAAAAAATATATATTGACAAAAAATGCACTTTTAACAGTAATTTAATTTAAAACAGTAACCTAAAATACAGTGTCTTTAAAAAAAGGTAATTATATATACCCATTTCTTTCCCATACACAGATTGAAGTCCGGGCCCAGAAAAGAAATGTGAAAACTGACCTTACCAGTGCTTCGGAAACACGCCCGCTACAGAAGATAGCACCAAGAAACTCTGCGGGGATGTCTCTTTTTTCAACTCTTTTAATATGTCTCAAAATAGTATATAATAACTGGCTGACCCGGCAAACGTTGTTTTGCCATATAAATTAAAAAATGTTAAGGGTGAACAACCCTTATCACTTAGGGGTACGAAAAATAGATAGTAGCCGATTCTCAGACCTACTGAATATGCATATAAAATTTGGTAAAAATCAATAAAGCCGTTTCGGAGGAGTAAGGTAACTAACATTGTGACACGAGAATTTTATATATAAGATGATGATGATGAACAATGAAGTATAAATTAAAATTAACAAAACGTCAAACAAATCAGTAGTATCAAAAGGATTGTATAACACTGTGATGTCTGTGATATTATTACTGCCCCCGCCGATGTCGGACTTTTTGTAGGTCCGACAATCGGTTCGATTTTTTCACCGACATTTGTCACCTCAGTGGAAAGTGTTTTTCCTCTGAGTTTGTCACTTATATTGTGACCGACTTTGTGGACATACAATACTTTATCTTTGGTGTAGGACGTGTGAGTTACAATATGAAACTTCGAATATGAAACTCGATTTTTTGTTGGTGAAAGTGACACATAGTCATTTTCACCAACAAAAAGTCGATGAAAGTTATTTTTTAGGGTTCCGTACCCGAAGGGTAAAAACGGGACCCTATTACTAAGACTCCGCTGTCCGTCTATCTGTCTGTCTGTGTGTGTCTGTCTGTACGTCTGTCCGTCTGTCACCAGGCTGTATCTCATGAACCGTGATAGTTAGACAGTTGAAATTTTCACACATTATGTACATATTTATGTTGCCGCTATAATAAAAGATACTAAAAAACAGACGACAACACACAGAGTAAAATAAATATTTGGTGATTATAGAATTATTATTTGTACGGAACCCTTCGTGCGTGAGTCCGACTCGGACTTGGCCGCTTATTTTTTTATTTAATTCATAAGCCTTAAATAACTTAGGTAACATCTTAATTATTTTAATGCTATATCTGCTTCTTTCATCACTACGTGGGTACAGACTACAGAGTAATGTTAATGTAAAGTCTGACGTGGGCGAGCCTTATGCCAACATAATACTAATAACGCGGCTCTGAAAAAAATACAGCTTGGTGCCTTGTAAGCTTCGTATAAGCTCGATTACCCTTACTCGATTGATCGATTAACCTCGAGCTAAAACTAAATTTAGGCAGAGACAGTCTCAATTACGGTAGGCGGTGCGTATTTTTAGGTGTCTAATTTTGGCTTCCATGTTTTTGTTTTTTCAGGCCCTTAAGCCGTATCCTGTATCCGCTTATGATACTCGTGTAAAGGATTGTTTTTATTTTTCCTTGAGCTGAATAACAAGTTCCGTTCGGATAGATTAATGTGAACTTATATTAAGGAAAATATTATGTAGGTACTTAAATATTCCTTCAGAAAATGCGGGGTATATAGCATGTACCTAGGTGTTCATTTTACTACCTGCATCCCGCGGATTCACCCGCGGATGAAAGTACCCTAATGTGTTATTCCAGGGCCTATATAGAGTGGTAGGTCTCTCGTATGCGTGAGGCCGTCTGGGTAGGTATGAGACGAGCAAGTCGTTTGCCCGATGGTAAGCGCCAAACCTGCCCATAACAATTGAAGTGCCACCCCGACTTAATACCACAAAAAGCACTGCGTAACACCGCATTGCGCTCATTACCCCGAGACATCTGATATTAAATCTCACATGCCCAGTAATTTCGCTGGCTACAATGCCCTTCAAACCGGAACACAGTAATGCTTGCACACTACTGCTTGGCGGCAGAATAACTAGCAAAGTAAAACCCAAGTAGGTGTTACACAAGATCGCAAATAAATCCTAAAGTGGATCGCATAGCTACTTTTCATTCCGGGAAAAAGAATAGAATAGAAAAACTCTTTATTGTATACCAATTTAAAGAAGTAGACAATAACACAGTCTTTAACTATGGTAGTACAATGGGCGGTCTTATCGCTTGAAGCGATCTCTTCCAGACAACCTTTGGATGGACAGTATCGGAAGAAGAAGTAGACGGCGGTGTACAACGAAATATGTTGCATCATCATCATCAGCCCATCACGTTCCCACTGCTGGGACACGGGCCTTCTCTCATAGAGAGAGAATATGTTGCATATGTAGGTATAAAAACGTACTCCACATCCCTTCGTTCATCACATCATCACCTCAAACACAATCCTCCGATGACAGACGGAGTATCTCAAACCCCTACGTAAACATAATTCACAAAATTAAAACCTCGTAAGTCAGAAGTAACCTAAATTCAACACAACACTAGTGTTTACAATAACATCCATCAACCACGCGTTCATCAGGTGCGCCTGATGTGTTGTTGCGAAAAATGTAATATTAGTAGGAGCTAATATTATAAACGCGAAAGTTTGTATGAATGGATGTATGGATGTATCTTTGTTACTCTTTCACGCAAAAACTACTGAATGGATTTTGATGAAATTTGGTATGGAGATAGCTTATACCCTGGATTAACACATAGGCTACTTTTTATCCCGGGAAACCGCGGGTGAAACCGCAGGGCGCAGCTAGTTTCGAATATTTTCATAACAGCACTGAATTCATATGTTTACAGTAAACTGGGTAATGCTACGCAACTATTTAATAAGTTTCGTGTTTAGCTCAGAAATAGGTTAATTGAGAAATGCTTGTTAACAAATTATGAAACCAAGATACGTTTTGTTGTTCATATTTTTATGGAGGGATAAAAACACTGCTTTCTAGGTATGAATTAAAATGAAGAAGATTCCATAGAAGTCTGTGCCATAATCCACCACGCTAGCCCAGTACGGGTTGGTGGATGTCACATTCACATGCCCTTGAATACTTGTGTTGTAATTAATTCTTGGACATGCTGGTTTTCTCACGATGTTTTTCCTTCACCGTTTTTAGAGCGAATGTTAAATCCGCACATAACTTAACAATGTCAGTGGTGCGGGGCCAGCGGGATCGGACTCGGGTGCGTCGGATCGAAGTCGCACGTGCTCCCACTGAGCCACACTCGCTCTGTTACCTATATGCATAATGTTTGTACTATACTTAACTAAGTTACATTATTACATCAGTGGATACACAACGAAACTTTTAACTTTGTTTAAGTAACTAGACTAGCCTTTGTCTTCGGCTTTGCTCTCGTTTAACTTCGACCCTCAGTTCCTTTGTACCTTGACTTCTTCCTTTGTACAGAACACCTTGAATAACTTGAAAAAGTTCGACGCGTCATATGCCCATTCAGACGGTGAATAGGGGGCTTCGATTACTCGCCATCTTTAATGCAATTCAATAGACGTTTCCGCGCCTTGCGGCAGTATAAAAGGCGCCTTTGTGCCGTGTTTTTGACTAGCTTTTGTCCGTAACATCGTAAGTATGGACTAAGGAAGTTCACCGTTTTCAACCGATTTAAAAACATGTACCTATTACATTTTATCAAACAAAAAAACCGACTTCCATGTATCTTCGAAGTCCAAGGTCAAATATCGATGAAATTTATTTGGGACCACTTTGTAGCTATACTGAACCCAACGAATTTTCCAAATTGGTTCATGAATGACGGAGTTCTGAGTAGGTAGCAAACAAAAAAAATACATTCGAATAGAAAACCTTCTCCTTTTGAAGTCGGTTAAAAAAGGAGGAGACACCGCCAGTGGTCGCCGAGATATCGCAGTGTAAACTCGCCCCGGATAACGAGCATCGGACATGCACTACGTGAGTCCTAGCCGTCTTATTAAATATTTATAATGAATGAAACTCACGAAAACTTTCATAGGTACTAAAAAGAAGGAGGTTCTCATTTATAAACTGAATTGGAAAATTATTTGCGTTGGGTTCACTATAACTTCAACATAGTCCCATAGGTATAAATTTCATATTCGACCTTGGACTTCAAAAATACATCAGTAGCAGTTTTTTTTGTTATAAAATGCTTACTTGTTATTTTCAGTGCCTCCGCTGACGTCAGATTTTTTGAAGGTTTGGAACTGAGTGACTAGTATGTTGTTCGCCTGATGATAAGCGCCATGCCTGCCCAAAACAATTGCAGTGCCACCCAGAACATTTAATACCTAAAGTAGTGAGCTGCACTACATTGCGCTCGCATCATCACCCCGAGACATCACATAGAAGTCTCATAAAATATGCCCAGTAATTTCGCTGGCTACAACAAATTTCTTTGCTTTTCAAAGAAATTTTCCAGTTTTTCTAAAGGTAAACTTTACTTTTCAACCGACTTCAAAAAAGGAGGAGGTGAGAACCTCCTCCTTTATTGAATTCAACGGTATTTTTTTTGTATGTTTGTTATGCGATTACTCCGCCAATTATGAATTGATTTAGATGATTCTTTTTTGTTTCGTAGGTCATCCTTCAGAGTCCCATATAAATTTTATCAAAATTGATTCAGCACTTTTTGAAAAAAATAACAAAAACAAAAAATATAAGTTTAGTCTTAAAGTCGGTTCTTGTTTTTTTCTAAAAAAATAATTATTACTTAGTACTTTCCTTTACGCAGCAGAACGCAAAGTTTCTACAAAAACGGGCCAGTAAAAAAATTCGTAAAAAGTCAGCAACCTTTTTTTATTTACAGCACCAATTAACAGTTATGTACAAACATATAGAATGATAAAAACTAAACTAACCTACAACAAAATTAAAAAATGAAATTAAATATAAAACACAGAATTTAGGTCACCGTCTGCGGGCAGGGTGCCCAAAAAGCTGGCAACGTTACCTCGTTGAATGGCCAGACTAATTCGTTGGCCGAGGTAAGCGCCAGCTCTTTGGTCACCAGTTGATTCTATGAGGCGTCTGGCCAGCTCTTTAAACAGAAGCCGCGCGTTCGCCCCCCAAGGCCCCATAGTTTCAACCCCAAACGGAAGAAATATGTATCCCTCACCGAGTGATGCATATTTCCTCCGCTTGAGGCTCTCTGCTGCTTCTGCGGCAGGCGGACGGTGCTAGTGTATCGGCACAAGTGGCGTCCCACACCAACGGTCTTCCACGGCACCAAGGAATTAACGTCATGCCGTCGGGCCTCTTGCCATTGTCACGAGATACCATTCGGCTCTAAAACAGCCGGCACGTGAACGGTAGCAAGTGCCCGACGAATGACGTCATTAAAACAACCTTTAAGCAACCTTTTTTAAAGTAAGCTAAATATCTTCTCTATAATAACAAGTTAAATTATTCTCTCAGTCAGATGAAGGTATCGTTTAATAATTTAATAATTCTGTTTAAAAATCTGTTGACTGCAAAATAGATTCGAGTGTTTCCTTTAATCTTATCAAAGGAGGAAGACATAAGAAGGAATTCTTTGAAAAAGTAAAAGAAATTTAATTACAAAAAAGGAGGAGGTTCATTATAAATATAAACGGCTACACTCACGTTATGATTGTGTCGGAATAACTCCGACCAGGTTTCGGACAATTAGGATGTCCTTCTTCCGGGAGTTTACGCTTTGGATTCGCGGCGTGTCTACGCCTTTGTCCGAAACCTGGTCGGAGTTATTCCGACACAATCATAACGTGAGTGTAGCCGTTTATATTTATAATGAATATTTCGACTCACGATAGTTTCCAAACTTTAAGGAGGAGGTTCTCAATTCTACGGTATGTTTTATTTAACCGACTTCAATAATGTTACTTAAATGGTTGGATGATAAAGAGGAAACATTGTAAGTATGTTTGTAGGAGGTAATCCCTTGAACAACTAAACCACGCACAGAAAAAAGAAGCGCAAGCATTTGTTTCGTTTTTGAGTGTTGTGGGATCATGGGCCTCATGGTTCCTGGTTCCCTAGATACAGGGAATCCTAGTGAGGGGCCAGGATCTAGGTATGCAACCGTTGGGCGATAAAAACAAACATAAAAACCGGCCAAGTGCAAGTCAGACTTGCGCACGAAGGGTTCCGTACCATTATCTTTAAAAACGGCAAAAATATCATGTCTGTTGTATGGGAGCCCCCTCAAACATTTATTTTATTCTATTTTTTAGTATTTGTAGTTATAGCGGCAACAGAAATACACCATCTGTGAAAATTTCAACTGTCTTATTATCACGGTTCATGAGATACAGCCTGGTGACAGACGGTCAGACAGACAGACAAACGGACGGACAGCGGAGCCCTAGTAATAGGTTCCCGTTTTACCCTTTGGGTACAGAACCTTGAAAAACTACTATACAGTACCGATACCTACTTGATATCTTCAGCAGTTTCCGTTGGAATTTTAAGGAAGTAGAGTATATCAAAACTTCCAAATCCTTACTTATAAACACACCTTGAATCAAATAAACTGTGACCGAAACCTAACAAACCCGAATTAACAGAATACTAATAATTCCCAAAGGCTTCTTACCTCGTGATAAAGTTGGCAGTACAGCCCTGTGTGAAATAGTTCCGCTACTATGTTAGCCGTCACGAACTTTCACCTGGTTTAAGTCCTTAAGTAAGGATGGAATAACCTTTTATAATATTATTTTCGTGATCTCGTAATGTTCTTAGCTTAGGTTCAACTATTACACATATTTATATAAGATGGGCTAAGTGAGTTGCCAGATGTTCAGTATTTTCAGATGCCACCCAAAAAGCATTTTAGCGACACCTAAGGTATATAGTGTAACCTAACGGGAAATAATCATAACGCAACAGCAGCTGCGTTTAATAACTATATATATGTATATATATATATATAGTACTCTCCGTATCCGTATCTATTATATATATATAAAAGGAGTTTCTTAACGTGTCGAATGACCGACGATGAACTGGTGATATTTGACTCATACATAACCAACTCTAAAGGCCTGAACACATGAGTCCTTTATTACTGGTTTCAATAAATATCTACCCATAGCTATAATAACGCTAAGAAAGTGAGCTCACACGGATAATAGTTAGCAAGTACCGACTTTTGTCGCTACAATGCAGGTAAAAATATTTTGCATGTTTTCGTGAATCTTGCATTATTTTTGTGATCTCTATAGGTATAATAATAAGATCTATAATAATAATAAATACTTTTATGACTTTTTAATATTTGTACTGACGATAACGACCTTATACGATAATACTCTTATCACTTTTTAATTTTTGTACTGACGATATATAACGTCCTAAGATAAGATACTAGAAGTTCTATTCCACTTACTTTCTAATCTGCAATACTGTCCACGCTGTGCGCTAGTGAAACCGCAGGGCGCAACTAGCACAATCGTAAATACCGTGAAACATCGTCCGTTTTCGGTCCTTGCGCAAGGTATTCCGGCAACGCACTGAAAAGCTTTGTAGAGCTGTAGAGTAATTCAAGCCGAAACATCAAAGGTAAAATGTTAACGCTGTAGGTACCTATATATTCGTATGTCGGGTAGTTTGAAGTACTTATACCTAATCTATAAATATTTTTTGATAAAGTGTAACCTAGATCAAAGTGACTGAACTTGGAAATGTTTTAAGTGTTTGAGTGAAAAACATAAACGAATCAAAAAAGATGGACGCTTCGTCGCCAAATTCAAAAGTGAAACACTAAGCTATGCCGATCCGATCATTCGTAGACAAGCCTCACTCACACGTTTACATCATGCTATGCCGATCAACCGTCACATCGGCTTGCGATCGGCCATAAGTCCACTCAAACAAACGCCACCGTTATTGCTATGCGTCAGTTGTTGCTTAACGAGATTCCGTCCGCCGTTTTTTATTCGTTCAAGGTGGTGAAATTCGACTTCGGAATCGGTAAAGATAGAACTTGTGACTGCCTCCATTTCTTAATTCGTACACGTGCTTTTTCTAAGTGCAGCAAGTAGGTAGGTATCTAAAATAAGATACCTACAGGTCAGCTCTCTAAACCAGTGGTTCCTAATAGGCTTTTCGCGGAACCCTAGGTTTCCGTGAACGGGTCACTGGGGTTCTGAGAATTGCCGACGCTGGCCGGCATTTTTATCGATATACTGACCCGCGCAAAATGCGCGTGCTGAATCAATTTCGATAAAATTTATATGGGACCACCTCTGAAGTATTTCCTACCAAACAAAAAAGAATCATCAAAATCAAATCATAATTGGCGGAGTAATCGCGTAAGAAACATACAAAAAAAAACATACAGTCGAATTGAGAACCTCCTCCTTTTTGAAGTCGGTTAAAAATATGAGTTGGGGTTCCGCCAAAATTAGGTAGATAGTTTAGGTTCCATAGCTAAAAAAACACTGTCGTCTTAGGATCATAAGCGCAACGCATATGTACTCGCGATATGTACTCGTATATGCAGTTATTTGTATGGTTTTAAAAATTGTGGGTGGTACTGCAATTTTTATGGGCAGGCATGGCGCTTACCATCAGGCCAACGTATTCGTCTTATTGCTATTTCATAAAAAAAATAATAGACACGAGTTCATGTTTGTGAGGCTCAGAATTTGCAAGTCCAATAGGGGATCGGACAACTTTTCAAAAAGTGTTTAAATTTAACTATAATGTTTATTATAGCCATAACAATTATATATTGATTAAATAAAACCCTAAAGTACAGTAAAGTAGTGAAGTCTATGTTTAAATGTTATGTTTCAGATATTGCCGCGCAAAAGGTCACCTCGGAACGTGTGACGTCATATGAAGGCAAACGAAACTACAGGTGCTACGAAAGCAAACTTGCAAAGTGATTTATACGTTTTTATGTAATTTAAGAGCTTTAGGTGGAATAAAAAACATATCGTTTTGATTTAGATAAAAGGCTTCGCACACGGTATTTACTTTGAAATGACGTCATGCACATGACTACTTGAAATGATAAAAATGTCAAAGCTATTAGATTATATTTATTCATTTAAAAATATAACCATTATTATTTCACGAAAATATTGAATGAATGGACTTTCGTATTCGACAAACATTCGTTCTAACTACATATTAGATTGTTCTTCAAGCAATCCAATCTACTAAGGCAAAATTAATAACATTACAGGCTAGCGAATTAATTGGTCTATACAGTCTTCTAATGGGATTAGCGGTAAATACAAGGCTTCAGGCAATAGAGGGTAATTAATGCAGGCTAGACGATAATTGGATTAGGTGGTAGTTGGTAACAAGGTTTTTGACTAGAGAGCCTGTTGGCACGACAAACCTCGTCCGTGTGTGGAGTACTGTATCAGTATCACGTACCACAGAATACTAAGGGACAGAAGCATCACTCCGCAAAGAAATTTAAACAAATAGCGACTCTTGCTATGACGCAATAAAATTCAATTCAGATCGCGTACCTACCAGTCATATTAACCTACAGAGCGCCTCTCTTTCTATCGCATAGCTCTTATCTCTTCTGACGCGGCACGTGTAACGACGCGCGACCCGCTGTCGGTGCCCGGCTATGTACTTGTAGCTTCGTACCTACAGTGCGGAGTACGCTAGGCCTGCACATACTGACAAGAGCTTCGGATTTGCTCTAATTTACAAAAGTGCGCCGTTTTAATAATAATTATACATCTCTAATCTCTAAATACAATACAATACAACTACACTTTATTGCATGCCACAAACATAATTACATGAGAATATTATAGATCTTAACTAGGGTAATACAATTGGCGGTCTTATCATAAATCAATCTCTTACAGACAACCTTTGGATGGATTGGGCAAATGTTAAAAGAATAGACGGTGGTGTACAGCAAATAATTAATATAAACGATAATAAAATAAAACATTCAGATATAACTATTTAATATACTATTAACGACAAATACTTACATATTACATAATTTATTAATATAGAATAAATAACATAGCAGAGAGAATGCAGAGAGGAAAGGTAAATGGGTTTTTACCATTATTTTAAAAATATCAATTGATTCCAAATCAACTTTCAATCTATACTTCTATACTTCTTCTACAGATTTTAATACGGTTTTCACTGTCATTTAGAGATGTTTTACCGAAGGTGTGAATATACCTATACAATACATTCCAATGAAGTTTTTGTATAGTAGAGACTTTTTTTTTGTAATAAGGCCGTCAAAAAATAACGCCACATTGGTAAGTTGCATACGTGCGAAGCCAGAGCAAATCAAACATAACAAATAGACACGAGTTCATATACTAATATGTGAGGCTATGACCGGGAGCTCATCCTATTTTCAAAAGTCTGTCAGAGCGCCTGATCGATGCGACGCGTGACCAAAATGCTGGGAATTATTTGGCTCAACGTATCAGTATTGCAATCCAACGGGGCAGTACTGCCAGCATCTTGGGTACGCTGCCAACCGGTAGTGGGTTGGAGCATTTGAGCTATCTACAGGCCTTTAATGGTCTATGGGTTGTCCAATTGCTTCTCCTTGTAAGTAGTTAGTTTAGTTTTAGAAAGTAGAGTGTTTGTTTTCAGTAATAAATGAGGCTATTAATATACTTATATCATAATATTGTTATGGGCAGGCGTGGCGCGAATCAGGCGAACGACATGCTCGTCTCATAACTCAGTTCCATAAAAAAAAGACGTGTGGCACTCGGAGACTGCCGCGGTAAAGCTATTGCATAGCATGCGGAGTGGGGGGTGTTAGGTTATTTTCGTTACGGAATTTTTGAATTCGGTCTCCACGCTCAAGGCCCGCGATAGAAGCTATGCAATAGCTTAAAAAACATACGAAACTATCATACATAACATAACTCGTGTTACAATAGACATACTGCACACGGCGGTTTATTTTTGTTATGTGTAACAAACAAACTGTTGAATGAAACTTGCGTGTGTATAATAAAAATAATGTTTACCCCATTGTTTCCGAAGAATTCCCATTAAATTCCAGCCAAAGATTTACAATGTTTTGCAAGAGGAGAGACTACACATATGCGGAACGACTTGTAAATTGTAATTATACTCCGCCGTTATTTTAATGTTGTCACAGAATATATAACAGTACTACAGAAGATTCGCTGGGTTGTTCCGTTCTCATCCTATGACGTCTCATCCGATTAGATATAATATTCTTGAGTCTTAAACTGTATTCCTTTCTCAACCGATTAAATTATTTTTCATTGATTTTCTTAGCTCAAGCGAAATGTGTTCCTCGCTAATCCGTAAGCAAAAATTACCAAGAACTGGAAAGTAAGGTACGGTTAACATGAAAATGTATTTCAGAAATTACCAAGAACTTGAAGGTGAGTACGGTTAGCATGAAAATTAATATCAGAAATTACCAAGAACTTGAAGGTAAGTACGGTTAGCATGAAAATTAATTTCAGAAATTACCAAGAACTTGAAGGTAAGTACGGTTAGCATGAAAATTAATTTCAGATTTAGATTGTGTTAGTAATAAAAAAACCTTTAAAGCAGGTACACTACCAGAATCGTTTAGTTTTGAATGTCCTGATACAGAAAAATATTTATTTACGAAATAATACCAGTAGTCATCAGTGGCAGCGACAGAAATTTTTTGATATACAATATAAAATTATCCGATGAAGAATCTATCTTAATCTTCAAAAGTACCAGGCGCGCAGAAGCTCAGAAGAGGTTAAAGGTTTTTAAATTTTTATATATACGCATTCTCTCTCTATGAGAGAAGGCCCGAGTCCCAGCAGTGGGAACGTGATGGGCTGATGATGATGATGATATACGTATTTAAACAAAAGATGTTTATCATATACGGGGAGACGGGTCTGAGCAGCCGCTCAACTGCCGTCTCTCTCTAGATCTATGTGCTCCATCTTAGGCCACATCATCGTTTCACATCAGGCGAGATAGTGGCCAAACATAGATGTATTAAGCGAACAAAAAATTATAAAAAATATCAAAGTTGTTAAGGTCAGTGGGTATTAGTAACAGTTGTCCTATTGCATAACTTATTCCAGCCCAAAACCTATGACTACAAAGATCCCTAGGCCACTGTGCCTACGCCTTGACTTCTTACTACTTTATAATAAAAATAGAGAAAATACAACTTCATTTCCACATATATTTACATCAGAATACAATCCGAGCTCACATCGGCAATATGTATTCAGGCAACCGCGGTTCGAAATCGAATTTCTATCTCAATTTTTTTTCATATAAAATGTACGTAATAATATTTTCTAAACGATTTATTTCCTCCTGTAGTTGAAGTAAGTACCTACTAAGTTTTTGTTATGGCAACATTATGTCAGCTGTTAACCTTTATAAGAACTGAGATCGGGAGAAAGGTTTTAAAGGGATCTCAAGATGGTGATTTCAGAAGAAAACCTCAGTTATGTTTTGTAACTCGTGGTAGGTCTCTCGTATGCGGGAGGCCGTATGGGTAGGTACCACATTTTGACTGTAATTCTGCCACCAAGCTGTAGTGCGCATGCATTACTGTGTTACGGTTTGAAGGCCATTGTAGCCAGCGAAATTACTGGGTATATGAGACTTAATATCTCATGTCTCGGGGTGATCAGCGCAGTGCAGCGCCGCACAGGATTTTGTAGAACAAAGTTCTGGATGCTGTTACTGTATCGCACGCTTGTACAGGCTTACCTTCAGCGAACGACCAGCTCGACTTGTTTTATAAAAAAAGTAAAGATACATATGATCTTTAAAGGTTCTCAATGCTCGGAAATGCTCCTCAGTTTCTCGCCGTATCTTCTTTCTCTCCGTTCTTTTTCCTATACGGTGGTAGTTATTGTGATAATTTGACGTTCATAAGTGCGTCTGTGATGCCAAACATGAATAAAGTTTATTATTATTTATAGACTTGCGTTTGACCGCTATCTCACCTGTTGTTAAGTGACGATGCGGTCGAAGATGTAGCACGCTCGCCTAGAAGAAACCTGTTCACTCTTGTCTTAAAGACACCCAGATTATAGCTATCCGGAAACACAGATGCCGGCAGAGAGTTCCACTCCTTGGCCGTTTTGACAATTTTGACTTTGTCTTTGTCTTTGGTTAGCGTCATTTTTACTCCATCCAGACTTCACATCACCTCACGTCATCATACCATTTCAAGTCACGATACGGCACTTCACTTCGCACAGTGTATACTGTGTACTGTGTAATGTATGTACTATCACAGAATACTAAGGGACAGAAGCATCACTCCGCAAAGAAATTAATTTAAACAAATAGCGACTCTTGCTATGACGCAATAAAATTCAATTTAGCTCGCGTAGCGCTGCATACTTACCAGTCATATTAACCTACAGAGCGCCTCTCTTTCTATCGCATAGCTCTTATCTCTTTTGACGCGGCACGTGTAACGACGCGCGACCCGCCGTCAGTGTCCAGCTATGTACTTGTAGCTTCGTGCCCACAGTGCGGAGTGCTCTAGGTATGGTACTATGTACTGGGTAAGAAAAGATTTGACTTTGGGAGCTGACCTTCTACACTAACTTCATGTTACCAAAGGCCTAATCTCAAGCCGCTATCCATCCCACGCTTTCTCTGTACGAATTTAACCTTCGGTGAACGCATTTATCTTTTCACCCTATTCTATTAAACCCGCGGTTTCCCGATATAAAAAGTAGCCTATGTGTTAATCCAGGATATAAGCCATCTGCATTCCGAATTTCGCTCAAATCTGTTGAGCCCTTACAGCCAGCGTGAAGAAGTAACAAACACACTAACACACTAACAAAACTTTTGTATTTGTATCATTAGTGATTCTGCGGCGACGATTTCAACTGCCACAAGAACTTCAGAACTCAGAACCCAAAACTTGCTATGAGATCGGCGCTTTAGGATATTGCAGAAGAAAACCTCACACTTAATGACGTCTTAACATTTTACATGGGTGCGTATCATATGTACCGAGATCTAAGTAGAAGGGTATGTAGTTGGAATAATTTATTTTTAGAAAAAAAAAACCGACTTCAATGTATGTTCGAATTCCAAGGTCAAATATTGATGAAATTTATATAGGACCACTTCGTAGCTATTTATTTATTTTATTTATTTTTATTCATTTATTTCAGAATCAATATCCATATATGGTTAGTAAAGAACTTATAATTATGTTAGTAGGTAATTTGTACAAAATATTATTAATAACTAAAATTTCATTAATTAAATCGTATTATTAATTATTGATTATTTTTCACACATTATCAAAATTACAAATTTTATTACTGGAAAAAAATAAAATTATGTCCACATGAAATACTTCTACTAACATAGATTATTTAATTGTCAGTCCCTTTAGCTATACTGAACCCAAGAATTTTCCAAATCGGTACATAAATGACGGAGTTCTGAGGTAACAAACATTAAAAAAATACAATCGAACAGAGAACCTTCTCCTTTTTAAAGTCGGTTAAAAATTATACCTATGCTGTATTTTACCACGTTTTTATTAAGTCACTTTCTTGTTTGTCTGTCTGTCTGTCGTTCCGGGTGGAATCTAGCAGCTCAAATTTCGAGCACTTCCCTATTAGCTATCCGGCTGAAACTTTCAGGGTAGCTCACTACTCGATGACAATGCATTTTTATTTTTTTACCGCGCATGAAAACGTGGTTTTTCAATTAATTTGTGAACCGTATTATAATAAATATTCAGATGCCTGCTGTAGATCCCAGTCTTGACATGTCTAGTTTTAATATTTAATTGAACATTAAATAAATTAATGAACGCAAATAATAAAAAGTTAATTAAATAAGCTTGCTCCAATTTCCCTAAGACCAAAACTCTGACTCAAACACTCCAAAACGAGGACCACATGCCTCTACATATGTAGAGATGCCCTCCCATGACCTCCACATTACAATACATTTAACTTACTCTTTCAACGACTCATAAATCCATAAACAATTGCAACTCACCATAAATCCCGATGCACTGAGCAATCCAATCCCATAAACAGTTATCATTATCACACCCATATCCACTTGGCATCACCGATAACACACTCAACGTCAACACACAACACTACATAACAACACTAAATTAAACTCTACATAATTTTGCATAAACTCCAACTTGACACTTTTGTTTTTTAATTTTTATTTTTAATGGCAAAGGGACTAAGGTATACAGCCAGGGTAAACGCTAGCGGAACACGCTTGCGCGCCGTTTTAGTTGGACCACGACTGAGCGTAGCGGAGTCATTAGAGTTCATACTCCAGTACCTGTTACGTTTTGGGTTGTGCGCGTGCGTAGTCGGAAGGAGCATTAAGCTGGATTCGTTATTAAGTTTGCATAATTATTATAGCTGACACAACAATACTAGATTCATAGTTGTAGGTTATCGCGGCAGCCGCACGTGGCAAGATTTGTTTAGGGTAGGCCGATAAGAGGCTTTTAGAGGTCTGTCCCTGATTACGGCAGAACGGCAGGTTAATAATTTTGTAAGCTCCACTTGTCTGCATTATTATTATATATAGATTAGATGATCAACAGCTTATACAAGAGATTCAGTTACAATCTTATCTTCTATTAAATAACAATTTGTAGGTTACGTACACATTTAAGAGTATATTAGTCTAGTACACTTAAAAAAAATACACGGTGGCTTTAAAAAAGTAACGAATTTTATAAAAAGTATCTATTCTTCTTGAACTCTTTGAACTTGAATTGTATGTATTGAATTATTGAATATATCATTGCATTTTAATTATCCTTCAAGTTACGTAATATACTAATAAACCTATACATATCTCATTTGTGGTAACACCACCAGCCACATTAGATCTCATGACTGTTCTATCCATCCAAAGGTTGTCTGGAAGAAATCGTTTTAAGCGAGAAGACCGCCCATCGTACGTCAAATGTACAATGTTTTTTTGTATTTGTTTTATACTTCTCGTTTTTGTCTTTGTCTTTTACTTTATTTGGTGTGAAATAAAGTGTTATTGTAGGTAGGTATGTTAGAAATGTTAAAGGGGGATAAAAGTTATCATCAAAATCTACACTTTGTATGTATAATCTGTAAAATGTTACAGTTATATTATAGGTACGTAGGTAGATAATGTTTTCACATCACTCATTTTATAAATGCATTGTATACCTGCGGGGCCCGACAATACTTCTCCGACGGGCATTTGGTGAGGTTTTGTATTGATTCTAAGATCTTATGCCAAATTGTTGCGAACGTGACCGTGCATACGTTACGCACGTAATTAGCTAGGTTATACTGTATTGACGCAAAGGCGTCGTTATTCGTTTATTGTGTTTTGAAAGTAGTTTTACTAATATTATAAGCGCGAAAGTTTGTAAGAAAGTATAGATCTATGGATGTATGTTTGTTACTCTTTCACGAAAAACTACCAAAATTATTTTGATGAAATTTAGGAAGTAGGTACTATAGGACTTGGAATAGCACATAGGCTACTTTTTATCCCGGGACCGCGGGTGGAACCACCGGGCGCAGCTAGTTAGTTATATTTTATTTTCGTCTTTTCATTGCTTTGACTAAACATATTATGTAAAAGCACGTTTTAATGATCAATAAAATTCTCTGAGCGTTACAAAGACTTTTTTTAAATAATACCAGCAGGGGAATCGTCTAACGCGAGCAACGATCCCAATCGCTTTCAAACATGTCTTGTGATCGGTATTTGCGCAAAAAAGGTACAGAAGTCAATCTCATGTATGTACTTCACTTTTCATACCTACGCTCGGCAGTCGCGCTAGGTTTGTTATATTGCCCGGCGCCGGCGGCGACGGCGGTGTGACGTCACGACGGTTACCGGACGGCGCAGGAAGTTTTTGGTAAGTTCAAAATTAATTGATTTAAAAAAAAAACTTTATTTTTATAAAATATCGACGTAATTTTTTCGCAGTTATCATTATTTCTGGATAAAGATTTTTGAAGACAAAAACATACGATGAATTTACATTTACATCTTCCTCATTAGATTATTGAACACAAGGCTTACTCAGCTTATACTACAAAAAAAAGTTATTAAAAATTTATTTTTGTTGCTTTTTTGCACAAAAAGTGCCCAGACTCGTGTCTCAAGCGGATGGCACTCGCGCTCGCACTGGTCCCAACTGGTCCGAGATATCGCGTCCGTGAGTGGTGTCTATGTGCACGTTGCTCGAGCGCACTTTGTATGTAGATTGATATCTGTGTTTTGTGGTATTTGTCTGTGGAATTGTCGAACTTTTATGCTCAAAGTCCGCGTCCCTATCCCAATTACGATCGCTAATAATGATCGATATTGCAGTTTGAAAGATGCTAACGCGTTCCAAATTTAAAATTGACAGCGATCGAGATCGGTGTTCGAGTTACACGATTCCCCTGCTGATTTTATGAAAGTTTCATCATCATTTCGCCTGTACGGAGGTAGGCCTCTCCCAATACACGCCACAGCCCGATCTTCGGCTCTTTTCATGTAGTTGCTGCCAGCTGTAACCGGCTGCAACTTGAATTGTAGATGTATAAATAAAGAATTTGAAAAAAGCTACCTTGCGCACGTCGTCGCTCCATCAGGCCGGAGGGCGTCCTACACTACGTTTACCTAAGCGTAGTGTCCACTCCAGAAATCGTTTAACCCATCGGTTATCGATTCGTCGACCAAAATTTCGTTGAATAAAAGTGTACCTACCTTAAAACAAAATTTAATTCTTCAACCTCTTGCAATCAACCCTCTTGCAAATGTTCACTTAGTTTTCAGTTTAAATGATTAATCCAAAATTGACTATCCAGACCTTATTGCTAAAATGTCCTTGAATGTTCCACCTTGACACTCCAGACCTAAAAACTTATTGCATGTACCGTTCGCCCGCACCACCTACCGGAGGAACACTTCTCTTACGTTCTTCCGTATCATTTCATAAGCTTGTGAAGTCTGAGCATACTAATATCGATCTACTCACAAGCAGTCTGTCTGCGGTGAATACAGCCCTAACGTCATCACTATCAAATCATTGCAATTTGTAAATGGCATTGCATGGTGACATCTCTCATTTCTTTCTTCTTTGTTCACTTAGTTGTAAAAAATCCTAATTTTCTAGTTAACTGCTATTTGTGGAGGCTTTTAATTGGCTTTTTTATATTGAATTGTCAATTATTTTGTAACAATAGCTGTTAGCCACCCAAACAAAATAAAATTATATATCAAAGATACCTATACTTAAACCTGTACGTAGGTAAGCTGGAACGGGCACAATAGAGCTTCCTTCAATGGGAGGATGAAAGCTTTGTCCGTTATCTGTACATCATACAGTTTCTACGTGAACTGGTAGGTATCTATATAAGCTTAGATACCTATACTAGGAGATTTAGATAACCTACCTAGGCTTAAAGTGCCAAGGAGCGGGTGAGGGTAGGTACTTCAAGGGATTATAATACTGTGATAGAAGAGATTACTGGGCATATGACACTTAATATCTGATGTCTCGAGGTGATGAGCGCTATGCAGTGCTACATTGCTTTTTTTGGTATTAAAAGCGCTGGGTGGCACTGCAATTGTATGGGCACGCGTGGCGCTTACCATCAGGCGAACGACTTGCTCAACCGCATCCAAATCGGTTCACCCGTTTAAGAGCTTCGGTGCCACAGACACACATAGTGGTCAAACGTATAACACCTGTCCTTTTCGCGTCGGGGGCTAAAAAGACCGATAAAATGGCAACTTTGTACCGATGTTCAAAACTTTGAAACTTAGTCTCAACCAGCGCATCGTCACCAATGAGCTTTTTGGCTCATCTTTCAATAAGGTCTCCAAGGCTTCGAGCTGGTATTTGGCGGAGTCGTTCCACAGTACTCCGTAAGTACCGATGTACGTATCTACTCCATTGAGTCCATTCTTACGTAATAAATCTTCCATCAATAGAAGGATAGAACCGCTTTGTCTGTTTACCGAGGCAGGGGTTTACCTAGATCTAACTCTAGCCGTAGTATTGTACCTACAGTAAAATGAAGACATCTAGCACAATAGCGCTTCCTACAATATCATAAGACCTCTGCCTCCGTTTATCTGGTTCACATTCACAAACCGTATTACTATAAATAGGTACTTATCTTAGGTTTAATAGCTTTACTATATTATATAGGTAGAAGACTCCTAGATTGCATTAATAGGTACCTAAGTAGATACCTTTTTTATGGAACTGAGTGATGCGACGAGCGAGTCGTTAGCCTGATTGTAAGCGCCACGCCCGCCCATAACAATTGCATTGCCATCTAGAACTTTTAATACCAACCGTAAAAAGTACGCGCTTATCACCCCGAGACATCAGATATTACCTAAGTCTCACATGCCCAGTAATTTCGCTGGCCACAATGCCCTTCGAACCGGAACACAGTGATACTTGCGCACTACTGCTTGGCGGCAGAATAACTGACAAAGCGATGGTACCTATCCAGATGGCATACGAAAGACCTACCAGCAGTCTTAATATTATATTAATATGTAGGTACATGAAATACGTACTCTTATAATATAAGTACCTATTCACAATAGATCTGTATTATCTACCTAGTATAGGTACTTAATAACACCTATTAGTGGTGAATTTTTTAAGTCTTGTGTTTTGAAGGTACATGTAAAAATTACGAAACACATTTTTACGTTGGCGGAAATAGGACAGAACAAATTAAACTTATATATTATTTTCAGTTATTTCTAGACTCATGGAAGATTGGAAATAGTGCCATCTAGCAAGAAAGTTAGCAAATCTTACAACAAGCAGGAAAGTGAGCAAAGTTGTTATGAAAACGGTATAGAGGGCGCTGTGTTGTGTTCAAGCCAAGCTTGACGTTGACTGACTGTTTGTAGTTTACCTTTTGTCATCCTTGTCTATGGCCAAAAGTTGTTATTTGACGTTTGGGGCATCTGTCAGATCTTTTTACTTCGGCCATTTTTGCCGAAAGTTTGGTGTTCCTTTTGGGTCACGTATCTCTTCGTGGCCTTTAGATCACTGAGTTAAAAACCATACAAGATGGTGCAGAAGAAGGTAAAACCCATGTGCGTTTAGTAAATTACTATATTTTTGATTCAAACAGTGAAGGAATCGTGTAGTTATGACCATAACATGTTCGGCGGGTCGTCATTGTTTTCGGTGTAAATAATGTTCTATTTTGGGTATTTGAAGTTAATCACGATTGTTGTGCTACTCTAAACAATTCATTTACTTAGTTTCACGCATGAAACAAATTTTAATTAAAATGTTTGATCAGTGTTTAGACATAACCTCCAAAACATACCATGATGATAACACTTCTCTGAATGCCATGATTACTCCCATATTATCACTAAGATCGCTGAAACATCACTCAGACTTCTCTTGACATGTGTTTCGTGGACCTTCCATTAAAATACCAGTCATTTTCAGCCTAAGAAGAAGGTTGGAAAGAAGGTAGCGGCCGCTCCTTTGGTCGTCAAGAAAGTTGAACCCAAAAAGATTGTCAACCCTCTCTTCGAGAAGAGGACCAAGAACTTTGCTATCGGTGAGTCTATTTTACTTATTTTGATTCGATAGACCTGTGAAAACAAACCTCGAAATCATAAGAACAGATCAAAAAGTGAAGAGAATCCATTTTGGACTTTTCATTTTAGACCTTACAAAATTTATCTTTAGGAGTGTTTGAGGTTGTTTTCAATGGTCATCTACACTGTGTTTATTATAATTCCATGTACTTTGTTGGACCTAAATGATGTAAACATTTTTACTGAAATAACCATGTGGTTTCAAAATACACGAGCTTTTTAACACTGATAAGGTCCAACAGGAAGTCATTTCCCAAATACTCTTATATTTTATTCATTAGGTTATTAGTAAATATGTTTTTTATTATGAAAATTAACTTGGTTTGGACACATTATAATAATAATTTACGGATTACACTCTACTGCAGTTTCAACCACATCCGATGGTATTTTTCAAGGCGAGTGCAGAATGCTCGTGAACACTTACTGACTATAGAAAAGAAAGAAAGAAAGAAAAACCATTGATTCGGCACACGACAAACAAATAATACAAAAAATAAAAACTTAAATAATAAACATATGTGCCGAATGGGCTCAGCTCAGCATAAAATGCCAAGAGTTTTACACAACTCGGCGCTGATTTTCAGCTGATACCCGTGTTGCTATAGGAATAATGAAAAATTGACTGTACTCATCAACAAAAAAAAACTTTACTTGTACATTTAAAATAATAATATCCTACAAAAAAAAAAAAAACAAAGATAATACACTACTTATAATAAACATACATATATATATATATAATATAAAAAAAAAAGTGAGTAAAATGTACATACATATATAATAATAATAATAACTATAGGGACTACCCCAACTTAAATGTGAGTGTCACTCGTAAATTATTATCAAATGTGTATATTTTAGTTGTTTGCGCTTCAAATTCTAGAGTTCTGTAAACTGTGTACAGTATTCCTAGAATAAAGTGATAAAAATGTTAATAGGGACTCGTATATATAACATAAATAAATTAACAAGTATATTTTTTATCAAACAAAAAAACTGACTTCAATGTATCTTCGAAGTCCAAGGTCAAATAACGATGAAATATATATGGGACCACATTGTAGCTATACTGAACCCAATGCAAAAAGAATTTTCCAAATCGGTTCATGAATGAAGTCTATTCAAAATATCCCTCTTTGATTTTGTTAATTGTAGCTTGTAAATTTATTACCTTACTGTGATTCCAAGTAGTTGTAGCAAAAGAAACTCACATTATCTTAATCTACCTTCTCCCAACAATTAATTGACGTCATATTGACCAGGTCAGGACATCCAGCCGACCCGTGACCTGTCCCGCTTCGTGCGATGGCCCAAGTACATTCGCATCCAGCGCCAGAAGGCGGTGCTCCAGCGCAGGCTGAAGGTGCCCCCGCCAATCAACCAGTTCACCCAGACACTTGACAAGACTACAGGTTTGTAAATCTTTTTGAATCTAGATAACTAAGGATGATTATAAGGTATTTAAAGATGGTTTTATGGTCAACCACACATTCCATGAAGAAAACAGAGTCTAAACCTAATTCATAGAGTAGTATACCGTTTCTCAAAAAGAAAAATCACGTACTGAATTTTGTCTATTCATAACATTTTCATTTCAACATAAGTTAAAATGTGACTAAACAAACATGTTATACACAACTATTTTATCAACCACAAGCTGTTGCCCGCGACTTCGTAGGCGTAGTAAAGTTATCTAACCTGAAGCGCAAGTATGGTATAAGAAAAATTGAAAATGGACCCAGTGCGTTACAGAAATGAAGTCTGAATCTTCAAAGTTCTTTTGTTAGTATGCACTTCTAATGATGATCTCCAAATGCAACTATGAATCACTATGATTATCAAAAAAACATACGAGCTTTTTAACTCTGATACATCATTTACACCTTAAAGTCACTGTTTTTCTAAGAACTGTTTCTAACATCAAGATCTTTACTTTTCAGCCAAGGGATTGTTCAAGATCCTGGAGAAATACAGGCCCGAAACTGAGGCGGCCAGGAAGGACCGTATTAAGAAGGCTGCTGAGGCCAAGGTAAGTTTAACTAATATTAGGTATATAATTAATTATTTAATTACAAAAAACATTTTACAAATAGGTACTTATTTAATTAAATACATGCCATTAAAATAAAAAATTGTCACTGTCAATACTTGTGTCATAATAACAAAATACACTCCTGTAAATGATGCATAAAACTTTCACAGAATGCCATGAAGACATTTTCCACCAAGATCTCTGATGCTCTCCTAACCTCCAAACCACAATCAACATTATCTCCGGCAAATTCTAACAACATTTACGTTGCAGGTTGCCAAGAAAGACGAGCCCCCAGCGAAGAGGCCCGTGACCATCCGCTCCGGCACCAACACCGTCACCAAGCTGGTGGAGAAGAAGAAGGCACAGCTGGTCGTCATCGCTCATGACGTTGACCCTATTGAGGTAAGTCATGAAACAGTAAAGGTTTTAATCAGGATAAACATCCACTTACACTGTACATAACCCATTTATTTAGCATCTACGTGGAATGTGGTCAACTGTCAATTTTTTTCTGTATAATGCCCAATAATTGCCTAAAGTTACATTAAGTCCTAAAAATATGTATTTTAAACACAGATCTTTTCGCCTATAATCAAAGGATTAATTTTTCTAAGAAGAACTATTAAGACTTGTCCCACAATACCAGTGGTCTAAATAATATATTAGGATTGCCGGTATGATATATACTTTACACTTCCTGCATGCTATAATTCTGACCTGCCAAATGAGCTTCAACATGGTAGTGAAATAATTAAAGCACAAGATGAATAAGACATAGAGTTATACCTAGTATTTTGAACTAAATGGATTCTTGTGGCAATCAAAGTTTAATATGGCTGTGATGTTAGAATTTCTTCACCTGAGGCTATTGCAGATAAATGGATATTCATTTATTTACTCTCTAGCTGCATGAAGACCGTTGACTCTGAGCCTAATTTAGATTTCTCTACCACTACTTACATACAATATTGAAACAAATATATCCAAATGTGTCTGCCGGCATCTAAATAATGAAGCGGACCTTACCTAGGCCGTCATTATGTTCTTTTAACTTCATTGTGTTGTAATTTTCAGCTGGTACTCTTCCTGCCTGCTCTCTGCCGTAAGATGGGTGTCCCGTACTGCATTGTCAAGGGCAAGTCCCGTTTGGGTGCCCTCGTCCACCGCAAGACTTGCACATGCTTAGCGCTAACACATGTAAGTTATTTGTTTTAAAATTTGACAAGTGTATCTTGCATTTAGTATGTGATCTGAGCAGTCTCTCAACCTGCTGTCTGTTAAGTCTGTGTAATCCATCTTCACCCACTTAACATCAGGCGAAATAGTGAGCAAATATAGATCAAGTAATAAAAAAGTGTTCTCTAATATCCTAGAAACCATCATTTTCCTGTGTTTGACCACAGTTGTAATACAATTAATAAGAGAGCAAGATACACTTCTATGTTATATGTAAGAGAAACTTTAGGCCCAGGTAAAGTTGGCATATAATGATGATTTATTTGCTATCAGAATGCCATGGTGATAACATATCTACCACCAATAGATTTTTTTCTGAGTATGCCAACTACCTAATGGATAGTTTATTGATAATACCTGCATTGAATTTGTTAGGTTAAATATATAAGCTACCATACCAATTCGAGTTTATAGAAGCTATTAGATATTAGTCCCGGTTATACAAGGTGTTTTCTAGACATAAGTGAACTGAAAACGCTGCTCGGATGAAAAAATCGTCCCATCTTAGATATGTGATCATATTTTATTATAAAGAAAGATTTGTATTTTAGTATGTTTGTAATGAATAAACTCAAAAACTACTGAACCGATTTCAATAATTCTTTCACTAATAAAAGCTTATTATTTCTGAGTGACAGGCCATATTTATGTCGACGCGAACGAAGTCGCAAGCGGTTGCTAGTTCCAGATAAACAACTGCATTTTTTCAATATATAAATGTCGCAATAACTATTATAAAACCCAACAAACAATGTTCTTTTAAACTTTGTTTGAAACCGAGACATTCATCAAACTTGTCCTACCCCTTCAACAATATTTACAAAGATTCTCTCTTCAATTTGTTATTCAGAAAGCTCTATTTTGCCTCCTGTTACACATTTCAAAATTCCCTTTTTCTCAGGTTGAATCCGGTGACCGCGCTGCCTTCTCGAAGGTGGTAGAAGCGATCAAGACCAACTTCAATGAGCGTTACGAAGAACTCAGGAGGCACTGGGGCGGTGGAGTCCTCGGTAACAAGTCAAACGCGCGTATTGCCAAGCTGGAGAAGGCAAAGGCACGCGAGCTGGCGCAAAAGCAGGGCTAGATCAATAAATGATAAGATTTATTTGACTTGTTTCATTTGTTATCTTACCCTTTCCTGCTTAGCGGCACATTAGCAATTTTAATTATTACCCACGTACTTAGCCATAATAGTGATTCTAAAATTCAACAAATCTTTACTATTATAAATGTAACTGAATGTTTGTTACCTACATATAGAATGGAAAACTGCTGAACGGAATTTAAATTGGTTATCAGGGTTTGGTAGCATGAGTCCCCCATATAACTTAGATTATATAAATAAACCATTACCATAACCATTGTAAACCATTGATCCAATTATGGTGAGGAAATTTGGTGGGTTCTTCTGTGCACGCCCGCTAGTGTTGGCCCATAAAATCTGGCATTTCATCGCATGCCGGCTTCGATCAACAATACACTTGATCGAAGCATGCTGGGCACAGCTAGTTACTAATAAAAATTATGTGATTAGATTTTACTTTTGTTAGTATGTGAAATAGGTATACCTAGGCGCGGTCCTCGCCCCTGAATAACAGATGATAGTAGCTCACTAGATCGGATTTTTACTTGTTTCGAGTGACCTACGAACCCAAAGATCACAAATTTGTAAAAGTGACATCTAGCGGTATACCGAAAGACTGACGAATATTATTTTGTTCGAAAACGCATCAGTTCAGTCAATTCTGTGGTGACGTGCAAGATGGCGCTTTTAAACAAAATTTCAAATACAGGTAGCAATATACTTTTAGGACTACAAAACAGTCACTGATAATAAGAGCATGTCCCAGCCAACCGTAAGGTGCCCAATAACAAAACAAATTGTTGGGTACGTAAGCTAGGCAATTGATAGACGGGGTCGGGTAGCGCAACCTCCGAGGTGTATGAGAAAGATGAAACCACTACATGCAAAGATTAATTATAGACAGACTCCAATGCACTAAACTTAAGAAAGTCAATTGTACGGGGCCAGCGGGACTCGAACTCGGGTGCGTCAGATCGGAAGTCGCACGTGCCCCACTCTGCCACACTCGCTCCTGCATAC
Organism: Petrophora chlorosata; assembly: GCA_951640565.1. Lineage (NCBI taxonomy): Eukaryota > Metazoa > Arthropoda > Insecta > Lepidoptera > Geometridae > Petrophora > Petrophora chlorosata. The sequence continues at coordinate 3,313,202 of OX621189.1, read as the reverse complement.
TCCGAAATCTCCACAGATGCTAAGGACGTAGCTGATACTACAACCAAAACTGACGTTGACCTACATGCTGACTCCGACACATGTCTGTACCTACCTAGGTACCTATCTACTACCTACAGATGCCGAAGCGACGCTGAACTGATCCAGAGTCCAAACCCTCTTGACCCACCTTTAATATACCTACATAGGTATGGTGCTCATTGACAAATTGAAGAGACACTTCACCATTGCACCTTGTGATATGGTACATATTCCTACCTACCTATTAAATCAGCACTCGTGCTGCAATAACTTAATCAGTTTCCAAGGTTGGATCCTAAATATCATAAATATTTTTTTAAATGTCAGACAAACATTTGATATTTTATACCTAACTGCACCCCGGTTTGACCCGCGCGAGGAAGCACTAAGTTTTTCCCAAATTACCCAATTTCCGAGTAACTTTTCCAATTTTTCTTTCCATAAAAACCTAATTAGGACAATTACTTAGTTTTTTATTTATGTTTCTGAATGACGAGACCTGCTGGTCGTGTGCCTGATGGTAAGCAATACGCCAGCCCATAACAATAACAGCACCACCCAGAACTTTGTTTTGCAAAATCCTGCGGCGCTGCACTGCGCTCGTCACCCTAAGACAATTAGCTGTTGAGTCTCATAATGCCCAGTAATTTTACTGGCAGTGATTACCAGTAACTTTACGTAGATTTAAAAATAACCAGCCAAGTGCGAGTCGGACTCGCGCACGAAGGGTTCCGTACCATTATTTATATAATATTTATAAGCATTTTGAAAATAAATTATTTATTATTATTATTATAAAAACGGCTAAAAAATCATGTTTGTTGTATGGGAGCCCCCTTAAATATTTATTTTATTCTGTTTATTTTGTATTTGTTGTTATAGCGGCAACAGAAATACATCATCTGTGAAAATTTCAACTGTCTAACTATCACGGTTCATAAGATACAGCCTGGTGACAGACGGACAGGCAGACGGAGACACGACAGGACAGAGCGAATGTGGCGCAGTGGGAGTACGTGCGACTTTCGATCCAATGCACACGAGTTCGAATCCCACTGGCCCCGCACCACTGACTTTCTTAAGTTATGTGCGGAATTAACACTCGCTCTAAAAACGGTGAAGGAAAATATCGTGAGGAAACCGACATGTTCAAGAATTTAACACAAAAAATTCAAGGACATGTGACATCCACTAACACGCACTGGGCCAGCGTGGTGGATTATGGCCCCTACTCTCTGTACGAGAGAAGGCCCGAGTCCCAGCAGTGGGAACGTAATGGGCTGATGAACAGAAATGAGGACGCGGATAGCGACTTTGTTTTATTCTATTTAGAGACGACCAAAAGCTTCCTAGAAAACCAATTTCTAAGATTATCCACATAAACGGCCGGGAAAAGTATTGCCCTATAAATCCTTTGATCATTATAAATCACCGTCGAGTTGAAAATTTATTTCCAAGGAAAATAAATCTATTTTTATTGCGCGTTACATTTTAGCAATATATTTTACTGCATGCCTACCTAGTGCTGAGAAAAATGATTTCTTTTACATTCGTTTTGCTGCTCGTTTGTGGTAAGAATCGTTGAATTTTATAAAAGTTAAATAAATAAAATAACTAACACCTAAGTATTTGGGTCAGACTTGCTTTTGAATTTTGTATCTTCATCATCATCATCAGTAATTGTAATATTATGGTCCCACAGCTAGGATACGGGCCTTCCCTCCACTGATCCTATAAAAAACGTTTTTTATAGGATCAGTGCTTCCCTCATAGAGAGAATTTGGGCCATAATCCATCACGCTGGCCCAGTGCGGGTGGATGTCACATGTCCTTGAATTTTTTTGTATATCTTGGACATGCCGGTTTCCTCACGATGTTTTCCTTCACCGTTTTTCGAGCGAGTGTAACGAGATAAACCTAATTACAACTTATTCACTTCATAATGACTTTAATTTTTTAACCCGACTTAGAACTTCGTCTTTTATGAATCAATTTGAAATTATTTTTTTTGCGTTGGGTTCAATTCATGGATATTTGACATTGGACTTCGAAGATACATTGAAGTCGGTTTTCGTTTTTTTTCTAAAAATTAATTATTATTTTACCACGTTTTTATTAAGTCACTTTCTTGTTTGTCTGTCTGTCGTTCCGGGTGGAACCTTTCAACTCAAATTTTGAGCACAGGTTTCATTTTTTTGTTTACAGTTCTACCAAAATTGACATGTGGTATGAAAGTAGACATGCAAGGTGCCGTAAGCCTTGGAAAAGAAGTAATGGACACACTGTCACATTATATTGAGCAGAACAAAATAGATAGACGAAAAATGGTATATTTCAGGCAAAACCAGGCTAATGAGAACAGTGACGATGACGACGCCATTACTGTGATGGTCAATGGAGAAGAACTATGTGGTGATATTAAGTTCTGCCAAGGTATACCTAAATTGGTTTAGAATGCCATTTCGCTTTTTTAAATTTATAAGCTATCATCATCAGCACATCACGTTCCCACTGCTGGGACACGGGCCTTCTCTCATAGAGATAGTATGGGTCATAATTCGCCACGCTGGCCCAGTGCGAGTTGGTGGGTAAATTTTTGTGATTAATTCTTGGTCATGCCGGTTTCCTCACGATGTTTTTCTTTACCGTTTTTAGAGCGACTATTAAATCCGCACATAACTTAAGAAAGTCAGTGGTCATCGGGCCAGCGGGATTCGAGCTCGGGTGTGTCAGATCGAAATTCACACATGCTCCCATTGAGCCACACTCGCTCTGCTATCGTGCTATTAATAGATTATATCTATTAATTCTGTATAATATTCAGTTCGTCGAATTTGTTTCAGGCGATGTAGGAATATTTTTGAATAGCTACGTCATCATGCTAACCAAAGCTGTGGAAAGCATATTCGAAGGCCTCGTTGGTGCTAATAGGCAGAACGATGATACTTCCAAACCTATCCTATTCGAAAAAGAGCTAAAACGTATAATGGAAGATATAAAGAAGTTACTCGTAAAGGTCAACGAGAAAATTACAAAGGCTAAAGAAGCGTTTATGTGGACCGATTTAATGAAAAGAATCAATGCTAAATTCCTAGACCGAGCTGATGTTTACGCTTTGCTAAGATTAGAGGGAAATGAAGAAATAACAGAAGTAAAAAAGAAACTGACACAGAAGATAATAATTGCAACCTCTCTAGTCGAATTGGAATTCGAAAACAGATTGTGTTCAGAACATAACATTTGCGCCAAAAACTTTAAGTGCACTAAAGCCCTGGATATACTTTTAGAACGAATGAACACCGAAGTGCCAGGTGAAAGAGTGAAGGAATTTATTAAATACTTCTACGAAACTTTGCCTGGAACAAATTTCTATTACAGAATAACTGATACAACCGGCAAAGAATTTCAGAAAATTTTATACGACATGGCTTACCAGAACATAGGAACTCAGAGCGTATTATCCAGTGTACATAGAATCGTTCAGGATAGGCTGAATGTTGTCACGTCTGATTTCAAACAACCGTATAGTGCGACCGGTTGGGATGTCAAACTAGTTCATATCATTCTGTCCGATATGGATCATTTTTACAGCAATAAGCAGAAAGAGGAGCCATTTCACGACTTTTTGAGCGATTTCTTCGAGTGGTCGAAAAGTGGGGACCGTTTCAGCTCTCCTCTTCGGAAACTATTGAAAGACATACAAAACATGCTGTCCTTTGAGTTAGATGAACTAGTTCTGAAGTTGGTCAACGAGATGAAAGTGTTTATGGAGATCACTATAGATCCAGACCCTTGAAATTGGAAATCCTTGATCATTATAGTGCATTTATTTATGTATTTCTGTATAATTGCTTTCCGTACCTCTCATTAGGCCTAGACTTTAAGTAAGATTTATAAACTACTTAAGCAACAGCATAAACATTGTTTAGTTCCAAAGCCTAAACATTTGGCCTCGTTTTATTAAAATCTTTTTAGGGTTTAGGGGCAAGGCACAGGGAGAATGAGTCGATTTCCTTTGTTTATTTAGATATCAATTTATCGTAAAATCAGGTCATATTAATACCTAATCTACCTAAATTAAATTAATAAAATTTAAATTTAATTAAAACAACTTTTAATTCACACAATTTTAAATAATATCATAAATAATTTCAATTAATAGTCACTGAACTCTACATATTATGCTCAACAAATTAAACAAATTTTTGTTATAATACATACATTGATTAATATTAAAATTATGATTTTATGTCAAGCCATCAATTTCAAGTTAGCTGTCAGGACTTTACTTCGACTCCATTGGTCAGCCCCCCTACCCATATGTCCCTCAAGCGCCAATCGTATATCGTGTTGAGATCGAATTAAGGTATAGCGTCACTGCGACTAATGAGATACGGTCTAATTATTGTCGATTAACCAAATTAATCACATTAATTTATACCAAAAGACGATAACTACAAGTTGAGATAAACTTAATGGGACAATACATGACATCATAAGACATTGTCGCAGTGAATCTACACCTTAATCTGAGCTCAACACGATATACATTTGGCGCTTGAGGGACATATGGGTAGGGGGGGCTGACCAATGGAGTCGAAGTAAAGGCTGGTTCATAGAGAGTGGAACTTAGCCGTAGATACTGCTATAGAATTTGGTATACCTACATACATATTATGTTTCTACCCCTAGCAAGTAGTGAGCCTTTCTCATGTGGTTCAAATGATTGCACTACAGCAGTAAAAGGTGTCGTTAAATAAGATATGCGAGTTAAAATGCTTCTTCTGATGTTCTTAGCATTAAGTAGCTTTATCTCTAACTTTTATACGAGCTAAAGCTGTAGATAACAATATATTTGGTGAAATAAAATTATAATCATTATCTTAGCTATTTATGTACAGCTATTTATATACAAAATGTATATCGAATTGCGCGTTCAGATAAGAAAAGCATACTATACTGTTCGTAATTAATTTAATAAGTGCGTTTGTGATGCCAAAATAGATTTTGACTTTGGCTTTATTTTATTACTTAGATACCTACATACATTTAACAATTATTTTTTTTCAGCCCTTGTTATCCCACTGTTGAGTATAAGCCCCCTCTCTATCACGCCACCCTTTCCGGTCTTGTGCCTTTCTTATCCAAATTTGCCCAACAACCCTGGTCACGTCGTCAATGCATATGGCTGATGGTCTGCCCCTAGATCGGTAACCTTCTGTTGGCTACCATTCGGTCATTGCCTTGGTCCACATTCCATCGTCCCGCCTAGCCACATGTCCCGCCCATCTCCACTTAAGCTAGGCGATTTACAATACCTTTAGGAAAATGTATATAAAGATATTAAATCGTAGTAGTAATATTTTACTATTATGCATACACATATTTATTTTCATTCTTTGCAATGTAAGCTTTTTCATATTGACGTCTTTAACATTTTTAGAGCGAGTGTGGCTCAGCGGGAACTCGTGCGCCTTTCGATTTGACGTCCTGGGTTCGAATCCCGACTCGGCCCTGCACCAATGACTTATTGTTAAGTGCAGATTTTGCACGCTCGCTCTAAAACGGTGAAGGAAAACATCGTGATGAGACCCGCTTACGCGCTTTGGAGTGGTAGGCTCTGGCCGTGGTTGTAATACCACCCACCGAACTAAGCCATGTCGTCAAGCGTCCTAGTCGTGTTTCGGGATGATGTTCGGTGAACCATTGGGAAAACGGGTCTGAGCAGCCGCTCAACTGCCGCCTCTCTAGATCTATGTGCTCCATCTTAGGCCACATCATCGCTTCACATCAGGCGAGATAGTAGCCAAACATAGATTTATAAAGTGTAAAAAAAATAATGATAATTCCTCTCCATCCAAAGGTAGCCTGGAAGAGACCGCTTTTAGCGATAAGGCCGCAATAACACATTCTTTAATTGTTTTTATGTAATGTCTGTAATTTAATGTTTGCAATAAAGCGTTCAACTATCTATCTATCTATCTTTTTACAATATTTCTATAATAAAAATTAAAAAAACTAGTTGACCCGGCAAACGTTGTTTTGCCATATAAATAAAAAAAAATGTGAAGGGTAAACAACCCTATGGAATCAGGCGTGACGTAGCGGAAATTCATCTCAAAACTGAAACGCAATGAAAATATAGGTATAGTGTAATCCCGCTGAATATTATCTAGGCCTACATAATATGTAAACAACCCTTATCACTTAGGGGTATGAAAAATAGATAGTAGCCGATTCTCAGACCTACTGAATATGCATATAAAATTTGGTAAAAATCAGTAAAGCCGTTTCGGAGGAGTAAGGTAACTAACATTGTGACACGAGAATTTGATATATAAGAAGATAACATTATGACAATTTCTAAAAATTACCCGTAAATATACTTTAAACTCAATTGAATACCTTGTCTCATATATAACAAAAGTGTAGGTACTTTCGTATCTATTACGTATTAAATCAGATACGCCAAGTTGAAAATGTGTTTCAAGAATACAAGGAAATACATTTAATTTTAGTGCACATAAAATAGTACCAATGTTTATACTGTTTCAGTGTTAGAAAAAATGATTTATTTTTGTTATATATTGTTTCTTGTTTCGGGTAAGACAAATTAGTTTAGTAAATAGGTACTAGCTTACTGCTTTTATTCATATTCATATTCATGTATTGATGCTCATACGTATATTACCATACGTATGTTACCTCACTTCAAAACAAACTGAGGTTCCTGCAGGGCGATCATGTATCTTTCATTTCAATCAATTTCAATGAGAAACCAGTTACCCGACAAATTAACAAAGCGAGATTGTGCTATGAATCGTTATGTATACGCCCAATCTATTCAATTTTACTGTGTAATACGGCTCTTATTGAAAATGATTGAAACAAAAAATACATGATCGCCCTGCTGGTCTACACTGTTTTTCAATTCAATTTATAAATGTATATGTCTATAATAACAGTTCTCTATTTTTATTTTGTTATATTTTTTTATTATTAATTTTATACATCCCTGAGACATCAGATAATAATGTCTTATATGCCCAGTAATTTCGCTGGCTACAATGATCTTCAAACCGGAACACAGAAATGCTTATATTATGTTTATAAACGGGATATTTTGCATGTTTATGACTTGTTTTGAGAATTCGATGTTTCGGCACTGTTGCAAGCGCCGTGATCTCGGAGAACTGAAGAAAAGTATGAGGACTATAAAAAACATGTTAAATGTCCCATTAAACTTAATTTCCACGTTAGTGACCATGATAGTGTTATTACTAAACATTTGATAGTAAATGGTACTATAGAGCATAAATAAAAAGATTTTTAATACGATAAGGGTTAACTGGATAACTGGTAGGAAATGCTGTAGCATTAAGTTCTCCTTTCGTTTCAAATCTTATACTGTATTTTTATGCTTTTACAGCCATACCAAAGTTGTCAGATGGAGTCCAGATCAACATGCTAGGTTCCCTCCGCATTGGCAAGGAAGTGGTGGAGACACTGTCACATTTTGTCAACAAAAATAAACAAAGTGGCCGAAGATCACTCGATGGCCAAGAAATTGATGAGAATGTATACAGTGCCTCTGACACCATATCTTTAATCGTCAATTCAGCATTTCTCTGCCGCGATCTTAATTTTTGTCAAAGTATGTAACATTCATCTCAGGCAAAGTTTTATCGTATTTTATTAAAAATCTACAAGTATAGCGAAAAATTAATTTGAAATCAAATCAAAGAATATTTAATGTACAAATTCATATTCAACTATTGTTTTGCATGGAAATGTTAATAAGTAAGTGAATAAACCTGTTTATATGACTAGATTTTAATATTTCCTAAACATGTTCTGTTTTAGGTGATATTGGAATATTGGTAAATCAATACATTATCACGCTTGCAAAAACTATTGAAAACATATTTAATGGTCTTGTTGGTAAAAGACGTAACGAAGACGCGGATAATATTCAAGAACCGATATTTGAATACGAGCTGAAACGATTGGTACAAGAAATAAAGCATTTGCTCATAGTAGCAAACGAGAAAATAACTGATGAAAATGATTCGATCACGTGGCTTGCCTTAATGAAGAGAATCAATGCTAAGTTCCAAGCGCGAGCACTTGCATTCGCTTATCAAAAGATAGAAGGTAACGTTGAAGAAATATCAGACATTATGAAGAAAATAACACAGATCATTGTAACGGAAACGGTTGTAATCGAACTGCAATTTGAAAATAAATTGTGTGTGGAACACGAAGTGTGTGCCAAAAGCCACGAGTGCACTGCAGCCATAAACACACTTTTGGAACAGATCAAAACGGTGTCAGATGAAAGAGCAAAGGAATTTATTAGGTACTTCTATGAAACATTGCCAAGTACGAATTTCTATTACAAAATTAGTGAATCGACAGGTCACGAGTTCCAGTCCATTCTGCACGACATGGGCTACGCAGATAATTTGAATACTAAAAACATTTTAGCGATTATACAGAAAATCGTCAAATTCAGACTAAATTCTATCACTGCCATTAAGGAAGATGATGGGCGAGGCGGCAAAGATGTGAAGTTATTCCATGTTATTCTGTCTGATATGGATTACTTTTATAGTAAGGAGAAGAGGAAGGAGCCGTTTCACGATTTTCTGAGCGACTTTTTCGAATGGACGAAGGTTGGCGGTCGATTTGGAAGTCCACTCCGTCGGGTGATGAAGAACATAGAGAATCTTTTAGGTTATCAATCCGATGTACTGGTTCGCAAGCTGCTCGATGAAGTCAAAACATTTATGGAGTCGACTGTCGATCCTGTAGATACTTAATTTTTACTAATATAAGTCTGTAAACGTTGTACACTATTATTTTCCGCAAACACTTGCATATCTGATGCGCAAAGCCATAAAACATTTATAAAATAATCATTATCACAAAAAAATATTACTAAACATGTGCAGGTGGGGCTACAGCTTGGATAGTGAATGCGAGTGTGGTGTCTGTCCCCAGACTATGGCACACCTATTGTCTTGCCCTGCGTGTCCTGTCACCTATACACGCGAGGATCTGTACAATGCCACGGATAATGCTGTGCTTGTGGCGGAGTACTAGTCCAAAAAAATATAAAGCCGAAGGATCGACTCGCTAAGAAGAAGATTATTATCACTGTATACCGCCATCCACTTGACTGGAAGATAAAACCGCACATTGTTACACAAGGCCATAACACATAACATAACTCATTAGTCAACTCGACCAACGACGCGACGGTCCGCCGCTCGACGTCCACTCGTTTTCGTTCGTTATCACACGGTCGGCGAGTTGACAGCGCGGCGTCGATGCGTTGACATTTTTTTCGAAACAAATCACTCGCGGGCGGCAGGGATACGCGCGTTGTCAACCCGCGGTCACCTCGCGGCAAGCGTATGGGCGCGGGCGGGCGGCGGGTTGTCTTGTAACCGAGTGGTTCACTCTCGAGCGAGGCGCTCCGGTGACGTTACGGAGTTGATAAGGTTACCGTCAGAATGGTGAAAGGCACTTTTCAGTAAAATTTTCCAATTTCAGTTACAGCTAACAAAGCTGAAACTTAAATTGGTAAAAGTAGTAAATAGGTAGCAATTACTAGTACTACTTAAATATTTCTGGAAAATCTGCGCCTTCATGCTTCATGCGGCCTTCATGCTAAACAAAGTGGCCACCAGCCATCCTAATATCAGAATAGCTGGTCAACTTAATTTTTAAATTTCTCATAATATATTAGCAATTTATTTAGGAAAGGTAGCAAAGGTAGTAATTCTTTAATATACACTCAGTGCCAGACGCCACAGGTGACTAGCCATTCTGACGGTAATGTTGATAAGTGTGTATGGAACTTAAAGAATCCCCAACCACTAGAGGCGAGGTGGCATTGGTCGGGTGCCGGGTTGACAAATGAAATGCGACCTCATGTGCATCATACCGTTCTTGACCGTTCACTCGTTACTTGATCTTTACGTGAAAAATAAAGTGTTTATCTGTCTGTCTTTAATGATATCAGTATCATACAATATATCATTGACCGGCATATTCATATTCACTGACCGTCGAATCAGTATCATAGAGGTATCAAGACCAACATGTACTCAATACTCATTACTTAATTGCAAACATATGTACACACAGGTTCTTATTACAATATACATACACAAATTATACATTTTGACTCAGTTTGTTTGTAAATATTAAGTTTTTTGTTTAAAAATATATTATTCAAAACAAGCTTTTAACAAATTCGTAATCGGAATCGCGAGCAGATTAAAATGAGACCAAACACTGGTAGTTTACAATTATCCGTCAAGGAGTGTCATTGCCCACCTTCAGTCTCCGTCATCAGATCAGCTGACTTTAACCATAATATTGCATTGGACTTTGACAAGTATGCCAAATTTCAACTTCGTAGGACAAGAGGAAGTGGTTCTGATTCAGCTTGCAATATTCCACCCAAACACATACAAACATACATTGCAAGTTAAATAAAAGCTTATAAAAATGTGTCGTGTTTCCAGGTTTAGTATTAAACTAAGATAAATAAAACTTAGTTTTTATTAAATTCATTCCAGACCGCCATTTGACGAAGTTATAAAAATAACAAAAGCCTCGGCGGCAAAGGCCACGCGATGATATTACAGGATCAATTTAATCATTGTAATTTTCTGCCTCTGGTATTCCACAAAGCTAACTACGTTTTCCGAGACAATATAAGAGACTGTAGGTCAAAACTAAATAGGCGAAGCAAAAATCCAAACCGTTTATAATATATCACATAGGTTATTTTTTATCGCGGGTAACCGCGGGGCGGAGCTAGTTTTTTTATTTTTTATGGAACTGAGAGAGTGATAAGATGAGCAAGTCGTTCGCCTGATGGTAAGCGCCACGCCTGCCCATAACAACTGCATTTTCATATCTGCCATAATAGTCCTCGCACTTATCGGGGGCTGTCTTTGATTGCATCTTCTTAACGTTGGATTTAGAGACAGTCCCCGATGACTGTTGCCCATTACATATCTCAATTAAAAGCTCTAAGAGGCCTCTACGTGTTGGACTCATGTCCCCGCGCAAGCCTTTTAAAGGACCGGGTATATAACCCGTGAGAAAGAGCGATATAATAGATAAAAATAATTGTGCACGTTACGAGCTTTGCGCGCTACGAGCTTTGCACGCTACGAGCTTTGCACGCTACGCAGATTCGCATGCTACGCACGTGTAGCAATATGTAGACGGGAAGCATAGAATGCTTAGCATTGTTTGAAGGTATTGAGTAATGAGAGGAGCAAGTCGTTCGCCTGATTGTAAGTACCACGTCTACCCATAACAACTGCAGTGCGACCCAGAACGTTAATCGTAAAATATCATTGCGGATCTTATGTTTCAGAGAAACTCCGAGCATATAGCCCTCTCCATGGCTCACTGAGCGACTTCAAACCCTTGGTTTAGTCTCGCTGTGAGTGTCCACGTCTCGGCTCCGTAGGTCATTATCAACTATAGCATACACGCGTTAAATCGTTGTCCGTATTCGTATCCGAATCCAAATCCGTATCCGTTGCCACTGAACCTTTTAGAGTGGACTTTCTTGGGACTAAAATCTGCGCTTAGTAACAATTTCAAAACTTTTGCGCCTGTTTCCATCAAGGTTAATTTATGTATGCAAATTTTTGCTGTAAAAAGTTTTCCGTGGATGTCAACACCTGAATATTTACGAGATTCGTTTGAAACTAGCAAAGCCGTAGCTGGACAAAGTTAATAACTACCGGTCAGAGGTAACGTAGCGGAAACACAGAGACGTACTAAGTAAATACAACGACGGTACAAAGATTTGTGCATAGATAAAAAGAGCGAAATTCATATCGTAAGTCATTCGATTAAAGCCGTACTATGACTATGGGACATCTCACTCGCACTTCTAGTACACTTCTTTGACATTGTGTTTAATCCAGTCATTTGGTATTTTTACCTGGAATGTTTTCCGGAAGTTTTGAAAATTGGTATTTTTATAAATTTTGATGTGCTCTTTTTTTATGTATCTGAATGACGAGAGAGAGAGAGCTGGTCATTCGCCTGATGGTAAGCAATACGCCAGCCCATAACAATAACAGCACCACCCAGAACTTTGTTTAACAAAATCCTGCGCGGCGCTTCACTGCACTCGTCACCCTGAGACAATTAGCTCTTTCCGCATTTCAACTATGCCATCTTGTATTTTAGCGGCTCCCGCGGCCATATTGGAAAAATGACGCCTAAAAGCAGTTTTTTGAGAATACCTCCTTTCCGACTTATTTAACGATAAAAATTATATACAAAATGAAACTAGAGACAATTACCTACAATTTATGTATCTACCTTTTTTTTCATAAAGTATATTGTTTCTAGTTTCATTTTGTATATAAAATTCTTTTTTTTTTTTGACTTTAGAAAGCTGCAAAAATTGTTTTGAAAGTGTAGTCACTTTCAAAACACACACGGTTTTACAGTCATGCTCACTCAAATGTCTTTGCTTGCGGCGGCTCTGTGTCTCGGGTCACTCCCTTCCCTCTAATATGGTTGAAGGGGGTGCTTGGCTGGTCCACAAATCATACTCGTGAACGGGAGCTGCTTGCGGGGACTGATCTGGTCTCGTCACTAACTGCTACTGTCATACCCATTCATATATAATTCATATTTTTCTGTTACTGATACTACGGATAGAGATACAATAATAAATATAACATAGATATTTACATACCTATAGGTATATGTAGGTACAATTTATTAAATATATCTATCTACTACTAATCAGCCCGTATCCTGCTGGATATAGGCCTCCTCTCGTTCACGCCACTCTTTTCGGTTCTATGCCAGCCTAATCCATTGCAATCCCACGTGCTTCACGATGTCATCTTATTAATATAATAAATATACTTATATTATATAAATATACCTATATAATATAATAAATATATACATAAGTACCTGCATATAGATGCAAAATTAACATAATAATATAAACAAATAAAGCGATGAGTCGCAGTTAAAATAGTATTTTTTCAAATAGTCTTTTTCCAAAATGAAAACATCAGCAAATAACTTTTTTATATTATTTCAAACATGGCGGCAGTAACGTAACCCGACGCGGCATAATACGCATACAACGTCGAAGTAAAGGCAATTAACGCAGCAAATTGCTTTCCGCGCCGATACTCAATATGTACCGCGCTCAACTATGATGCTTACGCGAATACAGTTACTGCCAAAGAATAGTGAATCAGAGGGTACACTCGAAATGAAGTGCAAAACGCAAAGTAAATGGAAAGAAACAAGCATAAACCTTTTTTTTATGGTACTGATTGATGAGACGAGCAAGTGGTTCGTCTGATGGTAAGCGCCACGCCAGCTCATAACAACTGCAACCCAGAACTTTTGATACCATAAAAAACACCGCGTAGGACTGCATTGCGCTCATCAACCTGAGACATCAGATATTAAGTCTCATATGCCCAGTAATTTCGCTGGCTGCAATGCCCTTCAAACCGGAACACAGCAAAGCTTGCGCACCATAGCCACATTCTCACTGAGAGTAACAAAGCATGCACACAATTTGTTCCTTACGTAAAAAAGGACGTGACTTAGGTATACCTAATACAGTAGCTTAGGCAGATGTAAGTAGGCCTGGGTTCCTTTTTTCAAATTAATCAATATGATATTACACTATGTACAAGTAGAAATTTATATACAAGTGGTGACCACGCGGCAAGGTGCCAATAACGCTGGCTGCATTCCCGCGTTGAATGGCTAACGCTAATCTTTGAGCCAGGAATGAGCCAGCACTGTTGTCGCCTGCAGCTTCAGCAATATTTATTTCAATAATTGTTTGGTGCCCGGACCCCATTGACAAAAAAAAACTTATATGATAACTAGGCACCCATAATACACAAAAATAATGGGCTTTAAAAATATAAGTAGTGACTTCTTATAATAAATGCGAAAGTTAGTTTGTCAACTGAAAAAGCAGCTGAAATACTTGTAAATAATACCTAATATAAATATGTATTTACGAAAATGCATTTTCAACTGTCGGAGTTTCCCACGTTATATCATTCTAGTCGACATGTACATGTCCAAACTTACAACATGAAACAGAATTTATTACCTACTTCAAGCTCATTCTAAAACATCGTAACAAAGCTTGAAGCACGTCGCGGACTACGCCAAGTTTCCTGCCAGCGAGTGACTTGAACTTCGCCTGTAAAGTTGGACAGCAATAACAATTCTGAATTCAAAAGATTAACTTTGTTGAGCAACACAGCTGAGAAATTCCTTTTATTATTATCCCTGATGTGGCGTGGCAGCGCCAATAACCTCCTGATGGTCACTGTGGCAGAAAGGCGGATGGTCCGATTCTCAGTCACTGGACCAAGATGCAGGTGAGGGCTTCAAATGCCAATAAAAAATAGAAAATGAAATTGAATGTGACATTTTGAATTGTTATTTTAGTTGTTAAATATTTAATTTGATTATTATTTGTTAAATTATTTTTTTTATATTATGGTATTGACAAAATTACATTATTTAAGGGGGCGTCCATAAATTACGTGAGGTGTTTAAGGGGGGGGGAGGGGGTCGAGTCAAATCTCATCTAATCTTACGTTGGAGAGAGGGAGGTCTCGGCAAATATTACGCATTTTTTTTTCTGATTTAAATTAAACAAAATAATACTATTTTGGTCCATTTAATCCAGATTGTACATACTTAAGATTTAATGTTAAGCGTAATCGTTTATTACATTATAATTAAACTCTCAGCAATATTGATTACTAGTCTTAACTAGTCGTAAATAAAAGCACGAAGCAAGTTTTTTTTCTTTTTACTATAACAATCCTCATCATCATCATCCCATCACGTTCCCACTGCTGGGACACGGGCCTTCTCTCATAGAGAGAGGATGGGCCATAATCCAACACGCTGGCCCAGTGCAGGTTGGTGGATGTCACATGTCCTTGACTTTTTGTGAAAAATTCTTGGACATGCCGGTTTCCTCACGATGTTTTCCTTCACCGTTTCTAGAGCGAGTGTTATATCCGCACATAATTTAAGAAAGTCAGTGGTGCGGGGCCAGCGGGATTCGAACTCGGGTGCGTCGGATCGAAAGTCGCACTTGCTCCCACTGAGCCACACTCGCTCTACAATAATAATAATAATAATCAATAATCAAATTATTGGTAAAATGTCAAATTTACACGTCAACAAATAGTACTATAATAAGGCTACATAAGTACATTAAAAATATAGAAATACGTCAATGTAAGTTTGTTACTAAGCAAAGTTACATAATAATTTTCAATATAATTTAATGTCAAATAAATTAATTAATTTGTGTCAATGTCAAAAATATTCGAATAAAATGCTATGTCAATACAAAAAATCAAAATAAAATATAAGGATGTCATAATTTCACGATTAAGAATTCGTCATAGCTATAGAACGATTGCTCAACAAGCCACAGCTTCAGTCTTGACTTGAAGCACTGTAAGCTGGAAAAATTTACATTTAATAAAACTACTTATTGGTGCAATATATTATTTTCATTGTTAGTAATTTAGAACGCAATACAGCGTACTTTAGGTAATTTTTATGGCGAAAGTTGAGAGTGACGCATCTGTGGTCTGATACGCTTTTATCTGTGTTAATTAAGCTTGCCTTGAGGTGATTTAATTGTGATTTGATGGATATTATTATCATGTACGTCTAACAATCTTCATTTTTTAGACATTGTTTTCAGTTTTCTTTTCCTATAACTTATATATATAGGTAGGTACAGATCAAATATTGGTGCGTACCTAGATATATAAAATTGATTGACATAGCAAGTGATTGGTGTGTGGCTATCCTTGGAGGTACCCTAGATAACCAGTAACTACGAGTGCCATGGTCCCGCAACTATACTCGAGATTTATTCTATGCACTTATTATCCCGTAGTGGGAATCGAACCCGTAACTACGCTATACCTACATCAGCCGATCTGCTCAACGACTACATTTTGAAATTATGAAATTGCATAGTTTTTGATAACTTCGTTCAGTAGTGTTTGGGTGATTGCGTAACAAACATCCATCCATCCATCAATCCATCCATCCATCCTCACTAACTTTCGCATTCATAATATTAGTAGAAAAGATTCTAATAATAAAGTAGTATTAAAGTGCTCTGAATGAGAAATAACCACTTAGATACGAGCGTACAAAGCGGTATTCCAAGAAAAAAACAGATAATCTAAAAGGTTAAAACTACTACAGTAAATATATTTTTTAAAGGGGATGCTTGGCTAAGAGACTATTACAAATCTTGGTAAGTTCTCGCAGTAGACGCAAATTGGACGTGGCATCCCTAGGGGTAGAGCATACTTAGAGTAAGCTTAGGCCACCTGACTGACCCTGGAAGTTACACGTTTCAGGTGACCACGTTTCCAAGCCATAACTAGAATTCCAAAATTTTAAACGGTGAACCAACGGGGGCAGCCGCTCAACTGCCGTCTCTCTCTAGATCTATGTGCTCCATCTTAGGCCACATCATCGTTTCACATCAGGCGAAATAGTGGCCAAACATAGATCTATTAAGTGTAAAAAAGCGTAAAATTTATAGCCAGGGCACACCCCCGACATTCCATACAAGTACACCGATTTAATTACCTACTACTACTCCCTTAGTATTCTGTGCTACTACTACCGGTGCACCGGCCTGTCCGCACACGGTTTGTGTGTGTGGGTAATTATTGTAGGGGTGAGCTAAGACAATCGACCGGGACAAGGACAACGCTATGCGTAAGCAGCACAAGTGTTTTTCTTTCTAACCACTTTGCATTGTGTATATATTTATCGAATCTATTATTTGGTAATATAATAATTTCGCTTGATATTTAATTTAACAACAACAAACCGTTTTATTTTAATTATCAATGTTACTAAACACCACTATTTTTAATAACCAGAACAGAAAACGAGGCAATATAGGCAGGTACATTGTAAAAGTGCAGTCAGAATTTTCATTTACCATGACACAGTTATTTCAAGTTGAAGTTTCCATAAATCATGGACATATCGAACAAATAATCAAAATCTACAAGATTTCAGAAAGGAACGGAAGAGAGGTTTTTGTCTAGACTTGTTCAGTTAAAAATAGTAATAAAACATTAACATCAGTAATAAAATCAGTAGGTATATCAAAAGTGTCTCTTCTTTACGTAGATTATTCTTTGGCCAGGGTAAGGAAAAAAGTTAGTTGCACTTTTCTCGATTACACTCGAGGTAGATCTCTCGTATGCGGGTGGCCGTCTGGGTAGGTACCTCAGCATTGCCAGTTATTCTGTCGCCAAGCAGTAGTGTGCAAGCATTACTGTGTTCCGGTTTCAAGAGCGTAACCAGCGAAATAACTGGGCATATGAGACTTAATATCTGATGTGTCGGGGTAATGAGCGCAATGCAGTCCGACGCAGTGCTTTTTATGGTATTAAAAGTTCTGGGACTGCAATTATTATGGGTAGGCGTGGCGCTTACCATCAGGCGAACGACACGCTCGTCTCCGTCGTCCATTAAAAAAAAGACTTAAAAATTCATATCATATAGTCACCCTACACGTTTCAGTCAACTAAGAACTAATAAATATGTCTAAGTTTATAAAACTAAATGGTATGGTAATTCTAAATGATAATATTTTTCCACTTTTTCTAGTGCTCTAGTGTAGTTCGAAGAGAATTTTCTAAGTAAACGAGTCATCTTCATCATCTTCATCAGCCCATCACGTTCCCACTGCTAGGACACGGGCCTTCTCTCATAGAGAGAGCCACGCTGGCCCAGTGCGGGTTGGTGAATGTCACATGTCCTTGAATTTTTGATATTAAATTTCAACAATTTCAAACGCTCAACATCGCAACTACAAACTAACATCGATAAAGCAATTATTAATAGATAATATAATTTATGGGTAAGCTTAGAACTTGTGTAAAGCAAACAACAAACATAATTCTTGACTTACACTACCATATTTTGAAGCATTTCAATGTTTTAAGCACCAAAGGTTCGTGCCTTTCGAGCACTTATTAATATTTTAGCTCGATGCTCAATTGGAAACAAAAACCAATCATCTTTATTCCCGTTTGAGCACCTACGGTGCGGTAGGTCAAAACATACAAATCAATATCGTACCGTAGGTGCTCAAATGGGAATAAAGTAGAATTCTACTTTTTGCTCCCATTTGTGCACCAAGCTAAAATATTGATAGGTGCCCAACGCATTGGTGCTCAAATATAATACTTCCATAATTCTTGGCCCAACTGAGCTGTTAAACTGTCGATAACAGCCACAAAGCTTTCTGTTAAGTGACGTTTTAATTTACGTCAGTTTAGTTAAGTTTAGAAACTGTAGTCTTGGTTAAGTCAAACAATATAGCCAATAATTGGGCTGTCAAACGTTTTATATAGGTAGGTAGCTATTCATGCTTAGCTTCGGCTACTATTTATTCTGTGGCTTAGACCCCAGAACTGACAAGTAGATAAGCGCCAAATAGTGGTTTCACCGAATAACCGAATACCGAATATTATTCTGTTTAACCTTTACCGAACCGAATATTCGGCCGGATTGTTCGGTTTACTATTACTGTTATCGCGGCAAAACAATCACAGTTTTGCCGCGAAAACAGATTCTAACATGTACGCTACGTGTCGCTGCTGGCTAGATGACGAGCGAGCCGTACCTCACCACCCGCTACCCGCTCACACACCGCGCTGTCACTTTGCTTCAAAACATCGCACGATTATGTTACAAATAAAAAAACAAAGGTGCTGATCATTACAAACATATTACAATATTGATAATATTAACTTCATTATGTTTGCAATATGAGTGGGCGTAAAAGATCACGTAATAAACAAGTAGTAAATGAAAGTTATTTTATTAAATCAAAGGTCCAACTCATTAGGAAAGTGGTTTCCGACAAGCGTAGTAAGCGTGGCGTAGTAGGTACGCCACACGTGGGACTTTTTTGTCTTTTAGTTCTGCACCATGTCATGTGGCCAAGAAAATAGAAATGCTCGAACCGAATATATTTGGCAACAAAACCGAATAATTCGGCCGAACACAAATAGTGGAAAAGATGCCGAATACGCCGAATACCGAATACCAAACGAATATTCAGCGCATCTCTACTAATAAGTTGGATAGAGATATTGATAGGAGTCAATAAGCAACGCGCAATATTACAGAACAACCATTGTAACATTTTTAATAAAGAATTACCTATATTTACCTAATTCTGTTTGTGGGGCGTTAAGTCCTGCACTAGGGCACGTAAGTCTTCTCGGTCAAGCAACGTTCGCAGCGGTCGCAACTTGGATGTGTGACCGTTTGTGTAGTACTTAGTACTTACATCTGAGCGCTACCATGCTTTGGAGGGCACGTTAAGCCGTCGGTCCCGGTTGTTGTCTTAGGACAACAGTCGTTAGGCCATGTCGGGTGGCCTAACGACCTGGTGAAAACACCAGGGTTGGCCACACACCCACACGAGAAAAGAAGAAGTCCTACTATTATTAATGCTACTTATATTATAAATGCAAAAGTATTATGAGGATGGGTGGAATAATGGTGGGACTAGTGATATATAATTTTTAGTACTTTTTTCATTTTCTAAATACGACTTTTCCCTTTTGGTACGAAAATGGCTCTTGTAAAAGCTCTTTTCATGTCTATAGAAAGGGCCATCCATATATACCTACGAGTATTATTTGGACAAATTGTATCCGAAAAAGGTAAATGTGTACATGTCGCAGGGATATGATAAAAACAGTGATTTGGTCAATTCCCTAAGTGTAATGACACGGAGGATGTTAAAATAACAACACGATTTTGTCATTTCCTTAAACTACATCTAGGAATTTGACAAATACCTGTCGCAGGGAAATGGAGATACGACGTACAGTTTTAATAAATGGGCTCTCGCTAGAACTCTCGCTTCGTCATTCCTTCGCTCCACTCGCGCACTCGACCTTAACTCGGGAGGTCGCCGGCTCGCTACGCTGGCTACCTCTCCCCTCGCTTCGATCAGGCCTTGCGCAATCGTTTTGCTCAGGTACTCCTCGCGAGCTTCTGGCTCCGCGCTTTTTATATACACTCTAGGGGTAAGAGCGAGTCGGACCACGGACTAGTGGTCCTTCCAATACATGATTATACATTTTTGTCATTTTTTGGCAAACAAATTATATTATTATTATTATAATTTGACGTAACTGACTGGTATTTGTTCAAATGACTAGATGTTGTTTAGGGAAATTATAAAATCGTGTTTTTTTAACTTCTTCCTTAGTGATTTGATAAAATCTCCGTTTTAATCGTATCCCGGTGACATATACAACAGCCATAACACGTAGTATAAGGAACCCTTGCAAGGACATTCTGGTCACGTCAGGGTTGAAATTGCAGGGATAATATGATAGTTACACAGCAAGTCGTAGTAAGCCCTACTTTAGAAAACAGAAACGTCTGTTGCAAACAGTACAATAACAGAACTACTTACAACTAGTAAGTATTGCGCTACAGGGATCTCATTTTTTTTTCCAACTAGCGGCGCCCCGCGGTTTCACCCGCGATTAAAACGGAATAAAAAGTAGCCTATGTGTTAATTCAGGTTGTAAGCTATCTCCATCCCGAAATTCACTCAAATCTGTTAAGCCGTTACAACGTAAATAGCTAACAAACATACGAACTCACACACTCACTCACTCACTGAATCACTTACGCACTCACTGACTCACTCACTCACTCGCTTACTCACCGACTCCCAAACTTTCGTATTTATAAACTTTCTTTCCAATGTTGTTGTAACATACCCTATAATCTAAGTTGAGTCTTATGCTACCAAACCCAGAAAACCACAGTTCAGCAGTTTTCGAGTCTGAATAACAAACATGCAAACAAACAAACAAACAGACAAAAATTCCATTTTTCAATAGGATATAGATTTGTAAATTTTTTTGGCATCACAGTTGGCTCATGAGTTGAATACTCAAAGTTCAAAGTTCATAAGTTCTATATTGACTATAACAGTAGGTTCTTACAAAAATATTCTGTCGTCGAGAAAAACATTTAAAGTTTCCAATGCTGAAAATGTCACAACACGTAAACAAGAAAACTAAACCAAGGATATCGCACCGAGTTCCCAAGACCACGTCCGCTCAAGGCGACAAACGGCCATCTGATATCTACACGACGCGACGTGAGAAGAAAATACCATTTATTTTTGTGGAAAATAGTATTTATTTATTTTATTTATTTTATTTTATTCTCAAAGGGTATTATAAAACAATGTCGCTGTTCCCTCATTTTCACAAGCTTTTATTTAACTTGCAATATAATATATTGCAAGTTTAGTATTATAGTTTTAGTATTAACATACATATTATGTATGTTTGTTCGGGTGAAATATTGCAAGCTGAATTAGTACCACTTCCTCTTATCCTACGGAGTTGAAATTTTGCAGACCTGTCTGATGATAATGCAATATTATGACGACAGCCAGCTGATCTGATGATTGAGACGGAAGGTGGCCAATGGAACACTTTGACGGATACTCGTAAACTACTAGTGTTTGGTCCTGTTTTAATCTATTTGCGGTTCCGATTACGAATTTGTTAAAAGCGTGGGCTCGAGCGTGGGGTGTTGTGAGACCACGGTCTTCGTAGTTCCTGGTTACCTTCTAGGTATACTTATTTATTTATTTATTTATTATTAATTGCATTCATGTACATATATTTATCATGTAGGTCTTAAATTACATCTTATGTTGGTACATGAGCCCTGTAAGGGCGTTTGCAAGTCAGTGCGAGAGTACATTTAGTCATTTTAATTTATATTGATTTATGTTTTATTAAAGTCAGTATATTTTATATGTCAGTATAGTGTCACGGAATTGAGTCATTTTTTCCACATGCTTGTCAGTTTTGAATTCATCTACGGAATAATAACATTTTTTAATTAGATAAGATTTAAGTTTTCTGCAGAACACGTTGTATCTAGTTTCGTTTTTTAGGTATTCAGGGATTTTGTTGTATATTGATACTAATCTAAAATTTGGACTTTTTCCTAATATTTGTAAATTTGTTGTAGGTAACTTTAGTTTGTTGCGATTTCTTCTATTATAATTTTCATTAATTTCACTATTTGATTTAAAGAAAGTACGATATTTCCGTACGAATAGACATATCTGTTGGATGTACAGACATGGTAGGGTTAGTATTTTTTTGTCTATAAAATGTGGTTTACAACTTTCTCGCGGCTTAATATTAACTAAAATCCGTATACATTTCTTTTGCATTATAAATAGATCCGTAAAGTCTGTACTTTCACCCCGGAGGATTATACCTAACTAGGATTCCCTGTATCTATACAGGGAATCCTAGTTAGGAACCAGGATCTATGTATGTGATCGTTGGGCGTATTTTCGTTTTGCATACAAATTTTACTGGTGGTAGGTTTCTTGTATTCGAGAGGCCGTCTGGGTGGGTACCACCGCTTTGCCAGTTATTCAGCCACCAAGCAGTAGTGCGCAAGCATTACTGTGTTCCGGCTTGAAGGGCATTGTAGCCTGCGAAATTACTGGGCATTATGAGACTCAACAGCTAATTGTCTCAGGGTGACGAGCGTAGTACAGCGCCGCGCAGGATTTTGCAAAACAAAGTTATGGGCTGGCGTATTGCTTACCATTAGGCAAATGACCAGCTCGTCTCGTCCTTAAGTTACATAAAAAAAATACGAGCTAATATCGTCACAGAACACAGCAGCCAACAAAAACCCAATTAAGAAGAGGTGGAACTGCGAGCTGTGTCGAAGTGCTTCAAACATGACCGCAATGTGGGATGCAGCTTATGCCACACCGACCGGTAGTGTTGGGAATTTTGACTTTTAGTGTTATTAAGTCCAACATTATTAACATTTGAAAATAAAATCAATCTTTTAGTCGAAAAAAACGGAGGCGACAAGTCGACGCGTATATATTTTTTTACAGAGTAGTCCGATTTTGATAATTCTTTTTTTGTTTGATAAGTCATACTTCAGAAGTGGTTCCATATAAATGTTCCATATTCCATATAAGTGTTGTAATTCAGAGTTTTTTGAAAAAATCAACAAAAACAAAAAATATAGAGCATAGTCTTGAAGTCGGTTTGTGTTTTTCTCTAAAAATTAATTATTAATTAGCATGCTGTGTTCACTATGAGAAGGTCGTACACTCATATAATGTATAACTACTTCAATGTTTTTAAGCAAGACCTGTGTAATCTGTGTATAGACCACATTAGTGATCCAAATAAAAAAATTATTGAATCACACAGTTAACTATATAATGGTTTTCAATTTATTTTTCAGCTTTTTCCACTTGTATATAAACAAGTTTAATTTCGTTTTCATAATGTTGGATTCAGTGTTTAGACTTGGAAAAGTGGTCAGCTTATTGAAGCACTAACGACATCGCAAAACCATTCTGGGTAACGCTGCTACTTTTGTCAGCCTCTGCGATGCAGTGGTTGGGCAGGTTGGCTCAAATACACCACTGAGATTGCGGATTCGATTCCCGCGACGGGACAAATGTTTGTGCACAGAAGTCCTATATTCACTGCCCACAATAAGTGCCTCGTGTGGTACGAATAAACACTTATACAAGATATCGTATAATAAAGTGCTACACAGTGCTTTTTATGGTATTAAAAGTTCTTGGTGGCACTGCAATTTTTATGAGCACGCGTAGTGAACTCGGGTGCGTCGGATCAAAAGTCGCACGTGATCCCACTGAGCCACACTCGCTCTCATGAGAGCATGCTAATATTAATAATGAAAAAGTTAATTTTATTTTCAAATGTTAATAATGTTTCACTTCTTAACACTGACCAAAATGCTGGCGTGTATTTTGGCCAAAGAATCAGCCTCGCTATTCAGCGAGGCAACGCCGCCAGCATTTTGGGCACGTTGCCGGACGACGGGTATCGGTTGAATTACCTGTAGGCCACTCAGTTGGCTCAACCGATACCCGTATGTACATAGTATCTCATACCTTTTAACTGTCGTATTTTTTTTTTTTTGCATACCATCAGGCAAACGACTTGCGTCTCATCACTCAGTACCATAACAAAGGATATATTTTAAAGTGGTTCGGGATCGATGTTCCCTTATTCAATTCAATTCAATTCAAGTAATTTATTTCAATTTGGTACATCCGTACACTTTTGAACGTCAGGTAAGTAAGGTAGGTAAGTAAGGTAAGGTTTGGTCTACTAATAGTAATAACAATTATAATTAAAAAAAGTCAAAACATATTTCAAATTAAATTAAATCATATGTCAAAATCAATGTTCATTTGAGTATAAAATAAAATGTCAAGGTTTTTCAATTATTACTACCGTTAGCAAATCAAAGGTACACTTGTACATAAGTTGAATTATACGATTAACACAATGATACTTATAAAAATGAGATCTTAATATTTTGCCATGCTTCCTTGTCATTAATAAAGTCCTGGGTAGAGAAGTAAGCTTTCTGAAGTAACATTTGCTTCACCGTGGATTTAAAGTTTTTCTCTCGCTTCTGTGTTAACCATTCGGGTAGGATGTTGTAAACTATTGACATCACTATTTAACTTTCCAGTTCCCTGAAAAACCACTGGAGGCTTTTTGAGCCCGCTCGAGAGTCGACGCGTTTAAATTCGCATTTGATTTCGCAACTCCCTCGCATTTTAATGACGAGGTTTCATTCGTCCGACTAACTTATTTCATTTATTCGACTCACTTATGTTATTCATTCGACTAACGCATTTCGTTTGACGGTAGTTTTATGCGTGTTTAGTTTACTGCGTTTATAAAATGATTTGTTTACTGTAATACCAGATTGTGTGTTACATCAGGGTTTCGTGCTTTTATGGGTGTTATAAAAATATGAATTAGTTTCTTTACAATCTATCTATTTACAAAAATATGAATTAGTTAGGTGGCGTGTTGCCGTACTTCTTGTAGTTCGATGATGAAATGGTGATGGGGGTATTAGTTTGGGGGTGCAGTTCCGACGCACACTCTCCGAAATGTATCCGATAAAAGACCGATAGACTGGCAACTCTGCGTCGATGTTCAAGGCATCACAGACGCACATGAACGTCAAATTATCACCATGACTCTACCACCGTATCGGAAAAAGAACCTACTCAGAAGATACGGCAAGAAACTGAGGGGCATTTTTTGACATTTTGTTACAATTTTTGGTATTCGACAAATTAATTCAAAATTCAAAAATTCATTTATTTGCATAAACATAGGTAATAACATAATTTTATTATAGGTTTTAATTAATATAATAGATCGCTATGTTATGACCGTCAGGTGTGCAATTTTTTATCACAATTTGTAGATAATATATTAAATATAAATGTAAAATTTAAAACATATTTTCATTTATCAAATAGCAATATTTATGTTTTTTATTTTTCATATTTAATATTTAATGTTACCAGTTGGTTGGTTACTTTGCAGAAGTGGAATGTTCCAAGCATCATTTGTCTTCTATATAATTACGAACAGTATGGTATGCTTTTCTCATTAGAACAATCTTTTCGCGTAATTTGAATTTACTTTCTGTGAGCTCCTTATAAATTTTGGAATTCTATTATAAAACGTACGCAGCTGCCCATGAAGGACTTATTCGTTTTAGTCAGTCTAAACCTAGGTACAACAATCCTTATTTCCAGTGTTTATGTTATGATGGTCACTATTTACTTTGAATTCAATTCAGAAATAGTTGGATTGGAAATAGCTGTTCCCATTGACCCAATTCTGTGCTGGATTATCACTGGACCTGGGAATCGGGCTTAAAATCGTATCTTCTCTTTAAGTCTCTATCTGTCCTCACTGGCCAGTTGAAATCCAATAACTGCGCAGTTTGCTCCACCGTAACTTCATTATCTTTGAATCCCCCCTGTATATTCCCATTGAAGGTACAGTCACGACAAAAGTTGAACTTTATACAATACACAAAAACTCTTTTTTTAATACCATTAACATAATAAAACTATTCTAGATAAACGAACTAATTAGTAATTAGTTAACTATAATACCAATTACTATTCAGTAATATCCTTATACTTATTAGTAATTCCATCCTTCCAAAGGTTGCCTGTAAGAAATTGCGCATAGCGATAAGGCCGCCCATTGTACCCACTGTTTATTGACTTTGTTGACTATTGTTTATCCTGCATCTTTGGTATTCAATAAAGCATTATTGTATTGTAAAGTAATTCATAAACATTTTACACTTTAAATATCGACTTAGATGTAAGCTTCGAGTTTGACTATGAAAATTTGAAAATGTTTAGCAACTTACCTTACCTTACGACTGTACCGTAGTGCAAATTTTTTCTTTTCATTTTAAAGCGGAAAATCGCTTTGAACGTCCCTTTTCATGGCTACCTACTAGACTAGATAGAAAGCTTTTATTTTTGTGGACGTTCTGTAAAATTGGATATCAGTGGGACGATTTTAGTTTGAGCATGATAGGTATGACAACATATTAAATGTAGGTTTGTAGCAAATACAATAAATAAATACGCCTAACGATTACATACATAGATCCTGGCCCCTAACAATTATTCCCTGTATCTAAGAAACCAGGAACTACGAAGACCATGGTTCCACAACACCCAGACAAGAAACAAATGCTTGCTGTGTTTTTCTGTGCACAAACATTTGTGTCATCGCCGGAATCGAACCCGCAACCTCAGTGGTGTATGACATTTGAGCCAACCTGCCCAACCACAGACACCACAGACGCTGACAAAGTTACTAAGTCAAAGTAAAAAAAAATATTTTTATTATTTTTTACTAAATTATAATTTAATCTAGGCACATAAATAGGTATGTAAAAAATTATAGACCAAGCATACTTGCGCTATGTACCTACTTCGTACTGTCTCAACTTCCTCGTGTCAGAAAAGGATCGCAAAAGGGGGTAGAATTGAGAAACCCTCCGATTAAATGGAGAAATCCCACATATTCGGACTCAGTGTTGCCACTACTGCGAGAATTCTTATGAAACATTCCTGCCCGTATTATGTGGGAGTCCTCACGTGTTTCGTGAAGTTCTTTGTTTTAGATTAAAACGAAAATACCTATGTATTTTCTGTGATATTATACAGAGTCGCGCAAAATTTTCGGGCATCAAAGGTTACTCTTTCTGGTAACGTAAGTTGGGTCAATATTTTAACCTTATTTATTAGTTTTTATCTAGTAATTTCTTAAGTTATTTGCGGATTTAGCACTCGCTCTAAAAACGGTGACGGAAATAATTGTGAGAAAATCGGCATGTCCAAGAATTTATTACAAAAAATCAAAGACATGTGACATCCACCATCCCGCACTGGGCCAGCATGGTGGATTATGGCCCATACTCTCTCTACGAGGGAGGGCCTGAGTTCCAGCGGGGGGAACGTAATAGTCTGATGATGATATTAGTTTTTTTGGAAGAAATGAGCAGTCAGAAAGAAATATACAGAAAAATTACAATATTTTATTGGGAAATAATAAGTTACATGTGGTTGTTGGTCTGCCTTTCGTTTAAGCTATTACTAGCTGCGCCCCGCGGATTCACCCGCACTTGCCCGAAATAAAAAGTAGCCTATGTCCTTTTCCAGGACCTCAAGAATCTACATATCAAATTTTATCAAAACCCGTTTATTAGATTTAGCATGATTGAGTAAGAAACATCCATCCATACGTACAAACTTTCGCATTTATAACATAAGAAGGATAACTGTATTACAAAAGGCAACGTCTTCCCAAGATCAGCCTCCTCCAGCTGTAATGCCTCTGAAGCTGCAGACATATAACTAAAAACTCCACATCCACTCACAAAATTGGTTATGCGAGGAATTGCGTATATGTGAGGCTGTCTGAGTTGGTACTACCGTTTTGCCAGTTATTCTTTCGCCAAGCAGTAGTACGCTAGCATTACTATGTTTCGGTTTGAAGGGTAAACCCAGCGAAATTACTGGGCGTTATGAGACTAAAGAGCTACTGACTCAGGGTGACGAGCGCAGTGCAGTGCTGTAGGATTTTGCAAACAACGTTCTGGGAGGTGCTAAAACTGTTATAAGCGGGCGTGTTGTTAACCATCAGGCGAACGAAAAACGTTATTTGTCATTTTTTATTAATTATTATGACTCTTACTAAAAATTATGTTTGACTGATTGATTTTATTTTATTTTATTTGATCTTATGAATTTGACTTACATTGTATTAGATTTTTTTAATTTTATTTCAAATCAAATCAAAATCTCTTTTATCATTTTGGCATCACAATGACTCTACCACCGTATCGGAAAAAGAACCTTGACTGATTACAGGCCTAGCGCACTCCGCACTGTAGGTAAGTAATAGTTAGTTTTCTTTGCTGTAGGTACGAAGCTACAAGTACATAGCCGGACACCATTGAGGAATGACACTATAGAGTCCTTGACAGCGTAACACTTTTGGAAAGCAATAGTTTTTTGACAGTAATTTTGGAGTGTTTACCATACCTATGAAAAATTCTCCCATTCGCTTGAATGAAAATGTAATGTGTTCTGCGTTGCATTGCAGCCACTATAACTTCAGAAGTTCGTGGTTGGTCTGTAAAAGGTAGGACATCTGTACTATTCTGTACCCCAGAGTGAAAGAATAGGGAAATAGGGAATATGCATATGTTGTCGAAAAATCTAGAAATTACTTTTTATGATAGACTCCTGTAAACAGATTAAAAGGTGAAGGTCTCTTTTAGGTGGCCGAGTAATGAATGCGTTCTAGCGTGGCCACAGAATAATAGTACAGATTTCGTACCTTTTACAGACCAACTACCTACGACTTTCTGAAGTTATAGTGGCGGCGCTACAACGCAGAGCTCGAATGAAATTGCGGTAACTACATTTCCTTACGGTATGCTTCATATGCAATCATTAATACACTCGAGAGCAATGAATCCGGGTCACTTAAAGAATCCTAAAAATCTCGGAAACTAAAAATGCTAGGTTAATGCAATAAATTGTATTTAATAGACAATGTAATACTCCTTAAATGAAGGTATTAAAACTTCTTAGTTATTGTAAAGTTATATCATAAAAAAATCAAATTTGAAAAAGGGCCACTTTCGAAGATGGAACTACGAAATTACAGCATTTGGTTTTGCTTTTGTTTGTAATCTGTCATTTATGTGGGTACATAAACCATGTTGATAGTGCTCTATATTCATTATTCAAGCTGAAATTATGTCGCTTACGCCTGAAGAATGCACCAGAATACTTACAATGCTGGAAACCGGCCGGAGTCAGCGCGATACAGCCAGGACTGTCGGTGTGTCGCTGTCAACAGTACAAAGAGTTCTCCGACGTTACGAAGAAACTGGTTCTAACCTACGCAGACCAGGAACGGGCAGAACCAGGTGTACCACAGCACGAGAAGACCGATACTTGGTGAACACCATGCTTCGAAATCGCTTTCTCACAGGAACTGAACTCACCAATCAGTTTCGACGCCTCGGAGGAAGTAACCCAAGTGCATGGACAGTAAGACGTCGGCTTGCTGAATCTAACTTAAAACCCCTTAGACCTGCAAACGGCCCTAAACTGGAGCGTGGGCATCGTATTTCGAGACTAAGATATGCCCAGAGCCACGTAAATTGGAGTATTAAAGATTGGTCAAAAGTTATGTTCTCCGACGAATCAAAATGTATGCTCTACAAGCACGATGGAAGACACAGAGTGTATCGAAGACCAGGGGAAAGATTCAAGCAAGCATGCATCGAAGAAAAAGTAGCCTACGGTGGTGGGTCTGTACTTGTGTGGGCCGGAATTTCTTCTGAAAGTCGCACAGAGCTGGTGATCATAGAAAACGGCTCTTTAACTAGCGTAAGATATGTGGAAGAAATCCTCAATGATCACGTTGGTCCATTTATGGTCAATTTAGGTGAGGATGCTATATTTATGCATGACAATGCCCGACCTCATACAGGTAGGATTGTGAATGACTACCTTCAAGAGATGAACATTACTCGTATGGAGTGGCCAGCGCGCAGCCCGGATATCAACCCGATCGAGCATGCTTGGGACGAGCTAGGCAGATGCGTAAAACAACGAAACCCTCCCCCAATCACGCTCCGTGAGCTCAAAATTGCTCTCACAGAGGAATGGGAGAATATTCCCCAAAATCGTATAAGGAACTTGGTGTACAGCATGCCAAACCGCGTAAACGCAGTAATGGAAGCACGAGGAGGCAATACGAAGTATTAAAATTCAAGAAAATCGTAATAAAGTTCAAAAATTTCATGTTTCCTATTTTTGTTTTAAGGAGAGATCAGCAGTTTTTTTCTTTATGTAATTTTGTGTTAATAAAATGTATGGTGACTCATATTTTTTTTACTTTCATTTAAGGAGTATTACATTGTCTATTAAATACAATTTATTGCATTAACCTATCATTTTTAGTTTCCGAGATTTTTAACATTCTTTAAGTGACCCGGATTCATTGCTCTCGAGTGTATTTTGTTGTTAACCAGGTTTTTAGCTAGGATTAAACCAGTCAGGTAAATAAAATAATTAAATAAAATATATGACACATTTATACAATGTACATACATTCATTATTTCCATACAGGTAAAATTTACAATAGAAGAACTAGTATTTTGACATAATTTACAAGACTGCAGCACAACTGATACTTAGGATATGGGTAGATAAATAAACACAATGTTAAAATAAACACTTGAAGTATTCTAAATAGCATAGTGTCTCAGCTAAATGTCATACTGTCGGAGTAGATCACAGACGTACTTATGAAAGTAAATTGTTACATTGACCATACCACCGTATTGGATAGCACTAACTATACATAACTGTCAATTCACTACACTAACCCGAAACGGTTTGTCCTTTTGTGTCCTGAACAGCCTTGACGTTCACATGATGATGAAGTCTACGTTCATGAACTCGTTCTCACTATGTGGCGTTAATTAGGATTAGAAATCCGAGATTCGTTGCTTACATTTTTATTGTAGGATTGTGATCCATCAATGGAATTGGATGATTGGCCATAGACATTCGACAGCAAGGACCTGTAAGATAAATTTATTACACAAAATAAGAACTTATTTACAACATATGTTCTTACATAAGAGGCGAATGCCTTTACTATTATAACAATTCTACTCTCTTCTTACTAAACTTTAACTTTTTAATTTCAAATTAAATAAAAACTATAATCATTAACTACTTTTATTACCTATATCTTAATTAAATGGTTTAAGAATGCACAATTTTAATACATTTAACATTTTACACAAATATGCAATTTGTTACCCGACGTAATGGGAACTGAAATGTTTATACCCACATTATGGCCACACTGACACACGAAACTGCTCAATGTTGTTTTAACAAAATAACACCGAAAACTGAATATATCAAGAAAAATGCATGTTCTAATAGTCGAACCCGATAGTTACATCCACATAAATTATAGTTACCGAAAAACATCAATAAACACAAAAAAAACACATACGTTTGAAAACTTAATCTTTCAGTACAATTTTCACTTCACCATGAATGGAACACCCGAACATTTTTTCACATTCAATTCTAAATTGTTTCTAGTTCACATTCACAAAGATTCACTTAAAAATAGTAAGAAATACCACAACACAAATTAAAAAACCACAAGCCGACCCTGCCGGACCACTATTTTGACTTAACACGTCATGACCAATGTTAAGAAAATGGGTTACGCGATAGAGACAATATGATAATAGTTGTGCCTCGTTCTTTATAAGAGCCTGTTGTATAGCGCTATCCTTTTTTAGGTCGGAAAACTTCGTAATTATTCCTCTATAGTGTGAGACCTCAATGCCGGACACCGACGGCGGGTCGCGCGTCGTTACACGTGCCGCGTCAGAAGAGATAAGAGCGGTGCGATAGAAAGAGAGGCGCTCTGTAGGTTAATATGACTGGTAGGTTTACAGCGCTACGCGAGCTGAATTGAATTTTATTGCGTCATAGTATATAGTCATAGTATATAATATATAGTCATAGTATATAATAGTCGCTATTTGTTTAAATTTCTTTGCGGAGTGATGCTTCTGTCCCTTAGTATTCTGTGCTGATTATTTAATCTATTTATATAGATTATCTATATAAATAAAAATGAATCACCGAAATGTTTGTACGCGCATAACTTCCAAAGTTCGCCGGGTCAGCTAGTTAATTATAAAATGTATTTGATTAATGACTTATTGATTTGCTTAGCTTATGATTTTGTATTTTGTATATTGGCTGACTTTATAATGTAACTGTATTTTAACGGGTTTTTTAATTACATGATAAAAATGAACCTATAAACCTACATGTGATCCTATCACTTTATAATTATATATATGTATATATTTATATTATATAATTATATTTATTGTGATGTTGTATATATTTTTTATTGTTATACAATTTATTATATTTATTTTGATGTCATTTATTTAGTATATCTCAACGTACTTATTTATATATATATACTTAGTTGCTCATAACGTAGCTGCACACCCACTATATTTCTTTCACGACCTGGAAGACTGGTAGATAATGCTACCTAGCATTAAGTCATTCCTTGTACCATTTTTGTGCAAAACTATTAAATAAATAAATATATATTTTTTGTAAATTACACCGTGACGACTAAAAACCTCTTCACAAGTAGGGACTCTACATATTTTATCACCATCAAGTGTAAAGTTTTAACATTATAGTTCGCGTTAATGCCTCAATCTGAACTTTGCTCGTTAGCACCAACAAGGGCAAATACCTCGTTAATCCTATTCTACTAATATTATAAACGCGAAAGTTTGTAAGAATGGATGTATGGATGTACCTTTGTTACTCTTTTACACAACTACTGAATGGATTTTGATGAAACTTTACAATAATATAGCTTACACATCAAAATAACATACAGGCTATTTTTTATCCCGGGAAACCACGGGTGAAGCCGCAGGGCGCAGCTAGTGTAAAAAAAACCTAGAGCCTTACATTAATGAATAGAACGAAGGAACGAAGCTTATAAATAATTAATTCATTTATTTCAGACAATAATTGAACCCTGAATGTTTGAACTGTGTGAAGTAGTGTGTGTGATTTATTTAATGTATTTAATGTAATGTTATATATTTGTATGTCTGTTAGTCTGTAAGGTGTATACTCGTAGTCTATGGGCCTCAGGTAATTTTACTTTGTTGTACTTTAATATTGCCTAAAATAAAGAGTTTAATTAAAATAATAATAACGGCTCTCATCCATTAAAAAATCACCTCAATAGCCCAATCATAAGTAATTTTCATATCTTCAATAATAGTCCTCGCACTTATCGGGGGCTGTCTTTGATTGTATCTTCTGATGATGCACTTACAGACAGTCCTCGATAAGTGGTGCCCATTACATATCTAAATTAAATGCTCTAAGACGCCTCTACGTGTTGGACTCATATCCCCGCGCAAGCCTTCCAAAGGACCGGGTGTATAACCCGTGAGAAAGAGCGACATAGATAGATAGATAGATAAACACTATATTGTTAAAAAACCTTAAATATAGGTACATGAAAAACAAGTAAATTTCACAGTAATCAGCATAACAATAGGCGATCTTATCGCTCAAAGCGATCTCTTCCAGACAACATTTGAACAGACAGGACTAACATAATTTGGAAGGACGGTGGTGGACATAATAATAATAAAGGAGTCCCATTACATATCTAAATTAAATGCTCTAAAAGGCTTCTACGTGTTGGACTCATGTCCCCGCGCAAGCCTCCCAACGGACCGGGTGTATAACCCGTAAGAAAGAGCGACATAATAATAATACAGTTAACAAAATAAAAGTACCAGAGGCTAACATATCTACAAATTATAAAAACACTAATATACACTAGGATAAGGGGCATTTTGGTGTAGCCTACTCTCTGTAGCGCCGGAACACTATTCCCGCCGAGAATTTATCGTTCTTTTTGCCGGAATACTTATGATGAGGATAATTACTGGGACTATGAGACTTAATATCTGATGTCTCGGGGTGATGAGCGCAATGCAGTGTGACGCAGTGCTTTTATGGAATTAAAAGTGGCACTGCAATTGTTGTGGGCAGGCGTGGGGCTTACCATCAAGCGAAGGACTTTCCCGTCTCATCACTCGGTAACATAAAAAAAATGTTAATATGGTACTATGAAAATTAGCGTGGTTTGGACACATTATTACTAATAGCCAGCCAGCGTCGACGCTCACGCAGCGAGCGGAGCGTGCAGCGGCCCGCAGTGCGAGGCGTGACGCGTTCGCGAGCGTACCGCACTCACCTTGAAAAAGACCGCCGGATGTGGTTGAAACTATACTTTGATTACTCCAATTTAAACGTGAGTATCACCCGTAAATTATTGTTAATATGGTGCTTGCAGCGTAGCTCGCCTAGTCGTTCATAATAGACCTTCTAGGTTAAGCAACGTTCGCAGCGGTCACAACTTGGATGGGTGACCGTTTGTGTGGTTTTACATCTGAGCGCTACCTTGCTTCGGGGGGCACGTTAAGCCGCCGGTCCCGGGTGTTGTCTTAGGACAACAGTTGTTAGGCTATGTCGGAGGACTTCAGGAAGTCTAAGAATTCCGACACCAGGGTTGGCCACACACCCACACGAAAGAGAGAGAAACAACTTCATATAACTATATAAAGAAAAAAATATATATATTATTATATATATATATATATATTTATATAATAATATATATATATATATATAATATATATATATATATATATAAGTCATGTTAATATAAGTTACAATTTTTAAAATATTTTATTTGTATCATGTGTTTATGACCTTTAAAAGTGCAGTTTTGTGCCTATTTAATAAATGATATTTGACTTTGATTATGTATATTAAGAAATTAATAATCCTGTAAAAAACTTCTCTTTCGCAAATAAAAATATCTACCAAATAAAAACCCCACAAATAAGGTTAAAAAAGACTGGATAAATCCAAAAAAGCGTTAGAAGCAAATAGGATTTAGGGCAATAATCCTAAAAGCCGGTATTGAATAGACCTCCGCTTCGGTTGGCCCACGTTAAATATTGGTCCGCGTTACGTTAAATATTGAATATTACTAGCCACTCTTGTGGATCAAATATTCAGCCGGATTATTTGGGGATTCGAACAATGTAAGAGAAAATAATAAACCATTCGGGACTTAACACAGCTCTGGAAAAGCACAATTCATCATTGTTATATTAAATTTTTTATACTAATAGAGATTAGTGCGTGTGCATTTTAAGAAATAACGTTATTTTGGTTTAGGCGCGGAATGACCAATTCGCAAAATGTCTTAAAAGCACTAATTCTACAAATACTAAATTCTCACAATGTCAAATTCAGGCATTTTTAGAATTTGCCATTTGTAGAATTAGTCCTTTCAAGACTCTTTCCGCACCTATGCCGTTTTAGGGTTGCGTACCCAAAGGGTAAAACGTGACCCTATTACTAAGACTCCGGTGTCCGTCCGTCTGCCTGTCTGTCTGGCTGTCCTTCGGTCACCAGGCTGTATCTCATGAACCGTGATAGTTAGACAGTTGAAATTTTCACAGATGATGTATTTCTGTTGCCGCTATAACAGCAAATACTAAAATACAGAATAAAATAAATATTTAAGGGGGCTACCATACAACAGACATGATTTTTTTGCCGTTTTTATAGATCCGTACGGAACCTTTCGTGCGCGAGTGCAACTCGCACGTGGCCGGTTTTTTTTCTACATCTGACTAGGCCAACGTGACCACGATCTAAGTATCTATTTACTAAGTAGTAAATAAGTACTACTTTATCTAGTAAGTATCTATTTACTCTTGTTTAAACACACAGGTTGTATTTAATAGGAATCACAGAAGATGGCAGGGCGTTCCAATCCGATGAGCCAAAACGCTTCGTACGAATAGGCGGGACTTCTACCAAAGAATACTGACTTTTACTACGTACTTCTATCATGTACCTGAGGGTGGCGTTGTGCCCATCGTCTTGTTGTCCGATGGTGAAAGACACCTATTTTATTTATAAGATTTATCAATTTTGGAGATGTGACAGCTCTAGACAGACATAGACGACAAAGACAAAGATAAAAAAAAATCACATCCTTTTTTAGCCCCCGACAATTGAGGAATGAGACCTCAATGCCCCGACACAAAAAGGAGGGGTGTTATAAGTTTGAACACTATGCGTGTCTGTCTATGTCTTTGTCTGTGGCACCGTAGTTCTTAAACAGGTAAACCGATTTGGATGCGGTTTTTTCAAAACTCGTTTTTAGCGGTGGTTCTTAGACATGTCCTATAAAAATGGTTCAGCTTGTTTTTTACTTTTTATAGATTTTTTGTATCGCGGTTTTTTTTAATTTATGTTATTTAAAATTCTCTTTATCCGTCAATATACAAACAATCGAGCAGGAAGATCTTAGGCAGGATAAGTCGACATCCAATTAATGTCGATTTTTTATGGGTGAATGCCTTTTTTCTTTGTTACTTCACAGATTGTCACCTCCATACAAAGGGGCATCTAAATGAGACAACGCAAGTCTCAACTATATAAACGAAGTAAATATATAGTAGGTATTTCTAAACTAAGTAAATATTGTGTTTATTTAATGTTGGCAATTAAACTATTTTTTTTCTTACAACAGGTCCCAGCCCATTATTTCTTCCATCTTAGCCTGCAAGCGATGACTGTACTTACCACTAGATAACTTTTTATTGAATGTGTGGATGATGCTATGTGATGTTACTGAAGTTCTACAAAATGCTCAAGGTTATTCGAGTCCAAAGCAATCAAAATAATAAGTCGAGCCGTGTTTCACGACTAATTAAACCGAAGTTTAATGTTCGTAACAGCCTTCGCGAACTTCGATGGCAGGTGTGAAGGGAAGAACAATTAATGTTTTAGGACTGCAATGGGAGGCACTCAGGCTGTTGAAGAAACAGTATTTTTCAACCGACCTAAAAAGAGGAGGAAGTTCTATGATATGTCATATTCTATATATATGTTATCAATTTTTTTTTTGTATGTTTGTTTACTCCGATTACTCCGCCAAATATGAATTGATTTTGATGATTCTTTTTTTATTTAGTAGGTGAGAGGTGGTGAAGATTAATAATAATAGTAAATAAATTAAAATAATAATAATAATATTCTTTCACCACCTTCAGAGATGGTTCCATATGAATTATATCGAAATTGATTCAGCACTTTTTGAAAAAAATAACAAATACTAAAAATATAAGTTTACGTTTTGAAGTCGGTTCTTGTTTTTTTTTTCTAAAAATTAATTATTTTCTTTTTTTTTACAGAGTTTCATTTGTTTATTGCAATACTTCCTGTTATCTTATCTACCTCCCTACAATACCAATACGCTTACGTTTACATGGCGTTTACCGTCAGGCAAACAACTTGTTCGTCTCAATACTCAGTTCCATTTCTACAGCCGAGCCTTTTTCGATGATAAAATGTTTGTTATTTACATAACTAAAATAATAATAATAAATAAACACGTAAATAGTAAAAATATAATGAAAAAATAAAATTTAAAATAGTAATAAATTTAATAATTAGGAAATGATTATAAGAGAATATTTTAAATCCCGAGATAAATCCCTAGCGGGAAATAAAAACAGGTATAAATATTCTACAATTTGAGAAAGACTTAGAAACCCTTGAGATGAAAATGTATATATTATTATATAACGCATGAATTAAAAAGAAACGAGACCATTGCGTTGGTATGACTTGACCCTTGTTGACTTGATCGAGTGTTTTTTTTAAGGAACTAACTAATGAGACGAGTAAGTCGTTCGCCTGATAGTAAGCGCCAACAATTGCAGTGGCACCCAGAACTTTTAGTACCATAAAAAGTACTGCGTAGCGCTGCATCGCGCTCATCATCCCGGGACATCAGATATTACGTCTCATATGTCTCATAGAGTGTGGCTGAACACGGAATTACAGCAGGCTGTAAGCATCGCCGCAGGGGAAATACTAGTCTCTTGTAATCTTACATGTTGTCGAATTCAACAGTGGTTTAAGATTACATATTCAGATTGTGGAATACGAATCGAGCTTCAACTAGATAGTAGAGTAAGATTCTGACTACGTAAGGCACTTTAGGCTATTCCTACTATCCTACCTATATATACATTTTGTGATAGTTAAGTTTTTTTTACAACTAATATTTTAAATGCGGAAGTATGTGAGTGTGTAAGTACGTATGTTTGTTAAGTCTTCACACCGCGCCGCGCCGCAACGATTGAACGGTTTTTGTTGACATCGGTATAGTATACCATGCTAATATTTTAAATGCGGAAGTATGTGAGTGTGTAAGTACGTATGTTTGTTAAGTCTTCGCACCGCGCCGCGCCGCAACGATTGAACGGTTTTTGTTGACATCGGTATAGTATACCATGCTAATATTTTAAATGCGGAAGTATGTGAGTGTGTAAGTACGTATGTTTGTTAAGTCTTCGCACCGCGCCGCGCCGCAACGATTGAACGGTTTTTGTTGACATCGGTATAGTATATCACGCTAATATTTAAAATGCGGAAGTATGTGAGTGTGTAAGTACGTATGTTTGTTAAGTCTTCACACCGCGCCGCGCCGCAACGATTGAACGGTTTTTGTTGACATAGGTATAGTATATCACGCTAATATTTTAAATGCGGAAGTATGTGAGTGTGTAAGAACGTATGTTTGTTAAGTCTTCACACCGCGCCGCGCCGCAACGATTGAACGGTTTTTGTTGACATCGGTATAGTATACCATGCTAATATTTTAAATGCGGAAGTATGTGAGTGTGTAAGTACGTATGTTTGTTAAGTCTTCGCACCGCGCCGCGCCGCAACGATTGAACGGTTTTTGTTGACATCGGTATAGTATATCACGCTAATATTTAAAATGCGGAAGTATGTGAGTGTGTAAGTACGTATGTTTGTTAAGTCTTCACACCGCGCCGCGCCGCAACGATTGAACGGTTTTTGTTGACATAGGTATAGTATATCACGCTAATATTTTAAATGCGGAAGTATGTGAGTGTGTAAGTACGTATGTTTGTTAAGTCTTCACACCGCGCCGCGCCGCAACGATTGAACGGTTTTTGTTGACATCGGTATAGTATATCACGCTAATATTTTAAATGCGGAAGTATGTGAGTGTGTAAGTACGTATGTTTGTTAAGTCTTCACACAGCGCCGCACCGCAACGATTGAACGGTTTTTGATGACATCGGTATAGTCAAACAATACTTTCATCCGCGGGTGAAACCGCGGGACGCAGCTAGTAACTCATAATATTTTTTTTTAATTGAAAGTCCACTGAACTAAAATACACAAAAAACATTCTAACTTAATATTACTTAATACAGTCTAAACTCCTGTTAAGTATTAAAAAAAATGGATCTAGTATGCAAAATATAGCTAATTAAGATGCTATTCCTAGCAAAAGCCGAGTACAAGTAGACATCCTGCATTGATTTGATTTTAAATATTTTTTACCTTTAGCATTTAACACTGAAAAAAGTTGGAAGAACGTAGTCATAAAAACAAAAAAAGACGTGTGGCACTCGGAGACTGCCGCGGTAAAGCTATTGCATAGCATTCGGAGTGGGGGGTGTTAGGTTATTTTCGTTACGGAATTTCCGGATTCGGTCTCCACGCTCAGCCCGCGATAGAAGCTATGCAATAGCTTAAAAATGTTGGTACAAAAATATTGAAATAATAAAACAAGTATGTATATGATTGTTCGCTTGTAATGCGTCTCTGTACTTTAAAATCTTAAAACTTCGATTAGTCTAGAAGTGTTTAAAACTCGAAAGTTGTACAATCAAGTCGATTGTATTGCTTTGTAAATATTTTTTTAGATCCTCGTCAATCGAGTAACTTTAAATAAGTAAGTGAAAAAAAATATCTATAGGTTTAGGCAGGCCTAGCGCACTCCGCACTGTAGGTACGAAGCTACAAGTACATAGCCGGACACCGACGGCGGGTCGCGCGTCGTTACACGTGCCGCGTCAGAAGAGCTCTTATAGCTATAGAAAGAGAGGCGCTCTGTAGGTTAATATGACTGGTAGGTATGCAGCGCTACGCGAGCTGAATTGAGTTTTATTGCGTCCTAGCAAGAGTCGCTATTTGTTTAAATTTCTTTGCGGAGTGATGCTTCTGTCCCTTAGTATTCTGTGCTATAGGTTTAGGTAGGTACTTATAGAACATACACGTATCTAAGTGCCTTTAAGGATTTAAGCAAACGTTTCAACGATAAGTAAAGCGAAACTAATACTATTTTTCATGGCTATATATATTATAAACATTATGGTTAATTTTAACACTTTCTGAAAAATTGTTCGATTCCCTATTACGCCCTCACCACCGATGATTCACCCCTCCAGTTACACTATGTATACCATACCTACAATTTTACAAACATCAAAAGAAACATCTTTACAAATATAACACAACCACAGAATAAATAAAACTTTCATAGTTCGGCAAGGTCTATTTAAATATTTACAAAGTCAAATCAAGAAACCAACCCCGCGGCACCTGTCGCCACAGTGCATAGGGGTTGAAATATTAAAGTCATAATTCATGGTCCCAGACTGGCGTGGAACTTTTATTTATAAAATTACAGCTATTTTCTAAAGTATATTTGTTAGAAATGTTTAATTAAGCTCTTGTTCTAAATGTACTAAGATATTTCGACATATAGAGTTAAAAAAAAAATACGATGACTCATGTCGTTGTCTCTCGTATGGCTGTAGGTACCGCCGCCCAGCAGTAGTGCGCAAGCATTAGTGTGTTCCGGTTTGAAGACCATTGTAAGCAGCGAAATTACTGGGCATATGAGACTTAGATAATATCTGATTTTTTCTGGATTCATAGAATTACAACTTATGTAACTTAGTAATGACGAGTAAGACGTTCGCCTGATGGAAAGCGCCACGCTTACCATCAGGCGAACTACAGGTGGTATAGATTTCTACTTATAAGCAGATGTGAGCAGATGTTTACTTCAACACTTACCATTATAAAATCCACGGCTGTGTGATACTGTGCAATGGAAGAGCTAGCAGATACCTACGGCACAAGTTTATGCTTAGTGTAGGTTCTGCGCACTAATTCATGTTACCCACTACAAGCCCAGCTTACTAAAGATAAAAGAAAACTATGTTATATATGTGTACTGTTTTTGGTAATAATAAAAATAAATTAAATTAAATTAAATTAAAATTAAAAATGTTGTGTGATGTCCCGAAAAGACTAAGTTGCTTGTATATAAACTAATTTATTTATTACAAAAATAGTATTTATACAGTTACCTAACCTTAACATTTAACGAATCAAAACAATACATCTAACTTAATGAAGCAAAGTATTAAGTATCCTTCCTAAATAAAATGTATACTTAAAATATAGAATGCATAAAAGTTATGAATTCTGAAACAGGCCGTATATAAGCCCCTACAATAAATATCTTCAATTTACGAGCAACATAATTACAAAGTTAAATTACTGAAATTATTCAAATTTCTGAAAGC
This sequence comes from Petrophora chlorosata, assembly GCA_951640565.1. Lineage (NCBI taxonomy): Eukaryota > Metazoa > Arthropoda > Insecta > Lepidoptera > Geometridae > Petrophora > Petrophora chlorosata. The sequence goes on along the minus strand of OX621189.1, from coordinate 3,271,492 downwards.
CTTTTGCTACAACTAAATAAGGAGAGACCGGGGACGGAGCCAGGAAGTGAATTCAGGGGCAAGAAGCCCCTCTACAAAAAGGCAATGAAAATGGAATAGAAAATACTCTTTCTCTCCATTCCGAATGTCTCCATTCCGAATCCACTCAAATCTGTTAAGTCGTTACAGCGTGAAGAAATAACAAACACACATACATACAAACTTTCGCATTTATAATAATAATGTAGGATTAGTAGGAAGTAGGATTAAGAAAGAAACCTTATCTAGGCTAATATAATTGTCAATCTTATCGCTTCAAGCAATCTCTTTCAGACAAACTTTGGTAATTTAGTTCATTGGAGTAATGCATATAAGGGTTCCAATAAGGAGTCCCATAAATAATACATCGTTTTATGACAAAGATAACACCTAAAGTAATTAGAAAATTATTAATATTAATATTTTTTTTTAATATTACTTTGCAGGGCCATCTACCCCAAAAATGGTCCACTCACTCACTACGTCCTTGTTGTTAGACCAAACTTTGTAATTTCGCCTAAGCATTTCATATTTTCGGTTAACCTAACAACATTAATTTTCATTTAGTAGGTGTACCTAATTGTAAACATAACCACGTCTTTATAATGATCGATTAGAAAATGTGCTAGATAATTATTTTTGTACGTTGTATCGATTTTTGGCAGAAATATCGATTTTAGTATTTTACATAAATAGGAGGACGAAACAAGAAAGTGACAGATTAAATAAAATCTGATAACCACATTAAATATATAGGAGGAAGAAACAAAAAAGGGTTAGATTAAAAATATACTAAAAACCACGTTTGTATGCCCCTTTTGAGGTTAGGTCGGCTTTACATGCTAATAACCTGATTTAGAATGCATTGTCATCGAGTTGTGAGCTACCCTAAAGTGAGTTGTGAGTTTCAGCCGGATAGCTAATCGGGAAGTGCTCAAAATTTGAGTTGCAAGATTCCACATGGAATGACAGACAGACAGACAAATATGAAAGTAAGTCACTTTCATATAAAAACGTGGTAAAAAAAAAATTATATGGCTCGGGCAGGGATCGAACCTTCGTCTTCGGAATACCGCCCCGACGCCTTAACCACTGGGCCACCGAGCCAACTGCTCAACTGTTCAACTGCGTGCCATACAATTAGGCTTGGTATACAATGAAAATAAGTACTTGGAAACAGTAACTTTCTACTGTGATATTTTTACGTAGAACTCCTACCCAGTGGCCATTGCAAATTGAATTAAATCTTTCGACGACAACTGAAGAGGGGTAATCAATGAAATTAACATCCTTTTCAATTTCCAATGTTGAATGTTGAATCCAATTGCGAGGAATAGCAACTTGAAAATACGAATGGAAATTCTATTTCTGTTTTAGTAGCAGCTAGATAGCTTAGGTACCTACTTCTTTAGGTACCTACTTATCTAGTTGCTACTAATATTTTTATTATATCGTAGACTTGCTGCTCCCCGTGGTTTTACCCGCGGCTTCCCAGGGTAAAAAGTATACTATACAATACAATAACCCTTTATTGTATACCAAAAACAAAAACTACACTCGAGAGCAATGAATCCGGGTCACTTAAAGAATGTTAAAAATCTCGGAAACTAAAAATGATAGGTTAATGCAATAAATTGTATTTAATAGACAATGTAATACTCCTTAAATGAAAGTAAAAAAAATATGAGTCACCATACATTTTATTAACACAAAATTACATAAAGAAAAAAACTGCTGATCTCTCCTTAAAACAAAAATAGGAAACATGAAATTTTTGAACTTTATTACGATTTTCTTGAATTTTAATTCGTATTGCCTCCTCGTGCTTCCATTACTGCGTTTACGCGGTTTGGCATGCTGTACACCAAGTTCCTTATACGATTTTGGGGAATATTCTCCCATTCCTCTGTGAGAGCAATTTTGAGCTCACGAAGCGTGATTGGGGGAGGGTTTCGTTGTTTTACGCATCTGCCTAGCTCGTCCCAAGCATGCTCGATCGGGTTGATATCCGGGCTGCGCGCTGGCCACTCCATACGAGTAATGTTCATCTCTTGAAGGTAGTCATTCACAATCCTACCTGTATGAGGTCGGGCATTGTCATGCATAAATATAGCATCCTCACCTAAATTGACCATAAATGGACCAACGTGATCATTGAGGATTTCTTCCACATATCTTACGCTAGTTAAAGAGCCGTTTTCTATGATCACCAGCTCTGTGCGACTTTCAGAAGAAATTCCGGCCCACACAAGTACAGACCCACCACCGTAAGCTACTTTTTCTTCGATGCATGCTTGCTTGAATCTTTCCCCTGGTCTTCGATACACTCTGTGTCTTCCATCGTGCTTGTAGAGCATAAATTTTGATTCGTCGGAGAACATAACTTTTGACCAATCTTCAATACTCCAATTTACGTGGCTCTGGGCATATCTTAGTATCTTAGTCTCGAAATACGATGCCCACGCTCCAGTTTAGGGCCGTTTGCAGGTCTAAGGGGTTTTAAGTTAGATTCAGCAAGCCGACGTCTTACTGTCCATGCACTTGGGTTACTTCCTCCGAGGCGTCGAAACTGATTGGTGAGTTCAGTTCCTGTGAGAAAGCGATTTCGAAGCATGGTGTTCACCAAGTATCGGTCTTCTCGTGCTGTGGTACACCTGGTTCTGCCCGTTCCTGGTCTGCGTAGGTTAGAACCAGTTTCTTCGTAACGTCGGAGAACTCTTTGTACTGTTGACAGCGACACACCGACAGTCCTGGCTGTATCGCGCTGACTCCGGCCGGTTTCCAGCATTGTAAGTATTCTGGTGCATTCTTCAGGCGTAAGCGACATAATTTCAGCTTGAATAATGAATATAGAGCACTATCAACATGGTTTATGTACCCACATAAATGACAGATTACAAACAAAAGCAAAACCAAATGCTGTAATTTCGTAGTTCCATCTTCGAAAGTGGCCCTTTTTCAAATTTGATTTTTTTATGATATAACTTTACAATAACTAAGAAGTTTTAATACCTTCATTTAAGGAGTATTACATTGTCTATTAAATACAATTTATTGCATTAACCTAGCATTTTTAGTTTCCGAGATTTTTAGGATTCTTTAAGTGACCCGGATTCATTGCTCTCGAGTGTATTACAGATAAACCTTATAACTATAGGGTAATAAGTATGTCTTTGTCTAGGACTTACAGTATCTAAGTACATACAAAGTTCTGGGTTGCACTGCAATTGTTATGGGCAGGCGTGGCGCTTACCATCAGGTGAATGACTTGCTCGTCTCATCACTCAGTTCCATAAAAAAATACAAAATGTCATCAAAGTCTATTCAGTGATATCAAATTTCAAAGTCCAACAGTTCTTTATTCAATTTTGGCATCACAGACGCATTTAAAAAGGACCATAATACAGTGATTATTCAGTTGGCACAGTCATGCACACTAAACAAATGTAGATCAACTATGGATCAACTTGTTTGGATGGCCCTTGGTAGAGCCACAGAATACTAAGGGATAGAAGCATCACTCTGCAAAGAAATTTAAACAAATAGCGACTCTTGCTATGACGAAATAAAATTCAATTCAGCTTGAGTAGCGCTGCATACCTATCAGTCATATTAACCTACAGAGCGCCTCTCTTTCTGTCGCATAGCTCTTATCTCTTCAGACGCGGCACGTGTAACGACGCGCGACCCGCCGCGCCGGCGCCGTCGATGTCCGGCTCAGATAAAGTATCCAGCCGTCTACTCGAAGGTGTCCGGCTATGTACTTGTAGCTTCGTACCTACAGTGCGGAGTGCGCTAGGCCTGATAGAGCTTAGATTTGGGAACAATGTAGACAGGAGTATGAATAAAGCAATTAATTGCACTTGGATAAAGTTTCATACCTATGTCTACTCGAAGTACTACCTAATAGATTACTAATGCGTCAAACGAATATTGTAAGTATAGATGGCGATTCCTTCAAACTGATACTTGCATTGCCCTATGTCCAGGTACCCAGGCATCTATAATAATAATCCAATCATTTTTATTATTTATTTATTTATTTTAATCACAATAAATAACAGCTAAATAACACAATATGATGCTATAGGTACCTTGTATAATATTCAATTTTAATATAAGTAATTATTTTCCAATAAAATTCGAGCACCATCTGAGTAATCTTTAGATCATGTGCGGATACACTCACTTGTTGGCATGTCCGTCGGAATTCAAGAAAATCCACCAATCAGCGCTTAGCCAACGTGGTACATCATGACCCATACTCTCTCTACGTTAAGCCGGTGTCCTAGGAGTGGAAACATAATGATGATGATAATATTATACAAAAATGATGATAATATATTATACAAGCAATCATTTTGTATTAGTAGCGCATACAGCTTGAATAATAAAACGGCTGCATCTCCAACACCATGGTCGGGTACTCCACCTCAGGGAAATAAATAAACGATCTCATCTCTTCACATCCGCAGTCGAAGTTGTTCATCGTCTTCAAACACGAACAAATTGGTGACGGTTTGTCACATACAGAGCAGACGTTGGCCGTGTCTCTGTAGCAAGAGCCCATGCAAGGTGAGCCGCTGCAAAAGTTGGCGTCAATGTTGGGGCATGTCGGTGTATTACAGCCATAGGAACTGATGCCAGTGTTGGCGCAGGAGTTTGGATATGTGGCCAAGCCGCAAGGAGTGTAGAAGTCGGGGCAGTCGTAGGTTGGCGATACCACCAATGGACCACGGAAGCAGCAGTACGCATTTGTGACCTGAAAACATGGATTTTAGATGGATTATGAATATTCTTGGACATCGCGTTAAAATATAAGAAATAGATATATATTTTTGAAGTTACTGACTTATGAGACGAGCAAGTCGTTCGCCTGATGGTAAGCGCCACGCCTGACCATAACAATTGCAGTTACTCTTAGAACTTTTAACACCATAAAAAGCACTGCGCAGCACTGCACTGCGCTTCTGATCAGCCCAGATTCAGATATGCCCAGTAATTTCGCTGGCCACAATGCCCTTCAAACACAGGACACCGGAATTCAGTAATGCTTGCACACTACTGCTTGGCGGCAGAATAACTGGAAAAGCTGTGGCTGTTGTGGCTGTTTACAGAAACACTTATAGTAGGCTAAATAATATAATAATCTATGATTTAAAAAACCCCGATATAAAAAACCTATAAACTCGTTTGCAAATCGCCAGTGTGATAGAGCGCTAAGACTACGAACGCAAGTTTTACAATCATCTGCGATCGATGATTCGATTTCGGAAACGCCAATCGCCGTTGATAAATATATATATAGTTTTAAGAGCGAGTGTGACTCAGCGGAAACTCGTGCGTCTTTCGATCCGACGACGAGAATCCCGACTTGGCCCTGCACCAATGACTTATAACTAAGTGCAGATTTGGCACGATGCGCTCTGTTGTGTGGCACCTCTTGGTTGTTAAAAAAAAACAACTTTTAGGCACACACAAACATTTACTTTTGTTTCCACAATTTTTAACACACACGGACTACTTCCCGCACTTCACAGTATGAGAAAATAGTTTTGCAGCTATTCTACCTGACTGCTTATTCCAGGCTGACCGGCAGACCTAGGGCCAGGTCCGTCGTCAGGTCGCTTGAGAGCGATTAAGGAAAAAGCCTTGAATACTAAAATTTACCAGTTTATATAGGGAGGCATATTGCTGACAGCGATTTAAATAGTGTTGGGAATTCACCCCTAGGTCAGCAATATTGCGATGTGTAACAGCTCGCTCTAAAACGGTGAAGGAAAACATCGTGATGAAACCCGCTTACGCTTTGGAGTGGTAGGATCTGGCCGTGGTTGTAATACGAGACCACCCACCGAACAAAGCTATGCCGTCAAGCGACCTAGTCGTGTTTCGGGATGATATTCGGTGAACCAGGGGAGACGGGTCTGAGCAGCCGCTCAACTGCCGTCTCTCTCTAGATCTATGTGTTCCATCTTAGGCCAAATCATCGCTTCACATCAGGCGAGACAGTGGCCAAACATAAACCTATTAAGAGTAAAAAAAAGTAACGTGTGTGGTTAGGGCCTTATAATCGCCTAACGCAACAATGCGGCCTAAAGCGATTAAGTCGTCTTCACAAAATGTGGTTATACAATCTCTGAGCCCGTGTATAATGGTTCATAAAACCCTACATAACTTCACTAGCCGAGTACTTATTGTAAATTAATTACTGCTTGGGCCGAGGCTCTGTATTAAATTCTGTAAATCTCTCTCAATGACTATATACAAAGCTATTTCGTCTAATATTTCTTTGGTAATGGGTTTATTAAATATACAAGACGAAAATTAATTTCTATGAAGTTTAAATGTACTATTTGTGGAGTTTATATATAATTATTTGTCTCTAATTAGTTAGGAAGAGATTGACCTGTATATTTAATTAGCTACAATCCGCGGTTGCCCGGGATAAATTAATATGAGATAAGCCTATGTGTTATTCCAAGGTTAATGCTATCACCATTCCGAATTTCACTCAAATTTGTTCAGCCGTTACAGCGTGAAGAATTAACAAACACACTAACGCACGAACTTTCGCAATTATAATTTTTAGGTTTTTTTAACTATTTATAGGCTTGCGTTAGACCACTATCTCACCTGCTGGTAAGCGATGATGTGGTCTAAGATGTCACACACTAGCCTAGAAGATACCTGCCCCTTTACCCATATGTCAACATCATAACCTGAACTGAATCAAGAGTGAACAGCCCCCCTACCCATATGTCCCTCAAGCGCCAATCGTATATCGTGCTGAGCTAAGATTAAGGTATAGATTCACTGCGACAATGTCTTATGTTGTCATATATTGTCCCATTAAGTTTATCTTAACTCGTAGTCATCGTCTTTTGGTATAAATACCAGACGCACGGCTATGCGACATCCATATATGGTAGACATCCCTCCTGTACGAACAAAGCGTTTTGTTGCCACGTTCATCCTACGAACAGCCAAGGAGTGGAACGCATTGCCAACGTCTGTGTTTCCTGACAACTACGACCTGGTAGTCTTCAAATCGAGAGTGAACAGGTATCTTCTAGGTAAGCGTGTTACATCTTAGACCACATCGTCGCCACATAGTGGTCAAACGCAAACCTATAATCAGTAAAAAAAAAAAAAAAACAATGTGATTAATTCGATTTCTTACCTGAATCGACTATAATTAGACCGTATCTCATTAGTCGCAGTGAATCTATACCTTAATTCGATCTCAACACGATATACGATTGGTGCTTGAGGGACATATGGGTAGGGGGGCTGTTCACTCTCGATTGGAAGACTTCCAGGTTGTAGTTGTCAAGAAACACAGACGTTGGCAATGCGTTCCACTCCTTTGCTGTTCGTAAGATGAACGTGGAAGCAATTGTTCGTTCAGGAGGGATGTCTACCGTATGCCGTGCGTCTGGTTGTCCTATGAAATTAATATAATGTGATGATGATGATGATGATGTAAAGTGATGTGATGTGATGTGAAGTGTGATGTTGTCATTTACCATATACCTACATATAAATCCCATTCACGATGTGAAGATGTAACACTTTGGAACCGCGTACGACTTAGTTTAGAATACCTGCATCGCTGTCAAAAATCGCTGAACTTTGCGCGGCACTGCTTTGCGCTCGTCATCCTGAGACAATAGATCTACCCAGTAACAATTACGTTGACGCCCCAATTGAACATAAGCTATAGTAAAGTAATAGATAGATTAATACTGGGCCCTAATTCACTATGACAACTTGGCGATTCCTTGCTTCCAGGAAACATCGATTCCTTCATTAATAAACGACATCTGCGAAAATTGTATTCTCTGTGACGCGTCATATATATGAATATATGAATGCGTCATAGAGATGTCGTTAATTAATTAAGGAAGCGACGTGATTTCGAAGCAAGGAATGACAAGTTGTCATAGTGAATTGGGGTCCTGGTTAACTGGTAACCAATCTTACCTCGAACAAGCACAACACAAAAATGCTGACTAAAATTCCGTTCATTTTCACAAAAAATCTTCTTCAAATCGTAATAATACCACTAAGAATATCTCCAGTATTGAAATAAGCACAAAGCGGCATACATCACATATATTTATATAGTTTATTACCTAATTGGAGAGTTGTGAAAGTTATATTTCATTATTAAATTTCATTCTGTTCTCACTATATTCTGTTATTGGGTCACGAAGATAAGGGTCGCAGCATATTCGTGTAAAACACGTACTTTCTTATATTAATTTTAGATATAGACATGCACATATCTAAGCAAACTTTGGAAATAATTTCGTAAATTTTGTGATATACCACGCCTAGCGCACTCCGCACTGTAGGTACGAAGCTACAAGTAGGTACATAGCCGGACACCGACGGCGGGTCGCGCGTCGTTACACGTGCCGCGTCAGAAGAGATAAGAGCTATACGATAGAAAGGGAGGCGCTTTGAGCTGAATTGAATTTTATTGCGACATAGCAAAAGTCGCTATTTGTTTCAATTTCTTTGCGGAGTGATGCTTCTGTCCCTTAGCATTCTGTGGATATACCTACATTTTTTATTTTATTTAACTGAATGACAAAATGAATGATTAAATGATTTAGCATTAAGTTCTCCTTTTGTACATTACTTGTAATAGTGCAATAAAGAATTAAGTAATAATAATGACGAGACGAGCAGGTCGTTCGCCTGATGGTAAGAAACTCGTCTGCCACAAATTTTTTTATGGAAAATCCTGCGAGGCACTGCACTGCGCTCGTCACCCTGAGACAATTAGCTCTTTAATGCCCAGTAATGCTGGCGACAAAGCCCTTCAAATCGGAACACAGTAATGCTTGCGCACTACTGCTTGTTAGAATAACTGGCAAAGCGGTGGTACCTCAGATAAAATATCCAGCGGTGGTACCTACCCAGACGGCATCTTGCCCACTGAGACCCCATGAGAATTAGTGGTAAAACGTAATAAATTAACACATAAGGTATTAACTGAGGTTGCAAGTTCGATTCCTGCGACGGGAAAAATGTTTATGCACAGAAAAAAAAGCACAAGCATTTGTTTCGTGTCTGGGTGTTGTGGGACCATGGTCTTCGTAGTTCCAAGACCAGTATCTATGTATGTGATCGTTGGACGCATTTATTTATTTTATATACATTTTTATTTATTGATGTCTTTTTTATACAGTTTCTAGAAAACCTACAGTACCTTGAACGAATAAAAAATGGCGGACGGAATCTCGCTAAGCAACAACTGAGGTACATATAGCAATGGCGGTGGCGTTATGTTTGAGTAGAAGGAGGGCTGATGTCGGACAGCCGATTGGCATAGCATGATGTAAATGTGTGCGTGAAGCTTGTGGACTAACGAGCAAACCGGTATAGTTTGAGTTCTTCACTTTTGATTTTGGCGATAAGGCGTCCGCCTTTTTTATTGGTTCAAGTTACATACCTACTAATCTACATAATAAGGGGAACTTTTTTGTAATAAAAGGGATTTGTCAAAATAAAACCTTTATTTCATTTATCAACATTTTTATTCCTCAATTTGAACCAGTGTTTCGCTATTCTTAGGAAAGGAATGAACGTAAGTATGTAGGTACCTTATCGTAACTATTAGAATACAAACCGTGTAGAACCTTGTCAAAGTAATTTGTTTGATATACACAATAATTCAATTATTGAGATCCAACGATTCAAAAGCTTCGTTTTCACCTAAGTTTCAGGTTTCAGCGAATGTTTGTAACAACATCGAACAACATTTTTCGTTTTCACCAAATTACCTGCTCCGATCATTTTCACGTTCAAAACATTCGATGAAAACAAAGCTTAATTGACAGGGTCGTAACATTGTTCATAAATTGACAAAATAGGTGTCCTTTTTATATAATAAAAAACGCCAAGCCAATCATACAGCTGATATGCAAATACAGGGTATATATATACAGGATGCTCTCTTTTGTATTTTAAAGTTATAGTTAAAAACAATAATCGATTACTTTATTTTATTGTTCCTTTGTCCAATGAATATAAAAAGACGTACTTTCAAAACGATCGAAACACATTATATTAAAAAAACACGTGAAAATACTAAAAAAACTGTTGGTTATAAAATACGAAATAAAAATTACTGAAGATACCTAACGGTACATACCACAAGCCTGATCAATGTAAATATGACAGAAACGACTAATGTACATACATAAAGATATAATCAAAAATAATATGAATCTACTGTCAAAATTTAAAGCCACTACAATCGGTGTTATAATTTTCAAAATTTACATTAAATTATTATAACGTCTTACGTTCATTACCGAATTGTATAAAATATTGAAAATATATTTCAATTATTTTGGCTTTTATAAAAGGGGCAACCTGTATACAAAACCCTTACAATCAATTTTTCTACTAATTGGTTGAACAATAAGTAACATTTATGTTATATTAAAAATTGAAAATTATTTGGATTAATTACCTATTTTGTTATAATTATACAAAATACACGGGTACAATGGGTTTTATGAATCGTGTCAAAACGTGGTTAATTATGATTATAATTAGTTTTATTAATTGGCACCAAAATTTTTAATATATTACAATAAATATATTTTATAACGTTGCACGTTTTGCTGTAGCAAAAGTTGACATTTTGCGGTAAATTACAAAAGTTTTTTTCAAGAAAGATCAATTCCAAGCAAACGAACATGTGTGTGTACTTTTTGATTACAATATATTATTATATTACAATATAATATTAATATACATACATGTAATAATATTGTAAATAAACTGTAATATGTTACATACAATCAGTCGTGCGATTTTTATTCAAGAAATTTAGTTTCCTATTAAAAGAATTCTATTTAAAATATTTTTACATATTTTTGTAATAAATATTCAGAGTTATAGCGTTTTCATTTTGTACATATATTGATTACTTATTACTTTTTGATATAACTTTTAAAATAAAATATATATAATAGCAGACTGTGTAAACTTCAGCCAAGACTTGACTTACAACGTAATTTTTAATTTGCACAAAAAAATATTACGTAATTGTAAGAAATTCTTATTTACAATAGTTCAAGTATCAAGAATAAATCGAATTATTCGCCTCAATGTAAAGCCGTAGTTTAACCTTATTCTTAAAAGGTACAATAACTAACAACATCAAGTAGAGATTCTAACGTAAATATGCACACCCTGTATTTATTAACATCGTTTATGCATTTAAATTTTAAAAAATAGGTACGTTTTTAAATGTAGAAATATGTAATTCAATTTTAGCATTTTTTATGGAGTGATAAGACGAGCAATTCGTTTGCCTGGTGGTAAACGCCACGCCTGCCCATAAAAATTGCAGCCTGTTTGTAAATGGCTGTAAAGATAGATGATGATGCAGGATGTTAATAATAATATTTTTAATTTTTATGTATGCATTTTAATTTAACATTCGGTGCGTTTTTAAATGTAGAAATGTGCAATTCAATTCTAGCGTTGTTTTTTAGACGAGCCAGTCGTTTGCCACGCCTGCCCATAACAATTGCAGTGCCACCCAGAACTTTTACCTAATACCATAAAAATACTGCGTAGCTCTGCATAGCGCTCATCACCCCGAGACATCAAATATATGCCCAGTGTCCAGTATGTCTTATATGCCCAGTAATTTCGCTGGCTAACGCCCTTCAAACCGGAACATTGATTTTAAAAGTAATTAGTAGTTTACGAAGATGTTTAGTTGTGTGCGCAAAATTAAGCTAGAAATTCTCTACTTTTCTATATTTGTATGATGCACAGTTAGCACGCTGGTAGACCAATGAAAATATCTCATAACACTGTCTCTTACCAGTTCTGAAAACGGTAAAAACGTTGGAATAGGTATTGTTAGAAAATCTGCCTCCTGCTACTAGAACGGTAAAATTCGACGACATTTACCAAACCACACCTGCCTCTGGGCACGCGTGATGGATTATGGCCCAAAGGTGTCACGCTCGTCACGTCACTGAAAAACGAAGGCGAAGATGACGTCTGAAGGCCTATACCTCAGAAGTGGGACAAAACATACATATTTATACATACATAGTTCAATCAAAGATGGCTAGGAAGGGCAATGAGGTCTTTCTCGAAAATCTTCCAAGATATGCTAATTTTCCGTGTTCTAAAAATATTTTTATCGTTATACCCGTATGCTACCAGGCTGTTGGCACAACAAGTGTTTAACATTCGAACAGCGCCTGACCCATTCATCTTAGCAAACGATGCAGCAGCTGTTGCTATTTTTATAAACCAGGCGCTGCGAACGAAGGACTTTTTCTTTTATACATCGTTATAGCCTACGTGTGACTCACTACTTAATGTGACTTATGTATTTGATAGACCAAGCAATTCAACGCTCACTTAACTAAAGGAACTTCTTTCTCAGGCGTAGCTCTGCGCGTGCTCTAAAGGTATGCTAGACAGTTTGTTGCCTTTCTCTACCCAGTTCTTTAACCTGCCTCGTAGTTCCTCCAAGCTTTTCGACTTCGCTTTGTTTATCCTCTTGTACTTTACGTCTTTGGGCTTCGTAACGTTCCTGTGGTTGGACATGACTCGGTTGTAGGTGACCACGTGATTAGGTCGCGGTTCCGGGTCTTCTATGTCACTTTCAGGTGCTGAAGTCGCTTCCTCGTCGGATTCCTGAACGTTTTTTGGCACGTAACTATAAGACCACGTTTCTTTTTCAGTTTTTGCTTTGGCTTCCTTATCGCTGTCTATGCTCTTGACTTCTGCTGTGAGCACGCAGCTCCGCATTCGGAAGTTGTCTCGTCTCTGCGCTAGCAGAGTCGTGTGTTTCTCTTCATCAGTTTTGTTGGCTTCTTTGATTTCCTTTTCGGTGCTGCTTTGCGCGCTAAGACCTTTAGTCGAATCGCCATCAGCCTCTTCTTCTACACTATACACTGTTTCTAAAATCTCAGGTCTTCGTAGGAATCCATTGGATCGTCTCACGATGTTGTATTTGACGTTAGGATCTATCGCGTCAGAGATAGATCTGACTATGGTGACGCTATCGGGGTTCGTCGATCTGAACCGCGGTATGTGAGGAGTATTGCTGTCATAGTCCACGTCTTCCATTATGACAGCTGAATCCGAGTCGTTGAGCGAGTCAAAGTCGCCTGTGATGTGCGAGTCTTGAAGCATATCTCTAAAATCAGGAATGGTTTGGGAGGTGTCAACGCCATGGTCAAGGAGTTTCGCTTGGAGCGACTCGATGACTTTTTGCTGCTTCATGATGATGGTTTCTCTGAGGGCGAGCATGTTGGAGATTTCCTTCTGCTTGCGGACAAGGCGAGACTCGAAAAGAAGGAGTTGGCTGGAGAGAGACTTGAGCTGCTCGGCTTTCTCGCGTTGCAGGCGGATGACTAGTTCCTCTTGGGTGCGCTGTGCCCGCCGCCATGTTAGCAGCTGGTGCGCTTGCGCTCGGTACTTCATCCGTAGGTCTCTGGAAACCACAAGTTTTAATAAATCAATCTTTGTACAATTATTATCAATTATTTTGATAATGCTTAGACAATGTTTCCTCCTGTCACCGATGGTTCAAGTTTAGACCGTGGTCTTAAGAAAAGTCTGTCCTCTCGATTGCCTTGAGTTAGTTGAATGCAACTAAGCCAACTTAACGTCGAGGTGACCAAAACAATGTTTTAATTATGTTCTATCTTTATTGCAAAATACAAGGTAGGTACAGTAAACGGACAAAAGTGCAGTAGCACCTTAAAGTCGATAATCGCCCACACGGTGTAACCCCGCGCATGCTGCATATTTTATCTCTGTGTGTATAATGTCCTTACGCACACAACAAAACGTCATACGGTATAACTATGAGGAGGTGCACTTCGTCAGATGCATGTGGTAAACATTAGAAAAAGATAACAGTATATACTCGCTTTCTTCTTAGTGAGTTATCCGGTTTTTACGCCGAGCCGACTCAACCGACAACAGCTTAAATTCGTTTACTTAATAAATGTGACAATGGTGGAGTGGCGTAAGTAGTAAACACTTATACGATAGTCAATAAGGGTATGGGTTCAATCCTGAGTGCCGTGATCACTTTTTGGTATTTATTATTAAGTTTAAATCCCTGTTAATATAACAAACTATAAGTTGCAGCCTTTGTTAAACATTAATTAAAATAGTCGTTCATAAGGGAACATTTATTAAAATCCAAGTTAAAAAACATTTTGTAATTTAATAATTAATAACCTACTTATGATAAACATTTATTTACTTATAGTTTTTAAAAGAAATAGAAATCAATACATCTCTTATTACCTATTGGTTATTAAAGGTTTATATAAGCTTAAAATATTCATTTTCTCAAGGAAAAGAGGTTTGAAGCTTAACCCCTTATAACCATAAACTACAAATTTTTCTTTAAAAAATCATTCAAATTTACCTACTAACTATTACTAACTATGACTTAAAAGTTTTATCATCGGTAAATATTGTAGTAGTCTTCCAGTTAAAATCCATATATTCTCGATCAAAACGCAATCATTCCTGTTTATATGCCTTCGCGGCAAACATGATTTCTTAGCAGGTATTCGGTGATGTAATCCTTCAGCATGGAGTCCGCGGTGGACAGTGCGCAATTACGTTTCCACTTATTGTTCTGTATTCGTTTCATATTGTTGCACCATAAAACGTCGCTGAGACTGGTTTATAACCAGCGGGCTTCCACTCCACGACTCTGCAGACTGCCTTCCTCGTTGTGTCGTTTTACTCAACGACTCACAGTATTTCTCTAAAACAGAGTAATCGTTATTATATTAGGACACTTTTAAACTAGCAATTTACACCACAACGCTACTATAATAATATCATCACATAATCTATTATAACTTACACATAAGCCGGTTTCATTGGAAATTTGAGATATATTAAGTCCATTTTTCTATAAAAGGCCACTATATTTGCCCTTTCATCGATATTTCTATTTGCTTGCATTTGTAATAATAACTATCAAACGAAACAACACCAGTAACAATAAATCTACCGCTCGCAACAAAGTTCACCAACCGACAAGTTCACTATTCTATTGCAGCTTGTTTCAAATCTACCTTCATCTTTTGAGAAACTGGTTAAAACATTGAAATAAAGAAACAACACCACATCGATGACATTTCAAACAAAATTCTAAAAACTAAAATGTAAAAATGATTTATAGTACGAGAGGATTCGAACCGACGTGTCGCGTATCATGATTTATGACAAATAAACACTGTGCTAAACCACTGAGCCAGACTGACACTTATCCAATGTCTCGAAATTAAAAGTTATTAACTTGAAAAGTTTACGACAGGAAGACGATTGATAATCTCGCTCTTTGATTGGTTCATAATGAAAGAATACATTGTATGGGTGTGTGTGTACCTGCAAACGCTTTGTAGAAGAAGGTCATTAGTGCGATTTACTTTGATGCTATTGCTTTGTGAGACTGCTACTGGATTTTTGACCGCCACTGTACAATATTAATTTGAAAACCCTGCCCACTGCTTTAGTTTATCACTGTGTTGCAGCAGGCAAGCAACTTAGTGGCGAGACGATCGTATCGTTCACCTGATGGTAAGCAAAACGCCTGCCCATAACAGTTGCAGCACCATCCGGAACCCGCTCGCCACCCTGAGACACTAAATCACAGACATTGGCTGGCATTAAATTATTTGATGTTTGTTATTTACCTGATGGTCCTCCTGGCTTCATCCAAGGTGTGCGCTTCTAAAGGGTCCGTGAGAGATGCCGCTAGCGACACGTCCGGCTCCGTGGGGCTGTTGAGAGCCGACTCACTGCGACTGCAACAAGGGCAATATGTTTTTGAAATAGGATATCATATAAAATTAATATTCACACTTCCGCTATAAAGGTGATGAAGGACTTCATTCGGTCGAATAGTAATGTAACATTTGAATTCCCGTTCAGTCCCAGCAGTGGGAACCTGATGGGCTGATGATGATGATGATGATGATGATTCGGACTGACCTCAATACGTTACGGAGCGAGTGTGGCTCAGCACGTGCGACTTTCGATCCGATGCATTCGAGTTCGAATCCCGCTGCCCCGCACCACTGACTTTCTTAAGTTATGTAACACTCGGTCTAAAAACGGTGAAGGAAAACATCGTGAGGAAACCCGCATGTCCAAGAATTAATCACAAATATTCAAGGACATGTGACATCCACCAGAGCCCGCACTGGGCCAGCGTGGTGGATAATGGCCCATATTCTGTCTATGAGAGAAGGGTCGTGTCCCAACAGTGGGAACGTGATGGACTGATGATGATGATGCTGATTAATGGAGCCTTACATAGGGCATGAATTAAGGTTTCAAGAGACTCGGTTGGTGTTCATTCGTAAATTCAGTTACATTTTTCTTATTATATGCTATCCCACTGCTGGACACAGATCGCCCCCAAGTCTCTTCAGTTGGAGAAAGACAGAGATCCTTTCAGATTCTTATAAAGTTAAAAAGAATAAGAGTTGTGGTTTCAAACTACGCAGCTGCGACACACGCTCCTACGAAAAAATTTTAGACATGGTTACATAGATTATTACGTAGAATACGTATATATAAGTAAAATCGTGTTCACAAAGTTTATTTGAGTTTAATTATATGACCTACATATTATCTAAAATAGGATAAAACTTCGAAGTACTCTTAACAATATTAACTGTGTCAGAATTACGAATATTAGGCAAAGTAACGTGAAATCACGATAATGTTTCCACCTCGACGACCTCGAACATTGTCATCAACGTGCCGGAAAATCTCCCCTAAATAAGGGTTCATTTTAAGTTTACAATTAATTGAAAATGTTTAGAATACGGAATGGGGTATCTTTTAATTGAATCGAAAACGACACAAACGGAGACTGTAAATGTTAGACGCAACGAATTTATGGAAAATAGATTTGCGTGATGTTCACTCGTGGTGACCACCGCTTTGCCAGTTATTCAGCCGTCAAGTAGTAGTGTGCAAGCATATCTACGTTCCGGTTTGAAGGGCATTGTAGCCAGCGAAATTACTGGGCATTATGAGACTGTCTCAGGGTGACGAGCGCAGTGCAGTGCCGTGCAGGATTTTGTATAACTATCTCTGGGTGTTGCCGCAACTGTTACGAGTATGGACGCTGTTGCTTACCATCAGGTGAACGACGTACTCGTCTCGTCACTCAATTATAATTAATCAATATTATTACAATTAAACGAAACCGAAAACAACTTAAACAAAACAAGTATACGTTTTATTAAACAAAAAAACCGACTTCAATGTATCTTCGAAGTCCAATGTCAAATATCGATGAAATTTTTATGGGACCACTTCCTAGCTATACTCTAGCTAGACTCCAATGCAAAAATCGGTTCATAAATGACGGAGTTCTGAGGTAACAAACATAAAAGACAGTTAGTACAAAGAACATAGAGCAACCTAACACCTATAAATGAGATAATTACAGACTCTACTATCATTATCTAAATTGGCAAATTGCGCTCGTGTGGCGCCTTTGGGAGAAAACGCTTTGAAGGTGACACTATATATTCTGAGTACCTACTTGGGGTCTTTTAGTAAAGGTTGTTGGGGTTGAACGATTAACGATTTTGGCTATAGCACTATAAAGATCTGTGTAAATATTGTCACGGGCTTTTTGCCAGTAACATTTTCTTAATAATATTTTCTTTTTTTTCTAGAAGTTAATTAAGTATTTTTTATTTTTATTTATTTCATTTGAAAATAGGTACAAGATAAATACACACTTAATCTATGTTACATTAATTCGATCATTATAGATAATTAGAAGTACCAGTTAAACAATATTATATTAAATCTAACATGCAACATGCAGAATTGGATAATGTACGTATTATTGGATCTGTGTGACCCTTGCTCTCACGGTAGGATCCCCTGTGTTTGTGAGAGCTAGTTCTCTTCTTAATGTTCTTCTTTAAGGTTCATCAATCAGTTCAAGAATAAATTGTATGTAAGTTTGTGTAGTGTGTTGGTGAAGGTTCCTGTTGGTGGTGAGGGTGTATGTTGGTGTTGTTTTTGTGTGTAAGTTATATATTTATGTGAAGCAATTGTTCGGTGCTGCTATAGTTTAATTTATTAGGAAGAAATTTACAATTGTCACAAAAAAGAAACTGTTAATAAGATACTAAACTATGTACAACTAGAAATTTATATACAAGTGGTGACCATGAGGCAAGGTGCCAAGAACGCTGTCTGCATTCCCGCGTTGAATGGCTAACGCAAATCTTTGAGCCAGGAATGAGCCAGCCCTTTTGTCACCTGCTGCTTCGACAAGACGTGGGCAATTTTTTTTAATAATAATTTATTTTATCTGTCCATCTATATATGTATATAAAACACAAAAATTGTTTCAACCTATGTCCGTTACAGACTTTGAAACAATCCAACCGATGTGCCCAAACCCCAAACCCCAAACCGAAAGCAAAGATGGTTTTAGACGGATCAACCATCAACCTACAAAAAATATATTATTATAAATAAATAAAAAATATTTCTATTTTACAAGCTTTTATTTAACTTGCAATGTATGTAAGTAACTATGTTTGTTCAGGTGGAATCTTGCAAGCCGAATCAGAACCACTTCCTCTTGTCCTACGAAGTTGAAGTTTTGCATACTTGTTAAACTCCGATGACAATGCAATATTATGGTGACAGCTATCTGATCTGATGATGGAGACGGAAGGTGGGCAATTAAACTCTTTGACGCAAAATCGTAAACTACTAGTGTTTGGGCTCATTTTAATCTGCTCGCGGTTCCGATTACGAATTTGTTAAAAGCTTGTCTTGAAAAATAAATTTTCAACAAAAAAACTTATAAGCGCAGTAGCACACGCCGGATATCCGCTAGTACCTATACAATAGGTATACAACAGTAGGTAGATACAATGTGATGACCTAACAAAATTACGCATTTTACGATTAAATTGTGTTATGTATTATTTTGTGTTATGTGTGTAAACAACTATACACAAAATATGTACTCTTAGAGGTGTTCAGTAATGAGACATAATAATAATAATTTAACGAATATAATAAATAATAATTTGGAGTCAACGGCACGTGTGCTGTCGAACGTCGGTGTACGTCAAGTGTCAGCGTCAGCAGGCCTATATCCGCACTGTAGGTACGAAGCTACAAGTACATAGCCGGACACCGACGGCGGTTCGCGTCGTTACACGTGCCGCGTCAGAAGAGATAAGAGCTATGCGATAGAAAGAGAGGCGCTCTGTAGGTTAATATGACTGGTAAGCATGCAGCGCTACGCGAGCTGAATTGAATTTTATTGCGTCATAGCAAGAGTCGCTATTTGTTTAAATTTCTTTGCGGAGTGATGCTTCTGGCCGTTAGTATTCTGTGGCGTCAGCGAGCTGCATGCTTGCCGCGTCACCTGCGCCCCTCCTTAGCACCTCCGTTGTCTGCCATTGCGCTGACCTCCTTATAGTACCTTATAATAACCGAACAAAGCGTTTTGGTGCCACGATCCTACGAACAGCCAAGGAGTGGAACGCATTGCCAACGTCTGTGTTTCCTGACAACTACAACCTGGGGGTCTTCAAATCGAGAGTGAACAGGTATCTTCTAGGTAAGCGTGTTACATCTTAGACCACATCGTCGCTTACCATCAGGTGAGATAGTGGTCAAACGCAAGCCTATAACCAGTAAAAAAAAAATACATTACATTACATTATAATCCTTATAATACTTAATAGTATTACTTCCTTCACCTTTTCTCTGTTTTGATACACCTCTGTCATTTATATGATAATTTAGTTCCCTTTAGATCACATTTACGGCATATTTCTCAAAAATATCGCGTGGCGTATGACTTGGCGCTCGAATAAAAATGTTCAAAAGATAAAATTTACTTTCAGTTTTCACGAGGTATTTGTTTAGGCTCCAAACGTATCTAGATTTGGCAGCTAATGATTGTTTTGTTTCTATTAGCATTCAGACAAAAATGATATTCAGCCATTTGATCAAACAGCTAGGGAAATGACTTGGATCGATGACGTTTAATTACTTGCCTAGGCTATTCATTTATGAAGCCTGTTTTCCAAAGTTTAATGAAAAATAATACAATGGAAGAGTGTAGTGACAATAACAATGAATATAGCTGCAGCCCTCACATTTACGTTAGGTACGAATATAATGTAAGTAGAATTATAATCTATCACTTCGATAGATTATAATCTACCGAAAAATAATGCGACGGTTCACAATCTTTCGACAGTTTACAATCTCGCGTAGGATACATCTAAGTTTAACCACATGTCTAAGCATTAGCCAGCCAGTTTATTAAATGTTGTAATAGACGCTATGGCTAAATATCATTCAGGCCACTAGTTGAACGGCGCTGTTTAGTTAAGAGGCTAGGCTGTTAATTGAACGGCGAATTAAGCTAGTTGGCTGCGACATATATATCATTGCTATAGGTAGGTACATTTCAATTCTCCTTTCGTGATATTTCCTTCAATGAAAGTTAACTTAACCATAGAAAGAGCTCGATACGATCGGTTGGTAGTGATCTAATGCGATTACGAGTATTAGAAGCACTCTATATGTAGATTACACTCAGACACACTTGAGTGGTTCGGTATAAGCAGCCTTATTATCTCTGTCCTGTAAGTCAATTAGGAGAATACGCTCTTATTTAAGTAGGTAAGATCTCTGCAATCTCTCTCTCTTACAAAGTCTTGAAAACTGACTGAACATGACGCCCTTGACCAAACCAATAATTTTTAATGCATAACTGATAAATAAATACGCCCACCATACTACAATCACCCGTGGTATGTCTATGAAAATAGTTTTTAGGGTTCCGTACGCAAAGGGTAAAACGGGACCCTATTACCAAAGAAAACTAAATATTAACAAGACTCCGCTGTCCATCCGTCTGTCAGCAGGCTGTTCTCATGAACCGCGATAGTTAGACAGTTGACATTTTCACAGATGATGTATTTCTGTTGCCGCTATAACAGCAAATACTAAAACAGAATAAAAAAAATATTTAAGTGGGGCTCCCATACAACAGACATGATTTTTTTGCTGTTTTTATAGATAATGGTACGGAACCCTCCGTGCGCGAGCTCGACTCGCACTTGGCCGGTTTTTAACATTTGTATTCAAAGACCAGGTAGTATTTTGCTTGTTTAGCGACGTAGTATTTTATTTGTTCGCAGAAAATTAAATTTTTTGCGATTATCGCAATTCATAGAAAAAAAATTACGCACCCCTAATACAGGTTATTCCTACAAATGCACAATTAGATATAGAAATTGAGTGCAAGATGTTTTAAGAGATTTTTTTTATGTAGCTGAATGACGAGACGAGCAGGTCTTTCGCCTGATGGTAAGCAATACACCTGCCCATAACAGTTGCAGCACCACTTTGTTTTGCAATATTATTCACGTCACTGCACTGCGCTCGTCATCTTGAGACAATTCACAAAAGTTTAAAACTAAAAGTAACTAAACTAAAAGTAAGTTAGTAGCTAAGTCTGTTTTGTAGCTAAAATAACAGATATACTGGTTAAAGAGGAGATATTGGAGAATACTACAATTTAGTCTTTTAACTCATTTTGTTTCTTTGAAATGTTCAAGTAGGCGTCATATAGCACAAACAACGACGAATTCCTCCCTACTTCAAGCCTTTATTCGAAGCAGTAATAAGAAACTGAAGTCCCAACTTTCAACCTATTCCAATCCTTAATACAACGGTGTAAAGTTCAAGTTTTCCATGTGATAAGACAGAACTGCTCTCAATGCATTTTGAACTATATTCGTCAGACAATACGGTGAAAGATATCAAACGCCACTTCTGAAGGAAACAGTAAGTACATGGTTGGATGGTCACGACACGGCACAGCAGGTGGTGACCAGGACAGTTTCCGGGGACAGCTGTGGCTAACGGACGTATTTATTGGGGGGAACAAGCCAGGGCACGGCAAAAACTGATATTTTTTACTTTTTTCAAAGACACTTGCTCTTTTGTGTATTGAAACTGAAGGTTGATGATGAGATGAGGCGAACCAGTCGTTCGCCTGATGGAAAGCGCCAGGACCTACAAGGAGCATGGTCCCACAACACCCAGACACAAAACAAAAGCTTGCGCTTGTTTTCTGTGTACAAACGTTTGTCCCGTCGCGCGAATTGAACCCGCAATCTCAGTGGCGCATGAAATTCGGAGTCGAAGTCGCGGGCGGTCGCTAGATGAGAAGCCTTATTTAAAATTTCCGTTAGGAAGGACCGTTTAATTCTGGTTCTTCCTGTTAATTTTTGCTTATGGCAACAGGAAATTAAAGTCGAATCGAATTACATTGAAGTTTATAACATCTTTGAACTAAGCCTTAGGCGAGGCGAAGTTCGTAATCGATGAACTTTTTAAAATGTGGCTTCGAATTTTGATCCTGAACAAAGCTAAGCATAACTTTCTTTGAGCATTTTTAACGTGAACTCGAGCTGTTTGAACGGACTGCAAAAAAGGAGAAGGTTTTCTATTCGATTGTTTTTTTTATGTTTGTTACCTCAGAACTTCGTCATTCATGATTTGGAAATTTATTTTTGCGTTGAGTTCAGTATAGCCACGAAGTGGTCCCATATAAATTTCATCGATATTTGACCTTGGACTTCGAAGATACATTGAAGTCGGTTTTTTGTTTATTAAAACGTATACTTGTTTTATTAATACTAAGCTAAATAAACATTTAATGTAGATTAAAAAGTTAATGTAAAAAAAGCATTGTCATCGAGTTGTGAGCTACTCTGAAAGTTCCAGCCGGATAGCTTATCGAGAAGCGCTTGAAATTTGAGTTGCAGGATTCTATCCGGAACGACAGACAGACAGACAAACAAACAAGAAAGTGACTTAATGGTCTTAATGGTGACTTGTGGTTTAATGTAGTGTTGCGTGTAGGTATCTGTCTGGAATAAATATATTATCTTTTTCTTTAATTAAAACGCGGTAAAAAAGGCCTCGCCTTATTGATGAATGATTTTTTAGGAAAACTGTCATAAACATAAAAGCCTTAAAGCAAAGTTTTGGGCACCTCCATTTAAAGGTAATAAAAAACTGTCAAAAATCGTCCGTTAATAAACTTCTCCTGAAAAGCTATTGTCTAAATTTAGGACACATCCATTATCGGCTGACAAAGTTACCCATTCAATGTAAAAACGAAGCCGTTCTAAAAGTACTTATCCATTTACTAAATTGACCTAAAACCACAGCTAAAACTCAGAATAAATACATTAGTTCGTGTAGATATAAACCTTTTTTTCCCCTCCTTACTTTACTCGTGGTAGGTCTCTCGTATACGGGAGGCCGTCTGGGTAGGTACCACCGCTATGCCAGTTATGCTGCCGCCAAGCAGTAGTGCGCAAATATAGCTGTGTTCCAGTTTGAAGGGCACTGTAGAGCGAAATCACGGGCATATGAGACTTAATATCTGATGTCTCGGGGTGATGAGCGCAATGCAGTGCTACGTCGTACTTTTTATGGTAAAAAATGTTCTGGGTGGCACTGCAATTGTTAGGGGCTAGCGTGGCGCTTACCATCAGGCGAACGATTTGCTCGTCTCATCATTTAGTTCCATAATAAATATTATGTTTTCTTTATATATGATTTTGTGGTCTTTCTTTCTTTGTATGTATGTATATTTAATTCACATACTGTCAAATGAGTCTGTCTGCTAACATTTGCGAACCATTCTCTCCATTACGAAAGACAGAAGTTACGTATCCTGCATTCAAAAGGTCACAAGTTGAAGCCTTGATCTGGCTGCAAATTTCAAACTATTTTGAGCTCTAGTTCTCAGAGCATGAGGTCGAGGTGTCACGGCATATCCGTATTGGGTTCAAACTGATAACTAATTTATAAGTTAGGGCGCGCATTTGAATATTGTGCGGGTTGATGAGCGAATGATTGAGCGATCGCATGTGCTTGTAGCATTTTTTATTTGACAATTAGCTGTTGCATAGTGGAGACTGATCGACATATCAAATATAATATCATCTTAAACTAAACTAATATTATTAAGAGGAAAGATTGTTTGCATTGAATAGACTCCGAAACTACTGAACCGATTTGAAAAATTCTTTCACTGTTAGGAAGCTACACTATCCCCGGGTGACATAGGCAATATTATATTTTAAAAAAAATTAGATATCCTTACTAAAACTCCAATAATGTAACCCAAGGTGTAAAGAAAATACCTAAAATATTCTTTACATCGCGTGCGCTGCGAAAACTATTGATGATAGAATAAAATAATGTACTACGACTTTGCAGAACACATCATTATTTACAAAAAGTGTCGCGACAGCATATGTCTAACTATTATAGTTATGCCACAATAAGTGCTCTTTTATTTTAAAAATTTAATTGAAATGCCACCGCTAGAAAAGGCTCTTTATTTGTATCTTAATATTAATCCTTATCGAAAGAAATTACTTCTTATTCAAAACTGCTTCAATATCTTTATATAACTTTTTGAATTATTCAATTCGGACGTAAGTATTAGAAAAAAGTTGCCTGGTAGCCGCTCACCCTGCTCGGCTAGCTAGGCAGCACCTTATGCAGTGTAGGCGTCACTGGGGTACGGGCCGCACAGGATGTGTGTGTGTGTGTGTATATTATGATGTTTAATTTTGAATTTTTTGTTAAATACCTGTGCGAGGCCGGGGCGGGCTGCTAGTGTTATTATAATTTCTTTGGCTGTAATTTTAATATCTAAATTGTAAGAAATCATTCAGTGCGAGAAATTATTCCTACAGTGGTGTTTTCTAATCAGTACACATTTTCATTAATTTACACAATTATGTGGAAGGTAGTACAGTAAGTACCTACTACCTCCCACAATAATTCAGTCCTTTCACCACAATTTTTAATAATTTTTTTTAATATTGTACATATTTTTTTTATTAGTTTTCTTCCAAAGGCTACTGGCTCTAGAAATATAGACTTATGAACTAGTTTAAGAGCCTATGGATAAAGCTATGTTAATATCTACGTTTATTATGTCACAATAAATAAAAATATTTGTTTTATTAAATAGTTATTTAAAACCAAGGACAAAAACGGTCACATTAAGAATCTAGTTACAAAAGCTGAGTATTCAACTCTAAGATACATCCAGCGCCAAACGCTAAACACTCCGGGTTAGCCAATGCGTGACCTAACCGATTCATATCACATCTAACGCGTATTGATTGGCGCATGCATTACTTATAAGGTGGTAATATTATATCAAGCTTGAGTCTGTTCACGTATTTTATGAAGGAAGAGAAGTTTTGCTCATGGTGTTCCCGCAAAGCAGACTACTGGGATACTTCGAGGCATTGTTTTTACATGCGTCACTAGAGAGCCATCTTCTTATTCATATCTTGTTCATAATTATTAATGTATCCGAAACGTCGTCATTGGGGAAACAAAACCGGCCAAGTGCGAGTCCCACTCGCGACCGAAGGGTTCCGTACCATTATCTATAAAGGCAGCAAAAAAATCATGTCTGTTGTATTTGTTGTTATAACGGCAACAGAAATACATCATCTGTTAAAATTTCAACTGCCTATCACGGTTCATGAGTTACAGCCTGCAGCGGACAGCGGAGTCTTAGAAATAGGGTCTCGTTTTACCCTTTGGGTACGGAACCTTAATAACTACGACCAATTTGGCCGTCGATCAATCATGACTTTTAAGATATGAAATTCCGTTGTTAACACAATTTAGTGTCAAAAAGATTTTTGTTGAAAAATATATTTTTCAAGACAAGCTTTTAACTAATTCGTAAAATCGGAACCGCGAGTGATAAAAATGAGCCCAAATACGATAATATATAATAGTGTAGTTTACGATTATCCGTCAAGGAGTTTCATTGCCCACCTCTCCTCCACCTCGGCTCCATCATCAGATCAGCTGGCTGTCACCATAATATTGCATTCATCGGACAATGACAAGTATGCAAAATTTCAACTCCCTAGGATAAGAAGTGGTTCTGATTCAACATGCAAGATTTGCCCCTAACAAACAAACATTGCGAGTTAAATTACTTGTAAAAATAATATCAACCAAAGAGAACACCAGAGCAATAGAGAATGGAAACCCACTAAACTATATTAGATTGTAAAGAGAGCTTTTTGGTAAAGGTCTTCGCCATCTTTTTCCACGCACCCCGATCCCCCGCTATGTCGATATCCCTCGGAATTGGAATGCCATGAGATCATCTCGCCAGCTTTTTCTCGGCCTCCCTCGGCGCCGTTTGCCTTTCTTCTGGCACCCACTGCGTCAAAGTAACAATCTGAGCCCATCGGCCGGGATGCATTCGTGCGACGTGACCCGCTCATTTCCATTTTAATCTGGCTGCTTTCTGGCCAACTTCAACACATCAACATCTTTGCCTTAGTGATAGATATTCAATCGTTAACAAAGGAGTCCACAAAATGACAATATATAACTTTTTTTAAGTTATTTCACTCCTGAATTATACCTACCCACCTTCACAAGTTACCAATATAGCCAATCTCTAAGTATTCAAGACTCGCGTCATGTATCTAAGAACATTTAACTAATTATTTTATATCAGTACAGATATTCAGACAAGCCGCAACATGGCGCCAACTTCCTCGAACTAGTCAGGTGCTAGTCGTAGTTGCCACTTGCCGCTTTCCGTGTCCGACAGATACCTGTTATCGTGTTGCGAGAAGTTACAGAACTGCGATGCGAATTTGTAGTAAATTGCGTAGTAAATATACTGTTTTAGAGGAGTCGCGAGAACGCTCCACTGGTGGTAGGTAGGTTTCTCGTATGCGAGAGGCCGTTTGGGTGGGTACCACCGCTTTGTCAGTTTTTCTGCCGCCAAGCAGTAGTGCGCAAGCATTATTGTGTTCCGGTATGAAGGGCATTGTAGCCAGCGAAATTACTGGGCATTATGAGACTTAACAGTTAATCGTCTCAGGGTGACGAGCGGAGTGCAGCGCCGCGCAGGATTTTGCAAAACAAAGTTCTGGTTAGTGCTGTTACTGTTATGGGCGTGCGAATTGCTTATCATCAGGTGAACGGCCAGCTCGTCTCATCACTAAGTAACATAAAAAAACATTGTGTTACCAATGTAAATTCGGTAGTCAAAATCCAGCAGCCTATCACTACTAACTATTAACCAACTACTACACTAAGTCCCTACGTCGCGACAGAGGATGGATACATTGTTTCGCCATTCTTCTCTACCCTGAACCGTATGCTTTATGTCACTCCAGGTCAGTTCGATGGGTTTTGCTTTTGCGATGACAGAACGCCTTGGTCTGTTTTAGGCGGCCCCGCTTGCGCCGGCCCTATGGATTCCAAACCAGCTGGCCGATTCAAAACCTTTTAACTCGTTGCCGACCGATTCGGTTTGATATCATACGATTCAAAATATTGCACACAAAACAAATACTGTAAATGCAACACGTAATGGATACAGATATTGTAACCAGAACCGTATCGAATTCTCGGGGCGAAATAGCTCTTAAAGGAACCGACAACACGAGATCGATATCCAGTCGAATCGAAAGTGAGGTTCTGAATCGGGGGGCAGGCTTATCTGACAAGATAAGATAAGAAATTCTTTATTGCAACTACAAACAACAGATACACAGCTTCTTCGAGTACTTAGTATCTTATTAATAACTATATATAAGCAATGTACCTACAGTCGGAGTGCAAACGGAGTAAATTCGCAGCTTGTGTTGTGATCACATCGTAGATGAGAACGCAGCGCTGTTTTTCAATTTACACCGGTGCTCGAACTGGTTTTCGTTGAGATGGTAGGTATAGCAGGTTATATTCAATACCAGATTATTAACATTGATTTATATTCTGGGGATGTGATCCACGTTCCTATGCAAGGTGTGACTGAACCAGCTCCAGCAGCCTATAACGCGATGGTTTTCTCACGCTGGTGATAGTTTTGGCATAGGCGGCATCATAGGATGCCGCGCTAATTTGGCCCTCTAATTATTTCAAAACCTTCGGGATCAATACGAAGCAGACGATTTGCTAATGGAGCCTAGACTCACCGAATGGTTAGAGACTCACCTGATCATTCCCGTGTTATGTAACATTCGAAGTGAGCTGAAATAGTTATGGCGCTTATGTGGAATCCGGGGGAGGCCGATGAAATAATTGTTTGTAGGTTTCTCGTATGCCAGTTATTCTGCCGCAGTAGTTCGTAAGCATTACTGTGTTCTATTTCGAACTTAAATATTGTCTCAGAGTGACCCGTAGTGCGGTGAGATTTTACAAAACAAAGTTCTGGGTGGTGTTGCAACTGTTATGGGCAGGCATATTGCTTACCATCAGGTGAACGACCGGCTTGTCGTCGTCGTCGTCACTCAATTACAAAAACACTACCAACTGAAATGTTCGCGTATCACGTTATTGTTACATGTGAACACTCAGGTCAGCCTCCACCTTTATACGTTTTAACTTCGCGAGAGCGCTCATTAACTAATCATTAATTAAATAAAGAAAAAAACTTATCGTAAAAATCACACGAAAAGAGATTTTTATTTGAACGCCTTCTAATTGACTTCTTAGAAGTTTCTTCAAATATTAGTAACTAACTTCGCCCCGCGGTTTTACCCGCAAGGGCTATTTTTCGGAATAAAAGTATCCATTGTGGAATATATATAGCATAGCTCCAAAATATACACTTCCATGTTATAATATTATACTAGCTGCGCCCTGCGGTTTCACCCGCGGTTTCCCGGGATAAAAAGTAGCCAATGTGTTAATCCAGGGTATAAGCAATCTCCATAATAAATTTAATCAAAATCCTTTCAGTAGTTTTTGCGTGAAAGAGTAACAAACATACATCCATACATTCTTACAAACTTTCGCGTTTATAATATTAGCAGGATGTGCGACCGGTTACGGAATATAACCACGATAACAGGATAGGAGTGGGAAGGTAACGGGATAGAAGCGGTACGGAAACGAGAAAGGAGCAGGACGGGAGCTGGAACGGGAGTATGGTGGGACGGAAAATGGTCGGAAGCAGGATGAATTACTACACTACGCGTACGAAGTCGCGGGCAACAGCTAGTATTAATATATGCGACAGTGACTGTCTGTTAGTTACCTTTTCACGATTAAACGGCTGAACCGATCTTGATAAAATTTGGCACAGAGGTAGCCTGTAGCCCAGAGATCGACATAGGATAATTTTTAACCCATATTGACCCGTGGTTCCAGAGGGGTCGATATATACTTAACCAAATCCCACGCGCACAAACTAGTGAGCAGGAGCTCGTTGCATATAAATCTATTCAGTTGTTTTTGCTTTTTGCATGATTCAGTAACAAACATCCATACATCCATCCATCTTCACAGAAATTCGCATTTTTTATGTTATTAAGATTTATCTTCAAATAATTATCTCCAAGGATTATTTGAATATGAATTAATATCGGGCAGATAGAAAGTTCTTGAATATTTTTTCTATAATATCCGATTTCATATACCTAAGGGATTCTGTTAATTTAATAAGGTAGTATTAATTATTACAGATGATTTTTTTTATACAAAATTAGCTTTTCTGTAGAATGTTGATAAATAACTTAGTAAAACTAAAGTATACGACGGTCTAAAAAAATTTAATGTCTCTTCAGCGTAGTCATTCTACATATTACTATCCTCACAATGTTTTCCTTCAGCGTTTTTAGAGCAAGTGTTAAATTCGCACATAACTTCAGAAAGTCAGTGGTGCGAGGCCAACGGGATTCGAACTCAGGTACTCAGGCTTTAAGCACCTAGTAAATAGCAAACTATTGTAGGAAGAGAAATAAATACATTTTCATTTTCAAATGATGTTTGTTTATATAACTGAATGACGAGATGAGCTGGTCGTTTGCCTGATGGTACGCAGTACACCAGCCCATAACAATAACAGCACCACCCAGAACTTTGTTTTGCAAAATCCTGCGCGGTTGCCAAAGTAATAAGTCAGTAAGTGATGTATTGCCAAAGGAAATGTTATGCAGGAATACGCTAGCAAGTATCATATCGTAATAGGCATAATTTTCCAGTCAGGAAAGACGTGAATATGATTTACTGGCGCTATCATGTACGTAACTGTTACTTAAAAAGAGACATTTATAGTGAAACCACTTCCTAGATACTTAATTACTGATAGCTTCGCTTCGATACACACACACACACACCCTCGCACATTCCCTCAATTTTTTGTGTATACATGAATATGCGGTTAAATTTAGTTTTTTTTTTAATTTTTATTTAGATATATATGTATATATAGAATTACTATTATTTTTACTGTTTATTTTTTTTTATTTTTTTTTGTTGTTCTGTTTTCTTTATTTTGCTATTTGTATCATACAAATAACAAAATAATTGTGGTTGTCAAATATCTTTGTGTATAATTTGTAGTCGTTTTTCTTTCTCTCTTTTCTATTAATTTGTCATTACTAGCAACTTTAACAGAATTTATAAAAAGCATGAAGCTATAATTGTACTGGCTTAATATGCAATTTTTATTAAGTGCTGTTGGTTCTACGATAAATAAATAAAAAATATAAAATAAAACAAGTTACTTAGCTCACATTATGAATTGTTAATTACTACGTAACTTAGGTAATTACCCATTAGTATTCCTACGTAGCTGATTCCGTAACAATATCTAGTTTTATTTGCAAAGAATAAATTCGACACCCTTCCAAATCACCTTTCAAAAGAAGCAAAATTAATTATGTTCAATAAAATCGTCAACGAAGATATCTCCAAAACCTTTTTCTCAAATCCAAACTCCCCATTTCATACAATTTGTACTCGTCGTAAATTATATTCACATTATGAGGGTACTTGTAAAAAGTTTCGCCATCCTAAACACACAGACGCAGCTGTTTCCCAAGTAATGTATGCGAGAGAGGAAATCTTTAAGGCTTTGGCACACCAAAAGTACTTATGTTAGATGCGGCGCTGGTTGAAGTAGAGCCACGCAAGTTATTATATACCAAATGAAAATGCACCGGCGACCTGCGACACACAATCATATTTTTTATACGCTTTACTAGGATTCCCTGTAAGTTCCTTATCTAGGGAACCAGGAACTTCGAGGACAATGGTCCAACAACACCCAGACATGAAACAAATGCCTGCGCTTATTTTTTTCTGTGCACAAAAATTTGTCCCGTCGCGGGAATCGCACCCGCAACCTCAATGGTGTATGTGATTTCAGCCAACCTGCCGAACCACTACACCACAGAGGCTGTCGAAGGTGTCGTTATTTGAATCAGCAGTACCTAAGGGTATCGTCTAACTTAAACGCCAAACCCTCGTTTTAAAAGATACCGCGTTAGCGATCGTAATCGGTATTTAAAATTGGAATTGTTTAATTTTTCAAATTCCACGTCCGATAATCCCAATAATCGTGATGGGGATAGGTCGATACCTACTCCATCACGATTATCGCTTAAAGGATGCCAACACCTTCCAAATTTAAAATTAAAAGCGATTGGGATCGCTGTTTGACTTTGACGCTTCCACGGCTGGTTCGTATTGTTGACGATAACTCCGAATCCAGGGCTGGCCACTCACTCACACGATCGAGAGAGGGAGAGAGAAAGAAAGATAAAGATAATTTATTTGTAAAACATATGTGATACAGAGCATGCAGATCTTAAAATAGTGTAAGTACGACATGTTTTGGCCATATAGGCGTACAAATGGAGAGGCGGCTATCTCAGAAAAAATATTAAAAGAGATTTATAGCCCAAATAAAAAATATAAAAAATACTTTGGAAATATGTTGTATATTGTGAAGGGCAGGCGTAGCGCTTACCATCAGTCGAACGACTTGACGTCTTATAATTCAAACCATAAAAAAAATACTGATCGCCAACAAATAATTAATACCCACATTTACCACAAAACGACGTGGCGGCGTTTCGTTTCGACGAATTCCAACAAGAGGGTAGTCGCAAACGGTACTCGTTCAAAGCTGGTGTTCCGCTAAATTATGTACGCCGTGAGCAGCCGGCCTAACCGATGGGCCTGTCAGCCGAGCGTGGCTCCTGCGCAAAGATTTCCGGGAAATCCCCGGATTATTACGGAATTCTTGAGGTTTCATCTTGTCCCGGATTCCAGCCTGAGGCTAATAATATTTTCGTTTGACTCTTGGCGTATCATATTACCTTAACGTTATGACCCTTGTAAAGGATGGCCTGACATCTTTTAATGAATCCTTCCTAGTATGCGAAAGTTTGTCAGGATGGATGGATGGATGGAAGGATCGATGGATGGACGGATGGATGTTAGTTACTCAATCACGCAAAAATTACAAAACGGATTTTAATGAAATTTTTTTATACACTAAACCCAGTTAATGAAGAAAAAGACAAGCTTAGATAGAGACCGCACCCGGGGAAACCGAGGCGTGTCGCTAGTACGAAATATTATTATACTAAAACCTTGTCCGTCCAGTAGGCATCCGAAGCAATGTTTCCTAAATCGAACAAAGATTGGATACGAATATTGAGAATAAGTCGAGCGAATATGTATAAGAAAATCAGGGACCGATACCGGTACCGAAAAAAAATTGTCTGTTTTTACCGGTAAATCTATAAAATACCGGTATGTAGATATCGATAACAAAATGAGGTTAAGATCATTTATTTCTCATAGAATAAATTAACTTACATAAGTTAGTAAGTATGTTACGTCCAACAAAATTTATTCTAATAATATAATAATACAAGTAAAAACAAAATAAGAATAAAAATAATAATTTGGAGATACTTTGTCTTAAATGCAACCATATTAGTTCAACACGCGCTTCAAAATACGTTGTAATTATCGGTAAAAAAGTATCGATACTGGCGACATGTTGCAAGCTTGATCACCCTACTTGCGAGACAAGCTGTGCAGCGGCAGCGGGCGGTTTGCGGGTGGCAGATAGAGATGATCAATTAAAGTATTTTTTTTTTCCTCTTTTCGTAGGAAAATCGATACCTACTAATATACCGGTATTTCATTTACCGATACTTTTAACGTTATAGACACCATATTTTAGACATCTATCTATAATATATTTATTCAGACCATTCCAATGAGTCCAAACAAGATATCTCTGCTGTAAGTTGGTTAAGAGTTAGGTTAGCCGATGCCGCAGCATCAGGTCAAGGTTACTGTTATGTTCTTACCATATCATTAAAGTAACTATCGCCCGCGTTAAGTGCGCCGTGCGAGCGAGATAAACTGTGCGGCGGCGGTTAGCAGAAAGCCTTAGCCAGAAAGAATGAAGTAATCAATTAAAGTTATTTTTCTTCTTTGTTTGAAAGTATTGATACCTACTAATATACTGGTAATTCATTTTACCGATACTTATAAGGTAGTTTGTGGTATCGATACTTTAACGTTACTTTGTGGTATCGATACTTTTAACGTTATTTTTGTGTAATCGATACCAGTTTTTTACCGGTATTTCGGTCCCTGAACAAAATAGATTTACTCACTTCGACAAACTTTGGTTCACGTCAATCTTGTAAAAGTAAACAAAATAATGTGAATTTTCCCCAGAATTTTGTTAAAAAAGGTAAACAAACTATAAAACTCGCTTAAGAAGGTTAAACTGCTATTATACGATTTCGCATATTGAGTTTGTGAAGAAAAATTACTTTTCGGGTGTATAAAGTAGTTACATAGTAACACAACATAAAATCCTTATTCACAAATAGCCACACATCTCCGCACATTGAAAAAAAATTTGAACTGTATTGGACCTTCTCTTCTAATATTGATATTGTATGATTTATATTATTATTGTTATTTTTCACGCTATCTTATTTCATTTTTTTTGATTAACTAATTTTTGTCTCCGCTGATACAATTTATTCACTTCTCGGCAAACATCTGAGGTCGAGCAAAGGGGTACGCTGAAAACCAGCCCTGTGTGAACTCACTAGACTTTACATAACGATGCTGAGCCGACCCCTTATTGCCAAATTATAATCGTGTATAATAAATTATAGTTATATTAAGGTTGTTGGCAATTAAAACTCATTTTCTTTCTATATTTTTCTGTCCTTTATGGCCGATATTCCATTCCTCAGATAAACCCGTAGATAGTGGAACAGCCGGACAAATAATAAACGATAAGATTTTTTATGTAACTAAATCAGGAGACGAGCAGGTCGTTCAGCCGAATGTAAGCAACACGCCTGACCATAACAACCCGGAACGTTGTTATGGGCAGTTGTTGTTCGTTGTTATGCAAAATCCTTCTCGCTACTGCACTGCGCTCGTCACCCTGAGACTTATAATGCCCAGTAATTTCGCTTGATAGCCAATAAAAATGATTGAAATATTTGAAACTATTTTCGATAAGAAATGGTTCGTTAGAGTTATATTTCTGAAGTATTCCCATTTGAGCACAAATTATTTGTTGGATTTGCAAAATGCGCGGCGCTGCACTGCGCTCGTCACCCTGAGACTTAGAGTATACATAACTACTAAGCCCTGAGACAATTGGCTGTTAAGTCTCATAATGCCCAGTAATGTCGCTGGCTACAATGCCCTTCAAACCGGAACACAGTAATGGTTGCGCACTACTGCTTGGCGGCTGAATAAGTGGCAAAGCGATGGTACCCACCCAGACGGCCTTTCGTATACGAGAAACCTACCACCAGTAACAGTTTTTTACGAAATATTCGTTTCTCGTTGTTCGGTTACCCAACCCTAATGGTAGTCCAATATCTTGTTAATTCTTATTTTGTACGACAAAAATAACAAGTTAACATTTACGAGCGCCAGCGCCCCTAGCGGGATAAAGTTGCAGTTTCCTTCCCTATTGATTTTGTTTCTGTTGATGTTGCGGACTGTTGCTGTTATTGTTGTCTTTCGTTTGGAATATACGCGAACGTTTTCATTGATAAAACAAACAACAGTTTATTATTTCAATTGCATTGAATTTGAAAATGAGAAATGGTTATTGTTTATTTGTTCAAGTGGATTTTATATACATCGATATTCTTGAATAAAAATATTCTTCTTTACTATTATAAAAATGAAACTGAGTTTATTAAGGACACTGGAGATATTTTAACTGACTTCAAAAAAACGAGGATATTCTCAAAACGATGGTATTTTTTTTGTTATCTCAGACCTTCGTTATTTATTAATTAATTTGAAAAATTCTTGAAAATTCTTAATGTTTTTGCGTTGGGTAGCTTTAACATGATCCCGTGTACATTTTTTTTTATGTAACTGGATGACGAGACGAGCTGGTCGTTTGCCTGATGGTAAGCAATATGCCAACCCATAACAATAACAACACCATCCAGAACTTTGTTTTGCAAAATTCTGCGCGACTTTGCACTGCGCTCGTCAACTTGAGACAATTAGCTGTTGAGTGTCATAATGCCCAGTAATTTCGCTGGCTACAATGCCCTTCAAACCGGAACACGGTAATGTTGCGCACTACTGCTTGGCGGCTTAATAACTGGCAAAGAAAACATTTCATCGATATTCGTCCGTTGACTTTCAAGATACATCAGAATTGAGAACGGTTTTTTGTTAAAAAATGTATAAGGTATACTACAATAAAGTCGACGATGACTTCGGATTGTAACAGATTACTTCATAATGTGTAACATTTCAAAAGTCGAACGATCAAACAAAACAAGGTCGACACAAGTCGCTCCCGATATCGAGACGCTTTCGTGCGCCGGCGCCGATGCGGACGCGACAGCTATGCGACCATTATGTCATTTGTGTCGTGTGGCCACTTCTTTGTACGGGACAATATAAACTTATATTAGATTAGACTAGCTGTAGCGGCGCCGGCGTGATCGAGGCGTAAAATAATGAAGCAGTAAATAAAATAATAGGCGTCTATTATTGAAAATATTGTATAAAAAAAAAAATTTATCACGCAATGACAAGAAAAGCAAAAACCAAAAGAAAATAAAATTGTGACGTCTAGGGCCCGGAGCACCCACCCAACCACTAGCCGTCCGGTTTACTCGCGGTGTCCCGGGATTAAAGTACTATGTCCTTTCCAGGACCTAAAGAATCTAATAATAAATAGTTTTTGCGTGATTGAGTAACATCCATCCATCCTCACAAACTTTCGCATTTATATTATTAGTAGGAGTAGAATAGGATTTCTTAGGAGTACCTACAAAGCAGATTTCTCGTAAATTCTTCAGGAGAACTAAAATAATTGAATTAGCTACCTTTATCGTCTTTACTTGAGACGTTCATTAAAAATTACTTAGTTTTCAATCGATTCAATTTAGGCAAGTTTCTTGTAATATGATGAGATTAGATTAGATAACGCTTTATTGTTACACAACAACAAAAAATTAATTACAAAACAATACTTAAAGCTAAAGTGTTACAATGGGCGGTCTTATCGCTTATAGCGATCTCTTCCAGACAACCTTTGGATGGAGAGGACCCAAAAAAACTGTAAGGGACGGTGGTGCTGTGTATAAACAAACTAACCAGTATGAGCATAAAATAATAATATCATATACAGTCTATATAATCGTAATAATATATAAGTAAATATAATTATAATATAGGTACCTAGGTACCAGAAAAATAAGAATATGAATATTTTTCTAATGAATATTAGTTTTTCAATTCATTTATTAATTTTCAGATAATTACAATCCATTGTGTTAGTATCAACTTACGGGCTATGTTGGTGACTTTCTCTTTATAAGTATTTCATGTTAAATAATGTCATTTTTTTCAATTCATAATATTAAAAACAACCAATTGTAAGAAACATACTTTTGGTGAAACATTTTTGGCGAAATTCGCTGTGGTTTACGAGTATAGACTGACTAAAACGAATAAGTCCTTTATGGGCAACTGCGTACGTTTTTATAATAAAATTCGAAAGTGTATAACGGAGCTCACAGAAAGTAAATTCAAATTACGCGTTAAGAATGTTCTAATGAGAAAAGCATACTACACTGTTCGTAATTACATAGAAGACAAAGATGCTTGGAACATTCCACTTCTGCAAAGTAACCAACTGGTACATAAGAAACATAACATTGTAAAATCCCAAAAAATTGTAACAAAATCTCTAAAAAAAAATGCCCCTCAGTTTCTTGCCGTATCTTCTGAGTAGTGGTTCTTTTTCCGATACGGTGGTAGAGGCATTGTGATAATTTGACGTTCATAAGTGCGTCTGTGATGCCAAAATGATTAAAGAGATTTTGATTTTGATTTGATTTTATATTTAACTAGCTGCGCCCCTAGTTTCACCCGCGGTTTTCTGAGATAGAAGTATCCTGTTTTTTCCATGAAAGTACCTACCTACGCCTACATACCAATTTTTTTCAAAACCCGTTGTAATTTTGAGTGACAAACACCCAAACATCCTTACAAACTTTCGCATTAAGTAGGAGTAGGAAGTAGGATTAGGTACTTTGAAACAAGTACAAATAAGTACATTTTCTATGTTTTCAGTGTTTAACTACCACCATTTAGTTATAATATTAATAATAAAAATTTTTATGAGGCGGAACTCGCAGGTGCCGAGGTCTCATATTATAGACCGGTTCTCATCCATTGAAAATTCACCTCAATAGCCCAATCAAAAGTCATTTCCATATCTCCAATAATAGTCCTCGCACTTATCGGGGGCTGTCTTTGATTGCATCTTCTTAATGATGCACTTCCGAGACAGTCCCCGATAAGTGTTGCCCATTACATATCTAAATTAAATGCTCTAAGAGGCCTCTACGTGTTGGACTCATGTCCCCGCGCAAGCCTTCCAAAGGACCAGGTGTATAACCCGTGAGAAAGAGCGACATAATAATAATAATAACAAATACGCCAAACGATCAAATACATAGATCCTGGCCCCTAACTAGGATTCCCTGTATCTAGGGAACCAGGAACTATGAGGACTATGGTCCCACAACACCCAGACAGGAAACAAATGCTTGCGCTTTTTTTTTCCTTATAGACACAAACATTTGTCCCGTCGCGGGAATCGAAGCCACAACGTCAGTGGTGTATGATATTTGAGCCAACCTGCCCAACCACTACACCAAAGAGGCTGAGTTATTTTGTTAGTTTATACATATAGCTAGAAAAGCCGAAGATTGGACTCAGTGGCGTGCTACGGAAGAGGTCTAAGTCCAGCAGTGCTGCTGCTGCTGCTGCTGATGATGATGATTACTGTTAGTTTCACTAATTAATTAAATAGATTAGATTAGATAACTCTTAATTGTAACACCACCAAAAATTATTACAACAAAAGGAATAATAAACTTAAAACTAAAGTGTTACAATGAGCGGTCTTATCGCTCAAAGCGATTACTTCCAGACAACCTTTGGATGGAAAGAACTTTAAGAAACTAAGACACGAAATCGTGTTTCCAGACGACGACGTAATGACCTACGTTTGGACCCTCAAAGGGCAAAGGAAACAGTTAATCATTTTGGTATTAGCTGACTGTAGTCCACATAGAATTTAGTTATAGCAGGCCTAGCGTACTCCGCACTGTAGGTTCGAAGCTACAAGTACATAGCCGGCCGAGACTGGTAGGTATGCAGCGCTACGCGAGCTGAATTTAATTTTATTGCGTCATAGCAAGAGTCGCTATTTGTTTAAATTTCTTTGCGTAGTGATGCTTCTGTATTCTGTGGTAATAGCTGAATGTACTCTACATAGAATTTAGTTACACATTCGAAGTTCGGTGAGATTTATTCGTTTGATTTGTAAATCCATCAGAAGCGTCAACGGTGAACCGTGACGTCACGAATCACGTTCACCTTTAATATTACGGCGGCATCTAAAAACATCAATCTGCTCTGTGGCTTGGAACTGAAATATGGTTAGTATTTTGTGTCATGTGCCCAATCTGTAATGGGTTTTTATAATGTTGATCTAACTTTTAGTAAAGCGACGCGAGCGTTCGCGCGCAACTTTTGTTCGCTTGAGCTCCCATCAAATATCTCAAATTTTGGTAGGGCTTATTACTTACAGTAGAAAAGTGCAAAACGCATTCAAAATGCAGCACCAGCCCCGGCTTAAGTCTTATCTGTCTAATCAGCCCGTATCCACCCACTGCTGAGTTTAGGCCTCCTCTCGTTCACGCCACTCTTTCCGATGCTGTGCTAGCCTCATCCATTGCAATCCGACGTGCTTCACGATGTCATCTGACCATCTGGCCGGTGGTCTGCCTGGAAGTCCGCGAATTCGAACAAAGCGTTTTGGTTCCACGTTTATAGTGCGTACTGATAAGGAATGGAACTCCTTCCTGTCTACTCTGTTTCCAAATAACTATAATTCAAATTTGGATGTCTTGAACGCTAGAATGAATAGGAATTTTCTAAATCTACGTGCTCCATCCTCGGCCACGTCCTCGCTTAACATCAGGCGAGATGGTGGTCAAACGTAGATGTATCTTTAATTTAAAAAAATAAGTCTTCGCCCAAGCCTCGAATACAGGTGGACCAAGGCAGTCACAGAGTGCTGTGACTGCCTTGGTCCACCTGTTGTCATCCCGCCTTGCCAAGTGTCCTGCCCATCTCCACTTAACCCTGGCAATACGTGTGCCTACGTCTTCGAATGTTGCGTCGATTTTAAGTCTCATTATGCCCCGTAATTGATTATGTTAACCAGAGGGTTAAACAAATAAGTCCTTCGTGGGCAATTGCGTACGTTTCTACAATAACATTCCAAAATGTATAACGGAGCTCACAGAAAGTAGATTCAAATTGCGTGTGAAAAATATTCTAATGAAAAAAGCATGCTATACAGCAGCTATACAGTTAGTAATTACATGACAAAGATGCATGGAACATTCCGCTTCTGCCAAGTAGCCAACTGGCACATAAGAAACATAATATTGTCAAAAACAAACATAAATTATTGTAACAAAAGTTCTAAAAAAATGCTGCTCAGTTTCTTGTTGTATCTTCCGAGTAGTGGTTCTTTTTCCGATGCGGTGGTAGTCATTGTAATAATTGACGCTCATAAGTGCGTCTGTGATGCCAAACATGAATAAAGAACTTTGATTGATTGAGAGAAATAGACAAATTATTCATCCTTTGACTTTTTAGGTCTACAAATAAACGTGGGTCATGGTCACCGGCGCCGGCGCCGCGTGTCGCGTCAACCGGTAGCTCTCCCGCACGCGGCACCACGTGTGCCGGCGAAAGTGATTATCATTCCATTACATTCCATTACGGGCATTACCATTATGCAATCGGAATTATCAATTTATTACCGTTTAATGTGTAATCAGTGGGCATGCACTGTAATAACGGATAATAAGCCAAATTATCTTAAATTAAAATTACTTATTTTATCGTGATTTCTTGTCGGTATAGTTAGGTCTTCAAAAAGGCTGATTTGGTTCTTGAGACACGATAGCTTTTCTGTAGCGCACGTAGCGAAGCTTATCTAGCCGTTTAACAGATCTGCTAGATTAAGCAACGTGGCTGCGGTCTGCCCTTGGATGGCCATTTGTGTGGTATTTACATCGAGTGCTACCGTGCTTCGGGGGGCACGTTCAGCCGCCAGTCCCGACTGTTGTTTTAGGACAAAAGTTGTTAAGCCATTTCGGAAGCCTACGGGCGGTACTAATATATCAAATGTTTTGCATGGGTACCTAAAATTTGTGCAACTAGAACTAAAGCCAAGCATGTGTTATTGCTTCGTAATAAAAATTGTATAAATTCAAGGGTTTGCGTCAGCAATACGGCATTGGAGCTAATCGTAATGACCTGTCGTTTGATAAATATGTGAAATATTTTCAATAGATGTCGCGTCCGTCATCCTTATACAATAAAGAAAAGATGTACAAGTAAGGACCACCGAGGTACCTGCCGTGGTAGCTCATGAGGTTTAAAGCGTTTCCTATACTGAAGGAGAAGGTACCACAAACCTCGGCTGCGGCGAAATGTTTTGCATATCTAAAAAGTTTGTTAAACTATAACCACAGAATACTAAGGGACAGAAGCATCACTCCGCAAAGAAATTTAAACAAATAGCGACTCTTGCTATGACGCAATAAAATTCAATTCAGCTCGCGTAGCGCTGCGTACCTACCAGTCATTTTAACCTATTGAGCGCCTCTCTTTCTATCACATAGCTCTTATCTCTTCTGACGCGACACGTGAAAAGACGCGCGACCCGCCGTCGGTGTCTGGCTATGTACTTGTAGCTTCGTACCTACAGTGCGGAGTGCGCTAGGCCTGCTATAACCAAGCATGCGTTATTGCTTCGAAACAAAAATTCTATAAATATCAATAGTTCCAGTTTAGTGGACCTATTAGAAACACGTGACCCGTGTCATATGGATCACGTGACCTCCGAACTTGTTAGTTTAATCTATGTAGTAGTTCTCTAAACCAGTTTGATAACAATAACGTTTTCTTATCAAGCCACAGGTTATAATAATAGTTTCTAGTTAGTCACGTGCTAATTTGAATAAGATAGTATACATTAGGTAATTTTGGTATCACTAAGGGTCCTTAAAGGTAGGCAACGCACCAGTAATGCCCCGAGTGTTGCAGGTGTCCATAGGCGACGGTAACCGCTTACCATCCAGGCGGGCCGTCTGCTTGTTTGACTACCTAGTCATATGTAAAAAAAATAAAAAAAAACTTGTTTACCAAGCAAACTAATTCAATCTACCCTTGTTTGCATTTATATAATATGGACGCAAAATCCTACTATATTATAAATGCGACATTTTGTGAGGATGGATGGATGGATGGATGGAGGAAAAAAACAGGCTTCTCTGTTTCCTGACGTATCTTCGAATCCAAGGTCGAATATCGATGAAATTACTAATAACCTTAAAGCTATACTGAATGCAACGCAAAAAGAATCATTAAAATCTTCTCGTAAACAAAGAAGTTATGCCCGATCATACTTACATGTGAAATAAAAGATTCCCATAGTCTCCATCACCCAAATATTTAACAATGTTCTAATTTTCCTCATAAACAAGAAAAACTCTATCAAAACCTAGTTTCCTAGTGAACAACAACAGTTCCCAGAACCATTTCACTGGCGGTGTGCCAACTAGGCGAACTTTGAGTACTCTAGTCTACTCTATAATATGTCAGACTTCAAGAATAGGAGGTGCTCAATTTGACTAAAGTCGAGTATGGGGGGGCCGTCTGGGTAGGTACCACAGCTGTGTCCGTTATTCAGCCAAGCAGTAGTGAGCAAGCATTACAGTGTTCCGGTTTGTTAGGGCATTGTAGCCAGCGGAATTACTGGGCATATGAAACTCAATATCTGATGTCTCGGGGTTATGAGCGCAATGCACGCAGTGCTTTTTATGGTATTATAAGTTCTGGGTGGCACTGTAATTGGGCAGGCGTAGCGCTTACCATCAGGCGAACGACGTGCACGTCACATCACTCAAATCCATAAAAAAACAGTAAAAACAAGGTCAAGTTTTAATTCGACAATAATTGGCAAAAATTTAAAAATGTTGTGTGCAGTTTACGTTTTTCAACCAGTTTTAGGTAAACTGTCCTTTTTTGGCGACTTGTGACGAGTGGAATATTTGATAAATTTGGCGTTTCCAGCGGAGCGGTCAATATCAAAGCCGCGATTGTTATCGCATTTTTTTGCTTGTCACATAAAAGTATTTAGATCAAACCGTAAAACTGTTATAGATCTAGGATCCAATGTGTGAATGAAATGGTAACCGGAGCACGGGTATCGTGACTGAATTTTAAAATCTCTGCAACGAAAGGCAAAGAAACCAGTTAGTAATATGCGTTCTTCAAGCTCCTATATCTTGGAAACGACACTTAGGATGTTTTACTAAATGACATTTTCTGTTTGTATTGAAGTCTTTTTTTTTTGAGGTGGGAAAATGCCGCTGCACTGCCCTTCTACCACGGAAGTGGCAGAAGGGGGTGTGTGGGACTCGAACCCACTTAAAACCCCCCCGTGAGCAGTCCTCTGCTGTGGTGGAGCGAGATGGGGTCGCGCTAGCATTCACCATCTCGCGCCGGCAGTAGGCCCGGGTGTTTTCCGGGCCACTACGCCTGTGGAGGGGTGGCCCTGCTCACCAAGGTCACCCCCCAGACGAGTGGGTATTGAAGTCTTCCCCCAACCCCCACCAACACACCAAATAACAAGACCCCACGCAACGTTAAACGATGTTGCGGCAGGCCGAGACGCAAATGGGGAGACGAGCTAGACGCCTACTGGAAGGACTGGAAACAAAAAGCCTTAAACCGTGAGGAGTGGATGGAGGGTAGGGAGGCCTTTGCCCTGCAGTGGGACAAACTGGCTAATAATAATAATAGTAATTGACCTTGCCCACGAGGTAACCGCCATGTGGGATGTTGACTCGACGATCATTGTCCCGATAGTTGTTTCGGCGA
The DNA here is from genome assembly GCA_951640565.1 of Petrophora chlorosata. Taxonomy (NCBI): domain Eukaryota; kingdom Metazoa; phylum Arthropoda; class Insecta; order Lepidoptera; family Geometridae; genus Petrophora; species Petrophora chlorosata. The sequence goes on along the minus strand of OX621189.1, from coordinate 3,228,022 downwards.
ACGGCCTTATAGCGAAGAGTCTCGACCAACATCCCAAGAGGCTCTCGCTAGACGGTTGGATTAAGGGTCAGATGCAGAAGGCAGTACTCCTTGACACGGCACGTATTGTCAGGAGGTTCCTCACTCTGCAGCCCTACCAACCGCTAGTTTGGGCCCTGCCCCGTTGCTGGCGGCACTCTATAGGTTTAGGTATTTTATAATATTTCTGTAAATATTTTTTTTTATAGAAATATTGTAAAAAACTTAAATATAAGAGAAAGAAAATAAATAACGTGAATAATAATAATTGAAGTCTTCTATCGATTTATTAGGTGTTGATCGGTGGCCGCAGAATTAAAAATTGACTTTATTACACTTCAAAAGAATCTGTAGTATCTCTTACTTATACATCTATGAATATATCTAAGGAACGTGCCATTCTCTTTTATATTTTATGCACAAGCACATTATTGAAAACGTGAGAACTGCCACATATATGGCTAATAGAATACGTGTGTCGAGATGTCACGTATCATGCTTGGTCTCTCATGTCTTCACATCTTTAGATTTTAAAGGTGACTGAAAAAGTACCAAAGTAACTATTTAGATAGTGCTTGCCGTGCAAGTCAATTGCCTTACCATTAGTTAGGTATAGATAAAATTAGATAAGAGTTTATTTACCATAAAAACCTTAAGTGCTATTTTACAGGTTCTGATGCTAACATTGGACTGAATTTGAAGCAAATTTTACTAAGGTTAGTTTTTACAATTTGACTGGATCTCTGTCTTACAAACTAGTAAAAAATCAAAAAAGTCGCATCTCGCAAGACAGTATTTCTATTGTCGTCGGCCAGAAGGTGTAAGCCCAATAAAGTGCCGATTAGGATTAGGAGTAGGTTTGCAGGCAATTAATTTGCATCGACAAAATGGGCTTTAAGATAAATAAACTCCATTAAAATACGTCCAACGTACTAATAATCTCGCAAATGGTTCTGTTCTGTTCATTGGGAACGCCCAGTTTCTTATTTGTTTGAAATTATTGGATCACCCACCCCTGTTAAACACTTCGTCAAACTGTTCATTTATTATCAACTGTTTATTTATTATTTTTGCAACCTGTTTAATCCGCGGAGTGGGACCTGATGACCTGTAATACAGGTCTTTTAGACCTACATCAGGCACCAGTCTTCCACAAAACAGGTTTTTAAAGTTCTACTGTAAGTCCTAGCCATGTACATATATTGTAAACCTTTGTGGGAGAAATAAATAAAAATGTCATGTTATGTTATGTTATGTTATGTTGTTATGTTATGTTATGTTATGTTATGTTATGTTATGTTATGTTATGTAATGTTATGTGTGTATTACAAGTTAAAATTAAAATGTACCATAGCAAATCGGTAAAAAATATACAAAAAGTAACAAGTAACTTATATTTGACCGCAAATTTATTGTTGTTACGCCGATTCAAAACCGCAAAGTTCAAGGTATGCGACAGAACCGGTCGGAAGTATTCTCACAAATCACTTTTACGTCGTTCGAAACAATAGTTTCACGGTCGTTAGGATTGTTTGTTTGTTGGGCAACGGGATTATGTGACATCATTATTTTTCGCAATAAGCGCGGACGTTCTTATCCTTTTTTATTGTATCTTTTGATATAGTTTTTCAGTATTATGGACAAGGTTATTGGTTCGGAAAAATTGGCGAAAATCTTCATGGCTTCATCGAGACATCAGATATTAAGTATCACATATGCCCTTATTCCTTCCCTTATTTCGCTGGCTACAATGCCCTTCAAACCGGAACACAGTATTGCTTGCGCACTACCGCTTGGCGGCAGATTAACTGGCAAACCAGCGGTACCTACCCAGACAACCTACTGCAAACGAAAGACCTACCACTAGTAAAGATACTAGTAAATAATTTAATAAATAATTTGATTTCTACCCGATTTATATTATTTAGCGGCGCTGCGAGCAAACACTTTATCTTATATAATATTCCTTAGTACTAATCTCATGTAAGTGAATATACACTCGAGAGCAATGAATCCGGGTCACTTAAAGAATGTTAAAAATCTCGGAAACTAAAAATGATAGGTAAATGCAATAAATTGTATTTAATAGACAATGTAATACTCCTTAAATGAAAGTAAAAAAAATATGAGTCACCATACATTTTATTAACACAAAATTACATAAAGAAAAAAGCTGCTGATCTCTCCTTAAAACAAAAACAGGAAACATGAAATTTTTGAACTTTATTACGATTTTCTTGAATTTTAATACTTCGTATTGCCTCCTCGTGCTTCCATTACTGCGTTTACGCGGTTTGGCATGCTGTACACCAAGTTCCTTATACGATTTTGGGGAATATTCTCCCATTCCTCTGTGAGAGCAATTTTGAGCTCACGAAGCGTGATTGGGGGAGGGTTTCGTTGTTTTACGCATCTGCCTAGCTCGTCCCAAGCATGCTCGATCGGGTTGATATCCGGGCTGCGCGCTGGCCACTCCATACGAGTAATGTTCATCTCTTGAAGGTAGTCATTCACAATCCTACCTGTATGAGGTCGGGCATTGTCATGCATAAATATAGCATCCTCACCTAAATTGACCATAAATGGACCAACGTGATCATTGAGGATTTCTTCCACATATCTTACGCTAGTTAAAGAGCCGTTTTCTATGATCACCAGCTCTGTGCGACTTTCAGAAGAAATTCCGGCCCACACAATTACAGACCCACCACCGTAGGCTACTTTTTCTTCGATGCATGCTTGCTTGAATCTTTCCCCTGGTCTTCGATACACTCTGTGTCTTCCATCGTGCTTGTAGAGCATACATTTTGATTCGTCGGAGAACATAACTTTTGACCAATCTTCAATACTCCAATTTACGTGGCTCTGGGCATATCTTAGTCTCGAAATACGATGCCCACGCTCCAGTTTAGGGCCGTTTGCAGGTCTAAGGGGTTTTAAGTTAGATTCAGCAAGCCGACGTCTTACTGTCCATGCACTTGGGTTACTTCCTCCGAGGCGTCGAAACTGATTGGTGAGTTCAGTTCCTGTGAGAAAGCGATTTCGAAGCATGGTGTTCACCAAGTATCGGTCTTCTCGTGCTGTGGTACACCTGGTTCTGCCCGTTCCTGGTCTGCGTAGGTTAGAACCAGTTTCTTCGTAACGTCGGAGAACTCTTTGTACTGTTGACAGCGACACACCGACAGTCCTGGCTGTATCGCGCTGACTCCGGCCGGTTTCCAGCATTGTAAGTATTCTGTATTCTGGTGCATTCTTCAGGCGTAAGCGACATAATTTCAGCTTGAATAATGAATATAGAGCACTATCAACATGGTTTATGTACCCACATAAATGACAGATTACAAACAAAAGCAAAACCAAATGCTGTAATTTCGTAGTTCCATCTTCGAAAGTGGCCCTTTTTCAAATTTGATTTTTTTATGATATAACTTTACAATAACTAAGAAGTTTTAATACCTTCATTTAAGGAGTATTACATTGTCTATTAAATACAATTTATTGCATTAACCTAGCATTTTTAGTTTCCGAGATTTTTAGAATTCTTTAAGTGACCCGGATTCATTGCTCTCGAGTGTATATTCTTTATAAGAAATAAATATCTTAAACCTGATTTCTATAAATGTAAGAATCATCACTTAAAATTACTTTTTCCTAATTCATTAGACAGTCACCGTCTAATAAACCGACAAATAGAAATGAGCAATTCGTCCATATTCAGCGAAGCGTGTTCAAATTGGCATCTGCGGTAATTAAATCGAATTGAAATTACTGCAGAACACCTAGTTATGGACTACGGGTACTTGCATTTCTGTTTGCTGTAGTTTGTCAACTATCATTTTACTGGATTTAGAACTGAACATAAGTCTCAACATTTGTCTTGTTTGTTAATCACAAAATTCAAGACAATGTGACATCCACCAACCCGCACTGGGCCCGGGTGGTGGATTATGACCCATATTCTCACTATGAGAGAAGGCCGTGTCCCAGCAGTGGGAACGTGATGGATTGATGATGATGATGCTAAGTCTTGTATTATTGTACTACTTTGAATAGAGTACTACGACAAATACTCGACATTATTCCTTCTTTGGAGAGCTACTGTGGCTCAGTGGGAGCACGTGTGTCTTTCGATCCGACGCACCCGAGTTCGAATCTCGCTGGCTTGACTATCTCAAGTTATGTGCGGATTTAATACTCGCTCCAAAAACGGTAAAGAAAAAAAAGAAAAAAACATCGTGAAGATAATGGCATATCCAAGAATTAATCACAAAAGTTCAAGGACATGCGACATCCACCAACCCGTATTGGGGCATTGAGGTGGATTATGGCCCATACGTTCTTTATGAGAAAAGGCCCGGGTCCCGGCAGTGGGAAAGTGAAGGGCTGATGATGATTCCTTATTTTTGACCGACTTCAAAAACGGAGAAGTTTCTCTGTTCGATTGTATTTATTTTTATTTTTTGATGTTTGTTACCTCAGAACTACGTCATTTATAACCGATAAGTGGTCCCATATAAATTTCATCTTGGACTTCGAAGATACATTGAAGTTAGTTTTTGTTCTTTTCTAAAAATTAATTATGAAGGATAACCTTCTTGGACTTTGTTGTCTATCTCCTTCTTCCTGTAAAATTTTCAAATTTTCCATTTTCTGTTTCATCTGATTATTCAAACTTTAACATTAATTATTCTAAAACTATATCTATTTACATTAATGATGTTCAAATGAAAGCATAGTTGAAATTCAATTTATGCTTGATTGTGTAGTTATGTAAGAAAGGTTTAGTCCCATCTCGGCACTTTCCCATCTCGGCACCCATGAATTTATTTACCATGCCCACGAAACATTCCCATCTCGGCACCTTGTCCTCAATCATTGTTAGGTACACATAAAAAAATCAACTTGATTATTTGTTGATTAAAATATTTAATAATCAAAAAATACTGTTTATAAAACAAGTTTAATTAAAATACTAGTGTATAGTGGACAAAGTAAAATATATTTTTATGGGACTTGTCGATAAATAAATTCATGGGAGCTGAGATGGCAAGGTTATTTTTGATTAGTTAAAGGCTTGCGTTTGACCGCTATCCCATCTGTTGTTGCGGTCGAAGATGTAACACGCTCGCCTAGAAGAAACCTGTTCACTCTCGTCAAAACACCCAGATGTCGAGGTGCCGAGATGGGACTAAGCCGTAAGAAATGAATCGAGAATTATTTTACGCTTGAGGAGAAGTGAATAATTAATAACACCATTAAACTGAGAGGTATATTTCTATTGAATAACTCGGAATATGACTTGGTTATTCGAAATAATGGTAGAGCACATTGCGAATATATTTGGCGTGAGCGAATATTTGTTAATAGCTCGTGAATATATTTGCATGTGTAATTAATAATTAGAATTTATTATGAAGGGTTCAATTAATACACGTATAATATAATATTATGTTCATAAGTGGCAAGGAGGCACATCGCAAAGAATAAATATGCTACAAATAACAAATGCATGTGCACTGAAAAAAAAAACAGTACAATACAGTTTTTTTATTTATTTTTTATTGAACTAGGTGATGATACGAGTTTGTCGTTTGCCTGATGGTAAGCGCCACGCCTACCCATAACAATTGCAGTGCCACCCAAAACCATAAAAAATACTGCTTTGCGCTCATCATGCCTTTTAAACCGGAACACAGTAATGCTTGCGCACTACTGCTTGGCGGCAGAATAACTGGCAAAGCGGTGGTACCTACCCAGACGGCCCCCGCATACCTACCACGAGTATGTATTTGTTTCGTATCCAGGTGTAATAGGAACAGTCCAGGGGTTTTTGGTTTCCCCTGCCCTATGGCTCAGGCTGCCGCTGGAGCCAGCCACAGGCTGTTACCGGGGTGGAGTAAAATCTAATTTCGGCGCCTCTAAATTAAAGATTTTTGTCACCGCATCAGTACACAAGTAATTCTAGTTAAGGCTAGTTAGCGGCCAGGATTTATGTCTGTGATAGTTTTTCTTTTATTATTTTTAGTTACGTCGATCTCTCTCAGTTATACACCTGGTCTTTTAGAAGGCTTGCGCGGGGACATGAGTCCAACACGTAGAGGCTTCTTAGAGCATTTGGTTTATATATGTAATGGCAACACTTATTAGTTATTTTTAACCGACTTCAAAAAAGGAGGAGGTTCTCTATTCGATTGTATTTTTTTTTATGTTTGTTACCTCAGAACTCCGTCATTTATGAACCGATTTGGAAAATTCTTTTTCCGTTGGGTTAAGTATAGCTACGAAGTGGATCCATATAAATTTCATCGATATTTGACCTTAGACTTCGAAGATACATTGAAGTCGGTTTTTGTTTTTTTCTAAAAATTTATTAATTTTTTTATTGTATTTATTATTTCTCGCCAAAATCTCAATAGATTAATACAATTATAATGTCAAACGACAGACCAACGAGGTCAAAGAGTCAAGGTTCATTCAGAAATAGCATATAGACGACTGCCTCGGTTTGGGCTAGTTAGCATTTCAACATTATTTAGACTGCTACGAACGAGGTCAGAGTTAAATGTAACATTTTCAGGGAAATAAGTAGAAGAACCGTAGTGTCATGAAAATTTAAGATTTTTATTTTTATTTACACTTAATAGATCCATGTTTGGCCACTATCTCGCCTGATGTGAAGCGATGATGTGGCCTAAGATGAAGCACATAGATCTAGAGAGAGACGGCAGTTAAGCGGCTGCTCAGACCCGTCTCCCCGATGGTTCACCGAACATCATCCCGAAACACGACTAGGTCGCTTGACGGTATGGCTTTGTTCTGTGGGAAGATACGCTTTGTTCTGTGTAAGATACGCTTATCGACCGACTAGCTGACAATTACTTTCACTACAGTTTTAGTTGCCTGAGGTAAAGCAATAACAGTACCTATACATTTTTTAACAAAAAAAATGGGCCAAGTGCGAGTCTGACCCGCGCAAGAAGGGTGTGCGGAACCCTTCTTGCATTATCTATAAAAACGGCAAAAAAATCACGCTTGTTGTATGGGAGCCCCATAAATATTTATTTTATTCTGTTTTTTAGTATTTATTGTTATAGCGACAACAGAAATACATCATCTGTGAAAATTGCAACTGTCTAACTATCACGGTTCATGAGATACAGCCTGGTGACAGACGGACAGACAGATAGACGGACGGGCAGTGGAGTCTTAGTAATAGGGTCCCGTTTTACCCTTTGGGTACGGAACCCTAAAAAACCGACTTTAACTCTGATGTATCTTCGAAGTCCAAGGTTAAATATCGATGAAATTTATATGAGCCCACCTTGTAGCTGCTATTTGCTTACTGAACCCAACGCAAATCGGTCAAATCGGTTTATAAATGACGGAGTTCTTAGATGACAAACAAATAAAAATACAATCGATTTGAGTAGGTACCTGCTCCTTTTTTTAGGTCGGTTAAAAAAGTAGTGGTTCTTTTTCCAATACGGTGGTAGTCATTGTAATAATTGACGTTCATAAGTGCGTGTGTGATGCCAAAATTGAATAAAGAACTTTTAAAAGTAAATTAAAATTTTGACAAAAAAGTAAGTTAAGTATAATTAAAAAACTTTCGATACGAGGCACTAAAGCTTGTTTAACCGAACAGTAACCCATTAAAAGCTTTCTGGCTATATTAAAATTGCACTTAGGTACACTGCACACGTTTCTTTTTTAAAACATCTATCTTTTTTGTTATTGAAGTTTTAAACCTGATTTCGTAAATGTCTAATGTACAAAATGTTTAAAAAAAGAAAATTAATGATCTCCTTTGAAGCGTCCCGAATTTCCAATGGGACCAATCTGGCGCCAATACCTTTTTGTTTCGTCTGCAATGGCCCAGTAATATGGTGCTTATAGAATGAGTATGGGCACTAACCTGATTTCAATTAAATTATTGTGTTCAACGCCCGAGGGCTACTAATAAGATAGAAATCGCCTAAATTTCCAAATCGGTTTATAAATGACGGGGTTCTGAAGTGACAAACAAAAAAAGTACAATCGAATTGAGAACCTCTTCCTTTTTTGACATAGTTTAAAAAAACTAGAGACCCGCATCGACTTCGCTCGGCTGCTATTTACGAATACATAAATATTCATTATATTCAATTCAATTCAATTCTTTACTGCAATCTTTAATGTAATTAGATGGTAGGTAAATATAAATACAGTCCATTATAGACCCTGTTGGCCGCAGCAATTAGGAGAAAGGAAGGCTATTTGTGCGTTGTATTAAAACATGTCAAATCAATTAAATATATAAATATGTATATTACATATACATTAAACACGTATACCTTTCTTCAAAGCATTACCGAGCAAATTAATTTGATAAGATAAGCGTCGCCTATGCCTGCATTATGTAGGTACGTTGTCGTTTGTTGCGCTTTATTCGCTAGTTCCCATACTGCTATTATGTTTCCATTAATCAAGTAAAGGCCTAGATTGGCTCAAAAGCCTTTGATGACGTCATGTTGTTTACATTCCTGCACTGGCCTTTGTGACGCCGACGGAGATACCGGCTAATTGCTATAAACTGCACGGTCGTCGGTTCAGTGCTCTGCTTTCACAGGGTTAAAATTCATTGCCAAAATAAAGAAATAAATACGCCCAACGAACACATACATAGGATCTTAAGCCCTAACTAGGATTTCCTGTATCTAGGGAACCAGGAACTACGAGGACCATGGTCCCACAATACCCAGACACGAAACAAATGCATGTGCTTTTCTTTCTGGGCCCTAATTCACTAAGACAACTTAGCGATTCCTTGCTTCGAAATGACGTCGATTCCTTAATAAAGAAACGACATCTGCAAAATTTGTATTCTTTATGACGCGTCATATAGATGTCGTTTATTAATGAAGGAATCGACGTGAGTTCGATGCAAGGAACTGGTAAGTGGTCATAGTGAATTAGGGCCCTGGTCAACAATAGCCCAAGATCGCGAAGCCTGGAAGTCATGGCTTTTGCCCAAAACTGGCACGACACAGGCTAACAGTAATTGCATAAACAATGTAACCTACATAAAAGAATGTGAAAAAAAAAGAATATAAAACTAAAAAAAGGTCCAAGATAGTCAGCTACATACGTAGCTGTTCTTTTACAATCTTTCAATTGTTAATAACACCTAAAATATACAAATTACATGCATTTTTTGCAATTTTCCTATTTGCATGGTATATTAATAGTGTAACGTGTCGTGTGGAACGCCTTTGATATTTTTTATCTGTAGAGTCTATGGAATTTTTCTCTAGATTATCTATGCTATGGTTTTCTCTCTATGATAATATTATAGAATCTAGATCGATTAAAGTATGAAGGAAACAATACGTTCATTCTCTAGCTTTAAAAGACAATTAAAAAACTTCTACCTTTCTCAAACTAGTACTCACTGATAATTATTTTTATTTTCCTTGCATATATATATATATATGGTATATATATATTGTAATATATGTATTTGTACTTTACGAACCTCTCTCGCTCCGCTATTTAACTCCATCCAAAGGTTGACTGGAAGAGATCGCTTGATCGCTTTCAGCGATTAGTCCGCTCATTGTACTTTAGTTTTTAAATTGTTTTCATGTACCTACTGATTGTTTTTGATTGGTGTATGAACTTTATAATAGACTTTTTAAATGCAACATCCAGAGAAATAAGATAAATATTAAAGGTCAATGTAGTCAATCAAAAATGCACAAATGTTCATCTACTTTCGTCGCTGACTGTACTTCACTATTATTTCTCAAGATCTTTCAATGAAATGTCGAAGAGTTTTAAAACTTAAAGTAGTTGCTCACTCAAGTTTCGCAACTTAGTTTTCCGTATTGAATTGTAACTTCTGGAATCGACAATACGAGAATAAATTCTACAACCTTTAACGAATAAATAAGATTTTTGTCGAAAATTTTTCAAGACGAATTTTTAACTAATTCCTAATCGGAACCGCAGATTAAAATGAGCCCAAACACCAGTAGTTTACGATTATCCGTCAAGGAGTTCCATTGTCCACCTTCCGTCTCCATCATCAGATCAGCTGACTGTCACCATAATATTGTATTGTCATCGGATTTTGATAAGTATGCAAAATTTCAACTCCGTGGGATAAGAGGAAGAGGTTTGATTCAACTTGCAAAATTTGACCCAAACATCGCAAGTTAAATAAAAGCTTGTAAAAAAGGCCAACGCTTCGTCGCCAAATTCAAAAGTAAAGCACTCAAGCTATACCGGTCCGCATGTTCGTACACAAGCCTCACGCACACATTTACATCATGCTATGCCAATCGGCAGTCGCATCGTCTTGACATCGGCCCTCCACCCACTCACACAAACATAACGTCACCGCCATTGCTATGCTTCAGTTGTTGCTGCAGCGAGATTCCGTCCGCCTTTTTTATTCGTCCAAGACTACAACATTATTTTAATAAACTGAGCAATTTTAAGAGGTCTTTAACATGATTTTTTCGTTTTCTTTTCCGGTTAATATCGAAATGTTTTTAATAAATGATTATCCAACATAATATATATATAATATAATCATTTAATAACTATATAATATTTTTGATTAAACTCTATCATTAAAATACTTAATTCTATTCAATAAATGATTGATTCAGGTTGTGGTTTATTTTTTTTTACCTTTTCAATTTCGCGTAAGTACTGTCTATGATCCAGAATCGTTTGAAACTATACAGCGTAAGTGACTTTGTGAATAAACTATAGGGAATATTGACTTTAAAAACAGTACATATATAAGATAAGGGAGAACAAAACAGTCCTATGCTCAAGTTCATTCAAAGTTTGGCCGATTAGTTTTTTATAAATTTAGTTTTTTGGCCCTCCTGTAAAATCAGCGAAAGTGTACATACGCGGTATTTAACAATGTTAGTTACGCGGAATTGGACTATCAACGACGATATCAAATCAATTAAGTAGAGCAAATGAGTAAAAAGCTAAGTAAGACTTCAAGAATTCGTACATCAGCACTAGTACATGTAATATTTGAAAAAAGAAACACTGAACGTAATACAAACATCATTATTACCATAAAAATGCAGGAAAACCGTTCCCATCCGGGCCCATTCAGCCGAAACACAAAAACCATACATTCACAAATGTTCAACTCACCTCTCCGAATCCATGGCGGAGTTTTTTCACCCGGTAGCCAGTTTTGACCGGTTTCCAACCGCTTCGAACTGAAACAAAAACATTGGACGGTTGATATTTTTGATGGAGCACGCGGCGAGAGCTAGTCTGCCCAATTTTCCTTGAAACATGATCGCAGAATAAAATAATACATGATTCACCATTGCGGCCATTTTAAAAGGTTTATAGACATTCTAAAAGATTAAAAAAAAGAGATATTTCCGCAGAATTTCTTGGTGCTGTCTTCTCTAGCGGGCGTATTTCCGAAACACTAGTAGAGTCAGTTTTTGCATTTCTTTACTGGGCCGGATTTCAATTTGAGTATGGGGAAGAAATGGGTAGACATGCTTACCTTTTTTTGAAAGTCATGATATTTTATGTTACAATTATTAACGTGTTTTAATTGTATTATGTGTATTATGACCAAAATATGAACTTTGGTCATAATACACATAATAATTTTTGCCATTGCCATGTTCATTTTTTGCCTTTTTAATAAATGTCTTTTGATTTTTGGCCCAGGGGCAGCGGAAAAATAGGCGGCTGTGATTGGTCGGTAAAGAGATATACGTTACTCTATCTCTACTGAGCGTAGGGGCTCAATATGTGCAGTAAAATATTTTTGCCTTCTTTTTTCTGATTAAAAACAAAGGTACGGGCCGTCGATCGGCCGATCCAACTAACGATGGTAAAGCGGTTTACTTTTTAGAGCTCTACTAGAGCAAGGGTCAAGGTGAAGTCGGTGTGGCTATTGTGTAATTACAATGCCTGTCAACATGTATTCCGGATCGCAGTTTAACGGCGAGTACACGTGCGGTAATAGGCAAGCGATTGGAGAATACGATAACAAAATAATCGATTAATATTTCTCAGGTGATGGATACGTATTAATCGATTATTTTGATATATCGATGTAATGGATAACAAACACTGGGCACGCGTCCCAGCTCTGGGAACAATGATACATTTTTTTTTTTGGTAAATGGGCATACGTTTGACGACATCTCGCCTGATGGAAAGCGAAGATGCGGCCTAAGATGGAACACGCCTGCCCATGAGATGCCTATTCACTCTAGACTTAAAGAGACACAAGTTGTATCCGTTTGGGAACAAAGACGGTGGCAGAGCGTTCCCCTCCTTAGCAGCCACTTAGTATCTTCGAAACCCAAAACGAAACGGACCGGGATTCGAAGGTCCACGGACTTGTAATGAGGTCCGTTATGTAGAGATATACTTGTATTCCTCAATGCCGGGAAAACTCAGCCTTTGAAAATCAATATTTATTTTATTTAAATATTATTGAAATATTTTTTTTAATTTATTTTGTTTTATTATAACAACATGACGGTTCATCCATAGGATTAATAAAATCAATAGGATTGATAAAATCTAGTCTCTTGGCCGAGACGGCGACGCTGTATCTCAATTTACAACGTGTTTCTCTATGGCGTAAGCCCTTTGTGAATACTCAATATATGCTCAGATATTTCTTACCTTTCATTTCTTCTTCTGTTTCTAATTTCTTGGACGGGATTAAAGAGCTGCACTTTGCATGCAGATTAAAAGTGGCTCAGATATCGACCGCCCGCAGCTCAGCGCCGACCGCTGAGAGTCCAACTTACCCACATGTGGCGCTGTGGTATGAGAGATAGGCGATTCGAACATTTCACCCAGTAGGAGGCTCGTATAGACATACGAGCTATGTTTTTTATCAACTGTTTTCAATCTCTACAAAATTTTTTATATTCGAAAATGGGCATTTGACGACATCTCGCCTGATGGAAACCGAAGATGCGGCCTAAGATGAAGCGCGCTTGCCCATGAGATGCTTATTCACTCTGGACTTAAAGAGACACAAGTTGTAGCTGTTTGGGAACAAAAACGCTGTCAGAGCGTTCACTCAGCAGTCCGCATGATAAAGGAATCTGCGAAAGTAACCACTTATGGGTGAAACGACTCCTCCCGTCTGGAAGTCCTAATAAATGGAAACCTGTTGGACTTTTTAGTACAGAGAAGTTAACACACATATTTATGCATTATTAAAGTACCTTTCTAGTTAGTATTTCTCAAATTCATCTCAAATCTAAAAAAGCTGAATTACCCTAGATATTTTCATTGCATTTCAGTATTTCTTCTATTTTGACTAACCACGATCTTTAACATCCCATTCTCTCTGCGTTGGGTTCAGTATAGCCACGAAGTGGTCGCATATAAATTTAATCGATATAGGCAAGCGATTGGAGAATACGATAACAAAATAATCGATTAATATTTCTCAGGTGATGGATACGTATTAATCGATTATTTTGATATATCGATGTAATGGATAACAAACACTGGGCACGCGTCCCAGCTCTGGGAACAATGATACATATTTTTTTTTTATTGGTAAATGGGCATACGTTTGACGACATCTCGCCTGATGGAAAGCGAAGATGCGGCCTAAGATGGAACACGCCTGCCCTGAAGTCGGTTTTTTGTTTGATAAACGTATACTTGTTTTGGGACTATTGATAAGCTGATTTATGGGTACGAAAGGAAACAAACATCCATCAAGTGTGATGAAATGTATTGAATTTTATGATGGTAGAAATTTGGCTGTTCGAGCAGATGACTCGGTAGCCCAGTGGTTAAGGCGTCGGGACGGTATTCCAAAGACGATATTCTTCTTCTTTATATTTATATTCAAAGATCCACGATTTGGCATAATCGCTTCCTCCTTTGCCTTAGCCAATAGGAAACAACAAAATGGTTTTCCCCGTCGAAGCGAGATGCTTTGAAACTTTAGTACCTTGTTTAGAAAATTGCATTACTTCGACTGCGCATTTGTTCTAATGTTACTACTAACTAGGCTGAGACTAGGCTGTTTGTTTTAATGGTTACTGTGTGAATTGAATTTGAAATTAAGTATGGATTAAGCCCATGATAACAAGCGAGCGAGTGTGGTTTTGTGGGAGCACGTGCGACTTTCATTCCGACGCATCCGAGTTCGAATCCCACCAGCCCCGCACCGCGACTTTTTCATATTATGAGCGGATTTAAATCTCGCTCTAAAAACGGTGAAGGAAAACATCGTGAGAAAACCGGCATGTGCAAGAATTAATCACATAATTTTAAAGACATGTGACATCCACCAACCCACACTGGACGTGCACAGCGAGGTGGATTATGGCTCATACTCACTCTATGAACACACCTACCTTTAATTACCCCAAAATATTATATTTTTTACGTTTTATTTTACCTTATATAATATTTATCAATTAAAATTCTCAATGGAACTGCAACGATATGCCTTAATTATGCCATTATTTACTTTTTGCCGTCTGATTTCTCCCGCATTTGCGTGCGATAAAATGTCAGTGCAATAAAGTTGGATTATATCCCTCTCACGTGCCTTATAGTTCTTTAACACCATAAATCAAAGTGTAACAATCTATCGAATCGTAAACTAGTGCATATACCCGTGGGAAGTAGTTCACATACTTCTAACAGATCACATCACACCAACATTATAAATGCGAAAGTTTGTATGTAAGCTCATTACCTATCCTACCTCTAACCCGCTGCTACTTATTATTTTATTTTTATTTATGTATTACGCTTCAATTACATCACATTTTATATTAGGATACATGTATATATTATAAGCTAAATGTATTACCTACTTAAGAGAAACACCGCATGCACAATTAATCACATTAAGAAGGAGGTAACCGAGATATATTACAAACATTTTTTTTTCGAAACTGAATCTTTTCTTATTAATATTAAAGACATGAAAATATTAATAATGTAGTAGTCATTAGAAAATTATACGCTATAATTTAAGTAGAACAGTCAGAGAGAGATGTTGGCCGTAAAGGCCTTTAATGAGATTACATTTTAATTTTGAATTTAGGCAGAGAATACCAAAAACGATGTCATCTTTCCATCTGGCCGGTGGTCTGCCTGGAAGTCTTCGCCCAAGCCGATACCACTCGGTGACTGCCTTGGTCCACCTGTTGTCATCCCGCCTTGCCAAGTGTCCTGCCCATCTCCACTTAAGCTTGGCAATACGTGTGCCTACGTCTTCGACTTCTGTGCGACGTCGAATTCGTTAAGCACGTCGGATTGCAATGGATGAGGCTGGCACAGGACCGGAAAGAGTGGCGTGAACGAGAGGAGGCCTAAACTCAGCAGTGGGTGGATACGGGCTGATTAGTAGTAGAGTTAGTAATCCCAAAAAATATCCACCGAGTCGCTACAATCATGTATAAGCTTGCACATTCGGGGCACCGATGAATTGGCACCTAACATAGTCCTGCGAAAAGGGGGTGAAAATGGAGTTAGAGGCTTTCGAGGATATCTAAAAGTTGATCTGAGCTTAAAACGGGAAAGCAGATCGGGGCAGTCTATCGCATTACTTATTTTTATGTAACTATGTAAAGGTATATGGTATGTATTAGTAAGTTGATATATATTAGTTTATATATTTAGTATGTATTGGAATGTAGGTATGTTTAAGTATGCAGGTATTTATTATTGTAATTTAATTGTACACCGCCCTCTACTCCTTTTTTCGATAGTGTCCATCGAAAGGTTGTCTGGAAAAGAACGCTTTAAGCGATAAGACCGCCCACCATAGTAATGAATTTTAGTTGCTATTATTATTTATTTATTTTGTAAACTGGTTTGCATTAGAGAGTTTTGTATTTGTTTTTTTTTTTTATATTTAGTATTTGTTACTTCTTCACGCTGTAACAGCGCAACGGATTTGAGTGAAGTTTGGAATGGAGATAGCTTATACCCTAGATTGACATATAGGCTACTTTTTGTCCCGAGAAACCGCGGGTGAAACCGCAGGGCGCAGCTAGTATAAAAAATAAGGTTCTAACACTACCGCCGATAATGGTATGGGAAGCCATTGTGACTGTTTTTATAGGTAGGAGTGGTTGTGGAGTATTGTGGAGAAATCAAACAGTGTTTTATTGTTTCAAATAACTATTCTTCGATAACATACATAGATTTAATTTAAACTAGTTTTTTCCCGCGAATTCATCCGCGTGAACGACAGAGGAAGCCTATATTTGTATTTTAACCGACTTCAAAAAATAGGAGGTTCTCAATTCGATTGTTTTTTTTATCGGAAACTTTTTAGGATTCTCTGTATCTAGGGAACCAGGAACTATGAGGACCACGATCCCACAACACCCAGACATTAAACAAATGCTTGCGCTTTTTTTTTCTGTGCACAATCATTTGTCTCGTAGCGGGAATCGAATCCGACACCTCAGTGGTGTTTGGGATTTGAGCCAACCTGCCCAACCACTACACCACAGAGGCTGTTATGACTTGCAATCGATTAATCGATTATCAACATGACAAGGTATCCACAACACCAAAATAAAAAAACAAAATTCATGAGCTTTTTCTGCACAAATATTTGTCCTGTAAAGGGAATTGAATCCGCAACCTCGGTGGGTGGCACTACAAATGCGGCCGGGGCCTACCATTAAAAAAGGCACGATTTGAGGTCGATTTGAATGATAAGACCGGCCATTGTAACACTTTAGTTTTTATGTTTGTTATTTTACATTTTGTTGTTATGATTTCTGGTGGTTTAACAATAAATAATCTTTTTTTTTTACACTTAATAGATCTATGTTTGGCCTCTATCTCGCCTGATGTGAAGCGATGATGTGGCCTAAGATGGAGCATATAGATCTAGAGAGAGACGGCAGTTGAGCGGCTGCTCAGACCCGTCTCCCCGATGGTTCACCGAACATCATCCCGAAACACGACTAGGTCGCTTGACGGCATGGCTTTGTTCGGTGGGTGGTATTACAACCACGGCCAGAGCCTACCACTCCAAAGCGCGTAAGCGGGTTTCATCACGATGTTTTCTTTCACCGTTTTAGAGCGAGCGTACAAAATCTGCACTTAACTATAAGTCATTGGTGCAGGGCCGACTCGGGAATCGAACCCAGGTGCGCCGGATTAAAAGGCGCACGAGTTCCCGCTGAGCCACACTCGCTCTAAATCTGAATCTATCTAATCTAATTTAATTTGATAGAAACGTGAGGATTTGACGAGATATATGTTTTTTTAATGTGATTGAGTGACGAGACGAGCTGGTCGTTCGCCTGATGGTAAGCAATACGCCTGCCCACCCAGCACCACCCAGAACTTTTTTTTGCAAAATCCTGCCGGCGCTGCACTGCGCTCGTCACCCTGAGACAATTAGCTGTTGAGTCTCATAATGCCCAGTAATTTTAACTCATTGTAATTTCATACCTTACACGCAAAAAATACACAGAATATGGTCAGAGTGAGAGTAAACAAAACGGGACAAAGTAAATATGAAATTGAGTAATATTATGTAAATTTTACAAAAATATGGACCTGATGTCATTATTTGTTATATTTTCTATATGCGAAGCCAAAACTCACAAAAATATAGACCTGATGTCATATTTTTGTTACGATTCATATAAAAACAATTGTACCCGCCTTTGTAAAATATTAAGTATTCTATGGTGGTAAAACTGTGGTAGCACAGAATTACCAACAATAAAAACAGGTTAGATTTCTGTATTTATTTATTATTATTTAGAGCCTAAAGTGTCCCTCCCACTGCAGGGCAAAGGCCGCCCTTTCATTCTTCCACGTTTCACGGCTCTTCGCTATTGCCGTCCAGTCTTTCATGAAGGAGTCCGGTCATCCAGCCATCTCTGTCGAGGCCTGCCTCGGGGCCGTCGGCCGCTGCTAGGGGACCACTCTGTTGTCATTTTGGCCCAAATTTCGTTCGGCATGCGGCAAATTTGTCCAGCCCAGCTTCAAGCCGGCAGTTTGGGTGACGTCTATAATTTGAGTATGAGAGCGCAGTGTGGTCTTTTTTAGCGGTTCGTAAGTTTTATTCCGAGGATACTGCGCCCCATTTTTTATTTTGTTTTATTTAAGGAAAACTTACAGCCAATACATTAATATGATAATTAAATTATGTTTAGGATAACTAGGCCAATTACAAGTTTTCACTTATAAGTAAGAATTAGTATGTTAGTTTTATATGTATGAGCAGTAACGCATATATTTGTAGGTAACAGACTTAAAAATAATAATAATTGCAGTAATTGAATTAAATCTAAGTTAGAGAACCAAAGACTTCAGACGCCAAGCAACGTTTAATTGAACGCACACTACCGAAGATATCGAAATCATTGTATCGAAGGAAGAGAAGATAACTTAATATTCTAGAATACATAAATTGCAAGGTTTTTTTTATGTAACTGAATGTCGAGACGAGCTGGTCGTTTGCATGATGGTAAGCAATAGGCCAGCCCATAACAATAACAGCACCAACCAGAACTCTCACTCTCACTGCGCTCGTCATCCTGAGACAATTAATTAATTAATTTCGCTGGCTACAATGCCATTCAAACCGGAACACAGGAATGCTTGCGCACTACAGCTTGGCGGCTGAATAACTGGCAAAGCGGTGGTACCCACTACCCACCTAGACGGCCTCTCGCATACTAGAAACCTACCACCAGTAATACATTATCAAAAAGGATTGTAAGGACAAACAACAAGACGCGCATAACCTTAGACGAACGACAATGCTTGACTCCATATTTAATTCGATTACAATTCCCTTTTTCTGTTTGGAATTGAACACAGAATTCTCTAATTTCTAAACAAGGCCGGTAATCACTGATACGTACGTAGCCGGAAGTAACCCGAAACCATCCATTACGTGAAGCCCTGTCCGAATTACAATACCCTTCGAATTGTTCCAAAACCACACACTGACACATCTAAGCTAGTAGCGCGACTGCGAAGGGCGAGCAGTGGAGCTATAAGCTTGTGGAGCTTAGAGTATCATCGTCGTCATTATTCAGCCCGTGTCCACCCACTGCTGGGTATAGGCCTCCTCTCCCTCACGTCATTTGTTCAGTCCTTGAAAAGGAGGGCATAGCCCTCAGAACAAAAACACTACACTGTGCATTCCGCATCCATAAGTTTCCTACCCCCTTCACTATATCATCGGACCATATAGCCGATGGTCTGCCTACAAATCTTCGCCCGTTTCTTCGCCACCATTCTATAATTGCCCTGGTCCATCTACCGTCCTATGTTCTGGCCAGATGCCCGCCCACCTCCAATTTAGCCTCGCTATTCGTATACCCACATCTTCGACCTTTGTACGCTATTGAATTTCTATATTGGGAATGCGATCTACAATAGTATACATAGCATACATAGCTTAGAGTATACATAAATGTAACTTACGGCGTAACATACGGCACGTAGAGCGAATATCAGAATCATTGTTAGCAATTTTAAACACAATTTTTTAACAAATTTGTAATCCGAACCGTGAACAGATTATTATGAAACCAAACACTTAATTAGTACTTCACGATTATCTGTCAAGGAATTCCATTGCCCACCTTCCGTCTCCATCATCACCATAATATTGCATGGTCATCGGACTTTGACAAGTTTGCAAAATTTAAACTCCGTAAGAAAAGAGGATGTGGTTCTGATTCAACTTGCAAGATTTGATCAAGTTTTTTGTTTATGTAACTGGATGACGAGACGAGCTGGTCGTTTGCCTGATAGTAAGCAATACGCCAGCCCATAACAAGAAGAGCACCACCCAGAAATTTGTTTTGCAAAATCCTGCGTGGCGCTGCACTACGCTCGTCACCCTGAGACAATTAGCTGTTGAGTCTCATAATGGACAGTAATTTCGCTGGCTACAAGTTAAATAAAAGCTTGTAAGAATGTAGTTACTTTTTATTATCATCTAGCAGCCGAACGCGAGTGTGGCTCAGTGGGAGCTTGTGCGACTTTCGGTCCGACGACTTTCTTAAGTTATGTGCGGATTTAACAGTCGCTCTAAAAACGGTGAAGGAAACCGACTTGTCCAAGAACTAATTACAAAAATTGAAGGACATGTGACATCCACCAACCCGCACTTGGCCAGCGTGGTGGATTATGGCCCATATTCTCTCTATGAGGGAAGACCCAATGTCTCAGTAGTGGGAACGTGATGGGCTGATGATGATGATGAACCGAACGCGACTTGTTGTCCTATGGAAGCGTATGCGCTAACTGTTCGCGAGCCTTTCGCAAACACGTCCACACTATGTCCGCAGTGATGTAGACAGCTAATGGCCCGTCCACATTAGCACGAGCGTGCAAAATCCGCACTTGACTATACGTCATTGCCTTCAAAAGGCATGAGCTGAACGGTTACCATTAAACTAAAGCCAGTCAAATACTTCCGTTGGGGATCGAGCCCGCTCGCCAGCGTGACCGATACCTGATAGGGCTGGTCACGATGACGGCTCCAGGGTGGATGGTGCAAGTTAAGAGACACTAATAAAAGATTGTAATGCATCAAGGGTGATTAACTATTAGTATGTACTGCATAGTTATAGTTAAATCACATTTGCTCAGCGGTGAGCTAAAAAAGGTGCCAGTTATTCAGCCTCTAAGCAGTAGTGCGCAAGCATTAGTGTGTTCCTATTTAAAGGGCATTGTAGCCAGCGAAATGACTGGGCATTATGAGACTCAACAGCTAATTGTCTCAGGGTGACGAGCGCAGTGCAGCGCCGCAGGATTAGCGAAACAAAGGTCTGGGTGGTGCTGTTATTGTTATGGGCAGGCGTATAGCTTGCCCTCAGGCAAACGACCACCTAGTCTCGTCATACAGTTACATAAAAAAAGGTTAAAAAATATCTGCGAAGACAATGTATGATAAAAGAAAGTATCAGTTTCTGCCCAAAGATGATTGCCGATCGCTATTGACATGAAATTCAGAAGAAAAAGAAGATTCTGCCAGAAAAAGGTCAAGGCATCTTGATTTCGCAAAAATCTACGCAAAGTGCCAAATAGAAAAAAATAATTAAGAAGATTCATGTTTGTCAAGAACTTATTAAGACGGGAAACCCGAATATCCCGAAAATTCTAATTGACGCCGCCACCGCGCCGCGGAAAATTCGAACGACGCCGCCGCCGTGGAAATGGCCATCGGCGCTCATATGATGTATTCTGTGCTATAAGCTTTTATGTTGGTGTGCTTCTATACCGTATTTTTTTCTTTTTTGGAATGTTTGGCATTTTCCTTAGGCTTTTTTATTGTAATTTTTTTTAAGACTTAGAACTAGTAGGTACTTACTAAAAAGTTAAAATCTGCTCTAGCAATTTAATACATCGGAATTTTTACGCACTGGAATCCTTTTTATTGTTCTAGACACACCCCGACACGTGAGATTTTCAAAGATGGTCGAAGTATACCTGCACCACAAGAAGCCTTATACTTGCGCCACAAGAAGCTCCAAGCTATTGTAAGCCTCACAACAGTAACTAACGGTGGAACAAAGGTCGCGTCGGAAATCTGATATTTATGTTGAACGGCAGCCTTCATCCAGATATATCCGCGGCCGAGATTCACTCAATAGCTATTCCGTTAGCCTGAGAGCGCTTTCGCACTTGAACAGCGCATTCGAAGAACGAACGCCGCGTAAACGCTAGCACACCTACTGAGTCAGCGTCGGGCATAGGTACGCCACGTTTACCCACTGACATTAGAGATGATTAACCAACCGTGACCGTATTAAATTTAATTATTAATTTGCAACAAAGCCAATTTGTGCTATAGACCTGATAAGTCATGAAGGCGTGCTCTACCACTTTTTAACCGGCTTCAAAAAGGCGGAGGTTCTCAAATCAATTGTATTTTTTTTATAAAAGTTGTAAAGTATGCGTAGTGATGACTTACAACATTTATTTTGATTTAGTTAATGCTAGTACACATTTAGACAATTTGTAAATACGAGCTTCTTTTATACAAACTACACATACATATTATAATAATTCGCTGTGGAGGAGCGCGCCCTGTGACTGTGAGTGAACATAACTACCCCGTCTTAATTGAGTTAATTATTGTATTAAAAGCCACAGAATAAATAATAGTATGATAAAGCGTTCGCAATGTGTCGAAACGACGCCGCGCGGCGCGCCGCGTCAGCGTCAGCGTCTCGCCACCCGTACGTTAGAAAAACGTGAACGCTTGAGAGATGCCAGTGTGAAAACACCCTCATCGATACTACCGCTGCCGCTGGGTATAGCTCTTAGCTGTCAGTTCATTATGGGATCTGCCTGTCTGGATACAAGTGACCACTTCTTTAATAACGAAGAATAGTTCTACAATCTATTCTCATATCTGTGTGAAAACTATTCAAATGAAAAAGTATTTTGCATATACTCGTAATTATGTAGAATACAAATACCTGGCATGCCTAGTACAATCCGCTTCTGCCAAGTAGCACATAAGAAACATAATATTGTAGAAAATAAAACAAAAGCTTTTTTTTTATTTGACTGAATGACGAGACGAGCTGGTTGTTTGCCTGATGGTAAGCAATACGCCAGCCCATAACAATAACAGCACCACCCAGAACTTTGTTTTGCAAAATCCTGCGCGGCGCTGCACTGCGCTCGTCACCCTGAGATAATTAGCTGTTGAGTCTCATAATGCCTAGTAATTTCGCTGGCAACAATGCCCTTCAAGCCGGAACACAGTAATGCTCGCGCACTACTGCTTGGCGACTGAATAACTGGCAAAGCGGTGGTACCCACCCAGACGGCATCTCGCATACAAGAAACCTACCACCAGTGTAGTGCTCTAAACACGAAAACGTAATAGATTAAAAAGGTAATCTAAAAACCACGTTTTAATGGATTTAGAGTGCATTGTCATCGAGTTGTGAGGTATCCTGAAAGTTTCAGCCGGATAGCAAATCGGAAAGTGCTCGAGATTTGAGTTGCAAGATTCCGCCCGGAACGACAGACAGACAGACAAACAAGAAAGTGACGTGGTAAAAATGCCCCTCAGTTTCTAGTATCTTCTTGGTAGTTGTCCAATGCGGTACACGTGTCCATAATGCCTAGCTTGTCAAAAATTTTTTTATTACTCTTCAGTGGTAAATAAATATTAGTATTATTCATTGAGGTCTCACCCTATAGAGGGATAATTACGAAGTTTTCCGACCTAAAAAAGGATAGCGCTATACAACAGGCTCTTATAAAGAACGAGGCACAACTATTATCATATTGTCTCTATCGCGTAACCCATTTTCTTAACATTGGTCATGACATGTTAAGTCAAAATAGTGGCCCGGCAGGGTCGGCTTGTGGTTTTTTAATTTGTGTTGTGGTATTTCTTATTACTTTTAAGTGAATCTTTGTGAATGTGTACTAGAAACAATTTAGAATTGAATGTGAAAAAATGTTCGGGTGTTCCATTCAGTGTGGAGTGAAAATTGTACTGAAAGATTAAGTTTTCAAACGTATGTGTTTTTCTTGTGTTTATTTATGTTTTTCGGTAACTATATTTTATGTGGATGTAACTATTCATCGGGTTCGACTATTAGAACCTGCATTTGGCTTGATATATTCAGTTTTCGGTGTTATTTTGTTAAAACAACATTGAGTATTTCGTGTGTCAGTGTGGCCATCGTATAAACCTTTCAGTTCCCATTACGTCGGATAACAAATTGCATATTTGTGTAAAATGTTAAATGTATTAAAATTGTTCATTCTTAAACCATTTAATTAAGAAATAGGTAATAAAAGTAGTTAATGATTATAGTTTTTATTTAATATGAAATTAAAAAGTTAAAGTTTAGTAAGAAAAGAGTAGAATTGTTTTAATAGTAAAGGCATTCGCCTCTTATGTGAGAACATATGTTGTAAATAAGTTCTTATTTTGTGTAATAAATTTATCTTACAGGTCCTTGCTGTCGATTACTATGGCCAATCATCCAATTCCATTGATGGATCACAATCCTACAATAAAAATGTAAGCAACGAATCTCGGATTTCTAATCCTAATTAACGCCACATAGTGAGAACGAGTTCATGAACGTAGACTTCATCATTATGTGAACGTCAAGGCTGTTCAGGACACAAAAGGACAAACCGTTTCGGGTTAGTGTAGTGAATTGACAGTTATGTATAGTTAGTGCTATCCAATACGGTGGTATGGTCAATGTAATAATTGACTTTCATAAGTGCGTCTGTGATCTACTCCGACAGTATGACATTTAACTGAGACACTATGCTATTTAGAATACTTCAAGTGTTTTTTTTAGCATTGTGTTTATCTATCAACCTATATCCTAAGTATCAGTTGTGCTGCAGTCTTGTAAATTATGTCAAAATACTAGTTCTTCTATTGTAAATTTTACCTGTATGGAAATAATGAATGTACCTATGTATATTGTATAAATGTGTCATATATTTTATTTGATTATTTTATTTACCTGACTGGTTTAATCCTAGATACAACCTGGTTAACAACAAAATATTAATGATTGCATAAGAAGCATACCGTAAGGAAATGTAGTTACCGCAATTTCATTCGAGCTCTGCGTTGTAGCGCCGCCATTATAACTTCAGAAAGTCGTACGTAGTTGGTCTGTAAAAGGTACGAAATCTGTACTATTATTCTGTGGCCACGCTAGAACGTATTCATTACTCGGCCTTGTAAAAGAGACCTTCACTTTTTGATCTGTTTACAGAAGTCTATCATAAAAAGTAATATCTAGATTTTTTCGACAACATATGCATATTCCCTATTTCCCTATTCTTTCATTCTGGGGTACAGAATAGTACAGATGTCCTACCTTTTACAGACCAACCACGAACTTCTGAAGTTATAGTGGCTGCAATGCAATGCAGAACACGTTACATTTTCATTCAAGCGAATGGGAGAATTTTTCATAGGTATGGTAAACACTCCAAAATTAGTGTCAAAAAACTATTGCTTTCCAAAAGTGTTACGCTCTCAAGGACTCTATAGTGTCATTCCTCAATGGTATTATTGTTAAAAAAATGAGACAGAGACAGACTTTTTCCTACTATTAGACAGAATATGTCCTTGTTCATGCTCTTGTCATATCAAATATTTCCTTCACGTCACTGAATACGTAATAACAAAGGGGAAAAGAAACCCAATGAAGCCAAACCCATTTCCATTGTCACATACAGCTTCCGGAACATTTTGTGTGTGCGTAAACAAAAACGGGATGACCTATTTGGGAATATCAGAGGCAAGTCACGTCTCAGACTTTTACTCGCGAATGAACTTCTTATCATCTTGTTCTTTTACAATGTTTTTATGTAAGTTTAGTTCTAGTTAATAGACAATCTTTTTACATGTAAATAAAGAAAGAGAAAAATAAAAGAATATACATCTATTCTTGGCAACTCACAACAACACACTGAATTATACATACTAAACATACTAAAAACAGGTATCTCTAATGCGGGAGGCCGTCTGGGTAGGTACCACAGCTTTGCCAGTTATCTTGCCGCCAAGCAGTAGTGCGCAAGCGTTACTTCGTTCCGGTTTGAAGGGCATTGTCGCCAGAGAAATTACTGGGCATGTGAGACTTAATATCTGATGTCTCGGGGTGATGAGTGCAATGCAGTGCTTGTTATGGGCAGGCGTGGCGCTTATCAGCAGGCGAACGAGTTGCTAGTCTCATCGCTTAGTTACATAAAAAACAGACAAAACAAACAAAAACCGTTTTTTAACCACTTGTATAAGGCAATTCATAAACCTGGAAAAACAATTAAAATGATGTCACTATATAGGGACACCTATATAGTGATGATAAAATGTTGTCACTAAATAGTAACCACTAGGTATGACGATGACGGGTGAATTTGTACAGAATGAAGATTGTCACTAAATAGTTACACCTGGGTTTGACGGGTTAAGTCGCACACAACAAGACATTGTCAATAAATAGTTACACCTGGGTTTGACGGGTTAAACCGTACACAATAAAACGTTGTCATGAATAAGTGACACTTGTGTATGACGGGGTAGCTGTACACTAACAAGTTTTATATTATTTTTAAAGGACTTCAAAAAAGGAGAAGGTTCTCTATTCGATTTTTTTTTTAATGTTTGTTATCTCAGAACTCGTCATTCATGAACCGATTCGGAAAATTCTTTTTGCGTTGGGGTCAGTATAGCTACGAAGTGGTCCCATATAATTTCATCGATATTTGACCTTGGACTTCGAAGATACATTGAAGTCAGTTTTTTTGTTTATAAAACGTATACTTGTCTATTTCAAGATCTCACCTAACACATTTTCACTAAAACTTAATGGGTCATTCTGTGTTCTATGTAACTTCCGTATGTTCGTAGCAGTTTTATCTGGTTTTTATCAGAGATATGGAGAAAGCTTTTATTATATCACTTGTGAGAAAAAGCATCTTTATTACATTACATATAAAAGAGAGAGAGTAATATCCTCCCTACCTTTGACGGTATCCGCGATTCACCCAAAGGATTACACGTGAACATAGTTTAGATAAGTGTTTTTTTATATTATCATCATCATCATCGTCATCGGGTCATCATGTTCCCACTGTTGGGATACGGGCCTTCTCTCGTAGAGAGAGTATGGGTCATAATCCACCACGTTGGTCCAGTGCGAGTTGGTGGAAGTCCATATCCTTGAATTTTGTGATTAATTCTTGGACATGCCGGTTTCCTCACGATGACTTCCTTCACCGATTTTTTTTTTTTGTGTTCCCTATATAAATAATTAATTTTTAGAAAAAAAACAAAAACCGACTTGAATGTATCTTCGAAGTCCAAAGTCACATATCGATGAAATTTATATGGGACCACTTCGTAGCTATACTGAACCCAACGCAAAAAGAATTTTCCAAATCGGTTCACAAATGACGGAGTTCCGAGGTAACAAACATAAAAAAAAAATACAACCGAATAGATAACCTCCTCCTTTTTTGAAGTCGGTTAAAAAGGTGAAATTTGTTTGCGAGTTTATTTGGAATATCTGATGAGTTTGTTTGTGTTTTGTTGGCCGAGCTTTGGAGGGCATGCCGTAGGTCCCGGTTTTTAGACCCCGACGGATAAAGAAGGGGTGTTATAAGTTCCACTAGTTCCTGTCTGACTGTAGCACCGTAGCTCTTAAACGGATGAAGTGAATTTGGATGCAGTTTTTTTATTTGAAAGCAGGTTTTCTCAAATGTTTTATCAAAATCGGTTCAGCCGTTTTTTACTTTTAATAGGTTTTTGATGTTTATTAAATTTTGGTTTATTGAAATTCGCTTGGTTTTTGTTTTACGCTTAATAGATCCATGATTATCCATTAATAGATCTTAATAGATCGCCTGATGTGAAGCGATGATGTGGCCTAAGATAAAGCAAATAGATCTAGAGAGAGACGGCAGTTGTGCGGCTGCTCAGACCCGTCTCCCCGATGGTTCACCGAACATCATCCCGAAACACGTCTAAGTCGCTTGACGGCATGGCTTTGTTCGGTGGGTGGTATTACAACCACGGCCAGAGCCTACCACTCCAAAGCGCGTAAGCGGGTTTGATCACGATGTTTTCCTTCACCGCTTTAGAGCGAGCGTGCAAAATCTGCACTGCTTGTTGTTGGACAGCAGTAGTAAGGCCATGTCGCAGACCTTGGGGCGGTCCAAAACCTCCGACACCAGGGTTGGCCACAAACCTACACGAGAGAAGAAAAATATGAATACGAGTAGGTCGCTTACGAAAAGGCTTTGTTCGGTTAATTAATAGTCATACATTGTGATGTAGGATTATCCTAATCGTTCTCATTAATTGTTTCATCCTATTCGCAGCTGCGTCGGCGTGATCTCCGATTGGTAACGAACAGAAACAATAAATACAATATGCCCACGCTGCCCTAATTAGGAACAGTATAATGAAGTCAGTAGTCAAACTAGTGCGTTTTTTATAGGCTTGCGTTTGACCGCTATCTCACCTGTTGTTAAGTTGCGGTCGATGCGGTCGAAGATGTAGCACGCTCGCCTAGAAGAAACCTGTTCACTCTTGTCTTAAAGACACCCAGCTAACGATTTGAGATCAAGCTAGAACAGTGATGTTCGATCATTGGATACCTTAATTCCTCTACCACAAGTGGATTGTCGTCACAAAAATTAGATGGAGTTACGAAGGCCTTTATTTTAAGGAATTTGCTACTTATGCAAATACGTTTGGTATTTAGTCATCAACTGGAGAACAATAATGGGTACCTACATTGTGGGGTTGTACTTTTTTTATAATTTATAGACACACAAGCAGACGGCCCGCCTGGGTGGTAAGCGGTTACCGTCGCCTGTGGACACCCGCAACACTCAGGGCATTGCCTACCTTTAAGGACCCTTTTCACCCTTTGTTTTTAAATGTCATAAGAACAAACATTTCTTTTTAACCGACTTCAAAAAGGAGGAGGTTTACAATTCGACGGTATGTTTTTTTATTATTTTTTTTTTGTGTGTTTGTTACGCGATTACTCCGCCAATTATGCATTGATTTCGATGATTCTTTTTTTGATTGGTAGGTAATACTTCAAAGGTGGTCCCATATAAATTTTATCGAAATTCATTTAGTAGTTTTTGAATAAAATAGCAAAAACAAAAAATATAAGTTTAATTTTCAAGTCGGTTCTTGTTTTTTTCGTAACCAAACTTTCTTAAGGTGGAGGTTTTGTATTCGACTGCTTCACCTGCTTCACCCAGGGTTGACTTCCGGTGAGGGAACTCCTCAACGGTGAATAGTACAGACACAACGTTTCGTAAATGGATTTAACCATAATAGCCTGTTCTAAATTCCATCATGATATGTGCAGATACACCCAGGATTGACTTCTGGCGAGGGAACTCCTCAACAGAGAATAGGACAGACAAAAAATTTTTTTGTACATGCATTTAATTGTGATAGCCCATTTTAAACTTTGTCATGATGTGGCTTCTAGATCATAAAAGCTTGTCTTTAAAAACTTTTTGAATTAATTTAATTAAAACTTGTTTTTCACTAAAAAGGGTAAAATAAATTATTTTTCAAAAAAAAACTAAACCGACTTCAAAACCACAAATGGCACTCAAAAGTAAAAAATAAATTAATATAATTATCATAAGCGCTACCCACTCATATATTTGAAGTCGGTGCCAGCCAAGTCTAAAAGGTAGTAGATAGATACTACCTACAAGTAGTACTTACTATATACATAGTATTTAATAATATAAGGTAGTAGATAGATACCACCTACAAGTAGTACTTACTATATACATAGTATTTATCTGCTACCTATTACACTTGGCTGGCACCGACTTCAAATATATGAGTGGGTAGCGCTTATGATAATTATATTAATTTATTTTTTACTTTTGAGTGCCATTTGTGGTTTTGAAGTCGGTTTAGTTTTTTTTTGAAAAATAATTTATTTCTTTAACTATATTGATTTACACTTAGAAGATACTTTACGATTGAATTTGAAATTTGATATACCTACCTAATAAAGATAATATTATCATTGCAAGACCAACATTTTAACCACATATCACTATTATAAATATGTTAAGGTTAAGACTATATAATATGTGTAAATATGTCTATATATGTATACTTCCTCTGTTCATGTATTTCGTAATGTCTTTATCGTAATATTTTTTCTTTCTGTCTTTGTATTTTTATCTTACGTGTGTCTTTTTTATGTATTGTGGTTGTCGAATACATGTATTTTATTTACTTTCTTTATTAGGATCAGAGTCAGAGTTTCTCCAAGTTCCAAATAGACACAATCATAATCATAATCATAATAATTTATTTGCATAAAATAATGTATGGTATAGATGTTAACAGTGTCAAAAAAAAAGATCTCTTATTTTGCCATTGCAGGCGTGCAAATGTTACACTACTTGCATATGCCATGCACATGTGTGCGTGACTACTCTGGGTGATTGTACGAACATGTGCTACTGTATTACACTGCACGCGTATTTTATCGCAACAATATAGAACTAATGAATGTGCTGAATCGGTATCGTTAGCGATGTCATTAGCCGTGAGAAAACATAATGGCTTGCATCGGCGCACCGCTCCCGCTGAGGCCTTTGCAGTCATGTGTGCGGGAGGCCGTCTGGATGGGTATCACAGCTATTCGAGTTATTCTGCCGCCAAGCAGTAGTGCACAAGCATTACTGTGTTCCGGTTTGAAGGGCATTGTAGCCAGCAAAATAACTGGGCATATGAGACTTAATATCTGATGTCTCGGGGTGATGAGCGCCATGCAGCGCTATGGGCAGGCGCGGTGCTTACCATCAGGCGAGCGACGTGCTCGTCTCATCTCTCAATTCCATAAAAAAAAGATTTCTTAAGAGTTCTTTCAGTACCTATATCATCTCGAAGTTGCTCAAAGACTTTCCACATCAATCCACAATCAACTCAAAGTTAATCTACGAGTACTTCCTCGCACCAAAGTTTTGATGAAATACGGAACTTTTCCAACTGAAAACAAGTTTGTAAGTTATCAGCACGTACCTACACATTTTTTCTTATTTTGTCCTGCATTGGGACGCCTACTGCTTAAAATTAATATGATTTTTATCATTTCCTCCTGCCAGAAGAGAGTGTTTGGTATACGGATATAGTGAGAAGACTTTGTTTTTTAACTAGCCTATACTGTCCCACTGCTGGGCAAAGGCCTCCCCCCAATTCTAGTATACTAATAGAAGGCTTACTGTTCACTCGATAACACGCACTGGACCAGCGTGGCGGGTTTCTGTCCAAACCCCCCAAAAACTGACAACAATGATGGTAAGAAGACTTAAAAGAACAAAACCGTTTGAGTTAGTGTAGTGTCTAGTGCTACTAAATTAGCGTAATGTTGTAAAGTGCTACTCATAAAGAACACGAGAACAAAGTGTCATCACCTTAATAGAGACAATAAGAAGTGTTAATAGACACATTTTTAGCATTAGTCTATCTATCAGTTTAAGTTAAATGTAAATTACTTGTTAGCCTAATCTATTGGTTAGATTCTTATAGAAATGGGGATCAAAATGTCTATTATTATTATTATTACTTCTTTATTTCAGGTAACTTAAGAAAACAATAGTTACCTTAGTGACTAAAGTAATTCTAAGACCCATATTATATATACCTTACAGACTAACATACATATTATAATATTAAAAAAAATACTATTTTTTTTATTAAGCTACAACAGGGAATTGTTTTCGCTTACTTTCCCTGTACGGCAGTAGACTATCCCTGCAGGCCAGAAGTCCGGGGCGAGGAACATCTTCGCGTGTTCCGATGGAACCTGGAGCGCATAGGACTTGAAGTCAGTGGTCCTAGTCTGCTCCAGCCGCGACAAACTCACGTTGATGGAACCATAATAATGACCAACCATAATAATAACCATAATAATGGAAAAAAAATCCACAGAGGCTGTCGTTAGTAAAGCTTTTCATAATCATTTTAGTATGTATCTGCTGTTATCTGTGATGACCTGATGATAATGGGACCACCTCGGGAGTAAACCCTTTAAAACTAAAAACATTTTATTGGTTTACAATTGGCAAAAATATTGATGAACATACACAAAAGAATACATAAAGACGAACATAGAACCTCCTTCTTTTTGGAACACGGTTAAAAATAACCACATCGTCACATCGTCGACCACATCGTCGATTATCAACAAGTGAGTTAGAGGTAAAACGCAAGCTAACAAAAAATAAATAAATAAAAAATATGAGCCTAACTTATACAGCGACATGCCTGTGACGGACAGGCAGACAATCGACAGGAACGCTCCCTTTGTAACATTTGGGAACGGCACCCCCAAAAAACACTGCCTCAGGTTACTGTAAAAAGTCTCTAACTCCACCGACTTACGCAGTGCGTAATAGGACAAAAAATAACTCGATTTATGATCCAATCGAGTCGCATATTGTCCAATCGAGCGAATAAAAACTCAAGATTGAAATGCGAATGTAAAAATTGGTGCTTTGAAATTGGGACTTTCAGCTAAAAGGCAAAAGATGGATTGTCAGAAAAGCTAATTTTAATAATGGATGATAACGATATGTATTGCAGAATGCGGAGATGTAAAACAAAGGTAAGGTATAATGTAGCTCTATTAATTGTTTAATAGCGAGTATGCCCTTTTCCAAGCAGTAGTGCGCAAGCATTAACACACAGTAGTCGGGTGTCATTTGTGACACTTGACATTTGTGCTGAGCGAATCCGTCATTTGGCACCACATTGTAGTAATTTAAGTTTAGCTGTCTCTTTATACCATTTATGTATATATTTATTTCTTCTGTTTGTATTTCTGTTTTCTTACTTTGTTGTTAATTGATTTTTAACCACTTCAAAAAGGAGGAGGTTTACAATTCAACGGTATATTTTTTTTTTATTTTTTTTGTTTGTTTGTTACGCGATTACTCTGCCAATTATGAATGGATTTCGATGATTCTTTTTTTGATTGGTAGGTCATACTTTAGAGGTGGTCCCACAAAAATTTAACGAAATTCATTCAAAACTTTTTGAAAAAAATAGCATAAACAAAAAATATATGTTTAATCTTCAAGTTGATTCTTGTTCTTTTTTTAATCGACTTTCTAAAGGTGGAGGTTTGTATTCGACTGCTTCACCCAGGGTTGACTTCCGGCGAGGGAACTCCTCAACGGTGAATAGTACAGACACAACATTTTGTAAATGTATTTAACCATAATAGCCTGTTCTAAATTCCATCATGACATGGCTGATACACCCAGGATTGACTTCCGGCGAGGGAACTCCTCAACAGAGAATAGGACAGTCATGAAATTTTTTTGCACATGCATTTAATTGTGATAGCCCGTTTTAAATTTCGTCATGATGTGGCTGCTAGATCATAAATGCTTGTCCTTAAAAACTTTTTAAAAGGTAGTAGATAGATACTACCTACAAGTAGTACTAACTATATACATAGTATTTATCTGCTACCTAATAGACTTGGCTGGCACCGACTTCAAATATATGAGTGGGTAGCGCTTATAATAATTATATTAATTTATTTTTCACTTTTGAGTGCCAGTTTGTGGTTTTGAAGTCGGTTTAGTTTTTTTTTGAAAAATTATTTATATGGATGTCAAATAAATTGTTTTTTCTTTCTTTCTTTCTAGTGCGCATGCATTACAGCGCTCCAGTTTGAAAGGCATTGTAGCCAGCGATACTACTGGGCATACGAGTATGAACCTTAATATTAATGTCTCGGGGTGCTGAGCTTAAAGCGGTGCTACGCAGTATATTTCTTGGTATTGAAGTTCATGGTAGCACTGCTATTGTCATGGGCAAGAGTGATGATATATATCAAGCGAATGAAATGCTCGTCTCGTTGCGGTCCATAAAAAAAATCCGTCCGTTTTTTTAGTAGCAATAATCAATACTAAATTATACAACGCCGTTGCAAGCTCGATATTTGGGTATATATTTAATCTCTTCGGATGCAAGGGCTTGTATAATTATGGTCAAACGTCACAAGGTAAGTGTAGTGTGTAAACACCCGACCTACTTATAAGGACCGCCGACATAGCTTTAAGTATTAGCAATCTTAGTGAAAGGCCGGTTCTCTGGATACGTGTGTATTCTCTAACGGCTATATGATGATTACTCTATGCTATTGCTAATACTTAATGTTATGTCGGCGGACCTTATAAGTAGGTCGGGTGTTTACACACTACATAATTTTACTGATCTCGTCCACCCAGAGGCGTTTCAGAGGTAGTTGCAAGTCTAGTATCTTACTACTCCACAGAAATCTAAATACGTACCTTTGTATTAAGATTTCTGTGATCTACTCCATAGGTAGAAAGAAACGAAAATAGAAGAGAGAAACACAAACGAAACCGTTCCTCATTGTCCCCGTAGCCGCTATTGCAAATCGAGCAAAGAATTCTGTTTGTCACAAGATGAAGCCCGTAAATTAAAAATTCCCGGAGAAATTATCTTTGCAAATATAATCTCCGAGGCTTGAACAAAAGGCTCTTTGATTAATAAAGGCCTGATGAGAAAAAGATGAGTTCGTAAGCTTATGGAAAAACGTGGAGCTGAGCCAAGAACGCGTCTTAGCGAAGTCTTAATCAAGTATAATTAAATGCACATTAGTTTGAGCTGACTCTTTAGGTATTTTTTGTGCTTATTGCGAGATTGAGTAATGGCAGAAATCGCGTTCATTTTACAAGCTTTTATTTAACTAGCTGCGCCCCGCGGTTCCACCCTCGGTTTCCCGGGATAAAAAGTAGCCTATGTGCTACTCCAAGTCCTAAAGTACCTACATACCAAATTTCATCAAAATCGGTTCGGTAGTTTTTGCGTGAAAAAGTAACAAACATACATCCATACATGCTTACAAACTTTCGCGTTTATAATATTAGTAAGATGCAATTATATTTGTCCGGGTGGAATCTTGCAAGCTGAATTAGAACCACATCCTCTTATCCTACGGAGTTGAAATTTTGCATACTTGTCAAAGTCCGATAACAATGCAATATTATGGTGACAGCCAGCTGATCGGATGATGGAGACGAAAGGCGGGCAATGGCACTCCTTGACGAATAATCTACACATAAACTACTAGTGTTTGGGCTCATTTTAATCTCCTCGCGGTTCCGATCACGAACTTGTTAAAGCTTGTCATGAAAAAATATTTTTCAAAACAAAACTTATTTATGACGAAAGCACAACAACGCGGTTTGTTCGAGGTATCAAAATCGCTGCGATTGACTTTCGATTAAGTGCAGAGTGAAACGTGTAGTCGCTGCAAGTAGTCGCTGATTCTGAAAAGCGACCGAATCATCGATCTAACTAGTGTGTGTGGTAGAACCTAAGTTCTTCTCTAAGAACTAATACCTCTTATTGAATTTTTTTGTTGGCGAATTGTTTTGTTTCTTTCTTCTCTAGTTTTCATTTCTTGAATAAGATCTTTGTGTTTTTGTTTTGTATTTATTTATTTAGTTTATTATTATTTTGTATACATGTATTAGTCACTCAAACGGCCTCAACCAAACAATTTCTTATTTCTTTTATTTAATATGTTACTCTTTTAATTACTTTTTTTGTTTTCTGTTTTTTTTTTCTATGTCATGTGTTGCAAATAAACGTTTCTTTTTTCTTCTTCTTTCTTCTCGTCTCGAGTGAGTGTGTGGCCAACTCTGATATCGGAGTTTTTAGACCATACGAATGCCTCTGACATTACTTAACGACTGTTTTACTAACACAACAATCGGGACCGAATACCACACAAACGGTCACCCATCCAAATTGCAACCGCTGCGAACGTTGCTTTACCTAGCAGATCTGTAACGAACGGCTAGGCGAGTAACGTTACAAGCGCTACATAAGGCCGAAGTTGAAATCCTACTAATGACGACAAGACGACGATAATAAGACGATGGATGGATATCCATCCATCGTCTTATTACGCAAAAAACTAATTCTTATTATATTTACATGAAGCATTAACGAAAGCCAAGCGAAAAACCGAAACCGTAGCTCAATTGGATCAAAGATTGGGTTGCGGGTTCCAGCCCCAGGCGGTGGTCGATTTTTTCTTCCCGATAAACCTTGTTTGAGTTTTACGCAAAAATGACTAAACGGATTTTGATAAAATTTGGTACGTAGGTACGTTAGGTCCTAGGAAAAGGACATATTTATCCTGGGAAAGCGCGGGTGAAACCGCGGGGCGCAGCAGTTCATCACTGAAACAGCCATTAAATAAAATCCCAGCTCAGGAACGAATCAAAGCGCCGACCGTTCAAACAAATAAAGTTATGTCAAACATTGAACAGACATGTTCAAACAACAGAGCAAACAAAACATTGTTAGACGAATGCATTTAAAATCAATATTTTGGAAGTGGCCATTGAAGGTGTTCACAAATGTTTTTACAGCTAGCGACCGCCCACGACTTCGCCCGCATGGAATGAGTTAGCATGGAGTATAAGCACACAATACTAAGGGACAGAAGAATCATCACTCCACATAGAAATTTAAACAAATAGCGACTCTTGCTATGACGCAATAAAATTCAATTCAGCTCGCGTAGCGCTGCTTACCTACCAGTCATATTTACCTAAAGAACGCCTCTCTTTCTATAGGCCTGGTATAAGTCAGCCTCTGTGGTGTAGTGGTTGGACAGGTTCAAATCTCATACACCACCGAGGTTGCGAATTCGATTCCCGCGTCGGTACAAATGTTTGTGCACAGAAAAAAAAGCGCAAGCACTTGTGTCTGGGTGCTGTGGGACCATAGTCCTGGTAGTTCCTGGTTTCCTAGATACAGGGAATCCTAGTGAGGGGCCAGAATCTATGTATGTGATAGTTGGGCGTATTATTTACTTATTTATTTAATCGTAGTAAACAATAGGTATACAACTCAGCGATTTCATAAAT
Organism: Petrophora chlorosata; assembly: GCA_951640565.1. Taxonomy (NCBI): domain Eukaryota; kingdom Metazoa; phylum Arthropoda; class Insecta; order Lepidoptera; family Geometridae; genus Petrophora; species Petrophora chlorosata. The sequence goes on along the minus strand of OX621189.1, from coordinate 3,191,527 downwards.
AATAATTATGTACGTTTTACAGGCTTGCCTTTTTAATCAACTTTAAAAAAAGGAGGAGGTTCTCAATTCGAATGTTTTTTTTTGTTAGTTACCTCAGAACTTCATAAACAACATTTATAAACCGATTTGGAAAATTCTTTTTGCGTGGGGTTCAGTTTAGCTACATTGTATATTATTATAATTAACGTGTGTTTTATTAATTAAGCGTGTGTACCGCTCGAACACCGGTCGAGTATCTTGACTAATACCCCTGAGTGTATCCGGATATTAAATCAAATTAGCTACATTGTGTTTCTATATAAATTTCATCGATATTCGACCTTGGACTTCGAAGATACATCAGAATTAAACCGACCTTTTAACCGACTTCAAAAGGAGAAGGTTCTCTATTCGATTTTATTTTTTTTATTTTCTTTTTATTGTTGATGTTTGTTACCTCAGAAAAAGAATTTTCCAAATCAGTTCACAAATTACCATTTTAATTTTGCGTTGGGTTCATTAGAGCTACGAAGTGGTCCCATATAAATTACATCGATATTTGACCTTGGACTTCAAACATACATTGAAGTCAGTTTTTTTTTAAAATGTATACTTGTTTTGTGGTAGTGGTTATTTATTAGATTAGTTATGAGTATTTATAATTTGATTTTGTTTGTGTTTTTTAATTATCTGTGTGTTTCAATAAAGAATATGCTCATTTCAATTAAAATGAATTATTAAAACTTCTAAAACACATTTTTTTATATGAAGTTTTATTTAAAAATTGATAAATGACATTTGACGGTGACTGTACGCCGACAATCGCTCTTTTGATAAATAAAATACACAAGAAATGTAGGGACAACAGAACATAATAGAATTTGGTAAAATTTGTTTGTACTCTACTTGAGGAACGCTTTGAGCGGAGAAGTATTTTAATGGAGGGCCGGAATGGACTTGAAAATGGTGAAATAACAACGATTTGTCGTGGGCGAGCTAACGACTTCGCACGGTTGAGAAAAGGACGAGTAGAAAGTAGAGGGAGTATGGCTCAGTAGGAGCACGTTCGACTTTCGATCCAACGCACCCGAGTTCGAATCCTGTTGGCCCCGCACCCCTAACTTTCTAAAGTTATGTACGGATTTAACACTTACTCTAATAATTAATTTTTAGAAAAAAAAACGATTTCAATGTATCTTCGAAGTCCAAGGTCAAATATCGATTAAATTTATATGACACTTCGTAGCTATACTGAACCCAACGCAAAAACAATTTTCCAAATCAGTTCATAAATGATATTTTCTTGATTGATGATTGATATTTCATAAATGGTATATAAAAAAAATACAATCGAACAGAGAACCTCCTTTTTTATGAAGTCGGTTAAGAACGGAAATCATCGTGACGAAACCGGCATTTCCAAGTTACAAAATTCAAGGACATGTGACATCCACCAATCCGCACTGGGCCAGCGAGCGTGGCGGATTATGAAAAAGGCCCATTTCCCAGCTGTGGGAACATGATGGGCTAATGATGATGATGACGGTTAAGAAAAAAAAAATAACGCCTAACAACCTGTATATTCTGTATATTGTTTTATCGCATCCATACAAAGCCGGGGCGAAACGCTAGTTAATTGATAAAATGACAGAATTTACAAGCTCGTTCCAGCACTTTCGTTGTACAGTGAGCTTCAAGTATACCTACAATCTAAAACCATGTAACAATTACTAGTTAGACATTTACTCCTCTCAAGTACCTTGTCAATGGAATAATTATTGCGACATGGTACGGTAAACGACAAAAATTGCTGAACATTTGTGAATATTTGATTGACTACACATTCAATACTTGTCTTATATCTCCGACTATTGCACTTAAAAAGTCTGTTCATATACTGTGCGAATAGGTACATTTCAAAAAATTGCATGTAATTTGTATATTATTGATGTTATTGACAATGCATGAATGCATGTGCTGTCGAAAAATCTGGAAATTACTTTTTACGATAGATTACTACTGTAAACATTTAGTAGTGATATAATTATTATTATTAATGGCGTGGTTTTTTGTATTTCAATGTTTCTTATTTTTGGAGAAACGGAACGTAATCGCAAAACGCTTCATTACGTGCAACCACGTTTTGACGTCATGCGCCTCGCTGCTTATTGGTCAATTTTTGACATAGAGCCCGCCCTATTGGTAAATTATTGACACACACACACACACACACAAATGTAGCATAGATGGACCAACATTTTGACGTCACACGCTAATGGCGCGTTTTTGATTTAAATTGATTCAAATTTTCATAAAATTATATTATTGACGAATGATGCCGTAAAAATTTTAAGCATTTCTTTCATTAATAGTATTTAATAATAAATCGATTCATACATTAAAAAAATACATGCATATTCCCTAATGAAAGATTGTAAAAATTCAGCTACTTATGTCGCTGACTGTACTAGAATGTATACTTAGTTTCGGCGCTAACTGTTCACAAATAGGGTGTCTCCGCCGGAACTGTTCTTGTCTCTACAACCGCTATTACGTTTTCCGATGCAAAATAAATTAAGGGACCATAAAAATAGATAATTACCTCGAAGTCAAGAGGTTCGGGCACGTTCGGGTATTCTCTGAAGATTTAGGGTGGACGCACACTTCCGGAATCGGAAAACTTTCTTTTTTCTGTGTTCCGGTTTGAAGGGCATTGTAGCCTATTTCGCTAGATTAATGGGCATTATGAGACTCAACAGCTAATTGTCTCAGAGAGACGAGCGCAGTTCAGCGCCGCGCAGGATTTTGCAAAGCAAAGTTCTGGGTGAAGCTGTTATTGTTATGGGTTGGCGTATTGCTTACCATCAGGCAAACGATCAGCTCGTCTTGTCATTCAGTTACATAAAAAAAAACTTTCGGAGCGTATTTTATACGCAATTATATACTTGCGTTACGTTTTTCAATGCAAAAGAAATTAAGGGACCATAAAAATAGATAATTAACCTCGAAGTCGAGAGGTTCGGGCACGTTCGGGTGTTCAGAGGACGGTTTGAAGATTTAGGGCGGAGGCACACTTTCGGAACTAGAAAACTTTCGGAGCGTATTTTATACGCAATTACACATATACGTTTTCAGATGCAAAAGAAATTAAGGGACCATAAAAATAGATAATTAACCTCGAAGTCGAGAGGTTCGGGCACGTTCGGGTGTTCAGAGGGCGGTTTGAAGATTTAGGGCGGAGGCACACTTTCGGAACTAGAAAACTTTCGGAGCGTATTTTATACGCAATTACACATATACGTTTTCAGATGCAAAAGAAATTAAGGGACCATAAAAATAGATAATTAACTTCCAAGTCAAGAAGTTTGGGCACGCTCGGATATTCGGAGGGCGGTCTGAAGGTTTAGGGTGAAGGTTTAGGGCACACTTCCGGAACCAAATAATTTTCGGAGCGTATTTTATACGCAATTATAATTATACAGTTTGGAGTTCTAAGGAGATTTTGACGGAATATTTAGAGTACTGCGAGATGAATGCATGAATGTAAATATTTTTTTTAATTTAGAAATAAATTCTATAATTTTTAGTCAATGGCAGACTTTTTGTAGGTGCGACAGTCGGTCCGGTTTTTTTACAGTCATTTGTCACCTATTAATCGCAAGTTTAAAACCATACGACTCTATCGCAAGCCGTTTAGAAAAATAAGTACCCAGAAGAGTCAGCAAGAACTTCGGCAAAAAAAATTTCATTACTCAGCACCGCGCTTCGGAGGGCATTTTACGCCGTCGGTCCCGGTTGTTGTCTAAGGACAGTGTCGAATTGTCGGAGGCATTGGGACGGTCTAAGAACTCCAACACCAGGGTTGGCCATATCTTGTATGGCCGAAGAAGAAGATTACTCAGAAGTGGAAAGGATCAGTGAAATAAATAATAGGAGTACATTCTGATGCCGTGTTCCGAGTACTTCTGAGTCCGAGAGTAAACGCGCCTTATTTAGAATTTACGCGTTGTTTTATTGATTGCCACTTTACGACGCTGGCTTCTTTTACGACGGGGATGTTTATTTTATTAGCGGCGAGACGTGATTATTAAATCTGGAATATTAGATCAGTACGCGATTTTATAGGCGCTGGTCAAGTATGACTAAATTATAATTGATTAGCCTACTTATTGAAAGAAACCAGTGTGAGTACCAGCAAAGTAATTACTTGGTTTTTACTTTGAATAACCACATAAAATACCTAGCACGGGTGACAGGTAGGATTAGTTTGTAGCGAGAAAAATAATTTCACTGCCTGGTATATTGGATATATGGTAAGCGCTACGTCTGCCCATAAAAATTGCAGTGCCACCCAGAACTTTTAGATAAAAAGAACTGCGTAGCACTCCACTCATCACCCTGAGACATCAGATATTTAGTCTCATATGTCTAGTAATTTCGCTGACTACAATGCCCTTCAAACCGGAACACGGTAACGCTATCGCACTATTGCTTCGCAGCAGAACAACTGGCAAAGCGGTGGTACCTACCCAGACGGCCTCCCGTATACGAGAGACCTTCCACGAGTAATGGTGTGCTACATATACTGTTTAATAAAAACAATGTCGCAACAGGCCTCCAGCCATAGTAAAAAATATGGTAAAACCAACTTAAGCAACTTGTGACACATACATTAACATTTTATGTAATATGCAAATTTCTAATCTCTTGATAGGTATATTTTTTTTGATTCGATAACGTAATCTAAAGGCATCAGAATTAGGCACAAGAGTATAAACTAATCAATATTAACCCATAAAGTTTTACTTCAGATCTCACCGATAATTTTTGTCATTAATCGACTCCATAAGTCTCAAGCTATTCTATAAACTCTTTTACATAACTGTACCGAAAATCACGGACAGGTGCGCTTGCGCATGGTCAAACCAATGATTACATCTCTTGCGCACATCTCAGGTCAACAACCTTTCATAACTAAGACAGCAAATCAAACTTTAAATCAATATGCATTAGAGTTCAAATTCCTTTGGTAATAATGAAGGTAGTAAATAAGACGTAGAATATATAATTTTATTTTATGGGACATTTCCGCAAGATGTAAAAAAGTTGTGTGGGTGTGCCAGACACAAATCAGCAAGTGGTCAAGCTATTGAACTTTTAGAATTAAATAAATAACAACTCTTAACCATCACACACATTATTTATAAAAAAAGAATTGAAATGATTAAAAATTAAAAAAAAAAAAAAAATTTTTTAATTTATTTTACATACATTTACATATATTTTTTTATCACTTAAAGATCTATGTTTAGGTTTTTTAATGTAATTTATTGACGAGACGAGCTGGTCATTCGCTTGATGGTACGCAATACGCCTGCTCATAACTGTAACAGCACCACCAAGACTTTGTTTTGCAAAATCCTGCGCGGCGCTGCACTGAGCTCGGCACCCTGAGACAATTAATTTCGCTGGCTACAATGCCCTTCAAACCGGAACACAGTAATGCTTGCGCACTACTGCTTGGCGGCAGAAAAACTGACAAAGCTGTGGTACCCACCCAGACAGCCTCTCAGTGACAGACTATGTGGCCGAAGATGCAGCACATAGACTAAAGACGCTAATTGGGCGACTACTCAGACATTTGGACTTCTAGACCAGACGCTAGTGCACGGACGTACTTCATCATCATCATCATCATCATCAGCCCATCACGTTCCCACTGCTAGGATACGGGCCTTCTCTCATAGAAAGGGTATGGGCCATAATTCACCACGCTTGGCCAGTACGGGTTGCTGAATGTCACTGTCCTTGATTTTTGTGTCTTGGCCATGCCGGTTTCCTTACGATGTTTACCTTCACCGTTTTTAGAGCAAGTGTTAAATTCGCATATAACTTAAGAAAGTCAGTGGTTTGCGGGGCCAACGATATTCGAAGTCGGATGCGTCGGATCGAAAGTACGTACGTACATACTAACAGCTTTCAAAAGGGAGGAGGGGGAGCTTGTAAAAAAGTTAAAGACTAATGACCTAAGACAGGAAGCAATGGATCCATTCGTCTAGGTTCATGACAGCCATCGAGTTAACGACCTCCATCCGACGTAAGTACTTATGTAATAACTTGCAATTAAACACCTGTACATGTATGATTACTTAAAAACTATAATTGATCTGACGCGTGAATGCCGACGAGATGAGACGAGAATTCATTAAGAAAATGAGTAGGGACATTATTTATAATACTGATATTATTAATGCTGGTGGTAGGTTTCTCGTATGCGAGAGGCCGTCTGGGTGGGTACCACCGCTTTGCCAGTTATTCAGCCGCCAAGCAGTAGTGCGCAACATTACTGTGTTCCGGCTTGAAGGGCATTGTAGCCAGCGAAATTACTGGGCATTATGAGACTCAACAGCTAATTGTCTCAGGGTGACGAGCGCAGTGCAGCGCCGCGCAGGATTTTGCAAAACAAAGTTCTGGTGGTGCTGTTATTGTTATGGGCTGGCGTATTGCTTACCATCAGGCAAACGACCAGCTCGTCTCGTCATTTAGTTACATAAAGAAAAAAAAATGCGGAAGTTTGTGAGGGAGGATGTTGCATGGAACTTATTATAATCTAGCTGCTCCCTGCAGTTTAACCCGCAGTATAAAATAAAAATACCTACGGCATATACGGATGTTTGCTAGGCAACAACTACACGTCACGAAAAGGGGCACAACTGAAAATTAGCGCGTAATAATGCGCGTATTTTTATACTGTTAGGTGCGGGAAGTAGTCCCAATTCGTGTGTGTTACTTATAACTTATTGCCTGAAAGTAGTTTTTTATAACAACCAAGAGGCGCCACACAACATAACGTTTCTTTACCTAGCGGATCTATTGAGAACGACTATGCTACAAGCCCTAAGAGTAATAACGAGCTGCTAACGAGTATAATAGAGAACTCCCTGCCAGAGTCAGTCGTTCCCGATAGCGACAATCTAGGAATCTTCAAGTCTCGAGTGAACAGGTACTATCTCAGCAAGCGTGCTAGATCGTCCACTGCATCGTCGCTTACCATCTGGGCCCTAATTCACTACGACAACTAGGCGATTCCTTGCTTCAAGGAAACGTCGACTCCTTCAATAATAAACGACATCTGCGAAAATTGTATTCTCTATGACGCATCATATATATTAATGAAGGTATCGACGTGATTTCGAAGCAAGGAATCGACGTGATTTCGCAAAGTTGTCATAGTGAATTGGGGCCCTGGTGACATAGTGGTCAAACGCAAGCGAATTCACAATTTAAAAAAACTACTAGGTCATAAAGCGACATCATCACATCAGACATCAAAAATTACATGCCAATCTAAGTTTTAGTAAGAAAATTGACAGCAGCGAGCGTTAAACCCCATACTTCAGTAGCTTCGCCTTATTTTCGTATTACTTAAGAGGGAACGGCACGCTGAAATTTTCATACAAAAAGAGAAAATGTTTTTCTACCCCTAAACGTTAACCACATTCGATGAAATTTGGACATGTAAGAGATGTTATCATTATTGAGGTTTGTAGTTTTTTATTTTTTCGATAATTTATATAGAATTTGAATAAATGGATTTTTTTTGAAGTTTGGAAGCTGTTATCTTTAAAAATAGACATAAACTTAGAAAAAGGAAAACCTACAAACCTAGTTTATTCTCCATTTAAGAAATTGAGACCAAAAAACCAAATTTGGTTGAGATTTAGTGTGGTAGAAACGTTTTCACCCGAAACGCTAATTTTAACAAAAATCTGAAGTTGACACGAATTTAGTTAAATTATTATTAATATTTAGTTAATTTATTTAATTTAATTTACGCATTTTCTGCGAGACCGTAAACCATTATTCAAATACCTAGTGCTCACTGGCCGCGGCTGTGCCATATCCTCTTAACAACTATTAAACACTACGAAAGCATTTTACGACTCAATTTCACGGGCGTTGTTCCAGGCCTTATTTCAGTACAAGGACGAATCTCAAGAGTGTCCGTGTACAGCGATGTATCGTCAGTAAATATTCATAACCCGGCAGGGTTGCCCCCGAGGTGTTTTGTCCGAAAACTGACAGGTCTGTTTGACAGTTGGTTGGCAGGTGTTGGGTAAAGGGATACGAGTCTCAGTATCACGTGAGGATTATTTGTAGAATTGAGTGAATAAACAATGATGTTAGGAATCTATAATGTGTAATAGGGTCGACACAAATAAGTTTTTAAGAACTAGCGGCGCCGTTTCACCCGCTGTTCCTCGGGATAAAAAGTAGCCTGTGTCCTTTTCCAGGACCTTTTTTTATGTAACTGAATGACGAGACGAGCTGGTCATTTGCCTGATGGTAAGCAATACGCCAGCCCATAACAATAACAGCACTACCCAGAGCTTTGTTTTGCAAAATCCTGCGCGGCGCTGCACTGGGCTCGTCACCCTAAGACAATTAGCTGTTAAGTCTCATAATGCCCAGTAATTTCGCTGGCTACAATGCCCTTCAAACCGGAACACAGTAATGCTTGTGCACTACTGCTTAGCAGCTGAATAACTGGCAAAGCGGTGGTACCCACCCAGACGGCCTCTCGCATACGGGAAACCTACCACCCGTACCTTAAGTACATACTTAGCAAATTTTGCGTGATTGAGTAACAAACATCCATCCATCCATCTATCTATCCATTCATCCTCACAAACTTTCGTATTTATAATATTAGTTGGATAGGATACTTTCTAGATTAGATTCCTCATAGCGTAGCTACGAGTCGTAACAGTTCGTTAGACTTAAGCAACGTTCGCTGCCGTCACCACTTGGATGGGTGACCGTTTGTGTGGTACTTACATCTGAGCTCTACTGTGCCGAGGGAACGACCGTCAGTTCCGTTGTTTTCAGGCAACAGTCGTAAGGCCATATTCGGCGAACGGGCGGTACAACTTCGACACTAGGGTTGCCCATAACCAACACGATGCAGTCCTATACGCAGTGCTTTTTAATGTATTAAAAATTCTGGGTGGCACTGTAATCGTCATGGGCAGGCGTGGCGTTTGGCGAACGACTCGCTAGCCTCATCACTCGGTTCCATAAAAAAAACTTTATGGCACTATTGTAATAGTAAATTAATAATTCATTAAACTTAGACAAAGTTTTTACACAACTTTCATTCGGTTCACTAACTTTACTCGAGTTGTATTAAATATTCACACCCTTCCAAACTTTCAGACACCTCCGAAGTTTCAGACCCAGATCACGCCTAAACAACTCACTAAGTAGTAACTTAACATGACTATATTAACCTATCAAGCGTTACAAATACATCTCTTGATGTATCTAGCGGGCGTATTTCCGAAGCATTGGTAGAGTCAGTTTTCGCATTTCTTTTCTAAGGACTTCAATTTGTGGGAAAGAAATGGGTAGACATGCCAACTTTTCTTTCAAAACCATGTTTTCTTAGTTATAATTTTTAACGTATTTTTCAACACACTTGCTCATAAAGTGGCTCTATGGTCACCGCAATTAGGCACAGAATGACATCCATAATCAAACTGTGACTTTTTCATTGCTATAACTCACTAGGTTATTTTTTAAATTTTATTGGTTGAGGTGCTTTGTTCTTAAAAAAGTTTTAATTCAAAAAAAGATCGTGTTTAATAGAACAAATAAATTAATGTTCCTATTGCTTGCTCATTTCATGCAACTTCTTATTTAAATAGATAATTTTAACTCGTACGTGTTTAATAAATAAAACTTTCACTCAAATATAAATTTTGTTTTCCCTGTAATAAAATAAAACTTTTAATCCCCCATTTTGTACGTGGCAGAATATTTTCCGCGAACCCAATGCGCGGAAAATAAAAAAAAAACCTCCTCCCTTTAGTCTGTGGCTGATCGCAATGCGCGCGCATAGGAAAACTGATTAATTTTTCCCGCCATAGCGAATCATATTTCACAACTTGTTTTCACTGTTGAAATGAGATTTTATTGTTATTTTATTCACAAGTGTGTTGAAAAACGTCGTATGATACACGTGTGTATTGATGTTTACCGTCCTCGGCTCTTCTTAAGACCCTCACCTAACGGCTCGGGTCTCAATGGTGCCTCAGCGGTAATCACCAACATTACAAACTAGTACCATAATGTACTATTAATTGATTTGTTTATATATGACGTTTATTACTATTGCATATTTTGAGCCTAGATAAGCACAGAATATGCAATACTACTACTACTACTTATAATAAAATTGTAACGAGGCAGGTAATAATATGGTTTAAGACGTTTATTTCTCAAAAACAGAATACAATTCACTTATATTGAGAAACACAAAATAAACTTAAGAGTAAAATTATGATACGAGGGCGGAACGACAGCATCCGAGACAAGTGGATAACAAACACACTTACACATAGATTGACGGTAGGTAGCAAGTATAGAACTAAGGCAAGTATTACAATAACATATCATAATAATAATCAATTGATTAGTATCATTAATACAAGTCAAATTAAAATAAATATATATATATATATATATATATATATATATATATATATATATTATATTACAATGTAATCAATTACACAATATACACAGCCTCTGTGGTGTAGTGGTTTGGCAGGTTGGCTCAAATCTCATACACCACTGAAGTTGCGGGTTCGATTCCCGCGACGGGACAAATGTTTGTTAACAGAAAAAAAGCGCAAGCATTTGTTTCGTGTCTGGGTGTTGTGGGACCATGGTCGTCATAGTTCCTGGTTCCCTAGATACAGGGAATCCTAGTTAGGGGCCAGGATCTATGTATGAGATCGTAGGGCTAAAAAAAATATATTTATGCAACATTCATTAAAATTAATTAAATTTAATTATCTACTGTACATTGAAGGTATTCTTGAAAATCTATTGGCAGACGGGGAAGGCTTTATGGACATCCGGGAATACCCGGGTAGTGGCAAACTCCTACTAGGTTAAACCCCCGCCTGCATCTTCTTTAATATCCCCGCTAACATTCACACAACAAAAACCTTTGGAAAACTTTGGAACCTGAACGCGAGAGGCCTTCTCGCACTTGGCTGGATTTAGTAAACATTAATTTTTAGGAAAAAACAACAACCGACTTCAAGACAAAACCTTATATGTTTGGTTTTGTTTTTTTCAAAAAGTGCTCAATCAATTTCGGTCAAATTTATACGGGACCACCTCTGAAGTATGACCTACCAAACAAAAGAAGAATCATCAAAATCAATTCACAATTGGCAGATTAATCGCGTAACAAACATACAAAAAAACATACAATCGAATTGAGAACCTCCTCCTTTTTGAAGTCGATTAAAAAGTAGCCTATTCCTTATCTAGGACCTAAGTACCATCATATCAAATTTCATAAAAATCTGTTCGTCCGTGATTGAGTAACAAACATCTATCCATCCATCCTCACAAACTTTCGCATTTTTTATATTACATATTAGGATATTATTATATAATATAGTATTTTTTCACACCCCTACTTTACCCTGATCTGTGCACATACATACGTAAGTACAATAAAACTTCATATAAGAGAAAACACGAGCGTTTCCTTTAATATTCTATCGAGAGCACTCCCAGGGGACTCGGAACGATGCGAAACTTGGATATTGTTTTGGTAATAATGGGTATTGCATAACAATATTTGTAGTGATCTATTGGGATTTCAATCTTTCACTAAGATCCTATAGAAGATCCCTCTCAGAGATGCTTTCTTTTACGCTTATTAGATCTATGTTTGGATCTATGTACGCCTAACCATAATAATAAATAATAATAATAAATTTATTTATTTCCGACTCACCCATAATAGGGGATCGGACAGTAATCGAAAAAAAAATCTAAAATGTAGTTAAAACGAATGTTTGTCGAATTCGAAAAATCATTCAATCAATATTTTTGTAAAAAAATAATTTATATTTTTAAATCAATTAATAAAATCTAATAATTCTGACATTTTTATCTGTTCCGAAACACCAACACAGTGCATGACGTCATTTCAAAGTAAATACCGTGTGCGAAGCTTGTGTTTATTTTATATTTTTGCTTTTTATCTATATCAAAACGATATGTTTTTCATGCCATGACGACCCTAAAGTCTTTAAAATTCACAAAGTCATATTGATCTCTTTGCAAGTTTGCTTTCGTAGAGCTTGTCGTTTCGTTGGCCAGCGTGTGACGTCATACGTCTGAGGTGACCTTTTGCGGGGCAGTATTTAAAACATAACATTTAAACATAATTTTAAGTACTTTTAGGACTTTATTTAATTAAAATATTATTTTTCATGGCTATATATATACATTATGGTTCATTTTAAACACTTTCTGAAAAGTTGTCCGATCCCCTATTGTTATATATTAGTATTTACAGTATAGCTTACCATTTTTTTAGCTTGCCACTTAATCATTTTACCCTGGACATGATGTACGCACTATGCATACATATCCAGCGACGCATTATAGCACCCTCCCACCGGTCCGCGAACACGCTTAGAATAGTGTTGGCACCCGCGTCATCAGGGAGGCTGCTCTTTTGAGTAGAATAGCATGAAAGCCATCCACTCGATCTTCGGTAAACATACCTGAAGCGCTGTAGAAGCGCGGGAGCCCCAACACAACTCTGAACGTATTATTGTACTGGATGTTGTTGATATTGTTCACCCATAGGCTACACGTGTAGAACGTTTGGCAGTAAGCCCTGAATAATGCTAATAAGTGCCACCCAGAACTAAGTATGTCACGGATCATAGCTGTCATCTTTTGTCAGATCATAAAAACACTTTTCCACGTTTCCACGCGCAAACAACAAACAGCTATTAAAATACTTTAAAAACCTTAATTAAAACTTTCCAAATAGAAGCAGAAACTCGGTATAATTAAACAAAGTAACAGAAGAGCACTTGAGACAGCAGTATTGTTTATTCTGTGACAATATTTAAATTGAATGTTAAAAGTTTTATTAGCAAACGTCGCTGAAAAGTCGCAAAAAGTCGCTGTTGAGGCAGATTAGTGGCAACATGGGTTTACATTTAGGTTTCATCGTGAATCGAACCAAATAATAAAATTTTTCTATACAAAGTTTAGAGCACACCCCCTAGGGATAGTTTTGAAATAATAAAAAATATGTTGTTCATCATTTAGTTTAAAGTTTGTTTAGTTTCGAGTTTTGAGTGAATCGAACTAAAATAAGAAATAACCCATTCAAACTTTAGAACTGCATTGCACCCCTCCTAAGGGTAGATTTGAAAAAAAAGAATCCCTCATAATAAAAAGTTTAAAATTTCTTGACTTTTTGATATATGGGTACACTGTGCACACGCACAACCTAAACCCTAAAACACTGATGATTGAAACAAGAAATTTGGAATATATTGTTACTTGTACTTGTAGAGGTGCGCTAAGAAAGGAATTTTCAAAAATTATATTAATTTAATTCTTGTGTTACGAACGAAAGTCATTTAATCTCAATAATCATGAATCGAAACGATAATCATTTTTAACCGACTACAAAAAGGAGGAGGTTCTCAATTCGACTGTATGTTTTTTGTATATTTGATACGCGATTACTCTGCCAAAATTGATTTTGATGATTCTTTTTTTTGTAGATCATTAGCTTGAACAAAAACAAAAAATAGAAGTTTAGTTTGAAACTGGTTTGTGTATTTTTTTTCTTAAAATTAATTATTACCATCTACATTTATAATTTTTTGAATACTAACTATTACCAGGCCTAGCGCACTCCACACTGTAGGTACGAAGCTACAAGTACATAGCCGGACAACGACGGCGGGTCGCGCGTCGTTATACGTGCCGCGTCAGAAGAGATAAGAGCTATGCGATAGAAAGAGAGGCGCTCCGTAGGTTAATATGACTGGTGGGCATGCAGCGCTACACGAGCTGAATTGAATTTTATTGCGTCATAGCAAGAGTCGCTATTTGTTTAAATTTCTTTGCGGAGTGATGCTTCTGTCCCTTAGTATTCTGTGCTATTACCTAAAGACTGGCGCAGAACAAGCATGAATGGCGCATGAGGAAGGAGGCTTATTCATTATATAACCCAGCAGTGAGCGGAATCGAGCTGATGATGAACCTCTTTCTTATCCGTAAACATATTTTACAAAAAGAAACCCTAAAGCAATTATAACAAAAAGCACAAACGGTGGGACAATTTAATCAAATGACCCGCCGCGACACAAAGGGTTAAATTATGCGGACTCGATGTTCTAACGAATAATTCCTTCTTGACATACCGACATACCTTAGCGACTGCGTGACTGCAGATCGGGGCTCTATACAAACCGACCTCGAACAAATGTATGGAAGTTGGCAACCTATATAGGTATGTATGTAAATAATGTGTACCACCACGTCTTTTTTATTTCGACTGAACATTCTGTAGCTGGTACATTTTTTACAATTTTCGAAATGATAAGCTTGTAGTAGTTTTTACAAAGCTCCAAACTTACAAAATCATACAAAATTATATTGCACGATGGTTACTGATTCATTTTGGAGGAATTCCAATCAAATTACCTCATGTTTGCGTTGTATGGAGTTATAAACAAACTGACTTAACTCATAACAACTGAACTATAAATGCAAACTTCGCTATCCCATATCGACGTGACGTCATCTTCACGTTCATCTGCCGCTTTGGGTCTCACCTCCTGATTCGCAGTCGCGCTTCTCGCTTAGGTATAATTCACAAAAGTATAAAGGGAAGTGAGGGTAGGTGGTAAACCGCTGACCGACGGGTGGTGATTATCCTTGAGTTTAAATTCTTTTGAGCCCTTTGGTTTGTGGGTGTCCCGAGTCAACGGAAATCTTGTTACGTGGATAGAGCCTCGTTAGGTTGTCTGTGTCGAACATTTCTTTTTACTCTGCAAAAGGAATCGTAGACCAGATTTTTGGCTTTTGAAATATTCGTTGATTGACGTTGAAGGGTTGAGGGAAATAAGTTTTGGTGGTACAAAAAACAACTTAAATATACATACAAAATATAATAATATTATTCTAAAAGGCCTATGATGGAGTGTCCCCACAAATGTGGTACAAATAATATATTTAAGAAATTAGTGTAAGCCGACTTAATAGAGTTAACAAAGTGCGTGCTGTGTTTGTAGCAAATTCTAGCTTAGTAGACATTATGTCTATAATAGATTAGATTGAATAGATAGTATTCAAGTCACGAGTGAACAAGTACTATCTTGGCAAGAGTCCTACGTCGCCATCAAGTAAGAGAGTGGCTAAATTCAAGCCAATCAACAACAAAAAAACTAATAACCTTTTTACCGATTTTATTTCAAAGTAAAATCTTAGAAAAGTTCGTGATTTTCTTCGATATACCTATAGTCGAAAAGCGATAGTTTCAAATCTCTATTAGACATAATGTCTTATTTATTATTACAATTCTTAAAATATTATTTATTTATTATAATATGGAACTGAGTCATTTCTGTACATTGAAAATGTACAAAGATGTTTTTTTATGTAACTTGATGACGAGACGAGCAGGTCGTTTGCCTGATGGTAAGCAATACGCCAACACATAACAATAACAGCATCATCCAGAACTTTGCTTTGCAAAATCCTGCGCGGTGCTGCGCTGCGCTCGTCACCTTGAGACAATTAGCTGTTGAGTCTCATAATGCCCAGTAATTTCGCTGACTACAATGCCCTTCAAACCGGAACACGGTAATGCTTGCGCACTTCATGTGCATGGTCTTGGAAAAACTACGAATACGGGCTTCATCTGTCGTGTGACTGCGGGAAAAAGCTAATGTTTCTCTTAAAATTGATCTCGAATTTCCGACACGATTTCTATTGTTTCCGACAACTAACAAGCAACAACCAAAGCTCAGGATCTAAGATCAGGTGTCAAGGAGATTCTTGTTATATAAAATTGGAGGTAGAAAATCGAAATGTGATCGAAGTAACGAAGAAAAGGAGGAAATATTCAACATAAATCTTTTGTCAAGGATTTCTTTATTGTGAACATCGTAATAAATGTCTATCTTGAATTGGGTTTGTTATCATCGATTTGTAAAGAACTAGCTGCTGCCCGCGACTTCGTGCACGTTGGATTTGGTTATAATTATCCCTATCCTTCGGGACCACGTGTTAATTGGGATGAAATTTATCCTGTCCTATGGGTAATTTATCCCATGTCCTATTTTTGTGTTCAAAACTGAAACGCAATGAAAATATATAGTGTAATCCCGCTGAATATTATGTAGGTTGTTGTTAGTTCCTAACAACAACACTCTTTGTACGGCACGTGTTTCGCCGTCTGCACGTGGCATCATCAGGTGTCGACTCGCCGAACGCTGGAACGAGAGTACTACTCTCGAGAGTGTTACTGTGTGAGTGTTCAGCGGGATTACACTATATATTTTCATTGCGTTTCAGTTTTGAGATGAATTTCCGCAACGTCACGCCTGATTCCATTGCATTATTTTTGTGTTTTTCATCGAGATTGGTTTAGCCGTTTTATCGTGAAAAGTTAACAAAAGTCCTCCCTCTGTGCTCAATTCCATAAATATTGGTTTAGCCGTTTAGTTGTGAAAATGCTACAAAGTAGGATTTCGGAATGAAAAAATAAATATTTGGGGTTTTTGCGTGGCATTTGTTAATATTTTTATGAGCCTGTTTTGTCCCTCTACTGGGCAAAGGCCTCCCTTCCCTTTTTCCATTCGTTAATACTTCATATATATATAATAAGAATGTATATGGATTCGCGTCATTACAGAGCAATTATTAGGTAAATTGCAACATCGATCTTACTCGTTGCGAAAAAGGTTCACTCCTATGTCAAAAGAGGTTATTTAATCGTCTTAAGGGTGACCTTAAGGCGGTTAGGACGGAAGAAAAAATTCGACACTCGAGTTGGTGACCACCGCAGCTCAATTGGGCAGAGCACTTCCTGCGCTGAGGGAAGACTGAGATGCGGTTTCAATTTGGGACTTGAAACCAGTGCCGGCTTGCCGGTGGTCGAAATTTTTATTTTCGAAACACCTTGTTCTTCGCTTGGTATTAATATTGTAAAAAAATGCGAAATTTGCGAAAGTATGTATGGTTTGTTACACAATCACGCATTAACTACTGAACGGATATTGATGAAATTTGGTATATAGGTACTTTAGGTCCTGGAAAAAGACATAGGCTACTTTTCATCCCGGTAAGCCGCAGGTGATACCACGGGGCGCAGCTAGTATAAATATAATAAGAGGTAACAAACAGACAGAGTGATTCGCATTTGTAATAGTATGGAAAGTAAGGATAACGATAAATTCTTGTTACTTGTTATGGTTATTATATCCTATAGGTATGTACACCTGAGGCTAATTTAATAGAGCTTACAAATCGTGACTTCGTCGTTTTTTTTCAGGGCTGCTGTTATTGCTTTTACTTTCAACTTTATGTACGTGATAGAAATTTTGTCTGTAAGTATAATTGCATCGCAAGTAAAACACAATTAGAAGCCTTAGTATGTACAGTCGGCATGAATAATTTGTACTAGTTGCGCCTCGCGGTTTCCCGGGACTAAAGGTATCCTGTGTGTATGTATTTGAGCTTGTAGTTTTGACATATAGAATTTGTATTTTGACTGAATTTGTAAGGTATTTTTTTTTTTTTGTAGAACTGAATGACGAGACGAGCTAGTCGTTTGCCTGATGGTAAGCAATACGCCAGCCCATAACAATAACAGCACCACCCAAAATTTTGTTTTGCAAAATCCTGCGCCGCACTGCACTGCGCTCGTCACCCTGAGACAATTAGCTGTTGAGTCTCATAATGGCCAGTAATTTCGCAGGCTACAATGCCCTTCAAACCGGAACACAGTAATGCTTGCGCACTACTGCTTGGCGGCTGAATAACTGGCAAAGCGGTGGTACCCACCCAGACGGCCTCTCGCATACGAGAAACCTACCACCAGTAACAATTTCAACATCGATATATACTACTATGTCTATGTATTTCAATGGGCTTTTAATTGTTTGAAAATAAATGGTGTTTTTTGTGTTAATCTAGCGTATAAGCTATCTCCGTTCCAATTTTCAACCGTTTAGTCGTTGCGGTGTGAAGAGGTAACAAACACACTTACATTTACAAAACAATCTTTCGCATTTTTTTCAACGATTACATATTTATCTATGTATAGACCCTGGCCCCTTACAAGGATTCCCTGTATCTATGGAACCTGGAACTACGAGAACCATTTGGCCCACAACACCCAGACACGAAACAAATGCTAGTGCTTTCTTTCTTTGTGCACAATCATTTGTTCCGTCGCGTGAATCGAACCCACAACCTCAGTGGTGTATGAGCTTTGAGCCCTGCTCAACCACTACACCACAGAGACAGACGTATATTAGTGGGATTACTTTTTATTACTACGTCGTAAATCGGAATAATGATTTGAATAACAAGATATTCGTTTATTTAATAACTACCAAACACAGCACTGTACTGGTCCCGAAAGCCGTCAGACGACTACTCGTCAGGCCTTGACGGAGAAGGCGACATGAGCTGACTCTTATTGGAAGCATTGGCCGCGAAAAGTATACCGAAAGGAATGGAAGGAGCGTAGGGAGGCCTTTGCCCTTCAATGGGACGCCCATGGCTAAATATACAAAAATAAATGTAAAATATTAACAAAAATGGAACATAATAAAAAAATAATCTAAGAACTGAAGTAAAACTACAAGATGGCTACGTACAGACTGACTTTTAATCACAAAGTTTTCCTACTACCTCCATACATTATTATAAATTCACTACATCTTTTCCCTTAACGAAAATAAAATAACAACATTTAGTGTAAGAAATAGAATCGGAAGCTACTATTAGTGTTTAGAAATATAAATAAACTGCATGCATAATCATAACAACATTTTAAGCTTTTTGTGCATAGTTCTGTAACTGAACTAGTAGTAAACATTTAAATAATGTATTAATGTACAAAAACATTACATAAGTTTCATAATAGTTTTGCTGTCAAAATTATTAGAAACCCAGTTAACATCAATTATAACGGTGGAAGGTACAAGTTATACAGATATATCACACATTGTATAAACTATCTAATTTATATTAATTGTAAAATAAATATTAAGTTATGATATATATTTATAAGTACTTAAATATATATAGTTTTCCCATTTAATTTTATGTTTAGCATTATTCTGAATATTTATTATTTACATTATACTGTATATACATTATATATACATTTCACTTCACTTAATCATATAGAATATAGATTTCAAGAGACATTACAATATTATAAACAATTTTTTTTTTTATTGAAATACCAATTAGTGTAACGAGTATGACGCGATATCGCTATGATGATAATAGCACTATTTGTATAGTTGATGCAAAACTTTTTTTGCCGCGCGAGCTGCTGCGCGCTCACATCGATTCGTGCTCGGAGCTTGCAGTACAGGTACCGCTGTAGGTTCCCTGATAGCATTATTCGAGTCACTAGTATCACGTAGTATTTCAGTGGGATCATCATACACACTATCATCACTATCATTACAAGCAACATCATCATTCATCACTCCTTCACGAGACGATGAAGGAGACGAATCGAGCTTGATAAGGTGTCTGCGATTGCGTCTGTAACGCTTACCTAGACTGTCCGTGACGAAGTAAGACCGCGGCTGAGGGGCGCGCCCCGTCACCCGCGCCTCACGTCTTCTAGTGCCATCTACCGCTATTACTTCGTCACCCATTTGTAAATCTGATAAATTCCGAGAGCTATTGTCGTAATGACATTTTGCATTTAATTGCTTACGTAACATATTTTTATAGTCTACTGTATTGTCTCTTGCAGGGCGTAATTTATCAATGTGTACCGGTAATCGCGTATTGAGTTTACGACTCATCAAAAGTTCCGCCGGGCTAGCGATTCCATCCCTCGGAGTGGCCCTGTAATTTAATAGACTTAAGTAAAAATCTGAATTATCATTAATAGATTTCATTAATAAATTTTTAATCGTGCGGACGGCTCGCTCTGACCGACCGTTTGACTGTGGATAATTGGGTGATGATGTAATGTGTGAAAATCCCCACGATTTAGCGAAATCCTGAAATTCTTTGGAAGCGTATGCAGGGCCATTGTCCGATATTAATTCATTTGGTATGCCATAACGGGCAAATTGATCTTTCATCGCTTTAATCACGCTTTTCGATGTAATGGAAGTTAATGCAGAGACCTCAACATAGTTCGAAAAATAATCCACCATCAGCAGGAAATACCTCTTATTGTATTCAAAGATGTCGGAGCCGATTTTTGCCCAGGGCAAGCTGGGTATTTGGTGAGGAATTAACGTCTCCCGCTGCGGCATGGCGGCATGGCTGGCGCACACGCGACAGCGACGCACAGCGCGCTCGACGTCGTGCGACATGCCTGGCCAGTACATAACCTCGCGGGCCCGTCTTTTGCATCTGTCGATGCCTAAGTGGCCCTCGTGCACCCTCGCTAACATTTCTTCACGTAAGGTCACCGGAATGTACACCAAATCATCTTTAAATAGCACACCCTCGCAGTATTCTATTGAATTTCTATGGTCCCATATATGCCGTATCCTTTCATCTATCTGATACTTATTTAACGGCCAGCCTTTCAATATACAGTCAATCAACAACTGACACACAACATCGTTTTTTGTATGTTCCCTGACAAGGTTTAGTTTGTCATCACTAAATGCAACACTATTAATTAAAAAGCACGACTGACTATGTACTTCGTCGGATACCTTATCTGGCATAAGATCTGGAAGGGGAGCCCGGGAAAGCGTGTCCGCTATGAACATATATTTCCCAGGTTTGTACGCAACTGTAAAATCGTATCTCTGGATTCGAAGCATCATACGTTGTAACCGGGCGGGTACTGAATTCAAGGATTTTTTAAAGAGGGCTTCCAACGGCTTGTGATCAGTTTCCACCAGTACATCGTTCTTACCGAACACGTAATTATGAAATCTTTCAAGCGCAAAAACGATAGCGAGCATTTCCTTCTCTATCTGCGCATACCGCTGCTGCGTGTCCGAAAGAGTGAGCGAAGCGAACTCCACCGGCCGCCCGCCTTGCAGCAGCACGGCGCCGAGCGCCCGCGAGCTCGCGTCCACGGACACCACAGCCGGCTCCTGAGCCGAGAACAGCGCTAGCACGGGCGCGCTGCACAGGTCACGCTTCAGCTTTTTTACCGTTTCATCCTCACAGGCACCCCACACCCATTCACTATCTTTCTTTAACAAGTTTCTTAGCGGAGTAACTTTCTCTGAATAGTTAGGAATGAATTTGCATAAATAGTTAACCATCCCTAGAAACCTTTCTAATTCCTGCTTGTTTTGGGGATTTTGCATTTCAGTCACAGCCTTTACTTTATTTTCATCTATTTGCATACCCTCTGCACTGAACTTATGACCTAAGTACGTTACTTCGGAAACTTTAAACTCACACTTATCGCGATTAAATTTAATGCCTACCTGCTTAGCCCTTTCCAGTAGTTTCTTAAGTCTTTCATCATGCTCTCTCTCGTCAGCTGCCCACAGAATTACGTCATCTATAAATGAATCGACTCCCTCTAGCCCCTCGAGCAATTGTTTAACGCGAGAATGAAATACTTCTGACGCAGAGTTAATCCCATACGGCAGGCGCAGAAATTGATAACGACCAAATGGTGTGCCGAATGTACAGAGGTCTGCGCTTTCGTCATCTAGTTGCACCATCCAGAATCCTGACCGAGCATCTAACTTACTGTAGTATTTGGCACCTTTTAGTTTGGTGGCAATGTCCGTTAAGGTAGGCAATGGAAAATGTTGACGCCGAATAACTTTGTTTAACGGTCGCGGGTCCAGGCATATGCGGATATTGCCATCTTTTTTCGCTGCGACCACAATTGCATTCACCCAAGAGGTAGGATGAGTCACTTTTCTTATGACGCCTATCTTCTCCATGCGTTCCAACTCAACCTGCAGACTACCTCTCACACTTAGTGGGATTTTCCTAACGGGACAAATACAGGGAGTGGCATCTTTATCTATCGGAATCGTATAATGCCCAGGCAACCTACCGAGCCCTTCAAATAACTCATCATATTTAGAAATATCTAACGAATATACTCGTTTCACCAACCCCATTTCATCAACAGTATATTTACCTAGAATGCTTTCACAATCATGGTCGGTAATCACAAAGTTTATAGAAAATACTTTATTCTTATACATCCACTTCATTATAGCTGATCCGATAATTGGCAAATAAGTGCCACAAAATGACATCGCTTTCGGCTTAACGGGACTTATGTCATTAGTGGAGAAACCTAACCTGACATAATTATTTTTAGATATTACATTTAAATCCGCCCCGGTATCCAATTTAAACAAATGCTTCTCTAAGTTTTTAATAAGAATTAAAGTCTCATACCACTTTGACTCCTCGGATTGCATCTCATCCACTGCATCCACCGATGAAATATAGAACAAGTCGTCATCCTCGATTTCCTCTTGCACCGTAAACACTTTGTTAGACTTACGCAACTGACACGCTTTTCTGTAATGTCCTTTTTCGCCACACAAGAAACACTTTGCATTACGCGCTGGACAGCGAACACCATTGTCGCAATAATTGCTAAAACATGCCGCACAGGAATGATCCCGCACCGACACTCCCGATGCCGACGCGCCACTCACTCCGCTAGCATAGCCGCCGCGCGCATAGCCGCCGCGCGCGCCGCGAGCCGCGGTGGCTCCGCCGCCGCCGCCTCGCCAGCACTGCACAGCGCCGCGACCGACCGGCGCACCGCGCCATGAACCGCGGGAATTCCACACTGCATCCACTGACATTCCTTTTAATTTCTCACTCTTCACACCTTCAATTTCTCGCCCTTCCTCGTTTGAGATTTCATTCGACTGGCATAACATGACAGCTTTCTCTAAGGTCAGCTGATCAGTTCGAAGTAATCTATCCCGAACCGAGCTATCTCTAACACCGCATACGATCCGATCACGAATCAAGCCATCTTCTAGCTGTTCGAACTCACACTGCTGACTTAAGAGCTTTAAAGCCGTGACATACTCGTCGATACTTTCACCATGCTCTTGGTTCCTCGTGAAGAATTTGAACCTGACCATCGTGGTGTTTGTTTTCGTTCCGAAGTGGTCATTGAACTTTGTAATTAGTTTTTCAATATCGTCACGATCGTCTTGCTTTTCAAATTTGAAAGTCGAAAACACATCATACCCATCGGGGCCGATAAGGTTAATCAGTAGACTAGCCTGCACGTCACTCGGTTCTTTATAAACCCCTGATGCTTTGAGGAATACTTGAAATTGTTTTAGCCACTTTCGCCACGCGTCCGCGCGGTTCGCCGGACCTCCATCCAGCGCTAACTCGGCAGGAGGGCGTGCGTGCTCCATAGTCTATTTGTTTGTTTATCGCGATGCTACCTATTTCACTTGTTTTCTACACGAAATATTCACTTTTAACCATTAAAATATTTTTTTTAACACACCGCTGTCACCATGAAGTAAAACTACAAGATGGCTACGTACAGACTGACTTTTAATCACAAAGTTTTCCTACTACCTCCATACATTATTATAAATTCACTACAAGAACCACGTTATACGCCTTTTGAGGTAAGGTCAGCATCGCATGCTAATAAATAGATTTAGAATGCATTGTCATCGAGTTGTGAGCTACCCTGAAAGTTTCGGCCGGATAGCTAATGGGAAAGTGCTCGAAATTTGAATGGCAAGATTCCACCCGGAACAACAGACAGACAAACAAGAAAGTGACTTAATAATAAGTTTTTGTTGAAAAATATTTTTTTCAAGACAAGCTTTTAACAAATTCGTAATCGGAACCGCAAGCAGATTAAAATGAACCCAAACACTAGTAGTTTACGATTATTCGTCAACCATTGCCCACCCTCGGTCTCCATCATCGGATCAGCTGGCTATCACCATAATATTGCATTGTCATCGGACTTTGACAAGTATGCAAAATTTCAACTCCGTAGGATAAGAGGAAGTGGTTCTAATTCAGCTTGCAAGATTCCACCCGGACAACGTACATACATTGCAAGTTAAATAAAAGCTTATAAAAACGTGGTAAAATTTATAGGTACTTACTAATTTAATTGAATGCTGACTGTACAACCAACCGATATTTCAGAAAGCCTTTGTGTTGTAATTAGAAAGTTACGCTAAGTAGTTCTATTAGTTATTCTGTGGTTACACGTTCGAACATTGAGTACATTAGCGGCGTACAAACAAGCGGCCGCGTTTTAGTTACTTAGATGTACTTTGCTTTTAGTTAGTAGGTACTTTAGTAATTTACCATAGAGATAGACAATAACACGAGTGTAGAACGGGCACTCTTTTGTCCGGACCCCAAATGGCGCGTTATAAATGCCTTTTTTATGTAACTGAATGATGAGACGAGCTGGTCGTTTGCCTGATGGTAAGCAATACGCCAGCCCATAACAATAACAGCACCACCCAGAACTTTGTTTTGCAAAATCCTGCGCGGCACTGCATTGCGCTCGTCACCCTGAGACAATTAGCTGTTGAGTCTCATAATGCCCAGTAATTTCGCTGGCTACAATGCCCTTCAAACCGGAACACAGTAATGCTTGCGCACTACTGCTTGGCGGCTGAATAACTGGCAAAGCGGTGGTACCTACCCAGACGGCCTCTCGCATACGAGAAACCTACCAGCAGTAAAAACTACACAACAGCCTACTTCCCCTTTCAGCCCCTATCACTAGAAGCTCCCGCACCGTAGTTGCTCAAATATGGGAATTAAGTCGACTTTGATTTGATTTAATAACCGGCTACACTCAAAAGTATTAGTCAGCCATTTGAACATCAACCTGTAATTGGTGCTCAAACGAGAATATCCTTGGTGCTCAACGCATTAATGCTCAAAAAATAGGTGCTCACATAGGAATCCCTATGCCAGACGGTATAGGCTATTATCATGCATTTGAACGTGGCTGAAGCGCGAGTGTCCGTTTTACATATGCGCAGAGTTTCTTGGAGCAAGCATCAAGAAACTCTACGGAGATGTAGAATGAATGTCTAGAGAAGAAATGCAAAAGAGAAGAGCGAGTGTGGCTCAGTGGGAGCTCGTGCGACTTTCGATCCGACGCACCCGAGTTCGAATCCCACTGACCCCGCACCACTGACTTTCTTAAGCTATGTGCGGATTTAACACTCGCTCTAAAACGGTGAAGGAAAACATCGTGAGGAAACCGGCATGTCCAAGAATTTTCCACAAAAAGTCAAGGACATGGGACATTCACCAACCCGCACTGGGCCAGCGTGGTGGATTATGGCCCATTCTCTGTCTATGAGAGAAGGCCCGTGTCCCAGCAGTGGGAACGTGATGGGCTCATGATGATGATGATGACATCCATTTTAGAAAATGACGTTTTTCCTTTTGTCATAAAACAATATGTATCATTTAGGAAGGAGGTCCCCAAGATACAGGTTTACCTTGTTTGGGTACCAATGGACTATGTTTTTTAAACAACTATGTATTCAATAAACGTTATTATTATTATTCTTACAAACTTTCGCGTTTATAATATACTAGCGACCCGCCCCGGCTTCGCACGGGTATTTAACGGATGTTATTATACATATAAACCTTCCTCTTTAATCACTCTATTAAAAAAAAACCGCATCAAAATCCGTTGCGTAGTTTTAAAGATTTAAGCATACATAGGGATATAGGGACAGAGAAAGCGACTTTGTTTTATACTATGTAGTGAAGTAGGATTTACTCATGCAGATGCGCTATCTCGATCAATTAACTTCTCATTTCCTGCAGCCATCCTCGAAATTGCGACGGCGACGCAGTAACGAAATACAAAACTATTTCACCTGCACACGTGTTTTACTCTTCAAGCTTACGTATATCCAGGAAGATACTATTTTATTCTCACGTGATACCAAGCTTTAGGATTTTCTTGATATACTTTAGGTAAAGTTGATGGGCAAAGCTTTTGAGGAAATGAGAAAGTTACAAAAACCTCTTTATGCGGAGGTTAGTTTATGAAGGCTAGTTTTTTTTTTATGGAACTGAATAATGATAATACTAATACGATTTAATATCTCACTTATAGACTATTATTATAAATGTGATTGTAAGTTTGTTTGTTACGCTTTCACGCGAAAACTACTTAACCGATCATCATGAAACTTTGTACACATAATTCTTGGAGGTATTAGAAGTAACAGAGGACACTTTTTATTAAAAAAAAATACCAAAGATAAAAAAATTGTTTGTTAAAAAATCTTAAAATCTAGCTACTTCAACGCCATCTAGCATTCCAGTAATGAAGTTTCAGGGTAAGGGTGTGAGATGTCACATGTCCTTGATTTTTTTAATTAATCCTTGCCTCCGGACATGCCGGTTTCCTCACGATGTTTTTCTACACCGTTTTTAGAGCAAGTGTTAAAATCCGCAGATAACTTAAGAAAGTCAGTGGTGCGGGGCCAGCGCGATTTGAACTCGGGTGCGTCGGATCGAAAATCGCGCATGCCCGCACTGATCTACACTCGGTCACAAATATAATATTCATTTAAATAAACTTACAAGTAATTCTCTCTGAGCTTATCTTCCGCCTTTGCACTTTATATCCGGTTCTACCAGAAAATAGAAAATAAATTGTTAGTAAAAATACAATTAAATGTGTAATTTTTTACTTTTTTTATTTTTATGGAACTGAGTGATGACACGAACAAGTCGTTTGTGTGATGGTAAACGCCACGTCTGCCCAGAACAATTGCATTGCCACCCAGAACCTTTAATACTTAAAAGCACTGCGTAGCACTGAGCTCACTTTAACCGATGAGGCCTTCAAAGGCACCTTTGAAGGCCTCATCGGTTAAAGGTCTAACTATACTGGTAAAATTGACACCTACAACAAATAGCATCTTAATCTTTGCAGACAAATAAGTCTTGAAGACTGGTCTGAGATCGGAGCGCTGAAATAAACGCATATAGTGGGGTGTTTATTCCGCAAATAGAAAATATAAAGTGGTTCTATCAGCAACCTAATATAAACAGGACAGAAAAGCTCAGCAAGGAAATACGAAGCAGGCTTATTTAGAATAGAAAATGCTACATACAAAACATGTTTTTATAAGCTTTTATTTAACTTACAACGTTTGGCTCATTTTTTTTTACATCACACTAGGCTAACGTTTGACCATGATCTCACCTGATGGGAGGCGACGATGTGGTCGAAGATGAAGCACGCTTGCCTAGTAAGTATCTATTCACTCTTGATTTGACACACCCAGGTTTTATTTAATAGGAAACACTAGATGATGGCAGGGCGTTCCACTCCTTAGCTGTACGTATAAAGAAGGATGAACCAAAACGCTTTGCTTCAAATCTTGCAAGTTGAATCAGAACCACTTCCTCTTATACTACGAGATCTATGTTCGGCCACTATCTCGCCTGATGTGAAGCGATGATGTGGCCTAAGATGGAGCACATAGATCTAGAGAGAGACGACAGTTGAGCGGCTGCTCAGACCCGTCCCCCCGATGGTTCACCGAACATCATCCCGAAACACGCTTGACGGCATGGCTTTGTTCGGTGGGTGGTATTACAACCACGGCCAGAGCCTACCACTCGAAAGCGCGTAAGCGGGTTTCATCACGATGTTTTCCTTCACCGTTTTAGAGCGAGTGTGCAAAATCTGCCCTAATTATAAGTCATTGGTGCAGGGCCGAGTCGGGATTCAAACCCAGGAGTGTTGGATCGAAAGGCGCACGAGTTCCCGCTGAGCCACACTCGCTCTCTTGCTCTCTACTACGGAGTTGAAATTTTGCATACTTATCAAAGTCCGATGACATTGCAATATTATGGTGACAGCCATTAGTAGTTAGTATTGTGGTGGCTGATCTGATGATGGAGACTGAAGGTGGGCATTGGAACTCCTTGATGGATGATCGTAAGCTACTAGTGTTTGGGCTCATTTTAATCTGCTCGCGGTTCCGATTACAAATTTGTTAAAGCTTGTCTTGAAATTTATTTTTTTCAACAAATATATTATTTTATATCAGACCGAGTTAGCTTTTGACCACGATCTCACCCGATGGGAAGTGACGATGCGGTCGACGGTGTAGCACGCTCGCCCAGTAAATACTTGTTCACTCTTGGTTAGTTTTTTTTACATATACAACGTGGAATTGAATTTGATATATTTACGAAATGTATGTATTCAGTCCATGTTTTAAAATAAATATATAGCGTTAAATGAATAAACAAATGACCAAAACAAAATTACCGCGTGACCTGTTTAGTGAAATATACATTTTATCTAATTGTCAATTATTTTTGGTCATTTATTTATATTTTATTAGTAACGCTATAGATTTATTCTTAAACATGGACCGAGTACATACATTTTAGAAAAACATCGAATTAAATTTCACCCAGTATATTTATTTATTTATTTAATTCTTTATTGCACTATTGCAAGCAATGTACAAAAGGAGAACTTAATGCTAAAGCATTAAGCAGTATACACATGTTTCTTTTAAAATAATTCTCAGTTAAAGATTTCACAAACTCTCTACTAAAGACACTATTTAAAAAACGCTGTCTCTACTTAAACACCAAGTTAATGAACCTACATATACATTATAACACAGTCTCCAGTGTTGCCATTGAAACCCCACTAATTACCCTAAACGGTTAGACAATTTGCAAATCATCTTTCCGTTCTATAATCGTTAAGTCATACTCAATATTACTGCCATGCAATCATTTAGGCGTACGCAACAAGTGTATAATCATTCAATGCTGTCATTCATCTAACTACGCTTTCAGAAGTTAAATGGAGGCCGTGGAGCGAGCCACCGCAACAGTGGATTAATCTAGGTAGATATTCATTCCAGCCATTCACAGCGTTCTACATATATACCAGGTATGTCTGGCGTACTGGTATTCATACGGTGTGGCGTATAGGCGTAGCGGTACTAGGTTTTTATACTAGGTATGGTATTCATACGCTATGCAACCGTAGGGTTGCCAGCTGGCCTCTTTTCCCGGAAAATGTGGTGGCGGCTGCTAGTCGGGTTAGTACTGAATAGTGGTGATGTATCCTTTGTTACATTGTGGTCGCCTGCGGGAGAAAGGTTTTTATAAGGATTCTGCAAAAAAGGCTTAGAATGGTATGACGTTGAGCGACGGTCCTTTCTGGCTTTAAAGCAAAATCTCTGTCTGTCTGGGGTAATCACGAAAATGGCATTCCAGATTTCGATGCAATTTGCACAGACATTAAAAATATTATTTTAATATTATTAGACAACAGAAATTACTGGACATATAATTAACAATTAATATCTGAGGTCTCGGGATACCGAACACAATGCAGTGAACAAACAACACTATCCTCGCTGTGATGCTTTTCATGGTATTAAAAGTTATGTGTGGCACTGCAATTATGGGTAAGCGTGGCGCTTTCCATCAGGCGAACGGCTTTCAACTTCTTATTGCACAGTTTAATAAAAAATACAATTTATTGAGATAAATATTTACAGCCGGTAAGAGTGTTAGAGCCAATTTTGCAAATTTATGTGGTAAAAATGTATTCAACCTCTCTGCATAACGACCTTTTACCAAGTCGACTGAAAACAAGGTGCCTGTGACGAATTGGCTTCGTTTCTAGGTCAAACGATATCAAAAATTCACGAGAGGCGGGTCGCGAATTCGAGTAACCGCGGCTTTCAAGGCCCTCAACTTAGCGGTATTGTGATATTTGTGGGCTATATTTTACACCTGTCGCATACTAGTAGGTAGCACCGCTTTGCCAGTTATTCTGCCGTCAAGCAGTAGTGCGCAAGGATCACTGTGTTCCGGTTTAAAGGGCAAACTACTAGGCATATGAGATTTATTTCTCATGTCTCGAGGTGATGAACGCAATGCAGTGCGCAGTGCTTTTTAAGGTATTGAAGGTTTCTTTTTTTTATTAACTTGTGTTGTCCCACTGCTGTGCAAAGGTCTATCCTCCAGCCCTCTTGGCATGCACCCAGATACTTTATACTCAGATTTTAACAAATGCGGTGGGATTTTTATATTACCTACCGCTAACTGATGTCTTAGGCAATTGAAAATGGCGGACATCATGACATCATTATGATGTAAAATAGTAGGTACAAAACAAATAGTAGGTTTTTGGAAATCTTATAAAATATCCGTGGTATCACAATTATAGTTTTTCCACACGTGTTTTTCCTCAGTATTAAACTTGATAAAATCAACGATTTATATAAAAGAATTAGGTACAATCAGAACCTCGAATGGAGAACAAAAGCGAATTTGCGACTCACCACTAAAACCAGACAGGTTGACGACATCTTGAGGACGCGCGGGTCAACCTGTCCCACAAAAATAAAAAAGAATTATAAGAAATAAACTTAAGCAGTTCAAATAATCTTTTTAATATAACTTTAATCGTCTGTCCCGTGTACCTTTGGACTGGAATATCTACAACAGAATTAGGAACATCTGTTCGGTAAACATTTGAAAACTTCAAACGAAAATGTTTTAAGTTTAAAACAGCGAGTGAAACACGCTTTTACATAAACATCTCAAAAGAAATTAGTTCACTGGTAAATTAAAATAGAGCGTCAAAGCCGAACAAGCTAGTTGATCGTCTTGGGTTCTCACTGCCTTCTACTATGCTTGTCTTCATTAACTCAACGCGTAAAACTATATACCTATAGAAGAAATATGGTTGCTCAAGCATTTGATGTTCGTCCTGATTTCTATTGCCGTCGGGAGCATGTTCAATGCAATCGATCATCTGCTGAGGCATACTCATACTTAATGCACGCGTCCCGCGTCAGTGCACTTCCAAATGGCGACCAGTGCATTCATTAGCAATCATTTATTTAGCAGCAAAGTCATTCGTCATATCATTATTAATCAATAGTATTTAGTCTAAAACGGATAATTTTTAACCGTTCACCAAAAATATTGTTTTTGCACCAAATTTGGTCTGTTTTAGCACTGAAACGTATAGGTGGCCATTGGGCCACCCCAACGATATAAGGGGCAGCTCCCGGTAGGTTAGGGTGCGGCGGGGGATGGCCCAAGGGCCAAGTTAAATACGATCTGTCTAAAACTAGTGGTGAATAAAGCAGATTTATAATCGAAAAGCAGTGTTTCCATCAGTCGCTTACTACTACTGGGCATTATGAGACTCAACAGCTAATTGTCTCAGGGTGACGAGCGCAGTGCAGCGCCGCGCAGGGTTTTGCAAAACAAAGTTCTGGATGGTGCTGTTATTGTTATGGGCTGGCGTATTGCTTACCATCAGGCAAACGACCAGCTCGTCTCGTCATCCAGTTACACAAAAAAGTCGCTTCCATAGACTCACTTCGCGTGCTATCTCGCACAGATGACTCAGTGGTCTACTGGTGCAGCCGTCGGGACAATATTACGGAGACGCATGGTATTTTATTTCTTTATGTAACTGAATGATGAGACGAGCAGGTCATTCACCTGATGGTAAGCAAAACGCCTGCCCATAGCAGTTGCAGCACCACCCAGAACTTTGTTTTACAAAATCCTGCGCGGCGCTGAACTGCGCTCGTCATCCTGAGACAATTAGCTCTTAAGTCTCATAATGCCCAGTAATTTCGCTGGCTACAATGCCCTTTAAACCGGAACACAGTAATGATTGCGCACTACTGCTTGGCGGCTGAATAACTGGCAAAGCGGTGATTCTTAATATTTAGAATCAACGTATATATTTTGTATTTCATGCATCGTGGTAACCCCTGCGACATTATGTGCGGGTCGTCTCCTTTTGTCGCATTGCACGGGGTTGTCGCTTTGTCTCACTGCAAGCGACACTGTCGCTTTGTATCTGCGACTGTGGCGGTAGGCGTATATGCCTAATAGCTTTCAAAGGAAAATGTTTTGAGGAAACCTTTTTGGTAGAAACAGAGCATAATGAGAAGCGAGGGCAATTTTGTGCAGCATAATGTAGGGCAAATCATACAAAAATATAAAGAGTACAACGCTCCACTTTACCTAGCCTTTATTGATTACACGAAAGCTTTCGACAGCATATCTCATGAATCTATATGGTGTGCTCTTGAGAAGAACAAAATAAACAAAACCTACATAAATATTTTAAAAAATATATACAAGGACACTATAAGTAGAGTAAAATTAGAAAGGAAAGGAGAGAATATACTTATAAAAAGGGGGGTACGCCAAGGTGACCCAATATCACCAAAACTTTTTCTGACAGTTCTAGAAAACATCATGAACAAAATAGACTGGAAAAAAGAAGGAATTCAAATATCAGGAAAATACTTAAGTCATTTAAGATTTGCAGACGATATAATCTTGTTTGCTGAAAGTTGTGCTTGCTTGTCATCTATGATAAATATATTAAATGAAGAAAGTGGGAAAGTTGGACTACAAATGAATCTAGAAAAAACGAAGGTAATGTCAAACAATAAAAAATACTCCATATACATAAACAATTTTGAATTAGAATATGTTGATAGCTATATTTATCTGGGAAAGCAAATTTCATTTCATGATAACAATAATATAGAAGAAGTGGAAAGAAGAATTGGATTAACATGGAAAAAATTCTGGGCTCTACAAGAAATATTGAAAGGAAAATTCCCGCTTCATATGAAAAAGAAAGTAGTAGATATGTGCCTGTTACCCTGCCTCACTTATGGCTGTCAAACATGGATATTCACAAAATCTGTTAGAAACAAAATAAACGTTTTCCAAAGGAATATTGAAAGAAGCATATTAAATATCAGAAGAACAGATAAAATTAGAAATGAAATTATAAGAAACAAAACAAAGTTAACAGATGCGTTACAATATGCACTAAGGCTAAAATGGAAGTGGGCAGGGCACATAGCTCGCATGGACGATAATAGATGGACAATTGAAAGTACGAATTGGCCGGGGCCATCAGAAAGAAAGAGAAAAAGAGGAAGACCAAGAGTGAGATGGGAAGACGACTTGAAACAGATGCTTGGAAACAACTGGATGGACATAGCACAAGACAGAGATAAGTGGAAAGGACTTGAGGAGGCCTTTACCCAATGAGGGATCTTTAACAAATATATACATATATTTATATTATATTTTTATATATAGATGTAATTACGCAAATAATACGTGCATATTATAATATAAATGCTATTACTAATTTACTCAAAAAAAAATAATCTAATTTATATTTTTATCTTTATAACTGTAAAGTTTTTAATGTTAAAGATTAATAAAGGCTTATTAATTAATGTAGGGCAAACTTGTTCCAGATTTCCATTTACCATTTTCATACGAGCTTATTCTTCCATCTCCTTTCTACCGTCGGACAACAAGACGCACGGAAACACGGCATCCGTACATGGTTGACATTCCTCCTGCTCGAACAAAGCGTTTTGCTTCGACCTTTATACTGCAAACAGCTAAAGAATAGAACAACTTACCAGCGCCTTTGTTTCCCGATTCTTATAATCTAAGTGTCTTTAATTCTCGAGTGAATCGGTATCTTTTAGGCAAGCATGATTCATCGTCGACCACTTCGTCATTTTCCATCAGGTGAGACTGCAGTCAAATGCTAGCCTATTCGGTAATAAAAAAAAAGTCTGTTTTTTATATCTGAAATTATGTATGATCGTATCCTACTCTATAAAGTCTCCTTATATTGCCACAATTCAATCAATACACTTAAAGAAATGATAAAATCGTGTTGTTATTTTAAAATCCTCCGTGATTTGGTCAAATCACTTAGGAAATTGACCAAATTTTTTTTTACCCTTAATAGATCTATGTTTGGCCACTATCTCGCCTGATGTGAAGCGATGATGTGGCCTAAGATGGAGCACATAGATCTAAGAGAGAGACGGCAGTTGAGCGGCAAATCTCTGTTATTTATCATATTCTTGCGAGATACCTATCGTAAACATAATCTCTACTGCGGTAGAATTCTCTATTCGTACTCTCCGCAACCCTATTTTAGCTGCACATCATCGACCTGCTCACGCCCGGTATCTTTGGGTACGCAGATGACAGCACGGTTGTGGAGAAATACACATCCAGTCCACGGGCTAGTAAGGTGGAAATTCAGGCACTAAGAGAGGATTTATGGTTAAGCGTGTGAATCAGGCGCTTTTAACTGTTTCAGACTGGGGCGATGCAAATCTTGTGCAATTTAACGCCAAGAAAACGCAGGCATGTCTGTTCACCGCTAAAAAGAACCAATTCTCTCTCTTTCCAACTTTCCGAGATGTACCTTTAGCAATGACAGACCACCTGGAGCTTTTAGGCCTTATCCTTTCTCCTACGCAATTTCGGCACGTACTTAGACTCCAAAGCTAAGCTTGCAGGCAAGAAGCTTGGTATCCTAGATAAGGTGAGGCGGTACTTCACACCGGGACAGCTTGGAATGTGCACAGGAACTTCACGACCTAATTCCACCCTCCCCCTTCCATCGCAGGACGAGCAGAAAGTCGGCCAAATATCATCCCTATATAGTAGACATTCCGCCAATTCGAACAAAGCTTTTTGGTTCCACGTTTATAGTGCGTACTGCTAAGGAATGGAACTCCTTGCCGTCTTCTCTGTTTCCTGAAAACTATAATTTGGGCGTCTTCAAGGCTAGAGTGAATAGGTATCTTCTAAATCTACGTGCTCCATCTTCGGCCACATCGTCGCTTAACATCAGGCAAGATGGTGGTCAAACGTAGATTTATCACAAAAAATAAATTAACCAGGGCTAATTAGACTTTTCTTTCCAGGCGAAGAAATTCTCTCAGTTAAATAGAAATGATTCATAAACACCTTCTTTATGCCAAGAAATTAAGTTTCTTAATTATGAAAAATATAAAGCTTGAGTAAAAGTTGAGTAATTTCATGAAGGGGATAATCTAGACGGGGATGATCAAAGAAAATAATTATAGAAAGGAACTCTTTATCTTTTTTTACAACTGAATGACAGGACGAGCTGGTTATCAGTTTAAAGACGATTGGAAGTTTCTTTGGAATCCAAAAATGTGATTTGTAATTAGAGGAAATGTAATTTATTTGAATGGATATTTTTAGGATAAACTGATAAGCTTCCGCACAAAGAGTAACGAAAATTTGTGAAAACAGACTGTTACCGCCATATTTGCATTCAATACAACTTCAATATGATAGGCTTTCCCTTTCTTATATTTTAGGTACAGTACAAGAGTATGTATTGAATCGTTATTCTGCCACCAAGCAGTAGTGCGCAAGCATTACTGTGTTCCAGTTCAAAGGGCATTGTAGCCAGTGAAATTACAGGACATTATGAGACTTAACAGCTAATTGTCACGCGGTGACGCAGTGCGCTGCGCGCTGGAGTTTAAAAATAAGTTCTGGGTGGTGCTGTTATTGTTATGGGCTGGTGCATTGATTACCAAAAGACAAACGACCAGTTCGTCACTCAGTTCCATATAAAAAACTACTGATATTTATTATCTCTTGTAGTACTCAATCTATGTAGTAGGCTTTTTTATTTTTTTTTATTTTTTGTCAGGCTCTGTGGTGTAGTGGTTGGACAGGTTGGCTCAAATCTCATACACTACTGAGGGTGCGGGTTCGATTCCCGCGACGGGATAAATCTTTGAGCACAGAAAAAAAAAGCGAAAGCATTCGTTTCGTGTCTGGGTGTTGTGGGACCATGGTCCTCATAGTTCCTGGTTCCCTAGATACAGGGAATCCTAGTTAGGGGCCAAGATCTATGTATGTGATCGTTGGGCGTTCTTTATTTATTTAAATTTATTATTTTTCTCAATAACTTTCGATTTAATTTAATGGGTTACTTAAGTAGAAAATTTTAATTTGCCGAAATAAGAAAGCAAAATGAGCTTAATCGATCCTATTTCCCATCAGGAATGTTTTCCTTTAAAGTGACCCATCAATAAATTTTAAAAACCCCCGACACAATAAAACATGTCTAAGAACCGCCGCTAGAAAACCTGCTTTCAAATTTTAAAAACCGCATCCAAATCGATTCACCCGTGTAATAGCTACGGTGCTACAGACAGACACACATAGTGGTCAAACTTATAACACCCCTCCTTTTTGCATCGAGGGTTAAAAATAAAGATGGCCAA
Source organism: Petrophora chlorosata (assembly GCA_951640565.1). NCBI lineage: Eukaryota > Metazoa > Arthropoda > Insecta > Lepidoptera > Geometridae > Petrophora > Petrophora chlorosata. Next base: position 3,155,357 of record OX621189.1, on the reverse strand, counting down.
TGCAGATGAAAGTATATAAATTTAAAAAAATATGTGTATCAATAAAAACATTAATTACAATAATATCAACAAAAAGCGTAAACCGATTTTTTTACAGTCGGTTTTATTGGTTTGCTTTAACATTGGATTTTTAAAAACCAGTGGAACTTTGAACGGTTTCATAAATAAACTTCAATCTTCATAATCAAAGTGAAGAAGGAAGATATCCGAGGAGCCAATTTTTTCTATGTTGATTTTCTATTTATGGCGGCAAACATTCATTTTAAACGAGATCCTCGTGAGTTAAGCCGCGTCTCTTTTCAGAAACAAGATTATAGGAATCTTGTTTCTGAAGAAACAAGATATAGGAATCTTGTTTCTGAAGACGCGGTTTAACACGATTATATTATGGATAGATAGATAGATAATCTTTTTTCCCGCACCAAATCACAAACAAAATAATATTACCTAATTTTTAACTATTTATTTTTTTTACACTTTATAGATCTATGTTTGGCTACTATCTCGCCTGATGTGAAGCGATGATGTGGCCTAAGATGGAGCACATAGATCTAGAGAGAAGCGGCAGTTGAGCGGCTGCTCAGACCCGTCTCCCCAATGGTTCACCGAACATCATCCCGAAACACGACTAGGTCGCTTGACGGCATGGCTTTGTTCGGTGGGTGGTATTACACGGCCAGAGCCTACCACTCCAAAGCGCGTAAGCGGGTTTCATCACGATGTTTTCCTTCACCGTTTTAGCGCGAGCGTGCAAAATCTGCACTTAACTAATAAGTCATTGGTGCAGTCGGGATTCGAACCCCGGTGCGTCGGATCGAAAGGCGCACGAGTTCCCGCTGAGCCACACTCGCTCATATTTCGTGATTACCAAAGCTAATGAGCCAGGATCTACGAGGACCAAGGTCCCCCAACATCCCCATCAGTGATCATTCCAAGACAATGACTCCTTTAAGTCTCTTCCCAGTAATTTCACTTTCAATGTTTGCACACTACTTGGTGGATAAACATCTGGCAAAGATATACTATTAAGTTTTATAAACTATCGTGAGTCGAAATATTCATTATAAATATAAACGGCTACACTCACGTTATGATTGTGTCGATAACTCCGACCAGGTTTCGGACAATTAGGATACCCTTCTTCCGGGAGTTTACGCTTTGGATTCGCGGCGAAAATGTCTGCGCGTGTGAGTGTAGCCGTTTATATTTATAATGAAAGATATAATTCCTAAGGGCCTTACAGAAAAGGCCCACCGCTGCATATTGTTTCAGTGCGAGTTTATAGGAACAGGATTTTGTTTTGTTTACCTGCATATGTGTGCTATGCGTGTTTACCCCTTCAAAATCTGGCACATAAATGTTTGAGTGTTGCCATCTCTTCTCTTCTGATAGTCTCAAAACTCCGCCCGAAAGCGTTATAAACTTCCATTTAGTCTCGAACGTTTTGGAAGATTTATTGTTTAGACTTGGAAAAACTTTGGCCAAGTTTGACGGTTAATATTATTGGATAATCTGTTGGGTACAGGGGACCGATACCGATACCTAAAAAAATACCGAAACGTTGCCTGTTTATACCGCTAAATTCATAAAATACCGGTATTAGGTATCAATACTAAAATAATGTTATAATTTATCGAAGAAGAAAAGAAAGAAACGTTTATGTGCAACAACTAATTAACTATAAACATCTGACTTAAAAAAGAAAAAAACAGAAAACAAAAAAAAACATTAAATGTGTGACAGAATAACTAATTAAAATACGTAATTGTTGCAAACCGGCCTTAACTCAGCGTCGTGCTGGTCGTGGGACCAGCGCTGGTCTTCCGTTGAGGCCGTTTGAGTGACTGACATGTATACGAAACAAAAACACAATGAACTTGTCAAACAAATTAAAACTAAAAACAATTCGCCAACAAAAATATTCAATAACAGGGACAAGTTGGGTATCGGTAATAAATTATCGGTACTGGCGACGTTGCAAGCTTGATCGCTCGCGTTTAGCCGTGCGAGCGAGACAAGCTGTGCGGCGGCGGCTAGCGGAAAGCCTTAGCCAGAAAGAAAGAGATAATCAATTAAAGTTTTTCCCTTCTTACCGTAGAAAGTAGCGATACCTACTTATATTTGCATTTATTGGTATTTCAATTTACCGATACTTTTTACTATCGATATTTTTAACGTTACTTTTGTGGTATCGATACCATTTTTATACCGGTATTTCGGTCCCTGGTTGGGGAAAGTAATTTTGTTTGTCCATAAAATAGGCTCGGGCAGTGTCGATAAGTTAGTCTTTATAATACGACTAAACAATGTCAGACGCCTATCAAGCCAACAAACTTCGTAACTCAAATCGAATTCAATTATTTTGTTTATATTCGGTTACACTAAATATTTTCATAACATTTCAGGTTTGAGATGGATTTCCACAACGTCACGCCTGATTCTACATTCCATCGTAGCTCAGTTGATAGTTACTGGTGGTAGGTTTGTCATATGCGAAAGGCCGTCTGGGTTTGCCACCGCTTTGCCAGTTATTCAGCCGCCAAGCAGTAGTGCGCTAGCATTACGGTGTTCCGGTTTGAAGGGCATTGTAGCCAGCGAAATTACTGGGATATTATGAGACTCAACAGCTAATTGTCTCAGGGTGACGATCGCAGTGCAGCGCCGCGCAGGATTTTGCAAAACAATGTTCTGGGTGGTGCTGTTACTGTTATGGGCTGGCGTATTTCTTACCATCAGGCAAGCGACCAGCTCACCTCGTCATTAAGATGCATAAACAACAAAAATAAAAAAAAACTTATAACGCATTAGTGCATGCGCATTAACGAATAAAAAAAATGAAATTGCTCGGACAGGATCCGCCGAGTCCTTTAATTTTTCTTCTTTCTGAATATTTGTATCATTTGCTTATTAAAACTTAGATTTCAAGAGGCCGGAGTCGGAAACGTTGGTCCGACCAAGTGTCGCAGCAGCTAGAAATGCCAATCAACACGGCACTCTACGATGTCGAAGACCAGGAGTAGGTGGAGAGAAACTATACTTACCCTACATGGATGGAGTCACGTTCCCCAACAATGAGGGATCGACTGGGGAGGAGAAAACTTAGATTTAATTAATTAATTTATCTAAGCCGATGAAACGATGCACGAATAGTACACATTACTGGAAGAACAAGTCCAGCAAACTGACACATTTTTTTTCATATGACTAATAGGCAAACAAGCAGACGGCCCGCCTGGATGGTAAGCGGTTACCGTCGCCTATGGACACCTGCAACACTCGGGGCATTACTGGTGCGTTGCCTACGTTTAAGGACCCTTTTCACCCTTCGATCGATCCGATCGTTTATAATAAACTACCACAAGAAATCACCGCTACTCCTAGTCTCGCATCTTTTAAAAATAAATTAAAACGGTGGCTTATTGAGCAGGCGTTCTATGATTTTGAGGAATTCATGAACCAAAAATATGTATTGAAAGTATAATTTGTAATTTGGCATACAAGGACCATTTAATTTAATTAATTGTATATTATTATTATTTACTAGCTGATGCCCGCGACTTCGTACGCGTAGTGAAGTATTATCCTGCTTCCGACCATTTATAGTCCCACCATATTTGCGTTCCAGTTCCCGTCCCGCTCCTATCTTGTTACCGTACCGTACCGCTTCTGTTCCGTTACCTTCCCACTCCTATCCTGTTACAGTCCCTTTCTTATTCCGTTATCGTCCCGCTCTGCTCCCGATCCTATTCTGATCCTAATCGGTTCCGGTTTTTGATCATTACATAACTGCGGTGCGGCGGCAGCGCAAAGTCATGTGAATGATCAAAACCGCGGTCAGGCTCCGTTATGTGTCCGGCGCCATGTACAACTGTACATACATGAAGCCTGAGTAAAAGAAATCTTCAAAACCAAAATATCCTATTTACATAGCTGTTGCCCGTGACTTTGTAAGCTTAGTGAAATAATGCATTTGGCTCCCGGCTATTTCCAGCAGCTCTCGCTTCTATGCCGATTTTGTCCTGCTTTTATCCCAATCCTATCTCGAATTCGTCTCGTTTCTATTCCAATTTCTTCCAGCTCTTATCTCGTTTTAAATAGACATAATACTTACATTATAAAAATAAATTTTCTATACAAATTTTACCACCCGTTTAAACCTGTCAGGGGATGGTTTTCAAAACAATGGTAATAATACAAGTGTCAACAGTTTTTTTTGGCTAAGTATGTGTAAGTATTTTGGCCAATGGTCAATCATCGTAGCTCCAGAAAAAATATTCTATGTCGTAGGGACATGAGGATACCAGGGATTTCACGAAATCCCTAGGGATACGACGTCCAGTTTTGATAAATAGGCTCTCACCAGAACTCTCGCTTCGTCATCCCTTCGCTCCACTCGCGCATTGGACCATCACTCCACTCGGGAGGTCGCCGGCTCGCTACGCTCGCCACCTCTCCCCCTCGCTTCATTCTGGCCTTGCGCACTCGTTTTGCTCAGAAACTCCTCGCAAGCTTCTGGCTCCGCGCTTTTTATTTACACTCTAGGGGTAAAAGCTAGTCGGACCGCGGAGAAATGGTCCTTCCCATATATGATTATACCATGATTTCGTAATATCTCTAGGAATTTCGCGAAATCCCAGATATCCTCATTTCCCTTTTTTTTTTTTTTTTTTTTTTTTTTTACGTGGGGAAATCCTCATGGATACCTCCGGGCACAAGGCCCTTCGGTTATGTCAGACTCCGCCTTTCGGCGACCTACTGACTAAAACCCCACGGTTAACCGTCTTCTGCCATGGTGGGGTGAGATGGGGTCGCGCTAGCATTCACCATCTCACCCCGGCAGATGGCCCGGATACCGGGCCTCCGGCTGCAGCATCGCTGCACCCAGTCTTGCCCGACGGGGTGGCCGAGTTGACCCTCCCCGCCGCGCCGCCAGCCTTGCAGGCCGGCCATCCTCCGACCCGAAGGTCCGCTGAGCCTCTCACGAGGCTCGCCCCCCTCCGCGGAAGATCCGCCGGCCTCATCTGCTGTGCTCTATGCTACCTTCATAGAGACACGCAGAGAGGCCCACCGTTCCCAGCTATTTGCCACGACCAACAAAATCCCACAAGGAGAAGTTATTGATCGTGTTGACAGGGTGCACCGGCCCAGTCACTGCCGTTCCCCCCGGACGTATCCATAAGGGACAAGCAGTGACCGAGCACACGTGGAGGTTGCCGGGACTAGCACCCCATCCTCATTTCCCTGCGACAAGTACGGTCAACTACAAAAGTTGTTGAATATTTGTAAATCTTCGATTGTATTCTAAAGGTGTAATCACACCTTTAGAATTTCTTATTTTTCTGAATGTTGCATTTAAAAGTCAATTAAAGTCTTGTACGAATAAGGAGATTGTAAAAAAATACATTACGTTAGGATTAATTTCTTGTGCCTAGTCTATATACCAAGTTTCGCTTTCACCTTATAAACAAAGGTTTTCCACACAAATGTTTGCCAACCCGTTTAGACCTTTTAAGATGTTTAAAAAGTGGTAAAACATGTGCGTACAGTATCTTCGATTAGTAAATGTACCAAATTTTACCGTCGTAGGTTTAGAAAAAATGTTATATTCCACCTTATTTAACGTTTTTAGAGGTTAATTAATAATGTGAGTTTTTAATTTATTACTTTTGTTTGGTCTGTATACAAAATTTCATTGCTACAACTTCATAAACAAAAATTCTCTATACAAACTTTACCAACCTGTATAACCCTGTTATGGGGATGATTTCTAAACATGATGGAATACTTTTTGTTTAGAATTTTATTGGCTGAATATTTATAACAAATTTCAACATCGTAGCATTAAAAAATATTTGATACTTTCCACCCTGTTTAACCTTGTTAGAGGGTGAAATTAAAAAAATGGCGACTTACGTTTCAATTTATTTCTTTTGATTACTCTTGGTACCGAATTTAATTGCCATAACTTCATGAACAAAAATTCTCCATATAAACTTAACCGCCCCGTTTGAACCGGTTTAGGGATGATTCCAGCAAAATGGTGAAACAGCTGCTTAAAGTTTATCTGTCTGAGTATATGAACCGAATTTCATCATCGTAGCTTCAAAAAATGTAACTTCATTCCACCCTTATTAAACCTGGTTAGGGGTAGATTAAAAAAATATGTGAATCACGTTTTAATTATCTCCTTTTCTTAGTTTGTGTACCAAGTTTCATCATAACCACAAACTTCATAAATAAAAAAGATTTTTTATACTAACTTTACCACCCCGCTTGTTGGGGGATGATTTAAATAATGTAAAATACATATCTATAATATCATTGGCTAAGCACGTATAGCACATTTCATCGTTGTAGCTTGAAAATAATAATCTTCACTGTGCACCCTGTTTAACCCTGTTAAGGGATGATTTTCAAAAATTGTAAATTACGTTTTAATTATCTTATTTTACCAAGTTTTATCATAGCCCCAAAACTTCATAAACAAAGATTTTCTATACAAATTTTACCACCCCGTTTTGGCTTGTTAGGGGATGATTGTCAAAAAATGGTGAAATACACATCTATAATTTCATTGGCTTAGCACGTGTACAAAATTTCATCGCTATAGCTTAAAAATAATAATCTTCACTTTCCACTCTGTTTAACCCTTTTAAGGGATGATTTTCTAAAATTGTAAATCACGTTCTAATAATGTTCCTGAGGTGTGTATACTAAGTTTCATCGCAATAAACAAAGATTTTTTAAGTAAACTTTACCACCTCGTTTAACCCTGCTAGGGGTTGATTTTTGAAAAATGCTGAAAACTTATTATTAAGCTTGATCAAACTTAATTTATTTACCCTGTTTCTTAACTGTAACTACAGTGTCGCATTAATAAAAAAACCTACTCCATACAAACTTTGCGGTCCTATTTAATGACCTTGGGGGTTGATTTTTGAAAAGTTACTGAAATTATATTTTTATATTCTTATGTTTAGTCAATTTACTAAGTTTCATAACTTTACTAAAAAAACCTACACCATGGAAATTTTGCGACCCCAATAAATGACCTTAGGGGTCGAGTTTCGCAAAATACCGAAAATAAATTCCTAGTATTTACATGCTTAATGCTCACACAAAGTTTGATATCTATGGGTCAAGAAACAATCACCGTAGCATACATTATAGTTTCCGCATTCCAATCTAAAAAACCGCATTAAAACCCCCTTAAAGGTTGATTTTCAAAAAACTGTGATACACGTATTCTTTTATTTCATTTTTATAGTATACTGCCAAAGTTTCGTGACCGTGCGACAAAAGAATTTTTTTTCCCCATACATCCTTTAATACCCCATTTGACCCACTTAAAGGTCAAATTTCGAAAAATCCGTTCTTAAATGACGCCTTCACTACTTGTAGAATACGTGGTCCAAATTTCAGGTTTCTATGTTAAGCGGTTTCGGCTGTGCGATGATTGTAGAAAAAAACCCTGTTCTTTTATTATATAGATTTGTATACCTAGTTTACCTACTGACATCTCTAACTGGTACAGTATGCTTGTACAAATTTTGCATTTATTCTCATTTATTATTTCTGACATGTAATTTTATTTTGAATAAATAACTATTGACTATTGAACACTTAAGTATTTATATTCCTTGTATCAACCTATTTACGGTTTTTCTTACTGGTTATATAGGCCTGCAGTTGACCACTATCTCACCTGACGGTAAGCAATGATGTGGTCTAAGATATAATACGCTCGCCTGATACCTTTACCGTTCACTTTCGATTTGAAACTCCCAGATCTCAGACTTTCCATATTACCTCTCAAATGGTTCAAATTGAGGAAAAGTAAAATTCCCGATACCAATTTCAAGCCTTCAGGTTTTCCGATTAATTGATCGATCTCTTTCAGCTAAATTGTTTGCACTGAAAATCGCCGTTTGCCTGCTAAATCTCGAAATCATCTGAGCGGCTTTGTCAACAGATTCTGCCATGGACGTACTCAGGGTTTTGTTTTGGGGATTGGAGAGCCAGATCCCGTGAGTTCTAGGTCAAGGTATTGTAATAAAACAAGGACAAAGGAGAAATAGTTTTCCTAGTTATTACGTTACATTACATAATTTTACGCGTTAAACACATAGTAACAAACCTAGCACCTAAACCTAGCACGATTATAATGTGAACAAAAAATTGTTGTTTTTCGGTATGTCCATTTTGCGTTCAAAGTCGAACATTTTGTCTGGTTTTTTTTAGCTCCAAAGACTTTGGATGACGCCGTATTGTTGTCGATCATCTTTGTCTCGAGGCATAGAAATCTGTACAGGACATACAATAATTGTTATTATATTGTTATATTATAACCATATAATAATAATTGTTGTATAACAAATGCCAAGCGATCAATTTTCCCTCAGCGCGGAAAGTGCTCTGCCCAATTAAGCTACGGTGGTCACCAAGTCGAGTGTCGAATATTTTTTTCCGTTATTTAACCGCCCGTACATCCGAGGTGAGGCAAGATTGAGATGCGGGTTTAAGTCCCAGCTGGCGGATGTGTTTTTTCTTTCTGAAAAACCTAGGTCATACAATATTTTTTTGTGTAGAGTTAAATAAAAGTCAGTGCTTCCAGTTTCAGGTTCCATTCGATTTTAACGGGATTAAATAGTGCCGAAACACGATTATATATTCATAGTCCTAATAACAAACAATAAAACTTATGAATACGGAACGGAACTCTGCGAAGTTCGCCAAGTACGTGCCAGGTTTTTCATGATGCTACATCCATTTTGAAGGGGTTTGAACCCCAGTACCCACCCTCCTGGCTTCGTCCACACACTTTGGCCATAAACAAGAATTATTCGCTTAAACAGAAACGGCAGCTTCAGCTTTAATATGGAGTTAAGGATTTATACCCGTTATACTGCGAGAGCGTGTATTGAATACTGAAAATCACGTAAATTGAGATCAGTAGGTCAAGTTCAGACCACATTCTTTTTACGGCACTGATAATTGACAGTTGAAAATTAGATGCGTGCAAAATAACAGGCATGCAAATTTTTCCCTTAATACTATGTAATTGTTCTTTCCATAGGAGTTAAAATAATAAATAATACATTTTGTAGCGACAAAAACCGACTTCAATTCTGATGTGTCTTCGAAGTCCAAGGTCGAATATCGATGAAATTTATATGGGACCACCTTGTAGCTATACTGAACCCAACGCAAACAGATTTTTCAAATCGGTTTATAAATGACGGAGTTCTGTGGTAATACACAAAAAAATAAATACAATCAAATTGAGAACCTCCTCCTTTTTTCAAGTCGGTTGATGAGGTTAAATGTTATAACAGTGTTCAAATCAGTTGCATTGTTAGGTTAGGTTTGTTACAAGCAAATAGTTTTCTTTGGTTGAAAGTTCACCTCCTGTTTGTATTGCGCTTAAGGAATAGCCAGCGTTTGAAGTCAAACAGCATTTCAAGGAAGCACTCTGCTTCGTGTCTGAGAGCATCTACAAGGATACTATCTGACATTGAGATCTTTGTTGTTGTAAGCGGAATGACGTCTGGGTATGGACCACTGCTTTGTCAGTTATTATGCCGCCAAAGCAGTAATGCGCGAGCATTATTATTATGTTCCTGTTTGAAGGGCTTTGTAGACAGCGAAATTACTGGGCATATGAGATTTAATATCTGAGTTTTTCTTCATTCGCGTGGGTGTGTGGTCGGTCGACCCAGGATGTCGGAATTTTTCAACCGTCCGAAGGCCTCATCATGGCCTAATATCCGAGATCTCGCGGTGTCTCATCTGCCCAGTAATTTCGCTAGCTACAATGCCCTTCTAACCGAAACACAATAATACTTGCGCACTGGATTGTGGCAGAATAACTGGCAAAGCTAACTGCTAACGAGTGGAACTCCCTGCCAGAGTCAGTTTCCCGATAGCTACAATCTAGGAATCTTCAAGTCTCAAGTGAACAGTTAGGTACTATCTTGGTAAGCGTGCTAGATCGTCGACCGCATCGTCGCTTACCATCAGGTGACATAGTGATCAAACGCAAGTCAATTCCCAATACAAAAAAAAGCTGTGGTACCTACCCAGACGGCCTCCCATATCGCATACGAGATACCTACCACGAATGGATGTAAAAATCTTTTGTAAGTTTGTTTGTGTGTGACATTTATCGGCTGCACTTTGAAAGACCCGGTATACATGTCAAGGCTGTCAATTCAAGCTGCTAGAGAATCTAACTCTCGGCGCGCAATAGATTCGTTCGTAGCTGAGCAGCTTTCTTCGATGGAACATATTGCCTATTCAAAGTTTTGAAATCTATGCTCTTTTGCAATGAAATTGATTTCTGTCCCTCTCCTTTTTTAATTCGAACCAGGCCTAGCGCACTCCGTACTGTAGGTACGAAGCTACAAGTACATAGCCGGACACCGACGGCGGGTCGCGCGTCGTTACACGTGCCGCGTCAGAAGAGACCAGAGCTATGCGATAGAAAGAGAGGCGCTCTGTAGGTTAATATGACTGGTAGGTATGCAGCGCTACGCGAGCTGAATTGAATTTTATTGCGTTATAGCAAGAGTCGCTATTTGTTTAAATTTTTTGCGGAGTGATGCAATGTCCCTTAGTATTCTGTGTTCGAACACAACTTTTCGTACAACAGATTTAACAGAGAGAATTAGCGCTCGTAGCGCAGCTCGCCTAGCCGTTCGTAACAGATTTTCTAGGTTAAGCGATGTTCGCAGTGGTCACAGCTTGGATGGGTGACCGTATGTGTTTTATTTACATCTGAGCGCTACTGTGCTTCCTCGGTCTCGGTTGTTGTCTTAGGACAACGGTCGTTAGGCCATGTCGGAGGCCTTCGGGCGGTCTAAAAACTCCGACATCAGGGTTGGCCTCACACCCACACGAGAGAATAACACAGAGATTATTTTTTTTCACTGAACACAGATAATTTATTCAAAACGGATTTTAGATCTTTATCATCATCATCATTCATGATATCGTCGACCCATCTTACTTCTGGATGCTATGCTTTCCCTGCCTTGGTCACCATTCAGTCAATGCCTTAATTTACCTGTCGTCACGTCGCCTAGCCACGCGTCCCGCTTGTCTCCATTCGAGTCCCAAAAGGCTTTTTCCAGCATCTCGTACTTTTGTTCTTCGCCTGGTCTCAATATTTGAACTTATACGATGTTATATATCGAGAAATTTTAAAGAGTTGAAATAAAAAGGCATCCCCGCAGAGTTTCTTGGTGCTTTCTTCTCCTGCGGACGTATTTTCGAAGCACTGGTAGAGTCAGTTTTCGCATTTAATATCTGCACCAAGACTTCAATTTGAGTATAGGAAAGAAATGGGTAAACATACTTACCTTTTTTCAAAGTCATGTTAACGTAGTTTACAATTTTTAACATATTTTTAATTTTATTTGTATTATGTGTTTATGACCTTTAAAAGTGCACTTTTGTGCCTATTTAATAAACGATATTTGACTTTTACTTTCAGGATTTTGTTTAATTTAACGATATTAATAATTACGAATTAATAAACGATATTAAAAAAGTAATTAGTACCCCTGATAAATTTCGCAAAATGCTAAGTTGCTTTTTTCGAAAATTCATTACAGTACTGACAGTTATGAGGTGCCATTAATCAAAGCAAACGGCCCGAAAAGCCACGCTACTAATCAAGTAAAACCAACCCAAAGGTTCTCCATTCGCAGTAAGTTACAGTCAGTGTCTGACTAAGAGGCGTAATGAGCGCTGGAGGAGCACGTACGTCGGCTTAAGGTCTCCATTTGCCGAATTTGTTAGGCTCCCATTGGGCTCCCACAACATTTGCGAGGTTCGGGCACCGAAAATTGTAGAAAAGCGCTCTGAAATTCACACATGGAAAGTTTTTCATGTGCTTATGGTTTAAATAGTAACGTACAATATTCCATTTTTTTTATTTAAAACTAGCTGAGCCGGCGAACTTCGTACCGCCATACCGTTCAGAATCGATTTAAAAAAAAAATATTTTATACATAACTGGTCCTGACAATAACAAACACAAAAAAAGGATTATCCAATTTAGTGCAGTCGTTCGGAAGTTATGCGCGGACAAACATTTCGGCGATTTAATTTTATTTATATACATAGATTAAAAAAAAACATGAAGGAATGAAGTGAAATTACGTTTTACTAGATATTCAATTCGTTTCTATGCCCAATGCTAACAATGAGTTCTCTCTTACGGTTTCATTAAGTCATCTCCATCCAAAGGTTGTCTTGAAGATATTGTTTTGAGCAATAAGACCATCTATTAAACACTTTCGTTAAAGAAATAATTTATGTAGGTATATATCTACTGAGCGTTACGTGATGAAGTGATATAAGTAACATCTCCGCACGATTCCTGGCAGCGTGGATTGAATTTATAATCCCGTACACGTGGTTTGTTCTTAGCAAAACGTCTAGTGTGATCCTTGCTTCCTTACCAAATCACCTATTACTAAGAATGTGAACCCGACGTCCGAAGCAATTTGTAAAGGTCTGGGGGCCTACTCCGAGTTGCTTTCGTTCGTTCGTTCGTGCGGACTAAAAGAGACACTATTATGCCTGTTGCATAGCGCTGTCCCTTTCATCCGACAGAATGAAGATCGTAATTACTTTTTCAGAGTAAGGTCCCAGGTATCGTAAATTCCCAGTCTTACGGCGAATACCTTGTTAGTTGTAGCTATATATTGTATATATAGATAACTGTCTGTATATATGGCAGCAAAACCGCGAAATAGATGGTAAACCGCAACAAATAATGGATAGTTATACGAGCTGTCGCAAATGTGAACGGGCTTGGAGAGTGTTTAGGTAAACTATGTTTTAGACTCATGAGAGAGACAGAGAGATGAGAGAATTAATTACTATCTAAACTTTGCAGTATTGCCAACAGCAGTTGATTTCTCAACGTTAAAAGAAAGAAAAGAGCGAGTTTGGCTCAGTGGGAGAACGTGCGACTTTCGATCCGACGTACCCGAGTTCGAATCCCGCTGGCCTCGCACCACTGACTTTCTTAAGTTATGTGGGGATTTAACACTCGCTCTAAAAACGGTGAAGGAAAAAATCGTGAGAAAAGCGACATCTCCAAGAATTAATCACAAAAATTCAAGGATATGTGACATCCACCAACCCGCACTGGGCCAGCGTGGTGGATTATGATGGCCCTTACTCTCTCTATGAGAGAAGGCTCGTGTCCCAGCAATGGGAACGTGATGGGCTGATGATGACTGATGAAGGAGGGATATGTGCGCCGATTGTCTTTTGCGTTAAAAGTTATTTATCTTGTCCAGGCAAGTCGTATATAAGTGTTTGGTCAATTTGGCTTGTTTGTCCGCCTACCTGATCATTAATTATAGAGTCCGAGTCAAGAATAGAGTGCGGCGGACGGCTTTTTTTAGACATGTGCTAGTCGTAGCTTAAATTTGGTCTTTACAAAATCAAAACAACTGTTATATCATAGCCTACTAGCTGTGGGGGCGACTGACACGGTAAGTCAAAGGTCGTAGGTTCGACTGTCGAAAATGTATAATTATTTAATTCCATATTTAAATCTTTGACATCTCATTTGTTGGTCACAAATAGGTTGGGTACTGTTTTCTCTTCTGTGGTTTAGGTATCAAACTATCTCATATACATGTGTATGTGTGATGAAGGAGAAGTCCTTCATCATCATCATCATCATCAGCTCATTATATTCCAGCTGCTGTGTCACGGGCCTTATCTCACAGAGTATGGGCAGGCCTGTCGCACTCCGCACTGTAGGTACGAAGCTACAAGTACATAGCCGGACACCGACGGCGGGTCGCGCGTCTTTACACGTGCCGCGTCAGAAGAGATAAGAGCTATGCGATAGAAAGAGAGGCGCTCTGTAGGTTAATATGACTGGTGGGTATGCAGCGCTACGCGAGCTGAATTGAATTTTATTGAGTCATAGCAAGAATCGCGATTTGTTTAAATTTCTTTGCGGAGTGATGCTTCTGTCCCTTAGTATTCTGTGATTCCACCACGCTGATCCAATGCGGGTTGGTGGATGACACACCTTTTAAAATTTTTGATGCTTGGACATGCCGGTTCCCTAACTATGTTTTCCTTCACCGTTTTTAGAGCGAGGTGCGGAGCAGCGGAATTCAAACTCCTGTGCATCGAATCGAAAGTCGCATGAGTTCCCACTAAGCCATGATGTTGGGTACACACATTCATTTTTTTATTTCCTGATTTACTTAGACATATGTATAACTAGCGACCCGCCCCGGCTTCGCACGAATGCAATTTTTGGCGACTTGATTACAAAATATTGAATCGTCTCTACTATACAAAACTAAACACACTTAACATTATGTTAGTCTTCTCTGTTCAAAGGTTGTCTGGAAGATAAATATATACATTTATAATAAAGGTTCAATGATCGTAACCCGACTTCATAGTTTGTTACCCCTGCATTGAGACCGCAGGGTCTAAGTTCTAGGGATCGTAAATTCTCGGTTTTGTTTCAAACCCTCATAAATAAGGGTATTGAATATACCATAAATATAACTAATTGCGCCCCGCGGTTTCACCCGCGATTTACCGGGATAAAGTAGCGTATGTGTTAATCCAAGGTATAAGCTATCTCCATACCGAATTTCACTCAAACCCATAGCGTTCGCATAGAGCTCACCTAGCCAATCGTAACGGATTTGCTAGGTGAAGCAACTTTCGCAGCGGTCACAACTTGGATGGGTGACCATTTGTGTGGTATTTACAACTGAACGCTACCATGCTTCACGTAAAGCCATCGTTCCCGGTTGCTGTAGTATAACAATCGTTAGGCCATGTCGGCCTTCGGGCGGCGGGCGGTCTGAAAACTCCCGACACTAGGGTTGGCCATACACGAGAGAAGAAGAGACTCAAATCCGTGGAGCGGTTACAGCGTGAAAGATTACAATTACACAATACACTAACACACAAACAGTCTTAGATACAATCTTTCGCATCCTACTAATATTATAAACGCGAAAGTTTGTAAGAATGTATGGATGTATGTTTGGTACTGTCACGCAAAAAATACCGAACCGAAATTTAATGAATTTGATATGTAGGTACTGTAGGACTTGGACTAGCACATAGGCTACTTTAAATCCCGGGAAACCGCGGGTGGAACCGCGGGGCGTAGCTAGTTTATAATATCAGGAGAACTGCGTCGTTTTATGAATGTCACTGTTTGCATTGTATTAATTGGATGGCCAATAAAATTGGCGTACACTTTTAATGTTCCCTAGTTAATTTTGATGATAAAAAGTACATTAAAATAGTGTCACCTCGGGGTAGGGTTGCCAACCATACTGTTACAGACAGTATTAATATTAGTATTATACTGTTTTTCGCTCATTAATACTGTTTCTCTTTAATACTGTTCATCAAAAATAAAGTATGCAAAATACTGTTTGTTTCATCACTAGTATAAAGATGTTTTATCGGTCAGCCAATTTAGCCCCAATTACTCGAAGCCCTAGTCGAGGAGAAAAAAAAACAATTGCAAGAGAAGCTTTCGTGAACGGAACTGTCAATGTCAAGTTGTTAACCGACACTGACAAATTGTTTGTCAGCCAGCCTCATAAACAACGCGAGTTGCGCGCGATCTTTGTTTAATTTTTTAGTTGTACTTTAGCTTATGTAACTTTCAAAAATGACATAAAATTGTTAAACTGTGCGATGAGCTCTGTTATATATAAATTTAATTCTTTGAAAAAACGAATTAATTTTCATTTAATTGCTCACACCTAAATATACTTTATTTATTGTTCAAAAAGCTGGGAACCCTACCTCGGGGTGACATTCGCCTCTATAAGGTTAATGACAAGACGGAGATGCGTAGAGGTAAGAAAAGGTATTCCTCAATCTGATCGCCCCAAGAGGGGCACCATGACCAATACAGAGCCACCGATGAGGCACTCCGACAATGGGAGAAGCCCACGGTGGCCTGCCAGTTCCCCGGGGGTAGCTGCCCCCGTGAGTTTCCGCCTGGGCAATAGGAACCGCCCGAGGCCCACCCCTACCACCCTACCCTACCCCCCAGGAGGAGGTAGAACAGCAATAATGTCAATGTCAGGTATTCCTCGCTATAGAACATTTTATAATGATAGTACAGTAATTTATTTAACTATGAGAACAGCGCTCGTAGCGCAGCTAGTCTAGTCGTTCGAAACAGATGCAATGTAAAGCAACATTCGCAGCGGACACCACTTGGATGGGTGACCGATTGTGTCGTATTTACATGGGTGATGAGCTGTCGGTCCAGGTTATTCTTTTACGGCAACAATCACACAGCAATAGCCATATCGGAGGCCATCGAACGGCCTAAAAACTCTGACACCAGAGTTAGCCAGGGTTAGCAGGATTCGGAGAGACGGGACTGAGCAGCCGCTCAACTGCCACCTCTGTGTCGAGTGTGTCGAGATAGTGGCCAAACATAGATCTAATAAGCGTAAAAAAAACGCCACACACCCACTCGAGAGAAGAAGTACTATGAAAATATAAATTTGCAGTACAGTAAACCTATTTCCTGCTTACCATGCTTCGTTTGCAACACAAAGGCATTTTATCTATCTACAAACAAATAGTAGGAACTCCCTATTCCCAGGAGGCTAGAACAAATTGCTTCCTCTATGAAAGTAGAGTTCGGACGTGTTTTCTTTGCTCTACAATAATCGTTAAAATCCTTGTTAAAAACGAACAAGAAATTGCGCTCTATGCGAACAGTTTTTTGTTGAATTTAACCGCGTTTTCTTTAACTCTACGGAACATCTAGAAACCTGGTAGAGGTTATTCTCAAGTGGCTTAATTCTCGTCTCGGCGCATACTGTTCTGTAAACTCTCGTTTGTATGTTGCGAACAAGAAAATAGATCATTAGCATGTTTGTTTTTTTAATAAATGTATATCTTCCTCTTCGTCTGATTATTCGTGATGTTATGGACAGGGGTTCCGACTGAAAACCAGTGCTAAGGTAATTAAAAACACCTTAGCGTATGCTGAGTCGGAACCTTCTCCTGACATCACGCAACATCTCTCTCTTATATATTTTTTGTTACTTATGTTTGTTTCGTCTGTTTTAGTATGTTCTTGTATAATTCAGAGTGATGTTGTGTGTCGTCAAATATATTTTCTTTCTTTCAATTAGGTTCTACTCTATTTTCGTTCATGCCACAATTAACTTGAATGGCTTTTAGGTCCACAATGTTGAACTTTTAAAATGTAATCGATAGTTGAAATTTTAAACTTTGAATTTCCAATATGTTGAATTGCTTAATTGTAATTTTTTTATCTTTAAGGCAAGCGTGCTCCATCTTAGGCCGCATCTTTGCTTTCCATCCGGCGAAATGTCGTCGAACGTATGGCCATTAAAAAAAACTAATAAAAAATATTGAATTCCAAAGATAGAAATATAAATTATGTTTTTGTTGTTTATTGGTACTAATATAATGTTCTTCAATGATATAATTCAATACTTTAGGTAGAGTGTTTGTTATTCCATGGTAGAGAGCCTTAAGGTTTGATTCATTAATTCCGTGAATGTCAAGTAGTTTATAGTCTTTAATCAAGTGCCTAATTTATTCGACTTAAGCAATTCTAAGATTCTAAACATTCAGAAAAAAAAATTGCTCGGACGGGATTAGAGCTTTCGTCTTGGGAATATCGTCCTGACGCCTTACCAACTTGGCCGCGTATGCTCGAGCACCCAAATTTCTTCGTTTTATGGGCACAATTCTACGTCATCCTGTCCGAGCAAAAGTAATTTTTACCACGTTTTTATTCAGTCACTTTTTGGTTGTCTATCTGTCTGTCGTTCCGGGTGGAATTCTGTTAATCAAATTTCGTGCACTTCCCGATTAGCTATCCGGCTGAAACTTTCAGGGTAGTTCACAACTCGATGACAATGCATTCTAAATACACACGATTTTCTATTAAGGAATCCAAAAAACATCAATGTATGTATCCCTTTATTTGGGTCTATATCGTTATATCGTATATCGTTATATCGTATATCCCTATACCAAGGACCTCCAAATTTTCGAACCCACGGATAATTTCTGCATCTAATCCCACAAAAATTTTAACTATTTTAATAGGCCTTATTTATTTAATGAAAGGTTAAATTCATCGTCGTTAAAAGGCCTCCCGCAGTCCATTCAAGCCTGCAATCTAAATATTGTTGTAAAAGAAATTAAACGATTTTTATTCCCAGACCTTATTATGCCGGAGGGCGTCCCTATACCGTCTCTACCAGAGAAATGGAGAATAGGTTAGAATGGCGGAGTGGGCGCAGCAGACGCGCCGCGACCATACGATTGAACAATCGTATTTATGTCAACGGTGTAGACGTATATCTGCCGGAATTCGGCGCGTTTTAAGTCATCGCACCGAATATACGTGCAGCTGGCAGATATACATATTTCAGTGTCATAAGTGTCATAACCATGTCATAGCTGATTCAGTAATCCATTCGTATCGCCTTCGTTAATTAATCAATTCGTATAAACATTTATGAATGGCGTTTATAACTATTCAAACTAGTAGTAAATGTGACGAAATAGGTGTATTGATATTTCGTAGGTATATAGATGTTTCGTTTAAGTGTGTGCGATTGGCGATACTGATTTTCCTACATAAAATATGTTGACTATTCTAACCTATTCTCCATTTCTCTGATCTTTACCCACTCTACTGCGGTCGTTTGACGGAACATTCATTAACCCAGTGATAGCCTTTCTTTTAATTCAATTTTTGGACAAGGACAAGATCGTTTCAATTTTTAAATGAATAAAAATTATATCAAAAGAATGAACAAAATTTATAGTTAAAAAAATTCCTATCCTATTCGTATGTGCTACTTTCCTACAAATATTATAAATGCGAAAGTTTTGAGGATGAATGGATCCATCGAAAACCACTGAAGGATTTTGGTGAAATTAAATATTATTGGTCCTGGAAAAGGACTTATATCTCGATATTTTTATCTTGAAAACTCGCAAGCGATGCCACGCGACGCAAATTTTGATGCATGTCGAATTTTCAAACGTTAAACGACCATGCCTCGTTTTAGAGTGATGTTCGATGAACCATCAGGGAGACTACTCTGAGCAGTTGCTCAACTGTCGTCCTCTTCTAAATAGAGAGTTTCACACTAGTATTACTATGTGGCTTAGTGCGGGTTGGTGGATGTCACATGTCCTCGAATTTTGTGATTCTTGGACATACCGGTTCCCACACGATGTTTTTCTTCACCGTGTTGAGAGCTAGTGTTTAATCCGCACGTAACTAAAGGAAGTCATTGGTGCGGGGCCGGCGGGATTCGCCCTCGGCTGCGTCGGATCTAGAGTCGCACGTGCTCCCACTGAGCCACACTCGCTCTCTTCGCCATTTCACTACTTATTTTTCGTGTTTTATTTAACTTGTGTAACTTCATGAATAAGCGAAATGTGTAACTTTTCGACTATTATCGAACTTAAAAAGGTAAGGTAGGGATAATACAAAGTTTGTACTTTTTCCTCAGGGACTGGAGAAAATGGCGTAGTCATGAGAATGAGGAGACTTCATGATCTGGAATAGAAATAAAATTAAATGCTGAATATTTGCACGTCTGCTTGCAGGCTGAATACTAATGCTTATAAATTAACCTGAGACCTGTATATAATAATTATTTTGTATTCTAGCAAATAAATGATTGATTTTGATTTAGATTTTTGAATTTGATTTTGGCTAGCAAGTTGTGTGTTAAATGTAATTTAATTTGTTTGAAATTAAGTTTATTTATGTTGACATAATGTGTAATACGGATTTTAACCTGAAATAAATGATTTAATTTTTTTTTTTTTTTTAATATTGACTACGCGGGTAACTGCTGGCCGCAGCAAGTTTTTCACATTTCGGTTGACAAGTAGACACTGGCTCTCACAAGTGTTTTGTTTATTTTATCTACAATACCTATACATAAGCTTTAGAAATCGCTCACACATCTCAGCTAAAATCGAGAACAAGCACAAACCCAGCTCTAAATCTAGACCACATTGAAAGTCCTCAATCAACACAACTTACCTGAATTAATTTTGCTAACTCTAAAGGTAAATATTGACGTAGTTAGGTAGTTGTATCTTAGTTACATTTAAAGCGAGACACAGGTGGAGTTAGGACTTAGAGCATATGGACACAGGCCGGATATTCTATTACGGGTAAGATATATTGATGAGGGTAAAATTTAACGAACAGGTGTCTCTATAGATGTTGCCGTAGGTATGTAGGTTGTTACATTGATATACGAAATATGTAGGCTACATGCAGGAGGATGCAAAGGAAATCAAAATGTTTTGGTTCTATATTTAATTAGAATTTTTATTCTCTTGTATGCGGGAGGCCGTCTAGGTAGGTACCACAGCTTTGCCAGTTATATGAAACTTAATATCTGATGTCTCGGGGTCATGAGCGCAATGCAATGCTATACGCAATGCTTTTTATGGTATTAAGTTCTCCTTTTTTATGTAACTGCGCGATGGGACGAGCAAGTCGTTCGCCTGATTGTAAGCGCCACGCCTGCTCATAACAATTGCAGAACTGTTCGCTATTAAAAAATTAAAAAGCGAACAGTTCCTTACTGTCAATTTATTCAATATTTTATTATCTTCAATATTATATTTTCGTGATTTATAATTTTAATGGTAATGGATAATGGATTTTAAAGTCTGGAATAATAAACAATTTCATTTAATTTCGTTCTCATTTCATTAATTGAGGGTTAACACAGATTTTCGTGTTTATAATATAGATGGACAGGACAGGATAGCATAGGATAGGATATATTTCTAAATGTATAGATATGTTTAAGTGCTATGTAAGCACGCATTCAGAGCGTAATGATCAAGAGGGTAACTTGAAAGGGTGAACAGGCTATTGTGTTCAACGCATTGTAAATCCCCTTTATGCGTGAAATGGGGGTGATTGCTAAGTAGCAATAAAGAGGATAATGGTGCAAATAGGGTTACAGAGGACATCCGAGAAGGAAGTGTAATTTTATCAAAATAGAGAAAAAAAAAACCATCGTCACAAACTTTCGCAATTATAATATTAGTAGGGTGTGAATGTTTGTGAGGATGGATGTTTTTTACTCCATCACGCAAAAACAATACATGAATGGTGCTCGATGAATAAATCAGTTAGTGTGCTACCTGTAAAGAACATAAGAACATAGTGTCTTCGAATTAAAAGAGACAAGAGAGCAAGAGTAGAGTGAGCGTGGCTCAGTGGAAATTCGTGCGCCTTTCGATCCGACGCACCTGGGTTCGAATCCCGACTCGGCCCTGCACCAATGACTTATAGTTAAGTGCAGATCTTGCACGCTCGCTCTAAAACGGTGAAGGAAAACGTCGTGATGAAACCCGCTTCCGCGCTTCGGAGTGGTAGGCTCTGGCCGTGGTTGTAATACCACCCACCGAACAAAGCCATGCCGTCAAGCGACCTAGTCGTGTTTCGGGATGATGTTCGGTGAACTATCGGGGAGACGGGTCTGAGCAGCCACTCAACTGCCGTCTCTCTAGATCTATGTGCTCCATCTTAGGCCACATCATCCCTTCACATCAGGCGAGATAGTGGCCAAACATAGATCTATAAAGCATAAAAAAAGACAATAATAAGTGTTAAGTGGCATATTCTTAGTTTTACTCTAGTTAGCAGTTTTAGTCAAATTCAAATTAATTATTAATTATTAGTATTACTAGGCTAGATTGAAATAATTAATTTATAATAAAAAAATTAATTAATGTTATTAGCTTGTGTTCGCTTCATTTTACCTAAAATTCTGAATATCTGTCTTTGTATATTAGTCTTAAATTTTCGTTTGTTTCTTTTTTTACTGTTTGATGAGAAGAGCAAGTCGTTCGCCTGAAGGTAAGCGCCACTCTTTCCTATAATTACAATACCACCCCGAACTTGCAATAGCAAAAAAACACTAGTTCGGACTGCATTACGCTCATCACCCTGAGACATCAGACATTAAGTCTCATAGGCCCAGTAATTTCGCTAGCTACAATCCCCTTTAAACGGGAACACAGTAATGCTTACGCACTACTGCTTTGCGGTAGAATAACTGGCAAAGTGGTACCTATCCAGACAGCCTCAATACTAGAGAGACCTACCACGACGATATAGGCCAGACGCACATCGCTGCCCTTGATAGCGGTGAGCGGAATAGAGGCTATTGACGAGCTATCTGTATATAATCGTTTAATGCCTTATGTAATGCCTCATAAAACTGATACAAGCATTATGTTAGTCGTAAAAAGTTATTGCACAATTTACCACCTGCGCAATTTCGAGCTTGCGCGGGAAGGTAAGCTCCGCAGTTTACGATAATCTTTAGAGAAACGTTGACTTCTACAACTAAACTATTATAATACTTGCATTTTATCGCGACTTCATTTTTTTACTAATAATAGGCTATATATAGTTATAGTTAAGGGAAGGGGTGGCGTGAAGGAGAGGAGGCCTATACTTAACAGTGGGATAAGAAGGGCTGAAAAAGAAAGAAGAAAAAGAAGTTATAGGCTTGCGTTTGACCACTATCTCACCTGATGGTAAGCGATGATGTTTTCTAAGATCTAACACACTTGCCTAGAAGATACCTGTTCACACTCGATTTGAAGACCAGGTTGTAGTTGTCAGGAAACACAGACGTTGGCAATGCTTTACACTCCTTGGCTGTTCGTAAGATGAACGTGGACGCAAAACGTTTTGCTCATACAGGAGGGATGTCTATCATGTATAGAAAGATAGATAAATAGAAACATAGATAGATGAACGCTTCATTGCAAACATTAAATTAAAGACATTACGTAAAAACAATTAAAGAAAGTGTTACAATGAGCGGCCTTATCGCTAAAAGCGATCTCTTCCAGGCTTCCAGCCTTTGGATGGAGAGGAATTATTATGTATGGATGTCGCATAGCCGTGTGTCTGGTTGTCCTATGATGGAATGGAGACGGTGGTATGAGATCATTTAGTTCTTGTGCACACTCTCCAGAATGCGTCCGATAAAATACCGTCCGTCGTGTGAACGACAGAGGAAATCCATTTTGTGTTTTTTCCAAGACTACCTTAGCAAGACTTCCCCAGTTTATGAGAGCGTGTACTACGTGTCTTCGTAATCACCCAAACAATTTTGATGTAACGTGCCCTATAATCTTAGTTGAAACCGTATAGGTTCATACAATTAAAAAAATAAAAAACACCTAAAAAAATGAATCTACCAATGCTTTGGAGTGTATAGATAACAAACAAAGGAACAAATAGGCAAAAATTCAAAAAAAATCGTGTTCAGTTTCCTCTGAATAGTCGATTCCAGTTGGTTTTTCAAAAATATCTTCAATGTATAGAATAGGCACAGTTCCATTTTTATAATAGTACCTACTAGCTGACCCGACAGACGTAGTCCTGTCTTAACTATAAAAAATAAATCTAATGTTCCGCGCAACTTTTTAAATTTTTTCATTCGTGAGAACCTTCTCCTGATAATAACAAACATAACAAAAAAAGAATTACCGAAATCGGTCCAGCCGTTCACGCGTGATGCCGTAACCAAGGGAAATAGGGATTCATTTTTCTATATAGAGAAGATAGTAGACTATGTATGTAGATAAGCATAACAAAGGTCTCCGGGTCATGAGCGCAATGGGAGCTATGCAGTGCTTTACGTGGCATTAAAATTCTGGGAGCACACATCATCATCATTATCAGCCCATTACGTTCCCTCTGCTGGGACTCGGGCCTTCCCTCGTAGAGAGAGTATGGGCCATAATAGTCCACCACGCTGGCCCAGTGCGTGTTGGTAGATGTCTTGTGTCCATGAATTTTAGTGATTAATTCTTGGACATGCCGCATGCCGGTTTCCTCACGATGTTTTCCATCACCGTTTTTAGAGTGAGTTTAATAATGTAGTAATACTTATAGCAAACTCCTTTAAAAGAGCTGTACTACAACTAAAAAGCTAAATAAATAGAGCTTATTTATAAAGAACACAATCACAACCACTCGTCAACCCGAGTGGGTAGAGCCATTTAATCTAGGTAGCGTCGTCGGTCGTTTACTCTACGTAGAGTTTACTGAATGTCAGCGTTCTTTCAGCTTTGTAGTCAGCTCTCCTCTTAATATTATGACAACCATTATTTAAATTAAAATTAAATCGCCATTACACAGCCACCTGGAGCAAGCCACAGTAGAGAAACAGTAGGGACACTTAGAAGTTCGAAGGGATTCATGTATATGTCACCGTAAAATTGTAAATACCGTTAGTTTATAATCTATCTCGATCTCGCGAGATTGTAAACTGTCGAAAGATTGTGAACCGTACCGTAACATACTTCTTACACCCTCGCTATGTTAGGGTGCAGCGGAGGTGGCCCTTGGGCCACCCCAACGCCGCGAACATGTGTATTATATTCATGTATGTTTATTTTTCTTTGATAGATTTATAATCTACCGAAAAATAATGCGTTAAATTGTAAGCAGTATGTTACGGTTCACAATCTTTCGACAGTTTACAATCTCGCGAGATAGATTATAATCTAACGGTATTTACAATTTTACGGTGACATATATACAAGATATTTTATCACATGCTG
Source organism: Petrophora chlorosata (assembly GCA_951640565.1). NCBI lineage: Eukaryota > Metazoa > Arthropoda > Insecta > Lepidoptera > Geometridae > Petrophora > Petrophora chlorosata. The sequence goes on along the minus strand of OX621189.1, from coordinate 3,130,688 downwards.
TCATACTAATCTTACTAATATTATCCTATCCTAATAATATTTAAAATGCGAAAGTTTGTAAGGATGGATAGATGGATGTTTGTTACTCAATCACGCAAAATCTACTTAAGGAATTTCATAAAATTTGGTTTGTAGATAACTGAGGTCCTGAAAGAGGACACAGGACACTCTCAACTCTTTATCCCGGAAAACTGCGGGTGAAAGCGCGGGGAGCAACAAGTAAATTTATAAAAGCTTCGAAGTTTGTTTGTTTGTAACGACTTAATTTATAACGACTGAACAGGTTTGATAAAATTTGGTATGTATTGTAGGTTCTGGAATAGGACATAAGATACCTAAAAAACACTTTCTTATGTAACATTTACAAACCGAATTCTACGTGGACGGAGTCGAAGGTATCAGCTATTATAATAAAATATTTTTGTGGTAACAATTTAATTTAAATTTTAACGTAAAAAGTTTTTTAATTTTCATGTTCATTATTATCAAAAGAGGTAAGAACAGAAAATAAGTACCCAAATAATTTATGTTTAGACCTTTTACCCTTTACCGTGTGTATTTTGTTTGTAAATTTAATTATCAAAACTTTATAATTGATATAAAATGGCTCAAACTCACAGTAAAACGTCGAAACACGGTAAACCGCGAGTCTTAGCCGTTTTATATCAGTTATAAATAACACTTACGAACGTTTTCAAAATCTTATGAAAACTTTGTCTACTGTTCATTTTTTCTGTGTCTATTATGAGTTTGTTTCTAACTTGTCAGGGTTGCCAACCTCGCGATATTCCATAGTATTTTAGCGGCGCGGCGCGAGGATAAGGTGAGCCAGTGCCCGGGGGCTGTGAAAATACGATTCAGCGGAGAAAGTCGCTTAGCAAGACAGTAATTGTTATTACGATCTTGTGCGATATGGACAGTAATGTTAGTAAAATATAGCAGCAAAAAACAAGAAAGTGACAGATTAAAAAAAAAACTAAAAACCATGTTTTATGCGCCTTTTGATGTTAGGTCGGCATTGCATGCTAATAAATGGATTTATAATGCATTGTCATTGAGTTATGAACTAACCTGAAAGTTTCAGCCGGGTAGCTAATTGGGAAGTGCTCGAAATTCGAGTTGCAGGATTCCACCCGGAACGACAGACAGACAGACATACAAACAAGAAAGTGACTGATAAAATCTATCCTATTCCTAAAGCATGCAGGAGAAGTCAACATTTTGTGATGCATCTTCTGCTTTATATTTCATGTATTTATAAGCGCCGACAGAACTGTTCTGTTGAATCAGAAGTACCTAAAACATCAAAATACGTTTAGTATTTTTTACAATGATTTAGTAACAAAAGCTAAGGAAAAATAAAGAAATTGAAGATCTAGTGGTCAAGCCAAATATTATCGGCGAAATAAAAGCACACAGACGTCGCTGTCGAGACAAAATCGAGTACATAATAATGTACTAATACGCTTTTAATATCATGAATTGGACTCATGCAATACATTCATATGTATAAATGCGGGCAATAATATATCACGACGACCGCTAAATAATAAGACAGACTTGAAGCCTTGAGACACACACACAAGTCTCAAGAATAATACGAGACATTAAAATCAATACTCACATCACTGGCTCCGGCGTATGGCTTTAGTTGCCAGACTGGTCTGCGCGTGCGCACCGTTATGTCCACCTGCAACAACAGATTGATTTCGTTAATAACAAGTTAGTATTACCACAGAATATTAAGGGACAGAAGCATCACTCCGCAAATAAATTGAAACAAATAGCGATTCTTGCTATGACGCAATAAAATTCAATACAGCTCGCGTAGCGCTCCATACTCCATACCTAACAGTAACTACAGAGCGCCTCTCTTTCTATCGCATAGCTCTTATCTCTCTTTGACGCGCCGAGTGTAACGACGCACGACCCGCTGTCGGTGTCCGGCTATGTACTTGTAGCTTCTTATCTACAGTGCGGAGTGCGCTAGGCCTGGTATTACGTTTTATGTCACCGACCCGCCCCGGATTCGCACGGATGCAGTGACGAGCGCAGTGCAAGTGCCACGAGATTTCCCAAAACAATGTTCTGGGCAGTGCTGCAACTGTTATTGGCAGGCGTGTTGCTTACATGTATGGTAAGCTTTCTAACTAACGCCTTGCGAACTGGGCGTGGCCGTATCCAAAATAAACGAGAGAGGGCGAAAGCCAACACTGACAAATAGTTTAACATATAAAACTAATGTGACATTCTAGCATTTAAAGAAAATACTCGCAGTTCGTTGAAAATAAATATTTTTTTTGTTGTAAAGTGGTAAGTTGGCTCAAATCTCATACACCACTGAGGTTGCGGGTTCGATTCCCGCGACGGGACAAATGTTCGTGCACAGAAAAAAATAAGCGCAAGCATTTGTTTCGTGTCTTGGTTGTAAGACTATGGTCCTCGTAGTTCCTGGTTGCCTAGATACAGGGAATCCTGATTAGGGGCCAAGATCTGAGTATATGAAAGTAGGGCGAAAAAATTTCTTAAAAAAATCTTTTAACATCAGGTGAACAACACTCAGTTATCAAAAAACTCAGATCTGCTCCGGGTACTTGACAGGGGTTTACAAAGCTTACCATAGCTTACACTAAAACATCCATTATTTATCCTAACGCCTTGCAAACTGGGCGTGGTTATATCCAAAATAAACGAGCAAGGGCGAAAGCCAACACTGACAAATGGGTTAACATATAAAACAAATGTTACACTAGCATTTAAAGGAAAATACTCGCAGTTCGTTGAAAATATCATTCTATTATTGTATTAGACAACCGCATTTAGGACCATGCGATTGGGGCTTTGGGACCATGCGAACCCTTGTTCGGAAAGGGATTGCTCGTATTTGGGGTATTTGAAATATTTCGGGATCTTAAAGGTATTAAGTACAATATCTGCTTAGGAAAATGTATTATTCTGTTATACTTTTTTTATCCTTCCTTTATGGTCAATCCTGGTGCCGAACTTATAGACTGCCCGAAGGCGTCCCTTATACTAGAGAGATAAGACTAGACTAGTACTTTATATATATATATACTATATAATATATCTGATGTATCAGGGTGATGAGCGTAATGCAGTGCTACGCAGTGCTTTTCATGGCATTAAAAATTCTGAGTGGCACTGCAATTGTTATAGGCAGGCGTGGCGCTTACCATCAGACGAACGACTTGCTTCACATCACTCAGTTCCAAAAAAATCGCTTACTCTCCTATTAGCTGCAAGAACGTAATAATAAGCGTAATGTTAAATTAATAATTAGTAATTATTATTTATGCTAGAAGCATAATAAATAAAAAAGCAATCCAATAACTTGAAAATTGCTGTGTTCCATTTACCTCGTTCCGTTTCCGTCTGTTACTAACTCACTTAGGTGGAAGTAAATGCACTTAGTTCGGATTAGCATACATCCAGACGTACTGACATGGCGCTTGAAGCGTTTGTAAATGAATTCAACGATTACTACAGTATTTGTAAGAAACTTCGATGAAGTATCAGCCAAAGTACTAGAAGTTGGTGTTAATAGTTATGTATAAACAAGCATATTGTCAAACACAAACATAAAATACTGTAACAAAAGCTCTAAAAAAATTTGCCCCTCAGTTTCTTGCCGTATCTTCTGAGTGCTGGTTCTTTTTCCGATACGATGGTAGAGTCATTACCGTTCATAAGTGCGTCTGTGATGCGAAAACTGAATAAAGAACTTTTTAATTTTATGTATACGACGGTACTTTCAACAACCAAAAAACAAAGGCACATTTTGATTATTTTTATATTCAATTCGTTGGGAGCTCAGTCCTGTTGGACCACGGTTGAAAATAAACAAAACACGAGCTACCACGCAAACAAACCATACTACATATTTATACACATCCACTAAGAATCGCACGAGAAGGATTCGGAAGTTCGCTTATTTCGATTGATCGTAATACTAGGACCTAAAAATCCTAGTCGTTCGATCAATCGAACTATGCTCACATGAAAAATGTTTGTCCTGATGGTTTGACATTAGCACCAAAATGATTAGGAAAGCCTCGTAGTTCGATAACTACGAGAGAGCTGTACAGAGAGTGGAATATCGCAAAAATACATTGAAAGTGGTTTTTAGTTAAATCTGAACTGGTCTTATGCACTAAGAAAAATGGAATTCATAAAAAAACGTATCCATCGTCTCGTCAATTACGAAACATTTTCTTCTATGTTTAATGTTAAATCTGCTGAAAACAACTGTCCCCAAATGATCACTATCAGGTGAAAAGCTGCGATATCCGCACAAAGCCATTGCAACCTCAATAAAAGTTTGTAAAACCAACAAAAGCTAAATGTTTACAAGCACCACTTCAGTGAGCGCGATAACTTCGTTGCAGGGTTACATAACGAGCATATTCTATCTCTTTCTTTCCAAATCATTTTAGTATGAAAGAGTGAGACGAACATAGTCGTCGTTGTGAATATCAAAAGGCAGCTTCAGGGAATAACATGTTCAAAAACGTCAATTTTGAAACGTTGCCGTTTTATAATTTGCATTCGCTAGCAGGGCACTGGAGAGTTACATTTGTTGCATTTTAATATTCAGCTTCGTTGGAAACGTTTCTAGGGTTCCGTATTTTACAAGCTTTTATTTAACTTGCAATGTATGTAATTATGTTTGTTCGGATGCAATCTTACAAGCTAATTCAGAACCACTTCCTCTTGTCCTACGAAGTTGAAATTTTGCATACTTGTCCGATGACTGATGACTGTACAAAGTCCGATGACAATGCAATATAATGGTGACAGACAGCTGATCTGATGATGGAAACGGAAGGTGGGCAATGGAACTCCATGACGGATAATCGTAAACTACTAGTGTTTGGGCTCATTTTAAACTAATCGCGGTTCCGATTACGAATTAAAAGCGTTAAATAAAAGTTAGCGTACAAAGTTAAAATTTGTACGCCTGCAAAGGCAGAATAAGAGATCTTTTTTTTGACACTAACACCTGTACCATACCTTATTTTATGCAAATAAATGATTATGATTATGATTATGATTATGATTATGATTATAAAAGCTTGTCTTGACCGCGTGAACGACAGAGGAAGTCTATCTTAGACAATTTCCAAGACCATCTTAGACGTTCTTACTACTACAACACACACTAATAGCAGTTTTCATTGCTAATAGTAGCAGAATTTGCTCATATAATTTTCGTTCCTTAGGAGGAGCAGACCACATTTTTGCGATAAAAATGTGTCCATACAATTTTTACCCTTTCGAAAAGCAGAATTGAATTCCATGTAAAAAAATAATTGACGTATCGTTTTTATGCATAAATCGGTACTTTCAAAAATCCAGAAATTGAATTTTAATAGGTATGGTAAAAACAGGTGGATTTTTTAACAACAAATTATTCTATCTTTATTATTAGGTTAATTGAGAGAGATTCCTTTTCCAAAATCCTCTTCAAAAAGTTCTTAAATAAATAAAAAAAAACTGTTTAATCCCGGTATAAATAAAAACCCTTAAAATAGAAGGTATTCCCGTCGGTGTCCCTCCTTTAACATTAGGCAGATCGATTACTCCTTAGAGCCCTTACAAAGGCGCGTTCTGTGTCATAGGAAAAGCGTAGGAAGATTGATCACTACCACATATTTGAAACTTCTTGAATTGGTAAAGGAGCTTTGGGTATTTTAATACCGGGTAAGTTGAATAAATACGCCTATCGTACTCCGCACTGTAGGTACGAAGCTACAAGTACATAGCCGGACACCGACGGCGAACCTGCGCGTCGTTACACGTGCCGCGTCAGAAGAGATAAGAGCCATGCGATAGAAAGAGAGGCGCTCTATAGGTTAATATGACTGGTAGGTATGCAGCGCTACGCGAGCTGAATTGAATTTTATTGCGTCATAGCAAGAGTTGCTAATTGTTTAAATTTCTTTGCGGACTGATGCTTCTGTCCCTTAGTATTCTGTGGTAATATACACCTACTCTTTACCACACCGCACAACTTTATACGATTGCTCCTTTACTGTAGAAGCTGTTCGATTGTGGATTGAGGTTAAACGGGCACCCTCGCTGTATACTTTTAAACACCAAGTAAAGGTCTTTTACTATTTGCAATAGCTACAATCATATTTGTTATTGTACAGTGTTTATTTATTTTAATGTATAAATGTATGTTTATTATATTATAAAATTATTGTATATATTTAGATTATTTTCCATTTTATTAGATTGTATAAAATATCTAAAACCACCGCCAATTTATTATTGCATTATTCCTCCCACTGCACTGTTGTCTGAAAGAGATTTTAGCGATAAGACCGCCAATTGTTACAGTACTAATAAGATTTTATTGTTAGCTTTTAGGGTTCCGTACCCAAAGAGTAAAACCCTACCCTATTACTAAGACTCCGCTGTCCGTCCGTCTGTCTGTCTGTCCATCCGTCTGTCAAAAAGGCTGCATTCCATTGTGACTCTTATACTACTGCATTCGTATCATGATGATTCGTTTTTTATACTAAAGATGTAGGTACTTAATTTTTGACTTCGGTACATTTTTTATATAATTTTATATAACTGACCCAAAACCGGAGAGAGACAACTTTGCTTAAGACATTAATTTACGCGAAATTAATATTTACATAACAATAATTCACTATCATCCGCTATCATCATTAAAATTGTTTGATGATGCAAACTATAAATATTTTGATAAACACAGTTTAAAAGTTTTTGATCGTCAAATGAAACATAAAAATAAAGCGTTAACCTTCACATATTATGCAAAGGACAATCAAACCAAATAAGTCCTGAATCCTTAAACAAAGGTCGCCAGATCTGCAATACTTAGCCACAGGAATATAGCCCGTAAAGTTATCGAAATAGAGTCTGAAATCTGAGAAATCAATTTACAAATCACCCGGATTTATGTCAAAGGAATACGGCCAGTATTGACTTAGTAATAAAGTCTGAAAAACTGAAGGTTCAATTGGCTGTATATACCTACGAGTATACATATCAAAAGAACAAACAGAAGATGTAAGGATTGCATAACTCTTATGTCTACCGACTTTTGAGGAATAAATAACGGCCATGTTAGTTGATCCTAAAAATAAATTAAAAAAGAAAAAATTATATAATATCTGCCTTTAAAAGCAAAGCACAGGTATTTAAATGCAGGAAAGCTACTGAATTCGGTACCGGTACCAAAAAACCGGTAAATTCCGCTAGAAATACCAAAACAGATAAACCTAATATAATAGATAATTAGATAAATATGCATTTTAGTACCTACTATATCATAATCAATAGTTCGATATTTGCTTGTATCAAATACCTTGATAAAGAAATTGTTGTCATGCGACGTAGAATAAAGTGTATTCTTGTCGTTGGTGCTGGATGTACCTGTTGACGCAATGACATTTTCTCGTCTCGCCCTATTCTCACCCGCTCGACTGTTACCAAAATAATTACGTAAAGGTTCAATAAATCTACCGATCAAAGGGCGTTTTTTGACGTGTAAATATCTATTTTAAGCCATTGTCTCAACTGAAGTTAAGCGCGAGATGTGGCCGAAGATGGAGCACATAGATCTAGACTAGAGAAAGGCGGCAGTTGAGCAGCTGCTCAGAGCTGTCTCCCTGATATTAATATATGTATACACTGACTTTTCTCTAAGTTTTTTAATAGGTGAAATCAACTTTACTACCCATAAAGCGTTTACCTAGAACCTAGGTTAGAAGTAAGCTAAGCACTAAGTGAATACCCATAAAGACTCTTTTATATATTGGAGAAGAGATAGAGAGAATAAGAGATATAAAAAAAGAGATACCTATAGAAAAAATATATAAAAGGAGAGTACATCCGTACATGGTTGACATTCCTCCTGCCCGAACAAAGCGTTTTCCATCGACCTTTTTAATGCGAACAGCTAAGGAATGGAATACCTTATCAGCGACTTTGTTTCCCGATTCTTATAACCTGGGTGTCTTCAAATCTCGAGTGAATCGGTATCTAGGCAAGCATGATCCATCGTCGACCGCGTCGTCACTTTCCATTAGGTGAGACTGCGGTCAAATGCTTGCCTATGAGGTAATAAAAAAAAAAAATAAAAAAGAGTAAGATATTAGAGGTTGCACGTTTTGTTCTATTACCATTATAGTACCGCTATAATTACACCAAAAATGATCCTAGATCAGAAGATTAAAGCAAAGGTTGGCATAACAGACCGTGAAGTCTAGATCGAGAATGCAACTCGTTGCTTATCGATTTACATAAGTAGGTACAAATACTTATTTCTGACAAATTGTAATGTTTCTAGTCAGATAATCGAAGAAAGTGAAATAATACTGATATAACAACATGAGAAAGTTAGCTTCAGTGCCACAAGAATCAGAATGAACGTGGCTTATAAACGAAGTGTAATGCTCTGCAACTGTAGTGCTAATCCAACTCATTTATTCTAGAGTCATATTAATTTTTATTTAAAGTAAACAGAATCTAAGCAACTATTTATATTATTAGACAGTACATACGTATAGTTATTAGTATGTACTAAATAGTCGTCCGCCGGTCGGTTCCTTTGTGAGTTGAAAGAGCGGGTGGAAAACGAATACACCCTTTACATCATTAACATTAGTGTCTCATGTACACATGAGCAAGTGTGGCTCACTGGGAGCATGTGTTAAACAGGAGATAGCGGTTAAACGCAAGCCTATAAATAATAAACAGAAAAATAAATGTGCGACTCTCGATCCGACGCACCCGCACTGGCTCCGCACCACTGACTTTCTTAAGTTATGTGCGGATTTAACACGCGCTTTAAAAACGGTGACGGAAAACATCGCGAAGAAACCGGCATGTCCAAGAATTAATCACAAAATTCAAGGACATGTGACATCCGCCTACCCGCACTGGGCCAGCGTGGTGGATTATGGCCGATACTCTCTCTTTGAGAGAAGGCCCGTGTCCCAGCAGTGGGAACGTGATGGGCTAATGATGATGTATCTACTTAATTGTAGGCAAAGAATTAATTATGCGTTGTGTTTCCATAGAGAAAAATAGGTGGACCTGTTAAAGTCACACAAAATGTATGATAGAATAAAGAAACAGATATACTCGTAGAAAACGTTCTTGATCGGAACGCGCTATCTCGCTGAATGAATACATTCATAAACATCTCTATCCTTTTCTAGTTCGAAACATTCAATCTTTTAGGAATAACGCGTTAATATTTAAACAAGTCTAGTCTAGGTGTTTTTTTTTTAACAAGTCTAGTAGTAGACTAGGAGTTAATATCGTAGACAGCTATAAAACCAGATGTAACAGGGACCGATACCTAAAAAGATAACATTAACTTGCCTGTTTTAAAAATATACCGGTATGTAGGTGTCAATAACAGAAAGTTAACTCTCCCTTTTTTCGTAAGAAGTATTTATAATACTAGTAGGTAGTTAAGTTATTAACTACCCACTAGTATTTAATTTTACCGATACATTTAACGTTATTCTGTGGTATCGATACTTTTAACGTTACTTTGTGGTATCGATACTTTTAACGTTGCTTTGTGGTATCGATATTTTTAACGTTACTTTGTGGTATCGATACTTTTAACGTTACTTTGTGGTATCGATACTTTTAACGTTACGTTGTGGTATGGATACTTTTAACGTTACTTTGTGGTATCGTACTTATAACGTTACTCTGTTGTATCGATACTTTTGACGTTACTTTGTGGTATCGATACTTATAACGTTACTCTGTTGTATCGATACTTTTAACGTTACTTTGTGGTATCGATACTTATACATATATCGATACATATTGATTATTGTATTGATTTTATTGACATTATTGATTATTTTATTTTGACATTTTTAATGAAACAAATTGATTAATTACTTACTAACATTTTATTACCTTGCATTTTTACTAACAAATATGGATAATTATGTCTGAATTATTAATAAATGAATGAATGAATGAATGATACTTATAACGTTACTCTGTTGTATCGATACTTTTGACGTTACTTTGTGGTATCGATACTTATAACGTTATTCTGTGGTATTGATACTTTCAACGTTACTTTATGGTATCGATACTTTTAACGTTACTTTGTGGTATCGATACTTTTAACGTTACTTTGTGGTATCGATACTTTTAACGATACTTTGTGGTATCGAACCAATTTTTACCGGTATTTTGGTCCTTGCGTAGAGGTGACATTGTAGTTACTGAAATCTGAAATACTGTGTAGTTTACATTGTCATTAAATTTAAAACGCTTTGTCTGCTTTTGTAATTAGAGAGTACGTAATTAATCATAACAAAGAGACAAAGAAAGAGATTAATTCAAATTAACACCTAAAAGTTAATTTAATGTTTCAGTTCCAAAAACTTTACTTTTGTACTTTACAATGATATTTTAACAAAATTTTTCGTTCATTTAAAACTATTTACGAAATCTATGAAGAGGTCATGAGTCATGACCTCTTCAACACCAAAACTATTTCTAGTAATGTCATGACTATGACATGATATTACTAGAAATAGTTTTGGTGTCATCGCCACGAGGAAATCTGTCGTGGTGAACTATAATGTACTTTTTCATGGAACTGAGCAACATATACATGATGAGTTGACATACCGTTTTCTAAAAAAAAATTGTTGAGTCCTAAGCTACAACGAGATAGAACGGAATCGAGACAGGCCCGCGACGGTTATGGGATACGAGAGGGGCGTTAACGGGATTCGAGCGAGTAGGTAACGGGATAGGAGGTTGGTAACGGGATAGGAGTAGGATGGTAATGGGATACGAGAGGGTAATGGTAACGGCATATGGAGTGGACGGTTCCGGGCTAGGAGGACTCGGTAACGGGATATAATGGGGATAGAAGCGGGACTGTAATGGTATAGGAAAAGGGCGTGATCTAGATAGGAGCGGGACAGTGATGGACGGAGACGGGGTGGGGATAGGAGCGGAGTGGGAGCAGGATCGGGATTAAGGTAGGATGGAAAATTGTCTGGAACAGGTTATATTACTGCACTACGCGTACGAAGTCGCGGGCAACAGCTAGTTCTTAATATTGTTATTCTTAAATATTATAGTTCAATGGAAATTATTTTAGAGTAGAGTAGAAATAATCCTCTTACGTTCACAACTAATTGAGTAATTGAATACCTACCAAAACAATAGAGCGCAGAATCAAAGCATTCTCGTATATATATGTATATATAAAGAGGTTTTAATTACCGATATTACTTTACTATTGTCAAGTACTTACAATTGATTTCATTTACGGTTTTGACATCACTATAATAAAATTATACTCGTGGTAGGTCTCTCTGATGCGGTAGGCCGTCTGTGTAGGTACCACAGCTTTGCCAGTTATTCTGCCGCCAAACAGTAGTGCGCAAGCATTACTGTGTTCCGGTTTGAAGGACATTGTAGCCAGCAAAATTACTGGACATATGAGACTTCTGATTTCTCGGGCGATGGGCGCAATGCAGTGCTTTTTATGGCATTACGTTAGTCATATATATATTTAAGTAATTGGATTATATATTGTATATCATATGTAAGCCCTTAGTATGTCTATTATATTTTCTATCACCACCGTCTGTGTATGTTTCGTTATTCCTCTCCATCCAAAGGTTGTCTGGAAGAGATCGCTTTAAGCGATAAGACCGCCCATTGTTACACCACTGTAAACATTTGAATTGTACTTTATCTCTATTTTTAAGGTGAATAATAAAGTGTTTATCTATCTATCTATCTATCTACGTTCCGGGCACTGCAATTGTTATGGGCAGGCGTGGCGCTTACCATCAGGCGAACGACTTGCTCGTATCATCACTCAGTATCTTAGTAACATAAAAAAATACTACTATTATACTTATAATCTTTTTCTCTATTTCATTTGCTTATTGCACTGAAAATCAATATATCGTCAATATAGACCCTTGTCCAAGACTACGATGTCTGAGCACAATTCCAGTAAAAGCAGGCGTAGCGCACAGTAGGAACGAAGCTACAAGTACATAGCCGGACATCGACGGCAGGTCGCGCGTCGTTACACGTGCCGCGTCAGAAGAGATAAGAGCTATGCGATAGAAAGAGAGGCGCTCTGTAGGTCAATATGACTGGTAAGTATGCAGCGCTACGCGAGCTGAATTGAATTTTATTGCGTCATGGCAAGAGTCGCTATTTGTTTAAATTTCTTTGCGGAGTGATGCTTCTGTCCCTTAGTATTCTGTGGTAAAAGTACGAAAACTAAACCAAAAAGAAACAACAATAACAGAACTTTTCCTACCGACCTACATCCAGTAGATCGCAGTTACCTACATTACATCACAATCGAGCGTAATGGCGTTCCATTTGCACACCGGCACCGTATAGAAACAGGAAGTACCCTGCATTATGCTCGTTGATGATGCGACATGAACCTTAAAGTGTTGCAATAAGGTGCGCAGGACCAGCTGTGAAGTGCAGGTAGTAAATGATGGTGATTTGTAGCCAGACATCGTATTTAGATAGTAAGGACTTCGAGGAGTCATATGTAGTTGCCAAACGAGATTTAGAACGCTTTAAAAACAGTGGAAGAGACGGGAGAGAATCCGTCATGTTTGAAAGCGAAATGCACTGATGTAGTGTTGCTTCAACTTTCTGTAGAAGAAGTTAGTTGGCTCGATAGCCCAGTGGTTAAGGCGTCGGGACGGTAACCATAACAATTGCAGTGCCACCAAGAACTTTTAATACCATAAAAGCACTGCGTAGCACTGCATTGCGCTCATCACCCCGAGACATTAGATATTAAGTCTCATACGCCCAGTAATTTCACTGGCCATAATGCCCTTCAAACCGGAACACAGTAATGCTTGCGCACTTCTGCTTCGCGGCAGAATTACCGGCAAAGCTTTGGTACTACCCAAACGGCCTCCCGCATACGAGAATCGCAAGTGAAGTGAATTGAACAGGGCATTGCATTGCTGCCAGCATCATGGGTACGCTGCCATCTGGTAGTGGGCTAGAGCATTTGGGTTATCTATAGGTCTTTAATGGTCAATAGTTTGTCCCATTGCTTCTGGTAAGTTGTAAAGTTAGTTTTAGTAAGTAGTGTGTAGAATGGTAAAAAAGGCAATGGCCCGTTAAAAAAACTATATAATTATATTAGAATTCAGTGACCCCACCTTGCGCTAGAAGCGTTTAAACAAACCGTTTCACTCGTGTTCGTTCACGCGAATCCGTGGGAGTGTCCCCTAAAATACAAAAGTTTTTCTGTATCTGCGAGGACAAAATAACTTTATTTATGTAAAGTAGCACGCATAAGTGGTAAACGTTTTTTGTGTGATTTGAGCTTGTATTTAGAGATCCGTTTGGGAATTTCAAATCCTTAAATTATTTTAAAATTTCGGTTATCATTATAACACCAACAGCTGTGACAGCGGACGTTGCAGACACTGCAGTGTTTGATACATTTTTAGTCCACCGATATCGATATGATTACACAAATGATTAATTTCGACAAACATTTGCAGGGGAATCGTCTAACTTATACTGCGATCTCGATTACAATTTCAAATTTGGAAGGCGTTCGCATCTTTCAAACAGCGATATTGATCTTTTTTAGCGATCTTGATTTCTTCCGCCCAAAAAATGGCGGGAGACTATGGGTGATAGGCTGAATCGAGTCGATTAATCGATACCAATCTTAATATCAATTTAATATCGATTAACCGACACAAATTTAAAAACCCTAATACTTACGTACCTAATGTATATGTTTTTTTTTATTTAATATGTCGGCAAACAAATAGACGGGCCGCCTGATGGTAAGCGGTTACCGTCGCCTATGGACATCTCAGCACCAGAGGCATTGCAGATGCATTAAATGATTTAGAACCATTGCTGTTCGAGGTGCACTCGCACTTGTTAATTTTTTTAACCTTATCTCACGCAAAGGTTGCTGTTTCAAGCTAATGAGCAAAGCTTTTACACATATTGCTGAGTTTTTAATGTTTTACTTAACTACGAGTATCTTTTACAGTTTCACACGAATCGCGTGATTGTAATACTAGTATGTTTTAACCTCCGACGCAAAAGAAGGGGTGTTATAAGTTTGACCACTATGTGTGTCTGTCTGTGGCACGTGAACCGATTTGGATGCAGTTGTTTTAATTTGAACGCAGGTTTTCTAGCGGTGGTTCTCAGATATAAAAATCGGTTTATCCCTTTTTATAGATTTTTTGCGTCGGAGTTTTTTATATTTTAGTTTTCTGATGTACCATACTAGCTGCGCCCCGCGGTTTCACCACCGGTTTCCCAGGGATAAAAAGCCTATGTGCTAATCCAGGTTATAAGCAGGCCTAGCACACACTGTAGGTACGAAGCTACAAGTACATAGCCGGACACCAGCGGGCGGCGGGTCGCGCGTCGTTACACGTGATGCGTCAGAAGAGAGAAGAGCTATGCGATAGAAAGAGAAGCGCTCTATAGGTTAATATGACTGGTAGGTATGCAGCGCTACGCGAGCTGAATTGAATTTTATTGCGTCATAGGAAGAGTCGATATTTGTTAAATTTCTTTGCGGAGTGATGCTTCTGTCCCTTAAATTCTGTGGTATAAGCTATTTCCATTACAATTTTCACTAAAATCCGATGAACTGTTGCTGAGTGAAGAAGTAACAAACACACCAACACACCCTCACCAACACACATACAAACTTTCGCATTTATTATGACAAGCTTTTATTTAACTTGCAATGTATATAATGTAATAGTAATATAAGAGGAAGTGGTTCTGATTCAACTTGCAAGATTTGACCCAAACAAACATTGCACACCGCCGACTTCTCTCACTCCTTTAGTTCTTTCCATCCAATGGTTGACTGGAAGAGATCAAGTCTGTAAAAATATTTCGTGTACCTTGTTAATTTCTGGTTTGGTGTAAAATAAAGCATTAATTATTATTCTTATTATTATTGCAAGTTCAATAAAAGCTTGTAATAAGTAGGTACATCACTTGTATATCACGAATGGAGTGACACAGTAATCTAGTTCCTCCCATACATTATCGGTACGATTCTGGTACACCATTTTTCACCTCATTTAAAATAAACAACGTTGCTTCACTTTTAAGTATAGCCAATTATGCATAATAAATACCTCTATAGTATGTTTTAGTGAATAACGACGCGGTCATAGTATGTTAATCATATTTATCACATATGATACTAGTTGTAGGTAGGTACGTAATCCATAGCGCCTATCAATTAAATCTCCAGGCAGGTTTTAGTTTGTTCCATAACATTGCGTAATCGTTATTGAGAGCGGTAAGTATAGCTTGACACAGATTTTTATTTCTGATGGCAGTATTGTTGCAGTGGAAGAGGTACCTACGTGCTTTTTGAGGTGAGGGGACGTACGTAGTTACCTACGTAATTTGTTAATGTTGAACCAACTTGTTGATTTTATAATGATTATTAGAGTAAACTTAACTTAATTTAATCTCTGATAAATGAAACATATTGTTGTGAGTGATATTTTTATACTTATTTAATAAAAATGGAATTCGAAAATTACAAAGTTTTTTGTTTTACAGTTTCTGCTTCGTTGCAAGGTCTTTTTACTTTTTCAGTATCGAAAGTACCGGGAATTCCCGGTTCTGTGTCAGTATCGGCTATAAATTCCCGGGACTGAGAATGGTACCGATACTGCATGCCCTAGTACGTACCCATACTACGTGACCCATTTTTTACAATTTTTTCAAACCTCGCATAGCGCTGCATACCTACTAGTCATATTAACCTACAGAACGCCACTCTTTCTGTCGCATTGCTCTTATCTCTTCTGACGCGGCACGTGTAACGACGCGCGACCCGCCGTCGCGTCGGTGCCCGACTATGTACTTGTAGCTTCGTACCTACAGTGCGGAGTGCGCTAGGCCTGCCACTACGCGCGAGTAGACATGCGCAAAACAGTGCATTGAAAAGTAATGTGATATGGCATCACATTTCGTGCCGAGTAATATTTCATTACTTCATCACCCCAAACATCACCTGAGATGGTCGCGTCGGACGCACTATCTATCACTTGTGTGATATTGTAATGGAATGCTCGAATGCAATAGCAAGTGATAGTTATAGCGCATATACATGAGATAGCGAGTTACTTATTTTTTTGTGACTGGAGCGAGTACATCAAATCAAAATAACAATATCGTTTTGAGCGAGAGGTTCAAAACATTCAAATATTACGGGCGGGGGCGGTGCCAAAATAACCTATTGTCGCCTTAATTTTCTAATAATACGGTTTTAAATGGAAGTTCAATCAAGTGGCAGGCAGGGCGCACGTGCGATGAAGCTCGCTTCCTCTCTCTCAGACGCGCGCGCGAATAGTGTCAGTGAGGCATAGACTCGATAGACATAATGCAATGAACAGAACAGTGCACTGTGTGATGCTATCATGCTATGGTGTGATGTGTAATGTTTAATTTAGTCGAGTAATATGTAATGCTACAGTACTCGATCGGGTAATATTACGCGTAATGCATCAATCGCATTACTTACACATGTCTACGCGCGAGCCCAGGGAGCGAAGCAAGCGTGCCGCGGCAGCGGCCGGCGATGCGCCAGAAGAAAAAAAGCCAAAGTCAGTGACTTGTCACTTATTTAGGTTAGTACCTATAAATAAAAAGTCTTCTGTTTATGTCAGGCATTTTATATGGCTATTAATAGTTAGGACTTCCTAGGTTATGGGTTTCAAAAGTTATTAACACATTGACATTAGAAGAAGTAATAGTTAAGCACTTGGATTCGCACCGTGGCGTGGTCCGAAACGCATTCTCAACATTTATTTATTTAATTTTATGTTAGTATCGGCAAACGAGCTTACTGCCCGCCTGATGGTAAGCGGTCACCGTCGCCTATAACCTATGGACATCTGCAACACCAGAGGCGTTGATTTATTGCCCACCCTTAAGGACTCTATTAATACCCCGTTGAAAGGTGTGGTGTGAAAGATAGATTCCACATAGCTAGATATTAAAAGAAAGCTAGACAAACTGACAGACATACCGACACAGGAGTGAGGCAAGTGTTCCGTTTTTCCAAATATGGTAATGAACACTAAAAACTAATCGACCTGTCGTATTATATTCACTAACCATTTTAATTATTCCAACCTGAATCCGAGTTGTATAACCGCACCAAATCGAGTGAGACTCGAGACTTGTATCGCAATGTTGTTATACTTGTACAAAATAATATATTATTATACTGGTCTATAATATACTAGCAGCCCGCCCCAGCTTCGCACGGGTATTTAATAAAAATTCCAAAATTAAAAATTATAATACACACACATCTCCCCTCCCCTCTTTTGCGGCCCATACCCCAGTGACTGCCTAGCTAGCCGAGCAGGGTGATAGGCTACCACGCAATTTTTTTCTAATACTTACCTACATTGAAGCAGTTTTGAATATGAAGTAATTTCTTTCGATAAGGATTAATACCAAGATACAAATAAAGAGCCTTTTCTAGCGGTGGCATTTCAATTAAAATTTTAAAATAAAAGAACACATATTGTGGCATAACTATAATAGTTAGACATATGCTGTCGCGACACTTTTTGTAAATAATGATGTGTTCTGCAAAGTCGTAGTACATTATTTTATTCTATCATCAATAGTTTTCGCAGCGCACGTGATGTAAAGAATATTTTAGGTATTTTTTTTACACCTTGGGTTACATTATTGGAGTTTTAGTAAGGATCCCTAATTTTTTTAAAAATATAATATAGCCTATGTCACCCGGGGATAGTGTAGCTTCCTAACAGTGAAAGAATTTTTCAAATCGGTTCAGTAGTTTCGGAGCCTATTCAATGCAAACAAACAATCAAATCTTTCCTCTTTATAATATTAGTTTGGATACGGTCTATAATATATAGCTATATGTATAATGTTATGTAATACGTTAATGACGTGTTGATCGATGGTCATGGCGGTTCGTTTACTAATCAGTTGATTTAATTAGATGCATTCCACGTGGGTTGTTTCCTGGTACCCTGGTATTCTGACAACGGACGCGTCTTTGATTTTGCTAGTATAGTTATCCCGGGATAAACGTCCAGGGAGTAGTAGGAGAATAGTAGGAGGGTTTTACACTCGTGAAAATCCTTTGGTTATCGTAAGCTTTTTTATTACGGCTTCTTAGCACGGTTCGTGCATTCAGCCACATTATTAAAAGTTTCAAGTCTAGGTTATTACTTCTAGATATCATACTCCCAAATAAACGTTTTCTAAAATAAATGTCCGAGGCCTAATCAGAGTAATGTCACCTTTATCAAAGTTTAAGGTGGTTTAAGCCCCTTGTTACTTGATGACTGAAAGAAATCGCTTTTAGCGATAAGTCCACCCGTTGTACTATAGTTTATAAGAGTCCTTCGTGTACCTTGTTAATTTCTTGTTTGGTGTACAATAAAGCATTATTGTATTGTATTGTATTGTTTATAATAACGTCTGTGTTCGGTAGAAACGTCTGTTCCCGTTTCATTACTCCTAAGGAAAGCCACTCTTCTTTTTTATGGAACTGAGTGATGAGACAAGCCAGTCGTTCGCCTGATGTTAAGCGCCACGTCTGCTCATAACTATTGCAACAATTGCACTCAAAACAATTAGCTGTCGATAAATAATGTTTTGGAATGGCCAAAACATTATTTATCGACAGCTAATTGTCTCAGGGTGACCCGCGCTGTGCAACGCCGCGCAGGATTTTGCAAAACAAAGTTCTGGGTGGTGCTGTCATTGTTATGGGCTGGCGTATTGCTTACCATCAGGTAAACGACCAGCTCGTCTTGTCATTCAGTTACATAAAAAAAATTACAAGGTTTTTAACATTCGCAAGATAGTCGATCAGTTGAGTAGTTTCAGATGTTGTGATATAAGTTAAACGAAAAGTAGTAATTTACGAATGCCAGGGTCATTGTAAGCAAGAACCAGCTGGCAAAGAAATATAATATACCTAAGAAGGCTGTACGTAGAAGCATTAAGTCCATTTTTGTATTCAAGATGAAATGAATAGTACACAAAATAAAACCTCAAAAGGATACCTCCCAAAAGGAACTCCAAGAAAACGGCATCATGTTTCCAAAGAGCTTTTTTATTTCCAGAATTCGTACTAACAGTTTATTACGCACTGAAAACACCCGTTTTAATATTTATATCTGTCACCAAACAAAAAAGAAAACATTTCGGCCCTCGTCAGGGCTTGCGTGAGTCGTAAATCCCGCCAAAACGAAATGGCGGCCATTTTATTCGTTTTCCCGCGTAAAATAAATATTTTTTTTTTAATTCACGTAGTCTTTTGCATTTTGCGCTAATCCGTCTAAGTATTTTACGTCCGGGAAAAAAAGATTCTGGATTGGAGGGTAATATTTATTTAAGGTAAGTATAATTGGTTTTACAAGTGGAGCAATTTCGCGAAATGGTAATGGTTACCGTATGGTAATATTCCCAGTGGAAGCACTGTTCTTCTGAATTTATGAGTCGTTACAAAATTTGTGCAATCCCAGCCGTAAAATGGACGGTTTTTTACGTAATTTAGTATTAATGTTAACAAAGAGTGACAATATAACAAGCTGTAGTGTAGATAATGTAATTTGTTTTAATGGGGACTGTTGATTCCATCGTCATGCAAATGTTAAAAATAAACCATTCTCTTCCTTATTCAGACTTCGAGATTGTGTGAACTTTTACCTTATCAGAGCTACTTAGTATGTCTGTTCTCATTGACCTTTTCTATCTTAAAAACAAAACAAAATTAGAAATGCTGTAAAGCACTTCTAATTTATAAACGTTTTTATCGCTTACGTCTTATTTTTTGCCACTATTTTGTAAAGTGTGATATGAAGTGTTGCCAGGTTCAGTGTGTCAAATTTCAAAATGGAAAGTTAAAATAATCGGGGTTTTGGTTTACAAATCGGGCAACTACAATGGCTACAAAAGAAAACTGGTTTTTATGAATCAGCGTATTAGGTATATAAATATTTTTATCGGATTTTTATAAAAATTATCGATTAAAGTACAGAATAAGGAGGTTAGTGAAATAACTGGACATTTGGCGTCCCGATCAAAAGTTAATCGGGACGTGTCACCAGACTCCTAAAAATCGGGACACCTGGCAATACTAGTGATATAGCCGAAGATGGATGTGTGCCCATAGATCTACAGGAACATACGAAATATCAAAAACTTTCGATTTTATTTGTTGGGTTACTTTGAGGGAAATTACATTCATGATGGGAATAAGGGTCGATTAAGCCCATGTTGTTTAATTTGGAGAAATTACATTGTGACCATTTTTGACCAAACGTACCGTTCTTATTTTCTCCAAAATTCAACTGATGTTTCCTAAAAACTAAACTTTCTCACTGCGAGGGAAAAGGTACCTTGCCACAACCTGTATAGTCGCAATAATATCATTCTTTCAATAAATCTTCCCTCATCCTCACACACACCCTCACGAACATTCTCACACACCCATTTAGTTAGCGTTATAGTGTAGGCGGTAGTTATAGTTACCCATACCCATATAGTTAGAGTTTTGGTGTTAGACTGTAAGCTTACTATTTTAAACTAAATAATTAAAAAAATAATACACTTTCACATAATACCTACCTGGTCTACCAATAATCAGGCACATATTTTATTTTGTTATTAGTATAACTTTAAAGTAGACCTCAATTTATTCTTATTAGGATGCTTCCGATACTATTATCAAAGAATACTAAGGGGCAGAGGCATCACTCCGCAAAGAAATTTAAACAAATAGCGACTCTTGCTATGACGCAATAAAATTCAATTCAGCTCACGTAGCGCTGCATACCTACCAGTCATATTGACCTACACAGCGCCTCTCTTTCTATCGCATAACTCGTATCTCTTCTGACGCGGCACGTGTAACGACGCGCGACCCGCCGTCCGTCGGTGTCCGGCTATGTACTTGTAGCTTCGTACCTACCTAAAGTGCGGAGTGCGCTAGGCCTGCTATTACTTACGTATGTATATTATTGTGTACAAAAATGTAATCGTATATTAAGGTTTCCACGTTACGGACCTAGAGCCTAGTGTGGAGCCGCCGTTCTAATCCATTGTTTTTTTTTTTACACTTAATAGATCTATGTTTGGCCACTATCTCGCTTGATGTGAAGCGATGATGTGGCACATAGATGAAGCATAAGATGGAGCACATAGATCTAGAGAGAGACGGCAGTTGAGAGGCTGCTCAGACCCGTCTCCCCGATGGTTCACCGAACCTCATCCCGTAACACGACTAGGTCGCTTGACGGCATGGCTTTGTTCGGTGGGTGGTATTACAACCACGGCCAGAGCCTACCACTCCAAAGCGCGTAAGCGAGTTTCATCACGATGTTTTCCTATTGTGTTTTTTATATAATTTTGTTATTGATATATTACTATGTTTATGTAGAACATTAAGTTTCCTCTGTAACTTTCTTTTTTAGATATAAACATCTTATCTTGAATGTCATGAATGCAGCTTTGTCTTTATTTGTATCTATTTGACCCCAACGATCTAGCCTCGACCTCAGGCCTTCACCCACATAATATTTATTCTATTTGTTCGACGACACTGAATCTGAACTTTGTTTTTGTTATTCGTTACTTTCATTACGTCATATTGTGCGAACTTTTGCAGCCTTGGAACATTAAATGTTCCTATAAATGGTTGATACGTAGGTGGAACATGTTTCTTTTATTATTGGAAACATTAAGCAATTTGTATTATTTATGGTTTTATTTACCAAACCGGATCTATATTTATTTCTGTTACTCAACTACTTAGTTGCTAAGTGCCACTTGCGCCAACGTGTAAAGTGTAACCCGTGGGTTAACTTGATTTTTTTATATGATTAATTGACTCATACTGCGCGGGTTCACGTTGGTGTAAGCACAGAATACTAAGGGAAAGAAGCATCACTTCGCAAAGAAATTTAAACAAATAGCGACTCTTGCTATGACGCAATAAAATTCAATTCAGCTAGCGTAGGGCTGCATACCTACCAGTCATATTAACCTATAGAGCGCTTCTCTTTCTATCGCATAGCTCTAATCTTTTCTGACGAGGCACGTGTAACGACGCGAGACCCGCCGTCGCGTCGGTGTCCGGCTTCGCACCTACAGTGCGGAGTGCGCAAGGCCTGGTGTAAGTTGGCTTAAGGTGCATTTACATTGCACGGCCCCATTCGTCTGGGGGGTGGCCTAGGTGAGCAAGGTCACCCTTCTCTCGGGGGGTTTTAGTGGGTTCGAGCCCCACACACCCCCTTCTGCCACGGGGGTGTGCAGCGACATTACCCCCTCCCTCAAAAAGAAAAGGGCCATTTACACCAACGTGATATCTCCATCAATGTGGGCCTAATTCTTCAAACGCTCATTTAATTTAAAACTATTGCAAATTTTTTATAGGTCTAAATTTGACCATCAACTCGCGGCGCGGCGATGATGTGCGGCGCAAGTATATCTAGGGTAGAAGATCCCTTATCAACCTGGCCTTGAAGCTACCCACCATGTAGACATCAGTTATATTACAAGTTAACTTTTGATTTGTTATACCTACGTAAGTAAAAGTTAGTATTCTTTGGTATAACTTTCTCCTAAATCATAAAAAACGATCACCTACCCAAGTTTCCGGAATCGTTAACAAAATATCCATTAAAAATTGTTATATCTTTAATTTTTTATTAATAAACACTCAGGTATATTTACGTAATTTTTATTTTGTAGACACACTTTGCCGCTAGGTACATTTTGATAAGATATAACGCCACATAATTGTAATAAAAAGAAATCACCTCTCAACAGAAGCAAAGAAAACTAAGACAATAGTATCAATAATTTGAGCATAAAAAGCTCAACAGTAGGTATCTAACAGGTATTATAAGTAGACCCAGGCGTAGCGCACTTCGCACTGTAGGTACGAAGCTACAAGTACATAGCCGGACACCGACGGCGGGTCGCGCGTCGTTACACGTGCCGGGTCAGAAGAGATGAGAGCTATGCAATAGAAAGAGAGGCGCTCTGTAGGTTAATTTGACTGGCAGGTATGCAGAAATACGCGAGCTGAATTGAATTTTATTGCGTCATAGCATGAGTTGCTATTTGTTTAAATTTCTTTGCGGAGTGATGCTTCTGACCCTTAGTATTCTGTGGTAGAACATAGAAAACATTTATATGGAGATTCGGACAACAGGCTATAGGCACACGGAAACGATTTGTAGGTAAAAGTAATCTCCATGCTAAACGCAGTTGCGTAAGGCCCATTCTAACATCTCTTGATTGGCCTTGCCGTTGTTTACATTTGAAACATGCGATTTGATTGTTAAGATGCGATGAGGATGGTCTGTTACGTCAATTGTTTGTAAAGGTACCGTTGAAAAAAAAATTAAGTACCTTCATGTAGTATGTCCGTGAAATGTCTATGTATTTGCGGGCCGTCTGTTTCATCATCAGCCCATCATGTTCCCACTGCTGCACCGGCCTTCTCTCATAGAGAGTGTATGGGCCTTATCCACCACGCTGGCCCAGTGCGGGTTGGTGGATGTCACATGTCCTTGAATTTTTGTGATTATTTCTTGGACATGCCGGTTTCCTCGCGATGTTTTCCTTCACCGTTTCTAGAGCGAGTGTTAAATCCACACATAACTTAAGAAAGTCAGTGGTGCGGCCACATTTTTTACATAAACAAGTAACATGACTCAGTAAATAAATAAATAAATAAATAAAGTGTGCGCGAGGAATTTTGTTATATCGCGATTCCTCGGCAACCATTTGATAATTAAAATAAGCCTCAACAATCACATTCTTAGATACTGGCCCCTAATTAGGATTCCCTGTGTCTAGGAAACCAGGAACCACGAGGACCATGGTCCCACAACAGCCAGAACGACACAAATGCTTGCGCTTTTTTTATATTAATTATTAAAAATTATAAATTGGGATGAAATGTCCTATCTCTTTCTCGGGCTATCTTTGTCAAATTTCATCAAGACCATTTCAGTCGTTTAGTCGTAATAAGGTACGTTACAAACACTAAAAATAAATTAATAAATCTTTTTCGGCTAATTACAACTTTGTTATCTTCCTCTGCCCACGGCTTCAATGGTGGGCGTTTCAAGATAAAGTATACATTATATAAAAAAAACCGACTTCAATGTATCTTCGAAGTTCAAGGTCAAATATCTATGAAATTTATATGCGACCACTTCGTAGCTATACTGAACCGAACGCAAAAAGAATTTTCCAAATCGGTTCATAAATGACGGAGTTCTGAGGTAACAAACATAAAAAAGAGAGAACCTTCTCCTTTTTTCAAATCGGTTGAAAATAAAAAACTTTTACCGGCTAATTACAACTTCCTTATCTTCCTCTGCCCCAGGCTTCAATGGTGGGCGTTTCTAGAAAAAATAGGCAGACTTGGTGTCTAAGTGGTCCATGCTTAGAATATGAGCTTGCCATCTTGCCACCTTGCCATTTGAATCAAAATCCCACCTTATCGCACGGCCATTGAAAAAAATTCTCATTTCATGTTTACAAAAGATCAGTCACCTTGGTTTTGCCTTGACAGCTTAGTGCTTACAGACTTTTAGACAGTACCTAAGCTTAAGACTTCAAATCTTTATAACTACAGTCATAATGTAAAATGGATAGGCCTACCACTTATTTTAAAATTCGTGATACATAACAACGATTAATTTAAACAGCCTATTATTTATTGTGACCTTTTCGGTTTTTTTAAACCCCTAATGTAAAAAAGAGGGGTGTTATAAGTTTGACCACTATGTGTGTCTGTCTGTGGCACATTAGCTCTTAAACGGGTGAACCGATTTGAATGCGGTTTTTTTTATTTAAAAGCAGGTTTTTTAAAGCGGTAGTTCTTAGACATTTTTTATCAAAATCGGTTCAGCGGTTTTTTACGTTTTATAAGTTTTTAGTGTCGGAGGTTTCATTAATTTTAGTTTACTGTAATTAGCTTGTTTTATTTTAATCTAGGGAACTCATGTCTCAGGTGACGAGCGCAGGGTGGGGTCGCGCAGGACTTTGCCTAATTTTGTGTGACACTGCTTACTGTTGTAGGTACTAGTTTATTCTAGGGTTCAAGCCATGACGCAAATTAACCGTTTTTCAACCCTCATTACAAAAATATGTATATAATATATTTTAAACAAAAAAGACAATTAACTCCGTGGTGCGAAAAGCCCCATTCAAAATGAGCACTTGGGCAATTCTCACCGCACCCGCCGTCCGAACAGCATGTTGTTTAAAAAGCCCCAGTACCCGAACTATCGTCCAGGCGGTTTCTTATATTAATATTTTCATAGCAATATTTTCAAATCTGTTCAATCATTTTCAGCGTAAAGACAAGGAAAGGATACCTATTGTTACTCTTATCATCCGAAAAAGATTCCTTCCCTACATTCGTCCTTCTTCATCAGTTTGTATAAAGTTTATTCACTTTCGTACACTGTGCAACATTGTTCTTCCGTTCCCAGTACTATCTGAACGAACGCATTCAGCGAAATAAAGTCGCTTTGTATGATGCATTGTTGTTACTTAATGGAGTTCCAGAGTTCCAGAAGTAGGTAACTGCGGTTTCTTTTTACTAAATAATGACTACTTCTCACTGTGGGCTCAATTATGAAGGTTTTGTGCTGTCTGTTAGTACTTGTATCGCAATTTTTTGGCACTGATACCGAAGGCCAGGTCAAGGCCTTATTTTCCTTTTCTTAAGACGACGGCAACACGGCGTCTACCATAGAATAAATAAGGTTATGTTGCATATGTTCCTGGGCCCGTTTTTTCCATTAGGCATACACTTCTGTATACTTTATATTTTTTAATCTGCAAACAAATATACGGCGACGGTGGCGGCTTGCCTGATGAAAATCAGCGGATATCGTCGCATATGTAGTCGCATGTGTCTGAAGTGTAATTAGTAAAATACGTCCTTAGAGGTTGTATGAAGGTTTTTTATGTCCCTAAGTGGTGAGGGTCCTACGAAATAGTAAACGGCGTCGCGACAGGCCCGGGAAAAGAAGGCGGGAAGACCTTGACTTAAAAAAATTGTCTACCATAATAGCTCAGTATCGAGAAAAGTGGAGCGAAAGGTGGTTGTAGGTTGTAGCGCAGCACAACGCTTGTCACCTTGAGGCAATAGCTATAACCAGGCCTAGCGCACTCCGCACTGTAGGTACGAAGCTACAAGTACATAGCCGGACACCGACAGCGGGTCGCGCGTCGTTACACGTGCCGCGTCAGAAGAGATAAGAGCTATGCGATAGAAAGAGAGGCGTACTGTAATGTGCTCAGAGTAATGACACTACTCTGAGGTACTGTGTCACAGTTTCCGTTCCCAGTATGGCTTAACGAGTGCGTTCAGCGATACTCACTTGTTGCTCATCGGAGTTTGTAGACATTCTCGTGATTGCGGGTTCTGTGGAACAATAGGGCGAGCGCGAATCATGAGATACGGAACTCGTTTGCTAGCGATTTAATCACAGCTCAGTATCTGTCGCGGCTTATTACCAAAAGATTAAAAGGAATATCTCAATAAAATTGTTCAATTTTCTTATTAAACATAAAGAAGCGTCTATAATAAACATCATGATTATTTATTTATGATCTTGTAACCTCCGATACGTTTCGAACTGTTGCTATTCGTTCAGTTCTTTTTGGCAGTCTAATGTAATAAAACTCCTCAGGAACAACGTAACATTAATTTATTCCACCATTAACACACCTTCACAAATATTTATTCCGTCACAATTAGTTTCTTCAGAATAACAGTTATTGCATTATTTCGAGGACGACTATGCGAACAACTCTGTCCATGGTCTCAGACCGACTGACGCTTCTACTGATCCCCTCTTTTGATGTTACATCAGGGGAGACAGGGGAGGATTGTCCCCCTTTACCTTTTGCAATCCGTAGCTAGCTTCTAGACATGCGCAAAACAGTGCATTGAAAAGTAATGTGATATGGCATCACATTTCGTACCGAGTAATATTTCATTACTTCATCACCCCAAACATCACCTGAGATGGTCGCGTCGGACGCACTATCTATCACTTGTGTGATATTGTAATGGAATGCTCGAATGCAAAAGCAAGTGATAGTTATAGCGCATATACATGAGATAGCGAGTTACTTATTTTTTTGTGACTGGAGCGAGTACATCAAATCAAAATAACAATATCGTTTTGAGCGAGAGGTTCAAAACATTCAAATATTACGGGCGGGGGCGGTGCCAAAATAACCTATTGTCGCCTTAATTTTCTAGTAATACGGTTTTAAATGGAAGTTCAATCAAGTGGCAGGCAGGGCGCACGTGCGATGAAGCTCGCTTCCTCTCTCTCAGACGCGCGCGCGAATAGTGTCAGTGAGGCATAGACTCGATAGACATAATGCAATGAACAGAACAGTGCACTGTGTGATGCTATGGTGTGATGTGTAATGTTTAATTTAGTCGAGTAATATGTAATGCTACAGTACTCGATCGGGTAATATTACGCGTAATGCATCAATCGCATTACTTACACATGTCTACTAGCTTCAGTTGTTCGCATAGTCGCAAGTCAACTGACCACCTTTTTACAAATATAATAATTATTAAATGACTGTCAAAATAAGCAAACAGATACATAATTAAAACTAATGTTTTTAAATCTAGATTCCATTGAAACCTAACACTATAATAATAGTACATTGTCCTTGGTTATGTTTTGACTGTTTCACCCATTGAGGAATGAGAGACCTCAACTTTTGTACATTTGTTTTTTTACTGTATATGCTAGTAGCGACATCTACGATAAGATTTTGAAAAGTTTCGTGAGTGTTATTTTTCATAATTGATATAAAACAGCTAAAACTCACTGTAAACGTCGAAAATTACTCCGACCAGGTTTCGGACATTTTAGAAGTCCTTCTTTTGGGAGTTATGAGATCAAGCCGCGGCGTAGGTCGCGAGCGCTCACGTACATGGCGGCGCGTGCGCGCCTCTGCAGACGCGGCGGGCCGGCGTCGGTGGAGTTCGCGCCCGCTCGGCGATGTTCGTAAGCTCGGTGGTGGGTGAATCATCACTGTCTCTACTAATATCTGCTGCATTACACAATTTTCGACGTTTACAGTGAGTCTTAGCCGTTTTATATCAATTATCTACAATAAGCTTTTCCTCTTTGCCCTATTGATTCTAAACTACAACTGACAGCAAACTTTCGTCCTTGCACTAGTCTAATACAAGGAAGAAAGTTTGCTGTGAAAGCTTGCTTTGTCTAGTGACTAGACCACAGACTAGATACCACTAGACATAAAGCTTGTAGAAAGATTACACCATGCCGTGTCCTATTATCTATTCTGTAACCACGTGTCCGTACAATTCGTTACAACAGAACTTACGGTTAAGTTCGACTTCGGGACAGTTCTCAGTAACCCTCAGAACTTAGTGTTAGTTACACAGCAGCTGTGCTCTTGTCCTCAACTTGTAACTTGCGACAGTACTAAGAGGTTCCATTTGTTAGGACGGCTGGTGACTTGGTTGTTCTACCGAGTTAGCCCTACTAGCGATTCGTCTTGGTTTCGCACGATAATTTACTTCACTATCACATAGCATAAAACAAAGTCGCTTTCTCTGTCCCTATATCCCTATGTATGCTTAAATCTTTAAAACTACGCAACGGATTTTAATGCGTTTTTTTTAATAGATAGTGTAATTGAAGAGGAAGGTTTATATGTATAATAACCGTGCGAAGTGCAATGCGCAAAATGGCGTTTTTTTTAAGTTCGTTACCCGCTAATGAAACAAGTATAATTGGGAAGAAGTCTTCAAAATAAACAATTTATAGTTTCACAACAACTGCCTAAAGTATATCTAAGTAATATCACAGAATACTAAGGGACAGAAGCATCACTCCGCAAAGAAATTTAAATAAATAGCGACTCCGTCGGTGTCCGGCTATGTACTTGTAGCTTCGTACCTACAGCGCGGAGTGCGCTAGGCCAGGTTTTACCAAGTTTTACTAGACCAAATGCGGGTAGTTGGTGACAACGTCCGCCGTTCCTGATACTGACACCCGCTTCTCCAGTCTTCTCGTGACCACGATCAATGCGACTTGATCGAAACGTCGAGGTTAGTCTAAATGTTATTTTGATTTTAATTTGTGCGCGAATAGACCCGATAATATCGAAAAACCAGAATCATTGATAATGTCCGTAGTTGAAGATGACTGCTTATCATCAAGCGACTCGATTCGACTTCGATTAAATTGAAAATAGAAAAGTACAAGACTTATGCCTTTAAGAAACCGAGTCCGGTAGTAGCAATGCCTACCAATCTAGATTCGGCCCACAGTCGGACAGACAAGCAGACAAACGGGTCTAAATCGAATAGAAAGCAGCGACAAAACAATGGGTCTACCTGCCACAGAATAAGAAGCAGTGCTACCACTTTCACTGAATTGAAACAATGAGTGAATATTACTAGATAGTGATATGTTAAGGTGAATGCCTGTTCTGTCTAGTCTAGACCAGATCTGCTATAAGAATGCATTGTTTCCTTGAAGACTGTTGGACTGAAGACTGTCAGTCAGTGGTGGCGGCATAATGAGAGTTTGTGAAGAATTATGAGTGATGCCTTAATAGTTTAATAAAAGCCTTGTAAGTGTCATTTTCTATATACAATTGAAAAGGTAAGACTTCATTAGAACAGTAAGTAAAATCCACTTCACATGCTATTTCCAATTTGTTTTTAATTGCATAAAAATTTGTTACAAATAAAGGAAAAATACCCTGCTGCTTTAGTTTACACTGTGTTGCAAAAGACATTTTTTTACCGAAAATTAAATGGATCGTATTTAACTGTACCTCAATTTATTCCCGTTTTTCGGCCAAATATACTGATTGTGCACCAAATTATGTTCATTAAAATATTTCATAATGAGCACCTATTTTATGAATATTACATGTTCCCGCCGCAGCACCCTAACCTACCGAGGGCTGCCCCTTACACCGTTGGGGTGGCCTAACTACCGAGGGCTGCCACTTATACGTTTGAGTGCTAAAAACAGACCAAATTTGGTGCACAATCAGTATTTTTGATGAACGGTTAAAAATTATCCAAATTAAATGTAATTTGTCTACTACGCACTTGTGCATTCTTCGGTTTTCCTTTCGAGCTTCTACTCTACTTGGCTCCTTAAAATGACATAATTATTATTAAGGATCGACAACGTATCATTAGCAACCGAAGTCTCATCACAAAATCTGGTTGGTACTTCCACAGACGATGTAGTCATCAAAGCTAAGATAAAGCTAAAGCTAAAATATTGTTAAGAAGTGAGACAGGGCCCCAATTCACTATGACAATTTGGCGAAATCTCGTCGATTCCGTGCTTCGAAATCACGTCGATACCTTCATTAATAAAACGACATCTCTATGACGCATTCATATATTCATATATATGACGCGTCAAAAAGAATACAAATTTCGCAGATGTCGTTTATTAATGAAGGAATCCACGTTTCCTCGAAGCAAGGAATCGCCAAGTTGTCATAGTAAATTAGGGCTCAGGTTCAAGATATGAGTTCCTTTTTTTTGTGGAACTGAGTGTTGATACTGTCAAGTCGTTCGCCTACGGTAGACGGTATGCGCCACGTCTGCACATAACAATTGCAGTGCCACCCAGAACTTTGATGGCCATAAAAAGCACTACATTGCGCTCATCACTACGTGACATCAGATATTAATTCTCATATGCCTAGTAACTTCGCTGGCTACAGTCCCCTTCAAACCGGAACACAGTAATACTTGCGCACTACTGCTTGGCGGAAAAAAACTGGCAAACTTTGGTACCTACTATGGTACATACCCAGACTGCCTCCCGCAAACCTACCACGAACAAAAAATACGAGAGCTATATTAGTTTAGTAGTGTTTCTTGTTGCTAATTAACCAGAGCGACATAATCGTGTTATGATTGAGCTCTTAAATAAAGAAAATAAAATAAAACTTCCATCCAGCCGACTTTGATATAACACCACTGACAATGTAGTGTTACCACAGAATATTTAAGATAATTAACACCGGTATTGTACTGTTGTTCTCAGCACGTCAAGCTAGCAATTAATTCTTGAGAGTAACATGAAACAGCGCTGCAGCGCTTGTTTGCGCTTTTTGCATGGTTAATGTAATAGGTAAGGCTTGCATAATGAAAAGGTATGCTACGGAAATGAGGGAAGTGTCCAGAAGAAGTATCGTTTTTGCATAAAATGTTTTTGCATCGACGCAGAATTGCCAGGCTATCAGTTTTTTATCGGATACATTTCGGAGAGTGTGCGTCGGAATTGCACCAACTAATTCCCCCAACCCCATTTTATCATCGGACTACAAGACGTACGGCAATACGCCACCGTTTCATGGTGGACATTTCTCCCGCGCGTACTAAGCGCTTCGCTTCCACTTTTATTATGCGTACTGCTAACGAGTGGAACTCCCTGCCAGAGTCAGTCTTTCCCGATAACTATAATCTGGGAATCTTCAAGTCTCGAGTGAACGGGTACTATCTTGGTAAGCGTGCTAGATCGTCGACCGCATCGTCGCTTACCATCAGGTGACATAGTGGTCAAACGCAAGCCAATTAAAGAATAAAAAAAAAAAAATGTTGGTACTGGTGGTAGGTTTCTCGTATGCGAGATGCTGTCTGGGTGGGTACCACCGCTTTGCCAGTTATTCTGACGCCAAGCAGTACTGCGCAAGCATTACTGTGGTTTGAAAAACATTGTAGCCAGTGAAATTACTGAGCATATGAGACTTAACATCTGATGTCTCGGGGTGATGAGCGCAATGCAGTGCTACGCAGTGCTTTTTATTTCATTAAAAGTTCTGGGTGACACTGTAATTGTTATGTGCAGGCGTGGCGCTTAACATTAGGCGAACTTGTCTCATCACTTAGTTACATAAAAAAATGGTTTTAGAAATATTGTCAGATAAGTACGTTCATTCTATATGGGGTCCTGCATGGGGCGTTTTTATTTTCCGTGTACTCGTAGGTACATTTCCTTTGCTGTCACTTACATCCAAGTGTAGGCAGGACCTTAAGAAGAACGTATGTACCTAAGGAATGTAAGAACATTGTAAAATTTGCAATACATAGGTAGTTTTGTCCGGATTTAATACTCGCTCTAAAAACGGTGAAAGATAACATAGTGAGGAAACCGGCTAACCGTCTAAGAAATTATCACAAAAATTTTAGGACACGTGACATCCACCAACCCGCACTGGGCGCGAGCAAGCGAGGTGGTTTATGGTCCATACTCTCTCTATGAGAAAACGCCCGTGTCCCTGCAGTGGGAACGTGATAGGCTGCTAATGATGAGGAAGTTAATATTATTAAATATGACGTTTTGGATAAACTGCACTACATTAAATAATATATGCTTATAGAGCACGTCGGGAGACGATATCGTTCGGTATATCATGGAGAGGTGCGGCGGACGGATCCAGGAGCTAAACCAGTTGTCGCTGTCGAGGTTGGAGTCAACGAGGACGACGAGTTTCAAGTCCTTCGTGCTCCGGCTTCCAGCGAAGTATAAGGAGACGTTCCTGGCTCCTGAGTTTTGGCCCGAAGGCATAGTATTCCGGCGCTACAGGGAGGCGAAGTTAATTCCCTAATTGTAGCTTTAGTGTTTATAAATTGTATATATGCTAGTCTGTAAGGGATATATTTATGGGCCTCTGGTACTTTTAATTTGTTAACTGTATTATTCATAATTGATATAAAACGAGCGATTGAAAATGAGCGAGTGTGGCTCAGAGGGAGAACGTGCGACTTTCGATCCGACGCACCTGAGTTCGAATCCCGCTGGCCCCGCACCACTGACTTAAGTTATGTGCGGATTTAACACTAGCTCTAAAAACGGTGAAGGAAAACATCGTGAGGAAACCGATATGTCCAAGAATTTATCACAAAAATTCAAGGACATGTGACATCCACCAACCCGCACTGGGCCAGCGTGGTGGATTATGGCCCACACTCTCTCTATGAGAGAAGGCCCGTGTCCCAGCAGTGGGAACGTTATGGGCTGATGATGATGATATAAAACGGCTAAGACTCACGGTGCGCGTCTGCAGAGCCGCGCACGCGCCGCCAGTTACGTGCGAGCGCTCGCGACCTACGCCGCGGCTTGATCTCATAACTCCCAGAAGACGGACTTCTAAAATGTCCGAAACCTGGTCGGAGTAATTTTCGACGTTTACAGTGAGTCTTAGCCGTTTTATATCAATTATGAATAATAACACTCACGAAACTTTTCAAAATCTAACTGTATTATTGCCTGAAATAAATGAATTTATTATTATTCATTTATTTATTTAATTTCTTAGATTTAAGATTTTTACAATATTTCTATAAAAATATGTATACAAAAACACTATAAAAATCCTAAA
Organism: Petrophora chlorosata; assembly: GCA_951640565.1. Classification (NCBI taxonomy): domain Eukaryota; kingdom Metazoa; phylum Arthropoda; class Insecta; order Lepidoptera; family Geometridae; genus Petrophora; species Petrophora chlorosata. Next base: position 3,097,154 of record OX621189.1, on the reverse strand, counting down.
CCTAGATCGCCGCCGGCAGCGGGGCAGGGCCCAAACTACCGGTGGTTAGGGCTGCAGAGTGAGGAACCTCCTGACTATACGTGCCGTGTCAAGGAGTACTGCCTTCTGTATCTGACCCTTGATCCAACCGTCTAGCGAGAGCCTCTTGAGATGTTGGTCGAGGCTCTTCGCTATAAGGCCGTTCGCCGAAACAACTATCGGGACAATGATCGTCGAGTCAACATCCCACATGGCGGTTACCTCGTGGGCTAAGTCAAGGTACTTGCTGAGCTTGTCCTTCTCGGCCTTCACGAGGTTCTCGTGAATCACGTTATTATTATTATTATTATGTCGCTCTTTCCCACGGGTTATACACCCGAGAACATGAGTCCAACACGTAGAGGCCTCTTAGATCATTTAATTTAGATATGTAATGGGCAACACTTATCGGGGACTGTCTCTAAGTGCATCATTAGAAGATACAATCAAAGACAGCCCCCGATAAATGCGAGGACTATTATTGAAGATATGAAAATTACTTATGATTGGGCTATTGAGATGAATTTTTAATGGATGAGAGCCGGTCTATGATATGAGACCTCGGCACCTGACAGTTCCGCCTCATAAGAAAATATTTTGGCAGGTGGTGACTCGCCACCCACTTAACGGGCCCCCTTTATTATTATTATAGACCTAAGAGCACAGATTATCCTAAAAAGCATATTTTTTTAATTTGTTTACTTATCCAGTTTCAATTTAAAACGTACCAATAACAACCAGAAATATCACTTGATACCTACTTACAGTCCAATCCTACTCAACGTTTAATACATCACAAACAAAGCAAATTCCAATAAACGTTTTCCATTTTCGTAGAAAACCTTCAAGGCCTCATTGCTCAAAGTGAACTCCAGTTTCCGATGAATCTTATTTCCGATTATCGAATTTGTCCGACCGATTGCTTTTCAAATATTGTTTTCGAAGTTCGAGAATTCAAGACACGTATAAGTGCTACACATGCTCAATTTTCCTGTTTCCGAACGAAACTGGAATTTAAACGGAAATATGGACCTGAGTGCCTGGCTGTAGTAGATAATAAACAACAATAAGTATTATATTACTTACCCCTTATCTATTTGTTGTCGTCATCATTCATCAGCCACTGTCCCACTGCTGGTACCTTCTCCCAAAGAGAACAGTATGACTAGGCTTGGCAGCGTTCGGCACTCTACGATAATTCTTCACATCGTCCATACCACAGTGTCTTAAGACTAATGTCTTAAATGCATGCGTCCTACTAGTAATTACCTACGGAGCCGAGACGTGGACAATCACAGTTAAACTAATCCACAAGTCGCTCAGCGAGCTACGGAGAGGGCTAAAGCTCGGAGTTTCTCTGAAAGATATGATCTGCAATGAGATAATCTGAGAGAGAACCAAGTAACCGACATAGCCCATAGGATTAGCAAAGCTGAAGTGGCAATGGGCTCTCGCGAGGGACAGACAACCATTGGAGTAGAAGTGTCCTTGAGTGGAGACCGCAAATCGGCAAGCGTAGTGTAGAACGCCCATCAGGTAGATGAAGCGACGACCTGCGAAAGGTGGCCGGAAGAAACTGGAAGAGCCGAAAACTGGGTGGCGTTCATTAGGAGAGGCCTATGTCCAGCAGTGGTCGGCTACAGGCTGATGATGATGATGATTGTAGGCAGAAGAGAGGCTGGCCAACTATAACAGTTGTGCAGGAGGCCTGCCTCTCCTCCCCTATCTATTCTCCCATCCTCTTCCTCCTTACAAGGTCGGCAATGCTTCTGAAGTTGTAAATGTCCGTTAAGCATTGGTGATCTCTTTTTAACAAGCGGACCGTATTGTATAAGCCTCTTTTACACAAAAGAAGAAATGAGGTGGAAGCCGTATCCGTAGGTTCACCTGTGGAGCCTAATTATGGTTTCTAGCGAAGGAGAGCGTCGAGACGTTGTCCTAATAGAACTTTATAGATTGCGCGAATAAGCGATGGGACGATTCGCAAGTTCGTCTTCAGAACACTTGTTCGGCGCCTGTTCGTTAGATAGGTTCGCGCGAGCAAAATTCGCTCGTATCTCATCGTCGCGATCTATGAGGACAACGCCTGAGAAATTAATGCCATTACATTTCATACCACATCGGTTTTTCTCGGAAACTTTTCTCGTCTCCTAATTCTTTATGTGAACAGCGGAATTGCTCTAGTAAAATTCGAATAAAGAAATTGCGAAATGCGTCTGTTTATACGACCTCTTCATTCCGAGATATTCTTTATTTGGTTATCGCGGGATTACGAAATGTCTCGGAATTTTTCGCATTCTGCACGAGGTCAAAACCCGCTATAAATTTTTTTCTAATACTGAATATCTGTTAGTCTATAAATAACAGAGTTTGAAACCAAGCTAAGTAGGCGATCTACAGCTAAATGGTTTTAAAAGTTCTTGTTGGCACTGCAGTTGTTATGGGCAAACGTGGCGCTTATCATCAGGTGAACGATTGTCGTCTCTTTGCTCAGTCCCATAAAAATCTTTATACATCTTTTTGACTTCGTTTAGAATATATTTATTACATATTTATTATATTCATTTATTTGTATTCAGAAGTCTTGTATGTTTTGACCCTTCACGTTTATGTAAAGCTTCACGTTTGAAGAAAGAGATATGATATTTTTATGGCTTTATTCAGGTCTTCCATTTTTGTGGAACGAAAGATGGAAAATTAAATGACTGGATTTGGATTCGAGAAGCCAATTTGGTGTTATACCTACCTACCTATAGTTAGTATTCTTTGCTATAGGTAAGTAGGTACATCTTGTTATATTATTATTATTATATCAACCTATTGTGTCCCACTGCTGGGCAAAGGTCTCCCCCATCTCCCTCCAAACATCTCTGTCCACAGCCACTTCCATCCATCCGGGTCGGTAGGTTTCGAGATCGTCACGCCACCTTTTCCGAGGCCGGCCACGTCGTCTCCGCCCGTCTTGAGGCTCCCATTGAGTGACGATTCTTGCCCACCTCTCCGGATGCATGCAAACCACGTGCCCAGCCCAGTCCCACTTTAGTTTTGTTATATGTCTGTGGTAAATAATAAGAGAAATTTTTGAGAAGTCTGATGCTATGTACCTATAATCATCATCATCATCAGCTTGTCGCAGTCCACTGCTGGACATAGGCCTCTCCAACTGCACGTACATTGAGCACGATCACCGGCTACTCTCATCCAGCTGCTACCATCCACCCTGCGAAGATCGTCGCTCCACCAAGCCTGAAGGTGTCCTACACTACGTTTGCCAATTCGTAGTCTCCACTCTAGAACGCGTCTACTCCAACGGTTATCGGTTCTACGGCTATAATACGGCCGGCCCACTGCCACTTCAGCTGGCTAATCCTGTGAGCTATGTCAATGACTTTGGTTCTCTGTTTAATTACTTCGACAGAGAACCAAAGTAGCCGGGGATCGTGCTCAATTTCGTGCAGTTGGAGAGGCCCATGTCCAGCAGTGGACTATGACAGGCTGATGATGATACATACCTACCTATATGTATATATTGTTTTTTTACTACACCACAGGGGCTGTCAAAATAAATAGGAAAAATTGAAAAGAAAATTAAAGTAGCCATAATCCTTACTTCCTTACTAATATTATAAACGCGAAAGTTTGTATATATGTATGTATGGATGTATGTTTGTTACTCTTTCACGCAAAAACTAACAAACCGATTTTGATTAAATTTAGTAAGTAGGTACGTTAGGACTTGTAATAGCACATAGGCTACTTCTTATCCCGGGGAAACCGCGAGTGGAAACGCGGGGCGCAGCTAGTGTATATTAATATTAACAAAACCTAAAACTGCATATCAGATTTTCGAATTTATTACATTAAAATGGGAATCGAATCTGTTAAATAAAATAAAATTACTCTTGTATTATTGCACCCAGCAATAGTGTATTAGGAACCTTTTTGTTGTCTGTTTGTATCTATGTGGTGAGACGAGCAGATCGTGGACTTGATAGTAAGCAACACTAATGTGCATAACCTTTGCAGCACCTCACAAACATTTGTTTTTGTGTCTTGGTCTTTTGTCTCAGTTTTACATATTTAAATTGGTATTGTACAAGATTCATCAGATAAATCTCGTTTGATTTCCAGGTCTAAATGTAAAGTTTTTTATTCAAGTCAAATGGCAACCTGAATAAATCATGAGTAAATGACGGAATATCATTGAATTTGAGGAAATTAAGCCCCTTCCGGGCTATCACTAAATGTAAAACGCCCGCCACATTCACCCTATTTTTAGGGAGTACCCGATAAGACTGAAATATTGGACATTTTGGGTTCGGAATAATTATGTCCATGAAAATGTAATCAATCAATCAATCAAGCGTTTGTTGCGAATACAGGCAGGCCTAGCGCACTCCGCACTGTAGGTACGAAGCTACAAGTACATAGCCGGACACCGGCAGCGGGTCGCGCTACTGTTCGCTTACTATCTACACTGCATTATAATATAATAAATAAATAGGAGCCATCCAAAAAATACTCTTACTTCTGAACCGGCCGGTATCGGTGGCCGCTGCGAGTAGGCAACTACGCTCATAGAATAAACTACTTAATACACAGGCTACTTTTTCCCGGGAAACCGCAGGACGCAGCTAGTATAATATAGATAGATAGATAGAAAATTCTTCATCGCACAAACAAATTTGTAGGTACATAGGCGTACTTTATGCTAGTAAGCATTAACATATAGTAATATAACATTTTGAAAGTATTTTCTTACTAACAAAACAAATATACAATCGTAGAACAACTTTTCTGTCTCGTTGACGATAAGCATCGGATGAAATCATAATAAAATTACACACAAATATTACATGTAAATCTTTACCCACTTACCAATACAAATCACTTGATGTAAGTATAGATACGCCTATCTAATAACAAGTTGTGTAATATCATTTTAGTAACAGTTTAAAGCTTACCGTCTCTTTATAATTCTCTTCCTCACTGACCTCTAATAAGTATGTATTGGCTGTCGCATGCCGCACGCCACATTACTTTTACTTTCAAACTGTACGTCCAGTGCGTCAGCGATGCTATGCTAATAATATAATATGACGCACGTGAATAGTGGTAGTATTGTAGTGTCAGCCTGCGACTTCGGTCGTGGGCTATCAGTAGTTTCGTAGGGAATCTTTGAAAAAGAATTAATTACACTTTGAAGGGGTCTCGATAAGGTGCTTGATGAGGTGCTCAATGCATTGTTGCACCGGGGCGGGTCGCTAGTGATAAAATGCGGCTGAATAGTTGGGTGGTACTGGTGCTCAAAAGAGAATAAAGTGTTTTTTTATTCCCATTTCAGCACCTGCAAGATATGGAATGGGCTACTGCCCTAGGTTTTCAAAAAGGTTAGGTTTCGAAAAGGGTCCTTAAAGGTAGGCAACGCAACAGTAATGCCCCGTGTGTTGCAGGTGTCCATAGGCGACGGTAACCGCTTACCATCGTCGGCGGGCCGTCTGCTTGTTTGTATATTTATTATATATATATATATATATATATATATATAAAAACAGCTAAGTGCGAGTCTGACTCGCGCACGAAGGGTTCCTTACCATTATCTATAAAAACGGCCAAAAAAATCTCGAAGCACCCTCTCCTAAAAGAAACCTGCTTACTCTAGTCTTAAGGTTTTCTAGATTGCGGCTATCGACTTATCGAGGAACGAAAGTCCACTTCTTCTTCGTAATTCGTGTTATGAAGGTGTTATACTACAGGTTGGGATTTCTTTGCGAGATAAGATCCGGAATGTGGAAATCCGTAAAAGAACAAAGGTAACCGACATAGCTCTCAAAATTAGCAAGTTGAAGTGGTAATGGGCCAGCCATATAGCTCGTAGAACCGATAACCGTTGGGGTAAAAAGGTTCTCGAGTGGCGACCACGGACCGGAAGGCGGAGCGTAGGACGGCCCCCCACAAGGTGGACCGACGACCTGGTAAGAGTCGCGGGGAGCCGCTGGATGCATACAGCGACCAACCGCTCGTTGTGGCGATCTATGGGGGAGGCCTATGTTCAGCAGTGGACGTCTTCCAACTGATGATGATGATGATGATGATACTACAGGTCCCCTTTATGAGTCTCTAAACCCGATATCAATCAATCATATAGTAACGACTAATAAATATGATATACAATACTTATACAGATGTACAATACTTGTACATCGTAACTGCGCATTCCATCTGAAATGATATTTTTATAACAATAATCTGTTCTTCATAAATTGTGATCTCGACGAATAATTATGAGTTATTGTTATAGCTGATGAAAATACAAATGGATGTTTATGACAGTAAACTCTTCATTATTTTTTCTCTTTCCATGATTAAAATGTTGGAGTAATTGAATTATGGCAAATTGAAACAATGTTCCGCCGTTCGGCTGTTCTCTGCTTTTTGGGAGAATGGTAATTGTCAAGATAACTTTTATTACCAACGTAACTTTTGAAATGATTCTTTAGATTTTTTTTATGGATGATTTAACTTTAAGAACAGATCATTTATTATTATTTTATTTACACCGCACCGCCAACCTATCTCACTCGGTTAATTAACTCCATCCAAAGGTTGAGTAGAAGAGATTTCTCTTAGCGATAAGTCCGCCCATTGTACTTGAGTTTGTATTATTTTGCTAATTCATTGTAATAGAAGTTTTTAAACATTCGCGAATCAAATTGTATTCATGTTTTATTATCGGGTCATTTCGCGCACAATTTTAAAACCAAAATAACATTTTGACTGACCTCGACGTTTCGATCAAGTTGTATCTTCTCGTGACCACAATCAGGTCACGAGAAGACTAATGTCACTGTCTGGAATAAATATATTTTTCATCCCCCCATCTCGGAAAGAATATTTTTGCTCTACGATATCTGAGTGCAAAAGTCGTTTTTATCCGCTAGAGGATAAAGTAAATTTGAATTTAGAACATCGTGTGCACTAAGTTTGTGAATTCGAAACATTATGAAACCTATTTACTTCTACCTCCATGGTGCCGAATTCATCATACAACTTTTTTTAATTTGTTAAAAACTCCGACTCGGAACCTCCTTCGTGTACTTTTTTTTAATTTGCTTTGCGCGCGCAAACTATCTTGTGATTGTAGATGATCTTTTTGCATTTAGTGTGTGCAAAGATTTTTCACCTCGTGCTCTTTTGATTCCCTCGCTGACGCTCAGGATTCAAATTCAAATTTTAGAATCCTTCGCTTGCTCGGTCATCAAAATTGAGCACGCGGTTAAAAAGCAACTTTGCACTCTTGTATAATAAATAACAATTCTTTCTTTCTAGTGACCTATTTGACAACCGCACCGGTGCCGGTGCCACCCATAATAGAGACGCCACTGGTTAGAAGTATGCAGTTATTAGTAAAATTCGCCCACGAAAATGTCTTACTTTTAACAATGTTCCTTCCATTACTACCTGTTGTAAACATTATGTATTCCACACTACAACCGTAGAGAAACAAAATTTACGGTGCGAGATGCGCACGCGCAGTCTTGGCAATCGAACCCGGAACACTGACAAATTGTCGTTGCAACACTTTGTTACGACATGTTCACGTGTTTTTCTGTAACAGTACGCGATTGTCGTATCAAATGCAGGCGAAACATTGCCACGAAATGAAATTTTGACTGATAACTCCTTTGTGACATGTTTTAGTTGCAGTCAATTCAGCACGAATTGTGATGAAGAAATTAGTAATTTAATATTAACTTTTTTAGAGCGAGTTTATCAGCGGTTTCTCGTTTGACGTACGATCCCACGCACCGATGTTCGAATTCCACTGCCCCGCACCAATGACTTTCTTAAGTTATGTGTGGATCTCAAAATTTTAAAATAATTATTTGAGCATTTGAGCTATCTATAGGCCTTTAATGGTCTATGGGTTGTCCAATTGCTTCTCCTTGTAGGTAGTTAGTTTAGTTTTAGTAAGTAGTGTAGAGTTGTTTTCAGTAATAAAGGCATTCGCCCGTAAAAAAAAAACTTAATTATTAGAGCTTAATTATCAGCATTGTCATATTTAACCGACTTAAAAAAAGAAAGAGGTTCTCAATTTGATTGTACTTTTTAACCGACTTCAAAAAAGGAGTAGGTTCTCTAATCGATTGTTTTTTTGTTTCTTACCTCAGAACTCCGTCATTCATGAACCTATTTGGAAAATTATTTTTGCGTTGGGTTTAGTATAGCTACGAAGTGGTCCCATATATGTAAATTTCATTCATACCTTGGACTTCGAAGATACATTGAAGTCGGTTTTTTTGGTTCGATAAAACGTATGTTACTTGTTTGGAAAAATATGTTTTGTTGGGTTCAGTATAGCAACAATGTGGTCCCATATAAATAACATCGATATTCAACTTTGGACTTCGAAGATACATCAGGAATTGAAGCCGATTTTTTTTGTAATAAAATGCATAATTCTTTATAACTAGAATAACTAGATCATGAGAAAAATATGAATGATAGTACTTAAAAGCCACATGGAAATCTAATGATTTACTAATCTTATGATTAATCTAAGTTAATTCCATGATTTACTAAATGAATTTCCATATGGCTTAGTTATTACTTATGTACTAAGCCAATGAAACACGTGGATTAGCTACTTTTATCACTATAAAGAGAATATCAAAGAAGAGATTAGAGATTCTCTTGAGAACTCATTCTGCACCTACTACGCAACGAGAATTCTCTCATCTAGGTAGGTATACTTAATCACGATGCAACACATGCTAATTAGAAAAGCTAATTAAGTTTGCCATTGGGGTCGGCGTCGCTCGATATCTACAGAAGGTACAAATTGACCATATGTTGGATCTTGTGTTGTATTCTGAAATACATACAATTATAGCTAGAGATGGCGGTCTCTCTCTCTCTCTCTCTGTCTCTCTCTCCCTCTCCCCTTTTCTCTCTCGTGTGTGTGTGTGGCCAGCCCTGGGCCCCAATTCACTATGACAACTTGACGAAATCACGTCGATTCCTTGCTTCGAAATCACGTCGATTCCTTGCTTCGAAATCACGTTGATTCCTTCATTAATAAACGACATCTCTATGACGCATTCATATATTCATATATATGACGCGTCATAGAGAATACGCATTTCGCTGACTTCGTTTATTAATTAAGGGATCGACGTTTCCTTGTAGCAAGGAATCGCCAAGTTGTCATAGTGAATTAGAGCCCTGGTGTCGCAGTTATAGGCCGTCCGAAAGCCTCCGATATGGCATAACGACTGTTGCCTACATACAACAGGCGGGACCGACGGAGATGTAAATATATAATACATTAGCATCAGCCTTTTTTGGTCCCCACTTGAGACAATGGGTGCCACCGCTTTGCCAGTTATTCAGCCGCCAAGCAGTAATATAATAATAATAATATCATTTATTTATCTCACAAATATAGGTAGGTAAAACATATTTAAATTAACAACACTGTAGTTAAAACATTTGGGCCTAGCCTGTCTTTGTGAGAGACTGGTGCCTGAGGTAGGTTCTTGAAGAACCTGTGATACAGGCCTACCTGTGTAATGCGCAAGCATTACTGTGTTCCGGCTTGAAGGGCATTGTAGCCAGCGAAATTACTGGGCATTGTGAGACTCAACATCTAATTGTCTCAGGGTGACGAGCTCAGTACAGCGCCGCGCCGGATTTTACGGTACAAAGTTCTGGGTGGTTCTGTTATTGTTAAGGGCTAACGTATTGTTTACCATCAGGCAAACGACCAGCTCGTCTCATCATTCAGTTACATTAAAAAATAAACTTCTCCCAAATGCCCTTCCTTTGTAACCTTCTCTTACAGGGAGAATATATGGGTCAAAAGTCAGAACACTTTTAAACGTCATATACACATAATACAAATCAATTAAATATTTTAAAAATTGTAACATTAAATATCATGACTGAAAAAAAAGGTAAGCATGTCTACCTATTTCTATCTCATACCAGGCCTAGCGCACTCCGCACTGTAGGTACGAAGCTACAGGTACATAGCCGGACACCGACGGCGGGTCGCGCGTCGTTACACGTGCCGCGTCAGAAGAGATAAGAGCTATGCAATAGAAAGAAAAGCGCTCTGTGGGTTATATGACTGGTAGGTATGCCGCGCTACGCGAGCTGAATTGAATTTTATTGCGTCATAGCAAGAGTCGCTATTTGTTTAAATTTCTTTGCGGAGTGATGCTTCTGTCCCTTAGTATTCTGTGCTCATACTCAAATTGAAGTCCGGACCCAGAAAAGAAATGCAAAAACTGACTCTACCAGTGCTATAGAAATCCGCCCGCTAGATAAGATAGCATTAAGGACCTCTGCGGTCATAATCCACTACGCCATCTCACTGCGGGTGGCGGATGGCAAATATTCTTGTATTTTTAATTCTTGGACGTGCCAGTTTCCTCTCTATATTTTCTTTTACATAGGAAATGTAATTAGCATCAAGATATATTCGAACTCTGGTACGTCTGATCAAAAGTTGCTCGCTCACACTCGCTCTAAAACCGGTGACACACGGAGTGGTGACACATTGTCATCTAATCATTTCTTGACAAGGGGCTAAAACCATATTATACCCTAACCTCTCAAAGGCGGATATCACCCTGGGATGACTGGTTGCTATAATTCCCTTCCCTACTGTCAAAATTAACTCCACACGAAAGGTTAAACGCTTAAGGAACAAAAGGGAAATAAGGAGGCTTAAGCACGGCTTAACTGAGGTCTCGCTCACATTTCACTAAGTAATACCATCAAAACTAGGAAATCATTTTAGCACCATGTCGGTCTAATTATCTCAGGCACAAGCTATTCGGGAGAAGTAAATGGCACACTAGTGATTGTGACATGGTACTAGTGTATTTTTTTTATAGAACTCAGTGATGAGGCGAGCAAGTCGTTTGTCTGATGGTAAGCGCTACGCCTGCCCTAACTGTCAGCACTGCGAAGTACTGCATTGCGCTCATCAGCCCGAGACATCAAAAGTCTCATATGTCCAGTAATTTCGCTGGCTACAATGCCCTTCAAACCGGAACACAATAATGCTTGCGGACTACTGTTTGGCGGCAGAATAACTGACAAAGCTGTGGTACCTACACAGACGGCCTACCGCATCCGAGAGACCTACCACGAGTATAATTTTATTATTATTAATTTTTTTTACGCTTAATAGATTTATGTGTGGCCACTATCTGGCCTGATGTGAAGCGATGATGTGGCCTATGATGGAGCACATAGATCTAGAGAGAGAAGGCAGTTGAGCGGCTGCTCAGACCCGTCTCCCCGATTATAGTGATGTCAAAACCGTAAATGAAATGAATTGTACTTGACAACAGTAAAGTAATATCGGGAATTAAAACCTCTTTATATATACGAGAATGCTTTGATTCTGCGCTCTATTGTTTTGGTAGGTATTCAATTACTCAAGTAGTTGTGAACGTAAGAGGATTATTTCTACTCCTAAAATAATTTCCATTGAACGATTTAAGAATAACAATATTAAGAACTAGCTGTTGCCCGCGACTTCGTACGCGTAGTGCAGTAATCTAGCCTGTTCCCGACAATTATAAGCTAATGAAACAGAGAAAAAAATTATAATTATAATAGTAGTATTTTTTATGTTACTGAGTGATGATACGAGCAAGTCGCTCGTCTGATGGTAAGCGCCACGCCTGCCCATAACAATGGCAGCGCCACCCAGAACTTTTAATACTATAAAAAGCACTGCGAAGCACTGCATTGCGCTCATCACCCCGAGACATCAGATATTGCTTGCGCACTACTGCTTGGCGGCAGAATAACTGGCAAAGCTGCGGTACCAACCCAGACCCGCATACGTGAGATCTACCACGAGTATTTTCCACGGCCCGGCCACATCCCTTCGACGTCGTCAAAAAGCTCACCCCCACATCTTACAAAACTGGACTTCCCACACCACACGCTTCACTCGTACTTACCTTCCTCGCTCTAGCAAGATGTGGAATGGCCTACCTTCGTCGGTATTTCCTTTGATTCCTTTAAAAGGGGAATTAATAGAGTCCTTAAGGGTCGGCAACGCATCAGCAATGCCTCTGGTGCTGCAGATGACCATAGGCGACGGTAACCGCTTACCACTAGGCGGGCTATCTGCTTGTTTGTCGACATATTAAATGAAAAAAAAAAAAAAAAAGAAGTGCCTGACGCGGTACAATTAAAATTGGTGAATAGATGTTTTAAGTATTTTTAGAAGGGTTGTTTTTTACGGAAGAGTAGAATAATCTTGAGTTACAACTCGTAATCTTATTATATTCTGGGCGGGTCAGGGCCGCGGCACGCGTCGGCACTTTATCCTAATGCTAATGATAGGCCAGACCCCAAAACTAAGGGACGTGACTCCATTAGTAGCGCAATTTAGTTGATTCGTATCACTTCCCGATATATTATAAAACACGGTAATATTTTTTATTCAAGATTCAATATCTATCTAGCACCGAATAACACAAAATAATTTGCCAAATTGTGATCAATGTCGAGACGAGAGGAAAAAAACAATCTCTATACAAGATCATGCTACAATTTCCTTGCTTCATTCTTACAATGCTTTTACTTTATTTTCGTATCGATCAATTTATTAATCTGTTGTTTATTGCGGCGGCGTAACTCCGATAAAGATATCCCGATATTTTTCAAAAAAATTAGTTGTAGGTCCTTTCAACAACTCTTCGAAAATCAGTTTGTGTCATGGTCGAGAAAATATGTTAATCGGTTAGGAAGTATAGGAACAGAATACTAAGGGACAGAAGCATCACTCTGCAAAGAAATTTAAACAAATAGCGACTCTTGCTATGACGCAATAAAATTCAATTCAGCTCGCGTAGCGCTGCATACCTACCAGTCATATTAACCTACAGAGCGCCTCTCTTTCTATCGCATAGCTCTTGGAGTGGTAGGCTCTGGCCGTGGTTGTAATACCACCCACTGAACAAAGCCATGCCGTCAAGCGACCAAGTCGTGTTTCGGGATGATGTTCGGTGAACCATCGGGGAGACGGGTCTGAGCAGCCGCTCAACTGCCATCTCTCTTTAGATCTATGTGCTCCATCTTAGGCCACATCATCACTTCACATCAGGCGAGATAGTGGCCAAACATAATCTATTAAGTGTAAAAAAAAAAAAAAACTCTTCTGACGCGGCACATGTAACGACGTGCGACCCGCCGTCGGTGTCCGGCTATGTACTTGTAGCTTCGTACCTACAGTGCGGAGTGCGCTAGGCCTGGCATAGGTTTAGGTAACACAAAGATTGAGTATACCTCGGGAGGTTTCGGTATGGCAAAGGATACCGTGGCATACCGAACGATACTTTGCCGTGCTTTGTCGGGCAGATGGTCAGCGTGACAAGGTGACAACGTTCGCTCACATTATTCATCATCCATGTCTTACTTATTTTGGTTTTATTGAGCTTCTGACAAATGTACCAAATAGCGTGTTCTCCTCTGACCTCATTGCTGAGTTTTTACACCGCCAGGGTTGATATCAGACACCAGTTCTGACCCGCAGCTCAAGTACTTACTAATTGGAAGGGCTAACAAGTACGCCCGTAATGATCCGTTCGTGGCATGTAATTTTGTTAATTACAAAAAATGGCGCGAGAAAAAAAATGTAAAAAAATATACAATAAAGAAAAAAAAAACAATTATTTGTTTTGAAGAAAAAAACAAAAACCGACTAAACTCACATTTTTTGTTTTTTTTTTATTTTCAAAAAGTGCAAAATCCATTTCGATAAAGTTTATATGAGACCACCTCTGAAGCAAAGAAAACTTAATATTACTCTGAAGTATGACCTACAAAACAAAAAAATAATCATCAAAAATAAGTAAATTCAATTCATAATTGGCGGGAGTAATCGCGTAACAAACACAAAAAACATACCGTCGAATTGAGAACCTCCTCCTTTTTGAAGTCGGTTGAAAAAAGCTTAACATGTCGCGTTGGGTGAACCGCTCGGGATGCAGATCGCAGTTACTGCCGTTGCGAATTTGATCTTGCGATATACCTGTTAATATTAAATGCCTCTAGAGTTTGGGTAGAGGGTAAATATTTGGTAGAGTCGTTGTGATAATTTGACGTTCATAAGTGCGTCTGTGATGCCAAAATGATTAAAGAGATTTTGATTTGATTTGATTTGATTTGGGCTTTGGAGATAAGCGCGAAATTTTGATCAAAGAAATCGCAGTCTGTGGAAAGACGCCCGGCACTGCCAAATCTCATCATCATCTTCATCAACAGCCTATATGAATCCACTGCTGGACATAGGTCTCTCCCAATACACGCCATTGAGTCCGATCTTCGGCTCTTCTCATGTAGCTGCTGCCAGCTACCTTGCGCAGGCCGTCGCTCCATCTGGCCGGAGGGCGTCCTGCACTATGTTTTGCCTACCAAATCTGTCGAATGCAAAATATTTTTTTAGTCAGGTGAATGCTCGGATGACTGGGAAAACTTATGGAAAATATGGAAAGTACTGATCATGTGATCATCCACTATACGGGTCAGGATAGCCATAGTAGTCAGGATTGGCGTATTGGCAACAAACATCAGATATTATGCTTTAGTTTCATGGACCAAATATACATTTAGTCCATGGTTAGATATAGATATCGGTCTTTCTAATAGTATTTTAGCTTACCGTATGTCTGAAAAAGCCTAAGTACTATATGACAAGCCTTTATTTAACTTGCAATGTAAGTACTCTTATGTTTGTCCGGGTGGAATCTTGAACTGAATCAGAACCACTTCCTCTTGTCCTCATCATCATCTTCATCAGCTCACATCAGTCCACTGCTGGACATAGGCCTCTCCCATAGCACGCCACTGAGCCCGATACGTTTGCCGATTCGCGGTCTCCACTCTAGAACACATCTACCCCAACGATTATCGGTTCTGCGGCAAATATGACCAGCCCACTGCCACTTCAGCTTGCTTCCTCTTGTCCTATGAAGTTGAAATTTTGCAAACTTGTCAGTCTGATGACAATGCAATATTATGGTGAGAGCCAGTTGATCTGTTGATGGAGACGGAAAGTGGGCAATGGAACTCTTTGATGGGTAATCGTAAGCTACTAGTATTTCGACTCTTTTTAATCTGTTCGCGGTTCCGATTACGAATTTGTTAAAAGCTTGTCTTGAAAAATATATTTTTTAACAGAAAAACTTATAAATTAGCGGATTTAGCTTTACTTGTCTTTGTTGTCGGTCGACAGTTATGACCATTCTTCAGCGATTGATTGATTGATTGATTGTGTAACTATACGTGTAACGGATCTCGGAATCCACATAGTAACGTTATTTGGATAACCAATCGCGGTAAATCGAAATTCAACGTTGCAACGCGAAAGCGTACCTTTTCGTATGTGAATCGCTCCGGTGGAGTAATAATTAATTTTTAGAAAAAAACAAAAACCGACTTCGATGTACCTTCGAAGTCCAAGGTCAAATATCGATGACATTTATTTGGGACCACTTCGAAGCTATACTGAACCCAACGCAAAAAGATTTTGCAAATCGGTTCTTAAATGACGGAGTTATGAGGTAACAAACATAAAAAAAAATAAAAAAAAATACAATTGAATAGAGAACCTTCTCCTTTTTCAAGTCGGTTAAAATTTGAACGGGATTTTCTTGATTTATTCTAGACCTTACAAGTATTCTGTGACACTACCACTAGTCTTTATAGTATGACCTTACTCAGCTAATTAAACAAGTAACACTTAGACAGTTAAACTAGAAGCGCTTTCTTTTTTCTAACTAAATTGGATTTTCTAACTTAACTTCGGAATACGGTCTCGGATTAACTTGGGCCGGAGTCCTTCCGCTTTTCCTTAATCTACTCCATTTGTCACTTTTTTATTAGTTTGAAATTCTAATAAGAAACTTCGCGATATTTCTATTTCAACTTTTGTCCTTTTTTAACCGAATTCAAAAAAGGAGAAGGTTTTCTATACTATTGCAGTTTTTTTATCTATGTTTGTTGCTCAGAGCTCCGTCATTTATGAACCGATTTGGAAAATTATTTTTGCGTTGGGTTCAGTATAGCAACGAAGTGGTCCCATTCAATTTCATTGATATTTGACCTTGGACTTATTTTATTTTTACGCTTAATAGATCTATGTTTGGCCACTATCTCGCCTGATGTGAAGCGATGATATGGCCTAAGATGGAGCACATAGATCTAGAGAGAGACGGCAGTTGAGCGGCTGCTCAGACCCGTCTCCCCGATGGTTCACCGACCTACTTGTTATCAGTCCTTTCGTATTACATTGGTACACAATTATCTCATTTTATTATGATAAAAATAAAACGTATAAGACCTATGACCCTACGACGAATGTCTAAGTATCCCGTAACATTATGCACCATATATTATATATTCATCGCAAAGTTATTGACATTACGGCGTTACTATGAGCTAATTTTTTTGTAATCGTTTTACGAGACAAGTAGGTCGTTCGCCTGATGGTTAGCAATACGCCTGTCCAAAACAGTTGCAGCACCACCCACAACTTTATTTTGCGAAATCAATCAAAAGTTCTATATTCAATATTGGCATCACAGACGCACTTATTAACGTCAATTATTACAATGACTCTACCACCGTATCGGAAAAGAACCACTACTCAGAAGATACGGCAAGAAATTTACAATATTTTATGTTTGTTTTTAACAATATTATGTTTCTTATGTGCCAGTGGGGTACTTGGCAGAAGCGGAATGTTCCATGCATCTTTGTCTATGTAATTATCAACTGTATAGTATGGTTTTTTCATTAAAATATTTTTCACACGCAAAATCCTGCGCGTCACTGCATTGCGCTCGTCATCCTGAGACAATTAGCTCAATGCCCAGTAATTTCGCTGGCTACAATGCCCTTCAAACCGGAACACAGTAATGCTTGCGCACTACTTCTTAGCGGCAGAATAACTGACAAAGTAGTGGTACCCACTCAGCCAGCCTCTCGCATACGAGAAACCTACCAACCGCTGCCACTATCACACCTTTTCTAATTTGCGACAGACATTTTTTTTTTACGCTTAATAGATCCATGTTTGGCCACTTCGCATCGCCTGATGTGAAGCGATGATGTGGCCTAAGATGAAGCACATAGATCTAGAGAGAGACGGCAGTTGAGCGGCTGCTCAGACCCGTCTCCCCGATGGTTCGCCGAACATCATCCCGAAACACGACTAGGTCGTTTGACGGCATGGCTTTTTTCGGTGGGTAGTATTACAACCACGGCCAGAGCCTACCACTCCAAAGCGCGTAAGCGGGTTTCATCACGATGTTTTCCTTCACCGTTTTAGAGCGAGCGTGCAAAATCTGCACTTAACTATAAGTCATTGGTGCAGGGCCGAGTCGGGATTCGAATCCAGGTGCGTCGGATCGAAAAGTGCACGAGTCCCCGCTGAGCCACACTCGCTCTGAAACATATCCGAAAGTTACTAAGGCCATTATTACAAATGTTGTGTAAGAGATGGCACTATCATTACAACGGCGCGCAATGCAGATGATTCTCCTATATTTCACCGAATAACTGACATTAGGCGCTTTCTCTTTGTTTGAGAAAAAGTATAGTTTTAGATGAACTTTGTGCTGGTACAAGTGTAGGGCAGCACAGACAGTACATGGCAAAATCACAGGTAATTCGTTGACGTAAGGCTGATTTTTCAGCAGTCGAATAGTTGAGTCATCTATATCTAGCCAAATAAATTGCCTCCAAACTGTGCAAGCAAAATTATTATTTTTTGTAACGGAATGGCGAAACGAGCTGGTCGTTTGCCTGATGGTAAGCAAAACGCCAGCCCATAACAATAACAGCACCACCCAGAACATTGTTTTGCAAAATCCTGCGCGGCGCTGCACTGCGCTCGTCACCCTGAGACAATTAGCTATTGAGTCTCATAATGCCGAGTAATTTCGCTGGCTACAATGCCCTTCAAATCGGAACACAGTAATGCTTGCGCACTACTGCTTGGCGGGCGAATAACTAGCAAAGCGGTGGTACCCACCCAGACGGCCTCTCGCCATCCACCTTTGCAGCATTCAACATGCGAAAAAAGTACAAAATGTGTTTGACTTTACGTTTCTTATTTCAAACGGCTATATGTTTGTCTGTCTGAGTATTAAAAAACACTCGGCATAAAAAAAACGGCTGAACCGATTTTGATAAAACATGTCTAAAAACCATCGCTAAAAAACCTGCTTTCAAATAAAAGAACCGCATCCAAATCGGTTCACCCGTTTAAGAGCTGCGGTGCCACAATCATACACACAAAGTGGTCAAACTCATAACACCCTTCCTTCTTGCGTAGGGGGTTAAAAAATCAAATGTTTTCAATAAATGAGAAATTTTTAGATTTTTTCTGTTCACCTCCTTCATTACTCTGGTTACAAAGTTACCCAATTTCTCAGGCATGAAATGAGTTCTTGAGAAAACGGTGAATTAGACGAAAAGGTCTGCACAAGGGAAATATAATTTTGCTAATAGGAAAAGTTAACGGGAAGTCCATCAGAATTAACCTTTTTCGTCGTTGAAGTAAATTGATGCCATATTTTTTTATTTGGTGTACTAACCGATCAACCCAAGGATAATTATTATAAGCAAAATTGTGTACTCCGACTAAGTTGTAAAGGGCCCGTTAACCCGTTAGTAAACAGGTAGAGGGAAAACATATTCCTACTTAATTTTCTTGATGTAATGATAATTTTTGAAGTCATATTGAAGCCCCTACGTGAGAAGAAGAGAAGAGAAACTGCAACTCACGGTTTCCGAAGCGGTCAATTTCCTGGGATAAAAATTATCCTGTGGTCCTACTCCGGGATAGACATACCTTCATCAAAATTCAACTGTCATAGAATTGAATTGAAATAAACATAAACAAAGTGAAGTCAAAATCTCTTTATTCAACTTTGGCATCACAGACGCACTTATGAACGTCAAATTATTACCATGACTCTACCACCGTATCGGAAAAAGAACCACTACTCAGAAGATACGGCAAGAAACTGAGGGGCATATTTTTAGTGATTTTGTTACAATTTTTTGATTTTCTACAATCTTGTTTCTTATGTACCAGTTGGCTACTTTGCAGAAGTGGAATGTTCCAAGCGTCTTTATCTTCTATATAATTACGAACAGTATAATATTCCGTATAGTAAAACAGTAGGACAATCCTCATACTATTTTGGTTTTATAGAAGTTTCAATACCAACGTTCCCCACCTAATGGGCCGAGAGCCCGCTGTGCAAATGTCACTGCGTTCGGCACGAAAGCAACAGTTGACATTCAACGCGTTCGTATAAGGTTATATCGCCCTATCAGATCATTCTTGGAATTGGGAGCTCATGAAACACTAGTGACGCGCCCCGGTTTCAAACGGCGAATATAATTATTACACCGTGGATAGACAACGAAACAAACTAAAAATCAATAACATAAAAGAATACAAAAGTGGTTTGGTTCTCTAAAAAAAACACTATAATACTCGTGGTAGGTCTCTCGTATGCGGGAGGCCGCCTGGGTAGGTACCACCGCTATACCAATTATTCTGCCGCCAAGCAGTAGTGCACAAGCATGACTGTGTTCCTGTTTAGGGCATTGTAGCCAGCGTAATTACTGGGCATATGAGAGTTTATATCTCATGTCTCGGGTTGATGAGCGCAATTCAGTGCTACGCAGAGCTTTTTATGGTATTAAAAGTGGCACTGCAATTGTTATGGGCAGGCGTGGCACTTACCATCAGGAGAACGAATTGCTCGTCCCATCACACAGTTCTATAAAAAAAATATCAACCCGGTCCGCCTACGGCCGGCTTAATTATTTATGTATTTTGAGCTGTGTTTAGTCAAAAACGTACGTGCTTAGGTTCTCAATCAATGTGGCCAGTCTTGAGAGAGGCTCTATTAACTTGATTAATAGTTAAGTAATTGAATACCTCTTTGTTTACCGGATATCAATCTTCCATGAGAACGTTCCTCAATTACATGGAGAGGGTTTGAGCAAGTCCCGACTCAATGAGATCTGTACACGGAAGGAACCATCTGTTTTCTGATCTAAGTAGCACTCGTACATAATTGAGTTTCTTTTAGCAAAATAATAGAAGTTAAATCGCCCGTAGTGCCTATTGTCTTGTAAGAACAAAACTTTATTTTCGAATTAGTGTTCATTTTTATGTCGCGACGTATGATTTCGAATGTGGGTTTTTTTTTCTTTTTAATAATGTGTCTGAATAGCAATGCGGAGGGTGATTGCTCAACTCGTCTTACCTTCCATTATTTTACTATGTTCCATGAAAGATCCGAGAAGTTTTGTCGACTGTACTAAATTAACGCCAGATTAAAACGAGAATCCTTAATAGATTAAAAAATTGATCTAAATCCACGTTTTTATAGATTTAGAATACATTGTCAACGAGTTGTGAGCTACCTTGGAAGTTTCAGCCGGATAGCTAATCGGGAAGTGCTCGAAATTTGAGTTGCAAGATTCCACCCGGAACGACAGACAGACAGATAAACTAACAAGAAAGTGACTGTGGTGTGAAGTGGCAATGGGACGAGTCGCCCAATGCAAAGTGATGTTTCTTCTACGTTGGCCGTCTCTTCCCAATGGTCCGAGTGGGAAGACTTGATCAATCCCATGTGGAAATGGTTCTACTTTTAAGAAGTTGACACCGCGCAGTTGCGTCACACGTCGCCGACAAAACGTGTCACATAAATACATATTTTTATGTAAATTATATGTATGTTAGTTCTAAAGTATATATTTATATGGGCCGTAGAATAAGTAAATAACATCTGTAACTTATTTTAATATTGCCTGAAATAAAGATCAAATAAATAAATAAAATAAAACATGCGAAAGTTTGTGAGGATTTTATTATTACGCTTTTAAGGCTTTAAAGCCTTAATAGCGTAAAATAAACATTTAAACGATACTCAGCCCAGTTTGCGTGAGAACCAGCCAGATAAGCAACACGCAGGCTTAATTATCTGTTTAACATAACAACCTTAATGCCGTAAGTAAATACACGGTTTGTAAAAGCTCACTGATGATGTATCTACAAAAATAAACTGTCATTGCGATTATAACAAGTCGTTAAAATGTAATTAATAGAGCAAGTGAGACTAAGCGGTAACCCATGCTACTAACAATCTGACGCACTGAAATTTGGCCCAGCTACTTACCAATGATTTAACACTCCCTGTAGAAGATGAATTAGGCGTAAATTGCGGCGAATGGTCAAAACGGTCAAAGGAAAAGAAATCGCTACATTTTATGAATTGCCAGTTGTTACCGCCATGTTTGCATTGATGCAACTTCAATATGATAGGCTTTCCCTTTCTAACATGGTAATTAGGTGATTTGCTTTCCTTGTCCCTCACCTATCTATATCCCGCCACGCATCTGTCACGCAGTAGCAAAAATATCTTATACGCGACCAGTCATATAAATCTGGAAGTTAGACAAATCTTCCAAAGTGCAATTACACTGATTACCGCAACCGTGAAGTGCAAGTGAGCCGCCGTCTGCACTGCCGCGAGTGCGTAACGTGAGTGCCTACCGCGATCTCTGCCTGGAGGCAAATTCAGGACTTCAGGCTCAGGACTTCAGGTTCAACGGACTTCCCGCGAGAGCGACACAGAAGAGAAGAAGGTGCGTGGTTTCCAATTTCTATACCTAAGCAGATCTGCCGAAATACCATGTAAGTAAACCTAACGATTTTCAAATACAGTCCGCTAAAATAAATATATATTTAATTGACGCCATAAGCCTTAGGGCACATACCGCATCCCGCAGCGGAAATATAAAAGGCCGCTTCAGTCAGCATTAATTGATCGTGTCTAGAGATGAACTTATTAGTTTAAGATTAAGCCAGACGTTTGAATCAACGAATGAATGATACGAGACCATCTCTCAAAAACTTTTATTACTTTTCTGTCAAATAAAACTATTTCACTTAGAAGTTTCACTTGAAAACCCTTTCAAATTGAAACGTAAGCCACAGGTGCCGCTGCTTCTTTAGTGACACAAGAAGCACTTTATTATACTTCTCACTTAGCTTTAAATAAGTAACAACTCTTTTATAGCGCCTACTATCTGTTAAAAGCGCCTTACATAGTAAGTAATAAAGGGAGTGAGTAATAAAAACCCTGTGTCATTTAATTTTGAGTTTACGACGGTTTAAAGTAGGTACTTCATGGTATTCCACGTTTATAGGTGATAAACGGTTAAGCTCTAAGCTTAGGCCACTGAAGGAAGCTTCGTATAGAGATATTTTCCTTCGGGATCCAGGATGACTAAGTGCTTATATCTATGTATTAAAGAACTGAGGCAACTGAGGGTAGGGAGTCGACCCGGTTTTAGCCGTGAACTAGTTGGCGCTAACCGAAAATCTTCGATTTTTCATGTCCGCGTTTGTTTCCTGTATTTATTAATGCGCTATAACTATGCGCTTGTGAGCTAAAGTTCTTGTGGACAAAATATGATCAAGGGTTGAGTCCGCTAAGAAAAATAATCAGTAGGTACATGAAAACAACTTACAAACTAAAGAACAAATACTTACTCAGTACTTTTTTATTTGTTTTTATGTAATGTCTTTAATTTAATGTTTGCAATAAAGCGTTCATCTATCTATCTACAATGGGCGGACTTATCGCTACAAGTGATCTCTTCCTGTCAACCTTTGGATAGAGTTAAATAGGTCTGCCCCTCGCATAGTTGTTCTCATAAAGTTCACGGAGAATCCCCATTGATACTTTCAATGTACAGATGACTACATAATATACACAATAGAAGAAACACAATAGATTTTCCCTTTTTCGGAAAACATCTGACACAACACACACTCGTCACATGTCCTTGAATTTTGTAATTTTAGGACGTAATGGTTTCTTTGCGATGTTTTCCTCGACCAAAAGTTCTTTATTCAATTTTGGCATCACAGACGCTCTTATGAACGTCAATTATTACAATGACTCTACCACAGTATCGGAAAAAGATTCGGCAAGAAACTGAGAAGCATTTTTTTAGAAATATTGTTACAATATTTTGTGTTTTTGTTTTTGACAATATTATGTTTCTTATGTGCCAGTTGGCTACTTGACAGAAGCGGAATGTTCCATGCATCTTTGTCTTATATGTAACTAGCGACCCGCCCCGGCTTCACACGGTTATTATACATATAAACCTTCCTCTTCAATCACTCTATCTATTAAAAAATACCGCATCAAAATCCGTTGCGTAGTTTTAAAGATTTAAGCATACATAGGGACAGAGAAAGCGACTTTGTTTTATACTATGTAGTGATAGTGGTGATTACTACCGGTATAGTATGCTTTTTACATTACAGTATTTCGTTCGTATATAGTGAGTTCCTTATCGCTTTAAGTCGCAGGTGGAGCCGAGGCATAACAATAACACATGGTTCATTAAGTGACAATACAATATAAGTAACATTAACATATTATTTATTCTACTTACATAGCCATTCCAAAAAAACTTGCCAGAGATGAAAATTAAATAGTCTACCTGAAACAAAGATTTTTTATTAGTGCTGTACAAAATTATACTCGGTTCAAAGCCTAGACTTACATATATATATATATATATAGGTATATATACATATTTACGTTCCTTATAAACCAAAGTGACTCTAATGACAGACTCGTGTTGGTAAATGTACGTAGTTAACACCCGTAGAATTCATCCACCAACCCGCACTGGGCCAGCGTGGTGGATTATGGCCCATTCTCTTTATGAGAGAAGACCCGTGTCCCAGCAGTGGGAACGTGATGGGCTGATGATGATGATGAACACCCGTAGAATTTAGGGATTGTTTTATTTTTGTAAAGTACTATACTATTATTAGAAACTCACCTATATATATTTTTTTACGCTTAATAGTTGTGTGTTTAGCCACTATCTCGCCTGATGTGAAGCGATGATGTGGCCTAAGATGGAGCACATAGATCTAGAGAGAGACGGCAGTTGAGCGGCTGCTCAGACCCGTCTCCCATCGCCTATATGTTAATCCAAGTTATAGCTATCTCCTGTATGAAATTTTCGAACTGTGGCCGCCAAACTTTTATTATATTTCAGCTATTGTTCAATAATGAAAACACATTGTTGTATCGTGTAATGCTCCATTTTTACTAACCCTAAACTCTCAGCCGTCAAATTGATTTTTTTAGGGTTGCCACCAATTTACTGCACATATAGCAGCAAATTCAAATCTTGCGTTGATTGTGGGACACCTTTATTATATATGATGTTCCTAGTTTAACACATTTAGGTTAATCCATTGGACACGCTTATAGATTTACCGTTAATGAACTATAGACCACTGACACAGACACAGGCAACACATGCACACTTAGGTACTGGTAAAAGCAACGGTTGCCCCAAGTTTAAGAACCTAGCAGTCACGACTTGGCCCAGCGGGTGATTTCAAACGAATAGGGTGTTTCTATAGCCGCTTTAGAAAGTATCTGATCAAATCAAGGTTCAAAACAAAGTCAATTAAGATTTGATATAAATATGATTATCAATTCATCATAGAGCGAGTGTGGCTCAGTGGGAGCTCGTGCGACTTGCGATCCGACGCACCTGAGTTCGAATCCCGCTGGCCCCGCACCACTGACTTTCTTAAGCTATGTGCGGATTTAACACTCGCTGTAAAACGGTGAAGGAAAACATCGTGAGGAAACCAGCACGGCCAAGAATTTTTCACAAAAAGTCAAGGATATGTGACATTCACCAACCCGCACTGGGCCAGCGTGGTGGATTATGGCCCATTCTCTCTCTATGAGAGAAGGCCCGTGAAGCTGATAATGATGATGATGATGATTATCAAGTATGTAGTAGGAAGAAAAATGAAATTAAGCTTGGAGGGCTTGACCTGCAAAAAAAAATAGAAACACCTGACGATCACATACATAGACCCTGGGCCTATTATATTACAGGGATATTTCCCTGTATCTAGGGAACCAGGTATAATGTGGACCCTGGACCCACTATACCCAGACACGACACAAATACTTGCGTTTTTTCCCTGTGCACAAATATTTATCGAACTAGTAACCTCCAAGCTGTCTTGCCCAACCGCTACACTACAGGTGTCCGAATGTTGTTCTCTTTGGTTAATTAGTTAATTAACGTGACCATATACAAAAAGGTTTAAACTATTGATAGCACAAAGTACTTTTACTGATAGCGTTTATAAATATGATATTAAAAGTGCACCGAACCATAATAATTAGTTTAATATTATCTAATAGGAAATCGAACAAATGTATTCTTTTAGAAATGACTCCTCCGCACGAGTGCGAAAATTGATGTACCTAGAGATAATGATAAAAACCCAATCAAGATACATGATATGAATGAGTCGATGCCTCTCCCAATGTACGCCACTGAGCCCGATCTTCGGCTCTTCTTATGTAGTTGCTGCCAGCTACTTTACGTAAGTCGTCGTTCCTGACCGGAGGGTGTCTTGGACTACGTTTGCCTAAACGTGGCCTCCACTCTAGTACTCGTTTACCCCATCGGTTATCGGTTCTTCGACATATGTGATCGGCCAATTGCCACTTCAGCTTACTTATTCGTTGAGCCCCGTCGGTTACTTTGGTTCTCTGTTGGATTACCTCATTGCGGATTCGACCCTTTAGAAACCGCGAGCATAGCTCGTTCAATAGCTCGCTGAGCTACTTTGAGTTTATAAACCAATCTCACAGTTAGTCTCCACGTTTCAGCAGCGTGTACCCATAAGTACGATGAGTCTAAATTACTCCGCAAAAGCATTGCCACATCACGACGGCGTCACTAAAGGACTCCTACCACCGGTTTACTCCTTATCTCTTGCATAAGACTGGTTGAACAGCTTCGTTAGTCTGAACTTATAGATCTGATTTAGCGCTAAAAAAACCGGTTGAGATCATGCTCGTGCTCATTAACGTGTTACCTTACCGGATTTAGGATTAACTTTTCTTCCGTGACGGCGTTGAACGAGGAAGGTTTGGTTGCAAACTATGTTGGTCACCATCGAAATAGAAAAAATATTTATAGTCATGGTCCACGTTGTCATTTTTGGCAGTTTATATAATTTTGTGGATATCAATTTTAGGTGTTATTATTTTGTGCCCTTTGACGGATTCCCAATAACTCATTAAGTATTTTTAATCATTTACGGATGACAGTCACGTTTAAATTGGAGTAATCCAATAAGTAATAGTTAGTTTTCTTTGACTATAGTTTCAACCACATCCGGTGGTCTTTTTTCAAGGCGAGTGCGGAACGCTCAATTATTAATAATGTGTTCAAACCACGTTAATTTTCATAGTAAAACTCAGTAAGTCTAGTCTCAGTCGGAACGAGTTTTTAAACTATGTATATAGTTTCTTAAACATATCTAATACGATATAATAATAAGATAAAAGGTGCATAGAAGTCAACCCTGGCTCTTCAGCTTCAGACTAATTCAGTATTTAGTCAGCTAAAGTATTCTTATACCTTATCTGCTTTAGCAACATTTATAATTTTACCTATTATAAAGACAGTGCAGCAATTCATGCGTACACAACTAAACACCTATATTCGAAAGCTATACGAAGGCAAATCTCAGACCAGGGACCTATAGTACCGCCCTATCAACCCCTAACATCTCAAACCTGTTGCCGAGACGCAATGAGCTCTAAACTCTGAGGTCTGACGGTCAGTAAAAATAAAGCTCTGCTGACTATCATCCCTCACACTCGCAGGCAAATAACAGCAAAGTAATAGTTAGTATATTCTGGTAATAATGTCCGTTTAATTCTATTTTTGATTTATCACTATCCATAGGGCATATAATACAAATTTTAGTGACTACGTTTACGTTTTAGATCGATTATGCATGGATTGTAATGTTGTATTATTTGATTATTTAATTTAGTATTAATTTTATTTAAATGTCTGAATGCAATGAAATGATTAGCTTGTTAGGTATGCATGAATTTTAAATATTGGTTGTATTGATTTATTATTTAATTGTATGTTATTTTCATTATTCATAATTTTGTGATATCCTAATAACAATATAGAATATGTATAGTTACTTCGAGCAGACGGAACTTTATTGTAAACAGAAGGTTCATGGGTCACCAAGATACAGGCTCTGCCTAGTTTGGGACACGCTGGAAATATTTCGATGTACCTACTGTTCTATGATCACTTTATATGTACGATGTATTCTTGAATTACGTACTTATATATCTGGAAATAAATTATTCTTATTCTTATTCTTACTACCAAAACAACTGACGACTACAAAATCACACACATTAATATGTCACACACGACACATGTAGAATGGATGTGTGATATGATAACATGTGAAGACGACAAATGTAGAGTTGGAGAGATGTATTTAAAGAGAACAATGTATAAAATACACAGGCCAGGTTAAAACCAAAACACATAGATACGTATACGTTTTTAAAATAAGGGGATAGCCGATCTTTGTCGTTAACATGATGAAGCTAAAAAGACATAGATTATATCAATGTAGCAATATTTTCATGTTTTGTTTTGCGGATTTAGAATATTTATAACTGTCTATATATCTTTGATCAGGGCACTCTGCAAAATGTATATTATGCGATGCGAGATAAACAGGACAGTACAGAAGAAAACAACAACGAGTTGCGTGAAGAATCCCTGCGATCCGCAGTCTCACTTAACGAATAGGTGAGTCCGGCGCTTAAAAATAAACACCAATACATTGTACGCTACGGCAAAAACTGGTCGTTAGCGACGACTTCGGATACGGCTAGTTTTGAAGATGGCGTGGATAAGCTTTGTACGGTCACGTGGATATCTTAAAAGGTATGAACCGTAACAGAAAAGTCAATGGCAGATTCGTGGCCATTTTGTCTAGTAAAGGCTTCCACCTAGCCACATTTATTAGGGATTAACGAAGTTAACTGATTAGAAATATGTTGTCTTTTTTGGGGGAAGCCAAGGTGAGCTAGATTTTTGAATCATAAATTTTTAGAGAATTTTAATTTCTTAATAGAAGTAGAGTATTGACTTTAATTTTAAATAACACCACAGAATACTAAGGGACAGAAACATCACTGAGCAAAGAAATTTAAACAAATAGCGACTCTTGCTATGACGTAATACAATTCAATTCAGCTCGCGTAGCGCTGCATACCTACCAGCCTTTCTTTCTATTGCATAGCTCTTAACTCTTCTGACGCGACACGTGTATCGACGCGCGACCCGCCGTCGGTGTCCGGCTATGTACTTGTAGCTTCGTACCTACAGTGCGGATTGCGCTAGACCTGATAATACGTACTTACCTTATTATCTACACTTATAATTTTTCCATCGTATATGTCTATCTTGTATGTAAGATACATACAAGATAGACATATACGATGGAATTAACTATCTTTCATGAATCTTAGCAAATATTCTTCTTCAGTGTGTCTTAGTGTTTATATGTGTAATTGTGTATCTATTTAGTATCTATTTGTGAGCACCTGTAATTGGCTTTCTATGAATTATCCTTCTGTATATTCTTATTGTAAGATCTGTTGATTCTCCAATAAATAAATAATGGTAGGTTTGCTTCTGAGGTTTATCAATATTGTGATTTAGCTCAGTTTAAAAAAACAACAGACTCGCATCGATTCAGTTTCAGAATGGTTTTGTGCTCTGTTGGCCAAAGATCTGGCTATTAGGATATATCAGATTATCTAGTTCATTAGTTCTCTATCGTTCAAATATTAGATGAGATTGCGGTAAAACTGACCCATGCCTAAAATGAGGGTTATTTTCTCCTCCGTATCTATTTACTAAATTTAATCACAAATGAATACCATTACCCGCGGTCACTCTTGGCTACGAATTGCTGTTTGCCACTTAATGTAGTTGCCCAGCTCTAACTAGCTTTGGCCTGCGGCGTCACTTCAGTAGTTCAGTGGGTTATTTTTTGCGTTTCAGATTTGAGATGCATTTCCGCAACGTCACGCCTGATTCCATGATGAAATGAAATTAATTTATTTGTCAGAATTTCAGTTACAATATTGCAAGGTGACATAGCTCCAACAAAATTCGGCCTTTGTAGGCGTGCAAATATTTAACAGTTTTATTATCAAATATGATTTTATTTATTTATTTCATAGAAAATGTCAATACATTGATAATTAAAATAAGTCAAAGTGAAAAAATATTAAAATTTAAACAAATATAAATATGAAAAATGTCAGAGTATAATTAATAGTATTGCCATCAAATTTGAAATGAAATAACTCCGTATTGAAACACACACAGATAAATAAAAACTAACAATAAAAGCAATAAACTAATAATCATCATGTTTGTGAATGATGGTAGTGATTCTACTACTAATATTAAATAAATATTAGTTTCTCGCTATGGGTAGGTACTTGTACGTACAAGTACAATTTGCTACTATTATACATTGTGCATTAATACATTGTGCATTAATACATTGTGCATTAATACATCCTGCATTAACACATTGTGCATTAATACATTGTACATTAATACATTGTGCATTAATTAATTGTGCTTTGAGACTTTTTTTTTGAACA
Organism: Petrophora chlorosata; assembly: GCA_951640565.1. NCBI lineage: Eukaryota > Metazoa > Arthropoda > Insecta > Lepidoptera > Geometridae > Petrophora > Petrophora chlorosata. Next base: position 3,067,476 of record OX621189.1, on the reverse strand, counting down.
AAACTTTGTTTAACAAACGTTTAGAAAAAACGCAACTTTTTGTTTTGTACCTGGTTATTGAGGGACCATGGTCCCGTGGTTCCTGATACCTTCCTAGTTAGAAACCAAATATATGTATGATTCAGCTGTCTATTTGATCTGAAGAAAAAACCTATTGAATAGGGTTTCTCAAAGGAAAAAACTTTCCCTTTGAGAAGAACTATTCTGTCCACAATAGGAAAAAGACAGTGATGGCATGTTTACAAACACACAAACCTATATATGTATATATTTAGTAGCAGTGTTAACCAACAGGGGAATCGTGTAACTCGAACATCGTTCCCGATCGCTTTTAATTTCAAATTTGATAGGCGTTAGCATATTTCAAACTGCAATATCGATCATTTGTAACCGACTTCAACCAACTTAAAAAAGAGGAGGTTTTCAATTCGACGGTGTTTTTTGTTGGATGTTTGTCGATTACTCCGCATATATGAATTGATTTTGATGATTCTTTTTTGTGTGGTAGGTCATTTAGGGACCACCCATATAAATTTTATCAAAATTAATTCAGCACTTAAAAAAAAACAAAGAATATAAGTTTAGTCTTGAAGTCGGTTCTTGTTTTTTTCTAAACGTTCGCGGTTTTTTTTAGAATAGTTCGACAATTCCACAGACAAATACCGATCACAAGACACGTTTGAAAGCGATCGGGATCGGGGTTCGGAGTTAGAAGATTCCCCTGCTGATTTCAACTTAATTTCCAACACCTTTCACGTGCTATAACTTTAAGGTATGTTTATTAAATTGAGTTTACGAGAAATATCATATTACTATATCTTGGTCCTAGTAGAGCGAGTGCGGCTCAGTGGGAGCACGTGCTACTTTCGATCCGACACACATGAACTCGAATCCCGGTGGCCCCGCACCACTGACTTCTTTAGTTATGTGAGGATTTAACACTCGCTCTTAAAAACGGTAAAGGAAAACATCGTGAGAAAACCAGCATGTCCAAGAATTTATCACAAAAGTTCAAGGACATATGACATCCACCAACCCGCACTGGGCCAGCGTGGTGGAATATGGCCCATACTCTCTCTATGAGAGAAGGCCCGTGTCAGCGGGAATCTGAGGGGCTGATGATGATGATACCTTGGTCCTATTAAGTTTTTTGTGCTAAGGTACAGTTAAGATCAATAATAAGTAAACATGTTAGGACCACGTCATAATCAAGTTTGACATTAAAATTTGCTTCTCTAAAATACGTTTACTTTTTAAATCATAAGGTTGTCTGGAAGAGATCGCTTTAAGCGATAAGACCGCCCATTGTTACACCACTGTAAACCTTTGAATTGTACTTTATCTCTATTTTTAAGGTGAATAATAAAGTGTTTATCTATCTATCTATCATATTGCGACAAAGAATTTATATATATGTGAGTTTAAAAAAATAATAATTTGAATAAAATAAATTTAGTCCAGCCTTTTTCATCAACTCTATAGGTTGTGGCTTGGTAATGTAAAACTTACCTTATTTGATTAGAGATCCGAATTTTATGTTTAAATGTTTGTTGTAGCTATTACTTATTTGGCAATATATTTGTTAGTGGTAGGTGGTAACTTCACCATAGTGGTTGCGCGCCTGATGAAACCATGCCTTAAAAAAACCCGCGACACAAAACACCTATAAAAAGTAAAAAACGGCTGAACCGATTTTGTTAAAACATGTCTAAGAACCACCGTTAGGAAACCTGCTTTCAAATAAAAGAAACCGCATCAAAATCGGTTCACCCGTTAGAGCTACGGTGCCACAGACAGGCACACACAGTTGGTCAAACTGATAAACTCCTTTTAGCGTCGGGAGTTATTAAAATAGATTTCTATAGCAATCTTTCAAAATATTAATGATTAATATATTCTAATCACCCAGCCTTCACAATATTGATAATAATCAAGAATAAATAACAAAACCTAAAAAACTTTTTACGTCAAAACAATCACCAGCACGTCAGTCAAAATCGATATCCCCTTTCTCGATTACCAAATCGATCTCGATCCGATTATCCATTCGATTATTACGTAACACAAAATGCGGCTTTGTGGCTGGCTAATTATGTTATTAAACCGTTACAGAGTTAATTAAAATCAGATTATTATAATTTGATCTTCTCGCTATCTAGGGGATTACTAAACGAGTAACATTAGGTAGGGATGAGACAGATATCCGGCCAGTTTTCTGTTACTGGCTACCGGCTAAACAGGACATCTTCACTTTGACTCCCTCGGACAATCAAAGGTTCAATTACAAGATGGAAATCATAGATAACAAACATGTTTTAACATATTAACGACTAATCAGGTATAGTTACAGGATTTAGATATTATATATATATATATATGTTTTTTTTATGCAACTGATTGACGAGACGAGCTGGACGTTTGCCTGATGGTAAGCAATACGCCAGCCCATAACAATAACAGCACCACCCAGAACTTTGTTTTGCAAAATCTTGCGGCACTGCACTGCGCTCGTCACCCTGAGACAATTAGCTGTTGAGTCTCATAATGCCCAGTAATTTCGCTGGCTACAATGCCCTTCAAACCGGAACACAGTAATGCTCGCGCACTACTGCTTGCCGGCTGAATAACTGGCAAAGCAGTGGTACCCACCCATACGGACTCTCGCATACGAGAAACCTACCACCGGTAAAACCACCACCACGGTCCCTGAATTTATCCGGCGACCGGATAGTGGTAATCTCATTCACACAGTTACATAAGTGTTTATAGCTGATTAGCATACCTACATTACCTACGTATGATATTTATTATTATATTTAATGATTTATGGTTCGTTATATTATTTTTTAGTCAAGGGGCTAATCATTTTGCAAATAATATGTTTACTTGGTGGCCCATACTCCTTCTGAGAGAAAGCCCGTATCTCAGCCGTAGGAACGTAATAAGATGATGATGATGATGTTATGAGATAGTATTTGATGTCTGGGGGTGATCGGAGTGAGCGCAATGCAATGCTGAGCAGTGATTTTTATGGTAATAAAAGTTTTGGGTGGCTCTGCAGTTCTTATGGGCAGGTGTGGCGCAACAATCAGGCGAACGACTTGTTTGTCTCATAGCTCAGTTCCAATAAAAAAATGTTGTAGTTGTAGGAACAGCTCCACTGAGCTAAATAATCTAGGTCGTATAAGCCGGATACTTAGCTATCAAACCCTTTTCGGAATGTCAGCACCTACATCCAGATCCGGCATTATCCCTATCTAGCGCACCTCTAAGTTGGTATCACCGGATAAATGCAGCTTAGCTGGATTTGATACCTGCAGGTAACCACGGTTGGAAAGGGATTTTATGATTTCATAACAGCAAAAGCGAAATTACTGGGCATTATATGAGATAAGAGCTAATTGTCTCAGGGTGACGAGCGCAGTGCAGTGCCGCGCAGGATTTTGGAAGATAATGTTCAGGTGTGGTGCTGCAACTGGTATGGGCAGGCGTATTGCTTACCTTCAGGCAAACGACCTGCTTGTCTCGTCATTCAGTAACATATAAAAACAGCAGACGAAATTCCATATTATTAATATTAATAATATATAAAATAATATATATATGTTTGGCAAGATGTAAACTTTTTTTATCTAATTGAGTAACATGACGATCAGGTTGTACTATATCTATAGCTTATGATAAAGGACATTAATCGAACAAAAGTTAAAACATTTGTAATTGCTTCAATAGTAATAAGGCCGTATACTTTTTACCCTGATCTAGAAAGAAGGCCTCGAAGAAAAAATAATCACTACTTAGTTTTTAAAAGGCTCTATCGATACACCCTTGTCCGGATTTCCGACAAGAGCTTCCAAAGTTCAAACCCTAATGTATCGTTAAAATATATACATAAGTTCTAAAAAATATTACCTTAGCCCATTCGGCCGGCACGCTAAACATATATTTATTATTTAAGTTTTATTTATCGTTTGTCGTTTTTGTGTGTCGAATAAATGGTTTTTCTTTCTTTTCTTTCTTCTTTGTATTTGTCGTGTGAAACCTAATTTCAAAAATGACACGGGCTCGAATTATTAATATTACATACATACTAATCCAGCTTAATTCGTAAAACCTTTTCAATAATAAATTAAAGCAATGGGCGGATTTAGGAAAAACACTTAATTTTCTATGAAGAAATTCTGTTAATCTACTATTTACAATTTGAAACTAGGCTATACTTAATGTAAATTAAAAATTAATCTAAAAAACACGTTTTTATGAGCCTTAAAAAGAATACATGGATTTAGAATGCATTGTCATCGAGTTATGAGCTACCCTGAAAGTTTCAGCCGGATAGCTAATCGGAAAGTGCCCGAAATTTAAATTGCAAGAATCCACCCGGAACGACAGACAGACAGACAAACAAGAAAGTGTTTTAATAGAAACGTGGTAAAATAAAAATTCATAGTTTATTAAAAATTATTGGGCATTATCTCGTCTGGTGTAAGGTAAGGCGAAGTTGTGGCCGAAGAGCACAGATATCTAAAGGCGTTAGTTGAGTAACTGGGCACAGTAGTCTCCCTGATGGTTCACTGAACATCCCGACACAGCTAGGTTGCGTGACTGCATTGCTTTGTTCGGTGGGTAATTTTCAAACGCAGCCGGAGTCGATTAGTCAAAAAAAAATCGTTTCTGAGTTTGATGTTTAGATACTATTTTTGTTACCACCCAGGCCTATCTTATAACAAGGGCAGGATGGCAAGGAACAAGATGGAATATTCGAGACATTTCTCCACGACGACAGATGTCAATTATTATCAAGGTTGCGAAAATGAAGCTAACATCAAAATGTCGATGTCACAGATAAAATTGACAAGTATTTTGTGTAACAGCTCGTTAAATAAACAAGATTGTATGTGATTGTATACTGTTTAAATAAATTGCAATATTACGCTATCGAGGTTAACCCTTGTCAGTACAACCGGTGTTCGCTTATCCGTCCGAATTTCACCCCATCACTATTAGGCCAATTTAATAATAAGCCGGATAGAAACGATCAGGATATTAGAGTACAGAAGAGATGATAGTTCTAGGTAATCGCTAGTCATGTATCTTGAATGTACACGTGAAGTTTTCTAACATACTATTCATGCAAACGATCATCATCATCATCATCAGCCTATTACGTTCCCACTGCTGGGACTCAGGCCTTCCCTCGTAGAGAGAGTATGGCCCATAACCCACCACGCCGGCCCAGTGCAGGTTGGTGGAAGTCACATGTCTTTGAATTTTTGTGATGGATTCTTGGACATGCCGGTTTCCCCACGATGTTTTCCTTCACCGTTTTTAGAGCGAGTGTTAAATTCGCACATAACTTAAGAAAGTCAGTGGTGCGGGGCCAGAGGGATTCGAACTCGGGTGCGTCGGATCGAAAGTCGCACGTGCTCCCACTGAGCCACACTCGCTCTATGCAAACGATAAATAGCAATAAAGGTTTTTGGAGAAAATGCACAAGAACTACAATACCTCATACCACCGCGCACCGACTCTATTCCATCATAGGACAACCAGACGCACGTACATGCGACATCCATACATGGTAGATATCCCTCCTGTACTACCAAAACGTTTTGCTTCCACGTTCATCTTACGAACAGCCAAGGAGTGGAACGCATTGCCAACGTCTGTTTCCTGACAACTACAACCTGGGAGTCTTCAAATCCAGTGTGATCAGGTATCATCTAGGTGAGCGTGTTAGATCTTAGACCATATCATCGCTTACCATCAAGTGAGAAAGTGGTCAAACGCAAGCCTATAAATAGTAAAGAAAACTCTCATGCCCACAAATTAGGTGAGATATTACACTACGACCATGCGACATTACTGTTTACCTATCTGTTTTGTGGTTCTATGAATCTTTGTAAAAAACTGACAAAGCTAAAACCAAAGTTTTACATTACGTAGGTACTTAAAAGGGTTGTAAAACCACAGTAACTGTACTAAAATGGCTCCGTTGTCTTTGAAGTACTGAACCATAAAAAATGGGTTTTAAAAATAGAAACAAATTACCTACATCTTCAGAAGAAGAACACTAGTGTCATTGAGGAATGACACTGAGACCTCAATGACTAGTGTACTAGCCTACATCGGTTAAGAACTCAGGGGAAGAACACGTTAAGAAACATTTTCCAATATGACATTGACAAATGCACAAGAGTGCGGTGCCAAAGTCTCAAACAAAGAAAATAAAGTTAATTTTTAACATAGAATAAATAATACCAAGTAGGCATAATTAAATAAAAGTGCGAATAAAAAAAGCGAAATAAAATGTTTTTATAGGCTTGATCGTGTGTTCCATTCATCCGAATAAGCTGCTAGTATCTTCTTGACGACTTGACTTTGTATGAATTATTCATTGTATTTTATTGATACAGGGTAATTCGCAAATATTCAGGAGTCTTCATTTGCATAATTATCTTTGGTGCTGTTTCTTAGTCACGTGTCCAACCAGTCTTATACTAAGCGCATATATTTCGAAATGATTCAGAATTCTTTGACTTATGAGAAAAAACTCATTATCAGTCTGTATTCGCTCAAGCGTCTTTAAATGAACGCCACAGAAGCCCTACGAACATGGCATGGCTCTTATCATGAAAGTAAAGATAAGTTCCTGCACTTTCTGCCGTCCGCCTTTTGCAGGTCGTCACGCCACCATGTTTATTGTACCTACTATAGATTGTTGGTAAAAATTGTTATTCAACGCCGTGCCATGTAGCCTGAGTCAACTCTGAACATAGAACTCTCTGGAGAAAGCTATGATGATGCCCGGATATTTTAAGTTTATCCAAACTAATGATGGGCGATTGTTATTAAAAAAATCGAATAGTTCGACAATTGCACTATCCCGTATTCGATTGTCGATTCAAGAACAAGCTCTCTTTAGAAAGCTATGATGATGCCTGGATATTTTAAGTTCGTTCAAACAAGCAATTGGCGATTGTTACTAAAAAATCGAATATTTCGACAATTGCTCTATCCCGTATTCGATTGTCGATTCATTCGTCGTCGCCAAAAAACAATTGAATAAAAATCAACAATGTCCCATACAACTGTGTCGTGGCCGTCGTGGGACCATGGTCCGCGTAGTTCCTGGTGCCTTCTAAACATGGGACCATGGTCCTACGACGGCCGGACGGAAAGAAAGGATAAGTATACATATATATTATGGACCCTTTCTTAAAAAAAGAATAATTCCTAATCAACGATGAAGTAGGAAAATAAATCATCCCCCTCCATATTTCTTAAAACAACAATATTAATATTTCTAGTCCGAAATTAATCTTACAAATGCCTAGTCCAATATTTACCTTGACTTTACCCGCTGAAAATGGTCAGTCATTTATTACTACGGAAGCCTCCGTGGCTTAATTTGAGCCTCTTTGTAGCTCCGCAGCTGATATGAGCCTTACTTTAAGGCTTAATATGAGCCTTACTTCAAGCTTAATACGATTCTTGGGTAGAATGTTATTAGATATGGCATGAGATGTGTAAAAGTAGGTTGATTATCTATATATGAGGCGTGTGCAGACCTGCGGCCGTTTCATTTGGAGCGAAAAAAAGAATAATATGAAGGAGATTTGGAAAGAGTTCTGCAGGTCTAAAAATGCCACTTTAAACGAATCTTAATATTTTCATAATATCATTAACTTTACAAATGGTAAAACAGTCACTAACCACGAATTCCTAATAAAATTCTTCTACGATTTTTTACATCAATTCTGGTGGTTGAGTTTTCTATGGATATTCGTAAATGGTTCACTAAAGAGGAATTACAGAAGTGTCATTTACATAATCATTAAATGTCACCCGAGAGCAATAACTTACAGTTCATTTCGCTATATCGATATATCGACACAAAATAACTAAAATCGAAAATATTATCAAAACCTTTTTTTTTGCTGCTGCGGCCATGAAAAGGTTGAATAAAGTCCACCACTTTATTGAAGCACTAGGAGAGGGTCCGGCTTGTTACTGTTGACCCTCATACTACGATATACGAAAGAAATTATTGTAATTTATACAAACTACCAAATAAAAACTACGTAAGACAAGGCGGTATGGTCCCAGAGACTTTAGCCAGCCCAAACGGGAAAATTAAAAAAAAATAAAAAATAAAGGAAATAATGAAACTTTCAATAAACTCATCTGAAAGCTAAAGCATAAAATACCTAATTAGTAGTAGCATGGAAGTACCAAGAACAACCCTCTGCAAGTAATTCAATTAAATCTCGTTCAGTTCTCACTGCTACAGCCTTCTACCAAGACAAGGCTCAGATTAATCACGACGGAACGCAATTTTTACGTAAGTAGGTATACAGACCTCCTTGGGCATTTGTTACTCGGGAGTTTCATCACTTAAGTAGGAACTCGTTGCTTTATTACACTTCCTAATATTAAAAAGAAAAATAATATTTTTGGGCGGGAAATAAAAATTACTTTTAGAGGGAAGTAAAAAGCGATGGAGCTCGATTTTGATTTCTTTCCGAAACGAGTGTTTCTTCGAGAGATAATGTATAAATTTGGTGGATTATTTTAACCATTATGTGTTCGCAAGTGTAGGCAAATGAAACGAAATAGTAACATTGCTGTTCAAGTTCTTCCAAGAAGTCCATAAGAAGCTCTATGTTAAGTTTCACCACTTTACTGCAGCGCTATGGGATGGGAGTCTGGAGGAACCACCTGTAGCTGCTGGCTGATGACCCTCACTCACTGCTACTTAAGACATATTTTTAACTTGTTATTACGTAATTAGGTACTTGACACTGGCTAAATAAAAGAAATGGAGAATAGGTCCATTGACTGGAAAATGCAAAAAACGTGCGATGCCATTTACTAAGAAAAAAAGTAAAAATGATGAACACGAGATTTTGAAAAAACAGATCATGAGAAGATGATTGGTCAGTGGTCAGTGAGATTGAGTCTTCGGTTAGCCTGAAATAGACATCGGAAACAAATATAAAAAAAAATCGGATTTAAATTCTGATGTATTCCTCGTAGCTATTCTGAACCCAACGCAAAAAGAATTTTCCAAATCGGTTTATAAATGACGGAGTTCTGAGGTAACAAACATAAAAAAAAACAATCGAATTTTTTGAAGCCGGTTAAAAATCTAGAAGGTTCTCCATCAGTGTACGTCCTCCGGACTCTCCAAAGATATTTTTATGTTGCTCTTTTAATCTCCCCTAATTTGATACTACCAAATTTCTACCCCAGGCCGGCGCGGCGTCGGGATGTGTTACATATTAATTTCGAGGAAACTCGAGCCGTCCGCAAGAGATTTGCGAACTTTGCGGGTACTTTAGAATTAGAAGCCGACGGAATTGTTAGTCTAAGTATTTAGGGACCTATCACGGTCGTCGGTGATTGCGCTGAGGAATTAACCGAACCGCGGTGCGGTGGCTGAATTCTTACGGCATATGACGTGATTTTGCTCACCAAATTCGATCGAGAACTCTGTATCCAGGGAAGCTACGGGGTCAGTATTTTAAATATATGAAATTTTGTAATTTAAGTTCACTTAAAAGTAAAAAGATACTAAAAATCTCGATATAAAAAAGTCCGCCAATAAACATTTAGGATCTGCGTATAATCTAACAAACGTGTTGCATTTGGTTTTTTATATCGATATACTTACGTTAGGATTGACCGTAAGATTGTTAATGAGCAAGAAATGGGTCTTAGCGCAACTATTAAAAATTATGATTAAAATAATGTAATCCCACGTTGTCACAGAATAATTAATACTTGGTTTAAGTAGTTATGGAACAAGAAGCCTTTCGCATCTTAACGCATCAGCAATGCCTCTGGTGCTGCAGATGTCCATAGGCGACGGTAACCGCTTACCATCAGGCGGGCCGTCTGCTTGATTGCCGACACATTAAATAAAAAAAAAAGAGAAAATAGCTACATTCAATTTTTTTATATCAGTGAAGTATTATTTTTTAGTTAACATAACAGTATTTAGTTACCTATTTGGTACAAAGCTGCAAACATCTTAGTGCTCAGTAGGTGCCCTAAAACATTCAGTTATCGGCCATTGAAATCTCGCCGTGACAGACACTGCGTGAGAGCTGCGCAGGAGTGCTTCTCGCATATAAAATCTGACCTTTGTGGATTACTGGCACACAAAGATAATATGTAGGTAGGTAGGTAGGTACGGTTATAGGTTTTCTTATTTATTATTCTTGGCGTACAGGAAAACATATCTTTGCACTTTTAAAGACATTTTAGTAATTACCCATTTGAAACAGAAAAGTCATCTTTAAAGAGTTTTAACTCCTCTTTTTTTATGTCTAGACTGACGAGACGACTCGACCACCACTTTGCACCAAATATTCTGCCACCAAGCAGTAGTGCGCAAGCATTACTGTGTTCCGGTTTGAAGGGCATTGTAGCTAGCGAAATTACTGGGCATATGAGACTTATCTGATCTCTCGGGGTTATGAGCGCAATGCAGTGTTACGCAGTGTTTTTTATAGTATTAAAGTTCTGGGTGGCACTGCAATTGTTATGGGCAGGCGTGGCGCTTAGTATCAAACATACGATTTGATAGTCTCATCACTCAGTTCCATAAAAAATACAAAGCAAACGTTTGCTCAGAAACTGTTGAAGGTAATAAACACGAACGTAAAAGAAAACTTTTGAACAGTTTCATGGTCGATAAAAAGTTGAACGGCTCTGCCTAAAAGTTATTCATCTGAACAGAATAAATATGGAACAAAGGTTCACTTTACAATTTGTTGAAGCTTTCGAATTTGTTTTAAGTGCCTTCGTAATATTGACTGACTTACTGAACAATCGTTTTGGACGTAAATGGGTTATTGAAAGTGTAAATACCCTTTATTAAATTTATTTTATGTGGTAATTTTTTATATTTTCACATTTCGTTCAATAGATAATACATTTTACAACAAAAAACCGACTTCAATTCTAATGTATCTTCAAAGTCCAAGGTCGGATATCTATGAAATATAAATCCACTTTGAAGCTATAAAAAACCCAACGCAAAAATAATTTTTAAAATTTTTAGTTTTAGTTTTAATTTTCGGAGTTCTGAGGTAACAAACATAAAAAAATAGAATCAAAATGAGAACCCCCTCTTTTTTTTGGTTTAAAAAGGGGATAAGAAGTCCTAAACACCCCTTTTTCTATAGAACGACGGGTGAAAGCAACCTAATTACCTTTTTCTATTGAACGATAGCTGGAGATATTAAAGTCTCAGTCCATGCTTTAAAATAAAAAATATCATCATCATCAGCCCAATACGTTCCCACTGCTTGGACTCAGGCCTTCCCTCGTAGAGAGAGTATGGGCCATATTCTACCTCACTGGCCCAGTTCGGGTTGGTGAATGTCACATGTCCTTGACTTTTAGTGAATTATTCTTGCCGGTTTCCTCACGAGGTTTTCCTTCACCGCTTTAAGAGCGAAAAAATAAAAATGAGCAGATTAAAATGAGCTCAAACACTACTAGTTTACGATTATCCGTCAAGGATCCGTTTCACTGCACACTTTCCGTCTCCATCATCAGATCAGCTGGCTGTCACCATAATATTGCATTCAGATCGGACTTTGACAAGTATGCAAAATTTTAACTCCGTAGGATAAGAGGACGTGGTTCTGATTCAGCTTGCAAGATGTGACCCAAAAATTGCAAGTCAAATGAAAGCTTGTAAAAAATGGCTTTTAACGCCCGTAAAAAGATAAACAATAGAGATTTAACCTTTACACATTGACAATGATAATAATTAATTGGCATAAAAAAGAAACGCTCAAATCAACGTTATTAATTTACTGATTAATTATTGCAGTTATTTGCGTAATTCGCAAACTACCTACACCTAAGGACAATATTAACTTTTACTCACAAAAGCCAATGAATTACAAAACCACCTTTCAAACTGACAAATAAACAAAAACGACAAGGACGTCTTGCGCAAACCAAGCATTATCGCAAACAGTAATAAAATAAGAACAATTACCTTTGACGTTGGTAAACACCATTCTACTTAATTAATGGCAAAGCTAAATCAAGTATGATGAATGAGACAGCCGTAAAAACGGATAGCCTAAGCCATTTGTAAGCAATAGCGGATGAGAAAAGGCCAGTTGGAATTTGAAATCAATAGATTGGGTAAGAAAAACGGATGCTATACATCGCGTCAAACTTAATGGCAGCTGACAGACGCACCACGTGACCTGCGCAGTAACAAAATAGCATACAAAATTGTATCTGCGCAGATCACGTGATGCGCCAGTCAGTCGCCATCAAGTTTGGCGCGAGTTATAAGACAATTCATAAGATTGTTAAACGTAATTTATGGACTTCGCATTTAAAAGAGAAAGCATAAGTGTTCAGTTTATTACTTCTAATTACCAATAACTTACTACTGAAGAAAAACATCGTGACAAAACCTAGCTTAGCCTATTACAATATTTAGTTTTCTTTGCTATTACTAAGAATTTAATTACCACAATGCAATTTTTTTTAATAACACTAGTTTTTTTGGTGATCGGCGTTGTGATGACCTTTATTACATACAGAATCCAAGATGAAATTAATGTTATGTACGATGGCATTTGCAGTTATATTTAACGCTTTGACCGCCGAGGTCGGCTTGAGCCGACTAAAACTTAATGTACGTAGAAAGCACTTTTACGTGTCGTGTATAACTAATACTGCACCGTATAGTAACAAATAAACACACGACAGCTAATTTATCATTTATTTATCTATATACCTAATGTACTTCAAAGAGAAGCAGTAAATCTGTCAGTGATGGAAAGTTCATCCTATTTATCTTACATCCTCTATGCCAATCTGCATGGAGAAAGTTGGAAAGTACCTATTGTAACAGGGGTAAGAGCTAATACAGTCACGAAATACGCCGAATTTAGGAATGGGGTTTGTACTTTGGAATTCAAATGAGACAATAACTGGGAGGGGTAGATGTAACTTTTAAATCGACGGACCGGACTAGCTATAACTTATCATTCTAGTAGCTGTTGCCCGCGACATCGTATGTGTTGTAAAGTAATCTATCCTACTTTTGACAAATTTCCGTTTCACCATATCCCGCTCCTGCTCCCGACTCGCTCCTATCCCGATTCAGTCACGCTCCGGTCCCGATCTTATCCCGCCGAAACCGCGGGTCACAGCTAGCTCCTTGCTATTTCCTTCTCTTGGCTACAGGCTATCTCTGTGCCAAATTTAATCAAGATTAGTTCAGCCGTTTAATCGAGAAATGGTAAACAAACTGACGGAGTTACTTTCGCATTTATAATATTAGAGTGGATTACAAATGTAGTGGATTTTGAATAAAATCAAAGTCAAATATCAAATACCTATTTAAGGTACAAAAGTGCACTTTTAAACGTCATAACGACAGTACAAATAAAATTAGAAACACGTTATTTTGTCTTCTGTCACCATGAGAAATCACCAATAGTATTATCATGAGGTACGGCAAGAAGAGCATTAATAATAAATAGAGTTCATACTTCGGAATTTAAATGAGACAATGGGTAAAGGTAAAGCTAACTTTGATATTAATCAAGGATGAGTCGTAGAGAAACTGCTATAAATTCTGCAGGGACAGTAAGGTCTCCAAGCCGAAGGACCTTATTAAACTGGTTATTACTAGTTTGAGAGAGAGTACTTAAACATTTAGCTACATCTGGACTAAGGTATATTATTTCCCTTAGTTACTACGTACCGTCTGGTGCATTTTGTCGTTATTATGAGGCAAGACCCCACCGACCGCGCGTTTGGATCGTGATGTTACCTCGCGCGTTAGAGCAGACGTGTATCGGGTGTAAAACTGTGAACAAGACTAGAATTCCCTTTTCTTCGCTGTTCCAAAGTAAGTGTTAATTTCGCATATAACATCTTCAACTGAAAATCAGTGTTTGCTCGTTGAGCGATGTTATTCGCTGAGCTATGGCCCATTTGTCATAACTGCAACACACATACTTGTAGTTTATAGTACCGTGCCTATTTTATTTTGTGTGACATTTAGTGTAATGTATGTATATTGTGAATGTGAATTTGTGTTTAAGATGTCACGTCTAGGCATAGTAAGGATTAAGTGTCTTACAATGTGTTATTTAATGTACATGTGTTTAGTGTTGGCAAATAAACGTTTTATCTATCATCTATTTATCTTCTGTCAGTCTTCTGACATCGTCTTCTGTCATTGGTTGAACTGGGATGTGAACTCCGGTGCGACAAATCGAAAGCCGCACTTAACCGCTCGGCCACACTCATTGCAAACCGCAGGGGTTATGTGATGAAGACGGAGGGCTTTAATCAAAACTTCGTAACCGGATGAAATCCTATCCATTCCTTCTAATATTATATAGGAAAGTTTATGAGGATAGATGGACGGATGGATGGGCGTTTGTTACTCATTCACGCATTTATAAACCACTGAAAGGAGTTTAATGAAATTTTATATGAAGGTACAATGAAAAGGATATATGATACATATCTTAATAACACCGTCCGTCATATTTTTGTCTGCATTCCTCCACTTGTGGGTTCACTGGAAGAGATCGCTTTGAGCAATAAGACCGGCCATTATGACACTAATATTAAACAAGTTGTTATTTTAGTTTGGATCGTATTTAACTGTACCTCAATTTATTCCCATTTTTCCGCCAAATATACTGGTTGTGCACCAAATATACTGATTGTGCGGCGACCCTATTCTACCGAGGGCTGCCCCTTATACGTTTGAGTGCTAAAAACAGACCAAATTTGGTGCACAATCAGTATTTTTGGTGAACGGTTAAAAAATATCCTTTTAGTTTTTAATTATTTCTGTATTGTAGAGTATAAAGAGTTATTCTATTCTATAGGATATTTTATATTCCGAAAACGGCGGTGCACGGTTAGTTTACCTGTATACTAAGAAGAGAGGAACACCAGAATTAATTACATGGTACATCCAGTTGTGTAAATTAGCCCCAAAGGTCAATACGTATTTCAAGTCCCATTTCACACGAAATTGCTTCATTTGCAACCATATTCAGATCTTGCTCCCTAGGGATGTGTACCAATTCGTACCTACGCTCTCGTATCTCTGTTTTAATTCGTTCGGGGGTTTACGGCAGACAGGTGTGTGATTTATGTATGGGGACGAGACGGGAGGGAAGGGTTTTGCACTTTTTGTACCTACACCTATTAGATTTCCAAAAATCTTCTTCAATAATATTTTATAACTAGTGTTTCCCCGGGACTTCGTCCGCGTGAACGACTAAGGAAGACGATATTACGTGTGTGTGTGCGCATATCTTACGTATGTCTTTTTCATTTATTTCTTTGTGGTTGTCGAATAAAATTAAATGTGTTTTGTTTTATTCTTTTTTTTTTCTTTTTGTATTCGTATTTTTCCAAGACCATCTTAGCAAGACCTCTCCAGTATATGAGAGCGCGTACTACGAAGAGGTTAAGCTGTATCTTCGTAGTCACCCACCCGATTAATAAATAACATACCCTTTAGTCAAGTTCGGACTAATGCCAACCAACCACCACCACATTAAAATCCGTTCAGCAGTTCGAGTCTACAGATAACAAACATATGTACAAACAAACAAACAGACGAAAATTCTAAAAACCGGCGATTTTCGTTCAGTACCCTTTAAATAGTCTATCTATCCATTTAGTTTTTGTAAAATTTCTTAACGGATCGAAAGTCGTAGAAGCTCCATCTTCTGACCTTCCATCCGATGCACAGGAAGTCAAATCCCGCTGTGAGTATACGGGGTCGTGATGCAACTTTTTTGTTCTTGGACTATGGGCCTTCGTAGGGGCAGTTGTCCAATTATTATTTTTAGTTGGACAATGACCCCGGTTCAACTGATTTTATGCGATTGTTGTGTTTGATTCAACACACGCTCTACAAACTGTTGAAGAAAAACATCGTGAGATTTGTAAGGAAACTGAAGGGGTCCTAGCTCATACTACTACCTAAGCCATGCTAAGTATCAGCTCGAAGCCTTGGACTCCATAGAAATGCGGGCAATTTTTTTTATTGGTACTATACGTTGTGGAGTCTCGAATATCGACGTAAAGTTGCCAGACTGTCGGTTTTTTACAGGATATATCACCGAGAGTGTACCATTGGACAACAAGACGTACGGAAACTCGGCATCCGTTTATGGTTGACATTCCTCCTGCCCGAGCAAAGCGTTTCGCTTCGACTTTCATAATGCGAACAGCTAAGGAATGGAACACCTTACCAGCATCTCTGTTTCCCGATTCTTATAATTTATGTGTCTTCGAGTCCCGAGTGAATCGGTATCGTCTAGGTAGCATGATCCATCGTCCACCCCGTCGTCACTTTCCATCAGGTGAGACTGCGGTCAAATGCTTGCCTATCAGGAAAAAAAACCTATTTAGTTTATTTGTATGTCTGTTCTTGATCCATCGAACCTAGTTCGAACGGCGGAGTGGTAACAGCGGATGTCGCATACCTCCAACTCCAAAGCTGTATAATTTATTCTAATGTCCACCGGTTATGCAAACTATACCGATTTAATTAGGTAGTGTTACGTCTGTAGGTACTAAAGTGAAGCTTGTTTTGGACACAGAAGTAAACTTGATTGCCTATTGATATTCGGTACTAGATTTTGATGTGAGTGACAGTGACAGCTTTTTTTACTTTCTGCTCGTGATATAATAATACCTATCCGTTTTGTATTAATTAACAAGACGACGTTCGGTACGCTTTCGCGAAATCAGGTATGAACTACCAGTCACCAATCAAATTGACAGCCCTTGAGTAGTGGGCAGGTTGGCTCAAATCGCATACACCACTGAGGTTGCAGGTTCAATTCCCGCAACTCGGTCCCGTCTTCATTATCGGGCTGATACCACGTTCCCACTTCTGGGACACGCGCCTTCTCTCATAGAGAGAAGTTGGGTCATAATTCACCACGCTGGCCGAGTGCGAGTTGGTGGATGTCACATGTCCTTGAATTTTTGTGATTAATTCTTGAACATGCCTGTTTTCTCACGATGTTTTCCTTCACCGTTTTTAGAGCGAGTGTTAAATCCGCACATAAGAAAGTTAGTGGTGCGAGGCCAGCGGGATTCGAACACGGGTGCGTCGGATCGAAAGTCGCACATGCTCCAACTGATCCACACTCGCTCGTCTAGCACTATAACTTCTTCCTTCTTTTCCTTTTCCCTCCTCTCTTTATTTCCGCCCTTTACCATTTCATTCTTTCCTCGAACCCGTAATCTCCATGTTAACTTCCCACAGTTGACCTCCCCGGCCACTAAACCCCCAAAATCTTTTGATTGTGCAGCTAATTTACTGATGTTTCTCATAACAACAAACTGAATTTTCCTTCAGTCATCTTCTATCCTAAACACAATTTAACTTTAACCCGGTTTATGAACAATAAGCTGTATGCAAACGCTGGGTAAGCTAAAACTTTAGTTCGTTATAGCACAGAACATACATATAACTACTAAGTTGTAGTTTAATAAACACTATAAACAGCAGAGCCAGTTATATGCAGAGGAGATAGATGCAACCACAACCGCCACATATCAACGATAGATGGAGCTGACACGAACTAGTATAAACGCCCATACAAAGTCGCGGAATTCTATACAAATTCTGCATCGTGCACATACATAAAAAAATAGAAACAATTTACAACATGCACGAAGTCGCAGGCAACAGCTAGTCTCCAATTAAAAAAATTTGGCGACTCCCATTTTTCCATATACAATATAGCTAACTTTTATGGCGCATGCAATATGCAATACAGGCATGCCAAACATGGCTAGATGTAAATACCTGACATTGTGTGACCGGTTCCACATAAATCGAGAAGACACAGCTTCTCCAACAAAACAACCCTATAAACATGTCTTATATCCAGCAATAGATAAAATATACGTAAATATTGGTAAAAACTTCAATCCTAAAAACGGTAATCACTAACATTAATCCTACTTTTTCAGCAGCTGGACAGAACTAAAAGCTCTCATATGTCGAGCAGGCCTTATTGACCATAATTCGTTAAGCAAACCGTAATTACGGCCTAGATTAGAGTATTTTTCATGGTTCTTTTCTGCTGGTATCTATTAAAGGTTGTTCTACGCACAAGCTTCGACCCGATTAGAAAAAGAATACTCTACTTGACTCTCAGAAGTTTGACTACATGACCTGAACCCAACGACTTGGTTACTGAATGCTCTTTATATACTCTATATGACAAATGACAAGTGCACCCGTGACTAGTAGTGACTAGGTTAGCAGATGTTGAAGCGCAGATATAATTTAGCATGTTTTTCTTTGAATTACTTTATAAATATTAGTTTCGGAGAAACAAACCGATTGTCTCGATTCACCCCTAGGCAGGAAAGTGCCAAGACAGATCGCAAGCTGTACGCATCCAGAAATTATCCGCAGATGATGGCTATTAGTCTTCGGATCCCAGGGTTAATTCTCCGATGAAGCCGGCGCCAATCGCGGATAAACGATTATAAATTACAGAATAAACCCAGTAATGCCGTAATTTTTCTCCGTTTGACAGATCTGCTGAGGAAGGGAGCTTTCGAGTAGAAGAAATATGAAAATCTTTCATATTTCTTTTTATTTTTATGTTATTTCTTATTTCTTTTTTATGTTAAAATAATCGTTAAATTGAATTATTTTCAGACGGCAGAACAGACCACCGTCTAAGACTACGAACTGATCAATACACAAAACAATCCAAACTTCAAATCGTGCTAATAATAAATTTAAAAAAATCTAAAAAAATATATCATGTACTATTGCAAAATCAAAATCAAATCATACATGTGAATGTAAGTTTGTTTGTTACGCTTTCACGCGAAAACTGCTTAACCGATCAGCATGAAACTTTGTACACATATTCTTGGAGGTATTAGAAAGTAACATAGGATACATTTTATAAAAAAAAAAAAATATTTACGAAAGATAAAAAATTGTTTGTCAAAACATCTCAAAATCTAGATACTTCAACGACAAGATAGAGGGGCTTCCTCATCATCCAAGCGGACGAAGTCGCGGGAAAAGCTAGTTATATTATAAAATAAATAAATTGGACTAAACATGCCAGCAGGGTCCACACCGGCCGAACTACGTTCCAATCCATTACAAGTTACGTTTTTTTCTTTCGTCGTTCGGATCGGGTGAATCGCGCCCACACCGGCCGTATGTTTGGATCCAGATTCTGCCGCGCGAGTTGGAGTGTCTGTTCTGTGCACAAATTCGAAAAAATAAAATAAGTACAAGTTTCGTTCTAACCGTAGATCTATTATATTTTTATATGTTCAATAATTTAGAAAGAAAGAAAGAAAATACATTTATTCCAGACATCACACAACATTACACTTAACATACTAAATTAGGGGCAAAACAAAAAACAATAAATACAACCAACAGTGAAATGTTGCGCGATGTCAGGAAAAAGTTTCGACTCAGCACTTGCTAAGGTGTTTTAAAGTACCTTAGCACTGATTTTCAGTCGGAACCCTGTCGATGACATCACGAACAATCAGACGAAGACATTACAGTGAAGAGAAACAAATGTTATATATAGAATAGATAATAAACAAAAAAGAAACATAAAACACAAAAAATGTATATACGAGTACATAAAATAAGTCTGGATTACTTAATAAAAAAAAAACATTAATAAATTATTTCAGGCAATGATACAGTTAACAAATTAAAAATACCGGACGCCCATAAAATATATATCTTACTGACTTACATATATACAAATTATAAAACACCAACACTAGGATAAGGGGCATCGGTTTAGCGTCCCTGTAGTGTCATTTAGAACAGCTTAGAGCAAGACCTAACATTATTTAAATTGGTCTTTTTTATTGTACTGCGTGATGAGCCAGATGGATGGACGACGTAGCCAGGGTTGTTGGGAAGATGTGGTTAAGAAAAGCGCAAGACCGGAAGGGGTGGCGTGATGGAGAGGAGGCCTATACTCAACAGTGGGATAAAAAGGGCTGAAAAAGAAGAAAAGAAGAGTGATGAGACGAGCAAGTCGTTCGCCTAATGGTAAGCGCCACGCCTGCTCATAACAATTACAGCGCCACCCAGAACTTTTAATACCATAAAAAGCACTGTGTAGCACCGGATTGCGCTCATCTTCTAATCATAGCTCATTAGCATCATAGCTTATTACTGCTTCCGCCGTCAGACTTTTTGTAGGTCCGATAGTCGGTCCGTTTTTTCACCAACATTTGTCACCTATTTTGTTGACTTTTTGTAGGACGTGTGCGTTGCAATATGAAACTCCGTAGGTTTTATTTTCACCGAAAATTTGGCATGACAAAATTGTGACACGATGACCCATTTGTCTGATGTGGACGGGCAGCCTTACGCTTTAATCCTTTCATTATTCTGTGGTAATAGCATGATAGATTTGACGGTTGTTGTGCAATTGCTGTAACCCGTTTATGTAAGACACGTTCGTTCTATTACATTAAGTTTTGAGTGGTTTTAATTGCATTATGACATCCAATTAATTATTTCCTCGATTATATTTACGTTGTTGACATTTTATTGTTTTTGTTTTAATTTTGAAAATTTTATCTTAAAACTGAATTTGGAATGCTTTATGATGTTTTGGAATGTGATAAGTGTTGGTTACATAAAATAAATAACTTTTGAATTTTTAACCGACCAGGAGGTTTTCTGTTCAATTGTATTTTTTTAAATAATTTTTTTTTTATGTTTGTTACCTCAGAACTCCGTCATTTATAAGCCAATTTGGAAAATTCTTTGCGTTGGGTTCAGTATAGCTACGAAATGGTCCCATATAAATTTAATCGATATGTGACTTTGGACTTCGAAGATACATTGAAGTCAGTTTTTGTTTTTTTCTAAAAATTAATTATTTCATTTACATTACGTTTACCCACTCGATTAGGATCACAACCTGCGTGCTAGAAAGTAGAAATCCTCCTCCACAATACGACAAAATCATCGCGAACACAAACAGCCAGCCTCTGTGGTGCAGTGGTTGGGCAGGTTGGCTCAAATCTCATACACCAATGAGGTTGCGGGTTCGATTCCCGCGACGGGACAAATGTTTGTGCACAGAAAAAAAAGCGCAAGTACTTGTTTCGTGTCTGGGTGTTGTGGGACCATGGTCCTCATAGTTTCCTGGTTCCCTAGATACAGGGAATCCTAGTTAGGGGTCAGGATCTATGTATGTGAAAGTTGGGCGTAAAAAAAAAAACAAATATATTTTTATTGGGGTAGACAGCAATTCCCCATATTGTGTGCCACATTCTCTCGACCGTGAACGGAGCCCGCTGCGTTCACGGATGGTCACCACCATTCATAGCCGCGAGACGCAGCCCCAAACATAACAACACGTTACGCAAACCTTCCGTAACCTAACAACATTGTATCAGTGTTGTCAGCTAGATGTAACTTTCTTGGAAAAATGTATCTGATAATTTTATAGAGGTACCTAGAAACGGAATGTTTTGAGTTTTCCATAATCACATAACGAAATACGATTGCGAGAAACAAATATCTATACTGAAGATATCTTTGAAAAAATATTTTTTTTGTTTACGTGTATATAGGAGCAGCAGAACCCAAAAATGTTTGATGAACAGTTTTTAATGTTTTTGTCTGTCTGTCTGGTAGTAACAGGACAGAAGGATAGTAACGTGATAGGAGCGGGACAGTAACGGGATAGGAGCGGGACGGTAACGGGATAGGAGTGGGATGGTAACGTAATACGAGAGGGTATTTGTATCGGAATATGAGGGGGACGTTCCCGGGGTAGGAGATGTTGGTAAAGGAATATAATGGGGATAGAAGAGAGATGGTAATGGTATAGGAAAAGGACGTGATCTGGATAGAACCGGGACGAAAGTAGGAGCGGGACAGTGAAGAGATAGGACGGGGACGGGATCGGGATAGGAGCGAAGCGGGAGCAGGAGCGGGATTAGGATGGGATGGAAAATTGTGGGAAACAGTTTAGATTACTTCACTACGCGTACTAAGTCGCAGGCAACAGCTAGTTCTCTTATAATTCTACTAAAATATTAAAAAATAAAAAAATACGGTATGACACTAGTGGTTAATATTATTTTAGGATTGGAAAAGGTATTTCATGTTCTATGTCTGAATAAATTGAACCTACGTTTACGTTTTATTTAGACCTACGTGATTCAATCGGCAACAAAGGTTACTAACAAAGGCTTTTAAAACCTAATCGATCACGAAACCCATTCAGACCTCTGTCCATACTTCCATTTAGGTTTTTCTTTGCTGTCCAATCTTGCATCTTATTTTTAAGACTTGAAGAGCCAGATTTCTTTCAACACCAGTGGTGTAACATCTTACGCCATTGAAGTCCTAAATATGGATTATGTTATTGTTTCATTATGAGCTTGTAATTGTCACCTTCGGGTCGGTGACCGGCTCGAGTGTAGCGGTAACGCAAGCGGTAAGGTATAGCGCTGAATCCATCTTTGTATCAAAATGGTGTAAAGAAATTAGAATTACTGGCGAAATTACTGGGCATATGAGACTTATGTCTAATGTCTTGAGGTGATGAGCGCCTGGCATTTCATGTATTGAAAATTCTATGGCACTACAATTATTGTTATGTTACTACTAACTACAACTGTCGTTGCCAAGTTCCATAAAAAAAATTAAACATCAGATAAATAGATAGATAGAACGTTTAAGTGTCATTTCAACACACATGTACATTCAATAATTGTAATATACTTAATCCTTAAATAACAAGAGTGAATAGAAATAAAAGAATAGAAATAAAAGTAACTTTTCATTTAGATTTCTGTGGTTTATACCATAAAAATATAGATATTTGTGCCTCTGTGGTGTGGTGGTTGGGCAGGTTGGCTCAATCTCATACACCACTGAGGATGCGGGTTCGATTCCTGCGACGCGACAAATGTTTATGCACAGAAAATAAAAGCACTAGCATTTGTTTCGTGTCTGGGTGTTGTGGGACCATGGTCCTCATAGATCCTGGTTCCCTAGATACAGAGAATCCTAGTTAGGGGTGAGGATCTATGTATAAGATCGTTGGGCGTTATTTATTATTGATTTATATTTGTCTTTCCTCTATTGTTGTACAATAATTATTCTTTGCTCAAATCTGTAGCCTCAGCAAGACTTTACTCTAGCGGTGCCGTTTCGCCACAGGTTTTCTTAAAAAATCTAAAATATTACTTCACGCGATGGCGCGTAGGTCGACACTAGGTACCACCTACCTATATGTTGGTATAATTCGCAAAGGAGCTCGAGACTTGAAAATGAAAACAGGCTTCTTATCAGACTGCTGGCCCGAGCGCGTACGCGCACCGTACCGTTACTATGCGGGCACGGGCATACTTATTTATTTATTTAAATTACAGAGTATAAAAGTCAAAAGTTAAGAGATTATTAAATAGGCACAAAAAATCACTATAAAACGTTATATACACAATACAAATCTGTTAAAAATATGTAAAGAAAATCATATTGATATCAATACTGAAAAAAAGGTCAATAGATAAGGTCGTCGTTGCTCAGAACTCGTCTAAGCAAAATACATTCCTACCAACCTAACCATACATTCTTCATCATGCTTCGCGCTTTAAATTGACAGAGGTAGGTATACTTAGTTTAATTTTTTTTATTTTTTTACACTTAATAGATCTGTGTTTGGCCACTATCTCGCCTGATGTGAAGCGATGATTTGGCCTATGATGGAGCACAAAGATCTAGAGAGACGGCAGTTGAGCGGCTGCTCAGACCCGTCTCCCCGATGGTTCACCGAACATCATCCCGAAACACGACTAGGTCGCTTGACGGCATGGCTTTATACGGTGGATGGTATTACAACTACGACCAGAGCCTAGGTACCTTCACCTGGCCTGGATACCTAAACGCTGGCGGGACGATTTAGACATTTTCCGAAGTGACTGGCCTGAGATCGCAATGAACATCCTTGAATTAAGAAGGGGGAGACCTTTGTCCAGCAGTGGGATCAAACATGTCAATAAAAAATAAAAAATAAAAAACATACACGTAGGTACTACATAGGTAGGGAACTACTATTATTTAGTTTATTATGTGGTAGTACCACAGAATAAACTTTAATTAGACTTTAGATCTACACCTATCCGCAGACGACATAATAGTACAAGTAATGACTTATCTGCCAAGATACAAGCAGATGAGATGAATTGGTAGGCACGTAGATAATAGTTAAGTGGGTAGGTAGGGAGAAAACTGCTACTGCATGTTTTACTCATTTTATTCTGCATGGCGGTATACACATAGTAGGTAGGTAGGTATCGCTTTCCCTACCTACTCTCTTTTCATAATATACCATAGGTACCTAGGGATTTTCTACTGAATACTACTGATTATTACGCTGCCGTCCCTCCCTACCCTTGATACAATACAATACACCACAATATACCTTTATTACACACCAAATGAAGAAACAATACCAAAAAAAGAAATAATAATAATATAAAAGATCAATTTCAAGTACAGTAGGCGGCCTTATTACTTAGGTACCTATTTCATTATTATTTGTTTACTCTTCAAACTAAAATTAATACCTAACTAAAACATAGTTTATTGAATAAATAAAATTAGTCCTCTGAATAAACTTTATTCACAGGTAAAACATACGGTAGGTAGGTACTTAGGTAGGTTAGGTTAATAATATTTAAAACAAAACAACAAACCTGTTATTAATCTGCCGACCGCCAACTGTCCAAAGCAAGAAGAGGAGATCTTCTAACAGTTTAAATCCACATTCACAGCACAAAACTTAATAAAATCCGCACTATTTCTACTTATTTACATCACACTAGCCAATTGCCAGCGTCAATATGTTCAAATCTTTGTTCCGAACAAACTTTTCTATACAAAAAACACAGCGTAACTTATTAAAACAACGAAACTGAACACTGAAAGATACACTGCTACTTAGCGTGTAATAAATTGAACGTGAGAATATTTGTGATTGAGCACTTAACGGATTCGTGTTTTTCGTCACGATCGTTTCTTCGGTGAAACTGTCGCAGACAGACACGTACGTTACGCGCTGCGATTCTAACTGGACTAACGTAACGAAATGGCGGATGGCGGTTGGTTCTTGGTTGGTTGGTGGCGGTGAACGGGGCTTCGTTTGCCGCGTTCGTTCGCAGCCAAAGATCATGCGTGAGAACTGAAAAGTAGGTATTGTACCTACAGATAGGTAGATACTTATTATACCTACTACGTACGAGTGAGAAATTACACGGCTTTTTACCGTTTTTGCATATCGACTTGCCTGTCTTGGTGGCTTGGAGAGATCGTGAAATGTCGCGAATGACACTGAACTAATACCACCGACTAGTAAATCATAGACTGCGCCTGTACTATACCTAAGTATTCTATGACTGAAGAATCTGAAGATAGAAACATGACATTAAAAATTCATTATTTAAGTTCCTATACAACGTGTAACATAAATGTGTAGTAATAATTAAACCACGCATATAGAAGCTTATTAATAATTCAAGTCCAAGTGCAAATCACCAGAAACTTTTTAAAATCACAAGATATGATAATTTAAACATTTCTGGTAATCAAGTTCATTTCAACCCTAACAATCAGCTGATAAAGAGCAATGAACTTGTGACAAAGAATATTAGTGCGCCGCGTGTACAGATCTGACAAACAAATTTTATCTTCAGTTAGCAAAGCCAGCTGTCCTACCAACCTTACTTTACAACTAACTTTCAAGCAAACTGCTTTTTACGCGACTCCCCAAAAAAGGAATATAATGTTTTCGGGGTTAATGTATGTGCGTTTTTTTATTACAAAATGCCTCAACAGATTTGGATGTATGGGGTATCCTCGGAATCCTTAAATCATCCCAAGTGATAATGTTTTTGGCAGGGTATTTTTTTATTTTTATTAATGCTTACTTATTAATTACAGCATTAAACATCATCGCTCCAATTAACATTCAGGAATAAGGATCTAATCAGTGTAAACGCCTAATAAGAGCGAGCATGGCTGATGTTCTTAAAAAATACGTGAGGTCACCAACCACCGTAGGAATAGGATGTAAAAAACATCATGCATGAATTTCAACAGTAGGAATGTAATAGGCTGATAATGATGATTAAGACATTTCCAACATTTGATTTCATTGCATAGTAAAAGAGTGTTCGTAAGTCAGTAATCAATAAAGCGTCTTTACTTAGTCAGTTTTCAGAAATAAACCTGTTTAATCTTTGACAAAACGCGGCAAACACTAAAGCTATCAAACATTCGCCGCCGCTTCATGATTCGCTAGCCTTGTTTCGTATTGCACCAATCATAAAGATGTAATCCTAATAAATAATAGCCGCTGCTCGTCATTGGTCGAGCGGCACAAACAAAGTTACCTTCTAACGCCGCCCCATAAAACTCCACCGAAGAGGACCGTTTTCGTTTCGGAAATTCTTTTTAGGTTATTTCTGAATATGAATTCTAAGACGTCAAGTTGGATAAAAATTTAAAACTAATCAAGGCAAGGCTAAGTCGGGTACGTTCGCGGAGATTTTTTTGTATACCGGTTCCGGAACATGCAAAAAAACTATGGTAAAAAAAACTTAAACCTATGTTTTTATTATGGTTTTAATGCTTTCAAATCTGTCCAGGCAATAAGAAGTAATGGTGGAATAAATAAATACATACATACGTAAACCCTGAAATACTCCTTTTTGGGCAGTCGTGTAAAAATGTGGAAATACCCTTTTTTACGAGTGGGTTCCGGAACGGAAACGACCGAGTCCGAAGATCCGTTCAGTATGAAATTCCGGTATTTGAGACTCGAAATCAAGCCCTTGTAAAATGTTCGGCGTTTTCAAAGACAGAGCGCCTAGGCCACAAAACAGATAAATACAGAAGTTAATCTCATGTATGTACTTTTCATACATTTCATACCGGACGGCGCAGGAAGTTTTTGGGAGGAAAATTGATTGATTTAAAAATATAACTGTACACGATATCGACATAATTTTTTCGCAGTTACTATTATAACTGAATAAAGTTGTTTTGAAGACAAAACAAATGCGATTAGTTTACATTAACATCTTCCTCATTAGATTATTGAACACAAGGCTAACACAGCTTATACTACAATAAATATCTAATTTTAAATTGTAAAAATATGACAAGGCTACAAACTTATGTTCGCTTGTTCGGCGCAGGGCTGGGGGCTGGGGCGCTTACCTACCTACCTAACTATTTTGTGTTACGTGAAAACAAACCATCAAAATACAAGCAAATACCTACTTACCTCTCTGAAACAACTGGTAGCTTAAAAAACGACAATTCACCGTTTAATGTTGAATTTAAACAACCGTCCACCAAACAGTTATAATAACCTATTTTTCGTTGCTCCATTTTTGCACAAAAAAGTTCACAGACGCGTGTCTCAAGCGGATGGCACTCGCATCCCAACTGTGCCCAGATATCGTGTCTGTGAGCGGTGTCTATGTGTGCGTTGCTCGAGCGCACTTTGTATGTATGTAGATTTCTGTACTAATCTGTTTTGTGCCTAGGCACAAAGTAGCTCGGTCAATGACCCGTACTACCGCGACTAGGCCACAGCTTGTTAGGATTGTCCAAAATAATTCAAATAAATAATTTTTAAACTTTGTATGGAAAATATAATAGTGTTTTTTTGGTTGTATATTCTGCCCAATGATTCATGACTAGATACCCATACACACCTTTCAGTATTACTACACATTAATGTTATTCCCTGTATAATTGTATGTTTTCTAATAGGAAGTAGAGATGCAATAAGAGAGGATTTTTCTACATTCCCACAGGAAAACCGCGGGTGAAGCTGCGGGGCTGCGGGCACAGGTGTACCACTATTGTAAAACTGTGGTAGTACCACGGAATAAATGTTAATACTACGGTAGTAGGTACCACTTCTAAGTATTTCTGTGGTAGTACTGCGGGGTGGGCCGGCTAGTATGTTATACCGTATAGATATAGAATAGAATAGAAATAAGTACTCTTTATTGAATAGTGAATACCGTCCGTCATACAAAACATTAGGAAATAAAATTTAGCTAGTGTCAAACAATTGGCGATCTTATCGCTTGAAGCAATCTCTTACAGATAATCTTTGGATCGATTAGATTAAATGCAAAAAAGATAGGTAAGTTATACCTATCTTTTTCGCATTTAATCTAATCGATCCAACCATCGATCGTTACTATACCTACTTTATATGCGCCCAACGATCACATACAAAGATCCTGGCCCCTAACTAAGGTCCCCTACTTCTAGGGAACCAGGAACTATGATGACCATGGTCCCACAAAACCCAGACACGAAACAAATGCTTGCGCTTTTTTTCTGTGCACAAACATTTGTCCCGTCGCGTGGCGGGAATCGAACACGCAACCTCAGTGGTATAAGATTTGAGCCAACCTGCCTAACCACTACACCACAGAGGCTGTCATCGTATATATATATATATGGGCGCAGACGTAGCGCCACCTAGTTGACTTAGCAGTAATTATAATTTAAATTAATTTAAAATGTACTGAGAATAATTACTAAGTAATTCTAATTATGATAATTGTTGTTTTACGACAAAATGTAAATTATTTATTCAAAAGGATAGCTTGGGTTATTTAATGTTTAATGTGAATGATTTTTAGTCTTGGCAACATAGCTATTATATTTGATGTTATTGTGTCTCAAATTAGCGTCGAATTACCTTCTAAATTTATATGTTATTTTTTAATGCGATTTAATTGAAATCCATACTTAAATTTGTAGCAGTCAAAGTTTTCTTACATTGATTAATTTGAATCGACTGGTAAATTGTTTCGAATTCGTGCCGCGTGGCGCTACTAGTCTCATCGAAAACTAATTTGTTTACAATGATTATTATGACAAAAAGGCTTTAAAATAATTAGTTTGTATTAGAAAACATGATTTAAAAACGGTTTGCACATGTTTAAGGTTAATACTATATTTTATGTAGTGTTAAATTATAAAATTTCTGTAATATTATTATGATTTTGTGAGGTGACATACTTAATCTTGGAAAACGTGGCGGCATTATCTTTTTTACAGAGCTATCGATCGAACTTGCTGTAAAAACTATTTAAAAATAAAAATAAAGCTTTGGAACAAGTTTAATCGTGGTTTTTAATGGAGTTTCCCGAGATGGCGCTGACATATACCTACATAAATCAATTGGAATCATGCACCTAATTAAGATTTTATTACACCAACTTACCCTACCTATAGGTTAAAATATCCCACCGTCGGTGTCCGGCTATGTACTTGTAGCTTCGTACCTACAGTGCGGAGTGCGCTGTGCCTGGTAGTACGCGCTCTCATATTTTGGGGGTCTTCGGAAAATCACAAAATACAAATATATGAGCTTTCTCTGTCCTTCACGCGGACGAAGTCGCGAGAAAAAGCTAGTTATTTCATTTAATATTCGTTTCAAAATAACTTACTTTGACAAATTATGTAGAGCATTGTTTATTTGATCAGCCTCTGTGGTGTAGTGGTTAGGCAGATTGCCTCAAATCTCATACACTACTGAGGCTGCGGGTTCGATTCCCGCGACGAGACAAATGTTTGAGCATAAAAAAATTAAAAAGCATTTGTTTCGTGTCTGTCTGTCGTGGGTCCTCGTAGTTTTTTTGTTTTTATGGTATTGAGTAATGAGACGAGCAAGTCGTTCGCCTGATGGTAAGCGCCACGCCTGCCCATAACAATTGCAGTGTGACCCACTCAGATAAAGTATCCAGCCCTCGAAGGTGACCCACAACTATTAATACCGTAAAAAGAACTATATAGTGGTAGCACTGCATTGCGCTCATCAACCCGAGACATCAGATATTAAGTCATATGCCCAGTGATTTCGCTGGCTACAATGTCCTTCAAACCGGAACACAGAAATGCTTGCGCACTACTGCTTGGCGGCAAAATAACTGGCAAAGCGGTGGTACCGACCCAGATGGCCGCCCGCATATTCAGATTCAGATTCTTTATTGCTTCCATAGGTAGTACAAGGTATAATTAGGTAAACGTACAGTCTCATATAGACCCCGTCGGGCATAGCAACATTAGAAGAGAGGAGGACGCAATTATTAGCATTAGTCAATGATTGTATTGTATTATATTAATTATATTATATTGTAATGTAATGTCAAATATAAAGTTAAAATAATCATTGAAAGTTAAGAATATTATTTTTCTTTAAATAATTCGTCAATTGAGTAATACTCTTTATTAATAAGGAACTTTTTCAATTTTTTTATAAAGGTGTTATTTTGTTCACACTGAAGTTCTCTGGGTAACTTATTATATATGTATACTGACATAGGTAACGTACTAGATGAGTGCATCTGCAGTCGGGACACAGGTAATAATAACCGCTTGCCGTGGCGAAGTGTGAAGTTGGTTTTTATATCTGTTCGAGTTTTATATAAATGAGGATTATTACGTACAAATTTGCAAATTTCGAAAATGTATATGCATGTCAATGTTAAAATTTCGTAGGTATTTAATATATAAGGTTTGCAACTATCAATTTGATCTATGTTTGCCAGGATTCTGATGAGTTTTTTCTGCATAGTAAACAAATCGCTCGCAGCGCTGCTGTTTCCCCACAGACCCCACAGTACAATCCCATAACTTAGTCTCGAATGAGCGTTCGCATAATATCGCACCTTCGGTGCAACAAAGTCACAAATAGCCAAAACTGCAAAATTGAGTTAAGTATGCCAAATTGTCTTAGAGCCATGCCTATATCGGGGCAACAAAAACACCCGCGAAAGTATCGCAAAAATCTACTAATGGCGCGAGTGCCTTTGTGGTTATTGGTGCATTTTTCCATTCGTTTTGGGCCAACAAAGTTTGATTAGACAGTTGTGCCCCCGCGCCTGCGAGATTATGACGTGCGTTGGAGCTAAAGCGACACAAATGATGTAGACGAGTGCAAAAAGCCTGACTGAAATGCCTAAATAATAAGGCATAACTCATTTAACTAAATAATTCCTGGTGCAACTAAGTCACAATTCAGGACACTTTTTTTGTTTTGCGTTTTATTAGAATAATTTTAGTAATTTGAATTAAACTTTTGACATGAAACTATAGAAAACACAATAAAGCATCAATTTTATAAAGATTTTAAACCTACTACAATTAGACATCCAGTAATAAAAATCTTCAAAGTCCTCTCCTGTAAAATTCAAAACTGAGCTGTTGTGACTTTGTAGCACCGAAGGTGCGATATGTTGTGTTTGCCGTTTTCAAATCAGTTGTCATACGAGAGACCTACCACAGGTACTAAAATTATCATTGATAATAAAACTGTTAAATATTTGTACGCCTACAAAGGCTGAATTTTGATGGAGAAAACTACTGCTTGCAATATGCAATATGAGTCCCTTGCAATATTTTTAACCGAAACTCTGACAAATAAATTTATTTCATTTCTACATACAGGGAATCCTAGGTAGGGGCCAGGATCTATGTATGTGATTGTTGGGCATATTTATTTATCGAATAAGGAGGTAAAAGTAAACTAGCTCTAAAACTAACATGATATTGCTTTTTATTATTATTATTATTTTATGATGCACTAGCAGCTTGTTGAGCTGATGCGTGCATATCGTTGCACTTGTGATTTATTTTTAAATGTTTGTCAAGTCTGTTTTTAAAACTGTTCACTGATCACTGACTCTGGTAGATTATTCCAGTGGTTAACTATGCGACTTGGCAAAAAGTGTGTCCTAGGGTTACTAGTACTAGGAGGCTTGGTATGTTTCAGTGAGTGTCCTCTTAAGTGTGTATTTGGATTCATTCTGTACAGGTTTTCAAAGTCTCTAATGTTGTAATGTCCATTAAGTATCTTGTATGTTTCAATTAAATCTCCCCTTTGTCTCCGTTGTTCCAGTGTGGTCAAGTTGAGTTCAGTAAGACGTTCTTCATAACTTTTGTTTTTTAATGATTTTACAATTTTTGTAGCCCTCCGTTGTACTTTTTCTAACATTTCTATGTCCTTTTTGAAGTATGGATTCCATATTTGGAATGCATATTCTAGCAAAGGACGGATATAAGTTTTATACATTTTAATAAACAAGTCTTTTGTAATAATTTTGAATGCTTTTCTTATCACATACAACATGGAATTAGTTTTCTTTGTTATATTTGTAATGTGAACATCCCACTTGAGGTTATGTGTGATGGTGACACCTAGATCTCATTGTGTATTTACTGGTTGCAATGGTACAGAGCCAATTTTGTAAGTCATCTTTGGGTTGTTGCTGCCTATGTGTAAAACATTTTGATGCATTTAGTGAGATAAGCCAGTCCTGTGTCCATTGTACAATGCGATCCAAGTCCTGCTGTATGATATTGTGACTGATGAGTGGATTTCCGATAATTTTCGTATTGTCAGCAAATATAGATAGGTCTGATTTAATTGCACTTTTCAGGTCAGTAATAAAAATTCCAAACAGAATGGGCCCAAGCGCAGATCCTTGTGGTACCCCACTGTGAACTTTATAAGCTTCAGATAATGTGTTGTGTGTATAATATTCAGAAAAATTTACACTGGTTTAGCATCCACATCCACCTCTACTTCAACTTTACTTTTTACAGAAATGGTTCTACCAGCAACTGTATACACATTATGCTTGCTCCTGACATGAGCTGATAAATTCTTCCTTCCATAATACAGTTTATCACAAAAGCTGCATTGATAATTTTTCTCAAAATGCCGTTTCTTATGCAACTCCAACTGCTGGCGGTTTTGTACAAAGGTTCCGCATATGTCACATGCTACATTGTTATCTGTGTGTCGAGGCCTATGCCTTTTTATACAGGTCGGGTTAACGGTCTTGTATTCGCAGAGATCACATGTATAAACTTTTCTTTTCTCGTGTACTTTCGATCTATGGTTACATAGATCGCTTGTTGTGTAAAATGATTTAGCGCACATTTCACAAGTAAAAGGTTTCTTGTCGCTATGTCTTCTCATGTGCTGTCGCCAACTTCCCTTTGACTTTAGTACTTTGTCGCAAACTTTACACGGGAACTGGGTGACGGAGTGAGTCTTCATGTGTCGATACAGTTTTAAGCGACCTTTAAAATATTTCCCGCATAAATGACATTGTCCTTCTTTGAAATATGTTTTGTGGGTGCCTTCTTTATGTGCTGTCATCGAACTATGCTGAGTAAAGGTTTTGTTGCACATATTACATGAGTACGGACGTTCGCCAGTGTGAGTGACCAAATGTGTCTTTAATGTGTTGAAACGATTTGAGCTTGCATCACATTCCAGGCAGTGATATACCCGGGAGCGGCCTATACCCTCTATTCGCATTTTGGATGCAAACAAACAATTCTTAGTCCTATACTTCATATGATTATGAAATGCTTTGTATGATTTACAAGCTTTCTTGCAAATCTTACAGATCAGTTGTTCCGGTAGGTGCACCTTTTTCCAGTGCACTCTCAGCTTACATTTACTTTTGAAGTAGCTACCACAGTCGTTACATTCTAAGTGCAGGTCTATAGCTTTACTCTTAAAAGGAACGGTTTTATAGTCTTCAATGTTTAATTTGACGTCGAGACAAGGCTGCAACTCGGCCGAAGACTGCGACTGTGCAGGGGATAGCATATTTTTCTCTAAATAATCATATGTATACTCATCTTCCTGTTTGATGGAAATTTCTACATATTTTTCCAATGGTTTACCTCGTTCTAAAGCCGAACGTAAAATTGCATCAGAACTTTCGCACTGCTGTTTAAAATTAGAAGCGCTTTCAAGCGCTAGAAGACAATTTGAACATATCCTTTCTGGCAAACCATCACCCTGTTTTATTTCAATGCTTGATATGTAATTAATTTTCTCAAAAATGAACATATCATTGTACTTTTCAAATAAGGACAATCCTTTGTGGTGGCAGGGTTCATCGTTTAAGCAGACACGGCAAATAGAAGCTTTTTTCTCTTGCTTTGGTTTTGGTACAGTCTCTTCAAACTTTTCCATATTATTGTTTCATGCTGTTAGACAGAGTGACAGAACAAATACTGTTATGAATATATTTGGTATTAATTTACTGTTTTTTTTAGTTGTTCGACTTGTGTTGGATTTTCGTTTCGCTTCGCATTTTGTGTTGGACTTCAGTTCAGTTTTGTATCTTTTTATTAATTTCAATTTTTCTTCATGAAACTTAAAACGTCAAATGTCAAAGCAGGGTTGCCAGACGAGTGCAAGTGAATTATCGCATCAATATTCGAAAATTATCGTACCAGATGAAAAATTATCGTACAACTGCAAGAACCGCACAAAACACACTATTTCGCAAAACTAGCAATAGGATAGGAATTGTAAAAAGTTTACTAATTAGACAGGAATTAAAAAAAAACTTATTTTTTATAAAAGAGTGGGATCATCGGAATCACTACATATTTACTTCTACCTCTGTAGCAGCGCCAGCCGTTTTTAACCGACTCAAAAAGGAGAAGGGTCTCTATTCAATTGTATTTTTATATTTGAAATCTCAGA
Source organism: Petrophora chlorosata (assembly GCA_951640565.1). NCBI lineage: Eukaryota > Metazoa > Arthropoda > Insecta > Lepidoptera > Geometridae > Petrophora > Petrophora chlorosata. The sequence goes on along the minus strand of OX621189.1, from coordinate 3,032,833 downwards.
ACTCCGTCATTCATAAATCGATTTGGGAAATTATTTTTGCGTTGGGTTCAGTATAGCTACGAAGTGGTCCAATACAAATTTCGTCGATATTTGACCTTGGACTTCGAAGATACATTGAAGTTGGTTTTCTTGTTTGATAAAACGTATACTTGTTGAATAAAGGACTGCTGATATCATTCGAGATATTCGAGAAAATACGATAATCCAAGTAATTTAGAACCTTTTAACAATTTTAAATATAGTTACACTTACACACGAACTTAACTTTGAATATAAGGAATAAGAATAAATGAACTACCATTGTCAATCGTTCGTTGGTTTGATAGATTCGAGGGGAAATCCCTGACGATAGACATTTTTTTGTATTTTTAGATGATTTTAAGGCACTTCGGAGAAGGATTCGAAATTATCGTACGTCTGGCATCGCTGTGTCAAAGTAAATGATATTCCATTTATTATACTTTTGTTGAGAATGAGGGTCAACAGCTATAAGCCGGACCCTCTCCTTCTCTTTATTCAAGCTTTCCATGGACTTTTTGGGAGAACATAAAAAGCAATGTTTTCTCTATTTTGTTTCGTTTGCCTACACTCGTGCACGTTTACGAACACATAATGGTTAATATTCCACCGATATTATACATGATCACTCGAAATAACACTTGTTTGGAAAATAAAACAAAATCGAACTGTATCACTCTCATAGTGTCATTACTCTAAGCTCTGAGGCAAAGATTTATTAATAATTTTTCTTTGCTCTGAGGGATCACTTTTCACTTCCCGCCAAAAAGTCTCAAAGTAGGTAAATGAAATCTCAATGTCATGTCATCTTGACAGTTTTTTTTTACTTTCCCCATAGAACAAAGAGGACCTATAATAAGACCTATTATAAGAACAATATAAGACCTATTATTAAATTGGCCATTTTGGCCAGGGCCTGGCCAGACGGTCAGATAGACGGATGATTGGTGTCGGCGCCGCGGCGTGGCGGCCGGCAGTTTACTGACAACGTTGCCAGATAACATTTGTTAATTTTTCTGACTTCTGCCTTTTCTTGTACTTATTATTTTGACTATTTATGCTTGGGGTATAATAATATCCGGTAAATAAAAAACGCGCAGGTAAAACCGCGGGGAGCAACTAGTAAAAAATAATTGTGAGGAAAGGGCAGTCACCTTTATTACCAACTAATGTTGTTTTTTTTATTATATAGGTACCTATTAGATACAATAATTAAACTTTGAGACAATATGCCAAGCTGCATACGCACGGGACCGTCAATATAGATAACCAATAGACAACTGACTGTATTAGTGACTGGGGCACTAACTTGGTCTCTGAAACATTGATTTCGGAAATAAATACTTTATATTAATGCTATAATGTATTATTGATAGATGCTGTTAGGGATCAAATCTTGCAAATACTCATCATAATGACTCCAGGTATGAAATAAGTTATTAAAAGCCTTAATATCTGACTAAATTAATAAATAAAACCACTTTTCAAATAAATATACTTTTCTTATTGATTTCGCTTTCCTAATACATAAATATCACTTTATTTTTGCACATGTTACATTTATTTTATAGATGGTTACCATTTAGGCAATTATACACCTTTTCAAAATCAATACCTTGAGTATAACAGTTCGAGACAATTTTCTAGATCCACTTTTATTGGACACAATCAAGTGGTGTAGGTATCTAAGCTGCTACAGGTATTTCTTAATTTAAATAATCACAAGACATGGTATTAACATACTTTGCAAGCAGGTAGGAATACATAAAATCATTATAAGTATAGACTAGGTAGTTAATTTTAAGGTATATTCCTACATCCCACACAAAATTGAAGATCGCAGATAAATTGTACAAAGTAGTAAGAATAATCTGTCAAAGTGTTTTCAACCTAATAATTATTTATACTTAAATAAGATAACAATTAATCACATCTGAAATTAATAAAATTTAACAAACTAATGTAAGAGATTCTAGAAAATTTTAAGTTTATATGAATTTAACCCATCGGTATAGCGAGTGTCAATTTCTTAAGGTTGTAATATTTAATCCCATTCATTCGCACTTGCGATGCCGATGGGATAAGCAACGAAATCAGTGTTAAAGCTTTCAATGCACATTCACGGAGATCAGTCGGGTTATTTTATTTCAAATGAAACGCTTTTCCGATCGGATTCAGGCCTAAACATTGACTTGATTAGACGGTTCATTTTAATTAACTTTTATTTATTATTTTCTATGTTCTCAATTTTGTTTCATATAATGTGTTTGAAGTTTTCACTTCAAGTGAAAATGGCAAAATGATAAACAAAATTGAACAATAAACCGTCCGATTCCGACTTCAGACATTTACAAAGAATTTAAGAAACAAGCACTTTATGAAAAGGCCCCAAGGAGCTTATTATAATAACATAACTATTGTTGTCATACTAATTCCTAATTCCATGAGAGGCCCAGTATACAAACCATATATTATATATTGTATGTCTGTCATTGGTGGACGCATACTAAATAGTGACATGTGATTAGTCCAAAAAAACTTTCAAATCTTAGAATTACATAACACGATGCTAGTTTTTGAAAAAAATCAAATGTTTAGAATTACCTAAAATTAAAGTTTGGAAACTATTGTGAGTCGAAGGAAAGGAAAGGATTAATTAATCTTGTTTGATTTTCAGGAATCAAATGTTGAACGAACTGCGAATTATCAAACTACATACTTAGATTGTACCTACTATTAATTATTATGTGCTTATAGTGCAAAGATAAAATAAAAAAAAAATAAAAAAAATGAAAAACAAAAAAATAAAATAAAATGAAAAGCGTAAAATGAAGAACAAAGTTGAGTGAAACGCAAAGAAAAACTACATAATTGAAACAGGGCTCATATTTGATTTTGTCTAATTAAAAATGTCTGATAATTGGTCCCACATATTCTTAAAAATATGCTTAAACTGTTTAAAAAGTAGTTAATCTTACCTAACCCTATTTAATTAATAATATGTTTAAACATGCAAAATATATGGATGCTGAGATATGACTGAAACAAGGTACTCCCATACATTTTGACATGATTAAAAGTAGTCGAGAAGTAGTCTAAATGTGAACTTCGTATAATCATTTATAGACTAGCTGACTGCGTCCGCGTTGAACTAAGACCAAGTAGAACTATTCGGACTAACTGATCCATTAAGAACTGTTAGTTTTTCGTGATGATGAGTATATTACATACTAATCCAAAATAATATATAGTCTAATACCAAATTTCGTCCAAAGTACAAACCTAGGGATCCCAGTGAGAGTTGGGTTTTCGAGTCCAGGCAGGTCAAATTACATTATATGAAATTCATGTCAAATCCCGGCTCATAAAACTTGTCGCGTTGTACCTACCTATGTTTGTCTATATCAAGTCTAGTATTATTGTACCTAGTTAAAATTGTCAACAATTACAATAGTAAGGAAAAATGTACTTATTAATTGAAAACAAGATATTCAACATTTTCTTTGAGATTTCAATAACTTGCAATATTAAGAGTAAGTAGGTAATATTTCGTAGGTCGAAATCAAATTGTTCTATCGAATGAGATAATACTCAGTCAGTACGTATAGATATTAATAGGTGTGGACTATTTTATCTACGCTATTTAAAACTTTTATAAGTAACACATAGTGTACCTGAAGTTATAAACAAATATTGCTCTTTAATTATCTGTTCTTTTACTTTTACTTTGATTGAGTTACACTAAAGAATTTAATCAAACACTGGGAAATAAAATGTAGGTGTAACGTAAAAAGTACTCTAAATTGTAATCACATATTTTTATATTATGCCCATGATGCGTGTAGAGGTGAAAGTGCTACCGGATATCGAGACAAACGTTCGTTGTTACTTCTAGGATTCTACGCTAAAACAAACGCGACACGATTAACCGCTGGCAACACTAAAGTCTGCCAGACCAAATTTGATCGTGACGCGACGTAGAAAGAAGGGTCTGGAAGTCTGGATGAACGTGGCCAACATTGAAACTAACTAACTCCACAAACGCTTTCCCCTTGTAACGATAATCGTAATAATGGCTTAATTTTTGTTTATTATGTTGAGGATATTTTTTTATTTTGGTATATAAAGTAATAATAATAATCAAATTAGAAATTAAACTGTTACTTTTTTTTTACTTTGAATGTCACACACAGCAGCGTCCCCAGTCCATGTTCATGCAGACCCTTGTACAACTCACACCACACCTCTTGATCTGCGCAGTAGCAAATATTGATACAAAATTGTATACTGCGCAGGTCACGTGGTGCGCCGGTGAGCGACTATTTTAGCGCGAGGTTTATTACATTCTATATAAATAATTGATTTTTTAATCTAATGAGTGATAAATTATTTAATCATTATTATGAAAAAGTGATATTGAATTTAGGTATTTTAAAAAAATCTACTTTCCTCCAACTGTTTAGACAGCGCAGGCATCACAGGGCAAAACGCATACATTTAATATATATTTTTATATTTTTAGATAATTTTGCAAAATACGCCTTTCGCCTGGCATGCTTCGTCAGGCAATGAAATTAAATACCCAGTACCTGATTTTTCGTTTATTTTAGCTAAGATACTAAGAAGGTAAGTTTCTTTTTTTGATATTAAGATGTACACGGCCCGACAGGAATTTCATGACACATAATGTAGTTATAGATAGTATTAGGAATTAGAATGTTTTTCAACTGAAGCGTGTGATGACGTAATTATTTGGTACGCAACCTGAACACTTGGTACTAACTTAGTCAACTTAATCTATATTGGAAAAAACTATCTACAAACTAAGGTCCCTTCAACCCCTCAATCTGGAGGCTCCTGGTGGGAGCAGTGTGGCACAGGAGTGGGGGATGATTTGAAAGCCCTAGGGAATAGGGAGGAGTAGGACGGAGGGGGTTCATACTCAGGGGGGGAGGGAAGGGGTTGCGTGAAGAGCTGTTGGGAAGCTGCCGTGACTGAGACGGTCGGTGACAGGTCGATGCAGGAAGGAGGGATGTTAATCGGCGTGTCCGATGGCTTCGAGCTTTTGCAGCAGCATTCTGGAATAGAGACATTGTTTTGTGAATTTAATGTCAATGCTGAACGAATTAAATAAATTAGTAAATTGTGTGGTCTTAAAAAAGTCCCAACATTATAATGAGCAATCTGGTAATCGTGTTTCGCAGATAATATCATCATGCGGACTGCTATAGAGTGGACATAGAAATCCGACAGGGTAAACAATAAGTTTGTTAACTGTGTTGGCATTCCCCACAGGGGTATGGGTATCACCAGCCATCTTGAACCACTCATCCCTAAGTACTCCAACTTCTTTCGTCTTCGACGTAAGAAAAATAGACGCCCGATATTGTAATCATTAAAAAGTAAAACAAAATAATTAATTTTTAGAAAAAACAAAAACCGACTTCAATGTATCTTCAAAGTCCAAGGCCACTAAGTAGCTATACTGAACCCAACGCAAAAATATTTTACCAAATCGTTTCATAAATGACGGAGTTCTGAGGTAAAAAACATAATAAAAATACAATCGTACAGAGAACCTTCTCCTTTTCAAAGTCGGCTAAAAAAGCAAAACTCACCCCAAGCCAAACAGAACATGAGTATAGTCGCGCAGACCAGCATTCCAACCACGAGGTAACTCCACGGCCCGTAGGGCTTCAGAGCCGCTGCGAACTCCATAAATGCGTTCGAAGACTTCTCGTTTTCGGAGATTTTCACTGAAATAAGAAATAATAATCATTCCAAAAAAGAAAACACGACGGGCGAGCGGTTAGATAGAAACGCGTTACCTATTAACAAGACCAAGTTAATAAGGTGGGTTAATATCGTTCTATCCAAGACAAGGTAGGGCTAAGGCTGGTAAAAGTGAGAGAGATACTGTATAAAGTCACTCACTTATCACAGACGGTTTCGTCATTCCTTCAGGGTGGTCTAAACCCAGCAGCTCCTGGTTCTGCGCCGCGAACCGCCGCAGCAGTTCCAGCAGCGGCGGGTCCCGGCGGTGCGAGCACGCGCTGGCGTCCTCATCCTCACCGCCGGGGCAGTGCCGCACCCCATCGCAGACGAGGTACGAGGCAATGCACAGGCTGGTTAGCCCGCAGGTGAACTGAGACTCGTCATTGCACATTAAACCTGGAATCCCGAAGAGAAAAATAAGGATTTGATTTCACATAAGTCATCAATTTATGGTTGACATCCCTCCTGCTCGCACTAAGCGCTTTGCTTCGACCTTCATAATGCGAACGGCCAAGGAGTTGAACTCTCTGCCGGCATCTGTGTTTCCGGATAGCTATAATCTGGATGTCTTTAAGACAAAATCGTATTGGGGTGTCCTGTCAACATGTCAAAAATGCGTTTAAATAAAAAAATAAAAAAAATAACAGGTTTCTTCTAGGCGAGCGTGCTACATCTTCGACCGCATCGTCACTTAACAACAAGTGAGATAGAGGTCAAACGCAAGCCTATAATCAATAAAAAAAGTGATCATCATCATCAGCCCATTACGTTCCCACTGCTGGAACACGGGCCTTCTCTCATAAAGGGATTATTGGCCTTAATCCACCACGCTGGCCCAGTGCGGGTTGGTGGATGTCACATCCTTGAATTTTTGTGAATAATTCTTGGACATGTCTGTTTCTTCACGTTGTTTGTTCTTCACCGATTTTAGAGCGAGTGTTAAATTCGCACATAACCTAAGAAAGTCAGCGGGGCCAGCGGGATTCGAACTCGGGTGCGTCGGATCGAATGTCGCACGTTCACATAAGTATTTTTGTGCATATGATAAACACAAGGAATTAGGAACTTACCGCTATTGAGAGCAGTCACCACCAGCCTCAACTTCTCCGTGTGCTGGTAAGGAGAAGTGGGCGGGTTCCACACGATTCTGATCTTGGGAGGGAGCAACCGCGTTCCCACTCTGGCGGCTACTGACGCGGCATTGCCACCGCAGAGCGACAGCCGCCATGACGGCTTCTTGTCTTCTGACGAGTACTGGAAAGGAAAATGGTGACAGTTCAAGAAACGCTGGAACACACAACGTGGCACAAATTCAATGTCCGTAGTTTTAGTTAAGATATAATATATTTGTAAGTAGTCAAAAGTTCTGAACTCTTGGTATCTATGAGAATTCTATTGAATTGGTGCTTAGGTTCGTACTAAAATCTTTCTGGTTTCTGTAAAGATACGATCGATGGCAGCGGGTCAGTGATATCGTGTTTAAATGTATATTTTTTATGGCATGACCCTGATCCCCTGGAAGTTGGGGCGGCCTCAAGTTCTAGTCTCTAGTTTGGGACGCTACTTGCGTCGATACTATAGCGCCGTCACATGCTATATATACACGGAAATATGCTAACCTCGGTAGCGGTTACATATTTGAGCCGTTTGGTGTGGAGACTTTGGGTCCGGGGGGACCGGGAGCTCATCGTATTTTCAAAAGTCTGTCAGAGCGCCTGATCGATGCGACGCGTGACCAAAATGCTGAGACTTATTTGGCTCAACGTATCAGTATTGCAATCCAACGGGGCAGTACTGCCCGGTGCCCCGTACTGTGGGTTGGAGCATTTGAGCTATCTATAGATAGCTCTAATTTAGGCCTTTAATGACTATGGGTTGTCCCAATGCTTCTACTTGTAAGTAGTTAGTTTAGTTTTAGAAAGTACAGTGTAGAGTTGTTTTCAATATTAAAGGCATTCGCACGTTTAAAAAAAAAAAAGTTTTATCAAAGGACATGATGATCTAAAGAAATTATCACACTAAGGATTGTAATATTAAATATAAATGATCTACATAAGTATATACATTGTTTATTGTTCTATACGTTTATTGTTCTTACGCTAGCATCAACACAGGTTTGAGCTGAAAACCAGCGTTGTTGATTTATCCACAGCATTATGCTGAGTTCAGACCTTTTTTGACGGCACTGTGCACGGCAGTGATTCTCGTACACAAGCAGTACCTACATCATTTATTCATTGTTTTATTGCTTTATTTTGTTGTGATCATTGTTGTACCGTGTGCAGTTTTGTCAAAATAAATGTTTTTATTTTCTTTCTTTCTTTAATAATCTGCTAATATTATAAATACGAAAGTTCGTGTGTGGGTTTGTTACTTCTTCACGCTGTAACGGAACGGCTCGTCGGATTTGAGTGAAATTCGGAATAGAGCTTAAAGGTACCCTGGATTAACGCATAGGCTACTTTTTATCCCGGGAAACAGCGAGGCGCAGCTAGTATACTAAAAACCTAAATTATTACACATAATAAAATACGTCAAGTTCCTTATGAGACTCTTATGCGAAACATCTGGAGAGATAACCACTTGCCACTTGGTCTTTGTCTACAGTACAGACTACATTCATGAGCGTCCATGCCGTAACGACCTTCAACCAGGTGTGGTGGGCAGTTTGCCAAACCATTGTTTTTACATTATTCTCGTTTCCAATATTTTGCACCACAGCCACAGAAGAGATAACAGTACTAGGTACCAAGTGCCTTGCATGATGAGCAGTCAGTTGAAAAGAAAAAGCGGTCAGGTGTGGTAGGCGTCGTGCCAAGGAATGGATATCAAGGTTATAAAATTTTGACACAATGTACAATTGTACAGTACCTATATACTCCGAAGTTTCCTCTGCGTTTGTACCTACACATATTGTTGCCGTATGTAAAATTCGAAAAATATTTATAGGAGGGGTAACTACATAGAAGGAACCTTTTAATAAACTCTTGCCCGAGGCTACCGAATTCTTACTGAAATCAGAAACGCAATGAAATATCTAGTGTAATTCCGTTGAATATATTCAGAATTATACGAATTTCTGCAACGTCACGCCTGATTCCATTAGATTTCGTACTGACTTATTATTTCACAACGTACACAGTAGAACGGACAGGATGTCAGAATCCTAAATGATTCTTATGTGGCCCCGTTAGAAGACCTTAGAGAACTGCCGATAACACAAAAAAAATAACGCCCAACGATCACATACTTACATAGATCTTAAGCTCTAACTAGGGATTAAGCTCTAACTTAAGCCCTAAATCTAGAAAACCTGGAACAACGAGGGCTATGGTCCACAACACCTAGACACGTAACACATACTTGCGCTTTTTTCCGTGCTTGAAACTTTTCCGACCCGTTGCCGGAATCAAATCCGCAAACTCCGAGACTGCCTACATACTATTACTATTGATAACTAAAGAACTTCTTCATCAGAAATATCCAACCTTGAGCCTACTATTAATTATTCTGTGCCTTAGTTGCAATCATACTTTATTTTATCAGCATTGCATGGCTTCAGGTAACCTTGTCGTAATACCTACCGCTTGTTCAATGTTACCGCATAGAGATGGGTATCAATATCATACGACGGGACATTTCCATATCATTGTACTCCATGAATGAGACCAATGTCTTGATATAAACGTGGTAGCTCATTCAGCCGCTTGACTTCAATTACCCTTTGGTTTTCGTGTAACTCAATAGTCGTTATGTCTTTTACAGACTCACCTAATGTTCGGGTTTCTTGAATGTGGTGTTCCAAAGTTCGGAGCGAGCGTTCGCCCAAGCACGCAGAGCTAGTGGAACCAAAATTTACACCGAGCTACCTCGTTCTTCAACCTTAGCGCGGACCGGAGATAAATATTGTCCCCTGTGGCAGACAAATAAAATAATCTTCTCTTCTTCAATTAGCAAGCACAAGATTTAAAAGTATAAACAATTATTGTGTTTTTCAATGTCGTTACTGTCATTTGAAATAATATACGAAAATGTGTATGTAAGTATATAATTGTGTTTGTTACTTCTTCCTTCTTTTTATCCCGGGATATAGTATATAGTGCAACGTGGATAAAATCGCGGGCGCAGCTAGTTTCCTATATAATTTTGGCTCCGTTGATACAATATACCTACTCTTCTCATATACTCTTGTTACAATATAGCTGCTCGCTTCCATTCTATTGCGAATGCTCGCGGAGAACTGGTTCTGAGCATCTTCTAAAAACGAGGCCTTAGGAAGTAGGTGCTTTATAGCTCTGAAGGTGCCTCGTACCACACCATACCATAGTAGCCAGGCATGTTAGGGTAGGTAGGTAGGTAACTTATCTTAGTATGTTATGGCACAGAATACGTTATGGTTTAATTTTTACGACTTATGTACCTACACGGCAGCTAGAAACCTGAGTGATAAACTCAATATTATAGTTTCTCAATGAGAAATACCTATATTCTATACATATAAATGGAATAATAATTTTACTAGTTAGGTAGGTCTCGAATGCGAGAGGCCGTCTGGGTTAGCACCGCACCGGTTTGCCAGTTATTCTGCCGCCAAGCAGTAGTGCGCAAGCATACTGTGTTCCAGTTTGAAGCCCATTGTAGCCAGCGAAATTACTGGGCATTATGAGACGCAAATGCTAATTGTCTCAGTGTTACGAGCGTTTTTTGTGTTCCGGTTTGCAAGGCATTGTACCCAGCGAAATTATTGGGCATATCTATGTCTCGGGGTGATGAGCGCAATGCAGTGCTACGCAATAATTTACATGGTATTCGAATTTCTGGGTGACACTGCAGTTGTTTTGGGCAAGCGTGGCGCTTACCATCAGGCTATCGATCTGCTAGCCTCATTGCTCGTTCGTTTCAGTCAGACATTCGCAACCTTTCTTAGCCAACTTCAAAAAAAAGAGGAGGTTCTAAATTCGATTGTATATTGATTTAATGTTTGTTACATCAGAACTCCGTCATTTATAAACCGATCTGGAACATTTTTACGTTGGGTTCAGTATAGCTACAATGTGGTCCCATATAAAATTCATCGATATTCGACCTTGGACTTTTTTTATGTACGTGGTCAACCTTCGTGTCGGAGTTATACGAGCTCCTACAAACAATACTCACCCAGTAGAGACAGTAGGTACTCAAAACATCCGCAACATTCTGTATAGTAACGCCTATAATATGTCCTACGATCACAAACATAGATCATAGCCCCTAACTTCTTGTAGGATTCTCTGTATCTAGGGAACCAGGAACTACGATGTCCAAGGCCCCACAACACCCAGACACCAAACTAATGCTTGCACTTTTTCTTTGCCCAAACGTCCCGCCGCGGGACCCGCAACCTTAATGGTGTATGAGATTTAAGACAACCTACCCCAACCACTACACAGTAGCTTTAGATGTCACAGTGTCATCATCATCATCAGCCCATTATGTTCCCACTGCTGGGACACGAGGCTAGAGAGAGAGTATATATGGGTCATAATTCGCCAGCGCTGGCCCAGTGCGGGTTGGTGGATGTCACATGTTCTTGAATTTCTGTGATGAATTCTTGGACAAGCCGGTTTCCTCACGATGTTTTTCTCCACCGTTTTTAGAGCGAGTGTTAGAAGAGAACCGCACATAACTTATGAAAGTCATTGGTGTTAGGGCCAGCGGGATTCGAACTCGGGTGCTTCGGATCGAAAGTCGCACGTTCTCCCACTGAGCCACACTCGCTCACAGTGTAACGGTACAAAAAGAAGGCGTACTTACAATAAGCAGCTTGCAAGCGTCGGTATTGTTATGCTGCACTGGCGCCGCCTGGCTGGACTCAGTATCCTGAGCCTGGTTGGCGCTCCTGGCGCTCCACTTCCGGCCTGGAGCCCCCGACGCCTGCAGGTCGCTGATCCCTAGGTCCCAGTTTGAGAGAGACTCCTGGAATAGAATAAAAAATCGACTAAGTAAGACACATTGAATGATATTCTATATTATAGAATATTGATATAGATTCTATAAAAAAAAAATGATTTTATTTGCAATAAAGGTTTACAGATACAATATGCAATTTTCAATTTTGTTGCACTTATTTAAAAACCTGTGGTGTTTTGGCTTTTTTTTTATTACCTGACAGGCAACCATTTGATCGCTGTCTCCATTGAGGAATGACACTGTCTCACCTGATGGACGATGGATCATGCTTGCCTAGAAGATACCGATTCACTCTGGACTTGGCTGTTTTAATACTTTCCTCTAAGCTAAGTATAAAAACTTGTGATTTTCTATGTACAATATTTATACATGACAGCCTCTGTCATATCTCATACACCGAGGTTGCGGGTTCGATTCCCGCGATGGGACAAATGTTCGTGTAAAGAAAAAAAAGCGCAAGCATTTGTTTCGCGTCTGTTGTGGGACCATGGTCCTCATAGTTCCTGGTTCCCTTGATACAGGGAATCCTAGTTAGGGGACAGGATTTATGTATGTGATCGTTGGGCGTATTTATTTATACATCCCTAGCTTGCTATAAGCGGTACGATTCTAATTAGAAGAAGCTCTACTTTCGCGACTCTAGAAGCTCTATGCGATTGAAGTACTCAATCGCTTACTCGTATTGTTAAAATTATTTGTTAAGGATGACAAGGTAACTACTGAAAGAAAACAACTCAAATTATAAATTAGAAGTCTAGGCTCTTAGATCAGAACTCTAGGTAAAAAAAAATATTACAGTGTTTATGAAAATATTACTGACAAATTAATTTAACATACATGTTATTTTTGACCCTATTATGAAATTGTAATTGTAATTAATTGTATTGACTAAGTAATTATCGATATTGTAATTTAATATTTTTATGACTTGCATGTATTATTTGATTTATCTAAAATATAAAATTCTCGTGTCACAGTTTTCGTTGCCATACTCCTCCGAAACGGCTTTACTGATTTTTACCAAATTTTATATGCATATTCAGTAGGTCTGAGAATCGGCTACTATCTATTTTTCATACCCCTAAGTGATAAGGGTTGTTCACCCTTAACATTTTTTTAATTTATATGGCAAAACAACGTTTGCCGGGTCAGCTAGTTTGATATAAATTTATGATCTTTTCTAAGATAGCCGCCTCTCTATTTGTGCGCCTATAAAGGCAAAACTTGTCGTACTCACACTATTTTTAAATCTGCACGCTCTGTATCACAAATGTTTTAAAAATAAATTTTCTTTATCTTGAGGCAAATAGATGTTCAAATGCTAATTTTTTTGTATCTCCGCTAAACTCTTTTTGTTTTTCGCAGAAATACGATAGGAGCTAGACTCCTATTTTCAATGCCAGACAGAGTCAATTTCAATTCAATTCAAAAGTTCTTTATTTCAATTTTGTCGTCACAGACGCACTTATGAACGTCAATTATTACAATGACTCTACCACCGTATCGGAAAAAGACCCACTACTCAGAAGTTACGGCAAGAAACTGACAGGGCATATTTTTTAGAACTTTTGTTACAATATTTTATGTTCTTTTTGACAATATTATTTTAGTGACTCTTCAATAGGTTTTCATTAGGAATAGCTTATTTTAAGGAAACAAGTAGGTATACGTTTTATCAAACAAAAAAACCGACTTCAATGTATCTTCGAAGTCCAAGGTCAATATCGATTAAATTTATATGGGACCACTTCGTAGCTATACTGAACCCAACGAAAAAATAATTTTCCAAATCGGTTCATAAATGACGGAGTTCTGAAGTAACAAACATAAAAAAAAATACAATCGAATAGAGAACATTTTCCTTTTTTGAACTCGGTTAAAAAGACATCTTGTGCTATAATTCTTTATCGCATCATCTCATATCCGCTGATTGCGTTCAATTTAAGCGGAATTCGTAAGCCCTGTCTAAGGAGTTACGACTTTGTTTACTGTCTATTACGTTTCCCTTCCCGCAGGATGTTTACTGCAAGACCCGTGACTCTATTGTACACTGTCTATAGTGCACACCCGACACTCGGGTCACTACCCTTTGTGTTGCGGTGACGATGGCCGTGTTGAGTTTCCTTGGAAACTAAATGATTCTATGAAATATGTTATAGCACATACTGCTGTAACATATTTCATCCCTCTACTTAATATTATAAATGCAAAAGTTTGTGACGATGGATGGATAGGTGTTTGTTACTCAATCACGTAAACATTACTGAACGGTTTTTAATGAAATTTGGAATACGAGGAGGACAGTATTTAGGTACAGGTCCTGGAAAAGGGCATAGGCTACCTTTTATCCCCGAAAATCACAGGTGAAACCGCAGGGCGTAGCTAGTTTATTCATGTTTTAATATTAAAGATACATATAAGTATGCAATTTGATGTAATCTAGCCCCTTAAAAGTGATATATGGTATTGAAAAACATTGTTCAGCAAAGGAAATAACCATGTCTAACCTCTTATAGGTTTCCGTTAATTGATAGATATCTTTATTGATATATCTATTAGGTTTATTTTATATTTTAGAGCAAAAGTATAAATGAGCATGGGTGAAATTACAGGTTAAATCTAATCTATGTCGATCAGGCCTTGAATCCTAAATTCTAATGCGTCCTATTTGTCCATAACCAGACATACCCAGACGCGTTTGGCGGCCAATAAATACTCTACGTCGTACCTCCTAGCTAACATATATGTACCGCCAATTGATTCTCTGACACCGTAGCAATGGTTCATTGCCTTTCCCCCACCTACATTCTACAATTGCTGTTGAAAAACAACCTTTATTGTAAACTAGCTTTTTCTCGCGACTTCGTCTGAACGACAGATAAAGATAAAGATAAAGATAGATAAAGATAAATTTATTTAAATTTCAACAAACTTATATATATCATATACATTCAGAAGTGATTGTAACAAGTTTTTATTCCTGGTTGGAGAACATTGGTACCCAAACTAGGAGACCTGTGTTTTGGCATACCAATACCCCCCGCCCGACATATTTAAAAAAATATCAGATAACAACAGAGGAAGCCCATATTAGTTTATTTTCCAAGACCATCTTAGAAAGACCTCTCCAAGTCTCCAGTATATGAGAGCGCGGTGAACACGTACTACGAAGAGGTCAAGCTGTATCTTCGTAGTCACCCAACCGATTCTGATGTAACATACCCTATAATCTAAGTTCGGATTAATGCTACCAAACCCTGGAAAACCACATTAAAATCCGTTCAGCAGTTTCCGAGTCTATAGATCCTACTAATATTATAAACGCGAAAGTTTGTAAGAATGTAAGGATGTACGTTTGTTACTTTTTCACACAAAAACTACCGAACCGATTTTGATGAAATTTGGTGTGTAGGTACTTTAGGACTTGGAATAGCACATAGGCTACTTTTTATCCCGGGAAACCGCGGGTGGAACCGCGGGGTGCAGCTAGTAACAAATATACAAACAAAAAATCTAAAAACGTGGTTTCGAGTTCAGTACCCTCTAAATAGTGATCCCAGTTGTATTTTTCAAAACTATCTTTAATGTTCAGAATTGGCTCAGTTCCATTTTTATAATAGTATAGATAGATAGACAGATAGATATAGTGATGGTAATGTGTGTTGCATGTCAGTCTTCAATTTTGCAACAATAGGCACAATCAAGAGCTGAATGCGTGAATTGGCTGTGACTCCTTGACTGATGATGCCCGGCGCAACTTTTGTTGCCAAGAATGTAGGTTAAGTGTACCTCTATAAGAGTAGTTTTAGTATTGTACGCCGTTAGTGCAAGGTACTTAGAACTGGAACAAATTGTATGTTAGCATTCAAATGATGATACCAGACTGTGAGAAATAAAAAGTGTAATTTTACTAGCGGTAAGTCCTTATAACAATAGTAACTATTGTTCATACCCACTAACATGACATGAACTTTGCCATTAGAGTAGATAAATCAAATCTTGAATTATTTTGTAGTCGGCTTCTAAAAGTTCTATATTTTTTTTTATGTAACTGAATGACGAGACGAGCTGGCCGTTTGCCTGATGGTAAGCAATACGCCAGCCCATAACAATAACAGCACCACCCAGAACTTTGTTTTGCAAAATCCTGCGCGGCGCTGCACTGCGCTCGTCACCCTGAGACAATTAGCTGTTGAGTCTCATAATGCCCAGTAATTTCGCTGGCTACAATGCCCTTCAAGCCGGAACACAGTAATGTTTGCGCACTACTGCTTGGCGGCTGAATAACTGGCAAAGCGGTGGTACCCACCCAGACAGCCTCTCGCATACGAAAAACCTACCTAGGTAATGGGCTAATGATTATCTTAATGATTCCACCAACGCACTATACATTTTGCAAACGCGCGGCGGCGCCACCGCGGAAGAGATACGCTACGCAGAAGACTTCATAACCCTCTCTATGCAACAGATACTAGTCTCGACGACTCTCGCCTTTCTGCTAACTAAGTATTTAGGACCAATACTGATTAAGGACAAGCCTTTGGACTATGAAAACTGTAAGTTCATTAGAGCAAGGTAGTTTTAAAATGAACTACTACTAACTAATTAACCAAACAATCACTTACAAGACTTCATAACCCTCTCTGTGCAGCAGATAGTAGTGACGACGATTAGGACCAATACTCCCGCAGATATACTCACGAGGTGAAGAGCGTATACAATACTATCCAACTACATGACTACTGAAAATATTTACCCTGATACCTCCCTTGTGATATCCCGAAACAAATTATGGTTTAAGACATTTTTTTCTCAAAAACAGAATACAATTCACTTATATTGAGAAACACTGAATAACTTAAAAGTAAAATTAACTTACGAGGGCGGAACGACAGCATCCGAGACCAAGTGAATAACAAATACACTTACACATAGATTGACAGTAGGTAGCAAGTGTAGAACTAAGGCAAGTATTACAATAACATATCGCATTACAAAATAAATTATACTTTGATTACATAATCAATAACAAACATGATAACCATTATTTTTATTTTGTGAAGGTTTCAATAAATTCAATGAAAAAATAATTGTTGTTTATTTTTATTCAATGAAAATTCACGAAACAAATTTGTACAGCCTCGAAACCCCTTTCGAGCGACGTGATAAATGGACGATCCCTATGATAACTGTAAAAATTTGTAAAGTATATATAAAGAGTCCCCGTATAACATGAGCGGGTGCTTTGGCAACCGCCACGCAGCATGCAGATAATCAATATTTGAATGGAACCAGGTTACGACCTCATAGAATGGCTTCAAACAACAAAGAATTTGTACGGGGAACCAGGTATCTATACTATATGATAGTAATGGAAATTATTGCTATTTTTCAATTATTTCAGCATGTGAAATGTTGTTCGTCAGCATGCTATGTGCTATTGCAATGCTAATTGCTAATATTAAAAATCGCAGTTGTGAATTTACAATTTCGTGCGAAATTTTACATAACGTGTTTAAGGAAATTATTGTAAAAATTGAATTAAATTATTGGTAAGTATTATTAGTCGGTGGTGTAGCAATATCCTAATACTCAATAAATTATATGCATAATATATTATAGGTACTGTTCAGTATTGCCATACTAAATGGCTCTCTTCCGGTCAAGCCAGCCCACCGAGCGCAGTGTGCTCGTCAAATCAATCCATATAAAATCTAATAAGCGTGTAATTATTGATCTGTGCCTAAAATCCCTGACAATACAGATCAGTGACCTAAGTAAGTGTTTTATTTAGTTAATTCCTAATCAGGATCCTCAAAATAATAAACAGGTACATTAATAATAACCTAATAATGTAAATATACCCAATACCACATAATATCATGGTAGTATATATAAAAGTAAATATAATAAATACATATATATATAAATTTAGTACACCTATGCAAATTAAAAAAAATTGAAAAATAAATAATTTTACTGACTCAAATAAAATTGCTTCGTCTTATTTCCTGTGTCTTACTTTAAATAGTCCTATTACGTCTAGTTTCAGCGACCTGAAAGATCCAGTATATCATACAACTGATTTTAAACTCATGCGAGTTGTCTATTTTTAGGGCTCCGTAGCTCAAAAGGGAAAAAGGAACCCTTATAGGACCATTTCGTTGTCCGTCTGTCTGTCTTGACCCTTTTTCTCAGGAACGTGTAGAAGTATCAAGTTGAAATGAATATCAAATACTCAGGGTTAGGTAAGATAGACCCTTGGTGCTGTGAAAAAAACAAGCTTCCAAGTGAACGCAATCAAAAAAAACGGCCATTAATGCCGCATATTTTGACACTCGTAAAGATCTATAAGGTACTTCCCGTTGAACCAGAATCATGAAATTTGAAGAATCATGAAGCAAGGCCTCACAGGGAAAGTACAAGAAAATTCTGAAAATTTATTTGTCATTTAATGACATACAATTTTGCCATTACTAAAAAACACTTATACACAACACAACAATTACATTTGCAATTAGAAAATTGACCGTGTATATAATGTATTTGTAGATAAATCGAAGATTTTTTTTTTCAACTACAAAGGAAGTTTCGTTAGCAATGTTCGGTGAAGCAAGATTGTACGGAACCCTCCGTGCGCGAGTCAGACTCGCCCTTGTCCAGTTTTTTTTTTGTTACCAACTAAACTTGAAGTCTGTTTACTAAAACTGGAGCTCGTACGCAACACCATTCCCTTTTACGGTTAGCTTCAATATTCATGTAATTGTACGTTATCTGCATCGCATATAAAGATCTTTATTGTTTACAACGCGTATCATTTTATAATTTTAGCTCCACCGGAAAACTACTAATGGTCTCGAACTCGAATTTAAATTTTAATTATTCGGTTTCGGTTTGTGCTTGCTCGCAGTCTCAAATTGCTGAATAATTCTCGTTTCACTGAAATTACACCTGGATTTAAGGATAAATAAATAAGGCTGCGCGCCCGTCAGACAATCGGTCACCGATTTTCTCATATTTCATATTTATTTATTTGCCAAACTAAATGTACAAAGGTCTTATTCTATAGTACATGGACTTAAAACTTAGTCGCCTTTTTCAGACATGGCAAATTGGGCGGGCGCTGTACATGCCAAATATTAAATATTATTGACAAAAGTATCTATATTATAACTACGTTTTAAATTATATAAAGCTGATCGACAGGTAGGTACATTTTATTTACCAATTTAAAAATATTTGTCTAAAGTGTAGAAACAAGGTGTTGACAGGAAATGTTTTAGTTTATTGTTGAGAGAGAAATGTTTTGGTTCATTTTTAATTTCTATGGGTATTTTTTTTGACGGTGATAATGAAATAGTTTCATATTGCAACGCACGCGTCCTACAAAAAGTCGGTCACAAAACAAGTGACAAATGTTGGTGAAACAAATCTGACCGCTATCAGACCTAGAAAAAGTCTAATGTCAGCGGAGCACTAAGAATTAATTAATTTGACGATCAAGCAAATAAAGTTAAAACATACTTAGTACTAATTCTATAACATAGATTTAAAAGTAATAATTCTTTTGTTGAAACAACAACTTTCAAAAAATTCGAAATCGGAATCGCGAGCAGATTAAAATGAGCTCAAACACTAGTAGTTTAGAATTATCCGTCAAGGAGTTCCATTGCCCGCCTTCCGTCTCCATCATCAGATCAGCTGTCTGTCACTATAATATTGCATTGTCATCAAACTTTGACAATTATGCAAAATTTCAACTTCGTAAGACAAGAGGAAGTGGTTCTGATACAGCTTGCAAGATTCCACCCGAACAAACATAGCAAGTTAAATAAAGGCTTGTAAAAAGTAATTAATTAATTCTTATTAATTCTTGATTCAGAACAATTCTTTGTAAAGTCGCGATGACTGATCTACCATAATGTATCGTAGATTTTTTTTTATCTCTTACAATATCTATGTTTGGTCTCACCTCTCGACGATGTGGCCTGACGATGGAGCACATAGATAGCAACTCCCTGATTTTTCATCGAACATCACCCCGAAACACGATTAGAAGCTTGATGGTTGACAGTATGGTTTTATTCGCAGGGTGCCAGTGAGTGTATTATAATCGCAGCCAAGCAATAGTAATGTCATTATCGAGTGACTTACAATAGTAGTGCTTCTAGGTTTCGTATTCCACGTGCGCGGCAAGGACACAATGCAAGAATTTGTGATTCTAATCACACTTTTACGAATCTTGAATAAGCAAAGGTTTTGTGAATGACGAATATCCTTTAGCGAAATGAATATTAGCATTGCTCGAGTATATTATGAACGAATATACAATTTTTTTTTTAAATTTCTGTTTTATTTTTTAACCCCCGACGCAAAAAGGACGCAAAAAGGATGTTATAAGTCACTACATATGTGTCTCTGTGGCACCGTAGCTCTTAAACGAGTGAACCAATGTGGATGCGGTTTTCTTTATTTAAAAGCAGGGTTTTTAGCGGTAGTTTTTAGACATGTTTTATTAAAATCGGTTCAGCCATTTTTTACTTTTTATAGGTTTTTTCTGTCGGGGGTTTTTTAATTTAAGTTGAAATTCGCTTGTAATTGGTTGGTGGTTGGGTTTGCTTTAATTGATTGTCTTGTGATGTAATAAACTTTGGAATTTAATAAAAAAAAATTTTTCATCCTTTATTGTCAGACTGCTGGGCAAAAGCCTCAACTTGGCTAAGCACAATGTCCGTCACCGAATCCGACCCAGAAAAAGATGGAGAGATGATTTCGCATACCAAGAAAGAATTCTTAATAATATGTAATCAAATTAACTTTCAGTTGAAAATAAACATGTTTTTCAGTTTATTACACAATTAATAATTATTTTTTAGAAAAAAAACAAAAACCGACTTCAATGTATCTTCGAAGTCCAAGGTCAAATATCGATGAAATTTATATGGGACCACTTCGTAGCTATACTGAACCCAACGCAAAAATCATTTTCCAAATCGATTCATAAATGACGGAGTTCTGAGGTAACAAACATAAGAAAATAAATAATAATAAAAAGAAAATAAAAAAAAAACAATCGAACAGAGAACCTTCTCGTTTTTTGAAGAAGGTTAAAAAGTTAAAAGTAATTAGAGTGCATCGATTTATGACCGAAATTATAACAATCGGTTGTTATGCGAGTGCAACAATGAGAGATATTACCTAATTGCTACACATTGCAATCAAAAGAACAAAGAAATGTAACACGATTGTTGCGATTGTTTACTGTAGTTTACAGTTACTGTTACGAATTAGGTTCAAGTTAAGGTTAAGCATCAGTTAAGTTAGAGCTAAGTTATTTACTGACAGCCGTAGTATTATTATTTATTCAACATAAGTCAAGCTTACCAAATGGTAATAGAAGACGAGGCCGAGCGGTGGGCTAAGACTGGCTAACAATTGAGCAGGATATAAATATATATATTTTTTAATGGGGGACGCCTTTACCTTAAGATCCTAAGAGGTTCTAAGCTAAAAATATTTGTAAAGAATTAAGGAATAAAGAGGTTTTAATAATAATATTCACCTCAATCCTAATTAATTTCCATATCTCCAATAATAGTCCTCGCACTTATCGGGGGCTGTCTTTTGCATCTTCTTAATGATGCACTTAGAGACAGTCCCTGATAAGGGTTACCCATTACATATCTAAATTAAATGCTCCAAGAGGCTTCTATGTGTAGGACTCATGTCCGCGCGCAAGCCTTCCAAAGGATCGGGTGTATAACCCGTGAGAAAGAGTGACTTAATAATAATAATCAGCTTAAAGTCGCTCAGCGAGCCATGGAACGAGCTATGCTCGGGGTTTCTCTGAAGGATCAAATCCTCAACGAGGTGATCCGACAGAGAACTAAGGTAACCAACATAGCTCACCGAATAAGTAAGCTGAAGTGGCAGTGGGCCGTTCACATATATCGAAGAACCGATAACCGATGGAGTAAACGAGTTCTAGAGTAGAGACCACGTTTAGGCAATCGAAGTGTAGGACGCCCTCCGGCTACATGGAGCGACGACCTGCTTAAAGTGGCTGTAACTATATGCGAAGAGCCGAGTGGCGAGCCAGTGGCGTGCATTGGGAGAGGCATATGTCCGCAGTGGACTCGTATAGGTTGATGATGATGATGAATAATAATAATGTCACGCTTGACGCTTACCACCGATCCGACGAAACACCACGAACAAAATTTCTCTTATTAAAAATAACATTGGGTCATCAGGTAGATTCAGGCATAGTGCAATTTTCCTTTTCAGTAACTTCGAACACTAGGGTTTCGAACAAAAAAGTAACCTTAAGACTTCGACGTATGTCTGCCTGTCACGACACTCACAGCTGTATATTACCACTAACCAGCTGGTTTACATTATAGGGTTAGAAAAGGCAAGGCCGGGCGGAAGGCATAACAATGCAGCTGCCACTTAACGACATGTGTTAACAGATCGTTTAATTGATGCCGGGTAGGAAGTGGGTAGGTATTAGCCTTTGTCGTTTACCGGTAGTTGCTGGCTGTTAAGACTCGAAAAATTATAATGATGCTAATTGGTTGGAGGCAAACAGCACAGCATCCGAAAAAAATGTAAGTTACCTATACTGGTTTTATCTGCATTTTTAACCGTCTTCAAAAAAGGAGAAGGTTGTCAATTCGATTGTATTTTTTTAGTGTTTTTTACCTCAGTACTCCGTAATTCATGATTTGAAAAATTATTTTTGCGTTGGGTTCAGTATAGCTACGAAGTGGTCCCATATAAATTTCATCGATATTTGACCTTAGACTTCGAAGATACATTGAAGTCGGTTTTTTTGTTTTTTTTTATAAAACGTATAAGTATTTATCCATGGCTAGTTTATTTTTTTGGGTTTTGGCTGTTTGCCTAGTTCTGGCCTAGTTGCATTTCAGACTGCAGTAGCTTCCGTTTGAAGTGCGTCATTCATCGGCTAGGGCTAGTTCAGCTTACGCTAATCACATCATCAAATTGCGAATATTTTTTGACGTATTGCAATCGATCGCGTGGCTGTTGCTATCTGTCAATTTTACTAACCAATATAATATTTTTTGTAATATGTTTATAACCAAGTGTTGTACTGATAAATCCAAGCGGAACTACAAACTGCAGCAAATCTTTATAACGTCATGAGGCGACTGACGTAAGCACCTACTTCATTTTTAAGTATTTACACAATAAGTAGGTAAACATTAGTTACTTGTACAATAATTACGTACGTACAATCTTACTAATCTGATTTAAAACAAGCTTTTATTTACCTTGCAATGTTTGTTTGTTTGGGTCAAATTTTGCGAGTTGAATCAGAACCACTTCCTCTTATCGTACGGAGTTGAAATTTTGCATACTTGTCAAAGTCCGATGACAATGCGATGTTATGGTGACAGCCAGCTGATCTGATGATGCAGACGCAGGTGCGCAATGGAACTACTTGACGGATACATACGTCCAGCCGTCTCGGTTAAACACATGAAGTAAAACTGGCGTAACTTTATCAGTTGCTAAGTTGTATCCTTGGTACTATTAAATATTCTGTGGTTGTATGTATCGTAGGTATGTGGCGAGTAACGTCAATAATGAAAAAGGTAAAACAATGATATTTGTTGGTTTAAGCCAGTTATTCCAACCGGAAACACTCAAGATGAGATGTTGATGTTTTTGAGAGGGTTGAAGTGTTTGCGTGACTTTTGTCGGACGGGACCGAACATTTGACGATGAATATCTCTCTCCTGTGGTGTCGGAGATTTTAGACCTTAAGGCCTCCGACATAGCCTCACGACTGTTGTCCTAAGGCAACAACCGGGCCGATGGCGCGTTCCCTCCGAAGCACGGTAGCGTTCAGATGTAAATACCACACAAATAATGTCCCATCCAAGTTGTGACCGCAGCGAATGTTGCTTAACCTAGAAGATCTGTTAAGAACGGCTAGGCGAGCTACGCTACGAGCGGTAACATGAACTACCTACTAAGACCAGTTAGGAGGTTTGGTAGTTCATCGTCGAATCGACACTTTATTCCCGGAAAAATAAATAGTTCCAACTATAAACATAACTCTATGCGGGCAAATCATTGCGGGTATCGCCTTTTGTTTTTCTTTTTTTTTTTAATATAATTTTTGTGTCCCTCTGCTGGGCAAAGGTCTCCACGATCTTCTTCCAGTCATCTCTATCTTTCGCTATTTCCATTCATCTGGCTCGATAGGTGTTGAGATCGTCATGCCACTTATTTTTAAGCCATTTACGTTAGCCCGTTTTACCCCTGAGACGTATAAATAATGGAAGAAAAAATTCTTGGTAACTTCTTGGTGACCACCATAGCCCAATTGAGCAGAGCACTTCCCGCGTCTAGGGAATATTATGATGCGGATTCGAGTCCAAGCTCGTGGTAGTATTTTTTCTATCGAGAAAACCTTGTTTAGGTATCGGCTTGTTATTAATAAGCAAAATCATGTTCAATATCTTACATGCAATTATTTAAAAACTTCACCCTACATCACTATCACTACATAGTATAAAACAAAGTCGCTTTCTCTGTCCCTATATCCTAGGTGGCACTGCAATTGTTATGGGTAGGTATGGCGCTTACCATCAGGCAAACGACTTGCTCGTCTCATTACTCAGTTCCATAAAAAAAGCAATATTTTAGTTGCTTAAATTATCAGTGCTAAATAAGGTATCACCTTAATTTAATTCGTAACCTTTTCCTGACATCGCACAACGTTTGATTTGTTACTGGCTGTTGTGTATCACTACATAGTATAAAACAAAGTCGCTTTCTCTGTCCCTATATCCCTATGTATGCTTAAATCTTTAAAACTACGCAACGGATTTTGATGCGGTTTTTTTAATAGATAAAGTGATTGAAGAGGAAGGTTTATATGTATAATAACCGTGCGAAGCCGGGGCGGGTCGCTAGTAGATAATAAAATAACAAATCAATATAAAATTCCATACTTGAGTACTATTTAGTTTGTAGGTAGGTAGTTAGGAAGGCAATTAACACTCGCCATTCTAGAATCTGATTTATGGCCAACGTTAGGTCTCATACAATGCCTAGTTACCTAGGTCCAAGGTAAGCACAAGGTTCGACATAATCTGTACCTACGTGCGCCAACCTTGGTCCATACCAATTACCTCTGTCAAGCCATTTTGCATCGGCGCCACTTTAACGTAATCTTATACGTCGACACTTATCTTATATTTAAAAATCGGTAGGTATGTATAATAAATCTTATGCAATAGAATTATAGTCCAGTCATTTGGTAGTCATTCTAACAACAAATGGTAAAATTTAGCAGAATTACACTACCTCCTTCCGCAATGTCAAGCCTGATTGAAAGCTTGAATAAAGTTCCACCACTTTATTGAAGCACTAGTATTGACATTGATTTTGACTACAATACGAAATAAATCATTGTAATGTGTTCAAACTATCAAATAAAACTACGCAAGACAAGGCGGTATGGTCCTAGAGGCTTTAACCTGCACAAAAGGGCGACTTAAAAAAAACCAGCCAAGTGCGAGTCGTACTCGCGCACGAAGGGTTCCGTACTATTATCTATAAAAACGGCAAAAAATCACGTTTGTTGTATGGGAGCCCCCTAAAATATTGATTTTATTCTGTTTTTTAGTATTTGTTATAGCGGCAACAGAAATACATCATCTGTGAACATTTCAACTGTCTAACTATCACGGTTCATGAGATACAGCCTGGTGACAGACGGACAGACAGACAGACGGACAGCGGAGTCTTAGTAATAGGGTCCCGTTTTACCCTTTGGGTACGGAACACCAAAAGGCGTATTTTCCTGCATGGAAATCGGTTACGTACGAGTTACGATCAGCAACTCATGTAACTGCAACTCTTGAATTAAACATCGGTTCTACGTAACTATAGTGTAACTAGGTGACTCGCTGGAGGTTATACGTAACTAATTAGTAATTAACTATAGCATAAGTAGGTTGGAGGTGTAACTAATCTATGCTGAAGTTGGCGTTTTTCCATGGAGGTGTTTTTTTTTAACTTGACATTTGTGCTAACTTAAACCTCATTTGGCACCACATAGGTAGTAGTCACTTTATACTGTTTATATATTTATTTTTTCTTTTTGTAATTCTGTTTTTTTTTTCTTTCTTTATTTTGTTAGTGTTATGACTGTGGTCGCCAAATAAATGTTTTTTCTTACTTTCTTTCATTCTATCTTTTATGTTATCGAGTGATGAGACGAGCAAGTCGTTAGCCTGGTGGTAAGCGCCACGCCTGCCGATAAAAATTGCAGTGCCACCCAGAACTTTTAATACCAGAAAAAGCACTGCGTAGTAGTAGCATTGCGCTCATCATCCCGAGACATCAGATATTAAGTGTCATATGCCCTTTAATTTCGCTGGCTACAATGCCCTTCAAACCGGAACACAGTAATGCTTGCGCAGTACTGCTTGGCGGCAGAATGACTGGCAAAGCTGTGAAAGCCTCATAATTTGTGAGGATGGATAGAAGTTTGTTTCACAATCACGTAAAAACTACTGGACGGATTTTGAACGGACTTTTGGCGCTGGGAAGGTCACTGGATACTTTTTATCCTGGAAAAACGAACTGTTCTCAGGGAACAACTATAAACAGAATTCTACGCGGACAGAGGTGCAGTGCATATATACGTTTTTAAACTAACATGGTCACTGACACTAGAATTTGATTTAGAAACGGGATATTTACCATGTATTTGTTTTGTTTTTGTAAACAAATACATGGTAAATATCCCGTTTTTTAATCAAATTCTGGTGCAGTGCATATCAAGAAAATTACCTAATTGGTAGATCTTTGAAAGACGCAGTCTGAATTCTACCGCAGAAATAAAACTGAATAATATTCAAATATTTATTCAATGTCAGGGGGTTGTGAAGGTTTGACTATGATGGGACTACGAATAAGAATAATATTTTGATGATGATGGCCATCATCTTCATCCGATTACGTTCCCATTGATGGGACACGGGCCATCTCTCATAGAGAGAGTATGGGCCCTAATCTGCCACGCTGGCCCAGTGCGGGTTGGCGGATGTTACATGTCCGTGAGTTGTGATGACTTTTTGGACATGCCGGTTTTCTCACGATATTTTCCTTCACCGTTTTTAGAGCGAGTGTTAAATCCGCACATAACTTAAGAAATTCTGTGGTGCGAGGCCGTCGGAATTCGAACTCGGCGGCGTCGGATCGAAAGTTACGTTCTCCCAATAAGCCACACTCGCTCTCCATGGGTATGGACACAGAATAATTTATAAAAAAATTAAGGGTATGCAATCAGGAACTCAATGTGATCCATACGGAGTGTTCCTAAATCACTAGGTACCGGAAATCCTAGTTGATCCTCTGGACCAGACACAAAGCTATTCTATTATACTCGTGTGTAAGGCCTGTTGGCCCATTTACGATTCCTGAGCAGATCCTGATGTTTTTCCTGCACTGAAATGTGAAAAAGTTTAAACGTTGACTACCCTGTTTTTTTGCAATCGCGTGAAATCTCTTGGACACCCGGGATGGGAGGGCCCGGCTAGTGCCAGACTTGGCCTAAGCCACCTACTGGCTAAAACAGCAGAAAGCAGACGGGGGTCTGCTCTCCCTGTCCACAGACCAGACGTCCGTGCCGTTTTCGTCACTTCTTTTCTCTAATAAGTCCATTTTTGTGTGCCCGGTTAACCCTTCGACTCGGCCGGCCCAGCCAACTTTAGACCTGTGCCAGTAGCCGCATTTGGGATAATTCAAGTCGAAACGGGTTAATTTATTAGTCACATGAAAGAAACCGCTGACCACGACTAGGTATTTCTCTACAGCAATAAAATGTGCACTTTAAGTTAACTTTATGCTCCTTGACAGCTCAGTTTTAGTATTATTAACCGTTTAAAGTGAACTTAGAGTGGATATCGCTCTTGTGCCACTTCCATTAATGGCTGACCAGCTGTGCATGCACAGAACGTCGTGACTGAACGCACGTAAGGTTCGACATTTTATTGACATTGAACGTTTATTGATCGTACCTTGATGATATGTGGTCAATTAGCAAAGCTGACCGTTGAAGCTGAAGTGTCTGGTTGCCGGATCTGACCGCTACCCGGTAGAGAAAATCTGGTATCCGAATTCAGTCACTGGGTCTTAGAACGAATTCACAACTCATGATCAAGCGTTTTTCTCTTTAGCGTCATTGAACAAGTATACATTTTATCAAAAAGGAAACCGGCTTCAATGTATCTTCGAAGTCCAAGGTCAAATATCGATGAAATTTATAAGGGACCACTTCGCAATGCAAAAAGAATATTCCAAATCGGTTTATAAATGACGGAGTTTTGATGTATTAAACAAAAAAAGAAACGAATAGATAACCTCCTCTTTTTTAAGTCGGTTAAAAAAGAAAGAAAAAAATAAAAACATTTCATTAAGAACACCTTAGTGCATGCTGAGTCCGAACCTTTTTCTGACATCACACAACATTACACTGAACAAACTAAAGGGCAAAAACAATAAGGCAACACAGTGAAATGTGGCGTGATCTTAGGAAAAGGTTCGGACTCAGCATACGCTGAGGTGTTTTTAAGTACCTTAGTTTTAATTTTCAGTCAGAACCCTGTCCATCACATCACGAACAATCAGACGAAGTCATTACAGTAAAAACAAATCAAATATTATACATAGATAAAAGCTCGGTTAATTCGATTGGTTCATTGATCGTACCTTCATCCAAAATAAAGTAAATTTGGTCGAAGGACCGGATTATACCACGGTTACAGCGTGTGTGGCTTAGCGGAAACTCGTGCAACTCTAAGAGCTGACGAACAGGAGTTCGAATCCCACTGGCCCCGCTCCAATGACTTTCTTACTTGCTTTAAAACGGTGAAGAAAAACATTGCGAAGAAACTGACATGTCCAAGAATCAGAAAGCTTGAGGATATGTCAACCCCGCCCTGGGTCAGCATGGTGGATTAAGCTCCATACTCCCTCTGTGAGAGAATGCTCGTGTCCCAGCAGTGGGAAGGTATAAGGCCGATGATGGTTAATCAGCGCATGTCATGTCCCTCAGACCTTATCCATCAAAGTATTTATCGCAAACCGGATGACAAGTCTTTTAGCTACCGGAATTGTGATAACTTGTTTCGGATATCCGAAATCAATAAGGATATCATAAGTGATAATTCGTTATCATTAGCATGTATATTTTTTGTACTATCTGTTAC
Source organism: Petrophora chlorosata (assembly GCA_951640565.1). NCBI lineage: Eukaryota > Metazoa > Arthropoda > Insecta > Lepidoptera > Geometridae > Petrophora > Petrophora chlorosata. Next base: position 3,003,833 of record OX621189.1, on the reverse strand, counting down.
CCTCTGTGGTGTGGTGGTTGGGCAGGTTGGCTCAAATCTCATACACCACTGAGGTTGTGAGTTCGATTCCCGCGACGAGATAAATGTTTGGCACAGAAAAAATAAAAACACAAGCATTTGGTTCGTGTCTGGGTGTTGTGGGACCATGGTCCTCGTAGTTCCTGGTTCCCTATATACAGGAAATCTTAGTTAGGGGCCAGTATGTGTACTATGTATGTGATCATTGGGCGTATTTATTTAAATATGGACCTTTATTAACATATTGCATTGCAAGTAATAAAAATATATGAACATCTATCTTAACTAGCAATCTATACTATAATTATATCGTACAATTTATTAGCAATAAGAAGTGGAGGTAAAAATAATACTTAATGACGTTCTATAATGGATAACACATATTTAAATGTTACGTGAAACAGTTAAAATAATCAATATCTAATTGTCTACTCAATCAAAAATTGATTGAATAGATAGACCATTGACGTGTATTGTATAGGTAAAACTTTTAGCTGGATAGATAAAATTAGAGCGAGTGTGGCTCAGTGGGAGAACGTGCGACTTTCGATCCGACGTACCCAAGTTCGAATCCCGCTGGCCTCGCACCACTAACTTTCTTAAGTTATGTGCGTATTTAACACTCGTTCTGAAAACGGTGAAGGAAAACATCGTGAGGAAACCGGCATGCCCAAGAATTAATCACAAAAATTCAAGGACATGTGACATCCACCAACCCGATTATGGCCCATACTCTCTCTATGAGAGAAGGCCCGAGTCCCAGCAGTGGGAACGTAAGGGCTGATGATGATAATGAAATAAAGTTATTGAACATAAATTGTATAATTATTTTAGTAATCGTTGTTTAATTTATGCTCAAAAATAATAGTTAATAACAGTTTGATGTGTATTCTATAGAATACATTTGTTGTTTTAATTAATTATTTAGTATAATATTACATTTTATATTATATGTTACATTATATGTTACATTATATATTATATAATGTATTTTTATACCTTCTTCATGGCGACCAAAGCTATACATGGTAATTTATCAATCAATCACCCGTATATGTCATAGTGAATTGGGGCAGTGGAATTACCTTTAAAATACCACTGCAGGGCCCCAATTCACTATGACAACTTGGCGAAATCACGTCGATTCCGTCATTAATAAACGACATTTTTATGAAGCATTCATATATTCATATATATGACGCGTCATAAAGCATCCACCAACCGCACTGGGTCAGCGTGGTGGATTATGGCCCATTCTCTCTCTACGAGAGAAGGCCCGTGTCCCAGCAGTGGGAACGTTATGGGCTGATGATGATGATGATGATGACGCGTCATAGAGAATACAAATTTCGCAGATGTCGTTTATTAATGAAGGAATCGACGTTTCCTTGAAGCAAGGAATCGCCAAGTTGTCATAGTGAATTAGGGCCCTGAATTAGGTTTGATAATGAGATAATTCCGAGAAATATAATTGAGGAGGTAAATAATGCTAGTTCTATGTAAATACGTGACTGGCGCAAGGTTCCGCCCGTATTATGAGAAGAACCGATAACTAGTGGTCAGAATACGTAGGTAACGTACCTACCTATTCTGATACTGAATGACGTTGGTTTAGCCAGAGACCTTTTTTCATCATCATTTCTGTCTGAGAAATCAATTACGGTTTTTTTTTATTGTGTATTGGCTTGCGTTTGACCGCTATGTCACCTTATGGTAAGCGAGGATGCGTTCGACGATCTAGCACGCTTGCCAAGATAATGCCTGTTCAGTCGAGACTTGAAGATTCCTAGATTGTAACTATCGGGAAAGACTGACTCTGGCAGGGAGTTCCACTAGTTAAGTAAGCATAATAAAAGTGGAACTGAAGCGCTTAGTGCGCGCAGGAGGAATGTCCATCATGAAACGGTGTCGTGTTGCCGTACGTCTTGTAGTCCGATGATGAAACGTTTATGGGGGAATAATTAAAAACTGAATGCCGACATGATCAGGTCGTTCGCTTGATGTTAATCAATACGCCTGCACATAACAGTTGCAGCACCACCCAGAACCTTGTTTTGCAAAATCCTACACGGCACTGCACTGCGCTCGTTATCCTGACACAATTAGCTGTTAAGTCTCATAGTACCCAGTAATTCGCTGGCTACAACAAACAGGAACACAGTAATGCTTGCGCAGTACCGCTTGGCGGTTGAATAACTGGCAAAGCGGGGGTGGGTACCCAGACGGCCTCTCCAATATGAGAAACCTATCACCAAAGCGTGCTCCCAATCATCCATCAAACGACAATTGTGCACCTAAAAAAAACTTAACTAGTACGTCGTGGTAATAGTAGCGAGTAGTAATTTCTGTGGTACTATATCGCTATGATACTTATAGATACTATTAAGGATTCTGTGGCTATGGTTACACGGTAGCCATATCAAGCAATGATTAGAAACCGGTCTTGCGGTTTTCTCCACGTACAATAAACTGGCTCCAGAGTTGCCAGGCTAAAAATAGCCGGAGCCGAGCCCCGGCAATGCCTGACCGGCATTGCAGGCCACATGCCTCGCAGCTGGTAACCGGCTTGACCATTTGAAATGACTTGATTGGCTGTATAAGATGTGCGTATATGGAGTGTGCGTATGAGTCATTGAGTTTAAAATAAATTGCAATTCGTATAGCAAATGGTAAACCTTCTCTTTCCTTTTTACGCTTGCAACTTTATTAAATTTTAGCTGCGCCCGCGGACTCATCCACGGTTTCCCAAAAGTAGCCTATGTCCTTTTTAAGGAGCTAAAGAGCCTACATACCAAATTTCGTCAAAATCGTTCAGGAAATTTTGCGTGATTCAGTAACAAACATATATCCATCCATCCTCATAAACTTTCGCATTTATAATATTAAGTAGGATATCCATTATTCATAATAATGCTTTGATAAAGATAAAGAAATTATTTATTGCCAGACTGTATGTACATAGAATTTAGAGTCACAATATTTATAAGCACAAAAACAGCAGCAATAGGCGTAGGCTTTGATTAAAAATAAAAAAAATCGTCCACGTGGAATGTCAAAATATAGATACCTACTTAGACTACTTAAAGCATCGGTCAGTTCGGGCATTGAATAAATCTGCATTTAAATAAAAATAATATACCTAGGAGTTTACTTAAGATTTTAGAACCTGAATGTATTTTAAAAGGGTAAGAAATTACAGAAAGATTAGTTTCAGGAACTTAATCGAGGTAAGAGCTATTATAATTAATGATACCAAGACCTAGTACCATACCATGCTATGCTAGTATCTAACCTATCCAACGAGTGCGAAGTGCCAATACATCACGATATCAGAGCAAATCAGAATACCTACATATTCCGTTTAATATGATTCTAAAATAGCACCTGCTAAAAAACAACCTAACTACTTACCTAACCTGTACAACAGGTGCCAAAACATCAAGATCTCAAAGCAAATCACAATACCTACTTATTCTGTTTTCAAACATAGGTACCTACCTACTAAAATAGCACCTGCCCCCTCACCCATATGTCCTTAAAGCGCCTATCGTATATCGTGTTGAGCTCAAATTAAGGTATAGCTTTACTGCGACTAATGAGATATTGTCGATTCTGGCAAGAAATCCAATTAATAAACAGACTCCGGACCCAAGTCGGCCGCAGCAAAGAGAACATGTGCAGGTGGGGCTACAACTCGGATACATAATGCGAGTGCGGTGTCTCTCCCCAGACTATGGCACACCTTTTGTCATGCCTTGCGTGTCCCGCCCCCTGTACACGCGAGGACCTGTACAATGCCACGGACAATGCTGTGCTTATGGCGGAGTACTGGTCCAAAAAAAATAAAGCCGAAGGTTAGGATCGACTCGCTAAGAAGAAGAAGACGATAACTACAAGTTGAGATAAACTCATGGGACAACATGGCATCATAAGACATCGTAGCAGTGAGTTACACCTTAATCTGAGCTCAACACGATATACGATTGGCGCTTGAGAATCATATGGGTACGAGGCTGATTAGACACAAATCATGACCTACTGACGCAACAAGGAAAAGTTTAGAGCGTAAGGCTTTATAAGTCCGTTACATATTTAAAGTCATTAAAAATGTTAAATTTGGCATCTCGTCATGACGCAGCCTCTGAATCCGGTTAGAATACCAACTAGACGTTTTGCATATCTCGCGGAATGACGGGACCATCTTGTTTGAAGAAACAAAGACATTATGAGCATAGTACTTTAAGACTTCTCTGTTCGTGGTTTTAATAATTTAATATGCGATTTAACTTCGTAACTAGGCTATGCATATATTCATAGCATAAAGCATTGGTTCCCAAAGATCGCATTGAATTTCTGATGAGATTAGTAAGATTCTTTTTATGGAACTGAGTGATGAGACGAGCAAGTAGTTCGCCTGATAGTAAACGCCACGCCTGCCCATAGCAATTGCATTGCCACCAAGAAATTTTAATCAATAATAATAAATACACAAATATTATACACAAAACATTATTAACTGCTTAATAAGAAAACTACAAAAATATGACTAAATGAATAAATCGTTATTGGTAACACCACAATACAGAAAAAGTAACTTCTTTAGACAAACTGAACAATATAAGTGTCACAAACGGCGTTCTTATCGCTTAAAGCAGTCTCTTTCAGACAACTGAGGATGTAGAGGCACACACATAAAGGCATGGACGGTGGCGTTGATGTGGCGATTCAACAGTTCATTGTTGTTTGGTAACAAATAATGCTATTTGAACAGCTTTTAAAAACATCTTAACTTTTTCTCAGATTATTACTACTTTTATATGTTGTGCAACTTCTGAAAGTCGCTCATGGCTCTTTTCCAGACATCGTTGCCAAACTGCGTACTAGTTCGCGAGTAAATACTTTTCTAAGTCTTGCTAAGGCGATCAGCTTTCTCTTTGCACAAGTATGCTAACTACATCTTTTCGTTCATCTATCAACGCATGTTCTTTTCACCTACATCGAAACACTCGTTTGACAAGTGACAAGAATGTTATTTATGTAATTCTCACACTTTTAGGCATTGGGTATTTAAAATAATTTGAATTTGTGTTGGATAAATAAGTTATAATAACTACCACGGCAGCGGCAGGCTCGGTGGTCGAAATACTTGCACACCTTTTCTATATCTACAATCCGGTAAGTCAAATAAAGTTAGATCAAACAAAAAAAAAAAAATTGGTGATCATACCAGCGTTTTATCGATATAGTTTTTTAACTGCCTAGAGTGATTATCTAATCTGCTGATGAGTGAATAATTCAGGAAGTCTACACTTGGAATGTCTACGCAAAAGACGCCATAACTATTCATAGTAAGTACGAGTACCTATAGAAACCAGCAGTTCTCAATTCTCGAGGTGACGACATAAACTGCGTAGTGCTAATCACAAACACTACGAAATATCCTAACTGGTATGGCTATTAATAATATTATAAGCATGTTATAATAGACAGGTTGAGAATGAATTTTGATCAATTTTATTGATATTATATTCTGAATTCGCAAACATAAATAAATGGATTTAAGGAAGCGCCATCTAGGCAAAAACGGGAGGAACTTAAGATTCTAGACACTAGCACAGAAGACTTAATAGTACACTCTAGCAGCTCTAGCGAAACCGAACAATAAGTTTCCAATGATCATCATCATCGTTATGGTCATCTACTATGTAATGTTATCCACTGCTGGTTTACACAGTTTACACAACCACAGGTTTTTTTTTGCTTGAGTCGCACTGTGTATTGTGGATGGCACATGTTCATGAATGTGATTCTATTCTAAGATCTAGAATGCCGGTTTCCTCAAGACTTGTTTTCACCTTTTTAGATCGATAAAATTGCAATTAATGTATTTTTTACTTTTTGCGGTCTTGATATCAGACTGACACCTAATTTTTAAGAGGATATGGCACAGCCGCGGCCAGCGAGCACTAGGTATTTGAATAATGGTTTACGGTCTCGCAGAAAATGCGTAAATTAAATAAATTAACTAAAAAATAATAATAATAATAATTTAACTAAATTCGTATCAATTTCAGATTTTTGTTAAAATTAGCGTTTCGGGAGAAAACGTGTCTACCACACTAAATCTCTACCAAATTTGGTAATTTTGGTCTCAATTTCATAAATGGAGAATAAACTAGGTTTGTAAGTTTTTATTTTTTCTAAGTTCATGTCTATTTTTAAAGATAACAGCTTCCAAACTTCAAAAATAATTTTCGAGTAAATATCGAGTTTTTTGGGTCCATTTATTCAAATTCTATAGGAAATTTCATCGAATTTGGTTAATGTTTAGGGGTAAAAAAACGTTATCTCTTTTTGTCTCTTTTTGTATGAAAATTTCAGCGTGCCGTTCCCTCTTAATACGTGTTTACTATTATTACGAATTTATTGTCGACTTGGGTCATACAAAATAATCTATCAACATAAATATAATTTGTAACTTTGAGATTCTGTCTGTTTGTACAGTGAAGATATTTGCAAAAAGTCCAGGGGTAGATAATTAGGTAATAATATTAATAAATTAAATAAATAAAATAAATAACGCCCAACGATCACATACATAGATCCGGACCACTAACTAGGATTCCCTGTATCTAGGGAACCAGGAACTATGAGGATCATGGTTCCACAACACCCAGACACGAAACAAATGCTTGCGCTTTTTTATTTTCGGTGCACATACATTTGTCCCGTCGCGGGAATCGAACCCACAGCCTCAGTGGTATATTAAATTTGGACCCACCTGCCCAACCACTACACCAAAGAGGCTGTCATATAAATAAATCAACCGAACACAAAAAACTAAGTGGGAGTCTTCAAATCGAGAGTGAACAGGTATCTTCTAGGCGAGTGAGTTATATCTTATACCACATCATCGGTTACCATCAGGTGAGATAGTGGTTAAACATAAAACTATAAACAGCAAAAATGAAAGAAGTCTGCAGAAATGTAAAGAAACTTGCCAATTTCTTCGAATTTGCCAGAAAAGATTTAGCCGTTAAGAAATAACTACAAAGGTGCCCGAACGCAACGTGGACCTGTCAAACCGGTTCCCCATATCGGAGGCGTGTGGCTATGTGTGGAAAGAGGCAGATTATGCAAAATAGATAAAAACTAGTTTCAGTGACTACCGTAGTAACTATGATATAATACTGTGATTTAGTTGGTAGAGGTGGAAAAACGAAGCTTGGCGATAGCTGATTCAATGGCTGAATTTAAGTCAGAACTAGTTCATTTGTGAATTGCTATTAAAAAGCAGTTCGCGATTTGACAACAAGCGGGTTGAATGAGTCTGTCAATAAGCGATTGACCAGCGATTGGAGAACAGTTGGAAAGTACGGTAAGTTTGGTTTTACTCGTGGTAGGTCTCTCATATGCGGGAGGCCGTCTGGTACCACAGCTTTGCCAGTTATTTTGTCGCCAAGCAGCAGTGTCGAAACATTACTGTGTACTGGTTTGAAGGGCATTGTAGCCAGCAAAATTACAGCGAGACTTAATATCTGATCGGGGTGATGAGGGCAATGCAGTCCTACGCAGTGATTTTTATGGTATTAAAAGTTCTGGGTGGCACTGAAATTGGTATGGGCAGGCGTGGCTCTTACCATCAGGCGAACGACGTGCTCGTCTCATCATTCCGTTCCATAAAAAAAAGAAATATCACACATACATTTTGTATAGAATGCTACAAAAATAAATTTTACCGCAATGAAATATGATGCACTATAAATTAAAAAACGTTTCGGCATAAAATCTGACATTTCAAGAAAAGTTCGTTTTTATATTTGGGTAAACAATTAGCCACATATTCCAAGAGTTCATGTTCAATGGAAAACTCTTGAGTAAAATTCATACGGCTTCACGGTTCCATCAACAGACCTGTACAATAAGGGGGAAGCCTTAAAACTACTAGAAATGTACCAAATTGTAACACCTAAGTATTCTGTGACCAGTGAAGCTTAGTGGAGTCAAAGTATGGACATTTATCAATTTGAAAAGGAAAAAAATATAATGACCATCAAAATAATCTTGAGATCCCATACATTTCTATCCAAAAATTGTATCGGCAGATCAAATTTAGTGAATGACCACCAAATTCAATAAATGACCACCAAATCTTACCCGAATCGCCGTACCTCACTCTTCCCGTGGTCCAACTCGCTCTTACCCCTAGAGTGTATATAAAAAGCGCGGAGCCAGAAGCTCGTGAAGGACGTCCTGAATGAAGCGAGCCTACGACGCCGACGCGACGCCGTGTGGAGCGGTGAAGGTCAAGAAGGGAAAGCGACATGAAGGTGTGACGAGACTTCTGGTGGAGCCTACTTTGGTGATCATTTACTATTTTTTGGTGATCAATTACTATTTTTTAACCGCCTTCAAAAAAAGGAGAAGGTTCTCTGTTCGATTGTATCATTGTATAATTTTTTTATGTTTGTTACGTCAGAACTCCGTCATTTATGAACCGATTTGGAAAATTCTTTTTGCGTTGGGTTCAGTATAGCTACAAAGTGGTCCCATATAAATTTCTTCAATATTTGACCTTGGACTTCGAAGATACATTGAAGTTAGTTTTTGTTTTTTCTAAAATTAATTAATTGGTGATTTTTTTGGTGATCATTTATTATTTTTGGGAATATATAAAGTGATTTTTTGCCTTTACATTTTAAAATATCTGGGAGTCAGGTAAACATAAGCCATTTGAAAACAATAGCCGTGGAGGGAATTAGCATAACCCAACAAAATAAATGTTATAGTACTATTATTTATTCTGTGGCAGTCTCTCCTTTTTAGCAGCAGTCAGTAAACTGCGTGTACGATTCTAAGAAGTGTGATGCTGTAGCGCATAAACATATTCTTTTTTGCATATATTTTTTCTATATGTTCGTTCAAAGAAATCTGAGGAGGAAAAATCTTGAAAAAATTGTAATGCTCATAAAAATCAATGCGAATCAACAACTCTTACGTCTTACTTTGTATATTTACCTGTTATTGAATATATATGTACTTATATTACATACGATTCGTCTAAGATTCAATTTTAAGACCTGTGACTGGAATATAAGACTCATTTTGAAAAGCAACGTTCGCAGGCTATTTATGCGTTATGTCTGGTTCCTTATCGCTGCAATTAAAACTTCCTGACTTAATTAAATCGCAAAGGATTTATAAAAAACTACTATGACATAGTACGAAACGGCTTACTCCAAGCTCACAAAGCCAAACAGGCTACTTTAGAGCTTCGTCGCAATAATTGAAAAGTCACTACCTATGAAGTTTGAAGTATTAAGTCAGAGGGCTTACTGCGACATGGTTGTTTAGCGGGCTTATTATTCCGAGTAAATGTACTTGTACTACTATATTATTATCTTGGTTTGTCAGCATAAGTAGTCAAGTGACGGTGAGCCACGCCCACAGTTGTTCAAGGTGGACATCTGACATAATCGTAGGACGTGTTTGCAACTCGTAAGCTTTTATTAAAGGACTAGGTAACCGCCACTTACTATATCAACTTATATTATTCATTAATCATCATCATCTGCAGCCCATCACGTTACCACAGTTGGGACACGGGTCTTCTTTCATAGAGAGAGTATGGGCCATAATCCAACACGCTGGCAGTGCGGGTTCGTGGATGTCACATAACTTTGAATTTTTGTGATTAATTCTTGGATATGCCGGTTTCCTTACGATGTTTTTCGTCATCGTTTTTAGAGCGAATGTTGAATCCGAACATTCGAGATCAGCGGGATTGGAATTCGGGTGCGTCGGATCGAAAGTCGCACGTGCTCCCACTGAGCCACGCTCCCACTGTTATATTACTAGTGCTCAGTTACATGAATAAATTAATAAGAACATGGCATGAAGTAAATTGGCTGTTAAACGATTTAAAGATAATAGGTAAGTCAAATATATAAACTTACATATTTATACGGCTGTTACCAAGTAATAGCTTATGTAAGAAAATAAGACATTATGTAATCTCTGTAACAATAAGTGCTTCTTTTAGGATCGTAGTTTATTTTACTATAGTTTATAGTACACTGGAGTTATGGAGACAGTTGTCAGAAAGCCAGTAGTGCAGAGAAAGTTATCACCTATCACGTACACGGGGTACGTTACATTCTATATTTATGTAGTTAGTGAACAGCCGGCGTACCCACTGGTCCTTCAAGCGCCAATTAAAGATCCCGTTGTCCGGTTGATCCACTATCACAGAAGAGTTAATAGTACTGGTGCAGAAACATGACTCCGCATAGACATTTATATAACCATTACAAGAAAGGCGATGTGTGGCAGACCTAGCTTTTCTATTCAATATAGCGAATGGTACTATCGATTGTCCCAAACTGCTCGAACAAATAGCGCTTTATATCCCCGCGGCTTCAATTAGAAAACCCAAGCTCGTTCATATTCCCTCAGTAAACTCTAATTACACGCCGAATGGTTATTTAATTAGAGCAGGCAGGTGTTTCAATGCTATGGCTAAAGAAATAGATGTAGATCTCTTCAATACTTCGGCATTTAAACTGAAGCGACTTTTGAACGATCGTTTCTTTAATTCCTAAATTTATTTGATATCGGAAATTCATTTGTTATTTTTTGTAAATTGTTAACTTTTTATTTTAATTTTTCACTCTGTATGCGCTCGTCAACTATGTACGTGTATATTACTACCTACTTAGTTATTTATAAGTGGAAAATTTTAATTGGCCATAAATATTTACTTAAATTATAAATGTTTTGTAACTAGCTGTTAGTTTTCGGAATAAAATAAAATACTCTCTTGCTACTATACAATAAAGTCCGATTCAACTAGCACAGCGCTGCGTATCTACCTCGTATATTAACCTACAGAGCGCTTCTCTATTTCTATCAGTAGCTCTTACCTCTTCTGGCGCCGCACAGTGGTCCGGCCTGCCAGTGGCCTATTCACTGCGACTAATGAGAAACGTTCTAATTATTGTCGATTCAGGAAAAAAATCAAATGAATCTCATTCATTTACACAAGAATACGACAAATACAAGTTGAGATAACAGCTATATAAATAGCTATATAAAATATGGCATCACAAGACATTGTCGCAGTGAATCTACACCTTAATCTGAGCTCAACACGATATAGGTACGATTGGCACTTGAGGGACCAGTGGGTAGGCCGGCTGGTCAACTATCAGTACAATCGTAAGCGGAAACGACTATAACTATTATAACTATAAGTATAAACTTTCGCATTTCTATTTCTACATAATATAAATAAAACAATGTCGCTTCCCACTTCCCGCCGTCTGTACGCTTAGATCTTTTAAACCACGCAACGGATTTTAATACGGTTTTCATCAATGGACAGAGTGATTCAAGAGGGAACCTTCCTCTTGAATATATATGATGAAGGATCTCTAAATGGTCCTAAACCGGCCGAGCGCCGACGCGATCTCGACAGTTCAACAAAAACGTGAGTGAAACCGGGTCAAATAGTTTTTAAATTAAGGTTTATATGTTTAATACATGCACACAGAGTGACAAACAATATTATAGAGCCTATAAAAATTCTATTTTATTCTATTCTTAAAGTTGATAATTATGTATATTTTTTTTTATTTTATGTATATTAATGCCATAAGAAAATATTGTAATTAAGACTTGCCTAGAATAACAAACTGAGTTATTATGGTGAATAAATTATTCTATTCGATTCTATTCATATAATATATGTATAAGAGACATTTTCGTTAGAACACATCCAAATTATTTTACAAAACGCAATGAAGTTAGACAAAAACGAGCAAAGTTTAATACTTACTATATCAACAATTCAACTTCCTTGCCGTAACAAAATATATATGAAAAAAGTGTTTTTTATATGTGTATAGTAGTGTATAATAAACTACCCGACAATATAAAATCGTTGCAGGGCAATGCATTCAAAACTGGACTTAAGAATTATTTAATGGACAATTGTTTTTATAGCATGACAGAATATATTAATCCAGTTATTATTTCAAATACATTTTATATTACTTAGAGATATACCATAATATTTGCACGCTTGCTCGCAGGCTGAATACTGGACTGCTATAATTAGTTTTAAGACCTTTATTGTATGTATTCTTGCAAATAAACATTGATTTGATTTGATATAAACCTTCTTCTTCTTCAGTGCGAAGCCGGGGCGGGTCGCTAGTTTATATTAGTGTTGTGATGTGATAAAGATGTGGTACATACATAATTACCATAATTATATACATAAGTAGTATGCCTTTACTATAAAAATACCACATAAATAATAAGTAGGTATTATAGTAACTGCGTCCGTAACCCTGACATACGAAGATGTGTAATTATGATTCAATAATCATGAACTTGATTCTCGTAGCTACATTGATAATGTTTTCAATAGGTACTGATGCACTGGGGTTGGGTAGGAGGGTTCCTAAACTACCTTCCTACCTTCGCGGCGTATGAGATTAGAAACATATATTTTATATAAATAACTAGCTGCGCCCTGCGGTTTCGCCCGCGGTTTCCCGGGATAACAAGTAGCCTATGTGTTAATCCAGGGTATAAGCTATCTCCATACCAAATTTCATCAAAATCCATTCAGTAGTTTTTGCGTGAAAGAGTAACAAAGGCACATCCATACTTACAAACTTTCGCCTTTATAATATTACTAGCTGCGCCGTGCGGTTTCACCCGCGGTTTCCCGGGATAAAAAGTAGCCTATGTGTTAATCCAGGCCATAAGCTATCTCCATACCAAATTTCATCAAAATCCATTCAGTAGTTTTTGCGTGAAAGAGTAACAAGATACATCCATACAAACATCCATCCATTCTTACAAACTTTCTCGTTTATAATATTAGTAGGAAGTAGGATACACATATATATTTATAGTAATTAATTGTATTGCATTAGTCAGTCATGTGAGGATGCATCAAACACGTATATAAACTTAACGTAAGTGAGTCACCGTAGCCGAAAACGGCTAGGAATGCATCATCATCATCATCATGAGATCAGATGACATAGTGGTCAAACGAAAGGCAATTAAGAATAAAAAACATAAAAAATTCGAGCTGACCTGACCAGCCAATATACCTTAAACGGTGTTGTATAATTAATGAAATTGTACATAATATTAATATTATAACATACTAGCGTCGCCCCGCGGTTTAATCCGCATGTTTCCCGGGATCTGAGAGTCTGATGGTAAGCGCCACGACTGTCCACAATAGGGGATCGGACAACTTTTCAGAAAATGTTTTATATTACCTACAATTATTTTTTAATATATATAGCTATGAAAAGTACTATTTTAATTAAATAACGCTCTAAAAGTACCTAAAACTATGTTTAAATATTATGTTTCAAATATTGCCGCGCAAAAGGTCACCTCTAAACTTGTGACGTCATATGAAGGTAGAAAACGACAAACTCTTCGAAATAAAACTTGCAAAGAGATATAAATACGTTTTGTGAAGTTTGGGGACGATATTGTAGTAATGGAACGAAAAAAATTGCAATAATACATTTTATGAAAAGCAAAAACGTAAAATAAACACAAGCTTGACTCACGGCCTTTGCCTACAAATGCGCTGTGATTGTTGTTTCGTTTGAGATGAAGAACAGATTAAAAAAATCAGAATTATTAGATTTTATTTATTGATTTAAAGATATAAATCATTATTATTTCACAAAAATATTGATTGAATGATCTTTCTGGTTCGACGAAAATTCGTTCTAATTACATTTTAGATTTTTTCTCGATTACTTTCCGATCCCCTATTTCAGTGCCTGCCACCCAGAACGTTTAATACCATAAAAAACACTGCGTAGGACTGCATTGTGCTCATCACCTCGACACATCAGGTATCAAGTCTCATATATGGCAAGTAATTTTACCCAGTAATTAGTGTGGTAATTTATACCTGTGATATGACTGCGAGTATAGATAATTACTGGTGGTAGGTTTTTCGTATGCGAGAGGCCGTCTGGGTGGGTACCACCGATTTGCCAATTATTCAGCCGCCAAGCAGTAATGCGCAAACATTACTGTGTTTCGGTTTGAAGGGCATTGTAGCCAGCGAAATTACTGGGCATTATGAGACTCAACATCTAATTGTCTCAGGGTGACGAGCGCAGTGCAGTGCCGCGCAGGATTTTGCAAAACAAAGTTCTGGGTAGTGCTGTTATTGTTATGGGCTGGCGTATTGCTTACCATCAGGCAAACGACCAGCTCGTCTCGTCAATAAGTTACATAAAAAAAAATTAAGATTCCTTTTGTAGGTATAGGTAGTTGAGTCAACAACAGAAACTGGTTTTATACGTAACGCGCTTGCCCGCGTACATTCAACGTAATTAAGTAAACGTACACTATTGTATTACCTTGTAGCACTAAAACAAACTTCATTTCTTTAAAATTTTCAAGAAAAGCTCGAAGTATTTATTAAGACAGAGTTCTAAAGAGGTTGTATGTTGTGTACAAGTAAATACCTATAATCCGACAGATTCTAATAGATATATTTGTCATTTACAATTTGAACAACAATGCGATGATTTCAACTGGCACGGTTGCAAATTTGAAAGGTATGCGATCACGCCATCCTGGCGGTTGGTATTTGCATATTTTTTATGATAACATGTATAAATAGCACTACTAGTGGACAAATATACCTAGGTATGTGAACGTTATCAGTTCTATATGCCAAGGGCAAGATACATTACATTTCGTTCCACCATAGGTATTGTTACTTGAAGAACAGGTGCATACATTTGTGCAACGCCGTGGCATCGTCAATAGATTTGATAAATACCTATTTTTCAAGTTTGTGTTGACAAAGAAGAATATACTCCCGCTATTCTCTCAAAGCTCAAATTAAAATGGTTCTGGTCAGTGTACTCTTGGCCATCCAAATGATAGAATATGGTCTTGAAGCATTAAGCGAATGGAGAGCTCTGTAAGACTGCCATCAAGCGAACAGATCGTTTCATCAGTCAGTACTATAAAATAAAAAAAGACTGCCAGACCTCCTGTTCACACATGTTTTGCCGTGACAATGTACGGTTAGTTAGCCGTGTGTAGGATCATCAGTGTGTTGATTCAGTTGTTTTCTGTGTTGTATAGAAGCTCACATGTTTATTCAACCAAGATGACAGTGTAGATGATAATGTAGATAAGAAATATATGATAAGGACGTGTAAAAATTACAACCTCTTAGATAAAGATATCGAAATTGATTTGTTTAATACCTCAACACTTCTTTGCTTGCTCAATGATAGGTTCTTTAACTGTAAACAATCTGTTCTATAAACCTACTGAGGCAACATAAGCGCCTGCATATTTTAGTTCCTGTTGGTATCTTATTATGACATATTTAAAGGACGAGTATTTTTATAACTTTTATAATTTAACAATTGTACTATTCACTTAAAGTGACACAGTTATGTACTAACTATTTAACTGAATCACTTACATAATGACACAAACTGGACAACCTTTTATTGTTGTGTTCCTCGGTCTATGTGATCATTTTAAAACATTCTTGTAAGTGTTATATTTACAAAATATTTATTTGTGGTAACTTATAGTTAGCTATCTGTACATATTATTATAAACTATGTAATTTAAGATCCTAGCTGTTAGTTACCCTTTGAGAATAAAATAAAATATCCTAAACACATTTTTATGCGCCTAAAAAAAATTGCCATCGAGTTGTGAGCTACCCTGAAAGTTTCAGCGAGATGGCTCGAAGTTTTAGTTGCAAGCTTGCAAGATTCCACTTGGAACGACAGACATACAGATAAATAAGAAAGTGACTTAATAAAAACGTGGTAATAAGGAAGCATACAATTATTAGATGATACAAAAACTATACAAAAGTATTTGTCATCCTTATCCCGTGTTTGTTATTGCCCGTAATTTGGTCTGACAAGCATCACGCCCAGTTGTTTTAATCTTAGTCAGTTCACTATCCAAAATAGGACCAAACGTAGTTTGTAATTTTGTATGTAGCAAGCTATGAAGAAAGCCCTCACCAATAAAGTCGTAGAAACTGACTGATGTCACATAGATAAGTTTTTATCAGTTGCAAAATCATTCTAAACGACTCATTGTTAACTCGGTTTTTAACCATATGGCAAATGACATTTACCAACAATAGCAAGTGAAAGTAAGAGTGGAAAAACCGAAGTTTCACTGCTCCAAACTGCGGGCCTATTACCGTGGAAGGCATTGTTTCAAATTCAAGGTTTTTGTAGGTTATTTTGTGATAGACATCAAGTATTACCGGCACGCGGAAAGAGCTTGCAGTCTTCCGCTCTCAGAATCTGAGAAGAGCTCTACATAACAATCTAGAGTACGTCTAGATCTAGAGTATAGATAGTATACCTAAGGCCTACTTGCGCTAACGTGGAAACGCGGTATGGACTGGATGGACATCTGCAATAATACCAAAGGCATGCACATGTCCTCCTCCTCCTTGCGTCGTATCCCCAATGCTGGGGGTCGTGACCATTCCAAAAATTATAACTCGAGAGAATAGTTATAAGGCTGGTCGGAAATAAAAGCCATTAAGCAATTATCTTGATATCGCCTCAATCATAAAACATGTAGTATGAAAAAAATTGTTTGAATTTTTGCCCATCAACATCATCCAATTTATCTGTAAGGCAATCAATTATAATACCATCTCTTGAAACAGCGCCCGCCCATATTGGCCTCTATGGTGTGGACACTTAATTAGTAGAATTAGATATTAGACCTCTGTGGTGTAGTGGTTGGGCAGTTTGGCTCAAACCTTATACACTACTGAGGTTGCGGGTTCGATTCCCGGGACAAAAGTTTGTGCACAGAGAAAAAAATAACAAGCATTATATATGCGAAAGTTTGTGAGTATGAGTTCGTGGGTGATTTGAGTGAAATTTGGAATGGAGATATACTTTGGATTAACTTAAATTATAAACTTAAATAATACTTCTTGGCGGACTTGTTCTTTTATCAGGGATCGGAAAAGACAAAGAGCCAAAAGGCACAGAATAATTAATAGTACAAGTCAAAGTTAGTTGTTACGTAAAACACTAGAGTAGACATTTAACGACCTTTTTTTTGGTAATTGCCTTGCGTTTGACCACTATGTCACCTGATGATAAGCGATAATACGGTCGAAGATCTAGCACGCATGCCAAGATAGTTACCTTTTCACTCGAAACTTGATGATGACCCTAGATTGTAGCTATCGGAAAAGACTGACCCTGGCAGAGAGTTCCACTTATTAGCAGTGGGCATAATGAAAGAGGAAGCGAAACGCTTAGTGAGGAATGTCCACCATGAAACGGTGGCGCTTTGCCGTACGTCTTCTAGTCCGATGATGAAACGGGGATAGGGGAATTAGTTGGTGCAATTCCGACGCACACTCTCCGAAATGTATCGGATAGACTGGCAACTCTGCGTCGATGTTCAAGACTGCAAATAATTTACAAGAAGTAACAATAAGAAGAAATCTTTTGGTCATAATGTCGTCTTTTAACGAAGACTGATAAATAACTAAATCGAGTTCTTTCACATATCGACCGGCATTGATTGCAACGAGCATACGTCACGGATTTCACCGGCAAATCGCCTCGGGCGGTGCGGCGGCGCCGGCTCAGTCGCTAGCGCCACTTTCTACCAACAGAACCTACATTAGAATATTATTAATAGTTAGGTGTCAGTAAAATAATAATAAAGACAGTATGTCGGGTGTTTTTTATGGCATCGAGCGCTGTGTTTCCTGCTGATGGTACTTTTAAGCAAGATTGACTTTTAATCGAATTTATCGAGATAATTAGAAATCGGGGCTCTCCGGGACGGATCTCTGCGGGATTGGGGCCCTCAGGGAATAGCCCGTTTGATGCTGTTACTAATTTGTTAGTATGGAAGTGGGTTGTTTTTTATGTAACCGAATGACGAGCCGAGCTGGTCGTTTGACTGATGGTAAGCAATACGCTAGCCCATAACAATAACAGCACCACCCAGAATTTTGTTTTGCAAAATCCTGCGCGGCGTGCACTGCGCTCGTCACCCTGAAACAATTAGCTTTTGAGTCTCATAATGCCCAGTAATTTAGCTGGCTACAATGCCCTTAAAACCGAAATACAGTAATACTCGCGCACTACTGCTTGGTGGCTGAATAACTGGCAAAGCGGTGGTAAAGACGGCCTCTCGCATACAAGTAACCTACCACCAGATATGTAAGTGATGATCGTCCTGAATATTCTGAATAGCTAAATGTATTATTATATGTACGTACTATACAACAGTACTATACATGTAAAGTGTGTTTTACCTATAATACTATTAATTGAAAATATCTACTACCAGGGTAATCGTGTAACTCGAACAACGATCCCGATCGCTTTCAAAGTTACGTCGTAATCGGTATTTGTGTGGAATTATCTATTTTTTCTACTCAAAGTCCGCGTCCCGATTCCTACCCCAACCATGATTACTAGAAATTATCGATATCGCAGATTGAAGGATGCTAACGCCTTCCAGTAGGTAGGTACACATTTTATATACATTCGTTTATTTCTTTCAAATTTTTATGTATGACTTCCGTTTGCCTTTTACCATACGTATACAATACATACATAACGTGTGCAGGTGTTGAATCAGCTGCTTTCAACCTGGTATCATTTTCAACTATTGTTATACAAGTTTTGTGGCTATACCTATGTTTAGTCAGGCCTTGCGCACTCCGTACTGTAGGTACAAAGCTACAAGTACATAGCCGGACACCGTCGGCGGGTCGCGCGTCGTTACACGTGCCGCGTCAGAAGAGATAAGAGCTATGCGATAGAAAGAGAGGCGCTCTGTAGCTTAATATGACTGGTAGTTATGCAGTACGCGAGCTGAATTGAATTTTATTGCGTCATAGCAAGAGTCGCTATTTGTTTAAATTTCTTTGCGGAGTGATGCTTCTGTCCCTTAGTATTCTGTGGTTTAGTTAAGTATTTGTTCATGTTTTTGCCACAATAAACTTATTTCATTTCACAAGTACCCAATATAAACATAATAAAAATACCCCTCAGTTTCTTGCCGTATCTTCTGAGTAGTGGTTCTTTTTCCAATACGGTGGTAGAGTCATTGTCATAATTGTCGTTCATAAGTGCATTCTATTGTTTTTGCTTAGTATAAAAAAATGCCGTATTGTTACAGAATAATGGATTGTAATACAACTTTTACAAGTGGACCAAGTGGTTTAACCACAGAATACTTAATAGTACAAGGTTAAAGTACTTGCACTAGGTATATTGTATATCAAAACTATGTAAAAATTAAGTATTAATAATATAATAATATTGACAATAATTTAAGTATTCATTTATACAGAAATATCATGTAATGTTTATAAATAATTTAAAAGGTATTGTTACTGGAATAAATAGTTTTTTTTGCTTTTTTTCTAGGTATTTAGTCTGAGACTAAAGTCTTTGATATCTACACAAGTAAATACCTATGTACTTACGTAATACTTATGAAACAAAGCCGTCGTTTGGGTGTTTTTGTTGTACAACAGAACGAAAATTATAATAAATCTTCTTTCTTGCATAAAAAATTATAATAAATTAACACGGTATCACCAAAAACTAAGTTTTAAGCTAATATGCGTGAAAAATATACAATTTTGACCGCGAAACTTTCAAGCGTTAATTTTATTAGTTCCAGAATGACGTGCTCTAGATCGAGAATGTTCGAGGTGAGACATAAGATTTTTTTCAATACCTACATAATCTATTATATTGCTTGAAGTAGGTACGTAATTCAGTATCTTGAACCTTCAAGAATAGTTAGTATTCTTTGCTTCAAGGTTCAACATTGATTTTGGTAAAGTCAATGAAGTAGAAGGGGAAGTTAGAGAAAAAAAAGTGCATAGATGATGTACGCCCAGAAAAATTAAAGAACTGACGAAAACGGCACGGACGTCTGGTCTGTGGTCAGGCAGAGCAGACGGGGGTCTAAGCCAATAGATGGCTTAGGCCAAGTCTGGCTCTACCTGGGCCCTCCCTCCCCGGGTGTCGATGAGATTGCCACCGTCCGGTCAAAAAAAATAGGTTCAAGATCAGTATGTACCCTGACATTTTGGACGGAAATAGAAAGATAAAAAGTGAAGGAGATTTTTTTTCCTACTTTTGTCCTGCAATCGGTTTAAACATAAGCGGAATGTGAATCGGATTACATCGGATTTTAGGGGATGATTTTAAAGGGTGTCAACAAAGTGATGGACATTTTTTTTTTATCTGGCGAATACCTTTATTACTTCTAAACTTAACTACTAACAAGGAGAAGCAATTGGAAAACCTATTGACTAATAAAGGCCTTTAGATAGCCCAAATGCTCCAGTCCACTACCAGTTGGCAGCATACCCAATATCACAAAATAGATATGACTACTTATTTTGTGGCAAGATGCTAGCAGTATTGCCCCGTTGGATTGCAATACTGATACGTTTGTAAGTACGTAGACTTCAAGTGAAATCTAGTCCAAGACTGTTATCAATAACACTATAGGTATACATAGTAGGTATGTAGTGATCTACATCTATGTACATATTGTTGTAGTATGGACAGTACGGAGACGGACGGAGTTGGCGACAGTTTTGATATTAATCTCTAGATTTTCAAAACAATGTTAGCCTATTTGAAATTGAGACTACGTTAATAGCTATACTTAAAATATAATTTATTAGCACTTAAGGCTCACGTTTCTTATTCGATAAGTAAATATTGCATCACTATTAAGATTGCTAACCAGTGTCTTTGTATAACCTTGTTTTGAACCACACATGGCGTTGTTTACCATTAAACGATATCATCAACATGTGTATCTTGAAGTCTAGACTCTAGCTAGAGTGAATAGACAAGCGTGTTCCACCTTTTTTAGGGTTCCGTACCCAAAGGGTAAAAACGGGAGCCTATTACTAAGACTACGCTGTCCGTCCGTCCGTCCGTCGAAGTTTTGTCTTTTAGTTCTACACCATGGCATGCAGACAAGAAAATAGAAATGCTTGAACCGAATATATTCGGCAACAAAACCGAATAATTCGGCCGAATACAAATAGTGGAATATTTGGCGCATCTCTAGTTATTGTTAAGAAATAGTGTCGATTAAACCCATGAGGTTTTTTTGATAAAGTAACTTTTTTAGTCTGACTGTTTTTTTTTCAAAATTCCAAATGCTTATGCTGTTTTACTTTTCTCAAAAAATCAACCCGTGTTTCCTATAACAACAAAACTTTTTCACTGCAAAGGAAGTGGTTTGAATATCCTAAAACTGCAAAGCAAGCAAAGCAAAGTAGTAGTGCCAAGCATTACTGTGTTCCGGTTTGAAGGGCATTGTAGCCTGCGAAATTACTGGGCATATGAGACTTAATATCTGATGTCTCGGGATGATGAGCGCAATGCAGTGCTACGCAGTGCTTTTCATAGTATTAAAAGTTCTGGGTGGCACTGCAATTGTTATGGGCAGGCGTGGCGCTCACCATCAAGCAAACGACTTGTTCGTCTCATCATTCAGCGTCACATAAAAAACTTTTTACCATACTTTGTATACAGTAACTTGGAAATACTATAGAACAAGGTTAAGGGCCAGTACTAGCCTACCTTGAGGTTTTTCTCAATTAATAATTAAATGTTATTTATACTATAAAAATAAAAGTCAATTTACCTCATTCTTTTGAGAAAATTGCTGGAAAATATGTCAAGATCAAATTATTCGTAACATTATACGGGTGACATAATGACAAATGACCTAAAGTAGAATCATAATGCATAAAGTAGGAATGTTTTTAAAGCTAATACGCGTCAATTGATAGCTAGCACTCCATACGAGCACATACTGATACCTACTACATTATATATTTATTTATCTATATATAACATTTGTTTGTTTCTACTGTAATGTCTTCTTCTGATTGTTCGTGATGACACAGGGTTCCGACTGAAAATCAGTGCTTAGGTACTTAAAAACACCTTAGCGAGTGCTGAGTCGAAACCTTTTCCTGACATCGCGCAACAATTTACTGTGTTGTATTTATTGTTTTGCCCCTAATTTAGTATGTTAAGTGTAATGTTATGTGATGTCTGGAATAAATGTTTTTTCTTTCTTTCTTTCTTTATTTTCTTTCTATAGGTATAAATACCGTTTTTAAGCTTTTATATGTACTATATAGTTTTTTTGATGTTGTGAACTGCGTGAGTTCAACTAAAAAACTTAACAAAATGAGGACGCAGATAGCGACTTTGTTTTGTACTATTTAGAGATATACCCACATATAGGTATGTATAGATATATGTACATGTAGATAGAATAACTCAATCGTTTGCAATGTCGAAGATAAAAACCCAATGAAAGTCGTTAAGGTATGACTAATGAAAAACAAATGACGAACGCAATGTTAACCGCGATTAACAAATGGACCACACAGCCAACTAGAACCTGACTATAGAATTAAAATTGTTAGCGAGAATTTATTGTGAATATGAAATTAGTTGTTAATTGTTATATCTGAAAGGATGTTTTCTGCAAGGTGACCTGAAGAGGAATGTCATGTCACAAATAATCGTGTAGGTAGGTAGGCTCGAACGCGGTTGTATTGTAATGCACCCACCTAGTAATTGATTAATTAGCATTGCGAATGCTAATTAATCCATTACTAGACATTAATTAGCAGCATTAATAAGCTGCTAAATTTATATTAGCATTAATTAAATTATTTTATCTATTTTATAGCTTTTTACAAAAATGGTACGAGGAATGACTTAATGCTATTTAGCATTATCTACCAGTCTTGCAGGTCGTGAAAAAGTATAATGAGTGTGCCGCTACGTTTTGAGCAAAAGTACGTTGAGAGATACTAAATAAATTACATCAAATTATTATTTATGCCGTTAGATCAAATTAATTGTAGTTGCAAAATTCAATGAATGTTAAAATGTATGGCCTAGCACGCGTCTTATGTACACGGCAGCATGCGGCGGTCTGCTACGCTATCTGCTATTATTATTGTTGCGAGTGCGAATCGACGAAAAGTGTCCGTTCGTCTGCGCGCATCGTCTGCACGATTTTCAAGGCAGTTTTTTTATATACATTAGAAGAAAAAAAGAAAGAAAAGAAAGAAAAACCATTTATTCGGCACACGACAAACAAATAATACAAAAAATAAAAACTTAAATAATAAACATATGTGCCGAATGGGCTCAGCTCAGCATAAAAGGCCAAGAGTTTTACACAACTCGGCGCTGATTTTCAGCTGATACCCGTGTTGCTATAGGAATAATGAAAAATTGACTGTACTCATCAACAAAAAAAAAACTTTACTTGTACATTTAAAATAATAATATCCTACAAAAAAAAAAGATAATACACTACTTATAATAAACATATATATATATATATATATATATATATATATAATATAAAAAAATAAAAAGTGAGTAAAATGTACATACATATATAATAATAATAATAATAGTAATTAATATACATACTTACATAAACATACAAAGCAAAAAATAAAAATGACTCGGTGAAATGTTTTCCTACTCAACGCTAAATACACCCGTAGCATAGCCGTGATTACATTTTATATAATTAGCACGAAATTATAAATTTACATCCGCGAAATTTCATATTAGCAATTAGCATTGCAATAGCACGTAACATACCACTAACGACCAATATTTCGCCTGCTAATGAAATTAATGAAAATAGCAATAATTTCCATTACTACACCCACTGAACAAAGCCACGCCGTCAAGCGGCCTAATCGTGTTTCGGGATGATGTTCGATGAATCATCTATCAGAGACGAGCCTGAGGAGTCTCTCAAGTACTGTCTTCCTTTAGATCTATGTGTCTATCATATCTTCATAATAAATATTTCATTTTGTTTACGGCACAGATTTACAATCCTTAAATTTAAGGCTTAAACTATGCATGGACCAAATATACAAGTATTTGTATTATAATGGTACAAATATATAAATAAGTGTATATTTAAGTAAATATATAAGTGTATATTTATAATGGTACAAGGACAAATATACAAGTACTTGTATATTTGGTCCATGCTATAGGACAGGCACTAGTACCTGTTATCATGTATTATTTAATGAACACAAAGTGGAACTCGGTTCATTCCCCTGAGACGAGTCAGTAATGCATGCGAGATAACACTACTGATAACAGGGATTCGTTACCTCCTGTATCTTAATGTCGTGTATTGACCTCCTAGACCTCCTTGACCCTCCCTGACTTGACCTCCCAGTCAATCAATTTTACCGTATTACGCTATCTACTACTGTTCTATTTTAATCTTTTTAATCATTACCAATTGCGCCCCGCGGTTTCACCCGCGGTTTTCCAGGATAAAAGTATCCTACTTCCTTTTCAAGAACGTAATAACATACCACATTTCATTAAAATCTGTTCAGTAGTTTTTGCGTGATTGAGTAACAAACATCCATCCATCCAACCATCCATCCATCCATCCATCCATCTATCCATCCATCCATTCATTCATCCATCCACACAAACTTTCGCATTTATAGTAGGATATAATATTATATTAGTAGAATTCGTGTCATAGATAAAGTGCACAGAGGTGCAAAATCGCAGTAGACATAACCTACATTCATATTTATGCCTATTCCTTATGTAACAATCATGTAATTGGATGCAACCTGAATACATATCGAAAGATATAAAGGCGGCATGTGCGGAATGTAAAGCATCTCGTATCTATGTCTATTCTATAGGTGTATTCGTAACGTTAGGTAATCCTTGGTTTAGTCGTGTTTAGTGTCACAAAGGTCTTCGCATGGATGAAATAACCGCAGCAGTTTTGGGCCAGAGCATTTTCTTCCACTAAAATTACTGTGCATATACATGACTTAAAATCTGATGTCTCAGGGTTATGAGTGAAAAGTAGTGCTACGCAGGGCTTTTTATTATTTTTAAAGTTATGTGTGGCAGTGCAATTGTTATGGGAAGGCCTAGCGTCACAGGCGGACGATTTGCTGGTTTCATCACTCAGTTAAAACGACTTAAAAGATTTCATAGTTTTCAGTACCTACCTGGTATGTCATAAACAAATTATTATTTTATCTGTTCTAGCTCCTCTATTTGTATTTCCGCTAAAACTTTATGTTATTAATCAAAGAACCCATAATACAAAGGTAAACGATACCGGTCTTCCAAAGACTGCAATTAGTTGAACTCTAAACATCATTTTGAAATAAAATAGTTAACTTAATCTCTCACGTACAATACAAGCTACAAAAATGTTCACACAGAAATGTGACAATGAACTTTACCCAAAGGAAGGCTCCCACATTGATTAGTTGTTCGTGCCAGTACATAAGTTTTTCACTTAACAGTTAACCGTTAATGGTACATTCGCACTAAATGCTAATCAAACTGGCAACCAGCCTTAACTGTTTACCAAATACAACCTTAATTTTAACATAATTGCGGGCCAAAGCCGTTATTTTGTAATTCCGCGCTATAGAGCCTAATTGGAAAAGGTAAGTATCTAACTGCGAGAATATACCGTGGGAAGTGTCACTTCTGTGGGTTTTACAGCATTTCTCAATTCTTTGACAGTTTTTGCGACATATTGTACACAATGGGTTTGGCAAGCATTCAGTTCAAGTAGCCACGAAATGTTTCAAAAGGACAATGTCGCGATAGTTAGGGATCGTGTATTATTAAACACGTGAGGTTCGAAAGAAAAGAAAAACCATTTATTCGACACACGAAAACGACAAACAAAAAATAAATTTTAAATTATATAAATTATAAATATAAATAATGGTTTAGCGTGCCGAATGGGCTCAGCTCAGCATAAAATGCCGAGAGTTTTACACAACTCTGCACTCATTTGCAGCTGATACCCATTTTACTATAGGAACAGTGAAAAATGGTCTATAGTAGGTACTTATACATTTAAAATGATATCTTACAAATAATGATAATACACTACATATATGTATAATATAAAAAATAAAAAGAGGGAGGCCTTTCTAATTTTTCATTTTCTTTTTCAGTTCGGAAAAAATTACGAAATATGGTGAGGGGGGGGGGGGGTGAGGTATCACGTGTATTTATTTTTTCGTTGAACGCGCTATTTCTAAACTTAAAAGCGACGCGTGACCTTGACTCACCGTTGCCAGGCAACGTTCAGAAATAACCCGCAACCTTAAATGTCTGTCTGGACATTTTTATCACGGTGCTTAATCCAACATAATTAATTTTTAAGTGATTTAAAGAATATATTCAGATTTTTTTAAATATACTTTGTACCAAAACAACACACATGATTTTGGGGCACAAGGGGTCAGTGTAGTCTAAAACCTGACCACGTTTCACCAGGGGAGAGAGGAGGGGTTCGAAAGTTGCAAATAACATCATGTGATTAATGGAGGACCCCTGAGATACATATGAGTTTTATTTGGTACTATCAAATATTCTGTGGTTTTATGTAGACGTATAAGATTAACCTTTGGAGACTTTAAATAACTAAAACACAATGTATATGTATACATAGTATACCTACATATATTATATAGTCTGTTACCCTCCATGTACTTCTGAAACCTATCATTAATAATTATTTATAAATAGAAATAATTAATTGGACACTATCGAATACAGTCTATATGTACACACTGTATTCAATTTTACATTTATATCATCATCAAATTAGGTACGTTTCATTGCTGGGACACAGAACTTCTCTAAGAGTTTTTCTTTTATGCTTAATAGATCTATGTTTGGGTACTATCTCGCCTGATGTGAAGCGATGATGTGGCCTAAGATGGAGCACTTAGATCAGTCTCCCCGATGGTTCACCGAACATCATCCCGAAACACGACTAGGTCGCTTGACGGCTTGAGTGGGAGAGTAAGGGTCATAATTTACCGCGATCAATTGCGTGGCGGATCTCACACGTACAATTGTACATATTATAAATGTCAAATTACAAACATACATTAGACTAAAACAAACCTTACACACGAATTATATCAGGAGTACACAAGTTGTTTACATTGCCCTGGGGCAAAAATGTGCCCAAGCACATTCTAGGAAATTATGTGGGCTAGGTATGTAGTTTACATAATATATTCAGAATAACTTAGATCATATCTCGGTTTGAAAAAATACGCATATGGAACTAAATGACTCATCGCCAGCAACGGCTAGTCTGATAAATTAATGTGATGTACAGATCGTGTGGACTTTTTTTTATGCAACTGAGTGACGAAACGAGCTGGTCGTTCGCCTAATGGTAAGCAGTACGCCTGCCCATATTAGTAACACCACACAGAACGTTGTTTAGCAAAATATTTCGCGGCGGTGCACTGCGCTCGTCACCCTGACACAATTAGCTGTTAAGTCTCATAATGCCCACTAATTTCGCTGGCTATAATTTCCTTCAAACCGAAACACATTGCTTGCGCACTACTGCTTGGAGGCAGTATAACTGGCAAAGCGGTGGTACCCACACAGTCAGCCTCGCGCATTACAGAAACCTACCACCAGTAACTATCGACGTAAAGAAAACCGAGGGGTGTATTTACCACCCCTCGCTTTTCTTTGATGGCACAGGGTCAATGTACATACCTAGTCTACTATAATAGCATATTTTAAGACACACGTACAATCGTACATATTATAAATGTCAAATTACAAACATACATTAGACTAAAACAAACCATACACACGAATTATATCAGGAGTACACAAGTTGTTTACATTGCCCTGGGGCAAAAATGTGCCTAAGCACATTCTAGGAAATTATGTGGGCTAGGTATGTAGTTTACATATATTCAGAATAACTTAGATCATATCTCGGTTTGAAAAAATACGCATATGGAACTAAATGACTCATCGCCAGCAACGGCTAGTCTGATAAATATATGGATCGTGTGGACATTTTTTAGCAACTGAGTGACGAAACGAGCTGGTCGTTCGCCTAATGGTAAGCAATACGCCTGCCCATAACAGTAACACCACACAGAACGTTGTTTAGCAAAATATTTCGCGGCGGTGCACTGCGCTCGTCACCCTGACACAATTAGCTGTTAAGTCTCATAATGCCCACTATATTACACTATATATATAATTTCCTTCAAACCGAAACACATTGCTTGCGCACTACTGCTTGGAGGCAGTATAACTGGCAAAGCGGTGGTACCCACCCAGTCAGCCTCGCGCATTACAGAAACCTACCACCAGTAACTATCGACGTAAAGAAAACCGAGGGGTGTATTTACCACCCCTCGCTTTTCTTTGATGGCACAGGGTCAATGTACATACCTAGTCTACTATAATAGCATATTTTAAGACCTCTGCTTTAATAAACTTAAATTTAATAAATGAACAATGAATGCATTAAATAAATGAATCATGAATTATTTACAGTTTCTTAACATAATGTACCTTTTTCCCACAAGAAAAGAATGTTTCTCAAAACTGATGTGCAACTGCAAGGTGCAAATTCTTAAATTGTTTCGCCGAAGTTGCGCAAGCGCAGGCGTGAGAAGTCCTCGTGCTTCTTGGACGTGCAATTTGGTTTTGTCAACAACTCGATAATTCGCAGACTTCCATTTTCCTGTTTGGTGTCGAAAAACTGTATATGATTACGGATTTGGTGTGTCAAGGCCGCTTAAGTCAAGGACACTTCTCAAGATCATAAAAATAACTGTTTAAGTTTTTTGTTGTTTGTGGTTTAAGGATGTAAGGATGGATACAATGGCTATAGTAAGCTTCTGTTATAGCGTACCAGCTCCATAACTCCATATCTTGGATCCGACTTCCCAATTTAATCTTTTAGGCCTGAAACTGCGTTAAGCGGACGCCCGCGCGGTTCCATACGAAAGTGCTCCGTTGCGGAGACCCGCGCGGGCATCCGCCGCGGGGAGGCGGGCCACGCAGGCGTCCGCTTAACGCAGTTAGGCCTTAGCAGTAACACGCACGGGCTTGTTCAGTCAATAACGCCAATATAAAATAAGGTCTACGCGACTGGTACCCGCGACGGAGACTGTCGCGTTCCCACAGAGCCCATACGCGTGTCCACGCGCGTAGATACGCAACGGGTGCTTAAAAACTTTGACGAGTTATTTTTTTTTGGAGAAATTGTAAACAACAAACGAAACCATAACAACCGAACAAAGCCATGCCGTCAAGCGATCTAGTCGTGTTTCGGGATGATGTTCGGTGAACCATCGATCGGGGAGACGGGTCTGACCAGCCGCTCAACTGCCGTCTCTCTCTAGATCTATGTGCTCCATGTTAGGCCACATCATCGCTTCACATCAGACGAGATAGTAAACAAAACATAGACCTAATAATGAGTTAAAAATAAATTGTAAATACACAAGTAATATTATAAATGCGAAAGTTTGTGAGGACGGATGGATGGATTTTTGTACTCAATCACGCAATAACTACTTAACGGATTTTCATGAAATTTCGTATGTAAGTACTAGGTCATGGAAAAGGACATGGGCTCCCAGGAAACTGCTATAAAAATTAGCCTATATCCTTTCCTTTTATGCAATTCATATAAAATACCATAAATAGGTTCATATAAATGGTGTGTATATAAACCTATTTATGGTATTTCCAGGTTTGAACTGGCTTTATTTTGAAGCAAGAAGCATGAAACTTGAAAACCATATAGATACCTTCCATTCTATATCGTCATTGATGTGAAGTTTTTTTATGGAGTTAAGTGATGAGCCGAGCAGTTCATTCGCCTGATGGTAAGCACCACGCCTGCCCATAACAATTGCAGTGCCACTCAGAACTTTAAATAGCATAAAAAGCAATGCATAGCACTGCATTGCGCTAATCACCCGAAGACATCAGATATTAAGTCTCTTATGCCCAGTAATTTCGCTGGCTAACTTCGAAGTCAACGGTATTGTGGACATACGACGTAAAGAGACGCGAGGGGCCTATACCTT
The DNA here is from genome assembly GCA_951640565.1 of Petrophora chlorosata. Lineage (NCBI taxonomy): Eukaryota > Metazoa > Arthropoda > Insecta > Lepidoptera > Geometridae > Petrophora > Petrophora chlorosata. Next base: position 2,973,775 of record OX621189.1, on the reverse strand, counting down.
GTATTCTGTGCAGATACTGCAAAACCACAAAACTGTTGAATACGGTTTCACAGCCACAGGAAGTTCTACTGCGAAATTCGGTCCACATCCCAAAAAGCCTTCATTCGAAAGCAATTCTCCAATCTATCAGCCAAAAACCCTTTTTAACGCCTATCGTCTAAGGTGCACATTACGCTGTCAGTGAAAGGAGAAATGTAAGTACCTATATGTAGTCACCGTTACTGGTCTACGTGCGGCTATATTTAGACCTCTGAACCAGCTGGACAAGTCTGCTGCTGACGGCTGACTAGTTTAGGGCGTAGCTATGGCCATTTTGATTTAGCTATACCCCATTATGTATGGTTGATGTTATAAATTGATATTAAGAACGGAACGTAATCCAACTGAGTGTACTGGCACGTTTTTAAAAATAAATCACATTTTGGAAAATGGCTAAATGCTCTTGTGTGTTATAGTGCAGCGTCGTAATAAGTCCCAATCAATCATTTATAAAAAGTAAACGTGGGCATAGTCCCTGCCGTCAATACACGACATTTTTAAATTTATTCTTTATGAATATAAAATGGCTACACTCACGTTATGATTGTGTTGGATAACTCCAACCAGGTTTCGGACAATTAGGATGTCCTTCTTCCAGGAGTTTACGCTTTGGATAAGCGCGCAGTCTGCGCAGCGAATATTTCGACTCACACTTTTGGTAGATTTATTTTATTATTTCATTTGTATTTTTTTCAATTATATGATTAATTTATTTGTAATAAAATGTTATTTTTTAAAAAATACGCTGTCTTCCTCTGTCCGCTTAGATACTACGCCACGTGGTTTTATCCGCGGTTTCTCGGGATTAAAAACGAAGCCTATGTCCTTCTCCAGGACCTATAGTACCTACATACCAAATTTCATCCAAATCTGATTGAGTAACAAATCCATCCATCCTCACAAACTTTCGCTTTTTTTAATATTAGTAGGATGTGTTTTTGTGCATCAACGTCATAATGTCTATTTCTGACGTTGAAACATCATGCGATTTGTTTGTTTGTACACGTCTCGCAGCTGATGATGTGTGTGTGAAAGAAATATAAATTATACTAATCACTGTCATTTGGCAATCTCATCTTGCTGAATCATGGTAAAAGTATGATAATGCTTGACCCGAATCCACCCATTGAATTCCTCGCCATACGCGTTATCTACTTAACTCGCACTCTAAATGCCGATGTGTGTTAAACCCATTCTAAATAATTTTAATGTTGACCTACTCGAATTATCATTTCCCAAAATTGATAGTCCCAACGAATCCAAAAAATTTAATCCCAGTTTGATCTAAAACGAGATAATATATTTTTTCCCAACGAATCCCAGTCGATAGTCTAATAGCTCGAAGAGTTTTGTTAGTATGTCTTGGGAGAAATACCTACACCAAAACAAGGTAAAAAATGATTTGGAATCATTTTTGGTAACAGATCAGAACACACTGTATAAATAAATAAATTCGCCCAACGACCACATACATGGCCACAATCTAGGATTCCCTGTCTAGAGAACCAGAAACCATGAGGACCATGATCATACGACACCCAGACACGAAACAGCTATCGCTTTTTTTTTGCACAATATTTGTCCCGTCGCGGGATGGAACCGATACACACATAGTACTTACCTACTTTGATATTATAGGTATTCCTTCGCATAATTATTTCGTGGCCTTTCTAACTGTAACAATCGTAATACAAAATAAAAAAATATACTATACACGTACACTTTCAATTAACTTTTTCGGTAAATATGTAAACAGGCTGTCCTTGTTATTTGCTCTACAAATATAAACCTTATTTTCAATGACGTAAAGATCGAAAAACGATAACGTTTGCATTATTAAAACCTCCGTTTTCTGCTCTAGAATTTGCTACCGTATCTCGTGAAGACTTGGGGTGGAAATGCTTTAAAGGAAGTCGAATAAAAGGCTTTTGTTTGGCTGCTGCGTCTATGGCAACAGCTACTTCTAAATTGGCCGTATTAAAGAATCAGTTTCCCGGACTATATTGTACACTTAGCTACTGGTTTTTATACTAAATATCTATATAGGTATAACATTGTATACTTATTAACAGCTAGTACGTACGTACTTATAATTTTAAGACCATTTTCTGCTTAGTCACTCAATATTAAACATTCGCTGAATGGGCAATTTGTAGTCTCTTCTACCACAGAATCCTAAGGGAAAGGAGCAGCACTCCGCAAAGAAATATAAACAAATAGCGACTCTTGCTATGACGCAATACAATTCAATTCAGCTCGCGTAGCGCTGTATACCTACCAGTCATATTAACATACAGAGCGCCTCTCTTTCTCTCGCATAGCTCTTATCTCTTCTGACGCGGCACGTGTAACGACGCGCGACCCGCCGTGGGTGTCCGGCTATGTACTTGTAGCTTCGTACCTACAGTGCGGAGTGCGCTAGGCCTGCTTCTACTCAAATTGTAGAAAAGGTTACAGGTTTTATAAAATGCAAAACTTACCACTTATGAGAGCAATTCGTGCTGATCAAAACGAGTTAAACGGAATTAAAGTATTTGCTACTTTCTTCATAAATAAATATTTTCGAGCGCCTATATTTTTCTGTGACTGAAATTCTCCCGGTAATGACAAATATGCGCTTCAACTGATTTTTACTTCAAAAGAAAGGAAATTTAAAACTATTTAAACCGTGTCATATTCTGTTTCCCTTTGAGTTTTTGCAAAGTATATTTTAGGTTCCGATTAGCTTCCAGGTGCTCTGAAATAATGTGTCGAAAATCTGGAAAACGGGAAAATTCAGCCGAATCCGCTGTCGAAAAGCTAGATGCTCCTTATGCACGATCGAACTTTTCATGACTATGCGCAGGCCTAGCGCACTCCGTACTGTAGGTACGAAGCTACAAGTACATAGCCGGACACCGGCGGCGGGTTGCGCGTCGTTACACGTACCGCGTCAGAAGAGATAAGAGCTATGCGATAGAAAGAGTGCTATGCGTTTGAATGAATACAAATGAGGAGGTTATTCCACTTTTTGTGTCTTTCTCTCACAATCTGAGAAAATAGTTTTTTAGTTATGAGGCTTTGTATTGGTATAATCTATTTTTGACGAAATCAGGCCTTTTTATTATTTTTTCTGGTGTAATTACCAAGTTTTGGCCCTATTTTATTTTCGCGGATTGTTAATTTGAATGTTACCAAAAAAATCAGTTTTATCGAAAGTGGAATAGTTAAGTTTTGAAAAGAAGCTCCTCAAATATATAGTAACATGGAGCAGAGGCTTTGTGTTTGGCTTTCCAGAATATACTTACACGTCTGTTTTTTTTAAGGACATTGACGATACATAAAGCAAGACGGCGGCGCCCGCCGACGACACATAAGTGGCACTTGCGCCAACGTGATCTGAGGTTAACGTATTGTTTTACATTTTTTTTAATTTATTTAGGGATCAACATACAGTTTTACTAAGAATATATTATACAGATTTAAATTTCGCAGGCCCAGTCTGTTGTAAAAAATAATTAAGAAATATTAATATTATTAGACACCAACACTGCTGATTGAACTTATTTTTTTTTACCGACTTAAAAAAAGGAGAAGGTTCTCTATTCAAAGTCCACACCCGGATTCACACCGGCGAGAAGCCGTACAAATGCCATCACTGTGACCGAGCGTTCACCCAAAGCGGAGATCTCTTGAAGCATAAACGAGCGCATTTCGGAATTGTATTTATTTTATGTTTGTTACCTCAAAACTCCGTCATTTATGAACCGATTTGGAAATTTTGCGTGGTATAGCTACGAAGTGGTCCCATATAAAGTTCATAGATATTTGTCCTTGGACGTCGAAGATACATTGAAGTCGATTTTTTTTTAAATTAATTATTTTGTATGAAAATTATTATATATGAAAAATTTACACCCCATCCTTGGGTCAACAGCGAATTCACGTCGCCGGTAGTGGGCATAATTTCCACTTACGCCAAATGGCGTATCAAAATCGTGCGATGTCTAAATTTTTATACAAAAACACTACTTAAGCCGCTTGACTTATTTTGACGTTGACGCAAGGCGGATTAGCACCTGCATTCGTGAATAACACTTTTCGAAACATTTAATAAATACCTAAATACACCCAACGATCATACATAGATCCTGGCCCCTAACTAGCATTCCCTGTGTCTAGGGAACCAGGAACTACGAGGACCATGGTTTCACAACACCTAGACAAGAAACAAATCCTTGTGCTTATTTTTTTCTGTGCACGAACATTTGTACGGTCGCGGGAATGGAACCCGCAACCTCAATGGTGTATGTGATTTGAGCCAACCTGCCCATCCACTACACCACAGATGCTGTCAAATTTTATTTAATTGTCATTTGGATATACCTATAAGGGACAGCACTCAATCAATGTGGAGTTTATACTATTAATTATTCTGATCGATGGGGATGGGATCATGCCTACGCTACGTCATCATCATCATCTTCATCAGCCCGTTATCGCCCACTGCTGAGCATAGGCCTTCCTTTGTTGCTGCCATTCTCCCCTATCTCCCGCCACTCTCATACAAACGCTACATCAATATATACGCTACATAATATATTTTATTAATAGACACCTATGGAGCTTGCAAGGTCAATAAACAATAATAATTACCTTATATTGACAGCTAAACGATAAAAAAATGCTAAACCATTGTTTTAAGAGAAATTATTGTAGTTCTTCTCATGGGTCGCATAAATACATACATACCTACATAAGTAATTATAATTATTTTGCGTGGATAAATAAACAAGTTTACAAAATATATGAGTGTGCTATGTAAGTACCTATTTTATTTATACTAATTTCTGAAAGAATAATATAATAAAAAACTATTTAAAAAATATTGAATTAGAAATTTGAGTATAGATGTGGTATAGACATAAACTTCTCATTTATAAAAGTCCGTGTGTTTATTCAGTAAGAGTAAACAACTTGATGCTTTCTCAATAATTTACTAAATTTTAGAGGAATGTTTAACCCATCGGCATCGCGAGTGCAAATTCCTTGCAGTGGCCTTTAGGTTCAAGGCATGGATTCCGCGTAGGCGCGATTGCTTTTACTAAACTTTGATGCGCTCATAGCGTAGCTCCTATGTTACGTTAAACAACGTCCGCTGCGGTCACCACTTATATGGGTGACCGTTTGTGTGATACATCTGAGAGCTATCATGCTTCGGAGGACAATGCTCTATAGCGTCGCGGTTACAGTTGTTAATAAAACAGTCGTTAAGCCATGACCGAGGCCTTCGGGCGGTCTATGACTTAGATAGGCCTCTCTTGTGGGTACATAGGAGAAAGGTAGAGAGAGAGTGAGAGGGATAGTGAGGACAGAGAGAGAGAGGACAAAGAGAGAGGAAAGAGACCAAAGTTTGAAAAACTGCAGAATAGCAGTGGCAAAGTATATCTGAAGCTAGAGAGAGAAAGTTAGTGAGGCCAGAAAGAGAAGACAGAAAGAGAGGACTGCAGTGGCAAAGTATATCTGAAGCTAGAGAGAGAAAGAGAGTGAGGACAGAAAGAGAGGACAGAGAGAGAGGACAGAAAAAGAAGAAAGAGACCAAAGTTTGAAAAACTGCAGAACTGTAGGCAAAGTAAATCTGAAGCTAAGACACAGAATAATTCATAGTACAAGCAAATAATACTAACAACGTGTACAAGTAGCTACGTCAGTGATTTTAATAAGATATACAGTAATTATCATCTCATTACAAATTATCTTTGATGTTACATTGTATAATGCATAATAGAAGGAAGATTATATTATGTTTTTGTCACCGGGCTTATCAATTATGATTACGGGCTAAGAACCACCACGCCTGTCTGCAGGGAAGGAAGGAAAATAAAATATAATACATTATTGTCTCAGGTTGACGATGACGTTAGTGTTGCTTAACATCAGGTGAAAGACCTGCTAGTCTCGTCATTTAGTACAAGCGAATTTCAGTAAACTCAAATTTAAAAATCCCCCTACATAAAAACCTACAAAAAGTAAAAAACGGCTGAACGATTTTGGTAAAACATGTCTTAAAACCAACGCAAGTAAACCTGCTTTCGAATAAAAAACCGCATCTAAAACATTTCACCCGTTTAAGAGTTATAGTGCCACACACAGACAGACACACATAGTGATAAAATTTATAACACCCGGTCGAGATTTTAAACTAATTACATAGAAGACATAGAGGCATGGAACATTCCGTTTCTGCTAAGTAGCCAACTGGCACGTAAGAAACAATGTTGTCAAAAACAAACACGTCATTGTAACAAAAGATGTAAAAAAAATGCCGCTCTGTTTCTTGCTGATTCTTCCGAGTAGTGGCTTTTTTCCGATACGGTGGTAGAATCATTGTAATAATTGAAGTTCATAAGTGAGTCTGTGATGCCAAAATTTAATATAAAACTTTGAACTTTAAAACTTTTTTGGGACTAGGCGTGTGAATTTTGTTTGAACCTTTTGTCAAGAATTCTCATTGAGATCAATGTTTTATTATTACAAGAATTAATAATGTGCATACTCTTTATCAGCACCGGGTGTGAGTAAAGAAAGTTGGTGAGTTTCAACCTTAAGTTGTCATCAATCATGCCTTATTGACGGAAACAGCTAGTCAAAACAATGACTCGTGACCCTTATGTTTTCAATGCTAAGGACTAGAATCGTCAATCAAGACATGTAAGTATAAGAATTACGTATCATCTTACACAAGAACAACTTATTGACTCTTAAATCTTCCGCGTTAAGGACTAAATTCAATCACACGTTATCTGTTTCAACTATAACTTATTGACCCATGAATTGTGAGTGTTAAGGTTGAAAATTGATTGAAGGGTATTGTCTTACAACGAAGTCATTGACTGACACGCGGTCTTCAGACTTCACGTGGTAGACCACGAGGTAAGAAGCTACGAGGATTTATATTACATGCGATTATGATGCTAATACCAAAGAATACTAACTAATACGGCCTAGCGCACTCCGCACTGTAGGTACGAAGCTACAAGTACATAGCCGGACACCGACGGCGGGTCGCGCGTCGTTACACGTGCCGCGACAGAAGAGATAAGAGCTATGCGATAGAAAAGAGGCGGTTAATATGACTGATAGATGTGCAGCGCTACGCGAGCTGAATTGAATTTTATTGCGTCATAGCAAGAGTCGCTATTTGTTTAAATTTCTTTGAGGAGTGATGCTTATGTTCCTTAGTATTCTGTGCTATTACTCCAAATTTACGTTTTGCGAATTTCCTCTTTCGTACTTTTCTAGCATAAATTTGCACCAATCAACATGGCATAAATTTGCAAAACAAGCTTCCTAACTTTGTGTTCATACAGAATGGTGGAAACCGCCTGTGATCCAATCTTCAGTTCAACCTGAATCTTTTGATGTGTAATGTGTCTATTCTCCCGCAATAGCCATTTTACCCTGATGACATTTTCATGAGTTACTGCAGTTTTTTTTTACGCTTAGTAGGTCTATGTTTGGCCACTATCTCGCCTGATGTGAAGCGATGATGTGGCCTAAGATGGATCACATAGATCTAGAGAGAGACGGCAGTTGAGCGGCTGCCAGACCCGTCTCCCCGATGGTTCGCCGAACATCATCCCGAAACACGACTAGGTCACTTGACGGCATGGCTTTGTTCAGTGGATGGTATTACAACCACGGCCAGAGCCGACCATTCCAAACCGCGTAAGCGGGTTTCATCACGATGTTTTCGTTCACCGTTTTTGGCCGAGTCGGGATTTGAACCCAGGTGCGTCGGATCGAAAGGCGCACGAGTTCCCGCTGAGCCACACTCTTTCTAAAGTAGCTCTAGTTGTAGGTCGGCCGGGTCCGGGGTCATCGTTAAGGTTCTTTCGACCACGTTTAAATAAGTAACGATTGCTAATGCAGGAGCAGACTCCCCAAATGCACCTTGTACATTTTCGTGAGATTCCTTGAAGTTTAACCCTCGTTTATAATATACAATCATAGCACGAAAATCTTCCCGCGAGACGTCCATTGTAGCAAACAAAAGAAGAGTGTCAGATACTCTTTCAAAATATTAAAATAAAGGTGGCCAATGATTTTCTGCAAAGAGTTTGTATTGAAATTACCCGTCAATTCCAAATAGTTTCAAGTAAAAAAAAAGAGATTATATTTATTCTGTAGCTAGCAATTTTCGGAACAGCCTAGTAGCCAGTTTTACCTGGAAAGTATTCCGGAAGTTTTGAAAATTGATAATTTTATAGATTTTGATGTGCTCTTTCCGAGTTTCAACTTTGCCACCTCGTATTTTTAACGCTCGCGTCGCCATATTGGAAAAATGGCACCTAAAAGCAGTTTTTTGACAATACTTCCTTTCCGACTTATTTTACGATAAAAACAGTTGTATACAAAATGAAACTAGAGACAATTGCCTACAATTTATGTACCTACCTTTTTTCATATAGTCAATAGTTTTGGCGTACGAGCGCCGCAAAGAGTAACGTAACATAAGTCGAAAAGGAGATATTGTCAAAAAACTGCTTAAAGGCGCCATTTTTCCCATATGACGGCGCAAGCGGCAAAAAACGAGGTGGAAAATAGAAATTCAGAAAGGGCACATCAAAATCTATAAAATTATTCCCGAAAACTCCCGGAAAACTTTCCAGGTAACCACTATTTTTCGAACCAAATTACTGTACTATAGGTATACTATACGTAATAATAGGTACCGAATAAATAAACCTACGGTATCTATCTATCGTTAGTTCTTTCCTACTCCCTCCGGTCAATGTCCTCTGCGCAGGTATTTGAACCCTGTCCCGTCCCTGAGACAGCCCTTAAGCTCTTTACTTAAAGCGTAGAGAACTACTAATAAAGCTGGTTTACATGTGCATTACATGTTGAGGTGCAGCCCTGTAAAGTTTAATCCTACTGATATTATAAATGCAAATATTTGTGAGGATGGATGGATGTTTACTCAATCACACAAAAAGTACCGAACGGATTCGATGAAATTTGGTACATTAGGACCTGGAAAGGACATAGGCCACTTTTATCATGGGAGACCGCGGGTGAAACCGAGTTGCGCTGCTAGCCGATAATAAAATAATTTTGTTACAATTTTTTTTGTAGTTTTACTTTTTTACTAAATAAAGACAAGTATATTGACACATACAATAAAAATACAAATGTAATGCAATTATTTAAATTAATGAAATACATTACCATACATTTTCATGTCGGTAACTGTATAGAATACAAGAGAAAGGAGTAGTAAGAAAAAACAAGAATAAAAGTAAATTCAATTCAATTTAATGCAATCGGTAAAAAATACAATTGGTTGTTGTTTACAGGTTGATCGTGTTTTAGTTTCCGTGTTCTCTGAAAGATAAAGCAAAGAAGAAGCAGAGCAGAAGTTTAAAAATAGCGTGCACGTCAGAATACGAAACTGCGTTTGACAATCTAACTGTAACTTAGTGCTAATTAGGTTTAGAGAATGCAGCATTTTCTTTTTATAATTCGCCGTTTGAACAGGCTAGTCTCTAGGACCATACCGCCGTGTCTTACGTAGTTTTTATTTGATAGTTTGTAGAAATTACAATAATTACTTTCGTATATCGTCGTATGAGGGTCATCAGCAACAAGCCGGACCCTCTCCTAGTGCTTCAATAAAGTGGTGGGACTTTCCATGGACTTTTTGGGAGAACATAAAAAGCAATGTTTTTCCCTATTTTGTTTCATTTGCCTACACTCGTGCACGTTTACGAACACATAATGGTTAATATTCCACCGATATTACACATAATCACTCGAAATGACACTTGTTTGGAAAATAAAACAAAATCGAACTCTATCACTTTTCACTTCCCGCCAAAAAGTCCGAGAATACAGCATTAGATTTTTTTTTTTTATTGTTTATAGGCTTGCGTTTGACCGCTATCACACCTGTAAATATGCATATTTTGTCACTTACGCCTTTATTCGTTTTTAATAGTACTTCCATTGATATATTTCAAAGCGTACTTCCCGATTGCACACTGATAGCAGAAGCAAGTATATGTGTTTGTTACAAACAAAATGTTGTGACACCTCCAAGAATGCAAACATGTAGTTACGGTTTTGTCACCTCGGAGAACAATGACGAATGGATGGTATGAAGACATGCTTATTTGCATCTGTCTGTAATTTAGTTCAAATCGGGGTCTATGGTGACGGAGCTTATAGAAAGTAAATTTAATACAATACAATAATGCTTTATTGAATACCAAACACACAGGAAAAACAATAGTTAACAAAGTTAATTAACAGTGGGTACAATTGGCGACCTTATCGCTATGCGCAATTTCTTACAGGCAACCTTTGTATGGGACTTTGATGTACAGGAATTTTAAAAGAAATATTCAAATTGCGTGTGAAAAATATTGTGATGAAAAAGGCATACTATTCAGTTAGTAATTACATAGAAGACAAAGATGCTTGGAACATTGCGCTTCTGCTAAGTGGCCAACTGGCAAATTAGAAACATAATAATGTCAAAAACAAACATGAAAATTTGTAACGAGAGTTCTAAAAAAATGCCCCTCAGTTTCTTGGCGTACTTTTTTCCGATACGGTGGTAGAGTCATTGTAATAATTGACGTTCATAAGTGCGTCTGTGATTTGTAGTCGGTACGATAATTTAGGATAAGTATATATTTTAGTGTTTATTATTGAGATTCTTCTTCTCTCGTGTAGTGCATCAAATCTAAATAAAAAGATAATTTAAATTTCTGTGAGTAGTATTTTATACATTTTATTGTACAGCAGTCAGCAGTCAAGGGGACAAGCTATAAAATTACTTATGTTTTTTAACCTTTGGTCCATGGGGTCCGGGCACCAATAATAAAATAAAAATATTGCCCCGTCTTGTCAAAGCCGCAGGTGACAAGAGGACTGGCTTATTCCTTGCTCAGATTAGCGTTAGCCATTCAGCGCGGGAATGCAGCCAGCGTTCTTGGCACCTTGCCTCATGGACACCATTTGTATATAAATAGGTATTTAGTTATATATATTTCAGTATCATCGTAGTAGTTCTAATAAGGGTTTTGTAGTTTTAAAAAATTGAACATTAAAATTAAATTTAAAATATCGTAAGTATCGAGCAACAGTTAAAGTTTAAATGTAATTAAATCTAATATATAAAATTCTCGTGTCACAGTTTTCGTTGCCATACTCCTCCGAAACGGCTTGACCGATTTTGATGAAATTTTTTGTGCTTATCCGGTATCTATGAGAATCAGCCAACATCTATTTTTTTTTTATAATTTTTTTTAATTTATATGGCAAAACAACGTTTGCCGGGTCAGCTAGTACAATATATATTTTAACTTGTCATACAAAGATCCATTGACTCTAAAATATGTGTACATAAATATTACTTATGACTAAAACTTTGACGTCATTAAAAGTCATGTGCTTTACGTATTTACATAGCTGTACCCATATATTTGTATATACTCATTTACACGCTAAGTACATAATAAACCTACCTAATTGATTGGACATGGTGCAAAGGCCTGAGTCATGGCGGAGGAAGAGAATCAAATCGATTTGATGTACTGACTTTATTGCCATAATATAATTAGGTATGCCTTTATATTCGTTACTAGCAACCGCCCGCGACTTGGTTCACGTCGACATAATAAAACACAGCCTATGTCACTCAGGGATAGTCTTCTACTCGTGGTAGGTCTCTCGTATGCGGGAGGCCGACTGGATAGGTACCACAACTTTGACAGTTATTATTGTTCGTGCTACTAAAGGTCATGGCGTTTCCATTGTTACCTACAACGGAATAAAATTTGAGTATTCTATACCTCTTTCTTTCTTATTCTATGTTTTTACTGGTTTCTCGTATGCGAGGGGCCGTCTGGGTGGGTACCACCGCTTTGCTAGTTATTCAGCCGCCAAGCAGTAGTGTGCAAGCATTACTGTGTTCCGGCTTGAAGGGCATCGTAGCCAATTACTGGGCATATGAGACTTATTATCTGATGTCTCGGGGTGATGAGCACAATGCAATGCTACGCAGTGCCTTTTATGTTATTCAAAGTTCTGGGTGGCACTGCAATTATTATGAGCAGGCGTGGCGCTTACCATCACGCGAACAACTTATTCGTCTCATCACTCAGTTCCATAAAAAATAATAGTAAACGTAGAAAGCAGACTGGACTCAATCAACGGCACAAATCGTGATTATCATATTTGCTATCATGACCGAATGAGTCGGACATGATCATGAGGTTATCGCTTATATTATAATGGGCTTCCCTATTTGCTTTTAATCTATTTGAAGATCTACGTTATCTCATTTATTTACTTCCATCTACCGTCTTGAAATCACGCCCGAATGTACAAAAGTTTAAGAATTATGTTGACAAACTACTAAATTACGATGCAAATATGATACTCAAGACCAAAAATATAAATAGTTTATAAAAATATTAGAATATAATAGAATAACTATTTATTATAAAACCAAAATACAGAAATAATTAAAAACTAAAATAACAACTATCTTAATAATAGTGTCACAATGGGCGGTCTTATCGCTTAAAGCGATCTCTTCCAGGCAACCCACAAGTGGATGAATGTAGACAAAAATATATATGGACAGTGTTACGTAATATTTAGTTTTCTTTGGTGTTACTAAGATAATATGATAACTTTGGTGTTACTAAGATTATATGATAACTTTGGTGTTACTAAGATAATATGATAACTTTGGTGTTACTAAGATTATATGATAACTTTGGTGTTACTAAGATAATATGATAACTTTGGTGTTACTAAGATAATATGATAACTTTGTTGGTAGGTAAGGTACTTGGCTTTAGTTTTTCGTATGTTATTACTCTCAAAATTCGGTCTTTATATGGGGCACTATCAGTTGGTGCAATAATACACAGTGTGTTTTTATTTTTTCAAAATGAGTGTTTCATATCCGAAAAAAATGTTTTCATACATTTTTTTAAAAAGTCATTTATGCAGTATTCGTTTTTATCAAAATCGGCCCTGAGACTCCTTTGAGCATTTTTCGCTATTCCTTATAGTTTCAGATTTTACCATACACGCCTAATTGAAAAATTTACCTGTACTACCTATAGGAATCGTATAGCATATTTTAAAGGTAAGGTACCTACCGATTGGTGAGGTACATACAGGAAGTAATAGTTAGTGTTCTTTGATGCAGGTGAGGCCCACGAGAAAATAATTTTCGTTTTCAATTGTTTTTTGTAAAATGAAACTGAAGTGTCATGGTGTAGCATTGGATTTTGCAGCTCAGAGTCCGAAGTATTGGGAAGTCCACATAAAAAAAAAATGTACAGTGCGTAGCTCAATATATGAACTAAAAGAACTAATAAATAAAATATACTAAAGTATTATTTTTATTAATTTAACTAAAGTCCCACTATACCTAAAACTTCCGAGGTAAGTAAAATGATAACATTTAAATATGCATTACATAAGTGGCCTCAACTCAACCTACAGACTACAATGCTTAATTTGTCGTTGACCAGATATTTATGGTCTTCCCACGATTATTAAGTTTATAATACAAGGAAAACCGCAGTGTCGAAGAAAGAAGGTAAATAGATTAGTAAAGGAGGAAACTTAGCGTTATAACTTATAACTGAAGTACAGGAGAGAAACTGATTGAAAAAACACAAGGCTATAATGTAGATTACAAAATGCTAAAAGTCACGTTTTTATAAGCCATAAAAAGAATAAATGGATTTAAATATAAATAAATAAGAAAATATAAATGGATTTTATTTATTTGTCATCGAGTTGTGAGCTACCTTGAAAGTTACAGCAGGATAGCTAATCGGGAAGTGCTCGAAATTTAAGTTGCTAGATTCCACCCGGAACGACAGACAGATAGATAAACAAGAAAGTGACTAAATAAAAACGTGGTAACAATAAAATAGCTAATGGTCGATGTCTTTATGACTATGATTCATGTTGACGACGACGCGTCGACGACTTGCCGATTGGCTGATGACAATTTTGTGAAAGATGTGTCACTTATTTTCAGATATTCGCGACCTCGTATTGCACCTTTATTGAGCTCTCTTCCTTTCCTCAATGTCGGTCAAGAATCAAGATCAAACTACTTATAAGAGGAAACAGCGGTAATAAAAAAAATTGCGTTTAAATAGTAATTAATTGTAAATATACAGATAATGAGACTGACTTGGTTTGAAATGAAAGGTTAGTCAATGGTTAGTCTCCTAACCATTGACTAACTTTTCATTTCAAACCTTGTCAAATGAAGGAAATTAGCATCGTCTATTGAAGAACATCTTATACTTTCTTAAGAGATAATATTGGTAAGTATAGTTTTTGAGAAATGAAACTAAGAGCAGAATATTTAACCTTTGTCTCTAACTCGCCACGATAAGGTTGTAGATGGAAAAAAGAAAGAAGGCACGCGGCAGTATAGTAACTGCTCAGAACCGGATCATCATCTCGAAACCGATTGGTGATATGGGTTTGTTCAGTGGGTGGGTGTTCTTCTACATCTTATCTCATCTCATCTAGCAACCAAGAACTGTTTTAAGATATTGCATCACCAAACCCGCTTCTAGATAAGTTACAAAAAATCGAGTTACGTTAAATGTCAATGGTGTCACAGGGTGTCATCTATTAACAATAGCAGAAATATGCAGAAAGGCAGTATTCAAAACGACCTTGAATTTGATTGCTATCGCAACGAAGTCAAGGCAATGGAAATTACAGACAAATCTAGTTCCGGGTAGAGACAGCGCATCTTATCACATGTTTCTTTGTACCTACTTGTATCCCTAAACATACCGATGCTAGCAGGTAGGTACATCAAATAAAAACAAATCAAAATTATTAGCAAGAATTTTCGGTGCATAGATTGGAAACTGTTATAGCAGCAAAATGGTTCAACATAACTCTGCCTAAAGGCTTAAAATGCGTACATCGTCATTTACGGAAAGCCGGTCAAGTGGACTTACTAAATGAGGCTACCAGTTCAAGAGGAGTCGCGTCCCTCAAAGACGGTCTCAAGGAATGCCTCGCACACGCCTCCACGCTTGTCTTCTCAATTACAGTTACAGTTCAAGGGCCTTAATCTATTAGGCCAGAGTAAAACTATAATAGAGGTATGAAATAACCGCAATGTAACGCGTGATTCTTAATTAATCCTCAACCTTGTGCCAGTTTCGCCAAGTACCGATCAATATTAACTAATTTAATGATAACAACAATGTATGGGTGTAACTTGGACCTCAAACTGTTAGTTCATGGCAAATAGCATACAGTAACTGTCTGTACGAAAAGAAACTGAGTGCTCAGTCTTCCTATTTCTCGGCACTGAAAGCCGGGGCTAGAGAAGAAAAGCGCGGTTGTAACTGATCGATAATGAGTCTGAGCTGCTCCTACCTCGACAGTAATGTTGCACTACTTGGCCATCGCAGCCTCTAATCGAGCAAGGAATGGTATTCTGAAGACGCGTGGTTTAAATACCGCGTGAACAAATATATTTTCTTATTCCTGAATACTTTTAAAATCTTCGATTTTCATTGACCCTGTTTAAACTCAATAGGACATTTACACAGCTTATTTGGATCCGCACTACTTGCAGTCTTTTATATTGACTTTCATAATTACATGTTATGGAAGTTTGAAAGAGCGAGTGTGGCTCAGTGGGAGCTCGTGCGACTTTCGATCCGACGCACCCGAGTTCGAATCCCGCTGGCCCCGCACCACTGACTTTCTTAAGTTATGTGCGGATTTAGCACTCGCTCTAAAAACGGTGAAGGAAAACATCGTGAGGAAACCGGCATGTCCAAGAATTTTTTACAAAAAGTCAAGGACATGTGACATCCACCAACCCGCACTGGGCCAGCGTGGTGGATTATGGCCCATTCTCTCTCTATGAGAGAAGGCCCGTGTCCCAGCAGTGGGAACGTGATGGGCTGATGATGATGATGATGATAATGGAAGTTTGAAACCGGCAGGAAATAGCTACAGGAGTTACTAAGCATGACCACAAAATACTAAGGGATGACGGTGCTGTTTTTTTCTACACACAGCTTGACAGACTTGTTTCTATTGAATTGTAGTGTCTGGTCAAAAATAAGTACCTATATTTGGTGTGAAGGGCACTGTAGATAGCGCAGTTACTGAGCATAACCAATTGGTGCTAAACAGAGTGCATTTCCTGGCTGACCAGCAATATAACTACAAGAGGCGTAACGGAAACGACCACCATTTGAAAGTCAAAGAGGTATGGTGCTTTGAACTACGTCTCTGGCACGAAAACCGAAGAACTATTTTTATTCTTACCTTAACGTCAATCAATCTGACGGCGAAGGCAGCGGCGTCAGGAGCTGATAGTTTCAGCGAGCAAGCCCTGGGCGCTTCAGCTGGGCGCACCAGAGTTAACGCCAGAGCGGCCCCGGCGCCTGTGTTGCTGCCCAGTTCCGTCGAGTTGGTCCGCCCACATAGCAGGCTGGAGCAATGCCCTGAGGATGAGAAAAGAAAGTGAAAAGACTGAACGATGAAAAGATAGTAACTTTATTTCTCTGAGAAATACAATAAAGTCAATTAAGGAATGTAGGAAGAGCAAACAAAGGCTAGAGACTTCAGGTAGATGATTAAAAGACTGGTCAAATATAGCTCAGAATCATCGACAAGCGGAAGAAAATCATTTTTTAGTAATTTCTTTCATGCCGTCCAATGCCCTTATACTGTTGTGTGTATTACCGTTTGATCATATTTGCATGAAACCAGTTTGGTTTCATGCAAACGGTCATCAAATGTCACCAAAATTCATGGTGTAATTATGGTTAGATTAGAAAGATGCTTAGAGAAAAACTTATTGCCCCGAAAATAATATGCTGGATTGTCATGAAATAAAATAGCCTTTTTGTACCTTCTGGCCTATCTTAGATTTATTTAAACATTGGTATTTCACCTTTTTCCGATCAACATCCTTATTTTTTTATTTGTTCAAACCCAAATGTTTAATTTGACACTGAATCGCAAATTGTTGCCTATGATGTCGTGCGTTTCGTCACTTCCAACGAAAATTAGCACCTCACTTATTCTATCTTCTACTGAACAGTTTGTTTGTTCAACTCGGCCATATTATTCTTCGACACTATCCTACAAGAATATTTTGCTAATTCATACTTTTCAGAACCCATTATACAGACGCGACAGAGATGTAGGTGCTTCTCAAGCCAGTCAGTGACTACAAAGTAAATACAAACTTTTAAAAATAAATCTGATTTATGCTGGCTAGTCAGAATAAAATTGGAGGAGTAGAAGCTAGCGGACTAAATATTAGCGTAGTAACCAAATTACATTTCTGTGGTATTAACTGCATTTATATTGTAACATTTGTAACCTCAATGTTTTTATAATTATTTCAGTTTCAATTTCAAGTTATTATAATTATTACATAAATGCATACCTTATTTTATGACCAACACATCTTCGTATTTAAGGCCTGCATAAACTTGAATTAATCAGATACACAACAAACACTCTAGTAATAACTAACTTTACAAGTCAAACATTGACTCCCAAATGTTTAGAACACTAACTCACAGTCACTACAAAATTAAATACCTAAACTAATTTATTCAGTGTTATCTTACTTCAGACCGCAGACCATATTATCAAAGCAGACAATCACATGGATTTGTACGCAAATGTTTTTAGCAGTAAGACTTCTAATGATTGCAAAATTGTGACTCCACGTACATATTTTGATTAATAAAATAACTCTGTGCGTGAATAGACCGGATCACACTCATATAATCCACCAACCCGCACTGGGCCAGTGTGATGGATTATGGCTCTCCCTATGAGGGAAGGCCCGTGTCCCAGCAGTGGGAACGTGATGTGCTGATGATGATGATGATTACACTCATATTATAAATGCGAAAGTTTGTATGTTAGTGTGTTTGTTACTTCTTCACGCTGTAGCAGCTCAACGAATTTGAGTGAAATTCGGAATGGAGATAGATAGCTTACTACTTTTTATTTCGGGAAACCGTGGGTGAAACCGCGGGGCGCAGCTAGTATTTTCATAAAAACATGGCCTCCACAGCCTTCATCATCATCAGCCCACATCAGTCCACTGCTGGACATAGGCCTTTCCCATAGCAGGCCATTGAGCCCGATCTTCGGCTTTCCTTCTCCAGTCGCTACCAGCAACCCTACGTATATCGTCGCCCCATCTAGTCGCAGGGCGTCCTACGCTACGTTTCCCGATTCGCGGTCTCCACTCTAGAACACGTCTACCCCAACGGTTATCGATCCTGCGGCAACTCCACAGCCTTAGCCAGATCATTTTCTAGGATTCTATTTATAGTGCCTATATTACCTTGCGCAAGGCACCCTGCAACGGAACGAAAGCACTCTGACTGAATGCAAACAAGTCTCAGAGCACTGTCTGCATTTTTAATGAAGGTTCTATTTTAAACTTTGCGATAAAAGAATTATTTTTACAAATATTGGCCTTAAAATATAAAAGTTGTAAATATTTAGAATCCCTTTTATCTAAGTTCTGGGTTAGTATGTTGCATATTTTGTCGATTATGCAACAAAAGGGAAAGTGTCTCACCTGCTGGCCAATTCAGAACCCCACGACAACATACCGAATCGATTCGATTGGATAACGATCTCGTGTCGTAGATTTCTTTTCGAGCTATTCAGAACATCCGCCCCGAGGATTCGACACGGTTTCGGTTACGATATCGAAATCGATACGACAACGTGTTGCATTTACGGAGTTCGTTTTGTGTGCAATACTCGCAGAAAATTGTATTATTATCTAGACGATATAAAAATGTTTTCAAGTTATCAAAATTTATTATAACAACGTTTATCACGAATTAAATTATAATCAACAATTATAAGCGCCATATATTGGTAGAAATATAAAAAAACAAGAGCTTCGTAAACACCCACCTGCTGATATCCACTTAACATTAATGTTTAATCTATGCTTTTGACATTGACAAACCGCCAAATTTAAATGTCTATCGCAAATTGTTTTCTTTATCATGTTTTGAAATTATTAAAAGAAGATCGAGCGAGAAGACGAGCCTCATCAAGATTCGTTAGAAATGTTAAGTAAATACCAAAATTACTATTATATAGTATCACAGAGTACTTTATAATAATTATATAGGTACAGTGATTTTATTTCGGTAGATTTATGCATCTTATTAAGTAATCTTATAATAGTAAGTAAATAGTCCTAAAACAATCAAAGCGAACTTAACCTACAAATAAATACTAGACTTGGTAGGTACTTTATTACATAGAATTAGTTTATGTTGAATCTTACTGTGAGTTTTATTTTATTTGTAGTAGAAAATGTAGTTTATTTAACAACACACGGAATATACTCGGTATTGACGGTCAAATCTAATGCTTTCGAGTGATATGTTGCACTCGATAAGTTGTCGTGGAAATTAATCGGACGTTCGAAAACTTTGCTTCGATATCTGCATTGTGAATAACGTTCTCGGTCGATAAATACGCGTTTATCGTACGGTTACGATTGGTTATCGACTACGACAATTTGAACGTCGATTCGACTATTGTGAATTTAAAATATTTTGAATCGTACGATATCAAACCGAATCGATCGACAAATGAGTTGTCGTGAGCTTCTGAATCGGCCAGCTGGTTGATTATTGTTTTTTTCTAAATCCATACCATTACGTTACTAGCGTTTGTAGTACTATTATGTATTCTGTGCCTATAGTTTTTAACTATACTTAATTACTACCATTAATTTCATACAAAAGGATTTCTTTTTATTTTTGTAAAAAAACATTCTGAAATTTAAAAACTGGCAGGTGTCCTCTTTAAATATTATTAATTACTCAAAGTAGGTATCTCGTACGCTTAGTAGTTTCTGCCGCCCAGCAGTAGTGCGCAAGCATTCCTGTGTTTCGGAATTTCTGCCAGCGGAATTACGGGGCAAATGAAACTTAATATCTGATGTCTCGGGGTGATGCAGTGCTACGCAGTGCTTTTTATGATATTAAATGTTCTGGGTGACAATGCCATTGTTATGGGCAGGCGTGGCGCTTACCATCAGGCGAACGACTTGCTCGTATCATCAGTTCTACATAAAAAAAAGTCTAATACCCTTTACGTAAAAATGTAATGCTGTGTAAAATTCGATACGATTTCCGACGCTGTCTTCCCGGATTTTTTACTGACTATTATTTATGTCTTATAAAATATGCCTAGGTACCTATTATTTACGATTAAAATGAAGTAAAAGCATAACATCCGCTTGCTGCAAATCTAATCATAAAATTCTTTCAATCGGTAAACCGTTAAACAACGTAACAAGCACACCGCATCGTAATTTTGCTATCGGTGATGCATCCGATTACGTTAACGCCACCCACTTACTTAATTAACCAACAGTTTTCTTGGCACACCATTTCTGTAGTTACGTCAGTGACGCACATAACACGACGAAGTTCAATCAACCGTGATTGAGACGTCGGACTGTGGAGATATCGATGAATTTTTGGGGGTCACGCAAGGTCGCTCGTTTGGGCCTATTATTTACATACTGTAGTGATTGTTTTTTGTTCAGGTGTTTATGATAGGTATCATCATCATCAGCCTATCACGTTCCCACTGCTGGGACTCGGGTCTTCTCTCATAGAGAGAGTATGGGCCAAAATCTACCACACTAGCCCAGTTGGTGGATGTCACATGTTTTCCTTCACCAGTTTTAGGTATGACAATAATTGTGGTAGGTATACTTAATAGTAATATGATATTTATGTCAATTGTATTGTTTATGGTTAAAAACCGTCAAGGAAAAAATGTCTAGACATAGACCTTAGCAAAGGGTTGTTGACATGTCCCTTTCAGATAATGTCTGCGAAATAAGCTCATAGTAATAAAATATTGTGAGTAAGAAACTAAATCTCCATGTTTATGAACCACTCATTGAGTGTCTAATGAAACGTTGGGTGTTTATGTGCAGCTATGTGAAATCTGAGAATATCATTAAATTTTGCATTAATTTCGGATCCCAAATGACATTAACATTAGATTTAAGAAAACTCTTTCGGTTTGCAAAAGAGGCTACCGCTACAACAACTAAATACTGTTTTTATGTATACCTTTATACATATGTATGAGTTTTTGAACAGGGATCCGGATTCCGGGCACAACGGGTTCAACAAGGCCTATAAAAATTATTACCTATATCGATTTTCGTCGACTTGTAGCAATTTCAGAAAAATGTGCCAATTTTTTGTTTCTTATCTGTAGCATAATCTATTTCCGTGAAAAAATATGACATATCGATGTTTGGCAAAAACCGATATTTCAAAAATCTAAAAACGCAGTTTTAATAGGATAGAAAAGGATTTTTAACAACAAATTATTAACTATCTCAAAGAGTCTACCTATACTAATTTTAAAAAATCTTTAATACGGAAGGTAGTTGCCGTAGGAATACCTGTATGTAAGGATACCCTCTTTAATATGTTTTTTATCGTGGTCACACACGTGCAGTCACGCCTTGGTCACGCCAAGCCCGCCGACGCCATGTCGATAACAATGAGTGCATCAATTAGGTATAAATATAACCGACCATCAATGAGTAATTGCACCAATTACACACTTCAAACCTGCTTCTGATGCAGATAAATTGCTAATTTAGTTGAGACGCCATCTTTCTTAAAAGCAATATATTATTTATTATTCAGCGAAATGGCTGGGTTTAAGTTCAAGTTCAAAAGTTCTTTATTCAGTTTTGGCATCACAGACGCACTTATGAACATCAATTATTACAACGTAGCGGAAAAAGAACTCAGAAGATACGGCAAAAAAAAACTGAGGGGCATTATTTTTAGAACTTTTGAACTTTTTTATGTTTGTTTTTTACAATATTATGTTTCTTATGTGCCAGTCGGCTACTTGGCAGAAGCGGAATGTTCCATGCTTTTAGGGGACTATCTGATGTCTCGGGGTGACCAGCGTAACGCAGTGCTATGCAGTACCTACTTTGCAATGGCAGTGGCACTGCTATATATGTCTGTCAGTCTGTTCATTACCTTTTTTATTATTTTTTTACGTAAAAACGGCTGAACCAATCTTGATCAAATTTGGCACAGAGAACGCATAGGATAATTTTCGATACAACTGTAGCTAGTATTTTATGTCGAAGATTAGATTAGATAACTCTTTATTGTTACACCACCAGAAATTATTACAAAAAGAATAAATACAAACTTAAAAACTATAGTATTACAGTGGGCGATCTTATCGCTCAAAGCGATCTCTTCCAGACAACCCTTGGATGGAAATGAATTAAAGAAACTGTAAGAGACGGGGGTATCAACATAAATATAATACATAGCGACATGTACATATGTACAGAGTACAAACTATTCGAAGTATTTTAGCCTGAGCAGTCCTATTAGTTAAATTTCCCTACGACTAGTTATTAATCTGTGCCTACGTTCCTATCTAGACAGGCATCCAAGCACTATTAGCATGGACTACCTATTACCAGGCCTAGTGCACTCCGCACTGTAGGTACGAAGCTACAAGTACATAGCCGGGCACCGCCGGCGGGTCGCGCGTCGTTTTACACGTGCCGCGTCAGAGGAGATAAGAGCCATGCGATAGAAATAGAGGCGCTCTGTAGGTTAATATGACTGGTGGGTATGCAGCGCTACGCGAGCTGAATTGAATTTTATTGCGTCATAGCAAGAGTCGCTATTTGTTCAAATTTCTTTGCGGAGTGATGCTTCTGTCACTTAGTATTCTGTGCTATTACCTTACAAGTTATAACTTTTTTACCTACGCAAAGGTATCTGTCACAAGTCACAACACAGATAAGTGTTTGAATTACTCATCCTGTACATTAACCTATTGCAAATGTCAGCCACATATTAAGTAACGCAGATGCCTTTGTAAACATCACATGCTATGCATAATAATCAGCGTCGCTAAATATACTAAGGCTGGCATATTTTATCTATTTGTCTAGCTGCTAAAGTTTAATATAAGTAAATAGGCCCTTATTAATAAAGGGCTTATGTTTAACAACCAGATCTAGTAAAATGTATCGGTAAAAAAACACTTTATATTGCCAAAAATAGTAAATGGTCACCAAAAAAATATCACCAAATAAAAAAAATGTTATCACAATGAGTTGACGGCACTGCTCAGATCCGTCTTCCTGATGGTTCACCGGACATCATGACGGCATGGCTTTGTTTGCTAGGTGGGGTAGTATTAGCACAAATTAATAATAGATTAGATCCGCGGCTGGAGCCTACCAATAACAATTCTCGTCAAGATCGTCTGGCTGGAGGCTTTAACACAGACAAATGTAGTTCATATTTTGCAATGGCTTAGTTGCCTTTTTAATTATCCTCGAAAATATGGACCATTATCACCAGATATAATTATAACTGGATAGTAACTGGTAAGTACCAGAATGAGTTATAATTACAAACTGACTGAGTACCAGACTGAAGACCTAGTGAAAGTAAGAACTTTTGAGATCGCCTAGCCTCTCAGGGTCAATTGCAATGCAATTAATTGAGCATAAATGCAATGCCATTGAGTACTGCAATTGGCCGTAGAGACTTAGCAATTGCAATTGTTTTTATGATGTTTCAAGTTACAATTTTTAACGTTATTTAATTTATTTGTATTTTGTGTATATGGCGTTTAAAATTGCATTGTTTTGTGCTTATTCAATAAATTACAATCTTTTATTTAACTTGCAATGTATTTTGTATGTTTGTCCGGGTGGAATCTTGCAAGCTGAATTAGAACCACTTCCTCTTATCCTACGGAGTTGAAATTTTGCATACTTGTCAAAGTCCGATGACAATGCAATATTATGATGACAGCCAGCTGATCTGATGATGGAGCCGGAAGGTTGGCAATGGAACTCCTTGACGGACAATCATAAACTACTAGTGTTTGGATTCATTTTAATCTGCTTGATTGTTATTTAATTGCAGATTACTATATTCCGATACTTGTTAAAAGCTAAAAAATATATATTTTTGCACAAAAAAAATATTTCATTGTCATATTGTAAATTCTAATTTTTTAAGTATTTTAATTAATTTTTATTATGGGTGTATGCCGTTGAAACTTGCATTTTTTGTGCCTATTTAAATATCTTTTGAATTTAAATGGTTTACGAGATATGTGTGTACACTGCATACCTACACAATTATCTGTAACAAATCTGATCGACGCATCCGTGAACAGTTGTACAGGCATAGTGTGCCGACGAACGGTCGGCCCCTGGAGGCCTAGACTTAACTGTCGTCATGAGAACCATCACATGGGAACAGCACCGTCCCCGATACACTTGCTTAATAGAAACCAGATATTAGTGCGCATTATTCTGCGGCATTAGTGCAAGCTTACTCATACCAGCAGAGGTAAGGAATATTAATTGACGTTTTATGATAATTTCATAATGAGAAATGCAATAACAGCTGTGTAAAACATACTTGGGAGTGGTGGTCACCAGGCCTAAGCCCAGGATTTCTCAGGTAGCCGTCGCTATAAGTTTTATTGGAAAAAAATTTGGTGGTCTAGCCGTGCTATTTTTAAACCGGTGTGACAATAATTTGGCCAAGCAGTAGTGCGCAAGCATTACTGTGTTCCGGTTTGAAGGGAATTGTAGCCAGCGAAATTACTGGGTATATGAGACTTCATTATCTGATGTCTCGGGGTGATGAGCGCAATGCAGTGCTACGCAGGCGAACGACTTACTCGTCTCATCACTGTGCCATAAAAAAATCACGCTATGATATCAATTAACCGGTGACTATTTGTACCTCGGTACTATCAATGATGCATGGTACTATTAAGTCTTCTGTGCCATTTGACAAAAAAAATCTGGAAAGGAACCTATGTATCTAACCACAAGTAAAAGTCTTTTACCATTCGCTATAGCCACAATCATCTTTATCATGTTACTGTAATGTATTTAATATATATTTATTTTAATGTTTATGTATGTTTATTATATTTTAATTGTATTGAATGTATTAAGATTATTTACTATTTTATTGGTGTGTATTTTATGTAATTGGTTTATGTAAGTGTATTGTGATATTGAAAACCACCGGCCATTATTTTTGCGTAATTCCTCTCCCTGCACGGTTGTCTGGAAGAGATCGCTTTAAGCGATAAGACCGCCAATTGTTACACTTTTGTTACGTTGTTTTTATTATTTATAATTTTATGTGTGTGTTTCAATAAAGAGTTATTTCATTTCATTTTATTTTTATTTTTTCACAAACATTTATTATAAATTCAAAGAGCCGAGCTGTTTTATGTAAGTCAAGAATTTATAAATTCCGACACATTCTCCCCCGGACTAACACCGGCCAAACTCACTATCAACAACAAGTACAACAACGTCGTTTACTAACAACAACTCCCAGTTTAACGTTTATGAAACTAGACGAAACGATTATTAGCAGAATTGTGACATCAAGACAGAAGCCATAAAGCAATAAGTCAAGTCGAGATTTCTTCACCCTTTCTCTGCGCTGCTCTCACGGACAGATCGGGGTTAAAGAATAAATACAAAAATTGTATTCCCTGCTTTCATCCACTTTGTGTTAGTTGAAAGTGGATAAAACAGGATATAACTAATTTGTTTTGTCTCCGGTCCGTGTTGGGAGCTGATTTCTTGGAACAAAAGAATGGAGTACTTTGGGAATAACCCATAAAGAGTGTCGCTAAATGTCGATGTCCTTGCGTCGATGAAGTGCCAGCATGGTGCATGGTGCATGTGAACTATCTAGTATGCGGTATAGTTCTTCGGAAGGGGATAGAGACTGGAGAAATACTTCCATCCCTTATTGACAATGACTGCGCCACACACACACACACGCGTTTACCACTTCTACTTTTTACCGACTTCAAAAAGGAGGAGGTGCTATGTTCTACTGTATATTTTTTTATGTATCTTTACCGATTTCTCCGCCGACTGCTGACCGATTTAAAAAACTCTTTTTTGCGTTCAGTTCAGTATAGCTACGAGGTGGTACATACAAATTTCATTGTTATTTGACCTTGGACGTCGAATATACATTGAAGTCGGTTTTCTTTTTGGTAAAATGTATACTTGTAAAAGTCCGCATTGATCTGTGTTAATTATAAAACCCTCTATCTCCATCCATTCCATGTATTTCGTATTCTCTTGTTTTGTTATAAGTA
Source organism: Petrophora chlorosata (assembly GCA_951640565.1). Taxonomy (NCBI): domain Eukaryota; kingdom Metazoa; phylum Arthropoda; class Insecta; order Lepidoptera; family Geometridae; genus Petrophora; species Petrophora chlorosata. Next base: position 2,947,468 of record OX621189.1, on the reverse strand, counting down.
TTCTTTCTCTCTGTTTTTGTATTTTATCTTACGTGCGTCTTTTTAACCGAGTTCAAAAAGGAGGAGGTTTATAATTCGACGGTATGTATTTTTTTTTTGTTTGGTAGGTCATACTTCAGAGGTGGTCCCATATAAATTTTAAAGAAATTCATTCAGCACTTTTTGAAAAAAATAGCAAAAACAAAAAATATATGTTTAATCTTTAAGTCGGTTCTTGTTTTTTTTTGTAACCGACTTTCTAAAGGAGGAGGTTTGTATTCGGCTGCTTCACCTGCTTCACCCAGGGTTGACTTCCGGCGAGGGAACTCCTCAACGGTGAATAGTACAGACACAACATTTTGTAAAAGACTTCAAATATATGAGTGGGTAGCGCTTTTAATAATTATATTAACTTATTTTTCACTTTTGAGTGCCTATTTGTGGTTTTGAAGTCGGTTTAATTTTTTTTGAAAAACAATTTATTCATTTATTTCTTTGTGGTTGTCGAAAAAATCTTTTTTCTTTCTTTCTTTTTCAAAAACTTCTCTAATTATAGTATTGTATAAAAAAATGTTAAATAATAGCACCTACATAAGTTAATTTTCGCACTATACATTTACCTGCCAAGTCTGACCAAAGTGGATCTCCTTCACTATGTTCACAAGTTTTATGCTTAGTTTAGAGGTAATGTATTGAAATAGGCAAAACACACACAGATCTTTAGTTATGTGCAATTGGTCTCCTTTTATATTACAATAAATAATTGGAATGTGCAACAAAATTGTATTATGTAATGCTTATATCATCTAAAAAAGAAGTAACTTAGGTTAAGACCAATTTTTTTTTTATGTCGTGGCACTATATGACACTTCATTAACATTACAATCTAGCCTAATAAGGCTAATAAGTAATTTGAATTTAACTTAAACTGCTAAGTAGAGTATCTTAAACTGTTAAGTAGAGAAATTTGAAATAATAAACATTTTATTTAGCAAACCACATTGGCCGCATTGACAATTACTGTGGCATTGAAGATATCTATCTATAAACAATTTAAGACTTAATCAATACCTATCCGATAAGTGATCTAACTAACATACTAATACTATGGATTTGTAATGGTCTGAAATAAAGTCTTTTTATTTTGTTTATTTTTTTATTTTTTTTTACGTCTTTTTTAATTTTTTTATCCTATTTTTATTTTTTTTCTACGTAAAATTTTTGTTCTTTACGTTTTTGGCCTTCCACCTTCGATCGTTGAGCAAATCATTACGTTCCCAATTGACCCGAGACTCGATGTCAATTGGTACAAATGTCCAAAAGCTGAAATTTAAATACGTTAGTGTTCTTCCTCTGAGGTTGACATCATTGAAATGTGTCATCATGACGTGTAGCCTACTCTCGTATAAAAAACATTTTTTTTTAACCTATTTGATCCCTCTGCTGGGCAAAGGTCTCCCCCATCTCCTTCCATGGATGTCTCTCCATTGCGATCTCAGGCCAGTCACTCCGAAAGCGTCCAAATCGTCCCGCCAACGCTTTCTGGGTCTTCCTAGGCGTCGACGCCCGTCTTCATAAAAACATTACTTTTGTAATAAACAATTTGACAAACCATGAAACTAATGAAGCAATGAAGAAATGACGATCCATTATTAACGAATATGACACTGGCAAAAGCACGAGAAGTGCAATGCCAAATCCTCGAACGAGGAAATAACAATATAATTAAGTACAATGAATCCTGTGTAGGTATAGGTAGTGGGAACGTAATGAAAAAAATAATGAAATAACTCTTTATTGAAACACACACATAAAATTATGAATAATAAAAACAACGTAACAAAAGTTTAACAATTGGCGGTCTTATCGCGTAATATCATTGTCTTAGAATTAATTCTCTTGCTAACCCAAGTCTAAGCTTGGGTTAGGATGATGATAAATCGTATGTAAGTTGGAGGGGCGATTGTGGAAGAACACAAAAAAATCTGCTTGTGTGGGAGAAGCAGCCGATTAATTATACGTACACATTTTAAAAAATCCTGCGCTTCTGATGAAAATCTTCAACCTACCTATTATCTTCCAGTAAAAGTTTTAGCTCAAGGACGGATACGACAGATCAACAATTCACAATATCATCATTCATAATGACAACACCACTAAATCAACAGTTTCTTATAACAACAGCTTAATAGATCAACACTTCTTATATCAACAAATTTTTGCCGGTGGTTCGATTTCTAGCTTTTACTTACAGGGTTCTTTTACCGTTGACAAGTTTATTAGATTTTAGATTAGGTACCTAATGAATTTAATCCGACGTAAGTCCGACTAAGAAATAAGTCCGACTATAGTTCTTAAAGAACCAAAGACTTTGTATGCTATCGTTTTTTGCTAACAGAATTGCCGTTTTGCACCAATGCCTTTACCACAGATTACTTAATAGTTACTACGTAAACTTTACTCTGCATTCGAATTCCAGGCAGTCCAAATGGCAGGAAAGCGTCTCATCATCAGCCCATCACGTTCTCACTGCTGGGACACGGGCTTTCTCTCACAGAGAGAGTATGGGCCCTAATCCACCACGCTGGCCCAGTGCGGGTTGGTGGATGTCACATGTCATTTGAATTTTTGTCATAAATTCTTGGACATGCCGGTTTCCTCACGATGTTTTCCTTCACCGTTTTAAGAGCGAGTGCAACTTACGAAAGTTAGTGATGCGGCGCCAACGGGATTTGAACTCGGGTGCGACGCATCGTAAGTCGCACATGCTCCCACTGAGCCACACTCGCTCTCCCCACTAATTAGCGAAATATAATTAGCTTTACCTTCCCAGCGTTCCCTTGGCAGTGAAGTGGTCAGACTGTCTGTCTGCTACTAGAAATACCCGCGCCGTGGGATTTTGGCAAAACGTAAACATTCACACACACAAGCCGGTAGAAATAACTCTGTTGTAACAGTCAGCTGCATTTACGTCTGTTGAAAGCTGTAGTATAATATACAAGGATCTTAAATAAATAAATAAATAAAAGCTACACGACCGCGGAGTCAAATCTTTTATTAAAGCGGCATTTAAGATCATGATTTCATTTGTGCTCGTTTATGGCAAAATCTGTTTACTGCTAATATTAGATAGCAGTGGCAATAGCTGCTTATTGCTAATATAAGCAGCAAACAGATTTAGCCGGCATCCGACATCCGGAAATTCAAGATACTGAATTTTTAATCAGCAGATACTTGCCTCACACCTCTAATGTTTTTTCACATGTAATGTATTTCTGTTTGTTATGCTCCTCCCATATTATTATTATAGTTTAAATAAAATCTGTGTTATTCGCTAGTGATCTTTTAACGTTTGAATTTCCGATTTCGTATTTTGTTAGGTGTCTGTGTATTTATTTAGTTATTGTCATTTTTGTACCTATCTAAAGGCCTGAATTAAAAATAAAAATGGCTACCATTCCAGGGTGTAATTAAAGGGGGAAATCTATAAAAATAGTTGAAAAACTTCTTTTTCAAATTCAAATTATTCAAACATATAATTTGAATTTGTCTTCCTCAAAAATCAATAACCTATAGGTTTTACACGTGTTTACAGTATACAAACACCCCATATGGGGACTAAACTAATACGAAAGATCAACACCCATAATAAGACCTTAACGAATTCTTTTTATACTGTTCATTTCAAACTTATTTTGATGAAAAATAAGGCAATCGAAATTACGTAGACCTGTTTTTTAATTAGCCAAACTGGACTGTAACTAATGGAAATAATAATTTAATACCTACGGTAGGTTCCTACCAAGGTAAAATCAAGTTAATTTTACTAGGTACCTAGTAGCTAAAAAGGCTAGCCTTTTTGCTTTACTTATAGAATAGAATAGAATAGAATAACTCTTCATTGTAACACCAAAATACAGAAATAATTAAAAACTAAAATAACAACTAACTTAATAATAATGTCACAATGGGCGGTCTTATCGCTCAAAGCGATCTCTTCCAGACAACCCACAAGTGAAGGAATGTATACAGAAATGGACGGTGTTACTTTAAAATAATTTTGTTATATAATATAATATACCTACATAAACCAAAGTCATTACATAAAATACATAACATAATTATAAAAATATACATAATAAATACTTTAACATAAAATATACAAATAAATTAAACATATGTAAATATACAAAATTACAAATGAAAACATAAATACTAACAGTAGACGAAGCATAGGTAGCAGCTATTGTGCAAGATAAAACTGCTTAACACGATTTTTAAAGATTTCAAGAGAAGGAGCTCGTTTAATTGAAAGAGGTAAGGCGTTCCATAGTCGAACAGCTTTGACAGTGAAGGAAGAATCATAGAAGGAAGTACTATGAGCAGGCGTTGTCAACAGTAGATTCTGTGATAATCGTAGTGACCGCGGATTTGAAGTGTGAAGGAAATTAAAACGTTCCTTAAGGTAGCGCGGGGAACTGGGATGGAACAGAATACTGTAAAGGAGAGACAATATATGAGCATTCCGACGAAGACGTATGGGAAGCCACTTGAGCTTTGTACGAAATTCAGAAACATGGTCATACTTGCGTAAGCCAAATATAAACCTAATGCAGAAGTTTTGGAGACGCTCAAGTTTATTTAGCTGGTCCTCCGTGAGGTCAAGATAGCAGGCGTCAGCGTAATCGAGGATAGGAAGTAAAAGAGACTATATATACTGACTATTATTGACTATTATAGGTAGTTATTAAAATTCATAACTAACAACTTACCCAATACGAAGAGATGCAAAACAAGAAACGAAGACACAACGTATCCTTTCAACATTTTTCAAAATTTACGAAAACATACCCACTACACATAGACATAAAAACTAAAGTCGTTTGCATTATGAAAAAAATCTATCATAGCTTTACAAAACACCACATATAGCGTATATTTTTCACTGCTATTTTGTTATTCCGCGATGGGTCGAGAATTCGAGACACTGAAAAATCACAGCTCTAATGGTTCGAATTTTGAATCCGGGTTGAAGGCAACATTATGGCGCGAAACGACACGACCGACGCGACCGCACGCTCGCGCGCTTTGGAGCAGACTTGCTTTGCTAACTTTGCTTTGCTTGACGCTTGCCGCTTGTTTGTTCTCCGTTCCGTTCACGTTCACGACTTCACGCACCTTGCCTGCCCCGTTTGCTCGGGCTGCCATAGCCAGTCGGAATTCGGATTGTCATCCATCACTCATAGCTTTGATAATACTACGAGAACTCACTGCAAAAACCTTACAAGATCGAGTACCAGGCGTACCGACGCCTGCAACACCGGTTGCAGATGACCGACCATATCTCACAAGATAAATCAGTGCTAAGGTACTTTAAAACACCTTAGCGAGTGCTGAGTCGGAACCTTTTCGTGACATCGCGCAACATTGCACTATGTTGTATTTATTGTTTTTTGTTTGGCCCCTAATTTAGTATGTTAAGTGTAATGTTGTGTGATGTCTGGAGTAAATGTATTTTCTTTCTTTCTTTCTTCCTTTCTTATATCGTAGTACTTACTCTATAGAGGTTTTTGAACAAAGATCAAAGACGTCGCCGGTAACATAGCCATGATTACCGAATACATAGTGCAAGCCATTATATTAATCAAAATGCAATTTTTATAGACCATACGTAACGTAGTAGTACCACAGAATACTTTATAGTACAAGGTAGTAGTACCGTTATCGTGTTGTAGTTGTACGGTTTCCGAAAGGACGCTAGTGCCACATTTAAATCGAGGTTACACCGAGGACCGCGGGTAAATTGATTTTTTTGTATGAAAATCGACTCATAAACCGTAGGTTCGCGAATTCACGTTGGCGAAAATGGGCCAAGTAAAGTTACTTCATAGAGGACAGTTTCAGCTAAGTGGGTAACTCTAAATTGTGAGGGTAGGTATAGGTAAAATAATTTCTGTGGTCCATGAGCCTTAAGATACAATGGTATAAGGGTTTTAATCATTGAGGAATAACCTAAATGGTTTTAATACATATTATAGATCCATCCACATTCTCTCGTATTTTTGCTTCATTCTACGCTGGAATAATCTGGGTCTAATATTTGGTTGGTATTTACTTATTTTAGGATGACTATGGTATTTATTTTTAATATTAATTTATTAATATTTAAGTCTAGCTTTTATTTGAAAAGTAATAATATTTACAATTAATATCAACAATGATGCACTGAGAGACAGTCCCCGATAAGTGTTGCCCATTACGTATCTAAACTAAATGTTCTAAGAGGCCTCTACTTGTTGGACTCATGTCCCCGCGCAAGCCTTATAAGGACCGGGTGTATAACCTGTGAGAAAGAGCGACTTAACAATAATAGTGATAATTGTAAGTCTTTTACCATTCACTTCAGTTACAATAATCTTTATCCTGTTATTGTAATGTATGTAATACTAAACTTATTTATTTTAATATCTTCTTATGTTTATTATATATACAATTTTATCTATGTATTTTTGCGTTATTCGTTTCCCTGCACTGTTCTGGAAGATCGCTTTTAGCGATAAGACCAACAATTGTTACACTATTCTTTTAAGTCGGTTTTTTAATTGTTTATTTATTATTATTTATGTGTGTGTTTCAAAATAGTTATTTCCTTTCAATTTTATTATAAGAATTATCTAGTGACGTGCAAGTGTAATTGCTCGTATGTTTAAGACAGGATACAATTATTAGCTGTATGTAAGTTATTTAGCAACTAAGCAACGAGAGGAGCAATTGGTTGGCCTCTTGTTTAGTGCCACGCTTGCCTGTAATAATTTTCATGCCTCCCAGAACTTTTAATACCTTGCAAAATATTATAACGTCCCCTTGTTTTACCACTCGACGCAGGTGGTTGCGCTCTGCGTTATCTTACTATTCTGCACTTCATTGTTAAATAAACATACGCCTGACGCATATGTTTATATGACGCATAATGCGTCATAGACACTTGTCCAGTAGACCAGTCAACTTGACATCGTTGGAGATACTTTAGAACTGACTAGATGTCGATGGGAGTTAACTCTTGAAAACAGCTTGTAACATGACTCAGGAGCGAAATAGGTCTTCAATGGAAGAATAGTTCCACCACACTCATCTGCCATGCCTCTGGAGTTCTCCCAGAAAAGAAAAGATAATTGAAAATCTCCCTGAGCTCCTTCAGCACCGGAGTATCTCGAGATAAAGCCAGCGCTGATCGTACGACCAGCACAACGCTGAGTTGAGGCCGTTTTGCAACAAATTTAATTATTATTATTATTTAATTTATATAACTTTTTTATGTTTAAACTATTTTTATATTACTTACACCTTATATAATTAGTTTGCAAATAAATAAATGTCTAAATAAAATACTTTATTTGTGGTTTTCACGGGAACAAATAGGTTCTTTAGGTTTTCTGGAAAGTTTCCGAAGAACCCGACGGACGTCGCCTTGCGATATCTGGGGCTCCGTAATTCCGACGCACACTCGCCAAAATGTATCCGTTAAAAGCCCGATAGACTGGCTATTTTGCGTCGATGTTCAAGACTGTGGAGTCTTGACTCGAACAGCGCGTCGGCGTCGTCGCCAATGAGTCTCTTGACTCGCCTAAGTGTATGGAATAAATCTATAGATAAGTCAATGACGAACTAACTGATAATGGTTGGCTTTATTTTGTAGTAGGTGCAGTTGCAAGTAGACTATCTATTCCCAAGGACGTGATAATATAATTATCAGTGTTATTCTGCTCAAGTCGCGTGTTCCTGCTAACCTTACGATGTCAAGTCGGTTCGAACACTTCCACTTACCTTCTCGCGATTGGACAGCTTATATCGCTCGCTTCAAAGCATATCTTTCGAACAACTACAACGAACGCGAACATGTCCCCATTCTACTCCGAGAAGTCGGTAACGACACCTACAACTTGATACGAGATCTCTGCGCAGGATCACCAGAAAACAAGACCTTGGATGAAATAATCAACATTGTCAAGAATCACTTGGAGCCCGTCAACGTTGTAGTGGAAAGATACACATTCCAAAAACGACTTCAGCAACCTGGAGAAGATTTAATCACGTATCTCGGCATACTGAGGCATTTGGCGCGTCACTGCGAATTCGAAAATCTAGAGGAACGGTTGAGGGATCAGCTAGTAATTGGTGTGCGAAGCGATGAAATACGGACACGGCTTCTAGCCGAGCGCAATTTGGACTTTACGAAGGCGTCTGATATGGCCATAGCTTGGGAGAGGGCCAAAATGAGCGTGGGTGCATCTGCTGGATCACAACGCGAGAACAACCCTCCAGGACCTTCAACAACTCCTGCTAATTCTAGGTCAAGACCTGGAGGACGTTGCGAGAGATGCAATCGGTACCATGCTGATGGCGAGGTGTGTCCCTACACGTACTATAGGTGCAATATTTGTAACAACGTCGGACATCTCCAAAGGATGTGTCCTTTAAAGGTCGGCGTTGCGCCGGTTGCCCGCCGCCGGCAAAGAAGACGTCCTTACAGAACCGACGCTGACGATGTGAACAGTCCAGCAACTCATGTCATAAATATAAACACAGTGGTAGGTAGGTAACTTAAGTATCTAAGTAAATAAAATTATTGGTTTTTTTTATTGATGGATTGATAACGCTTTATTGTAAACCAATAACATAATAAAAACAAATAAAAATAGAACTTAATTTGTTTTATTAGTACAATGTGCGGTCTTATCGCTAATAGGCGATCTCTTCCAGGCAGCAACCTTTGGATGGAGAGGATTTGTGATACGGCAAAAGACGTTGGTGTACTTATAATCTGGAATTAGAATTAGATCTTAATTGAATTTAGTAAATGATTTTGTGCTTATTAAATTAAATTCAAAAAGTAAGAAGGGTTTTCTTTTTACTTTATATACCTAGTTCGTTTTTATTATAATACCTGAGTACGTACAAATACTTACTTATAAGTATACTCTTAATTATTTTATCAACTGCAGAAATATGCCGCTTGTCGTTTTATGGAGCTGCCTTTTGCATCTGAACGTTGCTGTTGATCCAACCGTCAAGAGTACTTCTTGGAGATGTTGGTTGAGGATTTTCGCTCTAAGGCCGAAATAAAACCTATAATTTTGACAAGGTGAATCCCTCATGAATGCCTACTTAATCAATAGTTTATCGTTCTTCTTCGGAACGGTCTTTTTGCCGGGATGAACAGTATCCTAAGTCCTATTAAAGCACCTACAAAATCCTTTTAATCGTTATGTAGTAGGTAAGTTATGGAGGACAAACACACCACGCACAGAAAGAGAGAGAGAATTTAGCATTTATTATATTAATTATAATAGAGTAGGACTTTTTTTAAACACTCAGATACAATATTTGGCTGTCTTTTCGAAGCAAAAACATAATTATTTGGACTGGCCGGACTTACTGGACAGGATAAACGCTAACGTGCGAAGCCAAAATAGAAAAATATTTGACAATAATATTACAACATAGTACACGTAGAACTGACACTGACAGTGACATACCGAAACGAGTGACGTAATTGTGTAACGTAAAACGTAAACAAAACAAAAACATGAAGTTCGTACGTTCGTATCGCTAATAGTTTTTAATTTAATTTGTTTTTACTTTTGTAGTGCAGTTTAATTTTAGATTTATTTATAAAAGAATTTAACCTCACGTGCTTCAGTTACAAGTAAAAAGCAATACAAAAATGTATCTTTCAAAGAGTTTGATCAAGGTGTTTGCAGCTTGCTGTAGCAGCGCATTTTTAATGGAAATTTTAATGGCAAGAACACCACAATCTGCTAATTTTGTTACCTTCCTACAATTCTTTTCTATCACCGTTTATGGCTTTGTTACTATTTCAAAATTCGGCTCGGTAAGTAACCTGAATTTTATAATCGCTTATGACTGAAAGTTTTGAGGCTTTTTATGAAGTTTCTATGTAATCATAGGTAGCTATGATATATTTTTGCGTAAATAAATACTAGTATATCTGCTGTGTATGGCATCTAAATTAACTAATTTTAAAGTTGAAGTTAATTTTTAAAAAGAAGTTTCTGTTGATTGTTATAAATGCATGAATTTGTTTTATTTTATCAGTGTATTTTCAGGTAAGTCCAAAGATACCCGTTCAGCAGTATGCAATACTTGTAGCTTTGTTTTTTGTTACGAGTGTGGCGAATAACTATGTTTATGCTTTGCATGTGCCTTCCACACTGCATATGATCATACGGTAACTACTTTTGCAGCATACGTATTTCAAACCAGGTTTCCGAACCTCTTGTCAAGTAGGTAATAATTAGCAAACTGTTTTTTAACACTAAATGCCATGCAACAAACACTATAAGGATAAAGTTGAAAATGTTTAAAAGTCACTGGTGATAACGTAGCGTAGTGTGTTAAATATTAGAGACAAAATGTCATGGTAGGTCTTGTGGCATGGTGGTATGGCAGGTGGCTGTCTGTATAGATACCACTGCTTTGCCAGTTATTCTGCCGCTAAGCAGTAGGATGCAAGCATCACTGTATTCCGGTTTAAAGGGCATTGTAGCCAGCGATATTACTGGGCATATGAAACTAAATATCTAATGTCTGGGGTGATAAGCGCGATGCAGTGCTTTTTTATGGTATTAAGTTTTAGTACATAAGGCGATCTTTTTCGTCTCATCACACATTTCCATAAAAAAATAATTTCGGAGCTAAGTTGGCCAACATCAGGCGTATATTGGTGTAATATTTATTCTCAGATCCGCATCTTCGCCAGCTAGCATGTTTGTGTATTGCTGGAACAAAAAGCAATGGCCAAGAGTAAACAATGCCATTGGGTCATTCCTCATTACTGCAGGGGTGGCTTTGGCCATGTATGGTGGAGCGCCTACTGAAGAAACTAAGGGCCAGTTCCTGTATTGGTGCATAGGAGTCACAATATTGCTGGCAACGCTCATTACTGGAGCATACACTGGATTGCAACAGGAGATTTTGTATGGAAAATATGGGAAACACCCAAATGAAGTATGTTTTTTATTATTAACTAAAAACATTAAAGTCAGTATAGCTAATATAGCCATCATTCCATAACAGTAATATAAAAGTAGTGCAGAGCTAAAATATAGTTAATAAGATATTGCAAAAACTATTATATAATAAATTAGCATTGTACATAATCATGACCCTAAATTAAAAAAGGCATTTGACATCACTACGGTAAACATATTATAATAGTAACCCTACATCAATATCTCCCATTTCAGATGCTGTTCTACACTCATGCTCTCCCTTTGCCACTGTTCCTAGCAATCTACCCTCAACTTCGGGATACATCTTTACAACTAAACACAGACATGTGGCTCCTCATTCTCCTGAATATAGTATCTCAGTTCTACTGTACTCATTCCGTTCACGAACTAGCAACGAGAGAGACCTCAGTTACTGTTACTTTTATACTGACATTAAGGAAATTTATATCACTCTTGATATCTTCCATAGTTTTTAAGAACAATTTGACTGTGTTCCATGTAGTTGGGACGGTTTTTGTAGCTGTTGGTACTTATGTGTATTTCGACTTCTTTAGCAGGAAACAGCAAAGACCAGTCAGTTTAAAAGATAAATAGTTTTATTATTGTTAGAAATTGGAAGCATATACATTTTGCCTGCTCTTAGCAGAGCAAACTAAGATTGATGTGACAGAGACAAATATTTATATTTAAGGTCACTCTAATTTACAGATGTTCAGATGCCAACATTTTATTTTGAACTGGTTGTGATGTATGACTTTCAAAGACAGTTTTAAAAGTTACTGGCGCTCTGATAGGTATCAGATACCTATTAGTGAACCAATTGCAGTACGTCATGCTAGTACCACAGTTTTACTGTTTATTACTATTACTTATTCTGTGATTGTGGCTTAGATATAATAATTTATCTCTCTCAAACAACCTGTGGTGTAGTGGTTGAGCAAGTTGGCTCAAATCTCATTGAGGTTTCGGGTGCGATTCCCGCGACGGGACAAATATTTGTGCACAGAAAAAAGGCAAGCATTTGTTTCGTGTCTGGATGTTGTGGGACCATATGGCCCTCCTAGTTCCTAGTTCCCTAAACACAGGGAGTCCAAGTTAGGGACCAGGATCTATTATGTGATCGTTAGGCGTATTTAATTTAATTTATTAATATGTAAAGACTGTCTGTCTTCCTGTAGGTACCGACTACGAATGTATATATATAGTAGAATAGGTAGTCTGGTACAAAAGTTCCTAATATAATTTCAATAGTTTACCATCCCATTTACAGAGAGTAGGAATAAGTGTACATGTTTGCGACTTTTGCGAGTAAGGATACTTTCATCTATTCATACCTTCATTAATTTCTGTGTTGTTAGGGACATATCAGTTGGTCTGTGGTTAGGACGGAACGGAATTTTATAGTTCTGTACAGTCCCTTAGCCTATATACCTACCTAACTTGTGCGAATAAGGGTTGTGGGTTATATTATAAATGTAATATATTTTTGTATTACATTTAAAAAGGTTTTTGAGATAATTATATTCTTTACACAATAGGGGATCGGACAGTAATCGAGAAAAAATCTAAATGTAGATAGAACGAATGTTCGTCGAACCAGAAATATCATTCAATTAATATTTTTGTGAAATAATGATTTATATTTTTAAATCAATAAATAATTCTGTCATTTTTAATCTGTACTTCATCGTAAACGAAACAACAATCACAGCGCATGACGTCATTTGTAGGCAAATGCCGTGAGTCAAGCTTGTGTTTATTTTACGTTTTTGGTTTTCATAAAATATATTTTTGCTATTTTTTTCGTTCCATTACTACAATATAGTCCCCAAACTTCACAAAACGTTTAAGAATCTCTTTGCAAGTTTTATTTCGTAGAGTTTGTTGTTTTCTACCTACATATGACGTCACAAATTTTGAGGTGACCTTTTGCGCGGCAATATTTGAAACATAATATTTAAACATAGTTTTAGGCACTTTTAGAGCGTTATTTAATTAAAATAGTATTTTTCATGGCTATATACAGGGAATAACATTAATGTGTAGTAATACTGAAAGGTGTGTATGGGTATCTAGTCATGAATCATCGGGCAGAATATACAACCAAAAAAACACTATTATATTTTCCATACAAAGTTTAAAAATTATTAATTTGAATTATTTTGGACAATCCTAACAAACTGTGGCCTAGTCGAGGTAGTACGGGTCACTGACCGAGCTACTTTGTGCCTAGGCACAAAACAGATAAGTACAGAAATCAATCTACATACAAAGTGCGCTCGAGCAACGCACACATAGACACCGCTCACGGACACGATATCTGGGCACAGTTGGGATGCGAGCGCGAGTGCCATCCGCTTGAGACACGCGTCTGTGAACATTTTTGTGCAAAAATGGAGCAACGAAAAAAGGTTATTATAACTGTTCGGTGGACGGTTGTTTAAATTCAACATTAAACGGTGAATTGTCGTTTTTTAAGCTACCAGTTGTTTCAGAGAGGTAAGTAGGTATTTGCTTGTATTTCGATGGTTAATTTTCACGTAACACAAAATAGTTAGGTAGGTAGGTAAGCGCCCCGGCCCCCGGCCCTGCGCCTAACAAGCGAACATGACTTTGTGGCCTTGTCATATTTTTACAATTTAAAATTTGATATTTATTGTAGTATAAGCTGTGTTAGCCTTGTGTTCAATAATCTTAATGAGAAAGATGTTAATGTAAACTAATCGCATTTGTTTTGTCTTCAAAAAAACTTTATTCAGTTATAATAGTAACTGCGAAAAAATTATGTCGATATCTTGTACACTTATTTTTTTTAAATCAATCAATTTTCCTCCCAAAAACTTCCATCGCCGTCCGGTATGAAAGGTATGAAAAGTACATACATGAGATTAACTTCTGTATTTATCTGTTTTGTAGCCTAGGCGCTCTGTCTTTGAAAACGCCGAACATTTTACAAGGGCTTGATTTCGAGTCTCAAATACCGGAATTTCATACTGAACGGATCTTTGGACTCGGTCGGTTCCGTTCCCGAACCCACTCGTAAAAAAAGGTATTTCCACATTTTTACACGACTGCCCAAAAAGGAGTATTTCAGGGTTTACGTATGTATGTATGTATTTATTTATTCCACCATTACTTCTTATTGCCTGGACTGGACAGATTTGAATGCATTAAAACCATAATAAAAACATAGGTTTAAGTTTTTTTACCAGTTTTTTTTGCATGTTCGGGAACCGGTATACAAAAAAATCTCCGCGAACGGTACTTTTAATCTATGCCTTAACGTACCCGACTTGGCCTTGCCTTGATCAGTTTCAACTTTTTATCCAACTTGACGTCTTAGAATTCATATTCAGAAATAACCTAACGAAATTTCCGAAACGAAAACGGTCCTTTTCGGTGGAGTTTTATGGGGCGGCGTTAGAAGGTAACTTTGTTTGTGCCGCTCGACCAATGAGGAGCAGCGGCTATTATTTATTAGGATTACATCTTTATGATTGGTGCAATACGAAACAAGGCTAGCGAATCATGAAGCGGCGGCGAATGTTTGATAGCTTTAGTGTTTGCCGCGTTTTGTCAAAGATTAAACAGGTTTATTTCTGAAAACTGACTAAGTAAAGACGCGTTATTGATTACTGACTGACGAACACTCTTTTACTATGCAATGAAATCAAATGTTGGAAATGTCTTAACCATCATTATCAGCCTATTACATTCCTACTGTTGAAATTCATGCATGATGTTTTTTACATCCTATTCCTACGGTGGTTGGTAACCTCACGTAATTTTTAAGAACATCAGCCATGCTCGCTCTTATTAGACGTTCATACTGATTAGATCCTTATTCCTAAATGTTAATTGGAGCGATGATGCTTAATGCTGTAATTAACAAGTAAGCATTAAGAAAAATAAAAAAAATACCCTGCCAAAAACATTATATGATAATTTATATTATTATTTATTTATTTATAACTTGCCTATGTCACTTGGGATGATTTAAGGATTCCGAGGATACCCCATACATCCAAATCTGTTGAGGCATTTATTGTGTAATAAAAAAACGCACATACATTAACCCCGAAAACATTACATTCCTTTTTTGGGGAGTCGCGTAAAAAGCAGTTTGCTTGAAAGTTAGTTGTAAAGTAAGGTTGATAGGACAGCTGGCTTTGCTAACTGAAGATAAAATTTGTTTGTCAGATCTGTACACGCGGCGCACTAATATTCTTTGTCACAAGTTCATTGCTCTTTATCAGCTGATTGTTAGGGTTGAAATGAACTTGATTACCAGAAATGTTTAAATTATCATATCTTGTGATTTTAAAAATTTTCTGGTAATTTGCACTTGGACTTGAATTATTAATAAGCTTCTATATGCGTGGTTTAATTATTACTACACATTTATGTTACACGCTGTATATTAATTGTACTTCATTTAAAACACTTTCTAAAAAGTTGTCCGATCCCCTATTGAGTAGGTTTTATATTTGTAGTTAGTGAAAATTGTTAAAAAGTATTTAAGAATATACATTCCATTTTTATGCATTTGTTATTTTACTGTTTACTTACCAAGTTGCCACTTCTTATTATATCTTAATTATTTTCATAATCAAGTAGGTTTTTAGGGTTCCATACCCAAAGGGTAAAACGGGACCCTATTACTAGACTTGACTTGACTTCTTGTTTTATGGCTTCTGTGTCTTAATGACACAATTCTGCCAATGTCCGTTCCATGCTAGTTTCATAAACGTTATAGAGTTGTTGTTTGTCTATTAAGAATTTGGCCGGTGATTGTCTGAGGGAGAATCTGTCCGAATTTACAAATCCACATTGATTTACCTAAAACAATAGAGACAACACAACTAAGACAAAACACAATGTTAGTATCTACATAATTGAATAAATAATATGATTAATAAATAATTCATAAAAAACAATTATGAATATATAGTGAAAAAGTATATAATAAAGTTTATAATTTAATTTTATGGGTATCAATAAATTTACACAAAATATAGTTAATGAGAGGGGAAAATGTAAGGGACAGAAGAGTTTTAAAAGACGTAGGACGTGGGATGTCGGGAGGGAGGATGTCATAGAGAGAGGGGCGCAGTTTGGGGCAGTTAAAAAATATGTGATCTACGTGTCCCTCGTCCAGACCACATTCACACAATGAGTGATCCCTAATCCTTATTTTGGCTAGGTGCACTGGAGTACATGCATGACCTAAGCGTAAACGACAGATAGTAGAGGTGGTCTTTTTACTAGATTTATGGAACCCTATTACTAAGACTCCGCTGTCCGTCCGTCTGTCTGTCACCAGGCTGTTGTATCTCAGGAACCGTGATAGTTACAGTTGAATTTTTCACAGATGTATTTCTGTTGCCGCTATAACAACAAATACTAAAAAATAGATTAAAAAATATTTAAGTGGGGCTTCCATGTTTTTTTTTGCCGTTTTAATAGATAATGGGTACAGAACTCCTCGTGCGCAAGTCCGACTCGCACTTGGCCGGTTTTTTTATTTCGTATGAGACTAGTATAAGTAAGCACATAATGTACAAGTACCTACATATTCAAATATTTTTCATTCTTTTGTAGTGATCTACTCTAAAACTACCATCTTCTAGAGTAAACAAATAAACGTCTATTTTTAACCGACTTTAAAAAAGGAGGCGATTCTCAATTCGATTGTAATTTTTTAACCCCATAACTCCATTATTTATAAACTAATTTGGAAAATTCTATTTGCGTTGGGTTCAGTATAGCTTCAAGGTGGTCCCATATAAATTTCATTGATACATCAGAATTGAAGTCTTTTTTTTTTGTTATAATTTTTATTACCTGGAAACAGTTTTATATATGTTCCAATGAAACTGGCATGGACACGAAAAACGCGAATAAAAGTCCTTTGAAATAAATTAGATAACTACCACTAAAGCTGCAGACTAACATCTGATATGAAATAAAAGATATTGTAAGATATTACTACATGATAATTATTTATTGATGTCAACTTAGTGTTAAGACTATGGTTACCTACATACTTAAGAAAATAAAAATACAAATTGTAGGTACAGCATAACATCAATCTATACAACCTCAAGTCACAGAATACTTAACAGTACTACTCAAGTACTCAGTAAAGGAAAAAATCAAGAAAGCTGCTAGGTGTATGAAAAGTACAACACATATTCATAGCCTATACAATAAAGTTACTTATACAGACACATTCATTTCATTAACTTATATTATACAAAACTGTGCTTATATCTATTACATTTGTCCCATTGTACATTTTGATCGCCTTCATTTTACCATGTTTAATATCTGCAAAGAAAAAATATTTCATTAATGATTATCATTTAAACTCTTATCTTTGTCATGGGAATTAAGAGGATATGGCACAGCCGCGGCCAGCGAGCACTAAGTATTTGAATAGTGGTTTACGGTTTCGCAGAAAATGCGTAAATTAAATAAATTAACTAAATAATAATAATTTAACTAAATTCGTATCATGTTTCAGATTTTTGTTAAAATTAGCGTTTCGGGAGAAAACGTTTCTACCACACTAAATCTCAACCAAATTTGGTAATTTTGGTCTCAATTTCTTAAATGGATAATAAACTAGGTTTGTAGCTTTTCCTTTTTCTAAGTTTATGTATATTTTTAAAGTTAACAGCTTCCAAATTTAAAAAAAACATTGCGAGTACATATCGAGTTTTATGGGGCCATTTATTCAAATTCTATAGGGATTATCAAAAAATAAAAACCTGCAAACCTCAATAATGATAACATCTCTTACATGTCCAAATTTCATCGAATTTGGTTAATGTTTAGGGGTAGAAAAAGTTGTCTCTTTTTCTATGAAAATCAGCGTGCCATTCCCTCGTAAGTTAAAACAATAAAAAATTTGTTCCCCATTCCGAGACAAGCGTCATTCTATAAGAAAAATGATACATCTCAGTCTTAGAATGGAGGTACCATTCTGTAGCACACTTATGACTCAAGCGTTTCACATCAAGAATGAAACGGATCTAAGGAGCGTGCAAAATAGGCTGAATATTAAAAAATAAAATAAAAAAATTGAGCAATCAAGGTGCCAGCAGTACAATACTGTATTATTTCATTCCATTATCGGACAAGCAGACATACAGTAAGTCGTCATCAATTTATGGTTGAAATCCCACCTCCTCGCACCAAGTGCTTTGCTACGACCTTCATAATGCGAACGGCCAAGGAGTGGAACTCTTTGCCGGCATGTGTTTCCAAATAGCTATAATCTGGGCGTCTATAAGTCAAGAGTGAACAAGTTATTCTAGGCGAGCATGCTACATCTTCGACTGCATCGTCACTTAACAACAGGTAAGATAGCAGTCAAACGCAAATCTATAATTAATAAAAAAAAAAATATTGTCAGAGGAGAAATATCTCACCTGGTCTTGCTCTCAGAGCGCGACCGCCTGTCACGGGATCTAGAGCGGCGGACTGAAGGCGACCGGCGGCGTACTATGGAGGGCGACCGTCGCGGCGACACGGAGCGACCACGGGAGAACGAACGGCGACGCGGACTGCGGCTGCGCGATCTGTAGACATCAGCGTGTTACAACATGTCACATGAAGAAGACAAGTACTGCAAACTAATAACTGATTGTGATCATTCGTAACTCTTGCTAAGGACATTTCTTTCAAGGATGTTAGGAATAGTTTTATTCAGTAGTTCTCACTAGGGAATTGATGAGTGTTTATGAGACTAGCTCATGTGTTACTTATTGGTTACTTTGCTTGTCGATTGGTTATGCAAAACCTAGACCGGAGGAACTGCTATTTAAACTGGAATTATAAACACCAAATTATCACTGTATTGCAAAGTGATTTAAAAAGTTATGTTTTGTATTAGATAATCTTCTTTTCCTATGGTTTCTGATGCATTCTATAATTTGTGTTACTTTGCCAACTTGTATCTTACATCTACAGTACAGTCATATAATACCTCAACGCCAACACACTAATCTAATACAGGTAAGGTAAGGTTCTAAGTATAGGATTTAAATAGTACCGAGCGATGGTGAGCCTGCGAAGGTTGACCGTTGGCTGCTGTGAGGCCGAAGGGAGAATATCGAGGTGATATCTTCAGACGGTGGCGTTAATTGGAAGTTTCTACAGAGATTGCAGTTGGGAAGATCGCTGTTTGGTTTTGTAGCCGGTGCTGATGCGTCGCAAGGCCTAACGGCTCTTGTAATGTCCAAGTTTGGACCAGGTTGGGGGTTAGGTGACCGCTGCTAGGAGAATAGTTAGGGGGGCGCAGTTGAAGACTTTTGCTGCGCGTTGTAGTTCGCTGTCGAGCGGGATGTTGTTGCGAGCGTCGTTCGCGGATGTCGGATTGGCAAACGTGCCGTAGTTGTGGTGAAGAGATGTGGTGAGGTCGTTGGTGTGTTGGTGGTTGGTTGATAAAATGGACCTGCAAACGTTCCAACACCCACCACGTTTAATATCTCCCTTTGATGTTTATCAGATTATTATAATTAAATACTTTTAAATTGGTCTACACATTCATATTGAGGTCATGCAATTAAACTTTTCCATTGCTGCTTTTCATTTTTAGTTACAAAATTTGATTCAGCAGATTTCAAATGTCAGGAAAAAATTATAAGAATGTGTAAACAGTAAAGCAGCTCAATTAAATAAAAATAAACAGCATGTGGGCTACATACCTGGAATATCTGCGGTCACGTCTTGTGCGACCATTTGACATTTCCACACGAATGCGTGTGCCACAGCATCGTCTGGAAAGACAGAATAAGTACTTAATCGACAAGAAGTAGTGTGCTAATATTACCTTGTTCTGGCTTATGGCCATATTTCAAATGAAATTATTCAAAATTAAGAGAAATAAGAGCTATTGTCTCAGGTTAATGAGTGCAGTAGAGCCCTGCAAAGTTCTGTTAACAACATAGTACTAGTACTAGCAACTCTAGAACACACTTTTTGCCAAAGTCGCGTAGTAAACCACTGGAATAATCTACCAGAGTCAGTGATCAGTGTGCCATCAGTGAACAGTTTTAAAAACAGACTTGACAAACATTTAAAAATAAATCACAAGTGCAACGATATGCACGCATCAGCTCTACAAGCTGCTAGTGCATCATAAAATAATAATAGTATTGATTAATGCAGCAATAATGAAAATGGAATATTTAAATATTGTGGTGTTAATAATAATAAAAAGTATGTGTGTTCCCCATTCCAAGACAAGAGTAGTTCTACCAGAAGAATGCACAGTCTCAGTCTTAGATTGGAGGTACTATTCTGTAGCACACTTATGACTCAAGCGTTTCACATCAAGAATGAAACGGATCTAAGGAGTGTGCAAATCTGAATATATTTATATTCAGATACGTGTAGGATGTCGTTGATCATCATATGGCCCAGCAGGATTCGAACCTGCGACCTAGGGATTCGCTTATAGTTTTGTTCCTGATACGCCAAGATGGTAAGTTAACAGGGAGGCAAAACTTTCTACTGGTATGGTTGAACATTTATATATGTCTTTATGTAATATATATGTCTAAATGAGACTAGAAACGAATAACGAAACAAACTAGTTTGTGTACGCAATTCATTTCAAAATAGGTTAGAGAAATCAAGATGTCCGACTTTTGCTAAGCTCGGCAGAGCACCAATCAATATTTATAAGGAATGTAATGGTAATATTAAAATTAAAATAAACACTTACGTTCCATCTAATCCTCGTACTGCGTCCTCAGCGTCTCGAGGGTCTTCAAATTCTACAAATGCAAATCCTGGGGGGTTTCGCGCCACCCACACATTTCTAATGTTCCCATACTTCGAGAACACCTTCTCAATATCGTATTTAGATGCATTCGTGCCTAAGTTTCCGACGTAGACTTTGCAGGATAGGTCCCATTCACGATAGCGAGACATCTAAAAGAATAACGTGTATAATGTAAAACGGGCATAACGTGTTGATTTTTTGACGCAGTATCGCCGCCATATTGTATAATCTATTTAGCGACAGTATTAATTCTGTGTTAAATTTATGAGATTATTATACTTACGATTACCGTTAACTAACACTTGTTATACTTGAAAATCGCAATAGGAGTCTTTTTTAGTAGAAAATTAAGATATGAGTTGAACTTTCACTTCTACAAATTTTGCCAAAACGAGCACGAGAACGAGATGAATGAAATCAATTTCAATTAATGAATGAATGTCCACCAAACCAAAGAGCTAATAGAGCAATAACTGTCCCAAAGATAAAATAGTGTAATTTGTCTTTGGGCTGAATACAACTATATAGACTAGACCAAAGATTTAGTATAGTAATATTATATATATAGTATTATATAATACGTCTTTGGACTAGACTTTCATACGTAGTGGGAGTTTCGAGCATTATTCCTTAGTGGTTTCGAGGCTAGGACCGGACGGAGGAGTGTGCGGGCGGCCTTCGCCTGGCAGACGGCGTTGTCTACCTGCGGGCACATCCTCAACGTCCGGTCGATGCGGACCCCCAGGTACTGTACTGACGTCCTGTCTAAATAGTTTCAGTGGAGGTATCAGGGTGCGCTGGGCTCCGGTAAGCATTGCATCCTCCACTCACCGAGCCAATTTGGATTATTTAGATTAATCGGATTTTGACATCTTGACCGCACTCTTATCACAACTGTCAAGTGTCATATCACTCGTGCTGTCAGTGTCAGTAGAGTGTTGTTTGATTTGTCAGTTGAGTCGATGTCATGTTATGTCAATCAATTTTCAGCTGGAGATAGCGAGATAGCGAGTTTGGTTGGACGATTTTCTCGAATATCTTGAAAACGAGATGCGATTTTACTCTAAATATTGCGAAATAAAGAATTAAAAACATTGTAAAATGGACGTAGTAGGCTTGCTTAATAATATAAACGACAAGTCGAACATGTTTGCGGTGAAAACATGGACTGCTGAATGGTCCTCGAACTTCCAAGAAAATCAGGTAAGGATATATTGATTTTTCAATTATACACGATTTTCTTTAATAAATCGTGTGTAATTATCTGGTAAATGCTAATTGACTGCACTGCTTGAAGATTTTATTTATTTAAGTGCTGTTTCGTAATAAAAATTGGAACCTTGAAATCAATGATATTGTTTTGTTAGATAGTCTAAAAATGGATTTTGTGTCCGGGACCTTGACTATTTTGCGCAAACGTATCTATGTTTATTTATTTAACGATTTGCACTTTTATTCACATAATACAGGAACTTTGTTGTAATAACATTATAAACAAAGTTTTGAACAAAGAGGACTTTATGGGCTTCATATTTCTTGAATAATGCATGTATTCATGATAAGGCAGTAGGTGTCTACATAAAGATAAGATGATAACTTTACTATTATATATATTTATTATTTGGGTTCCAACAAAGGGTACTCAGATCATGGATCTTGTTAATTGTTTCCCAATATACCTAAAAAAATAATTACATATGTGAATCAACACAGAATTAGTGTTAATTTAAATAAATGAATGAAATATCTATTGTATTCAATGTAAAACTGATTAAAGAATGCTAGTTTACCCCAAAAGTGTGTTATGCACACCCAGAAGTGCGTAAAGCTATTGTTGTTTACATAATGCACATGATTATTATTTATTACTAAAATGAACATGTATGTAATTGCATCATGATTATAGAATTTGTAATTAAATGTAATTTATATTTCTATAATAATAATAACACATTAGTTATGAATTATTAATGAATTGGGATTAACATGCTTAAAGTGATGGTAAAGAATTAATAAAAAATATAATTTAAAAGCAGCCTTGACATTTCATCAAGCGTTTGATAAATGATTTTAATTTAAATCAGTCACAAACAGTCTCTTTTATATAATTGATTATAATTTTATATGTTTTGATATCACTATGTTTTGAGCTGAGGGAAATTGATGATAAACAAAAATGACTCATTGCAAACTGACCTCTGTGCCTTGTCACAAAGTTCAATGGCCTTTTAACATTTACCCAAAAACAATTCAATGCAATTTATTGTGTGCATTATACATGTATGTAGTAGCAGGCTTAGCGCACTCTGCACTGTAGGTACAAAGCTACAAGTACATGGCTGGACACCGACGGCGGGTCGCGCGTCGTTACACGTGCCGCGTCAGAAGAGATAAGAGCTATGCACTAGAAAGAGAGGCGCTCTGTAGGTTAATATGACTTGCAGCACTACGCAAGCTGAATTGAATTTTATTGTGTCATAGCAAGTCCCTATTTGTTTAAATTTCTTTATGGAGTGATGCTTCTTTCCCTTAGTATTCTGTGGTAGTAGTGTAAAAGTTAGTAAATGTGTGAAAGTAAAAAAAATATGTGTGAATGTAGCAAAATATAATATTAGATAGATAGACTGGGAGATGAAGTAAATTTATGAGCTACTTAGGTTTGGAGAGTATATTATAAAGAGAGAGAGAGAGACAGAGGAGAGATATGAGAGAGAGTTATAATCAAGAAACATATATTTAGCTATATATATTAATAAAAACCGACAAGTGCGAGTCGGACTCACGCACGGGTTCCGTACCATTATCTATAAAAACGACAAAAAAATCATGTCTGTTGTATGGGAGGAGGGAGTTTTTTAGTATTTGTTGTTATAGCGGCAACAGAAATACATCATCTGTGAATGAAGTAGAATGTGTATTTCCCTGTGGGTACTGAAACCTTAAAAAAAAGTACAAAAGTATATCATATTAATATACCTACTTCCAGAATTTCAAATTGTAAACTTGTTATTTAAGTTAGCCAATTAGGCATCACAGAAGCAATTATGAACTTCAAAAATTCACAATGATTAATGACCTTCAGAAAAACACTACCCCGTAGATTCTGCAATTGATTTAAAGGCATTATTTATTACTTTTGTTACAATGTTGTAAAATTATTTTAGTTTTGCTCGTTTGCTACTTGGTAGAAGCAACAAACAGCACAAGAGAGGTTATGATCTTATGAATCAAGGGTTTTGAAGTTCAGTGTATGGGATCTCAAAGAATATTTCTGTGGTCATTATATAATTTTTTTTTTCGCTTAATCGGTCTATGTTTGGCCACTAGATGATGTGAAGCTATGATGTGGAGCACATAGCTCTAAGACGGCAGTTGAGCGGCTGCTCAGACTAGTTACCCCGATATTTTTTCCCTAAGAATAAGAAACTATTAATGTCTGCAAAATAAAGGTCTAACCTTCCTCGTTTCTTAATATTCAATGCAAACGTTTGCGCTGTCGAGTTTCTAGGTCAAAGTCGAATTGTTTTCTTTGTTATTTTAAATTTTACTTTATCATTTTCGAGGTTCCCGATTATTCCCATCGGTAACAATGTATTATACGACAAATATAGACATACTAGCTGCGCCCTGCGGTTTCACCCGCGGTTTCCCGGGATAAAAAGAAGCCTATGTGTTAATCCATTCAGTAGTTTTTGCGTGAAAGAGTAACGAAGGTACATCCATACATCCATACTTAAACTACAAACTTTCGCGTTTATAATATTAGTAGCATTTGTTTCGTGTTTTGATTTTGTGGGTTTTTTTTTTACACTAAATAGATCTATGTTTGGCCACTATCTCGCCTGATGTGAAGCGATGATGTGGCCTAAGATGGAGCACATAGATCTAGAGAGAGACGGCAGTTGAGCGGCTGCTCAGACCCGTCTCCCTCCTCATACTTCCTGGTTACCTAGACAGGGATCGTTGGGCGTAAAAATAATATATTTACCTATGAATAATTTGGATCTTTTCTTCCTTTACTCCTTTCAGAGAGATGACATCAGAGAGACTGTGGATTATCCATAGTAATGACCTGTATTGAATAAAACAAAGCTAAGAACGTAACAATTACAGATAATATATAATATATAGTTTTTCAACAAGTAACGTAAAATAATGTAATTATTTTTATATGACTATTAATACCTAATACTATAACATGTTTGTTTATTTAATGAATTGGTCCGCTCGCTATAGCTTCTATTGCCGTACCCTGTCAGGGTCGTATATGTTTACTAATCCTTTATCATAAGACCTCTCCAAATGTACATATATGATTGCAATAAATTATTGAGTATTGAGTATGAATGTCCAGACAACCGACCTTTAGTCAGTGACGATAGGCCAGTAATGGCTTACATAAATACTAATTAATTTTTAAGTAACATGACAACAACCTAGTTCAAAAGTTAGGGCAGAAGAAAGAAC
Source organism: Petrophora chlorosata (assembly GCA_951640565.1). Taxonomy (NCBI): domain Eukaryota; kingdom Metazoa; phylum Arthropoda; class Insecta; order Lepidoptera; family Geometridae; genus Petrophora; species Petrophora chlorosata. Next base: position 2,922,193 of record OX621189.1, on the reverse strand, counting down.
ATCGCAGAGATTGAAATGGTGCTGCAAAAGAAATAGCAGCAGGCTAAATCAGAGCAGACAGGGGTTTAGCTAGTTGGTGATGTTATTGACTAAGTTTGGCACTACCCGGGCCCTCCATTCCCGGGTGTCCATGAAGAGTCCCCGCGTCTTTAAAAAGAATAGAGACACAATAACATTGAGGTAATTTTAATTAAAAAAAAAAAGGTCAAATGCGAGCCGGACTCGCCCATCGAGGGTTCCGTACAAAGACTATATTTTTAACCGACTTCAAAAAGGAGGAGGTTTACAATTCGACAGTATGTTTTTTTTTTTTTTTTTTTTTTTTGTGTGTTTGTTACGCGATTACTCCGCCAGTTATGCATTGATTTCGATGATTCTTTTTTTGATTGGTAGGTAATACTTCAAAGGTGGTCCCATATAAATTTTATCGAAATTCATTCAGTAGTTTTTGAAAAAAATAGCAAAAACAAAAAATATAAGTTTAATCTTCAAGTCGATTCTTGTTGTTTTCGTAACCAACTTTCTAATGGTGGAGATTTGTATTCGACTGCTTCACCTGCTTCACCCAGGGTTGACTTCCGGTGAGGGAACTCCTCAACGGTGAATAGTACAGACACAACATTTCGTAAATGGATTTAACCATAATAGCCTGTTCTAAATTCCATCACGACATGGCAGATACACCCAGGATTGACTTCCGGCGAGGAGTTCCCTCGCCGGAAGTCAACAGAGATATAGGACAGACATGAAATTTTTTTGTACATGCATTTAATTGTGATAGCCCGTTTTAAACTTCGTCATGATGTGGCTTCTAGATCATAAAAGCTTGTCTTTAAAAACTTTTTAAATTAATTTAATTAAAACTTGTTTTTCACTAAAAAGGGTAAAATAAATTATTTTTCAAAAAAAAACTAAACCGACTTCAAAACCACAAATGGCACTCAAAAGTAAAAAATAAATTAATAGAATTATCATAAGCGCTACCCACTCATATATTTGAAGTCGGTGCCAGCCAAGTCTAAAAGGTAGTAGATAGATACTACCTACAAGTAGTACTTACTATATACATAGTATTTATCTGCCACCTATTAGACTTGGCTGGTACCGACTTCAAATATATGAGTGGGTAGCGCTTATGATAATTATATTAATTTATTTTTTACTTTTGAGTGCCATTTGTGGTTTTGAAGTCGGTTTAGTTTTTTTTTGAAAAATAATTTATTTATGATTTAATTACGAATGTATACTGTTCAGATTTTTCCCTGTACTTGTAGTATAAGACTATATTACTTGCCAAATTTCATAGTTCTAGGTCAACGGAAAGTACCATATAAATTTTGATTCCCTTGAGAGTGTCGAAATGTACGTTTTTTGCGGCATTAACGGCCGTATCTTTTATTTACGTTAACTCAGAAGTTTGATTTTTCACAGCTTCAAGGGACTGTAGACCTGAGTATATGGTTTTAATTTCAACGCGATACCTCCACGCGTTCCCAAGATAAAGAGTCTTGACAGACAGACGGACAGATAAACAGACAGACGGACAACAAAGTGATCCTATAAGGGTTCCGTTTTTTCCTTTTTAGGTACGGAACCCTAAAAAGTAATAGATTCAATAATAAAAATCGGAATCAAATGCGTGTTTTAACAAACTAATACATTCTACGATTACGAAGAATGGCCTAGTCATGATAAAAAAGTAGTCCAATGGCTGATCAAAAAGATAGATAGGCTTATAAATATATAAACTGAAAGATTGTTATTTTGTTCGTAGTTTATGTTAAGGTACATCTATTTTTATCAGTATGACTGAGGCCCAATTCTGGCTCAGTAGAGATTATGATATGATGCTGATAGAGATAGCGCTATTTAGGACGTTTCGTAGATGGGAAATCGGTTTCCTATGACAAAATCAAATGCTATCTAGCATTAAGTTCTCCATGTACAAACTGTTTTTGTGCTAAAGTATACATATTAATAATAATAAAGTCGCAAGTTCAGTTCCGGTTTTACAAAAAAATTTCGTCTTCCTATGACATAAAGTCGTAAGTAGAGTTTCGGTTTATGTAACATAAACCACATAACAGAACAAACACAAACAAAAAAAAAGTACAGTGGGCGGTCATATCGCTAATAAGCGCCTCTCCATCTGCCAGACAACCTTTGAATGGAGAGGTATTGTGAGAAACTGAGGGGCATTTTTGTTACAATATTTTATGTTTGTTTTTGACAATATTATGTTTCTTATGTGCCAGTTGGCTTCTTGGCAGAAGCGGAATATTCCATCTAATCGATATTAGACCTTGAACTTCGAAGATACACCAGAATCGAATTCGTTTTTTTGTTATAAAATTAATTGTTCTGTACCTATACCTAACCTAACTTTCTCGGAGATAAGGCCCGTCTTAACAGTGAGCACGTTTTGGCCCGATGATGAGCTTCAGTTAAACGAGGAGAGGTAAAACTCCCTATCGTATTTATATGACTGTTAGCTCTTTTCCCCACGGTTTGGCGAGTTTGGTCTGCGGTTTTCCTCTTGGGAATCTCAGTGAAAACTAGGGCGTTTTGGCATTTGTAGGTATGTTTGTATCATGAACCAAATAAACAAGGTTTGGTCCATAGACTGTATGGTTGTATATTATGTGTATGACGTATGTATTTCTTAAGGAGCACCTGGAATTGAACTGGATAATACTTGCCTTTTGATTTCATTGGTCTTAGTACTAGGAGAGACCTTTGCCCAGTAGTGGAACAGTCTAGGTACTTAAAAAGAAGTACAAGTGGTTTCATGATGTAAGTCAGTAAGTCAGTATGCACTCAGTAAGTCAATGGTGTTTCTTTGCCTTAACGCAGTCGTAGTTGTAGCCAAAATCTAGCAATATAGCATACTATACTGCTCGTAATTATATAAAAGACAAAGATGCTTGCAACATTCCACTTCTGCAAAGTAGCCAACTAGTGCATAAAGAATATAAGATTGTAGAAAACGTAAAAATATAAAAAAAACTCCAAAAAAAATGCCCCTTAGTTTTTGCCGTATCTTCTGAGTAGTGGTTCTTTTTCCGATACGGTGGTAGAGTCATGGTGATAATTTGACGCTCATAAGTGCGTCTGTGATGCCAAAACTGAGTAAAAGAGATTTTGATTTGATTTAAATAGTATTCTCAAAGTTCGTAATGAATATGACCAACGTAGGAAGGAGTCGTTTCATCAATGAAATTGGCAGCCTCTGTGGTGTAGTGGTCGAGTCAGCTCATATCTCATACACCTCGGAGGTTGCGGGTTCAATTCCCACAACGGGACAAATTGCCATGGTCATCTTAGGTCCTGGTTCCCTGTATACAGGGAATCCTAGGCCCAGGGTATATGTATGTGAGCGACGGGCATTTGTTTAAAAGAATACCTATTTCGTGTCGTTGGCGATGGCGCCATCTCCCAAATGACATCCACATTCATAAAATCCTTGTGGCTCTTATAAAAAAGTCGACACAATATGCCGTCAATCGTGATAGGAAGTCCACACTTTTTGCCCAACACAGTTTGTGACACAGTACTACGACAGTAACTATGTTCTGCTCGTTTTGCCACAGACAAGTAATGGTACAGTAGGTCTGATTCATGAAGTTCTTAGCAAGTAACTTTTTATAGCTGATTGGCCACTATCTGGCTTGATGTTAAGCGACGATGTGGCCGAAAATGGAGCGCATAGATCTAGAGGAAGACAGCAGTTAAGCGAATGCTTAGATCCGTCTTCTTGATGATTCATCGAACATCACTTTCTACGTCTAACTACGCGTACACTTAGTACGCGTAGTCAAGGTCTGATGTAGTCTTTAGTGTGACGATTTAACATTTTTATTTGTTAAATTGTGTTGTCTTACAAAATATCATGAAAATGTCCATTCAGTAGTTTTTACGTGATTTAGTAAAACCGGTCTACATCTATTCATTCTTTAATTTTCGCATTTTAATATTAGTAGGACGAATTTTGTTCTTTTTTAAGAATAAATGGGCTCACGTTTGACAACAACTCACCTGATGGTAAGCGTAGTTGCGGTCTATGGTCGAGCACGTTTGCCCATGAGGTGCCTATTCACTCTTGTCTTAAAGAGAACCAGGTTGTAATTGGAAGGAAATAAGTATTCTGGTAGAGAATTTCACTCCTTTGCGGTACGTATAATGAAAGAGTCAGCAAAGCGCTTTGTGCGGACTTGTGGTATGTGCACAACAAAACGGTGAAGTGACTCTCCTCACCTGGTGGTCATAAGATGGAATAATGTTACGATCATCATCATTGCCTTTGGCTCTCCCACTACTGGCACTCAGCCCTTCTATCAAAGAAAGAATCGGCCACCACCACACCACAATTATAACACGCTCTGGCCCCGTTTGGGTTGATCTACGATTCCGATAACGTAACTAACGGATACCTAACAAAATAATTGAATATATTAGCACATACTTAGCACATGAAAAAATATAGCAACTCTAGACAACAACGCAATTTACATTCTGTAACCAGCTGACTATCACAGGAAAGCCTGCGTGATCGTGTGACGCAATCGAAACTTGCCTAGACGACCTACTGCCTAATCTCCACTGTAGCTCTCAAGGACTTGTTTACTAATCATGCTAATACCTATCAGTTGTGCTGTGGCGTCGACGCGAGGCGGACGTGTTTCGTGTCCTCGATTTTACGTTTAAAGTTTATTGACAATAGCGATCGGACTTTATGACATGTTTTTGTGTTAATGGACATTTGTGATGGATTATTTTGTGGTAGGTTTCCTTTCCTGGTTGTTTTTCTCTTGTGGCTTTGTTTGCAAGACAGTGCTAACAAAGAAGCTCAGTTTAGAAGCTTGTTTATGCCTTTTAAAGGTTTACGCTGCTGCGTACATCAATTCTTGAAATAAACACTTTTCAAAATAAATAGAAAAACAGTATTATTAGTAGAGTATTCAACATAGAGATGATCTGTGCAATTTATTACAGATACAACAGGAAACATCTTAATGATTGGACTTAAAGCCTCCAAAAGGTTGAATTCGAGATATTGTAATAAGTATAGTTGTAATAAATCACCATCCTTACTCATATTACAAGCGCGTAAGTTTGTATTTATGACTGTATTGTATGGAAATGTTTGTTACTTTTTCACGCAAAAACTACCGAACCGATTTTGATGAAATTTGGTATGTAGGTACTTTAGGACTTGGAATAGCACATAGGCTACTTTTCATCCCGGGAAACCGCGGGTGGAACCGCGGGGCGCAGCTAGTAAATTACAATAAGTGTTTTATAAGGCCACGACGGGACTGGCATAAACCTATTGTTTAAAAGTCCAATAAAAAAAGAATTGCGCAACTATAATTAATTTGAATAATGCTAATATAAATTTAGCAGCTTATTTATGCTGCTTAATCTAATTATCTGTTACTAATATTGTTCATCATCATCAGCATCCCACTGCTGGGACACGAGCCTTCTCTTATAGAGAGAGTATGGGCCATAATCCACCAAGCTGGTCCAGTGCGGGTTGGTGGATGCCACATCTTGAATTTTTTTTGTGATTGATACTTAGATATGCCGCCTTCCTCACGATGTTTTCCTTCACCGTTTTTAGAGCGAGTGTTGAATCCGCACATAACTTAAGAAAGTCAGTGGTGCCAGCGGGATTCGAAGTCGGGTGCGTCGGATCGAAAGTCGTATATGCCTGAGCCACTCGCTCTATCTTGCTTTAATATTGTTGTTAGGTATATAAATAAATTTATTTTCTCTTGTTTCAGTTACTATGGTCCTTCTGCGGATGCTTACTAGTCTCTCTTCTGGTGGTATTCTTCTACTACTATAGAAGATGGAGGAGCAAAGGTTTGAATGTATTTATTTGAATAGAGTAGAGTTAAATTAAGCCGAAAACGATAACCGTACTCACACCTTAAAGATTGGTCTATCGTGGCAATAGATAGAGATAAATGGAGGAAGGGTTGGGAGGCCTTCGCCCTGCAGTTAGACAAAACAGGCTCCTAATAACAATAATAACTAGAATCCCGGGGTAAATGTTAGGTCATCATCATCAGCCCATCACGTTCCCACTGCTGGGACACGGGCCTTCTTCTCTTAGAGAGAGAATGGGCCGTAATCCACCACGCTGGCCCAGTGCAGGTTGGTGAATGTCACATGTCCTTGACTTTTTGTGAAAAAATCTTGGACATGCCGTTTTCCTCACGATGTTTTCCTTCACCGTTTTAGAGCGAGTGTTAAATCCGCACATAGCTTAAGAAAATCAGTGGTGCGGGGACAGCGGGATTCGAACTCGGGTGCGTTGGATCGAAAGTCGCACGAGCTCCCACTGAGCCACACTCGCTCAAATGTTAGGTGCAGAGAAAAAAAAAGCAAGTATTTGTTTCGCACCTGGGTGTTGTGGGACCATTCTTCGTTGGTATTGGTTCCTCAGATTCGGGGAATCCTGGTTACGGGCCAGGATCTAATAAATCTATACTAATAATATAAGAGGTAAAATTAGAGTTTGTAGAAGGTTGTCTCTGTAACTACTGATCCGATTTTGAAAATTATTTAACGATAGAAAGCTGCACTATCCCTGAGCAACGTATACGTTACATTTTATTATGTCCACGCGAACGAAGTCGCGAGCTAGTGCTAGTGTTTAAATAAGAAAAGAAAAACCGTAATAAGGTTTTTTTAGTGTAATATTTTTGTTTTTGCTTCATTTTACATTTACTTTCTACCCCCTTAGCATATTATATTAAAAACAACCATCATAATATTCAGCGGAATTACTCTAGATATTTTCACATGATGATGATGATGATCAGATTTCAGATGAATTTCCGCATCGTCATACCTGATTGGATTCCTTATCAACAAGGTTTTTTAACAAACGACGCAAAAAGTGGGGTGTTGTATGTTTGACCACTATGTGTGTCCTGTGTCTGTCTGTAGCACCGCAGCTCTTAAACGGGTGAACCGATTCGGATGCGGTTTTTTATTTGAAAGCTGGTTTTTTAGCGGTGGTTCTTAGACAAGTTTTAACAGGGTTCAGCTGTTTTTTATTTTGTTATAGGATTTTTATATACGGGGTTTTTTAGTTTTGGTTTAATGAAATTAGCTTGTTTTTCAGAATTATCAGGCGTCATAGCGGCTGGCGCGGCTGGCGAACCAGCGAAGCGTTTCCGCAAACGCGACAAGATGCTGTTCTACGGACGACGGATGCTTCGGAAGGTCAAGTCCATCTCCAACTCAGGCCAGGGCCGGAAGCGGCGGGCGGTCATGCGCTTCGCTAGGAAACTACTTCAGCTGAAGAAGGAATCGGCCCCGGAGCAGTTGAAGGTACTTATTTACTAAAAATACTTTTTTTTTATCTACGTACCTTATGTACCTAAAAAAAGGCATCCCGTCAAGCGCTCAGATGTACATATTACACAAGCGGTCACCCATCCGAGTGACCGCTGCGAACGGTCTTTACCTAGCAGATCTGTTACGGCTAGGCTATCTTTATGAATTTTGATATTTCGATAAAGATGTCATCGTCAATGTGGGCGGCAACCAATGATATCGTGTTTCAGGATGATGTTCGGTAAACCATCAGGGAGACGGGTCTGAGCAGTCGCTCAACTGCCGTTTTCCTATAGATCTATTTTATTCATCTTAGTCCAAATCGTCGCTTAACAGCAAGTTACATGGCTCATAAGTGACAAAAAATACTTGAAATTATTAGGCGATGATGAACTTGATCGAAACGACTTGCGTATTCACCCGCGGTTTCCCGGGATAAAAAGTAGCCTATGTGTTATTCTGATGTGTAAGCTATATTATTGTAAAGTTTCATCAGAATCCATTCAGTAGTTTTTGCGTTAAAGAGTACCAAACATACATGCATACATTCTTACAAACTTTCGCGTTTATAAACTACTAGCTGCGCCCTGCGGTTTCACCCGCGGTTTCCCGGGATAAAAAGTACCCTATGTGTTATTCTGATGTGTAAGCTATATTATTGTAAAGTTTCATCAGAATCCATTCAGTAGTTTTTGCGTGAAAGAGCAACAAACATACATGCATACATTCTTACAAACTTTCGCGTTTATGAACTACTAGCTGCGCCCTGCGGTTTCACCCGCGGTTTCCCGGGATAAAAAGTAGCCTATGTGTTATTCTGATGTGCAAGCTATATTATTGTAAAGTTTCATCAGAATCCATTCAGTAGTTTTTGCGTTAAAGAGTACCAAACATACATGCATACGTTCTTACAAACTTTCGCGTTTATAATATTAGTAGGATAGTAGGATACCCTATAATCCTATCCTCCCCATCCTACTATTATAATCCTATTCTACTTCCTGCATACTTCCTTTCCTATCCTACCCTATTCCTACTATATTTTGTGAGGATGGATGAATGATGTTACTCTGTCAAGCAAAAACTACTGAAAAGATTTTGATGAAATTTAGTTAGCTTAGGGCCAAGAAAAAGACATAGGCTACTTTATATCCCGGGAAACTGCGGGTGAAACCGCGGTGAGTAGCTAGTTTCATATAAGCAATGATGCTAAAAACTACGTATCAAGTAATTTAAATGCTCTCGAATATTATAAAAACTGTCAGGAAGTCTAGCGTTATTTGAAACTAAACACTCAACACTCGAAGACTGATCTGTCAATTACCAGTCAAGTGACTTCCTGGTATGACAGAATAGAGCAAACAAAGTTGAACCGTGACGTAAATTTTATAAAGTCGCAAACATTGAGGAATGACACTATAGAGTCCTTGACAGCGTAACACTTTTGGAAAGCAATAGTTTTTTGACAGTATTTTTGCAGTGTTTACCATACCTATGAAAAATTCTCCCATTCGCTTGAATGAAAATGTAACGTGTTTTGCGTTGCATTGCAGCCATTATAACTTCAGAAGTTCGTAGTTGGTCTGTAAAAGGTAGGACATCTGTACTATTCTGTACCCCAGAGTGAAAGAATAGGGAAATAGGGAATAGGGAATATGCATATGTTGTCGAAAAATCTAGAAATTACTTTTTATGATAGATTACTCCTGTAAACAGATCAAACGGCGAAGGTCTCTTTTAGGTGGCCGAGTAATGAATACGTTATAGCTTGGCCACAGAATAATAGTACAGATTTCGTACCTTCTACAGACCAACTACCTACGACTTTCTGAAGTTATAGTGGCGGCGCTACAACGCAGAGCTCGAATGAAATTGCGGTAACTACATTTCCTTACGGCATGCTTCTTATGCAATCATTAATATTTTGTTGTTAACCAGGTTTTATCTAGGATTAAACCAGTCAGGTAAATAAAATAATCAAATAAAATATATGACACATTTATACAATATACATACATTCATTATTTCCATACAGGTAAAATTTACAATAGAAGAACTAGTATTTTGACGTAAGTTACAAGACTGCAGCACAACTGATACTTAGGATATAGGTAGATAGATAAACACAATGTTAAAAAAAACCACTTGAAGTATTCTAAATAGCATAGTGTCTCAGTTAAATGTCATACTGTCGGAGTAGATCACAGACGTACTTATGAAAGTCAATTATTACATTGACCATACCACCGTATTGGATAGCACTAACTATACATAACTGTAAATTTACTACACTAACCCGAAACGGTTTGTCCTTTTGTGTCCTGAACAGCCTTGACGTTCACATGATGATGAAGTCTACGTTCATGAACTCGTTCTCACTATGTGGCGTTAATTAGGATTAGAAATCCGAGATTCGTTGCTTACATTTTTATTGTAGGATTGTGATCCATCAATGGAATTGGATGATTGGCCATAGTAATCGACAGCAAGGACCTGTAAGATAAATGTATTACACAAAATAAGAACTTATTTACAACATAAGTATATTCTTACATAAGAGGCGAATGCCTTTATTATTAAAACATTTTTTTTTTATGTAACTGAGTGATAGACGATCTGGTCGTTTGCCTGATGGTAAGCAATACGCCAGCCCATAACAGTAACTTTACCACCCAGAACTTTGTTTTGCAAAATCCTGCGCGGCGCTGCACTGTGCTCGACACCCTGAGACAATTAGCTGTTGAGTCTCATAATGCCCAGTAATTTCGCTGGCTACAATGCCCTTCAAGCCGGAACACAGTAATGCTTGCGCACTACTGCTTGGCGGCTGAATAACTGGCAAAGCGGTGGTACCCACCCAGACGGCCTCTCGCATACGAGAAACCTACCACCAGTAATTCTACTCTCTTCTTACTAAACTTTAACTTTTTAATTTCAAATTAAATAAAAACTATAATCATTAACTACTTTTATCACCTATATCTTAATTAAATGGTTTAAGAATGCACAATTTTAATACATTTAACATTTTACACAAATGTGCAATTTGTTACCCGACGTAATGGCAACTGAAATGTTTATACGATGGCCACACTGACACACGAAACAGCTCAATGTTGTTTTAACAAAATAACACCGAAAACTGAATATATCAAGCCAAATGCAGGTTCTAATAGTCGAACCCGCTGGCCGATTCAGAACCCCACGACAACATACCGAATCGATTCGATTGGATAACGATCTCGTGTCGTAGGTTTCTTTTCGAGCTATTCAGAACCTCCGCCCCGAGGATTCGACATGGTTTCGGTTACGATATCGAAATCGATACGACAACGTGTTGCATTTACGGAGTTCGTTTTGTGTGCAATACTCGCAGAAAATTGTATTATTATCTAGACGATATAAAAATGTTTTCAAGTTCAAAATCAAAATTTATTATAACAACGTTTATCACGAATTAAAATATAATCAACAATTATAAGTGCCAGATATTGGTAGAAATATAAAAAAAACAAGAGCTTCGTAAACACCCACCTGCTGATATCCACTTGACATTAATGTTTAATCTATGCTTTAGACATTGACAAACCGCCAAATTTAAATGTCTATCGCTATTATCATGTTTTGAAATTATTAAAAGAAGATCGAGCGAGAAGACGAGCCTCATCAAGATTCGTTAGAAATGTTAAGTAAATACCAAAATTACAATTACATAGTATCACAGAGTACTTTATAATAATTATATAGGTACAGTGATTTTATTTCGGTAGATTTATGCATCTTATTAAGTAATCTTATAGTAGTAGGTAAATAGTTCTAAAACAATCAAAGCGAACTTAAACTATAAATAAATACTAGACTGTGAGTTTTATTTTATTTGTAGTAGAAAATGTAGTTTATTTAACAACACACGGAATATACTCGGTATTGACGGTCAAATCTAATGCTTTCGAGTGATATGTTGCACTCGATATGTTGTCGTGGAAATTAATCGGACGTTCGAAAACTTTGCTTCGATATCTGCATTGTGAATAACGTTCTCGGTCGATAAATACGCGTTTATCGTACGGTTACGATTGGTTATCGACTACGACAATTTGAACGTCGATTCGACTATTGTGAATTTAAAATATTTTGAATCGTACGAAATCAAACCGAATCGATCGACAAATGAGTTGTCGTGAGGTTCTGAATCGGCCAGCCGATGTATAGTTACATCCACATAAATTATAGTTACCGAAAAACATCAATAAACACAAGAAAAACACATACGTTTGAAAACTTAATCTTTCAGTACAATTTTCACTTCACCATGAATGGAACACCCGAACATTTTTTTACATTCAATTCTAAATTGTTTCTTGACACATTCACAAAGATTCACTTAAAAATAATAAGAAATACCACAACACAAATTAAAAAACCACAAGCCGACCCTGCCTGACCATTATTTTGACTTAACACGTCATGACCAATGTTAAGAAAATGGGTTACGCGATAGAGACAATATGATAATAGTTGTACCTCGTTCTTTATAAGAACCTGTTGTATAGCGCTATCCTTTTTTAGGTCGGAAAAATTCGTAATTATCGGTCTCACACTATAGAGGGCTATAGTGTGAGACCTCAATGGTCGCAAATCATTATTTATAAGAGAAAAAAAATACACCTAACGATCACATACATAGATCCTGGCCCCTAACTAGGATTCCCTGTATCTAGGGAAACAGGAAGTATGAAGACCATGGTTCCACGACACCCAGACACAAAAGAAATGCTTGCGCTTTTTTTCTTCTTTGCACAAACATTTGGCCCGTCACGGGAATCGAATCTGCAACCTCAGTGGTGTATGAGATTTGAGCCAACCTGCCCAACCACTACACCGCAGAGGCTGTCAAACACATTTTAATCAGTATGCAGAAAACACATTTTAATCAGTATCTCGAAATTCCGATGATAGACGAAAATAGGTACCTAATGGAAGTTGTCAAAGTAACCGGATTTTTGACGCAAGCATCTTTTTATGGAATTGAGTGACGAGATAATCTGGTGGTCATCTAATGGTAAGAAAAACGCATTAGAGTTTCCTGAAAAAGCTGAATAGTTTAAAGTGAATTAAATTAGCAGGCAGTGGAAGGTAAATGCAGATGTGACAGAATAAATAATGGTTTTATTACAATCTAGCCAATTGATTAGGCTAATAAGTAATTTATATTTAACTTAAACTGATAGATAAACTAATATTAAGACTGTGTCCATTAACACTTTTCTTATTGTCTCTATTAAGGCGAAGACACTTTGTTCTTGTGTTCTGTATGGGTAGCACTCGTACTACATTACACTAATTCACTATCACTAGACACTACACTACATCAAACGATTTTGTTCTTTTAAGAGGAGCTGAATTGCCTCAACGTTCACATTATGATTCCTCCTATGTTCTATGTATCCTATGTTCGTGAGTTTCGGCAAATTTTTTTAACAATTGCAGTGCCAACCAGAACTTTTAATACCATAAAAAGCATTGCGTCGCACTGCATTCCTTAGTACCATATTCCTTATTACTTAGGTGCTGCAAGCTCCAGCAGAATACATAGAAGAAGATCTGTTTTTACAAGCTTTTATTTAACTTGCAATGTTTGGGTCAAGTCTTGCAAATTGAATCAGAACCACTTCCTTTTATCCAACGGAGTTGAAATTTTGCATACTTGTCAAAGTCCGATGACAATGCAATATTATGGTGACAGTCAGCTCATCTGATGATAGAGACGGAGCGTAGGCAATGGAACCCTTGACGGATAATCGTAAACTACTAGTGTTTTGGCTCATTTTAATCTGCTCGCGGTTCCGATTACGTATTTGGTAAAAGCTTTTTTTGAAAAAGATATTTTTCAACAAGAATTTTGTTAACACTATATTCTTTGTTACTCAGGTGCTGGAACCTCCAGCAGAATACCTAGAAGAAGACCTGACAAGCGACGATCGTGTACCACCTGATGCTCTCTACATGCTGCACAGTATCAGAGTGTTTGGACACTTCGAGAAGCCAGTGTTTCTAATGCTCTGCAAGCATACGGAGATATTGAACATGCCGGCTGGCGCCTTCCTCTTTAAAGTTGGTAAGTCTGTCAAAAGAAACTCTTTCTCTTTTTTTCTCTTTTACTCTCTTTCTCTTCAACCCTGGTGTCGGAGTTATAGACCAAAGGCCTCCGATATAGCCTAATGACCGTTGTAAATACAGAAACGGTCAGCTATCAGTGGTGACCGCAGTGAAAGTTGCTTTACCTAGCAGATCATTTAAGGTCACCCAATACTTGATCTAACAGTCAACAGTTTCGGGATCATAGAATAAATGTAATACAATAAATTCTACTAATATTATTAATGCGAAAGTGTGTGTGTGTTTGTTTGTTACCACATAACTCCATAACAACAACGGATTTTGATGAAATTCGGTATGTACTCGTAGGTACTGTAGGTCTAGGAATAGGTCATTTCATCCCGGAAAAACGTATCCCGTTCCCCAGAGAGCAACTATAAACCGGATTCACCACAGAGGCTGTCTATCATTAAAAGAGGCTGTCAGTCTCCGTGGTGAAGTGGTTTGTCAGGTTAGCTTAAATCTCATACACCAATGAGGTTGCGGGTTCGATTCCAGCGAAGGGATAAATGTTTGAGCTCTGAAAAAAAAACCATTCATGTCTGGGTGTTGTGAGACCATGGTCCTCGTAGTTCCTAGTTCCCTAGATGTAGGGAATCCTAGTTAGGGGCCAGGATCTTTATATGTGATCGTTGGTAGTATTCATTTAATTAAATTAATTAATTTAATTATAATTGTATTTTAATTATCTCTCTTTCTTTTGATCTCTCTTACTCTAGCTTTATTTCTCTCAATTCGTTAAATTAATTTATTAATTAATAAGTTAAATTATTTAATGAAATTATTTAATTTAATATTTACTAATTAATATTATTACATTTTTTAATTAATTAAATTAATGCATTATTATTATAATATGTTTTCATTATTTTATTTTATTGGTGAATTTAATTAATATTGTATATTTATAACAGGCGACACGGATGAAAATGTATATGTAGTGCAAACGGGTCGTGTCAACGTTTACATCACTAATCCCGACGGCAGCGGGCTGTCTTTGAAAGTGGTTCGCGCCGGGGAGAGTGTCACTTCGCTGCTTAGCTTCACCGACGTGCTCACGGTACGTAGCGTACACGTATCAACGTACACGTGACTACGAACGCGTCGTATTAATATGGCGTGGAAACTTATACATCGTAAAAGTCTAAATACTAAGTCGAGAGTGAATTGCCATCATCGCTTTCCATCAGGATGAGATTTAACGCATACCCATTTTTTTAAATTGGTAAATGGGCAATCTATCTATCTATCTACATTATCTATATCATCATTATCTTTCTTTTCAATAAAACAGTCTAGCTTTTAGTACATTATCATTATCTTTCTTTTCAATAAAACCGTTTAGCTTATAATACATTATCTACATCATCATTATCTTTCTTTTCAATGAAACAGTTTAGCTTTTAGTACATTATCATCTTTCTTTTTAACCGACTTCAAAAAGGAGGAGGTTTACAATTCGACGGTATGTTTTTTTTTTTTTTTTTTTTTTTTTGTGTGTTTGTTACGCGATTTCTCCGCCAATTATGCATTGATTTAGATGATTCTTTTTTTGATTGGTAGGTAATACTGCAAAGGTGGTCCCATATAAATTTTATCGAAATTCATTCAGTAGTTTTTGAAAAAAATAGCAAAAACAAAAAATATAAGTTTAATCTTCAAGTCGGTTCTTGTTTTTTTCGTAACCAACTTTCTAAAGGTGGAGGTTTGTATTCGACTGCTTCACCTGCTTCACCCAGGGTTGACTTCCGGTGAGGGAACTCCTCATCGGTGAATAGTACAGACACAATATTTCGTAAATGGATTTAACCATAATAGCCTGTTCTAAATTCCATCATGACATGGCAGATACACCCAGGATTGACTTCCGGCGAGGGAACTCTTCAACAGAGATATAGGACAGACATGAAATTTTTTTGTACATGCATTTAATTGTGATAGCCCGTTTTAAACTTCGTCATGATGTGGCTTCTAGATCATAAAAGCTTGTCTTTAAAAACTTTTTGAATTAATTTAATTAAAACTTGTTTTTCACTAAAAAGGGTAAAATAAATTATTTTTCAAAAAAAACTAAACCGACTTCAAAACCACAAATGGCACTCAAAAGTAAAAAATAAATTAATATAATTATCATAAGCGCTACCCACTCATATATTTGAAGTCGGTGCCAGCCAAGTCTAAAAGGTAGTAGATAGATACTACCTACAAGTAGTACTTACTATATACATATTTATCTGCTACCTATTAGACTTGGCTGGCACCGACTTCAAATATATGAGTGGGTAGCGCTTATGCTAATTATATTAATTTATTTTTTACTTTTGAGTGCCATTTGTGGTTTTGAAGTCGGTTTAGTTTTTTTTGAAAAATAATTTTTAATAAAACCGTTTAGCTTATAATTTATTATCTACATCATCATTATCTTTCTTTTCAATGTAACAGTTTAGCTTTTAGTACATTATCTACATTATCATCTTTCTTTTCAATGAAACCGTTTAGCTTATAATACATTATCTACATCATCATTATCTTTCTTTTCAATTAAACTTTTTAACTTAACATGTTCTTTACATATTGTATTTCAAATCCTTTAAAATGTCTAAAAATATAACAATGAACAATGTAGTATAAACTATTTATTATAATTAAAAAAATGACAAATAAGAAGTTATGATCTTCCTTCCAGGGTCACTCCCAACCATACAAGACTGTAAACGCCAAAGCGTTAGAAGACTCTCAAGTCATAAAGCTGCCGATGCGAGCTTTCCAAGAAGTCTTCAAGGAGTACCCTGATATCTTTGTCAGGGTGATTCAAGTAAGTTCTAGCTGTATACAGAGCGTCCCACTAAGCAATATTGCAGATAGATGTTAAGTTTAATAGTTGTTAGCTAAATTTAAAACAAATAAATTTAATTATTTTTGAACTACATAATAATTTTACCTAGATAATAGTTTGAAACTAGCACATTTTTTTGGGAGAACCCACTGGTCGTCGAAACACAGCCAAACCACACCAGTTCGAGAGCCTATGGATTCAATATTACTCTGTAAAAATATATATATTATGTCAGTATCATATTTTAGATTTTTTCTCGATTACTGTCCGATCCCCTATTATCTCATTTATGTTGACACCCCGTCGTTTACGGTTTCTTTAAGTCCTCTCTATGCGAAGGTTGCCTGAAAGAAATTGCTTTGAGCGATAAGACATTGTAACAATTTATTTTTAAGTTTATTGTTTTTCCTTTTGTTGTTATAATTTCTGGTCGTGTGACAATAAAGATATTATCTAATCTAATTCATAGATTTTTTAAAGTCATTTATCTAAGCTGGGACGGGACTTCGAAAAACCTTTTGATTCGTAATGGAGTCAGCCTGTCGGAACAAGAAGACATGACAAAATTATGCAAAGCGTGAAAGAGACGAAAGAACATTGAACTTCTGTATTGATTTTTGGTCAAGTGAAGTGACGAATTACAGATTTATATTAAACTTCTTTAATCAGTTATTTCAATGACTATCCTTGAATTTCAGATTATTATGGTGCGCCTACAACGTGTGACATTCACGGCACTGCATCAGTATCTGGGACTAAGCGCTGAGTTGGTCAACCCAGGTGTAAGTATAAAGGTCATCACTCATTAAGATTCCTTAACGTCAACGGAACGCTTCGCCGCGAGTGAACCACTCAGTGGCAACCCGCCGCCCGTAAGCTCGCCGCGGGTTGACAACGTGCGGATCCCGGGTTCGGATCTGCTGATTATGTATCAAATTGAAATTGACTATAATGACTAAACCCTGATTACTTATAACATAAATTTAATAATATAATTGTATACACGATCATAATCGGAATTTATGACTATTTGATTATGTTGAACTGTAATAGAACTCCACTCTTTACGCAACACCCTTACAGGGTACATAACTATAGCATACTATTGTGTCACTATTTAAATAAATCCTATCTGTAATAATAAATTAATATGAATATAAGTTAATAATTAATATGAATATGAAGCAGATAATCAAATTTTGGGTACCAGTCGTTCTTTTATCTTCTAGGTTTTCCTTCGTTCATTCAACTCATTCATTCAATAATAAAACATTCCAGGGTCGTGACAAACGCCGTCCGACTACCGTATCGTCGTCTCCCGGTAAGAGCGCGAAGGTAGTGCTGGTAGACAGTAGCACTACTATGCACTCGCCTCATCACAGCGAAAGGAATGTGCCTGAACAGGTAAGCATTCATTTGTTTATAAGATATAGCGGTAAGAGATATTTTGTGAACGTGTTGGATGCAATTATCGTCTGTATTAAGTAGGTAAAAAGGTTTGAAATCGCTTTGCGAAATTTGTGTGTGAGCATGAAACATTTTTGGTGGATTTTCAATGTTTTAGAAATTTTATTTTTATAGTTGTCTACTTTTTAGAACAGTGTATACCTCGCGCCGAGTTATAAGGTCGCTAGTCGGGCGAACCGCGTGACCTTAGTATACATTTTTAACCGAAATTAAAAGTAAGGAGGAGGTTCTCATTTCAATTGTATTTTTTGTGAATGTTTCCTGCTTTTTTTTACCAATGCCACATAACATTAGAATTCCTTTCCCGATTGCCGTATATATGGTGTAGTCAGTGTCAATTGAAAGTTTAAGATGACGAGCGCAGTGCAAGATTGCAAAAAGTACTGCCCTATATAAAGGTAAATAAAGTGCTAGTCTCGCCACTTTTTTAGATAAAAAACTAGAGACTTGGCAAATTAGTCCACTTATTTAGTAGTTTCATCTGAAAAGTTTTCCGGGAGTTTTGTAACTTTGTATTTGTAAAGATTTCTACGTTTTTTATGGTACTGAGTGGTGGGAGGAGCGAGTCGTTCGCCTGATGGTAAGCGCCTGCCCATAATGTAGTGCTACCCGGAACTTTTAATACCATAAAAAGCACTGCGTATCACTGCATTGCGCTCATCACTCCGAGACATCAGGTTTTTTCAAATCAATTGCAAAAATAATTAAATTAAAAAAAAATATTAAGTCTCATATGCCCAGTAATTTCGCATGGTTCTATATTAACAAGAAGAAAGAAAGAGAATGAGTTTTTATTGCCAACAACTTAATATAACTACAATATTTACATACGATTATAGTTTGGCAATAAGAGGTAGGCTCAGCATCGTTCTCTCGGTGAGTTCACACAGGGCTGGTTTTCAGCGTACCCCTTTGCTCGACCTCAGATGTTTGCCGAGAAGTAAACAAATTGTACCAGCGGAGACAAAAATTAATTAATAAAACAAATTAAATAAGATAACAGCGTGAAATTAAAAATAATAATATACAATATCAATATTAGAAGGTCCAATACAGTTTAAATTTGTTAGATTCTAATAAAATATAAATTTTTATTTACAAGTAATATGGTACAATAATACTTAATATAATATAACAAAAGGCTTAATAATTTAAAAACTAAATAAAAGTAAACTAAAAGATATTAAATACTATGTACATGCCGGGTATCGGTTGAGCCAACTGAATGGCCTACAGATAATTCAACCGATACCCGTCGTCCGGCAACGTGCCCAAAATGCTGGCGGCGTTGCCTCGCTGAATTGCGAGGCTGATTCTTTGGCCAAAATACACGCCAGCATTTAAATGTGCGGAGATGTGTGAGTGGGGGCGGGGTGAGAGATATTGTACACTTAGTATTGATTCAAATTCAAATTCAAATTGTTTATTGCTAGAATGTTGTATATACAAAGATGACAAATTAAAATAATTCCTAACATTCTACCATGACAATGGTGTGCAATATTAACATAATTTCAAATAACATAATCAAATTAAATTCAAATTGTCAGATTATTATAAGTTGATTTTAATTAATGTCAAAATGTCGTCAATAAAAATGTCAGTATTCAAATTTTTATGAAAAATGTAATAAAAATTAGATGTATATAAATTAAATAGTTATATTAATATTTCAACATTAATAAATTACAAAATTTATTCAATTAATTAATAATAATGCAGTACAATGAGTAATAATAATCAATTAATTAATAATTTGTCGTCGAAAAATTCTTGAAGGCTGTAATAACATTTAGAGATTAGGAAGTTCTTTAATTTTTTTTATAAAAGTTGTCTCCATACAACAAAAAAAAAAAATACAACCGAATAGAGAACCTCCTCCTTTTTTGAAGTCGGTTAAAAATAGATTTCGACTGTACATGGAATGTGTTTGATTTTCTAATGCATAAATATATAAATAAGCCTTTTATTCAGACGATAAATTAAAATTACAATTAATGCCTAACAATAATTGTAACATACACTTCTACACAGTCAACTTTACATCCACACGCGTACGCACACACACACATACATAGACTCACACACACATACACCCTTTATACATACTTGAATCCTCTGCTAGAGAGCGCAAAATGCATAATAATTGTAATAATTAGGATGATCTTTCATTAGCCTATATTATGATTACTTAAGGTAACTGAATCTCTTGTATAAGCTGTTGATCATCTAATAATAAATAAATAAATTAAAAAAATGCAATTTTTTTTCAATTTTTAGGCATTGTCTAGACACCGGTGTTTGTGCCCTTTATCAAAGTCACCTTCCAACTCCTTCCACCCATAGTATATGTAACTAACTCCATTTTTCCTAACCGCATGACAGGATGCGAGTCACTCGGTCTCTTCGCCGATACACATCCAGGGGCGAAGGCCTAGGCCTGACATGGTTCCCGATATCACTTCAAACACGCCGCAGGTAAGAACTAACCTCTCTGTCTGTCTCTCTCTCTCTTTCCTTTCTCGTGTGGGTTTAGCCTTTCCTGATAACAAGTTTTAGACCGCCTGAAGGTGAAAGCCTCCGGCATTTCCTAACGACTGTTCGGATCGGTTCGTTTCTCCGATGTAAATACACACACAAACGGTCACCCATCCAAGTGGTGACCACAGCGAACGTTGCTTAATGCAGGTCGGTTATGGTCAGTTGAAGATCTTTATGGATGATATTTCGATATGTGTCATCGTCAATGCTGGGGGCCAATGATATCGTGTTTCGGGATGATGTTTCGTCAACCATCAGGGAGACGGGTCTGAGGAATCGCTAAACTGCTGTCTTCCCCTAGATCTATATACTTCATCTTCACTTAACATCAGACGAGATATTGGCCAAACATAGATCCCAAGGCCAAGCGATAAAAAAAAACCCTCCAAATTCTTGCCGCACTCTACATAAATTATAATTATTATAAGCATATTTTGTATGTAACTAGCTGCGCGCCGCGGCTTTGCTCACGCGAGAAAGCACTTTTAGT
Organism: Petrophora chlorosata; assembly: GCA_951640565.1. Lineage (NCBI taxonomy): Eukaryota > Metazoa > Arthropoda > Insecta > Lepidoptera > Geometridae > Petrophora > Petrophora chlorosata. The sequence goes on along the minus strand of OX621189.1, from coordinate 2,901,347 downwards.
TTTCACAAATTGTCCGGGCAACTTTTCCAATTTCTCTTTCCATAAATCCTAATTCGCCCTATTACGAATATTTAAAAATAAAAAAATTGCTACATCTATCCAGCCGTTCTCAAGTGGTCCGCTTACCAACGGACAGCATTTAAGTTTTATTTGTATAGATTAAAATAATAACAAATTATTTATTTTATTTTAGCAGCAGCCAGACGTGCAGCCGACATCGTCGTTCCAGAGGAACAAGGAGGGATCGTCGTTTAAAAAACACAACACTGACAATATGGACGAAGAGGTATGATCCAGTTCACTCATTCATTCATTCCCATTGATTCAATGACTCATTCATCAAACAGTAAACAAAAGTCAAAAGTCCAAAGTTATTTATTAAGGCCGCGTTCAGAAATGGGTAAATGTTCACGAGTGAATACTTGTCAGTTAATCCCAGTGATATGCCAAGTTAAAAATTAACTAACGCCTTTCTGAACGGGCATCGAGTAATACAATGAGCCAGCCAATCAAAACCAATCATTTTCAAGACCGAGATTTCCCGCGCTTTTGTTTATCAGATTTAACTGCGTTATTTTGGCTAATATCGGAATTTTACCTTATATTTTGCTTCAAATACACGAATCGCGTATTTTATTTATATGTACAAAAAATCAATGCAAAAATATTGCAAAATGTAAAGGAAAATGACAACTGACAACTATTACCTGACAGGTGAGAATCGTAACCCGCTTTTTTATCGGTGAATATTTTCACCTGTCAGGTGAACTTTTACTCTCCCCAATTGGTTTTCTGAACGGCTCAGGGTAAATGTCAAAGTTCACCTGAGTCATTTCTGAACGGCGTTAGGGTAATAATTACATTAACTGGGTGATTTCTGAACGCGGCCTAAATAACAAAAAATGTATGTACTTTTAAACGTCATACACACATAATACAAATACGTTAAGCATAGTAACTCAAAATATCATGACGTTGAAAAAAGGTAACCATGTCGTTGTCGACCCATTTCTTTCCTAAACTTAAATTGAAGTCCGGGCCCTGAATATAAATGCGACAACTGACTTCAAAACATTCAAAACGAAACCTATGTTCAATTATTTTTCTCTTTTTATTAAAAATGAGTTTGGTCAGACATGATCATGTCACCATCAAATAAATGGTTGTTATTTATTTCTTTTCTTTCATTTTCCCGTAGGAATAGGACCTACTTAACTGAGAACCATCATGGAGACGGGTCTGAACAGTCGCTCAACTGCCGTCGCTTAACATCAGGCGAGATAGTGCCCAAATACAGGGTTACAAACGATAAAAAACACATTTTTATTATTGGTGTTTTTTTCAGGCTCTAATACAGATCGCGACAGAAGCTTTCGTCAAGGAGCTTGGATTGGAAAGCGACCACGTGTTGCGTGGCCAAGTGCAAGTCAGGGACCTGCCAGCTGGCACTTATATTATGAAGGAGGAAAGCCATAAGGTGAGATGCAAGAAATAAACTCATATTATATTTATTTCAACGCTGTAGGGTAATAAAGCGTATATTTTTCTATTTCTAGTCTTGAGGTTTTGTTTTTGATTGACAACCCTAAATTAATAGTTGAGGATCAAACTTAATAACTATAGATGACTTTTTAATTTGGTCCAAAAAAGTGATTTTTAATTAAAGTCACTCTGTCGGTGAAAAAATTTGTATGCCTCATATGATGCATATTATATAAGTATATACTTACAGAAATAAATTAAAAAAGGCTTGAAGTATTGTTTGCTATATTTAATATTCTAAGTTCTTTCCTTGTATTAAGACACCCTGTATATATAAATTTTCCCACTAATATATAAATTTTCTTCCCTAAGCTGTTTTATAATGTCCCCGGTGAGCCAGAAATAAGACAGGTACAGGCACGGACGTGTGTGTTTGTGTGAGTGTGTGTGTTCATGGACTGAGTATAGAATCAGATCTATATGTGATTGCTAAACATTTCACCACCACAAGTGTGAAACCATGGGTGCTAGTTGTGCGAGCGTAACGAGGCGAAATAAACCAATGGAATCGCTCAAATTGCTTCTTTAGAAAAAACAAAAGCGAATCTACAATTCTTGTATTGGGTAATAAGTTCTCGCTTCGCTCCCTTACAGCGTAGATCAAGCGGAAAATTTGATATCGTCCTTATCAAATTCTGATACAGTTGAAAATGGTGTGCAAAATATAATTTGGCGAACATCAGGATTATCATCATTAGCCTATTCTAGTCCACTGCTGGACAATTGCACTTCGCCACTGAGCACGCTCTCATCCAGCTGCTGCCAGCCACTTTGCGAAGATCGTCGCTCCACCTAGCCTAAAGGGCTAAGGTGAAACGAGGTCTAAACCGCCCACTGTTGACTAATTCTGTGGGCTATGCCAATTTGGTCATCAAGATTCGTACACTGTTTTTGACTTTATTTGAATAGATTAAAGTACTATTTGTCGAAAATGTCCTCGGACCGTTTGATCTGCGCTGACAGTAAAAGTGTGAGATTAATCAACATGAAGTACTTGTTGGAAAAAAGCGGCGCATGCGCAGCATTCGTATCCCGTTGCGTTGCGTCTGAGTTCACCTTGCGTTCGATAAACGTCTACATAGCGCTTATATTCCAGAGCCGGCGCTCTAGATGTTTTGTAATAGGGAATATGCATGTATTGCCGAAAAATCTGGAAATTACTTTTTACGATAGATTACTCCTGTAAACATTTAGTAGTGATATAATTATTATTATTAATTTTGAAGTTTTTTTGTATTTCAATGTTTCTTTTTCTTATTTTTGGAGAAACGGAACGTAATCGTAAAACGCTCGAGTTCGTGCAACCACGTTTTGACGTCACGCGCCTCGCTGCATTATTATTTTTTCATTAATAGTATTCAATAATGAATCGATTCATGCATTAAAAAAATACATGCATATTCCCTATTTTAACATGCTGAATGCTCAAAACGTGCGATGCCGTAAACCAAAGAAATATTACTAGAATTAGTTATCTATGGTCTGCAGGATGTGGCATTGGTGTACCTTCTATCTGGAGCGTTGCTGGTCTCGCAAAGAGTTGCAGAAGGAGAAGGAGAGGTTCACATGTTTACTGCTTATCCTGGTAAGATGATCATCATCAGCATCAGTACATTAAGATCCCTCTGATCCACGGGACTTGCCTTAGCTGGGATTCTTCAGTAATTACGTCAGATTGAAAACACATTAACAATTTTCAGAATATATTCTTTAAATACAGGTATAATCTAATTTAATTCTTAATTGAAGCATCGTTATTGAAATGTCCAGACAGATATGTAAGGTTAAAGGTTGCAGGGGGTAGTGACCCCCCTCCCTTTCGAGTCTCACGTGTTTAATGGACGATCCCTAACTTAGTAAAAATGTCTGTTGTTCCTGAAGTGCATAATATATTAAGTATATCTAGATGGGAGAAGCCAGTACTTGAAACAAAGTTTTAACTAGTTCGGGAGCCTTTGATCCAAAAAATTCACAATGCATTTAAAAAAATATAAAACATGGTAATGTATGCACACTACTACTTGGCGGTTAAACATCTGGCAAAGATGTGGTACTTAGTTGGAGTTGTGCAGAAGACGTATATCTAGATGGGAGAAGCCATCACTGGCACTCGAATCACAGTTGTAATTAGTTCGGGACACTATGGATTTAAAAAATATCAAAACACGGTAATGTATGCACACTACTGCTTGGCTGTTGAACATCTGGCAAAGATGTGGTACTTAGTTGGAGTTTTGCAGAAGACTAAACCTTATTATTACTTATTACCTTATTTCTTCTCCCCAGGTGAAGTAGAAGGCGGTCTGGCCGTGTTAACTGGCGAACCTTCGTTCTTCTCGATCCGCGCTAAGCATTTCTCGCGGATCGGCCTGCTGTCGAAAAGCACAGTCTACAGCATAATGAGGGAACGTCCGTCTGTCGTGCTGCACATTGCTAATACGGTCGTGCGGAGACTGTCGCCGTTTGTCAGACAAGTGGATTTTGCGCTTGATTGGGTAAGAATTTAAACTTTTTGCGTTATATATTTATTTTAATTTTAAAGTATCGTATGAAATAAAGTTAAATAAGTTTATTGCGGAAAAAAAAACAAATAATTAACTAAATTAATGACAAAATTTCTCAGAGTATTGCCACAAAACGGCCTACTCAGCATTTTTTAATTAAATTTGTAACGTATTTTAATTGATTTGTGCATTTTTTTGTGCCTTTTTAACAAATAACTTTTGACTTTTGGCTTTTGTATGCTGACTGAAGCAACCAGTGCTGATCTTCCGTAGGCGCCCTCTAGTGATATCACGGGTCGTAACAATAATAAAATAGTACAATTTATATCAACCTGATGATATAAATTGTACCATTTTATTATATTAATGAAATAAAAATATTTATATTATAAAATATTTATAAATAGTAAAAAAAAAATACGTAAATAACCACCCGTAAATAGTTCACTACGCATAAATTTAGGTATTTCTACTATTCAGTGAACAAGTTAATATTGGTTGAATTTTGTATGAAAAACGAAACGTAGCCAAACATCTATCTTTTTCTAGGTGTTTCTAGAATCCGGTCGTGCAGTATACCGTCAAGATGAAGAGTCAGGCTCCACATTCATAGTTCTGAGCGGTCGGCTGCGTTCCGTAATCACGCATCCTAACGGCAAGAAGGAACTTGTGGGAGAATACGGCAAGGGAGATCTGGTTGGCATTGTAAGTCCACTTCGATCTTTTTATGGTCGAATACTTTTCCAAACGCGAAACAATAACAATCCTATTTACAATACATAATTATTTACTTAATAAAAAATGCTATGGCTCCTTATGACCTCTCACTCACACATCTTGAGTTTTGAGACCCAATAAATCTCTAGTGCCGTTAGATACCCAACTCAACCCTTGTTTCATCTAACGCTACTTGATACCCTAAACACCCCTTCATACGACTACTTTCAATTTTACATCATCATAAATATTACATCACCTTCAAACTTACATCACGTTTAATCTTACATCATCATAAACCGCCAATTGTTACACTACCGATAAGTTTTTATTGTTAATTTATTAATTTGTTGTGTGTGTTTCAATAATTAGTTTTTTCATTTTTATTTTCAGTCTACCTTCAATCTAACATCATCTTAAATCACCTTCAATCTTACATTATCATACATCATCGTACATCACCTTCAATCATACATCATCGTACATCACCTTCAATCTTACATCATCATACATCACCTGCAATCTTACATCATCGTACATCACCTTCAATCTTACATCATCATACATCACCTGCAATCTTACATCATCTTACATCACCTTCTATTCCAGGTGGAGATGGTGACCCAAACGCGTCGGAGCACTACGGTGATGGCGGTCAGAGATTCGGAACTGGCGAAGTTGCCCGAAGGATTGTTCAACGCCATCAAACTACGCTTCCCCGTGGTCGTCACGAGGCTTATCAATCTGTTGGGACATAGGATTTTGGGTAACAAGTGACCTTTTGACTGACCCTTTTGTGAAATTATTCAAAACCTAGTCGTCTTTATTCCAAAACCTTTTTAGAAGTAGTAAGAAGTATAGAAGAAATTGTTGCTCGAGCAGTTGGCTCGGTGGCCCAGTGGTTAAGGCGTCGGGACGGTATTCCGAAGACGCAGGTTTGATCCCTGCCCGAGCAATATAATTTTTCTTCTTCCTAATTACGAGTATATAAAAACATACGTAATTAATTATCAGGTTCCTGGCAGAAGCCGACGGCGGGCCTCGGCGCGGCGACGCTCGAGTCTCGCCCCTCGCAGCATAACTTCTCCACCGTGGCCGTGGTTCCCGTCAGCGACGATGTACCGCTCACCGCTTTCACTTATGAACTGTACCACTCGCTGTGCGCCATCGGTGAGTCACTGGCAACAGAGACATAATGTAGAATTATACATTTTATAACTGAACTAGCTTTTTCCCCGCGACTTAGTCCGCGTGAACGATAGAGGAAGCCCATTTTCGTATTAATTTCCAAAACCATCTTTTTTTTTAATTTTTTTTATTTATTATTTATAGGCTTGCGTTTGACCGCTATCTCACCTGTTGTTAAGTGACGATGCGGTCGAAGATGTAGCACGCTCGCCTAGTTGTAAGACCTTCCTAGTGTATGGGAGCGTGTGCCACGAAGAGGTCAAGCTGCATCTTCGTAATCACCCAACCGATTTAGATGTAACATACCCTATAATCTAAATTGGAAATAATGCTACCAAACCCTGAAAACCACATTAATATCCGGTCAGCAGTTTCGGAGTTCATAGATAACAAACACACAAACAAACAAACAAACAGACAATAATTCTAAAAACCATAGATTCGTGTTCAGTACCCTCTAAACAGTTGATCCCAGTTAGTTTTGCAAAAATATCTTCAATGTACAGAATTGGCTCAGTTCCATTTTTATAATAGTATAGACAAGATTTTTGGTGAAAATACATTTTAAAGACAAGTTTGTAACAAATTTGTAATCGGAACCGCGAGCAGATTAAAATGGGCCCAAACACTAGTAGTTTACGATTGTCCGTCAAGGAGTTCCATTGCCCACCTTCCGTCTCCATCATTAGATCAGCTGGCTATCACCATAATATGGCATTGTCATCTGACTTTGACAAGTATGCAAAATTTCAACTCGGTAGGATAAGAGGAAGTGGTTCTGATTCAACTTGCAAAATTTGACCCAAATAAACAAACATTGCAAGTTAAATTAAGGGATCTGGATGCGGTTATTATTTATTTGAAAGTAGGGTTTGTAGCGGTGGTTCTTAGATGTTTTTATCAAAATCGGTTTAGCCGTTTTTTATAGGTTTTTTGTGTCGGGGGTTTTAAAATTTTAGCTTATCTCTATCAGGTCCGACGGTTCGTCTGACGTCTGACGTGATAAGGAAACTGCTCGGTCTCACAATCATGGATCCTAACAACGAGTACCGGCTCAGTTCTTGGCTCGCGCAGCAGGAGGATAAGCACAAGGTACCGTCATGTATTTATTATGTCATTGAGTGACGAGATGAACAGGTCGTTCACCTGATGGTTAGCAACAGGCCTATAACTGTCGCAGCACCACCCAGGACATTGTTGTAAAAAATCCTTCGCGTCACATCTTAAGTCTCGTAATACCCAGTTTTTTCGCTGGCTACAATGCCCTTCACACCGGATCACAGTATGCTTGCGCACTACTGTTTTGCGGCAAAATAACTGGCAAAGCTGTGGTATCTACCCAGACAACCTCCCACATCCGTATGCGGTCCCCCGTAGGGACTTAAAGTAAAAATATTTTATTCCAAGTTTATACAAAACAAATCAAATCAAAATCTCTTTAATCATTTTGGCATCACAGACGCACTTATGAACGTTAAATGATCACACAGGTTCCGAAGATACAGGCATATTTTTTTAGTTTTAGTTTCATGTTATTAATTGGTATTATATGGTATATTTTAAATGAAATATAATATAATAAGTAACATTATATTACATAGTGATGTACACTGATTTATTTATTATTATTAATTGCATTCATGTACATATATTTATAATGTAGGTCTTAAATTACATCTAATGTTACATAATTTAATGTCTCGGTTGGCCCCAAACTAGGCTAGGGCTGTATCTTGGCGACCCATTTCGATTTGACATACAGAACTAGCGCTTGCATGTGTTTAGCAGTGATGGGTACAATATAACATAAATTTATATAAACGTTAGGTTAGGGTGTATAAATTATATTAGATTTTTTTTTTATGTAACAGAGTAACGCGACGAGCTGGTCGTTTGCCTGATGGTCAGCAATATGCCAGCCCATAACAATAACAGCACCACCCAGAACTTTGTTTTGCGAAATCCTGCGCGGCGCTGCACTGCGCTCGTCACCTTAAGACAATTAGCTGTTGAGTCTCATAATGCCCAGTAATTTCGCTGGCTACAATGCCCTTCAAACCGGAACACAGTAATGCTTGCGCACTACTGCTTGGCGGCTGAATAACTGGCAAAGTGGTGGTATCTACCCAGACGGCCTCTCGCATACGAGAAACCTACCAGTAATAATAAAATTTTTATTACCTGTTAGGCAAGCATTTGACCGCAGTCTCACCAGATGGAAAGCGACGACGCGGTCGCCGATGAATCATGCTTGCCTAGAAGATACCGATTCACTCGGGACTTGAAGACACCTAAACTATAAGAATCGGGAAACAGAGACGCTGGTGTTCCATTCCTTAGCTGTTCACATAATGAAAGTTGAAGCGAAACTCTTTGTTTATTTGATTATATCAATTAACTATTTTATTTAAATATAAATAATTTGAATGGGTTTATTACATTTTTTGTCTGTGCTAGTTGTATGTTTAGTTTGTTGCAAATTGATATTAAAATATGTTTGACAGGAGAGGCATCACCATAATGCTTATTTTTCAGGTGGCACTATACCAGTGCGATCCAAGCTTAACCCAGTGGACTCAGCGCTGCATCCGCCAAGCTGACTGCATTCTAATCGTCGCTTTGGGAGACAAACAACCCAGTATTGGCAAGGTGAGATGTGGAAAGACCTCGAGTCAAATCTACTTGACCAATTCATCATCATCAAAAGCACATTCCCACTACTGGGACTCGGGCCTATTCTCGTAGAGTGAATTGTTTGCCTCGAAGGGCGTACACCCATTGGCATGCTAGCCATTTCCATAATACGGCACAGAGCCGTATAACTGCAGCTTTTCGCCCACATATAATATTCACAATGAAATTTAACATCATAACATAGCCCATTTCTTTAACGACAGTGACGATTCACATACATTTTCTTACTAAATCATCATCATCATCATCATCATCATCATCATCATCATCATTAGTCTACATCAGTCCACTGCTGGACATAGACCTCTCCCATAGCACGCCACGCCCCGATCTTCGGCTTTCCTTCTCCAGCCTCTACCAGCAACCCTACGTATATCGTCGCTCCATCTAGTCGCGGCGTCCTACACTACGTTTGCCGATTCGCGGTCTCCACTCTAGAACACGTCTACCCCAGCGGTTATCGGTTCTGCGGCAAACATGTCCAGCCCAATGCCACTTCAGCTTGCTAATCCGCAGAGCTATGTCAGTAACTTTAGTTCTCTGGCGAATAATTTCGTTCCGGATTCGATCCCTCAGAATTCTCATTTTCTTACTAAATGCTTCTTCCTTTTCAGATCGAGAAAGAGATAGAACGTCTCGCCATCCGCACGCAAAAGGAGTTAGTTCTGCTCCACCGGGAAGGCGGCCCGAACCCCTCGGGTACCGTGCACTGGCTGAACATGCGGTCATGGGTCAGCCAGCATCACCACGTGCGTTGTCCGCATCGCATGTTCACGCGCAAGAGTCAATACAGAATTGTAAGTAGTACCCCGCCTGTATCCCGTCTGTACCTCGCCTGTATCCCGTCTTTACCCCGCCTATACCCCACCGCGTGGCGGCCTTGGTTTCTTGGGCGTAGTATATTTAGAAGTAGCTACTGCCGCAGACGAGGCGCGGGTAGTTAATTCAATGTACTTTCATAGATGGTAGGTTTCTCGTATGCGAGAGGCCGCTTGGGTGGGTACCACCGCTTTGGCAGTTATTCAGCCGCCAAGCAGTAATGCGCAAGCATTACTGTGTTCCGGCTTGAAGGGCATTGTAGCCAGCGAAATTACTGGGCATTATGAGACTCAACAGCTAATTGTCTCAGGGTGACGAGCGCAGTACAGCGCCGCGCCGAATTTTACAAAACAAAGTTCTGGGTGGTTCTGTTATTGTTATGGGCTGGCGTATTGCTTACCATCAGGCAAACGACCAGCTCGTCTCGTCATTTAGTTACATAAAAAAAAACTAAATTTATAGAAGCCAAGCGTTGGAAATTATACACAGGCTACGCGTAGCCTACTTCTCGTCGCTTCGTGTCGAGTGCACGCCACGTCGCTTCTGTATAAACCACGCGTTGGATTCCCCAAGAGCTTTCTCCCGCGACTGCGTTTGCGTAAACGACAGAGGAAGCCCATATTCGTATTTTTTCAAAGACCATCTTAGCAAGACCTCCTGACCTGGCTCAGTTCCATGATAGTATATATTAAGACCTACTTTTTCGATTCCAGAGCGAGTTGTACAGCAAAGTCCTGATGTCGGAAGCGTCGGTGCATTCTGACTTCTCTCGTCTCGCGCGCTGGCTCACGGGCACGTCGGTGGGGCTCGTGCTGGGCGGCGGCGGCGCGCGCGGCGCCGCGCACGTCGGCATGATCCGCGCTATACAGGTACCTCTCTCGTCTCACGCGCTGGCTCACGGGCACGTCGGTGGGGCTCGTGCTGGGCGGCGGCGGCGCGCGCGGCGCCGCGCACGTCGGCATGATCCGCGCTATACAGGTACCTCTCTCGTCTCGCGCGCTGGCTCACGGGCACGTCGGTGGGGCTCGTGCTGGGCGCCGCGCACGTCGGCATGATCCGCGCTATACAGGTACCTCTCTCGTCTCGCGCGCTGGCTCACGGGCACGTCGGTGGGGCTCGTGCTGGGCGGCGGCGGCGCGCGCGGCGCCGCGCACGTCGGCATGATCCGCGCTATACAGGTACCTCTCTCGTCTCGCGCGCTGGCTCACGGGCACGTCGGTGGGGCTCGTGCTGGGCGCCGCGCACGTCGGCATGATCCGCGCTATACAGGTACCTCTCTCGTCTCGCGCGCTGGCTCACGGGCACGTCGGTGGGGCTCGTGCTGGGCGGCGGCGGCGCGCGCGGCGCCGCGCACGTCGGCATGATCCGCGCTATACAGGTACCTCTCTCGTCTCGCGCGCTGGCTCACGGGCACGTCGGTGGGGCTCGTGCTGGGCGCCGCGCACGTCGGCATGATCCGCGCTATACAGGTACCTCTCTCGTCTCGCGCGCTGGCTCACGGGCACGTCGGTGGGGCTCGTGCTGGGCGGCGGCGGCGCGCGCGGCGCCGCGCACGTCGGCATGATCCGCGCTATACAGGTACCTCTCTCGTCTCGCGCGCTGGCTCACGGGCACGTCGGTGGGGCTCGTGCTGGGCGCCGCGCACGTCGGCATGATCCGCGCTATACAGGTACCTCTCTCGTCTCGCGCGCTGGCTCACGGGCACGTCGGTGGGGCTCGTGCTGGGCGGCGGCGGCGCGCGCGGCGCCGCGCACGTCGGCATGATCCGCGCTATACAGGTACCTCTCTCGTCTCGCGCGCTGGCTCACGGGCACGTCGGTGGGGCTCGTGCTGGGCGCCGCGCACGTCGGCATGATCCGCGCTATACAGGTACCTCTCTCGTCTCGCGCGCTGGCTCACGGGCACGTCGGTGGGGCTCGTGCTGGGCGGCGGCGGCGCGCGCGGCGCCGCGCACGTCGGCATGATCCGCGCTATACAGGTACCTCTCTCGTCTCGCGCGCTGGCTCACGGGCACGTCGGTGGGGCTCGTGCTGGGCGCCGCGCACGTCGGCATGATCCGCGCTATACAGGTACCTCTCTCGTCTCGCGCGCTGGCTCACGGGCACGTCGGTGGGGCTCGTGCTGGGCGGCGGCGCATCATATCGCAAACTATTTTACGCAAATTTTCATTAGGCAAAAAAAATATTGTCAAATTAATACCGCAATTTTTCAGTAAGAAAAACTTTATGTTGGCAAGTTATTGTTGGGTTAGGTTAGTTAGGTCTTCTTTTGGCGCATCGCCGGGCGCTGCCGCGGCGCGCTCGCTTCGCTCGTTCGGCTCGCGCTTAGTGGTGCACCAGTAACCTAACACACCTCCTCGCTTCGCTCGTCGTCGTACCTATGTATGACTTTGCCCTGAACTATTCATGTGTGGTACCGATGTACAAACATTATATTGGACATATGACGTAATAAAATTTGAAAATGATGCCAAATGATAACTTGACCAATTAAATAAAATGAAATGAAAATATGCTAAAGATTTATTTGGAAAATTAAAACTAAGGTGATAAGTTTTTTGGGAAGTGAAATTAGACTAAAAACATTTTGCCCAAAGGGCACTACACCAAAAATAACCGCACAACATTCTTTTACCGATCTTTAAAAATATTGTGGAGTCATTTAAAGCGATTAAGAAAATATTCTAATGAATGATTGTATTTCTGTTTTCAGGAGGCCGGTATCCCAATAGACATGGTAGGGGGCGTCAGCATCGGCGCATTCATGGGCGCCCTCTGGTGTATGGAGAGAAACATCACCACTGTCACGCAGAAGGCTAGGGAATGGTCACAGGTCCGTACCACCATCATCTTATCCTAATTCCTAATCCGTTAGGATCAAGAAGTAGGATTAGGGTTACCTAAACTAATATCATAATCCCAATAAACCTATCCTATCTTATCCTAGTATCCTAGTCCTATCCTATCCTATATTCTATATTGTATAAATGGAAAGTTCGTAAGGATGGATGGATGGAGGTTTGTTACTCACGTAAAAAGTACCGAAAACTTAAGTGAACACTGTAGGTACTTTAGGTCCTGGAAAAGGACATTGGCTACTTTTTATCCCGGGAAACCGCGGGTGGAATCGTGGGGCGCAGCTAGTTTTTATTATATCTGAATCAAATTGTAGGCCAAGTAGTGGGTAAAAATATTTTTAACCGACTTCAGGAGAAGGTTCTCTGTTCGTTTGTATTTTTTATTTTCTTTTGTTTTTTATGTTTGTTATCTCAGATCTCCGTCATTTATGAACCGATTTGGAAAATTCTTTTTGCGTTGGGTTCAATATAGCTACGAAGTGGTCCCATATAAATTTTATTGATATTTGACCTTGGACTTCGAAGATACATTGAAGTCGGTTTTTGTTTTTTTCCACAATTAATTATTTCATGATACACTTTCAACAAATTCGTAATCGGAACCGCAAGCAAATTAAAATGAGCCCAAACACTAGTAGTTTACGATTATCCGTCAAGGAGCTCCATTGCCCATATTTCATTGTCATCGGACTTAGACAATTATGCAAGGAAGTGATTCTGATTTAGCTTGCCATGCCATGCCGTCAAGCGACCTAGTCGTGTTTCGGGATGATGTTCGGTGAACCATCGGGGAGACGGGTCTGAGCAGCCGCTCAACTGCCGTCTCTCTCTAGATCTATGTGCTCCATCTTAGGCCACATCATCGCTTCACATCAGGCGAGATATTGGCCAAACATATATCTATTAAGTGTAAAAAAAAAGCTTGCAAGATTTGACCCGAACAAACATACACACATTGCAAGTTAAATAAAAGCTTGTAAAAATCTAAAACATCCACCTACTTTCCAGAAAATGACGCAATGGGGCAAACAACTCCTAGACCTCACATATCCAGCCACTTCGATGTTCTCCGGACGTCAGTTCAACACTACCATACGGACCACGTTCGGGGAGGTCCATATTGAGGACCTCTGGCTGCCTTACTTCACAGTCACTACTGACATCAGTTCAAGCTGTATGAGAGTGCATCGACATGGTAAGTAACTGTTTGACTTGGGGATAGGTTAGATTTAAAATTGTTAAGGAATTGTTAATACGCGTTCCCAATATGCTGCAACATGCCGGCGGCATTGCCGTTGGCAAAGCCGGACTAGCACTGACATCAGATATTAAGTCTCATATGACTTAATATCTGATGTCAGTGCTACGCAGTGCTTTTATGGCGTTGAAAGTCTGGGTGGCACAGAAATTGTTAGGGGCAGGCGTGGCGCTTCTCATCAGGCGAACGACTTGCTCGGCTCATCATTCAGTTTCATAAATCTGTATCTAGGGAACCGGAAGTATGAGAACCATGGTCCCACAACAATCATGTGTACACAATAGGGGATCGGACAATTTTCAGAAAGTATTTTAAATGAACTACAATGAATTGCCTCGCAAAAGATCACCTCAAAACTTGTGACGTCATATGAAAGTAGAAAACGACAAACTCTTCGAAATAAAACTTGCAAAGAGATTTAAATACGTTTTGTGAAGTTTGAGGACGATATTGTAGTAATGAAACGAAAAATTTGCAAAAAAACATTTTATGAAAAGCAAAAACGTAAAATAAACAAGCTTAACGTCGTATGACGTCATTTGAAGGCATTTGCTCGTCATTTGCCTTCAAATGACGTCATGCGCTGTGATTGTTGTTTCATTTGTGATGAAGAACAGATTAAAAATGTCAGAATTTTTAGATTTTATTTATTGATTTTTAAAATATAAATCAGTATTATTTCACAAAAATATTGATTGAAAGATCTTTCTGGTTCGACAAACATTCGTTCTAACTACATTTTAGATTTTTTCTCGGTTACTGTCCGATACCCTATTCTATGTAATTTAACAATGAAAATAAAGTTCCGATGTTGCAACGAAAACTGCTAGCAGCTTCGCTGCCAGCCGCTGCCATCTCCGATGAGAATGAATGCCGCTTGAAGCTAGCTGGTTCGACTTGGTATGTGGCAACAGCTACTTTCGGCATTGCCTATTGGCAATCAACTGGCATGTTTCGGCATAATGGGGACGAGTTTTGGTCACTAAATATATTACGCGTGGCGCCATGCTTTAATCTAATGCATTCGGAACTTGTTAGAATATACAATGTGGTACTACGCTTTGAGATTACTATCACTTGTGTGATAATCGGTGTATGCGGTGACTTAGTCGTCATTGCCCTTGCCGGTGCTAAGAGGTCTCGGGTTCGATCCCAGATATATTTAGTTTGCCCATCGTTGAGGTAAATAAAACTGATTTTTGTTTTATTACACAAATTATGTATTATTTAGGTATCTAGATTTGAAAATTACCTTTATTTCGTCGACATTAAGAACTATATTAGAAACAACAATCTTATATTTTTTTCTAATAACACACATTCATGGACAGGAAAATAAATGTGTAATATTTTTTTTATTTATGACATTGAATTTATTTAAAAATTCATTTGCACTTTTACTAACCCAATTTTAAAATGTCGTCAAACAGCCCTATGTATCTCAATGTTTTATATGTGTATTATTAATAATTATTATATGTGAATTTCAGTGTTGTAATACAATAATATTGTGCATGCATACATGAAAAAAAAGTATGTAAAGTAGGTAGTTTGACCCATCACGAATCTGCCGACCGGATTCTATCAATGTTACATGTTACAGCTTCCATTGAGCCGACCGCTCGATATATATAGTTACATATGTTATATGCCTTATGTCACATCATTTTGCGGATTGGTCTGGCCATCTCACGATTTCCATATCTTTGGTGGTTGGACGGCACAGTCGATAGTTCGATACACAACGTTCATGCGTACGCAAAGCCAGGTGACACAAGCTATGCACAGTTTCAACCGATCCTAAAGAAACAAGAATAAGAAACGAAAGAACAAATAATTAATTTTTACAAAAACCGACTTCAATGTATCTTCGAAGTCCAAAGTCAAATATCGATGAAATTTATATGGGACCACTTCGTAGCTATACTGGACCCAACGCTATATTTTTCCAAATCGATGCATAAATGACGGAGTTCTGAGGTAACAAATATAAAAAAAAACAATCGAACAGAGCGCCTTCTTCTTTTTGAAGTCGGTTAAAAAGAATATGTACATTTCTTGACCAAAGTCCTGCTTAAAAATAAAAAAAAATAGATGGTTAATGAACGAAATACAGCTTCCAAGATCTTCTATTATAATAATCCAATGTGCTCTTTTACTGGTTTTTTAGTTCAAAGGGACGGAAAAAACAATAATGGTATACCGATCCCTTAAAAATCAAAGAAATTGCAGGCCTTTTTAATTTTAAAGGACATAAAATATTAATCCAAACCAGCAAAACCAATTCCTTAACAATTTTGTTAGCGTAAGTTTTTGAATCTAATTGAAGCGCTAAAAAACGATTTGAAAAGAAAAGTTCAAGAACAGAAGTTCACTGCTGAATTATTTCTTGTAGTCTTGACTACATCTCAGTGTGAAATCAATTTCTTTAAATAGTTTAATGATTTTTGTTTCTTTATGGATCGGATGGTACGTAACGTCCGCTACAGTGTTTTATGTTTTGTCCGTTTTTTGACAACCACACTCACTTGCATTTATATGTGTTTTTACATGTGTCTTGTACGAATAAAATACACAGAATTATCTTATGTATTTCTTTGTATTGCCGTATTGCCCCCTTGGTGTTGTGATTGTACCGTATTTAAAAGAAAATGTTATTTTTTATTAACGTCTACGAACCCGACATTTGCTTTTGGGTTGCCATTACTTACCGTTAAAAGGGATTCTGCGCTTGTGATTGGTTTACCAAATAACGCTTGTTAACGGGAGGATTTTTTATTATTAAAACGTGCGTCTCATAATGTCGGGTTGGAAATGAGTACCTATCAATGTTTTTTTTATTGCATCGTACGTACATATCATTAGCACCCTTTTTCATATCATGGTACACATTATGCATGAGTGTGGTTCTTAGTTTACCCATTTATTTCTTTAGTACTCTCCTGATGCCATCATCATTGTAAAATTACATTTAGATCTGTAACAGGATCGCAGCGAAATTGCAAAAGAAACGTAGCTGCCGATTTTTTTTATTGCGTTCCGTTTTTCAATAATCATTTGTTGCATCGACTCTGTTCGTAGCTAAACCGCAGCTTGGACAAAAAGCACGGTGACGTAACATTTGCGTGCGGAATGCGTGCGCGCTGCGTTTCAGTTGCGTGCAATCATCCGTAGCATGTAATGCATGTTTATGAATACTGTAGCAACGTATGATCATCTCAACAATTACTAAACAATATTTTTATAAACAGATTTATTTTATCATCGTTAAAATACTCTACAACGTATTTTTTTACTAGAAATCACTGACCTACTTATGGGTTGGTAAATAACAGATCTAGAGACGATGTGTGTGTTTTCAGAATCTATGCTGCATCTTTTACTATGCAATAGTTTTCCTTCATCATCACCGTTTTCCTTTCCATGGATTGTGTTGTAAAAAACACAACGGAAATACATAATAGTATCAAGGAACCGAACATTTAACTTTTATTTTACACGAAAAACTTTGCCTTTGTGTTCGCTACTTACATTATACTTATGTGTTGGATTACAGAGTCATCATTCATCAGAATATGATCACTCTCAGGCCTAAATATATAAAATTTTAACTGATAATCATTGTAAAATTTTGCCTATAGTCTATGTATGAAGCAAGTACAACAATCTTTGCAAACCTTGGCAAAGAATAACAGCGTTCACATTTTAAAACGTAGTTCATCATTCTCTTTTGTGAATGAATCTTCCTTCTGTATTGTATATTGCTTAGTTGATGGTTTTTTTACAACAGACTGGGTTAGCGTTTGGCTGCAATCTCACCATGTAGGAAGTGACGATGTGGTCGAAGATTTAGCACGTTTGCCCAGTAAATACTTCTTCACTCTTGAGTTTGAGGTTTCCTGTCTTTTCGTATCTATTATTTAGCTTTAAGTGAGGGATGATTAAGATGGTTTTGAACCGTAGAAGGACTCTTTAGGTCTTGAGATACAGTTTAGGATGACAGTCTTGGTGGTAAAAGGCCTTGAGGTTACATAAATAGAAGCATTGTCATATTGTATGTGAGATAACAGCTACAGTGCGACAGGGATCTTTGCAATTCTAGACGGTATTTAAGTGATGGCGCCACCGTCAATGACAAGACTGCCTGATCACGGCCAACATTTGAACCAATCGTTTCCATCAGCAACGTTGAAATGACGTCACTAGGTGGTAAATCTCAGAAGCCGCCTGGGTTGGTACCACCGCTTTGCCATTTATTCTACCGCCATGTAGGAGTGCGCAAGCATTACCGTGTTCCGGTTTGAGGGGCCAGCATTGTAGCCTGCGAAATAACTGGTCACATGAGACTTAATATCTAATGTCTCGAAGTGATGAGCACTACAGTGCTTCGCAGTACTTAGCATGGCATTTAAAGTTATGGGTTGAATGGCAGGTATAGACAAGCGTGGCGCTTACCATCGTGCGAACGTCTTGCTCGTCTCATGGCTCAGTTGCATAAACAAAACTTGTAACCTTTCATTGCTGGCGGTTTCATGCAGACCCTTTTGTGGCTTTTCAACCGTATTGTCGGAACTGGTGAACTGATTAGTTCCGATGTAACCAGTTAAGTAATTAAGACCCCTGTAGCACTGTACATGTCGTTAGTGACACTGTTTGGCGCGACGCAGGTTCACTGTGGCGTTACATACGAGCGTCGATGTCGCTGAGCGGTTACATGCCACCGCTCTGCGATCCGGTAGACGGCCACCTCCTATTGGACGGCGGTTACGTCAACAACCTGCCAGGTAAACCAATCACAGAGCGCCATTTGACGATAGGTAGATACGTACGGATATGCGTGCAGGATTGCGTGCGCGTGCGTAGTCTTTTTAGTAGGCTGAGTGGAAATATTCCTCTAATCGGTGTTGTTAAAAATAATGTATTAGAATCGGGTATTCTTTTAGGGTATTTTTGACGGTTTTTAAATATTAGCCAGAATTCATTATATTTTTTTGATTAGGCACTATTAAATGTGCGGGCTTCCATATTTTCCTTTTTAAAAGATTTAGAGTAGGATTTCTCACAACTAAAAACTTATTTCGGACCAATCTAATGTTGCGTCCCACAAAATATTTGCACTCAGCCCTGTAAGGTAAGTGATGGCAGCCCACTAGCCCACCGCTGGGCCTGTTCTGACCACATGTCGCGTCAGGTGTGCTATGGCGGTACTGTCGCGCTTCTATGAGCATTGCTGGCATCTTCCCGCCGATCTGTGACACGATGGATGGTCATCTCCTATTGGACGGGTGCTACACTAATAATGTGCCAGGTATGTAACAACCGTTTATTTATTGTTTATTTGAAGATATAATGGATTTTATGGGTTTATAACGTTAAAAAGTGCATTTTTGTGCCTGTTTAATAAATATTTTTTGACTTTGACTTTAGCGGCTTTTCAATCATCAGATAGATTAGAGATGCCGTCTCGGTTGGTACCACGGCTTTACCAGTTATTCAGCCGCCAAGCATGAGTGCGCAAGCATTACTGTGTTCCGGTTTGAAGGGCATTGTAGCCAGCGAAATTGTCTCAGGGTGACGAGCGCAATGCAGAGCGGCGGAGAACTTTGCAAATGTGTGGTTTTTTCATTTTGAAAATTTTGGGTGGTACTGCAACTGTTAAGAGCAGGCATGTTGATTACCATCTTGCACTTACCTGAACTGAACGCCTTGCTCGTCTCGTCACTCAATTAAACACCAGCAGATAGTGTGAAGACCGGAAAAATAATCAACATCGAACGTAATTCGTCCTTTTTCTCGTGTTGTATGTTAAATGCAAAAGTGCTCGCTTCCACAGCTCCAAAAGAAGCTAGCCTCGCTAGATTTAAGAAAACAAAAGCAGCTGAGTTTTCCATTAGTTCGGCTGCCAGATTTGTTCCCTTTCACGTAATGAATAAAAATTGGTCGTATTTTTTTGTGGATCATAACGCCTCACTAAAACTTTTCAGCCGATGTGATGCGTTCGTTCGGCGCTAAACACATCCTGGCCATCGACGTGGGTTCGCAAGATGACACCGATCTCACCAACTACGGAGACGATCTGTCCGGCTGGTGGCTGCTTTGGAAGAGGTATGAAAAGAAAATTTACAAGTTTTAATGTAATGGGATCAGGCGTTGCAGAAATTCATCTGAATCGCAATGAAAATATTAAGCGTAATTCCGTTGAATATGATGTAGGTTGTTGTTGAATAATGTAATATGTATGATAGGAAATGTAAAATAAACAAATTTAAATCATTATTTCACAAAAATACTGATTGGATGATCTTTCTGGTTCGACGAACATTCGTTCTAACTACATTTTGGATTTTTTTCGATTACTGTCCGATCCCCTATTGGTTTGTGTAAGTGTATTAAGAAATTGAAAACCACCGTCCGTTTATTTTTAACCGACTTTAAAAAAAGAGGAGGTTCTCTGTTCGATTGTATTTTTTTTTTATGTTTGTTACCTCAGAACTCCGTAATTTATGAACCGATTTGAAAAATTCTTTTTGCGTCGGGTTCAGTATAGCTACGAAGTGGTCTCATATAAATTTCATCGATGTGTGATCTTGGACTTCGAAGATACATTGAAGTCGGTTTTTGTTTTTTTCTAAAAATTAATTATTGCGTTATTGCTCTCCCGTGCGGTTGTCTGGAAGAGATCGCTTTTAGCGATAAGACTGCCAATGTTACACTTCTGTTAAGTTGCTTTTTATTGTTAGTCTATTAATCATTCGTGTGCGTTTCAATAGTTATTTAATTTCATTGTGTAGTAACCTAGTACATAAGTATATTGAAGCGAATTCATATTACTTTCATCGAATCCTACTCAAATGCTATTATTTTACAGATGGAACCCGTTTACCACACCGGTGAAGGTACCCAACTTACCCGATATCCAGAGCAGACTGGCTTACGTGTCCTGCAACCGACAACTGGAGGTAAACTAGTCATTCGAAACTTGTCTTTCACTTTCGGTTTGAAATTCCGGCAAAACCTGAGTTTTAAGGTCAAATAGGTAATATGTAGGTCATGTAGAAAAGCATCTAAAGTAGGGACAAGATAATAGGTCACTTTTGACATTTCATCAAAATTCAACAACGTAACCTTGTAACGGCGGGCATAAAATAAGAACTGCACAATTGCTTAACTTTTTTCAATTACGTTTACATATTTATTGTAATAATGACCGATACGAGTAATTTTACGATTTGCTTTCACTAATAAACCATTCTAAACATAATAAACAATTTCTGATCTAAAGAACTGAACGTCGTTACAATGTTGCGTCAGTCAACCCTTTTTCTTTTTAAACACTAGGGATGTTACTCTAAAAATCGAAAGCTGATAGGATTGTAAGTTGAATCGAATGCAATGATTACTTGTGAAGAAAAATCACCATAAATTTATAACCACGTTGTGATTATAATAAAACCTAATTATACATATTTATTATTCTTTTAACTAACTATAAAAATACAAAAAAATAACTAAATAGAAAGGTCATTGATGTTGGGTGCAATTTAGGTGGATGTTGCTGGCAACACCAGTGCCTGTCGATGACGCATGTCATGTCGCCATTACATATTGATTGGGACAATGTCGTGTTTATTGACGAAACATGGTTGAATGCGAACCATACGGTTGCGCGGACATGGACCGATGATACAGCGGCCTCCACCTCAAAAGTTCCATCGGGAAAAGGAGCCCGACTTATTATATGTCACGCGGGATCAGCTTCTCAAGGTTTTATTCCAGACTGCCTCCTCGCATTCGCCTCTAAAACTACAACAGATTACCATGAGGAAATGAACTTTAATGTTTTTAAAGAGTGGTTTGAGAAGCTGCTAGTCAGCTTAGAAAACCCATCGAAAATTATAATGGACAATGCTCCGTATCATTCTGTACAAGTTGATAAACCACCAACTCAAGCAAATAAAACGCAAGAAATTGTCTCGTGGCTGGTAAGAAATGGTGTGGAGGCAACTTTATTAAAAGTTGAGTTGTTAAATCTGGTAAAAGCAACTAAGCCGTCCAAGCTCCGCTATGTAATCGATGAACTAGCCCTAGAGCATGGACACGAAGTTATTCGATTGCCTCCCTACCATTGCTAGTATAACGCCATCGAGCTTATTTGGGCACAAATAAAGGGTCATGCAGCGCGGAACAATACTGAACCACCCTTCAGTACTGCTAAAATGATGACTCTGCTACAAACTGCATGTGCAGAAGTCACTACAGAAGACTGGCGAAAAGTCGTGGAGAAGACAAAGAAAATAATTTTACAAGATTTTGAACGAGATGTGAGAATAGACAATATTATTGAAAATGAATTAATAATATCTCTGAGTGCTGACAGCAGTGATGAAGATAGCAGTTCCGATAGTTCAAGTGAATAAAAGCAATTTTTTTGTTAAATTACGTAGGTACTTGTCTTATTTTGCTCCTTTAATGTATGAAAGAATTAATAATAATGGGACAGGGATTCGCATGATCATTTTTAAAATTCACATATGTTTCAAGTCTGTATCGATTCATTCGATTCATTCATTTAATCGATGTTTTTAAGCAGGTCACCTCACTATGAATATAAAACTGACATCTGTCAAAAGTGACCTATTATCTTGTCCCTACTTTACTTTCAAAATTTACGCTAGCGACAATATCAAATGTATGAAAACGGCGTGTTGCCTAAGTAATCGTTGTCTTCTGCATTCGTGATGTTTGGGGTTCTTTACGATAGAAGTTAAGAAGTAAGCGCCACGCCTGCCCATAACAACTGAAGTATTCCCCAGAACTTCTAATACCATAAAAAAGCACTGCGTAGCACTGCATTGCGCTTATCACCCCGAGACATCATATGCCCAGTCATTTTGCTGGCTACAATGCCCTTCCAACCGGAACACTGTAATAATAATAATAAATTCATTTATTTCAGGCAATAATAAAAAAACACAGAGTAATCATATCATAGGCCCATATCACAAATACCTTAGCGACTAACATACATATATAATGCTTGTCTGTCACTATATAACACTAATTAATACAAATTATTTTCCAAAAAAAATTAAAGATCATTTTTTGTAGAACAACTAGCTGACCCGGCAAACGTTGTTTTGCCATATTTATTAAAAAAAAATGTTATCACTCAGGGGTATGAAAAATAGATAGTAGCCGATTCTCAGACCTACTGAATCTAATATATAAAATTCTCGTGTCACAGTTTTCGTTGCCATACTCCTCCGAAACGGCTTGACCGATTTTGATGAAATTTTTTGTGCTTAACCGGTATCTATGAGAATCGGCCAACATCTCTTTTTCATCCCCCCAAATGTTAGGGGTAGTCCACCCCTAAATTTTTTTTTAATTTATATGGCAAAACAACGTTTGCCGGGTCAGCTAGTATGCATATAAAATTTGGTAAAAATTAGTAAAGCCGTTTCGGAGGAGTAAGGTAACTAACATTGTGACACGAGAATTTTATATATAAGAAAGAAAAGATAATACAAACACAACAGTTAGAGTAGCAGTTGTTGAGCCTCAGATGCCTAAGCAAGGCGTATACCTGTAATATAGGCCTCTGCGCTTGCGCATGAATTTAAACAAGATTTATAATCTTTGTATTATCATAGAAAATAAATTAATGTTTCATATAAAGTTATTGTTACTGTAATAACTGTCAAAGCTGTGGTACTTCCTGCATACGAGAGACCTACCACGAGTAATAAGATAGTGATAAGATAGTTTTTGAGAATAGTGATTTCCTTTCCAGGAAGTAAAGAAATCCGACTACTGCGAGTACATACGTCCGCCCATCGATGCGTACAAAACGCTCCAGTTCGGTTCGTTCGACGAAATCCGCGAAGTGGGGTACCGACACGGCGCCGCGTACTTCGAGGGGCAGAGGAGGGGAGGCGGCGGGGGCGTCAGTGGAGCCGCCTGCGAGGGGCGCCGCCCCGACGTGCAGCCCTCGCTCACTGAGTAAGTACCCTGCACACACGGCGCCGTGTATTTTACAAGCTTTTATTTAACTTGCAACGTGGCCAGGCGGCTTACCACCAACTTTTACAAGACAATCAAGCGTCAGGAACGTTTTATTTCAAGCTTACAATCATATTACTCTGATTCGTACCATGAGCTTCTACCATCCCGAGAAACGACCTTCACCGAGATGTTTATTTGATGAAACGTATTTTATATTTAATTTAATATGTCAATAAATATATTGCATATGGGTTGTCTAACAAATTTCAGTCCATGATATGATTAATTAATAATTAAAAAACAAATTTTTTTTAAACATTTCACGGGTTGATTATTGGCACAAAAGTGCACTTTTGTGCCTATTTAATAAACGATATTTGACTTTGGACTTTGTATCTGTTTTAGTTTCTGGAAAAGGACATATTTATCCTATAATTATATCCTACTAATGTTATAAACTCGAAAGTTTGTAAGAATGGATGTATGGATGTACCTTTGTTACTCTTTCACGCAAAAACTACTGAATGGATTTTGATGAAACTTTACAATAATATAGCTTACACATCAGAATAACACATAGGCTACTTTTTATCCCGGGAAACCGCGGGTGAAACCGCAGGGCGCAGCTAGTAGTTTATTATCGTGACAATGGATAGAGATAAGTGGAGGGAGGGTAGGGAGGCCTTTGCCCTGCAGTGGGACAAAACAGGCTAATAATAATAGGAGGACAAGTAGCATAGGATAGCATTTTTACTATGAAAATTAACGTGGTTTGGGCACATTATTAATAATAATTTAAACGTGAGTGTCACCCGTAAATTATTATTAAGAATAGCATTTATTTAACTCATTCGTTGTCTGTTTCTTTCAGTTATACGTTCACGGACCTCGCTCAAATGGTGTGCTCGGTGCGGACGGCGCGCGACGTTGAGAACGACTCGTCGTCATCAGACGAGGACTACGAGGACCAGCGACACTTCGAGGGGTACGCGTCCGAGCCCAGCGCTGGGATACTAGAGGTATGCACACTACTGACCGCTGCTTGGGATAGATACAAGTGGAATTGTAGTTTCTTGTTTTAAAATAGGGCGACCATTATTAATATTTTGAGCGCCACGGTCGGCTATAAGCGACACGTAAAAGTTCTCAAATCGTGGTCGGTTTATGCCGACTAACACGTACTGTACGTAGGGTGCGTTTTTAATGGTGGTAGGTTTCTCGTATGCGAGAGGCTATCTGGGTGGGTACAACCGCTTTGCCAGTTATTCAGCCGCCAAGCGGTAGTGCGCAAGCTTTACTGTGTTCCGGTGTGAAGGGCATTGTAGCCAGCGAAATTACTGGACATCATGAGATTTAAGAGCTAATTGTCGCAGGATGACGAGCGCAGTGCAGTGTCGCACAACAAAGCAAAGTTCTGGGTAGTACTGCAACTGTTATGGGCAGGCGTGTTGCTTACCATCAGGCGAACGACCTGCTCGTCACTTTAATCAGTTACATAAAAATAGAGAGCTCTTTTACGTACGTCGTCTATAGCCGACCTTGGTGGACAAAGGGGTTAAAGAATGTGAAAGATTTTCCGATGGGCAAAAATCCATAGACTATGTATTAAGTTAGAATGTGTTCCATAAATAAAACTTAGTTGTAGTTCTGGGTCTAAGCACACACGCTAATACTAGCGTCGGCGATTTGCAGCTGTCATCATCAGCCCATCATGTCCCCACTGCTGGGACACGGGCCTTCTCTCACAGAGAGTATGGGCCATATTCCACCACGCTGGCCCAGTGTGTCTAGTGTGTCCTTGAATTTTTGTGATTAATTCTTGGACATGCCGGTTTCCTCGCGATGTTTTCCTTCGCAGTTTTTAGAGCGAGTGTTAAATCCGCACATAACTTAGGTCTAATAAGGCCAGGATCAATGGATGCGATCTTTGGACGTAAAAAAATAAAATGCGGCTTCCGCAATGAAGCAAAAAAAAGCTTTCAAATTGTAAATCGCTGATGGATAGTAGCAAGTATTGTGTGCTTTGGCCCTTCTGGTGTGCCCTTACTAGATTTGTATGTTATTTTTAAGTGTATTATTCAATCAACGTACCTTTGATAATTACAGACAAAACTGTATCAAAGAAAAAAGCCTTATTTTGTCGCAATAGGGGATCGGACAACTTTTCAGAAAGTGTTTTATATTAACTACAATTAATATATAGAGCCATGAAAAATACAATTTTAATTAAATAACGCTCTAAAAGTACCTAAAACTATGTTTAAATATTACGTTTCAAATATTGCCGCGCAAAAGGTCACCTCAAAATTTGTGACGTCATATGTAGGTAGAAAACGACAAACTCTTCGAAATAAAACTTGCAAAGAGATTTAAATATGTTTTGTGAAGTTTGGGGACAATATTGTAGTAATGGAACGAAAAAAATAGCAAAAAAACATTTTAATAAAAGCAAAAACGTAAAATAAACACAAGCTTGACTCACGGCATTTGCCTACAAATGACGTCATGCGCTGTGATTGTTGTTTCGTTTGAGATGAAGAACAGATTAAAAATGACAGAATTATTAAATTTTATTTATGGATTTAAAAATATAAATCATGATTATTTCACAAAAATATTGATTGAATGATCTTTCTGGTTCGACGAACATTCGTTCTAACTAGATATAAGATTTTTTCTCTATTACTGTCCGATCCCCTATTTTATTTATTTATTATTTATTCTGAGCCTAAACAAAGCTTGTAAATATAGATGAATATCTGTGTTTCTAAAAACTATATAAAAATAGCGTTTTACACACACAGTTTGCATTTTTTTATCAGTGGTCTATGGGTGGATCTTTTTCCTTGTGTGCCATTTTTATGTCACCGAAATGTAGAAGTTGTAGATCAAGAACTAAACAAATTTACAATTGCGCAGAAGTGTATATAAAATGGATACATCTGTGACTCGAAACCTTTTTGACAAAACATCACTAAGTGTATACTTTTTTTGCTAGTACTTATACTCTACCTTAACATACCTATTTCCTTGAGTGCCTCTTGCCATCGAGATGCCGAATTGCACAGACTGAAATTTGATTACTTGATAAAGAAATTTCACATTTGTGTATACTTTGGTGTGGTAGGCTCTGGCCGTGGTTGTAATACCACCCACCGAACAAAGCCATGCCGTCAAACGATGTAGTCGTGTTTCGGGATGATGTTCGGTGAACCATCGGGGAGACGGGTCTGAGCAGCCACTCAACTGCCGTCTCTCTCTAGATCTTTGTGCTTCATCTGAGGCCACATCATCGCTTCACATCAGGCGAGATAGTGGCCAAACATAAATATATTAAGCGTAAAAAAAAAAAATTGTTCTGGCCAGCACTGTGCGGGTGTTTACCTATATCCTTGCCTTTTAGATATCGTCAAGCTTAGAGGAGGGCGCCGCGTGGATTAGCGACACGGAACTGGTGGGCACTTTCGGCACATATTGAGCACGCGCACTTTACTTTGGCCTGCAGGGTTTAGAACGTTTACTTTATACTTTTTGTTGTCTTGCAGTGTAGGTGCTGTGCCGTTTTGGGGCTTGGTTATTTTGTTATCTAATGTTTCTGTAGGGGGTTGCATGCTTTGCTAAATTATGGTTAAGGTCAAACGCATTATGAATCTTTTTTAAAGACTTCAAAGAGTTCCACCAGGCCTAGCGCACGCCGCACTGTAGGTACGAAGCTACAAGTACATAGCCGGACACCGACGGCGGGTCGCGCGTCGTTACACGTGCCGCGTCAGAAGAGATAAGAGCTATGCGATAGAAAGAGAGGCGCTCTGTAGGTTAATATGACTGGTAGGTATGCAGCGCTACGCGAGCTGAATTGAATTTTATTGCGTCATAGCAAGCGTCGCTATTTGTTTAAATTTCGTTGCGGAATGATGCTTCTGTCTCTTAGTATTCTGTGGTTCCACTGTATACTTTTTTTATGTATGTTCACCGATTTCTCCGCCAACCGTTGACCGATTTCAAAAATTCTTTTTGCGTTTAGTTCAGTATAGCTACGAGGTGGTCCCATATAAATTACATCGATATTTTGACTTTGGACTTCGTTGATACATTGATGTCGGTTCCTTTTGGTAAAAGTTATACTTATATAATGATTGTATCGATATTTTAATTATAATGGCAGCTCTAAAATATAGCTCCTTAGACGACGAAAACAGTATTTGTCGTATTATAATCATATGAATCATTAACGAATGCCAAGCGAAAAACTTAATAAAGGTTTTTCGGAACGAAAAAATACGGCGGGGACTTGAAACCGCATCATAAAATTCCCTCAGCGCGGAAAGGGCTCTACCCAATTGAGCTTCGGTGGTAACCAAGACGGTGTCGAATTTTTTCTTTCGTTATTTAACAGGTCGTATTTTTCTTTCCGAAAACTTTTTTGAGTTTTTGTCTGAGTTTTATAGTACTCTAACCTTAATAAATTGGTCTCATGAAATCTTCTGAACTTTGGATCCTTAAAAAAATAAGATCGTTTAACGCCGTAAATATAAATTAGATGTGCCCTTTTTCT
Organism: Petrophora chlorosata; assembly: GCA_951640565.1. NCBI lineage: Eukaryota > Metazoa > Arthropoda > Insecta > Lepidoptera > Geometridae > Petrophora > Petrophora chlorosata. The sequence continues at coordinate 2,873,208 of OX621189.1, read as the reverse complement.
TACCTCTAAATTTTCCAAATCTGTGAATGCAGTTGAAAGTATCATGCAAAGTGACGTAACTGCCCATCGTGTCACATGCCGAATTTCCACCCTATGTAGGGGTAGGTAGGTCGTAATGCGTTTGACTTCTACAATCTAACACCTTTAGCTTGGCGATGGGGTACTGAGCACTGTCTTTGAATATATTGTAAACCGTTGATACTTCGTAACAACTTTCACCTAGTTTGTTGCAATGTATTGTCAGCGTTTTTTGTTGCAGCTTATGTTTAATTTCAGGCCGGCTTACAATATAATAAGACTTATAAACATGTTTAAATTTTCATATTTATAATTTATAACTTAAACATGTTTAAAAATATATTTGAAAAGATAACTTAAACATGTTTCAAAAGATTTAAACATGTTTAAATACTATTTAAACACTTACTGTTTATACATAACATATGTTTAAATGCTATTTAAACGTGTTTAATTACTTAATGTCTAAGCAATGAGTAATTTTATTTAAAGAGTTTAAGAAATTCAGCTAAGGCGCTAAGGTATTAACTAAAACAACTGACTTATGTTATTTACTAGCTTTACGGTCCTTGCAGAAATTTTCTATTCAAAATTTACTAATGCACAGAATAAAACATAGGTGAGTTTGATAAAATATATCGTGACGGAATTATGTTGCATTTTGAGTATCTTCGACGTGTCGATCAAGTTGCAACGATCACGAGTGAAGTCCACTCGTGATCACGATTGGTACTGATTGGCACGCGAAAAGACGTGATAAATTCTTAAATACATTTACGTCGAAACCTACATATACTAATTATAGAAAGAGAGGTTTTACCTTTTGTTCTGCAGTAAACAAATACGGGTAAAAAAGTTGAATACTTATGTACTCATTATAGATATAAACGACTACACTCACGTTATGATTGTGTCGGAATAACTCTGACCAGGTTTCGGACAATTAAATTACAATTATTTTTTTTATGTTACTGAACGAGACGAGCTGGTCGTTTGCCTGATGGTAAGCAATACGCCAGCCCATAACAATAACAGCACCACCCAGAACTTTGTTTTGCAAAATCCTGCGCGGCACTGCACTGCCCTCGTCACACTGAGACAATTAGCTGTTGAGTCTCATAATGCCCAGTAATTTCGCTGGCTACAATGCCCTTCAAACCAGAACACAGTAATGCTTGCGCACTACTGCTTGGCGGTTGAATAACTGGCAAAGCGGTGGTACCCACCCAGACGGCCTCTCGCATACGAGAAACCTACCACCAGTAATTAAAGAATAATAAATAAATGAATCCAAAGCGTCAACTCCCGGAAGAAGGACATCCTAATTGTCCGAAACCTGGTCAGAGTTTTATTTTATTTATCGACACAATCATAACGTGAGTGTAGCCGTTTATATTTATAATGAATATTTTGACTCGCGATAGTTTCCAAATCTTAAATTACGTACTTTTTCTAAGCTGAACATTTTTGCAACGTATTTCGTCCCCTTAATGCAAAAACCAACTAAGTGCGCTTTTTAACAAAAATGAGTTAGGAATACCATTAGAATCTCCTCTTCAAGATCTACGAACTAATGTTAAAATGTTTTTGCAGTAAGGGGACGATTTTTGTTTTTACACCACAGCTTTTTTTATATTTTTTTTATATAGTTACTATCGTAACATATGACCGCCACCGTCCATGCTTTTGTTATTCCTCTCCATCCACGGTTGTCTGGAAGAGATCGCTTGAAGCGATAAGACCGCCGTTTGTGACATTTATATTGTTAAGTTTGTTTAAGCTGTTACTTTATCTTTTTTTATGTATTGTGGTGTTACCAATAAAGAGTTATTGATTCACTCATTCATTCTTAATAGCAGCAGCATCTTAATCCTTTATAGAAATGCAAAGCAAATTATACATAAGCACTTAAGAAAAATAATATCAAGAAGTAGAAAGAACATCACCTCTTTTCTTGGTTTTCGTCTTTCTATTTAGTAAACACAGTCTCATTACTACATTTCATACACTTGGATTTGATTTGATCATGCAGCTTTAAGCTTCTTGTCTTCCGTCTCTTTCTAACAGTTGTTTTATCCTCAGGAGGGTCTTCGCACGCGTCGCGTCGGAGGCTCTCTGTCCCTTTCGGAAGACGAAATCGACTCTGAAGCGGAAATGTATGACCCTCTGAACAAACGCGGCGGGGGCAGATGAGACCCGACCTTGCACGATCTGTGCAAAGCACTTTACGAGTTTGTTCAGGCCAAAGAAGAGGCCTGCGCTCAGTGAATAGTGAAACTGTTTACGAGCAGTGAATCCCATGTATTACGGACAGTGAATTTTCGATAGATTTACAGACAGTGAATTTAGGTAGATTTATAAGCGGTGGATTTTATCGAAATTTATGGACAATGAATTGTCTTTCAAATATCTGTTGGTAGTGAATGTATTATCAGTTCAACTCAGACAGCCTCTATGGTGTAGTGGTTGGGTAGGTTGGCTCAAATATCACACCACCGAGGTTGCGGGTTCGATTCCCGTGACGGGACAAATGTTTGAACACAGAAAAAAAACGCGCAAGTATTTATTTCGTGTCTGGGTGTTGTGGGACCATGGTCCTCGTAGTTGTACATGGTCCGTGTAGTAGATACAGGAAATCCTAATTAGGGCCCAGGATCGTAAGTATGTGATCGTTGGGCTTTATTATTATTAATTCGTTGTTCTTTGAGCTATAATTTTTTACAAGCAGTGAATTTTCTGTAAATTTAAACCAGTGAAGTTAGTGAGAAAAATATTATATAATATTGTGATTAGTGTATTGCCTGCATATTTACAAGCAGTGAAATGCTAGTAATAATATCAGTAGGTAATGTTATTTTTGTAGATATTGAGAATAAACCAACTTAACTAGTAGATACTAAGGTTTACTTTTAATTTAGTAAATTCACTGCATGTTTATTTGATTTTTCCAAACAGTGTTTCAGGCTGGTAATAACAAATATTGCATGTGATTTATTAAACGATTTTGTGTGAACTGATTTAAATAACTGCCAGTGAATGGGTTAAGGCGATTGAGGTTTATTGATGCAAAATTTACAACAAACAACAATGTAAAGAACTAGCAGAATAACACAAGAACCCAATGTAAGCTATTGCGTATGTTTTTTATAGTATTGAGTATTAAGACGAGCAAGTCTTTCGCCTGATGATAAGCGCCACTGCCCATAACAATAATAGTGCCACCGAGAACGTTTAATACAGTAAAAAGAACTTCGTAGCACTGCATTGCGCTCATCACCCCGAGATATCAGATCTCATATGCCCAGTAATTTCGCTGGCTACAATGCACTTCAAACCGGAACATAGTAATGCTTGCGCAGTACTGTTTGGCGGAATAACTGGCAAACCGGTCAAAGTGGCCAGACGGCAGACGGTCTCCAGCATAAGAGAGACCTACCACGAGTAATTTTGTCCCCGGTCAAAATCTCTTGATAAAAATATCTTGATATGTTCCCGGTTAACATCAAGCAGCTCTAATTACTCGGTTCTTCCACGTTTCTTCTTGTTGTCTAAAAATGAATGACAATTCCAAAGTTAACCTGTGATTATTTTAAATTCTGTAAGTACCTAACTGTAATTTTAAGGTCTAAAATGAAACACAAATACAGCAAAGGTACAGTGGCGGTCAAAAATCCAGTAGCAGTCTCACAAAGCAATAGCATCAAAGTAAATCGCACTAATGACCTTCTTCTACAAAGCGTTTGCAGGCACACACACACCCATACAATGTATTCTTTCATTATGAACCAATCAAAGAGCGAAATTATCAATCGTCTTCCTGTCGTAAACTTTTCAAGTTAATAACTTTTAATTTCGAGTCATTGGATAAGTGTCTATCTGGTTCAGTGGTTTAGCACAGTATTTAATTGTCAAAAATCATATTATGCGACACGTCGGTTCGAATCCTCTCGTACTATAAATCGTTTTTACATTTTAGTTTTTAGAATTTTGTTTGAAATGTCATCGATGTGGTGTTGTTTCTTTATTTCAATGTTTTAATGTTATAATGAAGGTAGATTTGAAACAAGCTGCAATAGAATAGTGAACTTGTCGGTTGGTGAACTTTGTTGCGAGCGGTAGATTTATTGTTACTGGTGTTGTTTCGTTTGATAGTTATTATTACAAATGCAAGCAAATAGAAATATCGATGAAAGGGCAAATATAGTGGCCTTTTATAGAAAAATGGACTTAATATATCTCAAATTTCCAATGAAACCGGCTTATGTGTAAGTTATAATAGATTATGTGATGATATTATTATAGTTGCGTTGTGGTGTAAATTGCTAGTTTAAAAGTGTTCTAATAATTATAATAAAGATTATTCTGTTTTAGAGAAATACTGTGAGTCGTTGGGTAAAACGACACAACGAGGAAGGCAGTCTGCAGATCTGCCAGGAGTAATTTTTTTTGCCAGTCTCAGCGACGTTTTATGGTGGAACAATATGAAACGAATACAGAACAATAAGTGGAAACGTAATTGCGCACTGTCCACCGCGGACTCCATGCCGAAGGATTACATCACCGAATACCTGCTAAGAAATCATGTTTGACGCGAAGGCATATAAACAGGAATGATTGCGTTTTGCTCGAGAATATATGGATTTTAACTGGAAGACTACTACAATATTTACCGATGATAAAACTTTTAAGTCATAGTTAGTAATAGTAATAGTTAGTAGGTAAATTTGAATGATTTTTTAAAGAAAAATTTGTAGTTTGTGGTTATAAGGGGTTAAGCTTCAAACCTCTTTTCCTTGAGAAAATGAATATTTTAAGCTTATATAAACCTTTAATAACCAATAGGTAATAAGAGATGTATTGGTTTCTATTTCTTTTAAAAACTATAAGTAAATAAATGTTTATCATAAGTAGGTTATTAATTATTAAATTACAAAATGTTTTTTAACTTGGATTTTAATAAATGTTCCCTTATGAACGACTATTTTAATTCATGTTTAACAAAGGCTGCAACTTATAGTTTGTTATATTAACAGGGATTTAAACTTAATAATAAATACCAAAAAGTGATCACGGCACTCAGGATTGAACCCATACCCTTATTGACCATCGTATAAGAGTTTACTACTTACGCCACTCCACCATTGTCACATTATGTAAGTAAACGAATTTAAGCTGTTGTTTTGAGTCGGCTCAGCGTAAAAACTGGATAACTCACTAAGAAGAAAGCGAGTATATACTGTTATCTTTTTCTAATGTTTACCACATGCATCTGACGAAGTGCACCTCCTCATAGTTATACCGTATGACGTTTTGTTGTGTGCGTAAGGACATTATACACACAGAGATAAAATATGCAGCATGCGCGGGCTTACACCGTGTGGCCGATTATCGACTTTAAGGTGCTAATGCACTTTTGTCCGTTTACTGTACAGTAAAGGTGCCATGTTCTTACTAGAACTATTGACAAATTTTTTTCCTAATTCTTTTCATGTGATTTTATCTTCTTTTCATCAAGCTTAGTGACATAATTTAACGCACATTTAATTTTACAAAAAAATACAGCCTTTAAACAATATTTTAAGTGTTCATTGTAAAATTAATATTCATTTTACAGAGAGTGAAGGTTTCAATTTTTTGTTTAACTTTTGATTATGTAATGTTTTGTTTTAGTTGAAAGGTGATATGTATGATAAAAATATGCGTTATGTTTACTCCAATATAGGATTGTTTTGTTTGAATTATGTGATATTACCAGTAATAAAAGTGTATGTTAATTAATTAGGTATTGTAAGTCTCTGTATAACGAGATGCAGCAATTGATATTTAAATTAGATTTAATTTATGATTTGTAAATTAATATTTATAGACGATGTCTTCTATTAATCCAAGACATTTACTACGTATTATTACATTCATAATTATTCACTTGTAATTTTCGTGTAATATCAAGTTATCCATGTCTGATTTGAATATACATTTACAATTTAAATAGGTACTTACATAGGATATTGAGCAGTGAGCACTGTAATAGCTCTTAATTAGAATTGTAGCATGTAATTTTGTCAATTTTATTATGATCGCTGCGTTTTTTTATATTGTCACAGAATAAGTGACAGTTTGTGTGAGCTCAGTAGCGCTCTCAGGATTTTAATAAAATAGGGGATCGGACAACTTTTCAGAAAGTGTTTTAAATTAACTACAATGAATATATATAGCCAAGAAAAATACTATTTTCATTAAATAACGCTATTATGTTTCAAATATTGCCGCTCAAAAGGTCACCTCAAAACTTGTGATGTCATATGTAGGTAGAAAACGACAAACTCTTCGAAATAAAACTTGCAAAGAGATTCTAATACGTTTTGTGAAGTTTGGGGACTATATTGTAGTAATGGAACGAAAAATTAGCAAAAATACATTTTATGAAAAGCAAACACGTAAAATAAACACAAGCTTGACTCACGGCATTTGCCTACAAATGACGTCATGTGCTGTGATTGTTGTTTCGTTTGAGATGAAGAACAGATTAAAAATGTCAGAATTATTTATTGATTAAAAATTTAAATCATTATTATTTCACAAAAATATTGATTGACTGGTCTTTCTGGTTCGACGAACATTCGTCCTTACTACATATTAGATTTTTTCTCGATTACTGCCCGATCCCCTATTGTCGCTGTAGTCTTAAAACGACTGATAATTTAGCTTTAAGTTTGCCAAACGGCACAAACTCTATCGTATTAAATGAAACCAAAACGTGTAGCTCAACAATTGTAAAATTTTAATTCAATAAATGCTTACAAATGATTATTTTATTTGATTTCAATGAATATACAATTAAAGTATAATCATAATTACATTAAAAATAAAGTAAAGCCTAACTATCCTAGTAAAAACCTCCCTGATCTAATAAAAACATAGTCACATAACATCTTCATATCTACCATTGTATATTAGCACGATGGAACAATTCCTTTTTTCGCATTAGTTCCATTCAGTAAAGGTCTCATTTCATCTGTCAACCCGGCACCCGACCAGCGTCGCCTCGCCTCGAGCGGTTGGGAAATCTTTACTTGAGATTCCATACATTTACACTCACTTATCAACTTCCTAACGTGACCGGAACGGCTCGCTCGGTGACAACCCGCCGCCCATACGCTCGCCGCGCGCTGACCGCGGGTTAATAACGCGCGGGTGGACCGCATGCTGACCGCGATTGGTTTGTTTCGGAAATGTCATATCTCCCTGTATATATTTTGGTCTATGAAGCCATGCACCTCGTTGACGCTGCGCCGTCAACTCGCCGACAGCGCGATGATTATCCGTGGACAACGAGTGGACACCGAACGGCGAAGCGTCGGCCGTTGGTTGGGTCTCGGGTTGTGATATGACCTTTAAACTGTGAAGTGACAACTTCATCTACTTCGGCAAAAAGGTCTCACAAAGGCTAATCCCTATAAACCTTAAAGTTGATAGCTTTGAGCAAACGCTCCTTCAACTCCTGAATTCTCCTCACATAACTATGCACGTTCACTACTTCAGCGTTGTCGCCGAAATCGTTCTTTATCGTCTCCACTTTCTCTATACACATGGTCCTGTAGTTATGACCCGTTTCTAAGCCGTAGGATGTAGTTTCAGACGTGCCGTCCCATTGCTCGTGCGTTCTAATCCGAATAGATTTTACTTTCCTTAACCAGTGCATTTGCATATGGTATCGAATGTCAGGGCAGTCGCATAGATTTACCAGTACCTGCATAGATCGGAGTTGCAGCATAGGCTTGTTCGGGGTAAGACACAAGTTGACTAAACGCTTGGTCAGATCGTTGCAGCATTCCTTGGCGCGCCATTTGGAACGTGTCGTTAATGTGGTGTACGATAAAACTCCTAATGCACTGATGAGGACTTCTACATGAGGAGATACTAGGAAGGGACGTAACACGAATATGAGGTCATGGTTGTCGGCTAGTTGTTTGCCTACGTCGTGTTTGCACAGCTGGGCCATGCAGTCCATAGCTCCCCAAACGATTCTAGCGTCTTTTTCTCTGAATAATTTCCGCATGACATTAAACGCGTTGGCTTTCAGCGGCCGTTCTGGGTCCCATTCTATCAAATTCTCCAGCGTCTTCAAATGGAGTATGACGATGCCCGTGTGGTCATTCTTTACCATTTTCAGAAGGTTTTCAACGATGGAATCGTTTTTCATTATCATCTCGCATGCGCAGCGGTCTCTAGCTAGAGTTCTTAAGGTATAAGCTGCAGCGTATCTGATTTCTTTGCGGTCTCTCATTATGAGCCACTTAAGTTGGTCGATGATGATTGGGCAAGTCATGATGCGTTTCCTTCCCTGGTAGTAGCCGGCTAGGTGCGTATAAATTAGGCAGACCTTCTCTCTGACGATGGGATCCCGGTGCTTCATGAGATCGATGAGTCGGTACACAATGTGTAAATTGATGAGGAATATCGCGTTTTCTGATATTTGAACCTAAAACAAACATAAGTAGATATGAAAACATTTTGCCTACCTATTGTAGGTACCTATGCAAATTCAAACATCGTCCGAATCAAAACTTGGCAACCTGGAGCCGCTTGGTAAAAAGCAAACAATTGAGGATTGTCTACTCTATGTGATAGATGGCCAAAAAGCAATCTCCTTCTCTCGTGTGGATGTGTGGCCAACCCTATTGTCGGAGTTAATTAGAGCTCCGACATGACTAACATGACTTACATACCTGATCCATGATGCTGTGCAACGCTTGCAGCTGCACTAGATTGTCTTTGGAGTGCAATTCCCTATTGAGTATCCTGAGACCAATCCGACCGAAGCCAAGTTGTGCCCGAGTGATGTCCACGTCAGGACCGTACAGTGAGGGCTGCATGGATTCCAGCCTCTGAGCTGCCGGCAGCTCTAAAATTAAGTTTAAACAGATATAAGAATACGAAGCCATCGTGATAATTACAAACATTTTTTCATTATAAGTTAGATCTAGGCTATGCCGGTCCGCTCGTTCGTACACAAGTCTCACGCACACATTTGCATCATGCTATGCCGATCGGCCGTAATATCGACTAGACATCGGGCCCTCCATCAACACACACAAACATAACGCCACCGCCGCTGCTATACTTCAGTTGTTACTTAGCTAGACTTCGTCCGCCTTTTTTTACAAGCTTTTATTTAACTTGCAATGTTTATTAATATTATTTATTTGTTTGGGTCAAATCTTTCAAGTAGAATTTGAACCACTTCCTCTTATCGTGCGAAGTTGAAATTTTGCAAACTTGTCAAAGTCCAATGACAATGCAATATTATGGTGAAAGTCAGCTGATCTGATGATGGAGACGGAAGGTAGGCAATGGAACTGCTTGACGGAGAATCGTAAACTACTAGTGTTTGGGCTCCTTTTAATCTGCTCGCGGTTCCGATTACGAATTTGTTAACAGCTTGTCTTTAAAAAATATACCTATATTTCAACAAAAATCATGTTATTCGTTCAAGGTGTACCTACTTACCAATACGAGAGTCTATCTGCAGTTTCTGTAAGGCGCGATCAACAGCTTTATTGATGACTCTGGGGTTCATAGCGCAGACTAACTGAAGGTAAGAGTTTTTGTGAGCACAGAACATGGTTATTTTTATTTATTTATACAAAAAATTAAGAATTAATAACAACAGTGTTTCGAAAATGTTTTGATTTTTGACTGCGATGGTCAATGTCACTATGATTGTCAAAAACTGACTTGTCTTGAAGGAGGTTGATAATTAAAAGGGTTTATATTAATATTAAATTGTTTACCTTTAAATTGTTTGTATTTTTTTTTATTGTAAATTCATACGTTTGACGACATCTCGCCTGATGGAAAGCGAAGATGCGGGCTAAGATGGAACACGCTTGCCCATAAGATGTCTATTCACTCTAGACTTAAAGAGACAAAAGTTGTAGCTGTTTGGGAACAAAGACGCTGGCAGAGCGTTTCACTCCTCAGCAGTCCGCATGACGAAGGAATCTGCGAAACGCTTAGTACGGATAGGTGAGATATTAACTACGTACGAGTGAAACGACTCTCCCCGCCTGAAAGTCCTACTCATAGAGATCTGATATACCTTTAAAGGTATTTTTTATTTACAAGAAATATGGTACAATAGAACTTAACATAATATAACAAAAGGCTTAATAATATAAAAACTAAATAAAACTAAACTAAAAGATATTAAATACTATGTACATGCCGGGTATCGGTTGAGCCAACTGAATGGCCTACAGATAATTCAACCGATACCCGTCGTCCGGCAACGTGCCCAAAATGCTGGCGGCGTTGCCTCGCTGAATTGCGAGGCTGATTCTTTGGCCAAAATACACGCCAGCATTTTGGTCAAGTTATTTTAAATTATTTCAAATAAATATTTATTAAATATTTATAAAAGAGGTTTTGTGGCACCTTATATAATTTAAGTAGGCATTTACCAAAATTCCCATCACACTCAGAGAGGCCAGCGCAAGTTGCTATTTTTATAGATATTGTGCGAAATACGAAGAAGGTACCAGGTTTAAATTTAAACTCAATTGGCCATAAAAAAATGCTTTATTATACCTACTCCACATCACATTATGTTAAACCTTAAACTTAAACATAAAGTTAAACTAGTAGGTATGATCTAAAGTGTAATGATCCGCCTTCGTAGAAAAAAACTTCAAGACTCCTTATGCCCCTTTTCATCAGCTTATCGCCGAGGGTAAGGAGTACGGAAGCCTTTCCTTCTGCACTTGGTGTCGACAATCAGTTGCGCCTGCCGTTTCAGGTAGCACCGAGAAGGTATGTCTTCCTCTTCATCTGAAGCTGTAATGATAAGATAGGTATATGTTTTTTTTATAATAAATACATTCGCCCGTTAAAAAAGTATACCTTTTATCAACAAAAAACCGACTTCAATGTATCTTCGAAGTCCAAGGTCAAATATCGATGAAATTTATATGGGACCACTTCGTGGCTATACTGAACTCAACGCAAAAAGAATTTTCCAAATCGGTTCATGAATGACTAAGTTCTGAGGTACAAACATAAAAAAAATATTCAATCGAATAGAGAACCTTTTCCTTTTTTGAAATCGGTTAAAATACGGAATGCACATAGTTATATAAGTAAATAAATACGTCTAGCGATCATAAAATATACCTACCTAGACCTACATAGATTTTGGCCCCTACGAGGAACTATGATGACCCTGGTCCCACAACACCAGGACATGAAACAAATGCTTGTCCTTTTTTCCGCGCACAAACATGTCCTGTCGCGGGAATCGAACCCGACACTAGTGGCTTATGAGGATTGAGCCAAACTGCCCAACCACTGCACCACAGATGCTGTCGAAGAGAGAGAAGAGTTACTTTCACTCTTGCCGTGAAGATGTCCAGCTTATGTTTAGTAGAATTTTCATATGGATCACAGTTTTTATGTCACGACAATCAACGGCTTTTTTATCTTCTTTTTTATGAAGCTGGGAGATGAGACGAGCAATTCTTTCGTCTGCGCCTGCGTCACGCCTGCCCATAACAATGCCACCCAGATGTTTAATACCATAAAAGGCACTGCGTACTGTGTAACGTTGCAGCCTTGCAATTTTGACAGCCTCTATGGTGTAGTGGTTGGGCAGGCTGGCACAAATCTCATACACCACTGAGGTTGAGTTCGATATGCGACGGGACAAATGTTTGTGCACAGAAAAAATAAAGCGCAAGCATTTGTTTCGTGTCTGGGTGTTGTGGGACCATGGTTCTCATAGTTCTTGGTTCCCTAGATACCGGGAATTCTAGTTAACCAAGATCTATGTATGATGATCTATGTATGAGAAGGGGCCAAGATCTATGTATGAGATCGTTGGGCGTTATATATTTTTTTTATTGTGCTCAAGACCGCGAGACGTCGTATCATATTAAGTCGCATATGCTCAGTAACTTCGCTGGCTACAATACCCTTCAAACCGGAACACAATAACGCTTGCGCACTACTGCTTGGAGGCAGAATAACTGCCAAAACGGTGGTACCTACTCAGACGGCCCTCCCGCTTACGAGAGACCTACCACGAGTTAAAGTATCTCGTCTTTATCATAATAGGGGATCGGACAGTATTCGAGAAAAAAACTAAAATGTAGTTAGAACGAATGTTCATCGAACCAGAAAGATCAGACGATCAATATTTTTGTGAAATAATAATGATTTATATTTTTAAATCAATAAATAATTCTGTCATTTTTTATCTGTTCTTCATCTCAAACGAAACAACAATCACAGCGCATGACATCATTTGTAGGCAAATATCGTGAGTCAGGCTTGTGTTTATTTTACGTTTTTGCTTTTCATAAAATGTATTTTTGCTAATTTTTTCGTTCCATTACTACAATATAGTCCCCAAACTAAACGTATTAGAATCTTTTTGCAAGTTTTATTTCGAAGAGTTCGTCGTTTTCTACCTACATATGACATCACAAGTTTTGAGGTGACCTTTGTGCGGCAATATTTGAAACATAATATTTAAACATAGTTTTAGGTACTTTTAGAGCGTTATTTAATTAAAATTGTATTTTTCATGGCTATATATATTCATTGTAGTTAATTTAAAACACTTGCTGAAAAGTTATCCGATCCCTTATTTCTCAATGATCTCTACGTTTCTATCATGGTCTGGCGGGATACTCACGAGGGGCTTTGACAGGTTCCTTCTCCACCAGCTCCTTGTAAGTGCAGACTGCCTTCTCCGATTCCTTGGGTGTGCTGTGGCTATGCATGCTGATGCCTGCCACCGAGGCTGCTGCACTTGTAGGCTGAAAAACAAAGTTTCTTACTAGAACGCTTCGCTTTGATCGATAAAATAATAACTCGTGGTTAGGTATCTCGTATGGGGAGACCGTTTGGGTAGGTACTTTACTCTGCTTTGCCAATTATTTTACGGCCATGCAGCGCAAGCATTACTGTGTTCTGGTTTGAAGGGCATTGTAGGCAGTGAAATTACTGGGCATACAGCCTGTGTGGTGTAGTGGTTGGGGAGGTGACTCAAATCTCATACATCACTGAGGTTGCGGGTTCGATTCCCGCGACGAGACAAATGTTTGTGCACAGAAAAAAAAAGCGCAAGCATTTGTTTCGTGTCTGGGTGTTGTGGGACCATGGTCCTCATAGTTCCTGGTTTCCTAGACACAGGGAATCCTAGTTAGGGGCCAGGATCTATGTATGTGATCGTTGGGCGTTATTTATTTATTTTATTATATTTTATTTTATATGAGACTAATATGATACGATGTCTCGCGGTCACGAGCTGCTTGGCGGCAGCATAACTGGCTCTATCAAGACCTTCAGAAAATTGTGAGCCAAAGTACCTCTTTGAGGTGCCTAGATAACTTACGTTCGACGGCACCAAGATAATAGTTTGATCCTTCTGCTTCTCCTTGGCTTCTTCGGCTCTAACTCTTGCTTTCTCGTATCTCGCGCATAGGACTGTGATCAGCTCCTGGACGTCGCGGGCTTCCGCTGTCCACTCCGGCATTGGTGGGTCCGGGACCACCTGCAAAGAAATAGACCTCAACTAAATAAGCGAAGGTTATAAGATCTCTGGAGAAATAAATACTTTTTTAAGGCACTGATTAATGAGACGAGCAAGTCGTTCACCTGATGTTAAGCGCCACGCCTGTCCATAACAATTGCAGTGCCACTCAGAACTTTTAATACCGTAAAAAGTACTGCATAGCATTGCATTGCGCTCGATTACCCCGAGTATCTTCTGTTGTACTTCGAAGTCCAAGGTCGAATATTGATGAAATTTATATGGGACCACCTTCTAGCTATACTGAACCCAACGCAAAATTATACCTAGTTTTCCAAATCGGTTTATAAATGACGGAGTTATGAGGTAACAAACATAAAAAATGAATTGGACCTTCTCCTTTTCTTAAAACGGTTAAAAATTAAGTTTATTTTGGTACTTGAACACTGAACTCACGTCCAAAAGCTTGCACAAGTCGTAGAGGAGCCTTTTGATTTCCAGCAGTAGAGTATCCAGGTCTTCTGTTTTCTTTTTCAGTTCCTCGTGAATTTCATCTTCTACCTGTATCTCGGCTTTTAGTTCTTGAATTTGTTCCTGACCCCTAAAAAATGGAAACGTCAAATATTACAATGACTCTCCACCGAATCGGCAAAGAACATCTACCCAGAAGATACAGCAAGTAACTGAGCGGCATTTGTAACCTATGGGGCTAGGATCTATGCATGGTCGCTGGCCGTATTTATTATATTATTTATTTATTTATTTATAACAAACTTACTCATCTTTATCTTTAACAGAAGCGAACTTGAAAGCTTCCAGCTCGTTCATCAGCGTGGCCTGGGTTTGTTCCAGGTCGAGTTTCTCTTCTTCAGTGGTCTGCTGCAAATAAGCCAGGCGTTTCGAAGTCTCTCGTTGACCTCGGAATCTGTCGAAGACCTCTTCAGCTTCATTGGCGCCTGAGGGAAAAGTAAAATCATTTTTGTGGCTAATTTAGAAATCATGGAAGAAGGTGAAGACAAGTATACATTTTCGAAGTCCAAAGTCAAACATCGATGAAATTGGACCACTTCGTAGCTTTACTGAACCCAACGCAAAAAGAATTTTCCAAATCAGTTTATAAATGACGGAGCTCTGAGGTAACCAACATTAAAAAAAAAACATACAATCGAACAGAGAACCTCCTCTTTTTTTTGAAGGCGGTTAAAAAGATGTGAAAAAATAACAATGTAAATACCTTATTTTAATAGAAGATGGGAACCTGATATTTTCTTATTACGAATAATTATTGGATGAGGTGTGAACCTCACTTGCCAACCTTTGAGGTGCATTTGCCAACATTCGAATTCGTATATTAGTGCATTTTATTTTATAAAAGAGACAATTTATTCTGACCAAACTGCACAGAACAAACACAGCATAGGTTCACAGGAACAAAAAACAAATGAATAAAGCGGAGAAAAAAAACCGGCCAAGTGCGAGTCGCACTCGCGCACGAAGGGTTCCGTACCAGTATCTATAAAACGGCAAAAAAATCGCGTTTGTTGTATGGGAGCCCTCTTTAATATTTATTTTATTCTGTTTTTGAGTATTTATTGATTTTGTTGTTATAGCGGCAACAGAAATACATCATCTGTGAAAATTTTAACTGTCTAACTATCACGGTTCGTGAGATAACGCCTGGTGAAAGGTAGACAGACAGACAGATGGACAGCGGAATCTTAGTAATAGGGTCCCGTTTTACCCTTTGGGTACAAAATTAAAAATATCAACGTATGGAACCCTAATTACAGCATGTGTATGAAGATCGCTGCCGTGTATTTTTTATTCTTTTACATTTTATAGATCTATGTTTGGCCACTATCTCGCCTGATGTGAAGCGATGATGTGGCCTAAGATGGAGCACATAGATCTAGAGAGAGACGGCAGTTGAGCGGCTGCTCAGACCCGTCTCCCCGATGGTTCACCGAACATCATCCCGAAACACGACTAGGTCGCTTGACGGCATGGCTTTGTTCGGTGGGTGGTATTACAACCACGGCCACAGCCTACCACTCCAAAAACTATATACTAAACTGACTGTACTAACTGTATATCACAGAGTACACTTTTCTGTATACTGTAGAGTGCAATCAGAGAAGGGTCTGTGCTCAGCATACCTAATGTTGTGAAAATTCTACAACACTGGTTTCTTGGTTTCTTTTTAGATACCGAACCGTGTAATATTTAGAGTTATCTATCTTCGAAAAGTTTCATACCAGTAAGTTTCATCAGTCTCTGGAAGATCTCTTCCATCTGCTGGGCTGCAGTCATCTCCTCGCTAGCCGCTTCGCCTTCCGTAGATCTTGTCGACTCTTGTCTTACGATTCTTGCTGGAAATAAACGACTTGTTTAGGTTAACTGTCTCTACGTAATATAAATAGCCGCTATTAGTGGTTGTCAGTTTAATACTTCTTTACTCGATAGATTTTGCCTTGATTTTAATGTGGTTTTCACCATATTTTTTATAGTTTCATGAGGTAAGTTGAAGTGTCGAAACATTGATAAATTTACCCAAAGATATTAGAAATACTAAATAATATACTTATATATATGTAAATATAAAAATATAAATATAAATAATATACTTTTTAATACTTTGTCTTTGAATTTACCTATTTAATTTACCCACCTCGGCAGAGAACTACTCACGGGGGGGTTTCTACCATATTTTTATAGGTACTTGCCCTGTGGCGGAAACACTCGTTTTTCCAACTTCTCCAACTCCCGTTTTCTCTCCGCAAATCGCTGCGCAAAGTACTGCCGCTCTTGCGATCTAGAATGTTCCGCGTCATGAGCTCTTGCCGCTTCTGCTGCTGTTGCTGCTGTGGCTCTGATGCGCATATCGGCTGCTTCTTCACGGACATGCTGGGATGTAAGCAAATGTAGGTTGTATAGCCTTATTCCATCCCATTCTTATTTAAATGCGAAAACTTGTGAGGATGGATGGTTTTTTTTTTTTTTTTTTACGCCTTATAGGTCTATGTTTGGCCACTATCTCGCCTGATGTAAAGCGATGATGTGGCCTAAGATGGAGCACATAGATCTAGAGAGAGACGGCAGTTGAGCGGCTGCTCAGACCCGTCTCCCCGATGGTTCACCGAACATCATCCCGAAACACGACTAGGTCGCTTGACGGCATGGCTTTGTTCGGTGGGTGGTATTACAACCACGGCCAGAGCCTACCACTCCAAAGCGCGTAAGCGGGTTTCATCACGATGTTTTCCTTCACCGTTTTAGAGCGAGCGTGCAAAATCTGCACTTAACTATAAGTCATTGGTGCAGGGCCGAGTCGGGATTCGAACCCAGGTGCGTCGGATCGAAAGGCGCACGAGGTCCCGCTGAGCCACACTCGCTCGTTATGGTTGGATGGATAGATGTTTGTTTCTCAATCACGCACAAACTACTGAAAGGATTTTCATGAAATTGGCACGTAGGTTCTTTAAGTCCTGGAAAAGGCTACATAGACTACTTTTTATCCCGGAAAACCGCGGGGCGCAGCTAGAGTCTTTATTGGGTGTATTGTAAACATTTTATTGGGGTTTACCTACCGTCATTACCTATTTTTTTACATTTCTAGGTACCTATAAGATAGGTAGATAGATGAACGCTTTATTGCTAACATTAAATTAAATACATTACATAAAAACAATTAAAAAAAGTGTTACAATGGGCGGCCTTATCGCTAAAACCGATCTCTACTGGGTGAGGTCATTGGTAAGTATATATATAGGTGCTTGGGTTTGGTAAAAATCGAAATTAAATAGGTAGTGAATTATTCATTTCGTGTGGGTTCAGCGTGAGTTATTTTAAGCCCCGAAAAAATAATATAAAGAATTCTTATTACAAGAAATTCGCACTCGCTGTGCCGCGATTGTTATTAGCCGTATTTGATGAAAATCTGTCTAGCTGTTTAACTCTTTGACCGCCAAAGACGGTGAATTGACATTCGAAAAAGTGGTATCTACGCCGAGGTCAACTTGAGCCGACAAGAACGCTTTGCTTCTATAGCACTCAGTTCACTCAAGACACATTGGCACTCAAGTTTAGAGCGAGTGCGGCTCAGCGGGGACTCGTGCGCTTTTCGATCCGACGCACCTGGGTTCGAATCCCGACTCGGCCCTGCACCAATGACTTATAGTTAATGCAGATTGCCGTTCGTGCAGGTTAAGTCCATGCCGTCAAACGACCTAGTCGTGTTTCGGGATGATGTCCGGTGAACCATCGGGGAGACGGGTCTGAGCAGCCGCTCAATTGCCGTCTCTCTCTAGATCTATGTGTTTCATCTTAGGCCACATCATCGCTTCACATCAGGCGAGATAGTGGCCAAACACGGACCGATTAGGCGTAAAAAAAAAAAAAGTTTGAGCTTATTCCTTTAATACTTAGCGTGTTTTTTTAATAATTAATGGTCCCCTAAGACGATATAAGTAGGATAGAATAAATTTCAATTAACCAATTCAATAAATTTCAACAAAACAAATTGGGTTGCTCGAGCAGTTGGCTCGGTGGCCCAGTGGTTAATGCGTCGGGACAGTATTCCGAAGTTGCAGTTTCGATCACTGCCCGAGCAATATAATTTTTCTTTTTACTAACTATATTATAATCTTAAGTTTTTTACTTATACTTCTAATATATAGTATATATAATTTACTTAACTTACCTCAAGCTTTCCTATTTCTTCCTTCTGTTTGTTCAGCAAGTCCTCTATACGGGACAGTGAGCTTTCGAATTTCACTGAGTCATCTATCAACGCCTGCCTATAAAGAAGCAATACTGTAATGTTCAATAACTTCCTTATAAGACTTGCCAAATTCTGAGATGTACAAATTTCATAGATAACTACGTCCTTCTAATAAAATCTTTTAATGTATAATGTACCAACACGTACTAGAATATAAAGTCCTTAAAATAGTAATACTAAATGATTGAATAATAGCAACAGCTGATTCTAAAATTAATAGTAAAATTTGATTAAAAGTTATTATTGCAAATTCTTCTTCTTCTTCTTCTACACTCGACTCCCAAGACACAGGCCTCGTGATAACTCTTATTTTTTTTAGATAATAAATATTCTGTCCTATTTGTAAGAAAATTTTGTAAATTTTCTTTTGGCAATAAATAATCTTATCTTATCTTTCTTCTTCTCTCGTGTGGGTGTATGGCTCTCCCTGGTGTTTTCTTTGTTTTTTGGCCATAACCCGCCACGCTGGCCCTGTGCGGGTTGGTAGAGGCCTCATGTCTTTGAATTTTTGAATTTTTTCTTGGACTTACCGGTTTCCTTACGATGTTTTGTGGTTTAAAACATTTATTTCTCAAAAACAGAATACAATTCACTTATATTAAGAAACACTGAATAACTTAAAAGTAAATTTATTATACGAGTGGCGGAACGGCAGCATCCGAGACCAAGTGAATAACAAAAGGCTAACACATAGATTGACGGTAGGTAGCAAGTATTATGTTTTCCTTAGCGAAACATTAAAAACATCGCACTTACCTTATAGACATATATTTTTTCTTAACTAATTCTGCTTCTGTCCATTGAATAAGAACTTTATGAATCTCGTTCTCCAAATGTGAAATATGCTGAAAGATAGTTAGATAAATAGATAGATATATTTGTCTCTTCAACACACATGTACATTCAATTGTAAGACATCTAAAGCGGCCTTTTATATTTCCGCTGCGGGATGCGGTATGCGCCCTAAGGCTCATGGCGTCAATTAAATATATAATTATTTTAGTGGACTGTATTTGAGAGCACAAATTCAATGCATGTGAATTTGTGCTCTCAAATACGCTCCAACTCAATTAGATATTACTAAACACTGGTTTGGTGTGTCTGTCTGATTGTCCAGTCGTCTGACAATCATTACATGATTAGACATTAGGTACTACCACAGAATACTAAGGGACAGGAGCATCACTCCGCAAAAAAATTTAAACAAATAGCAACTCTTGCTATGACGCAATAAAATTCAATTCAACTCGCGTAACGCTGCATACCTCCCAGTCATATTAACCTACAGAGCGCCTCTCTTTCTATCTCATAGCTCTTATATCTTCTGACGCGGCACGTGTAACGACTCGCGACCCGCCGTCGGTGTCCGGCTATGTACTTGTAGCTTCGTACCTACAGTGCGGAGTGCGCTAGGCCTGGTACTACGCAAACTATGTACATCACAAAATAAACTGGGCACTAAAAGTACGTGTGTGTGTGAGACATAACTTACAACACAAGGCACTAGGTTTCACATTATCCAGTTCATTTTAACTGATTTAACAAAATAATCTTATTTGATAAGGCATTAGCGCATGCTTGACAATAATCTGACAGGAAGAGAGGCACGACCTGTTTTTATGACGTTTAAAAGTGATTTTTTTTATTCCTATTAAATTAATATCTTTTGACATTTGATTTTGCTTGTATTGTCGGTCAATTACATAAAAAAGAAGAAAAATTTAATTGCTTGAGCAGGATTCGATACTTCGTCTTCGAAATACCGCTCCGACGCCTCAACGACTAGGCTGCTGAGTCATCTGCTCGAGCAACCAAATTCAGTCCAAGCTGTATAATTTTTTTTTTTAACCGACTTCAAAAAGGAGGAGGTTTACAATTCGACGGTATGTTTTTTATTTTTATTTTATTTTTTGTGTGTTTGTTACGCGATTACTCCGCCAATTATGCATTGATTTCGATGATTCTTTTTTTGATTGGTAGGTAATACTTCAAAGGTGGTCCCATATAAATTTTATCGAAATTCATTCAGTAGTTTTTGAAAAAAATAGCAAAAACAAAAAATATAAGTTTAATCTTCAAGTCGGTTCTTGTTTTTTTCGTAACCAAACTTTCTTAAGGTGGAGGTTTTGTATTCGACTGCTTCACCTGCTTCACCCAGGGTTGACTTCCGGTGAGGGAACTCCTCAACGGTGAATAGTACAGACACAACATTTCGTAAATGGATTAAACCATAATAGCCTGTTCTAAATTCCATCATGATATAGCAGATACACCCAGGATTGACTTCTGGCGAGGGAACTCCTCAACAGAGAATAGGACAGACATGAAATTTTTTTGTACATGCATTTAATTGTGATAGCCCATTTTAAAATTTGTCATGATGTGGCTTCTAGATCATAAAAGCTTGTCTTTAAAAACTTTTTGAATTAATTTAATTAAAACTTGTTTTTCACTAAAAAGGGTAAAATAAATTATTTTTCAAAAAAAACTAAACCGACTTGAAAACCACAAATGGCACTCAAAAGTAAAAAATAAATTAATATAATTATCATAAGCGCTACCCACTCATATATTTGAAGTCGGTGCCAGACAAGTCTAAAAGGTAGTAGATAGATACTACCTACAAGTAGTACTTACTATATACATATTTATCTGCTACCTATTAGACTTGGCTGGCACCGACTTCAAATATATGAGTGGGTAGCGCTTATGATAATTATATTAATTTATTTTTTACTTTTGAGTGCCATTTGTGGTTTTCAAGTCGGTTTAGTTTTTTTTGAAAAATAATTTATTTCTGTATATCCTTCCTACTACTATTATAAATGCAAAAGTTTGTGAGGATGCATGGATGGATGGATGTTTGTTAATCACGTAAAAAATACTGATCGGATTTCGATGGAATTTGGTATGTAGGTATTTAAGTTTCTGGAAGATGATACTTTTTATCCCGGAATACCGCGAGAAGCAACTAGTCTTAACATAATCGTACTAGCTGCGCCCCGCGGTTCCACTCGCGGTTTCCCGAAATAAAAAGTAGCCTATGTATTCCAAGTCCTAAAGTATCTACCTACATACCAAATTTCATCAAAATCGATTCGGTAGTTTTTGCGTGAAAGAGTAACTATTCATACATTCTTACAAAGTTTCGCGTTTATAATATTATATGGTAGGATTTAAATTTGTTTACCTTCCTGGCTCTGCTCGATATCTTAGATTTAACCAGCTCGCTCTTGGTGCTTTCTATGAGGAGATGTTCGTACTCCTTTTCAAGTGTGGTCAGCTGGATCTTCTTGTGTCGTTTCTCGTATTTCAGTAGATCTAACATCTTCCTTTGTTCTATTACTTTTAGGTCCAAGTTGTGTACAATCTGGAATAAGAATAAAAAAAATATTTTCAAAAATTGTAGCAGTACTTTAAAATTGATCTCATACACTGAAGTTATTTATTAATTTCCTGATAAAGACTAAACTGACCTACAACAAACTTAAAAAGTAAATTTAAAGATAAAAAACAGAATTTAGGTCATCGTTTGCAGGCTGCGGGTAAGGTGCCGACGACGTTACCTCGTTATTTTTCAACCGACTTCAAAAAGGAGAAGGTTCTCTATTCGTTTTTTTTTTTTGTTTTTATGTTTGTTACCTCAGAACTCCGTCATTAATAAACCAATTTGGAAAATTATTTTTGCGTCAGTATAGCTACGAAGTGGTCCCATATAAATTTTATCGATATTTGACCTTGGACTTCGAAGATACATTAAAATCTGAAAAGACTAGTTATGAAACATCAAATTAGGAACAAGACAAAATACTTCGAAAAATCAAATTAAATATGATTTTACAAAGTAGTTATAATCTTATATATAAAATTCTCGTGTCACAATGTTAGTTACCTTACTCCTCCGAAACGGCTTTACTGATTTTTATCAAATTTTATATGCATATTCAGTAGGTCTGAGAATCGGCTACTGTCTATTTTTCATACCCCTAAGTGATAAGAGTTGTTCACACTTAACATTTTTTTTAATTTATATGGCAAAACAACGTTTGCCGGGTCAGCTAGTATTATATATAAGTACACCACCGTCTTTTGTTGTATCACAAATCCTCTCTATCCAAAGGTTGTCTGGAAGATATCGCTTATTAGCGATAAGACCGCCCATTGTACTACCTAATCAAATTTTTAAGTTCTATTTTTATTTGTTCTTGTTATATTTTTGGTGTACGATAAAGCGTTATCAATCAATCAATCAATCAAATCTGTTACAATGGGGGCTTTATTTGCTAATCTTTGACAACCTTTGAATGGAAAGTATTGCCCTAAGGAGTTTACCTGATCAGCACTTTTGCTTCCAACTGGGCAGACTTCGTTCAAGTACTTCTTGACCTGGGCTTCCTCTTCCCCAATGACTGTTCTAGCCTGCGCCAGCTCCGTCAGCCTCAATTTTATTTCTTTCTTCAAAGTATCTATGAGATCATTGTTTTGCTGCTTCTCTTGTTCGTTCTCTTCGTATGTGGATTTTCTTTGGCCCTCTGGAAATGATTTAATTTAATGGCTTTAATTTTGTACGTTTTTTAAGTCTTTAAAATGCATACTTACAATAGTACGACCTTGCTTACAGATTGAGTAGGTTGCCCCGAGGCAACTACATAAATAGTAATTCAATTCAAATTCAATTCAAAAGTTCTTTATTTAAATTTTGTCGTCACAGACGCACTTATGAACGTCAATTACTACAATGACTCTACCACCGTATCGGAAAAAGAACCACTACTCAGAAGATACGGCAAGAAACTGAGGGGCATATTTTTTAGAACTTTTGTTACAATATTCTATGTTTGTTTTTGACAATATTATTTTCTTATATGTAATAAGCCTAGACATATAGCAGCTTCTGTGGTGTAGTGGTTGGGCAGGTTGGCTCAAATCTCATACACACTGAGGTTGCGGTTTCGATTCCCGCGACGGGACAAATGTTTGTGCACAGAAAAAAAGCGCAAGCATTTGTTTCGTGTCTGGGTGTTGTGGAACCATGGTCCTCATAGTTCCTGGTTCCCTAGATACAAGGAATTCAAGTTGGGGGCCAGGATCTAAGTTTAAATAAAAAAAAATATATATATAGTAGATATGTAGATATGGTAGATATGTAGTAGATATATATATATATATATATATATATATATACTAGATTTTTTTAGTTAGGTGGGTGCCATGATTTTTTTATACGGATTAGTTTGACTTATCTAAACCTATTAGCCCTTCTAGACTTATCAGCTTATTAAATGGTAACGACTTAGTACAAAGTTTGCTTAAAGGTATACTATTAATTAATCTGTGCCTAATTACAATTTGTGAATAACTATATTTACTTCAGCTTATGTGGCAATGTTGAGCCGTTAAGAATAAGTATAAGAAACGTTTATTTTCAACAATTAATTCAAACATAAAAATAAATATGCAGTATGTAAAAAATATTATAACCGGTCAATTGCGAGTTGGACTCGCGCACGTAGGTTTCCGTACCATTATCTATAAAAACGGCAAAAAAATATCATGTCTGTTGTATGGGAGCCCCCTTAAATATTTATTTTATTCTGATTTTTAGTATTTGTTGTTATAGTGGCAACAGCAATATATCTTATAAAAGATGTCTTCGAAATATTTATAATCTTAATAGCAAAGATACTCTCCGCAATATATTTAGGGAAAATGGTTTTCTGACATTGGTTTGTATTTACATATACGAAATTTGCATATTTGTAAAGAGTAATAATAATTATTTTTTTGATCTCAAATCTAGTCGATCAGATATATTGCGTTCTAAGTATAAACACAATATATGTTTACCCCAAGCAAACAACACACTTTATCATAGAAGCTCCTTTTTTACCGCTATTAAAATTTATAATAAATTGCCAATAGACATCAAAGCACTGCAAGGCTCACAGTTCAAAAATTATTTAAAGTGTTGGTTAATTAGTAAAGGTTTTTATAATTTAAATGAATATTTCGATAAATAATTAAATTGTTTAGCTTACATAATAATTTGTTAATATAAGTTATTTATATTTCTAGACTAATGAGTAGTAACATAAAATAATTATGTTATACCAAAACAAGCTATTTATATTAGCTGTTACTTTTATTGTACACCCGAAATGGGTAAGCTGTTGGAACTTGTTTCTAACCAAATAACATCTTATGTACACAGTTTTTACGCAATAAACGATATTCTATTCTATTCTATTCTATTCTATCATCTGTGAAAATTTCAACTGTCTATCACGGTTCATGAGATACAGCCTGGTGACAGACTGACAGACAGACAGACGGACGGACAGCGGAGTCTTAGTAATAGGGTCCCGTTTTACCCTTTGGGTACGGAACCCTCGAAACAGAAAACAAAAAAATATTAAAACGTAGTACAGATTACATAAAAGGAATCTGTTGCAAACCGGCCGTGCTGGAAGTGCGACTAGCGCTGGTCTTTCGTTGAAGCCGTTACAGCGAGAATAATGAACAAACACACTAACACACATACAAACTTTACCAAAAATAATATTAGTGTATAATTTTGGCCTAATTAATTATACCCACCGGACAGCTGTATTTTCTTCTTGATCTCAAATATTTTTGTATTTATGGTGGTCAGCCGATCATCTGTTTCTATTTCGAATGGATGTTTTTGATAACAAGTCGCCATTGTGTTAAATGTTAGCTAATTGTAATGGTAGACGTTTTCTTATAGCGAAATAATGTTTTGTATGGGGCATTGCTAAGTATTGATTAAACAATTTCGTCGCTAGGCAATATTTACTTGCTTTTTTTTTAATAACTATATACCTACGCGTATAAACAATATTAAAAATAACTGCCGGCTCATACGGTTATAATATTTTAATATCGTGTCAAATCCAACAGTAATGGAGCTTTAAAATTCACCCCTTATAAAGATTGTTTGTTTTTCAGCGCCATCTGTGTTGTGGTTGCTAAACGACAAAGTTCAAAAGCTCATGATTGGCTGCGCGCACACAGCGCTTGATTTCTCTCCATTGAAACAACATTCCTCCGCGTACCTTTGCATGTGTGCGTTACCATGTTCTCACGGTGTTTTGGAGACCATTTCACGAATTTATTACTGAAATATCGAGTGATTAGAAATAAAACAATTAAATCTTGCTAGCAAGTAAACTTTTAATGCTTAATTCCCGCAATATGTGTAGTTACAAGCTGCGCTTACGCACACGAACGCGCGGTCGGCCATTTTGATTTACCGTACAGTGTGTATTTACGAACAAAGCCGTCAGACGCGAGCGGGACGCGGCTGCGCATGTTCCTACCGGGCTTTACGTTTTTTTCGAACGTGTTTTACCGCTAAAATGTCCAATAAACAAACGTTTTCAACGTAACAACAGCTCATAAACAAAATGAAGTGTCAGTTCTTACATTTAGTTCCGTGAGTGTTGATTATTTTGTGCTCAAACGAAACAGAAGGAGTAAAACAAATGTGTGTGATCCATGTGTGAATGTTGTGCTACAAAATGTGGTCGAGGAACTTTATACCGGATTATGGGATTCAATTGCTGTCTTTGATTATCGCGGTGTCGACATTGGCGACCAGGATTCACGGTGTCGAAGGTGAGTGGTAGTTAGCGGCGAGTAGTTAGGGTGTAGAGAGGTAGTGGAGCTTATGAAAGCGCGGCGAGCGAGATAACACGACCGCGGCGAGGTGGCGTGCCGACTCGCGGAGCTTTCCGCACGTCCATGTCATACGAAACCGGTCGGGTAACATCTTGGTTCTCACACTGCGGACTTGTGAAACGACTCGTTTTAAAAAACTGGAGTGAATTCATCGCATCGCATTTTTAATGTTTTTTAATTGTGCAGCGTTTGTTGACGTTGAGCCCTGGCCGTAACTCGAGATTCTGTTATGACACCGACTCGCCTTAGTCGCTCGTGCAAATACTTTAGCGCTGATTGTATTACATACTCGCTTTAGCATTTCCAAGTAATTAACCTGATATACCGTTATGGTTTGAAGTAATCACTTAGATACATTTAAATAGATAATTACAGGAAGTATATCTAAAAGCTGTCGTAGTTTCTTCTTTATAGTTATTGAATTATTCTTATAAGCTCATATTATTAAGATTCTATTGAAGCTGGGTTCTAATCCCCGGTCCTATCCTTTATGGTATGCTGAACCAACCAAACTGTAGAAAAAACAATGCTTCTAAACAATATAATAAAAATAGTAGTTGATAGAGCTGTAGTTTTGAACAAGCGTAAAAATGGTTCTAATGTAAGCTTTTACTCCTTAAAAATCGCTAACCCTTTTCACATTCATCATTGCTACCCCAGTAATCACTGCTTTATCATTTCACAAATTCATCAGCTTATAACAACAACTCTTCTCTTATCTGTAATCTCTATGTTACTTCTGAATCCTTCTGCACAAGCATGAAGAAAACTAACAACAATGCGCTATATCTCATGCCAAAGCTCCGTTTTCTGCGCCACCTTTTCCAAGAACATCTACAAACATTACAAATATTCAAGATCTGATGAAGATAAGAAAAGAACAGTTTAATTCTATACCATATCCCTTCGCGTGTTCGTCTAAAGCCGTCTAGCTGAATACCAATAGCCATATATACTTCTTTGTATTCGACGTGTTAGCCAACGATTTCTGTGGTCGGAGCGATGGGACTTTTGCATATTGATCAACCTCGACACCGCTTTTTAGAGGTTTAGAGAAAATGTGACCACCGAAGTCTCAATTTTGGGGGAAAGTTATGTCCCATCATACATTTTGATTGGGTGT
Organism: Petrophora chlorosata; assembly: GCA_951640565.1. Lineage (NCBI taxonomy): Eukaryota > Metazoa > Arthropoda > Insecta > Lepidoptera > Geometridae > Petrophora > Petrophora chlorosata. The sequence continues at coordinate 2,846,052 of OX621189.1, read as the reverse complement.
TTTGTGCAGCTTTGTATTCGGATTGTGATAGGCAGTTATGTTATATGTTGTTGGAAAGTAAATTGTTTATGTTTTGGGAGCTTTTATTATTTTATTTCTTTTATTCAGCTTGTATACGTCTAAGCATGTAAAATATAGGCACTTATCTTCCAAACATTTACCTAACTATACGAAAATAGCTACTATAATAATATGTTTAGGAACCTACAAATCAATCATGATTCTGAGCATGTAAGAATTTTTGTTGAAAATTTCCAATTTCCGAAGTTAATAAAATCATACTTACTTCTCACTAAGAATAGACTATCTTATCGGATATACAAACACAATTAACTGCCAATTGTCCGAGCGATCCAATTGGTCCTTTCGCAGGTCACTGAACAAACCTGTCGCTTATAAATCTTAACTAAAACCAACTCCGTATGAACAATTTCTCACTTAATCTTTATCACTCACATCTGCTGCAGACCGATTTAAATATCATCGACCTTATTTTTGATAGATTAAGCCGCAAATTTGCATAACGCGCCGGCAATGATAACGCGGTCTGGTTTCCAGCCAATCGAGTGTTCGCGACAAGAAATTGTTCTGAGAATCGCCTTTGCTTATTTAAAGTCCAGCGTCTGAGAAACACTGAATATTTGAGTGCCATCAGTTTATGCTCCTAACCGTGAAGTTTATGTTTTGTCATTAGTTTTTATTGGATTGAGGCGATGATGGTTCAGCTGTAGCACCTGATGGACACCCTGCCTGATCATAATAGATACAGTGTCATCCAGAACTTTAAATTGCAAGGCGTGACACTGCATTGCACTCGTCATCGCAAGGCATCAGCTTCTCAAATCTTATACTAACAATTTTGCTGCTGACAGTGCGTTCAACCAAAAATACTAAGGTTATCATAATTCGAGTATAAAAGTCCGATTCAGACAAGTTCAAATTCTCCCAATGTCAAAAATTTTGATTTAAAACTTTTGTCTGTACCCTTTACATTTTTCTTAAAGTTGGCAGTAACTTATCATCCATTATCTCGAATGATAACTAGTTATTGTATAGCTAACAATATCTGAATCACAGATCTTAATTTCAACTGCGTGAATTTTCATTTGGCGGAATTCGTTATAATTGAAGTTAGGGCCATATATGCCCGCCTGTTACGCCTTACATGGCCCAAGCACCTAGACCACACACATTTTATCCAATCCATTTAGTTTATTGCTAGATATTTAGGCTGTTAGCCTTTTTCGGATCTTAACGGCTATGTAACCTATCCGCAATAAATACCCTATAAACGGTTTTGTTTTCTACTTTATGAAATAGATGTCTCAAACAATCGATAATAATCTTTAAATAATTTGTAAACGTCACCTCCCAATCATTTTATAAATGGTTCCCCGACCAATACATGCCAAATTTTCTTTTTAGCTGCTTCTTTATTGATAAATATTTAATTATTATTGACAATGATTTGCCAAAAGTCTTGTAGTTTTACTCAGGTGACCATCCATTAAGAACTAGTGCAGTCCTTACTCCTGTCTTATCTCTTGTGAAGTATATTAGACTATTTTCAAACTTTGTTTCGATGCCTTGGCAACTTAGCATTACAGAGTCGTATAGCAATTCTGGTATCATTATCGCCTAGTAAAATTTCTTACTTTACTGCTGTTTTGCGTCCTACAGTCTGGACATAATCTTTAACTTTACTATCAGTACTAGACTTTGTATCAATTACTTTATTTATAACTTAATTATATATCATAAAATCACATATTATGCTATATATTTGATTTAGCATAATTGGCTACGTAAAACTTAACTCCTTTGCAGAAAACATATACGTATCAATTATCCTATAAAATCTATGGTGTTTTGATTGCCATACTTTCGAAGATTTTTACGGGCGCTGTTAAATAATTATGTACTTGTATGGAACATAAAGCATGTAAAGGGTCTTGTTATCTTTACGGTACTTCCTTCGGTTTAGTTTGCTTATTTTGAAACTACGAACCTCGATAATTAAAGCTACTGAATCTATCTCAAAGCGAGTGTTTCTCAATGTGAGCATGTGCGACTTACGATCCGACGCACCTGAGTTCGAATATCACTGGCCCCGCGCCACTGACTTTATTAAGGTATATGCGGATGTAACACTCGCTCTAAAACAGTGAGAAAAAACATCGTGAGGAGACCGGCATGTCCAAGAATTAATCACCAACCGACGTCCAAGCAGTGGAAACGTGATGGGCTGATGTTGATGATGACTGAATCTATACCAGATTGTATAAAAATAATTTAATAACGACGGACTTGGTTGACTCGGTTTGCGTGACGAACTTGACGCCTTTGACAGACTGGCAAATCTGGCAATGTACAGCACAAAATCGAGAGTAGTGGAAAAGTCGAGGGAACGCCTTTGCCCAGCAGTGGGATAGTTCAGGCTAAACGTAACACAACAACTAACAACATCCAAATGTAATAGCTTTGCAAAGTGGACGAAGAGTTGTACTTGTAACTTAATAGTTTTATGGTTGCCACGGTTCAAGCATGTTAAACAAAACAAACGCTAAAAGCTTGTGCTAAAACATCTCATGTTTTCGTATGGCTCAATAAGGAATTTTTATTACAACGCGTTCACGCTTCATGTTTCTCTAGAAACTAGTAGGAGCTGAGCATGCGGGAGCATTATGTAAAATAATTGTTTTGAGGTTTTTTACATCTCCAATGAGGTTGAGACATGTTGTTTTTATTACACTTTAACTACAGTATTGTATGGGAAATGCTAGTTTCTCATGCGAAAGTTTTCCATTGTCTCCTTTTAGATGCCGTGTCTACGTATGATCACAAATAAGCGGCTAATTGGGTGTCTATTGTTTTAGGATAATATTTAAAACACCCACATTGTCTTTCCAAATCAATTTTATTAATATTTTCCACATTATGTTTCTAAACATTGACTTCTCGTTTATCTATACCAACAACAGCTATATTTGTGTAAATTGTCAAACGATTCATAAATATTGTTTAAACACCTAATTTTACGGCTCAAATTCCGCAGTCAACAAATACTCTGACCGTTTCGCATATTCCACATCCTACTTACCTAGTACTAACATTGGAGACCAAACCTGTCTAACATCCGTGGGGTCTGTTTGAGCAAGCCACGCCGGGGCCAATGTTTTGTATGCAAACAAAGCCCAAGATAACGTAACTTGGATGATCACGGAGTTGTGAAATAGGATCGAGAATGGTTAACAGGTTCCTAGAAAAAACACAAAAGCAAAATGAGATAACAACGAAAATATACATAAACATATCTTGAATCTAAATCCATGAGCTAAAATCTAAATGGATCTAGACGACAATCAATAGAATAAAAACTTTTATTTTTATGATAGTAAAATGAAGTTTCAAGGATTAGTTTTGTTCAAAAAGTAATAAAGGAATCGCGAGTTTAGATTAGTCAGGTGCAAATAAAGTTTTGTGATAAATAGTAGAAAAGTATGATGGGATACTAATTTGTGTGAATCATTCCGACACTCACATTATTGACATTAACAGGTCTAAAGATTCGTTTTGATATTAAAGACTGTATGATACATTATCCTCTTACAAAAAGTACAAGAAGTCGTTGATGACAATTCAGAATTTTTTGAAGACATTACGGAGACTATATACAATTTTCAGTCGTAGCCGATAGAAATAAGATTGAAAATGTAGTGTATTATTCATATGTAAAGAATACGTCCAAGTCTAGTGTTTACAGAGTATCGCCATGCATATGCACAAGTGGTTATCGGACCGTCCGTTCGTCCGTCGTTTGCTTTAATAATAAGCTGCGCTTGCGTCGATGTCACGAACACCAAACACCGCTCCGGGCTAAGCGGGTTTTGTATAGGGATTCAAAAATGAAAAAGATTTAAAATGGACGCTCGGGGCTCTTTAATTCGAGGTTTTTACGTGTCAGGATATTGCGGAGTAAGATTTATATTGCTCTTGTTTTTAGCACTCTTTTGTTTTTGCAGTGCTTTTGAGCTCACAACTTTTTTCTGTTCTAATTATTTAGTTCTCATATATTGTATTATCAAAATCCTTGAAAGTTGAAACAATTAATATGGCTATTACGTAAATATAGGGACTCCACTTAGAGATTATTTAATATCCTCATCTTTGACCTCATCAATGAAACCTGATAATTCATTTACCACTGTAAATAAATATACCGATATAACCTTCTATTTATTTGATGCTTTTAAAGTTTTCAACCAAAGGGTTCGCTTCCCGTGTATCGATGTCTTTAGTCACTCCCACACTCACTTATTCTCACAACTATATATTAAATACAAAATGTTTAGCATTTAGAACCTTATGCTCTTGAAATATGGTAACAAATGTAGACGTAACTATGATTTATAGTATTTATTGTAAAGTTTGCTTTATATTCATCTAAATCAAATTTCTATTCTATTATTGCGTCTTGACCAACTTATGAATCAAAACGAAGTTCAAAACGATGACCCATTAGACCGTTTTATTACTGGTACGTTTTTTGAATCTATATATTGATAAGGTTCATAAAGTATATTTCCTTTGATGTCATACCTGGAATCGATTTCATCGGTAGCTTTCTATAGCTATTATTTGGATCAGGATATCAAGTAATATCATAACTATGAGAACACTTGCGTTATAATTTACTTTAACGTTGTAGTCTAGAGAGTACAAAAAAATTAAATCACTGTCAATTTAAATATGACGTGGGCTGTTATTATATTCTCCAATGAACCATAATTATCTATTCCTATTGTTGAAGCATCAATTAATATTTTGTACCCGTCTGTTCTTAAATTGCTAGATTTAATATATCTTGGCTGTCAATTGAAAATAACTATTATAGAGGATTGCAAATGGTAGATGAATTGTACAGTTCAGACGTCGTGAAAGTCAATTTTATCTATATCTCGAATTATGGCAATCAATGTCTGAGATCTTAGTTCGTGGTACTAAGCTACTATGTAGGTATATTATTTACTTATGTTATAGTTTTTGTCCTAACGGTAAACTAATAGATCATTATTATACTAATTAGCCTTGCGCTGTTTTAAAAGGTTCATAAAGGTCTTGGAATATTATTATAGTTATTAATTTTAAAGTACAAGCTTTCAGAGCATTTCTAGGTAAGTAAATTACTATAAAAAGCAATCCTCACAAGAAACTTGAAAACATCTGTTACGTTAGGTGTGAGGCGAATGTTAGCTCACCCTTTCGCCCTAGTTTTATAGTATATAAATATTGTAGTTATATTAAGTTATTGGCAATAAAAACTCATTTTCTTTCTTTCATTCTATCAAGTTTTTGATCTACCTTTAAAAAAACTCTCATTCGCCTTACCTCTAAACACATACTCATATTTTTAAACTCTTATCACTGTTCCATATCTTTAGCTATTTTATAGTCTGCATTAGCCGCACAGCTAGGAGTTTCCCAAGTCACTCTGAATTCTCAAGCTCAATAAATAGAGTCACCGTGGAATTCCGAATGGAGCTTAATTGATTTTAAATTATTCGATAACACATTGTGCTGTGTCGATAGACGTGAAAAGCATTCGGATGACCTCCGATAGCTCGTGGGTGTAGTCGTGTGAGACTAAACAGGGTTGCCAATTAAGTACGAATGTTTTGACAAGAAACTTTGCTTTTTTACTGCTTTACCATATTCTACAAGTAAAAGCTTTAAAATACAAGGAACCTAATAATGAGACACGAACACGATATCAGTCAGTTAACAGTTATTAATTTTGAAAAGTATTTTAAAACCATAGAGCGTTTTTCCATAAACGTTCGCAAGCATTTCAGTCGTAATAAATAGTCTTTAAAGCTTTTACGTATTCAATGAACTAAATTATAACAACGAAGATAGGAAAGCAATATGCCTATCTTGTGGTAACCCTACGCGAGACTCGGCTTTATGGTGTTCGTAATATCGCGACACGGCACATATTGTCAGAACTCGAGTTTTGTGGTTCTTGAATATTCGATTGGGAATGGACAGTTTTATAGATGTGTTATTTCTTATCTCATCGAATGTTTTTGTACCTATTTCTGTTTTAATCAAGTCCCATGCGCTTGTTCGTTCAGCATCATAAACAAATATAAATTGGACATAGTGTAGCGTGGCAACAGAATTAGCTTCTTAATCCAAATTCTGCACTATAAAGTTCCGAAAGGGTTGTAGGTTCTTTATTCATACATTTGTCTTTTTAATCTTTCTTAATCCTAATAGTAGATTAATTATTTATTTCATCGTATTAACATTTATCATCATAAACTCAGCCATCATTGACTGTTACTATTGTGATCAACTGCTCTGCTTTTACTTTGTGATCATTAACGATAGTCATTACTGAGACATTACTTGTGCTGTAATCATCAATCAAGCGTTGTTCTGATTTGAATGCACATTCTCATTCATTATTATCGTAAGTGTCTTCAACAAGTACGAACCTACTTACAAGAGCTCGTATATACTGTCAGGTCATGATTTCTTTGTTTTTTATTATTTCCACTTCTTGAACTTTAATGTCAGTATAATTCTTTACTCAGCTTATGAAGTCTTTGTCTTTGTTTAAAATATGTGTGAATTTGGAAATGATTTCAATAATAATGTAATCCTCGTCAGTTTTAAATTCCACTATTATGAGACATTGGCAAAAAACTGATAACAATCGTTCCCATTGTCTAATATTAAATGACCTCAAAGTTTTATTTCTTAGTCATCAAAGATGGTGGCGAGGTAACGGTCTTGGAGTAATCAAGTATGAGTTATGAAAGTTGACTTAGGATGGTATACTTTTGAAATTATCACAAAAACTGGCTAATGAGGCTACAATTGGGATCCCAATTTAGAAATTTTATTTACTTTCTAAATAGAGCTATAGTTTTCTCATTTGAAATTGTTTCCTCTAACTTTTACTTGCTTAGACTAACTTGTTCGAATTTCTTAAACATGTGTGAATGTTGTGTTTATAAACCTTTTCTGTTATAGGTTATATAGAAAATAAACCTATAACAATGGTATATTTTATGGAATAAACTTGCAAGTGTTGCGATTGCTGGAAAGTTAGGAATTCCTAGTAGTAGTTTTGTTAATATACGTAAAATATCCTTATTCATTAATCGCAAGCTACGCCACTCGCTAAGATAGATCTATTTTTAATTTTATATCTATGAATAAGATCAGAATAAGAACAATCAGATACAAATTCTCAGGTACAGCTATGCAAATCTCGATAATCAAACTGTCAAACCTTCAATCCAGGATTGCAGAGCAGGTGCAGCAGCAGACAGATTATAATTGGATTATGAAACGCTTCGACGCAAGTGGTGCGTAATGTCTGGCCACCACTACCTATCATGATTGTAGGTATGATGCTGACACTTCAGTACCTTGTCACTATAATTTGTTTCATATCTCAATATACAATGCATATCTTTACGTTGCGACCGAATCCTTTGGGGTTCCTGATGTTAAATTAAAGTCTATCATATTTTGAAGGCTTGATGTATCACATCGAGAGTATACAATCATCAATGATTCTGCTTCAGTACACTTCGGATTAATGTTAATTATTTTCTGATTACCTATTGTATTTTTCTAGCTAGCTAACTGCCTTCAAAGACCTTATACTACCTTGTCATTGTAAATAGTCTAATACATCCTCGATACTTTAATGGAAACGTTGAACAATTTCAATGCGACACAGTTATAAATTGATAACTTATGTATTTTTGTAGGTAGATTGCTGGTATTTGATATCCTTCTTATAAAATACGAGTAGGTATCAGTATGTTTTACGCTGGATTGGGTTGTCACTGCGATTACGTCCGGTTTTCGTAGGTGTGAGAATTAGATTATTGTATTCCAGGTACTTACTTACCTATTATTTAAATATCCAAGGTACGGAACAGTATTTAAACAAAGAGTTTAGATAAGTTCGAATCGTTAACAAAATACCGGATATACACAAAGGATTGATCTTCTAATCCATGGACTTTCGAATAATAGTCCTTCCAATATTTTGGGCCATATTATTTTCTCACATTGTCTTCACATTTTCTCATGAAATCTGTCAGAATTTTTGTTCACACAAATCTTTCGCAGTCACATTATAAGATAACAAATAACGTGAGCGATCGGAACACAACTTCACACAACATACCGAACACCTACCACCTCTGATCCGAATTGTTCTTACCCTTTGTGAGAACGCATTGTCCTACAAGCATTACCGTTATCTGATCTATACGGCAATTAGAATTAGCGCTGGTGAAATATTCGAAGAAATATCACATGACATTTGTATGGCAGATCCAATCCTATGTCTTTGTAACATGGAATTCAACCTAAAAAGACATACAGACATACACCACACAACGAACGCATACAACAATGTAAAACGAACTAATATATAATAATATATAAAAATCTAAGAATAATGTTTGTTTGATTATTTATGGTAATCCTGGTAAAAGTGAAAACTTGGTGTTGAAGCTGCACCAATTCAATCGATACTCACACATCAAATATATTATATAAATGCGAAAGTTTGTATGTGTGTTAGTGTGTTTATACCTACCCTCATCACTCGCCGCAACGACTGGTCGGATTTGGGTGGAATTCGGAATGGAGATAGCTTTTACCCTGGATTAACACATAGGCTTTTATTGACTTAGCATTCGAACTTTAAACTTCTTTAAACTTTTAACCCGGGAATCTACGGGGCGTAGCATATGAATATAATATAAACTTTAAACTTTTGATTTCCTTTATTAAACTTTGCAAAGTTCTCATTAAGAGAATTTCTCTTTCATTATAAGATATCTTAAAAATGGATTCGAGGTCAAACATCGCGGTTCTCACGGCTGATAGCCTACTTCCGAGGGTGTTTCCGTCGAGACGAGTCCAGACCTGATCGCACCCTATCGCATCGACGCCGCTTCCGCCGGACACCGCAACGTTCGGCCAGTTACTGTATGGTCATATCAATTGCTGATATAGTCGAAGCTGGTGATATTGACAGAAGTAGGAATAGGAGGTAGGTTGTTTTGTGGTAGTTGATAATTTTGATAGAAATTCCGCAGTTGATGTGTTAACTCAGTTTCTTGCCGTATTTTCTGAGTAGTGGTTCTTTTTTCGATACTCTGTTAGTCATTGTAGTGACGTCCATAAATACGTCTGCGATGCCAATTTTTTTTTTTATTACTGAATAGGCTAGCATTTGACCACAGTCTCACCTGATGGAAAGTGACGACGTGGTCGACGATGGATCATGCTTTCCTAGAAGATACCGATTCACTCGAGACTGAAGACACCCAGAATAAAAACCAAATTGAATAAAGAACTTTGCACTAGTCGTATACTGATATGCATGGAACTGAAATTAGATCAGAGAAATTGTATTCCAGTTCTATTGAGTAATTCTTATGTCTATTCGAGAAGATTTATACAGAACCATGCAATAGAAGGCCTAGCGCACTCCGCACTGTAGGAACGAAGCTACAAGTACATAGCCGGAAACCGACAGCGGGTCGTTACACGTGCCGCGTCAAAAGAGATAATAGCTATGCGATAGAAAGAGAGGCGCTCTGTAGGTTAATATGACTGATAGGTATGCAGCGCTACGCGAGCTGAATTGGATTTTATTGCGTCATAGCAAGAGTCGCTATTTGTTTAAATTTCTTTGCGGAGTGATGCTTCTGTCCCTTAGTATTCTGTGGCAATAGTCAAAAAGTTGAACATCATCATTATTCATTTTTAATACGTTAGCAAAAAAGACCATTAACCCGAGTGCGTACTCGTTACTAACAGTACACTTAAAATAAAGGACGTCGCCCGGAAACGCTCTTGAATCCGGCTAAATGTTGTACAAACGTCAGGTGGACCGTTTCCGACGATTCATTGAACCACAATGTTGTAAACAAAAGGCTCGTCGCCGTAAAACTTGCGCTTAGTGCACTTGTTGTGCACCCCATCTACCTGAGATTTATTGTCTTTTAAAAAGCTTGCGGTGTTAAAGCTGTAAAAGCTATCTTCAAACTTTGGAGAAGGTAGTAAAAGTTGAGATATTAAAATACGACTATTTTAAAATAACTCAAGACTTTAGACAAGGATAGAGAATAGAGATATCTGTCATTTTAAACTTTGTTCTTATTTCTTTAGAATGGAAAATCTCTCAGGAGCAAAACTTAAATAACGAATTGAGAACTGGTGGCAAGCCTCAGCGTAACAAAAGTTAATGAATGCGCACTCAAACGCTCAAGTTCCTGATGAAGCAATAGCCCTTAATTATACGGATTATCCTTTACAACCAGTCCACTGCATGTCGTGATAATAACGGTACGCGAATAAAATCGACATCTGGTCCGCGAACCAACTGACTCGCGCAATTACTTAAGTATTATTATAAAGCTACTGAATCCAGACGCTGCCTTATTAGCTCGTCGGTTAAATGCCTATTTGCGAGCGTGAGACCATTTAAATCTGAGCTTAGTAACTTTGAAGAGAACTGTAAAATTTTAGTAGCTATTGAATCTTGTTAGCTTATTTTAAGATTTGCTCAGTTTTAAATTAGTGTCTGCGATTTCGTGTGTTGCTTTTCATCCAGGTAAATTAATCACGTGTGACCGTACACGATACACGCGAGGAATTAGTTATTAAAAGATAATATAAATTAAAAGGCGTACACCCAATCCTAAAAACATATTTTTGTTAATGAAATTGCCGTCAAGTTGGATTTCGACATCTTCGACACCATTGGAAGCAAAGTTTAATTACATAATACCCGAGTATCGTGTCGACCGCAGTAATTAATACCTCTAACTTATTCCTCGGCTCGTTTTTTGTCCGCTGCGCTGGTGATTTGTGCTGAGAACGCGCTATGACGTTGGCACAGCCGACTGATCACGCACCTTAGCATGCGACGGAGCTTGTGTAATACGCGGTACTTCCAACTCTTTGAACATCATCATTAAATTCATTACGAATCCATCAACTATCACCGTTAAAAGGCGTGCTTGCAAACCCGAAACTTGAAAGTCCAAGTGGAAGTAATACCAAAACCGGTTTTATTATAGTTACGTTAGGAAAGGTTTTCCGTTTGTTGCGATGTCTAAGGGCTGGGACCGTTTACCTGCCGATGCCGGGACGGGATGGCTCCCTTCGCTGAGCGCACCCTCCGAGATTTGCGCCGGGTGCGCGGGCGCAGGTGCGCGACGCACGACGGCCGCGTTAACCGTCTATTTTACAAAAACAACAAAACCTCATAGGAGCCATGGCAACGGTGTCATTTTGAATCCAGTAAGCTTATACCATAAAAAAGAACGGAGAATTCGGTCGTTTCCGCTTTCTTAGAACAGTGAATCACCTCGCGTGAGTCGGGTACTCTATGATTTATACGCGGATTATTGTTTGCGGTCAAACTTGAATGTCTTATGCGATTGAAATAAATTATGTTAAGACATCATTTTTAATAATCAGCTTTAATATGCATGGGTCATTTGGTATACACGGCCCAAAGCTTCCTAAAGGGTTTTTAAATTTATCACTTAGCTTCACTGCTATCACGCTTTCACTGGCATAAGTCACGCGATGTCCGAGTTAATAAATTTAATAGTTAAACGATTGCAGGATAAAAGGAAAGCGACGATTAAAGTCTACTCGAGGATATTGATGCCATAGAAGACCAGTTAATTTTATAGTTACTTTAGTGCACAAGTGCATCATGGGGTTTGTAAATCAATTTCTCTCTGACGCCATAAAACTAGAGGGAGTTTGATATAGTAATGCAATTCCAAACTCAAGTCAATAAACTAAGTTTAAAAACGCTAAGTCAATAAACTTTCTTTAAATAATGGAACTTAAGCTTTACGTAAAATGCCTTGCTTCATTTAGATCATACAGTTGAGCTTAGAGCTTCGAAATACCCTAAGCTCAGTTCAATAGCTCGATCTATAGAAGGAATCCAGTCTGCCCGTCTATAAGCCGTTGCCCGATCCAAATTACCTACATTACAGTAAAGCGTGAATCCCAGCTTATTGTGAGCCAGACGTATATGGGATATAAAGCCGATTTCCTTGAGGATGTTGACCTTTGGGTCGCGAAACCATTTCGTGAGGTCTCGAAGGAAATTGAATATAATTGTGCCCTTGTAGATTGAGATCATTATAGATTTCAATAATATAACTTAGGAGAATATCGTCTTCAGTTTCAAATTATTTTATTTTATTATTATCTTTAAATTCGCAACAGTCAGCGACATAAGTAGTTGAACTCTTATATTTTTTTTAATTGTCAATGACACCGAAAATATACAAAACTACATGCAATTTTTTGCCATTTCTCTATTCGCACAGGATATTAACAGACTTTTAAAATGCAAAATTCAGAGGAATAAGACAAATATTGAAGGTGTTGTCAATCAAAGATTCACAAATGATCAGCAGCTTTTGGCGCTGACTGTACTCCATTCCATTTTATTTTTACTGCACTTATTCTTAGTAAAATCTGCTGACAGAATAAAACCCGAAGAATAGAGTATGAAATACTTTGTTTCGTAACTAACTCGTTACAATGAAAGCAGCAGAATCGCGATCGGATTCGAGCCGTCCTGAATTGCCTTACCATTCTCACTGAATATAATTTATGGTAGCACCAATAATTGGCATATGCAACGAATCCGCTCAGCGCAGCCGTAAGTCATTTCAGCAAGAATGGCGCGAGCTTGCGGCAAGCTTGTCAGTTGTTCGCTGACCAGGTCGTAACTTACATGTCATCGGTTAACCTGCTAATTACTGGGCCCGGTATGTAGGTGCAGCTACGATAGCGAGTTGTCTGTGACTTGTTCTAAAGTTTCAATGGGCTTTTGAAATTGTATTGTACTCCTTATTAATTCTTGTTTTGAAAATTGCACTAGGCACATTATCATTTAGAGATCTTGTAACTTTCTTACTTACCTAAGTAGGTATGTGATTTGTTACATAGTTAGCTCCATTTTTTGCTAAACTTCAAAACGGTGGCTTAGACTTGTCTTAGATTGCAGCAGGAACGTTACAGAAAATAATAAGAAATTGTTTAGGTCCACTTATTAAAATAGCAGTAACTCATCATGAGCTTGATCTTTTCCTAAATGATAAGATAATTAATAGAACTCTTGCGGTCTTCCTCAAACCATATAACACCGAAGCTAAGCCAGCTTCGAAGACTGATGATAGCATGCACAGTATATTTATCACCACCGTCTAATAATCCAATTTGATCATTTTGTGCCTTTTGATTAATTAATACAACACAGATGCCGCCTCTTTCAATTCTCCAACAAAATAAATGACCACGGCCCAGTGAATGAACCCGAATCGGATAAATGTGAAACCACTTATTATATAGCTACCAAATGTGAAGATACTACATGGGATAGGAAGCTACTAAATGTGAAGCTATCAGTTATCTCCCGGTACTAATTCCTTCTGAAATATGCTCTCGGTAGAATCTCGTAAATAAAGACGTGGTGGAGATTAATGGGAGAATTAAAATGTGTGTACCATTTAACGTGCGGGCCCCTGTTTCAACGCGAGACACTTCTGATGAAGTGGAGAAAGGATACATCTAATTAATAGTCGAGAATGTGTTAAATGACTCTAATGACATGGTCATTCAGAAATGGCCTAGTAAATTAAGCAAATATTCAAATGACTCTAATGTTATAGACATTCTGCTATGGCTAGAAAATTTAAATAAAATTATACATATTATTTTTATAACTTAGATGAAGATATCTATATCATTAGATACATTTTAAAATATAATAAAGACACGGTACATGTAGACGAGGAATGCAATCAATTCTATCGTAAAAGCCTACACAAAGAAGTTATTAAGAAACATCGTCATAATACTTTTACGGTCAATCATTGCTTGTATATTCAAAAGCAATATTTGCGCATAAAGCGCTCTCGGCGGACAATCACAAGGCAATCTAGAGAGTCCCGACGTCTATTAGCGTCATGACGAATCGGAATCGCTATTCTTTGGTGGAAAGATTCCCTCTGAGCTTTGGACCAAGTTAGGTAATATTTTAGATTTATGTTTATGTTTCACGAGTTTTACCTCTAATTGAAGGCTATTTCGAAGTAACAAATATTTATACAAATTATGAAAACAATAAAAAATATATAATCAGAACGACAACTCTTTACAATTTTTTATCCAGATGACTTTCCTACCTAATTTTATCGTGTTCCGTTATTGGATAAATGTCGGGTACAGAAATTGAATAAATTTTAATAAAGCACCATTATATATCCCAATCAACTGACATCGTCACGAGTTCATATTGAGAAAGATTTGATAATAGGTTATTTTTTTTACTAGGTTCATGTTGTTTTCGCATAATCTTAAACCTTACACCACAACGTCGATAACGGCTCTCCACTTCTCTATTCTAGATGATAGACGCCATTGTGGAATAAGTAATGATCTATCGTCGTCGACGTAATAATATCGGCTGCGGTGCACTTCCATTCCTATCACCGTTCCACGTTCTCATTTCGTGGGTTTCATTGTCGATGCCAGATTTTGTTGTGGTTACGTTGGTATTGCTTACTTGTGGATACAATTGGATAGGTTAGTTTGATTTGACAATCAGTTTGTCTATTACTGCAACATTCTGTTTGTACATACATTCTCCAATTATTAGACATCTAGATAGATAGATGAACGCTTTATTGCAAACATTAAATTACAGACATTACATAAAAACAATTTAAGAAAATGTTACAATGGGCGGCCTTATCCGCTAAAAAGATCTCTTCCAGGCAACCTTTGGATAAAGAGGAATTATCAAAATATTAAAAACGGGGATACAAGGTCTACAATAATAATAAAAACATAAACAATGTCAATAAAATATATTACGTAAAATAATGGATACAAACAATAGCAACATACTGAACATCTAATTCCAAAACTCCATACAAATCTTGATAATGTATTAAATTTAGATTGAGTATCTTTTAAAACCTCTAGCTTACGCGCATTGGAGTGGTAGGCTCTGGCCGTGGTTGTAATACCACCACCCACCATAACCCACCCACCCACCGAACAAAACTATGCCGTCAAGCGACTAAGTCGTGTTTCTGGATGATGTTCGGTGAACTATCGGGGAGACGGGTCTGAGCAGCCGCTCAACTGTCCCGTCTCTCTAGATCTCCTCCATTAGGCCACATCATCGCTATACATCAGGCGAGATAGTAGCCAAACATAAATCTATTAAGCGTAAAAAAAGCATTTTATTCTCTTATAGATCTGTTTTGCCAGTATCACACCTGATGATAAGCGACGATGTGGCCAAAGATGGTGCACAATAGTGCACATAGATCTAGAGGAAAACCTACGACGACGGCCCTCAGTTGCCCACATACGCCGAACAACCCGAAACACGTCATTTGATAGCACATAATTATTAATTATGCCATAATTATCTCGCCTTTGTTTGCCAAATCTTTATTTATATTAATTAAATTTGAACCGTCTATTGTTTCCTCTAATTGGCATTGAATTTCAACAGCTATCGAACAAGGGAAGTAATTAGAGCTTATTTATTGTGCTACCTTATCTCTGAACTGCACGAGCTAAGGACCACGGGGTTCCATAGGCCAAGTAATTGTTTGCATGCCTGTGCTTATCCTTTCTTGTAGTATATATCTCAGGTATTGGTATTGTATCTACGATGGGGACCATTGTCTATGCGTTGTCGGAATTCTAATCTTTGCAAGAATTAGGTTTGTTAACTTTGCTCCTGAGGCTCGAGAAATCGTCTGGTGGTATTTGAGTGTACCAACTAATGCTCATTAACTTTGCTATCTACGATATCGTTGAGGCAGATAGTTATTGCTCGGCATTTTATTTTAACAATTTATCACACCAAAGGCATTAAAGATGTAAGTTTTGTACTGAAGTAGGTAAAGTGGATTGTGCAAATATTTACTTTACTTAATTAGTACAGATGTAATTCAGGTCGCCACAACATTACTGTGCTCGATATTCTGTTACAAATCTAGGGTAATCGAATTTTTAAGACTGTCTTAAAAGTCTTGCAACTGTCTTAAAATTAATTGTCACATTCATAAAGCGGTCTTGCAAGTTGCAACCGTTTGGTACAGCGTTTAGCTTGTTGATTAAAAAAATATTCTTTTCTACAAAACTTGTAAGAGACCCAACATTTCACATTAAAATGTATAATAACAAGGACGGTACACCGACATACGAAATGTTGTGTACTACGGTTGAGTGGTCTCAATTATTCCTAGACCCTTCGTGACGTAGCGGCAGCTGCAGCTAACGTACAACATTTGTCTGCCCTCTCTGTCTAACTTAGCTATTCAATTTGCTATCTCGTTCTGACAACGCATTTCTGTCATCCGGTCAAGCGACTGTTGCGTTGACTATATTGTATCGATCTTTGATGTCACTTTTTTGGTTTTGAAGATTGAAGTTATGACCACTGTCATCTTAATCGTATATTTTCACTTTTAATTTATTTAAATCTTTTGTTGCTTAAGTTATAAGAGCTTTTACTATTTCTCTTTGATTTTCATATTATCAATTATGATTTTGCCCTCTAAAGTACGTACCTATTCTAAAGTATTGAAAATCTCATCCCTAAAAAAAACAACTGTATATTGTGTCATAATAGTAGTTACCACACCACAGCATAAGCTTCTTATGTTCCTTCTGTCGAATTCCTGTCCTCCATCAGGGCCACGTGTTTCGTATCCAAAGTTTTTTGTCCACTTTTTCGATATATTGGACGTTTTTTGTTGACTGTTGCTTTGTACTAATGGCATATGAAATGTAACACAAAAGGATAACAAAAAACCGCCAAATGTACTGCACGCTGCGCACGACCTCATGGCATTTTGTGTTATTTGAACTTGTATACAATAATATCTATTTATCTATACATATGTAACTTACACATAATAGATTTTATTGGATCAGATAAGCATACCTTTATATTTGTTTTGAAAAGCTTCATAGATTTGTTTATTACTAGCTGCGCCCGCGGTGTTACCGGCTTGGACGATTTTCTGTGATAAAAAGTATCCTGTGTTACCAAAATTCTATTTCAAATTGCATCCAAATCTGTCCCTTTGCTGAAAGAGGGAAGCATACAGGGGAACATACAAATTTTTGCATTTATAATAATTTATTATAAGATTACGTTTGGCCACATACCCACATGAGAAAGAAAGAAGAAGAGTCAGATTTTTCGTTGTGGAATATTAATTTTCTTCGTTCTAAACACTCATTTAGGGCCACAAGTAGCATTTAATTTAATAATGCCGTGGTCTAAAGGTATATCCGCATTGTAATTTTTTTAACAATGACTCAACAACAACGGGCTTCTGTCATTATGTGTGTTCATTTCAATTGTGTTCAAACTGCGCAGTGTGTTCAGTAGTCCTACTCTAAGCCTAAATTCCACTTTTAAACGTAGGTCGACGTTTTACGCAGAACTTTTTGTGGTAACAAAAGTTCTGGCTGGCACTGCAATTGTTACGGGCAGGCGTGCCGCTTACGATCAGGCGAACGACTTGCTCGTTTCATCATTCATATCCATAAAAAAACCTCACATATATAATATTATTGTGATTCAACTCGTACATCTTCGTATCCCGCACATTATTAGTTAATTAATTTCTGCATTGACATAAAAAGCGCATTAAGAGCCGCACGCACTTCCGTTAGCCGACACTAGTATCAAACGTTATCTGACCATTTTAATATGTTCATTTATACTGCCTTGTGCCGCTATCTAATAAGGCTGTAAGCACTTAATAATTAATTTAAATAAAAACAGAAACCGACTTCAAGACTATAGGTATAACTACATACCTACATGTACAAACTTCTCCTCTATTTTTGTTTTTCGTGATTTTTCAAAAAGCGCAATACCTAAGTATGACCTACCAAACAAAAAAAAGGATCATTAAAATCGATTCATTATTGGCGGAGTAATCGCGTAAGAATACATTACATTAATAATTAATACATTTTTACATACCTACAAAAAACATGCAGTCGAATCTCAGATAACGAATTGAGAACATTCCCCTTTTTTGGAGTATGTTAAAAAGGGTCTTCAATTTGGCATTATTTTATTAATTGATATAAAACGGCTAAGACTCACCGGTTAAACGTCAAAATTACTCAAGTCAAGTTAAACTTCCACCTCACCTGGGGGGTGGTAGGGGTGGGTCTCGGGGTGGTCACTTCTACCCAAGAGAAAGCGCGCGGAAGCTTCTACCCGCGGGGAACTGGCAGGCCTCTGGTGGCTGCTCCGCTAGTCGGTGCGCCTCTCAGCGACTCTGTATTGGGCCTCTTTATTTTGCGGTCACTGTCGCTTCTGCCCTCGAAATTACTCTGACCAGGTTTCTGACATATTAGAAGTCTTTCTTCTGAGAGCCATTAGATCAAGCCGCGACGTTTACTCGTGAGTCTTAGCCGTTTTTTATCAATTATGACTAACAGCCACGAAACTTTTCAAAATCATTATTTTGTTGTTGATTCAAACTCATTAGTTTATTCTTCTGCTATTATCTTATAAGTAATATTCTATGCCTACATAATGTGATAATATTAATAAAGCATACATAGTTTAACAATTATGATTAATTAGTAATAGAAGATTGTCCTTTTACTATCATCCTACGCTCATCATTCTCTAAATTCCTGACCTCTTGTGGCGCCGGCGCACCTTTGACAGTCACTCTAGCATCAAAGTCGTAAAAATCAGTTAAATTAATAACCACTTCTTTAATATTAACTGTTGGATGCTTAATTATCTTGGATATATTAACGTCACCGTGAGAATTCACTTTGACCATAACAATTACGATTTTTAATACATTTTTTGTTAACTACATATCTGGCGTATGTAAATTGACGCCACTAAAATTTAATTTTAAATGAACACTAGCTTCAGGTGGAGTTTTTTGTTACCTATAAATTACTAGCTGCGTCTCGCGGTTTCACTTGTGGTTTTTCGAGATAAAAAGTCCTTTTCCAGGACCTAAAGCAAAGAATACTATTTGCCTAAAGTACCTACATACCAAATTTCATCAAAATCCGTTCAGTAGTTTTTGCGTGATTGAGTAATAAACATCTATCCATCCATACATCCATCCTCACAAACTTTAGCATTTATAATATTAGTAGGAAAAGCGAGTCCGACTTTGATCACAATTTCGTCTCTAGATCTTTATAAAATCTAAGAATAATCTATAATAATATATTATAGGCGCGTATTGCCAAAACCGTATTTATATTCATTCATGGTAATATAATCGTAGATATGTCCTTGATGTTATACAAAAACATTTATATCATCTTGAATCCGCGAAATCAATTATCTTATGAATAAGTATTGAATATTCATAGTAGGCTGGTATTTAGACATCCTTGAAAATATATGAATTTCCAAACAACAAAATAATTTCTGGGATCCACATAAAACTAAAACGAGCATTTGCATTGCCAATTGCCATTCAGCGTGGCAATGCGGCCGGCGTTTTGGGCACTTTTCCTTCCACCTTATAGAATAGTTTTATTATATTTTGCTGTATATATATTTAAGTTATTTTAGTTTAACATTGTATAAAAAAATATATAAAATAATTGAAAAATAATGAATATAAATGGATGTTTGAATAGCTATTTATTAATAATATTATACAAGATAAATAAAATGCTACTAATATTATAAAAAAGAGCAATTTTCGTTACAATTGTTCAATGTAAATAACTGCAGGACTAAAATAAGGGTGACGTCACAATAATCTTTATATCCTCACCATTCATCCTAACTAGATGTATTGAATTAACACATGTGATGTTCCCCAGATGGCGCGCACTTGAGCGCGGTGAGGGATGGTGGGAACACGGCACCACGTGTTTGGGGGTCGACGGTGGATTTAGTGGCGTGTGTATGAGCCTTACGTTCATTGACACGAGGAAGCGTTTAATAGTTATTTTATCATAGTAATAATGTTTTTTCACAAAAGATTATATCTGGAAGATGAGAAGTGACGATGTGGTCGAAGATGTAGCACGCTTACCCAGTAAATACTTGTTTTATAGATGTATAGATTTGAACACACCCAGATTGTATTTATGTGAACACAGACGACTCGACATCAAGGCACTCCACTCCCTTGACATTCGCACTAAAAATGATGACCCGAAACGTTTAGTATTCGAACAGGTGGAACATCTACCATGTAGGGGTGCCGTTGAGCCAATCGTCTGGTTGTCCGATGGTGGAATGGATAATGTAAAGATGAACTAGGTGAGAAGATAGTGCCTACTCGTATCCAAAGGTTAATTAAAGAAAGAAAGAAAAGACATTTATTTCACAGGCACACAATTATAGAACGAACATAGTAAAGCCAAAGAACAAACGAGGAAAATAGTTTGCGCTCACATATTATATTAATAAACAAGATAATATGAATTATATAATTAATACTAGTATTTCGCCGCGTGCGCGAGCTGCTAAAGCAGCTCGCGTGGGGGGGTGGCTGCTGTTTTTTTTTTAAAAGCTTCCTATCGATTACGGTTCTAAAGTTTTGTTTACCCTTTTTGTTCTGAAAACAAACTTTTGTATGGCGGCCATATTGAAAAATGGCGGAATCCAAAATTTTTTTTCATAATAATAATCTTTGACCCAGAAAACCCCCCGATGCAAAATTTCAGTCGGATCGGAGCAACTTTCAAAATGGCCGCCATTTTTTTTTCTTTTTTTTTAATTTTTCCAACTTTTCCAAATTTCCCCCATCGCCCTCTATGACATTTGGTCGAGCACCCTATACCTATCTCTAACCGTTCAAAAGTTATTAACATTTTTATTTTGTATGGCGGCCATGTTTTTTTGTATGGCGGCCATCTTTTTTTTCAAATTTTCAAAATTGGCCCAAGGTTTGGGGCATATTTAGTTCAAGCGGTACCCCCATCCGATTTATAGTTTCCGAGATCCCGAGTGGGGTGGTGTTGTTTTTTTTTATAGAAGCTCCCTATCGATTACGGTTTTAAAGTTATTCTCTTTGTTCGGAAAAAAATCTTTTGTATGGCGGCCATCTTGAAAAATGGCGGAATCCAAATTTTTTTTCATAATCGTAATCTACGACTAAGAAAACCCCCCTATGCAAAATTTCAGTCGGATCGGAGCAACTTTCAAAATGGCCGCCATTTTTTTTTCTTTTTTTTTAATTTTTCCAACTTTTCCGAATTTTCCCCATCGCCCTCTATGACATTTGGTCGAGCACCCTATACCTATCTCTAACCATTCAAAAGTTATTTGCATATTATTTTCCCCAATTTTGTCCTGAAAAAAAACCTTTGTATGGCAGCCATCTTGAAAAATGGCGGAATCCAAATTTTTTTTTCATAATCGTAATCTACGACCCAGAAAAACCCCCTATGCAAAATTTCAGTCGGATCGGAGCAACTTTCAAAATGGCCGCCATTTTTTTTTCTTTTTTTTTAATTTTTCCAACTTTTCCAAATTTCCCCCATCGCCCTCTATGACATTTGGTCGAGCACCCTATACCTATCTCTAACCGTTCAAAAGTTATTAACATTTTTATTTTGTATGGCGGCCATGTTTTTTTGTATGGCGGCCATCTTTTTTTTCAAATTTTCAAAATTGGCCCAAGGTTTGGGGCATATTTAGTTCAAGCGGTACCCCCATCCGATTTATAGTTTCCGAGATCCCCTGAGCAGTTCCATCGAGGAAACCAGTTTTTGGTGATGTCGGATTTTTCTGGTTGGTTTCAAAACACCCTCTATACAACCGTACTAAACACACCCCCCCACCATATCGGCAAGTACCACTTCTATTTCTGTCAATTGTCAGTCAGTGACCTTTCAGTTTTATATAATATAACTAGTATTTCGCCGCGTGCGCGAGCTGCTAAAGCAGCTCGCGTGGTGGTGGTGTTATTTTTTTTTATAGAAACTTCCTATCGATTACGGTTCTAAAGTTATCTAAGCCTTTATGTTCTAAAAACAAACTTTTGTATGGCGGCCATATTGGAAAATGGCGCAATCCAAGTGATTTTGTGGCGTGCGCGAGCTGCTAAAGCAGCTCGCGTGGGGTGGTGTTGTTTTTTTTTATAGAAGCTCCCTATCGATTACGGTTTTAAAGTTATTCTCTTTGTTCGGAAAAAAATCTTTTGTATGGCGGCCATCTTGAAAAATGGCGGAATCCAAATTTTTTTTCATAATCGTAATCTACGACTAAGAAAACCCCCCTATGCAAAATTTCAGTCGGATCGGAGCAACTTTCAAAATGGCCGCCATTTTTTTTTCTTTTTTTTTAATTTTTCCAACTTTTCCGAATTTTCCCCATCGCCCTCTATGACATTTGGTCGAGCACCCTATACCTATCTCTAACCATTCAAAAGTTATTTGCATATTATTTTCCCCAATTTTGTCCTGAAAAAAAACCTTTGTATGGCAGCCATCTTGAAAAATGGCGGAATCCAAATTTTTTTTTCATAATCGTAATCTACGACCCAGAAAAACCCCCTATGCAAAATTTCAGTCGGATCGGAGCAACTTTCAAAATGGCCGCCATTTTTTTTTCTTTTTTTTTAATTTTTCCAACTTTTCCAAATTTCCCCCATCGCCCTCTATGACATTTGGTCGAGCACCCTATACCTATCTCTAACCGTTCAAAAGTTATTAACATTTTTATTTTGTATGGCGGCCATGTTTTTTTGTATGGCGGCCATCTTTTTTTTCAAATTTTCAAAATTGGCCCAAGGTTTGGGGCATATTTAGTTCAAGCGGTACCCCCATCCGATTTATAGTTTCCGAGATCCCCTGAGCAGTTCCATCGAGGAAACCAGTTTTTGGTGATGTCGGATTTTTCTGGTTGGTTTCAAAACACCCTCTATACAACCGTACTAAACACACCCCCCCACCATATCGGCAAGTACCACTTCTATTTCTGTCAATTGTCAGTCAGTGACCTTTCAGTTTTATATAATATAACTAGTATTTCGCCGCGTGCGCGAGCTGCTAAAGCAGCTCGCGTGGTGGTGGTGTTATTTTTTTTTATAGAAACTTCCTATCGATTACGGTTCTAAAGTTATCTAAGCCTTTATGTTCTAAAAACAAACTTTTGTATGGCGGCCATATTGGAAAATGGCGCAATCCAAGTGATTTTGTGGCGTGCGCGAGCTGCTAAAGCAGCTCGCGTGGGGTGGTGTTGTTTTTTTTTATAGAAGCTCCCTATCGATTACGGTTTTAAAGTTATTCTCTTTGTTCGGAAAAAAATCTTTTGTATGGCGGCCATCTTGAAAAATGGCGGAATCCAAATTTTTTTTCATAATCGTAATCTACGACTAAGAAAACCCCCCTATGCAAAATTTCAGTCGGATCGGAGCAACTTTCAAAATGGCCGCCATTTTTTTTTCTTTTTTTTTAATTTTTCCAACTTTTCCGAATTTTCCCCATCGCCCTCTATGACATTTGGTCGAGCACCCTATACCTATCTCTAACCATTCAAAAGTTATTTGCATATTATTTTCCCCAATTTTGTCCTGAAAAAAAACCTTTGTATGGCAGCCATCTTGAAAAATGGCGGAATCCAAATTTTTTTTTCATAATCGTAATCTACGACCCAGAAAAACCCCCTATGCAAAATTTCAGTCGGATCGGAGCAACTTTCAAAATGGCCGCCATTTTTTTTCTTTTTTTTTAATTTTTCCAACTTTTCCAAATTTCCCCCATCGCCCTCTATGACATTTGGTCGAGCACCTTATACCTATCTCTAACCGTTCAAAAGTTATTTACATTTTTATTTTGTATGGCGGCCATGTTTTTTTGTATGGCGGCCATCTTTTTTTTCAAATTTTCAAAAATGGCCCAAGGTTTGGGGCATATTTAGTTCAAGCGGTACCCCCATCCGATTTATAGTTTCCGAGATCCCCTGAGCAGTTCCATCACGGAAACCACTTTCTGGTGATTACGGATTTTTCTGGTTGGTTTCAAAACATCCTCTATCCAACCATACCAAAAACTTCCACCCACCATAACGGCATCTGGGAGAACAATTCTGTCAATATGTCAGTCAGTCAGTCAGTCAGTCAGTCAGTCAGTCAGTCAGTCAGTCAGTGATGGTCTTTCACTTTTATATAATATAACTAGTATTTCGCCGCGTGCGCGAGCTGCTAAAGCAGCTCGCGTGGGGGGGTGGCTGCTGTTTTTTTAAAGCTTCCTATCGATTACGGTTCTAAAGTTTTGTTTACCCTTTTTGTTCTGAAAACAAACTTTTGTATGGCGGCCATCATGAAAAAAAGCTGGATTTCAAGTGATTGTGTGGCGTGCGCGAGCTGCTAAAGCAGCTCGCGTGGGGGGGTGTTTTGCTTTTTAATAAAAGCTCCCTATCGATTACGGTTCTAAAGTTATTTAAGTTCAGTTGTTCTGAAAAAAAGACTTTTGTATGGCGGCCATCTTGAAAAATGGCGGAATCCAAGTGATTTTGTGGCGTGCGCGAGCTGCTAAAGCAGCTCGCGTGGAGGGGTGTTGCTTTTTTTTTATAGACGCTTCCTATCGACTACGGTTCAAAAGTTTTGTTTGGCTTATTTTTCCGGAAAAAAATCTTTTGTATGGCAGCCATCTTGAAAAATGGCGGAATCCAAATTTTTTTTTCATAATCGTAATCTACGACCCAGAAAACCCCCCGATGCAAAATTTCAGTCGGATCGGAGCAACTTTCAAAATGGCCGCCATTTTTTTTTATTTTTTTTTATTTTTTCAACTTTTCCCAATTTCCCCCATCGTCCTCTATGACATTTGGTCGAGCACCCTATACCTATCTCTAACCATTCAAAAGTTATTAACATTTTAATGTTGTATGGCGGCCATGTTTTTTTGTACGGCGGCCATCTTTTTTTTCAAATTTTCAAAAATGGCCCAGCTTTTGGGGCATATTTAGTTCAAGCGGCACCCCCATCCGATTTATAGTTTCCGAGATCCCTTGAGCAGTTCCATCAAGGAAACCACTTTCTGGTGATTTCGGATTTTTCTGGTTGGTTTCAAAACACCCTCTATCCAACGGTACCAAACACTCCCCCCCACCATATCGGCAAGTACCACTTCTATTTCTGTCAATTATATGTCAGTCAGTCAGTCAGTCAGTGGTCTTTCAGTTTTATATTATATTAATTTGATATAATTGTTTTACCAATTGATTTATTTACAATTGCAATCATTGCATAAATTCAGCAGCATTGCTATTTGCAAGCGTATTTGCAACAATACTTATTTTGACTTCTAAAAATGTCCATAAGTTCAGTTTCCCATAAGAACAATTCTAGTAATGTATTTATGAAATCCAAATTATACCTCAGATTAACACTAATAAATCATTCCAATTACGTTTAATTAATCACCTTCAACATTGACATAATCATCAAGATTACTAGCAGAATTATTGTCATTTACATCAATAAAAATCACAATAAAATTATTGCAATCTGCTGTGTAATTTTTTTATCTTACAACAATTAACGGTATTGTAAAAGTATTGAACAAATTATTACTAACTTTAAAATTATGTAAGCACCAGCTTCCACCTGTAGAGATTCGCTCCTCAGCAATATAATATTTTGATGTCTGTTTTTAACAAATCCTAGTGTTCAGTATAAGAATTCTAGTATATTATAGCATTGCTTTCATGGTTGGCCATCCGAAATCAATGTAGTTTTCAATACCAAATAAATAATTGTCATTACCGGCTTAAACGTTATTGATTGTATTGACGATTGTAATTTACAATTCAGTGGTGACAAACGACAAGCTAATGATATAATGAGCAGTGTAAAAGACAAACGAAACATTCTCACAGCATTTATGAATATAAATGACCTTAAGAATAAATGTATAGATAATAAAGTTTCGGATAACGGCTACTGTGGTATTGGAAACGTTATTAGCATAATTACTAATGCTGTTAGTGCTGTTATCATAACCTTTCATCTCGGGGCTATCGTGGTTGGATCTGTGTAGGAGGAAGCTGAAGCAGGTGTTTTTGGATCCGGAACAAGTTTAAGTTATTAAGAAGTTACGAATACTTTGCGTAAGTATTGGAATATTGGACGAAGTTAAACGGATATCAAACTCGTTAGAATAAAGATGAGTAGGTATATGAAATATTCATCATGAATTATTTAATAATTTTAGGCCATAGTAATTTAAAACATATTAGATTTATAAAATAATATGTATTATTTATGCTGCTGTAGAAGAAAACCCGAAGATCGGGCTCAGTGGCGTGCTATTGGAGAGGCATATGTCCAGCAATGGACTGATATAGGCTGATGATGACGATGATGATGACGATATCTAGGTAAAAAATAACAAACAAAAACCAAATGATCTCAATACCAGATACCTGATGAATTTCAGACGTGCTAAACACTGGATACTTTTTGTTGCACTTTGAAAATCCGTAGGTATATTAATAGGTAAAACATAATAGCTGCCACAATAGCCGCAGGTGCCGGAATCAAGCATCGACCTTAACAGATCATTACTGCCATGCAAACAGTACGACAGTCCTACCAACCATTGGTCTGTAGGTCTGACCTTCACATGGTCTAATAACAGGCCATTGTAGAGCAGTTCTAGGTTTAATGATACCACAATTTGCAAAAGATTAATGGTTATGAGTGTGATTATTGATATTGTGGCGAGGACTTTGGCGGACGCTGTTGAAATATGGTACGACCACCTACGCGCTTCAATGGTGTAAAAAACTTAAATAACTTGTATAATAGTTTGTTTTGTTAGTTGATATCTTAAGTTGTTCTGCTTTATATAGATACAGTGTTTTGGAATGATGGCTTTTCTAGTCATTATAGTTTTTTAAAACTTCTTCAGTCTAACTGAAAACAAAGTTTACTTAGTCGTTTTTAATCAAGGTACTTCCAACTTCCAATGATCGAAAAAGCAAATAAATTACTTTGTAAATATTTGTAAAATGAGTTAGATATAAACAGTTTTTTTTTTATGTAACTGAATGACGAGATGATTTGGTCGTTCGCGTGATGGTAAGCAATACGCCAGCCCATAACAATAACAGCACCACCCAGAACTTTGTTTTGCAAAATCCTGCGCGGCGCTGTACTGCGCTCGTCACCCTGAGACAATTAGCTGTTGAGTCACATAATGCCCAGACAGATTTTCCGTTTTGTAGCAAGCAATCATCACTCCATTATGCTGCATCAAAAAGAGTATTCTCTTAATTATCCCTTGCATTCGTATTGAAAACAGCTAAAACTTTAATCGCTCCCGTATCGATTGCGATATACTAATTCACATCGATCAAACCACCATTTTCAATCCCATCTCCATCTCGAGTACCTATTCGATTAAAAACAATTTACATTAATAGCGAAACGAATCGGATCGCATAGACTTACACGAAATTGGTTCGATCCGTATCGGCCCCTTTGATGGCTACTTGCTCACTATTAAACTGTACTACTTTTGTCTGTTTAGCTCCCAACACTTTAATTATTATTTAATTCCTCTGTTAATTACTGCTCGTACTTAGTGAAAGAATTTTGTTAATTACTTGATTGATGTTATAGTTTTGACTTCACTCGACTGTTTTCGGATGCTAACTATCTGATGTTACCCGTTTAGTATTTTTTATGCGTTAGAAATGTTAATTGAATCTTCATTTTCTCAGATTATTACGATATATCTTATATTCAATATTGTTTAGGTACCGTTCTTTGTTCACGATTAAAATTTTCAATTATAATTTCTAAGTTTAAAATGGGTATAAATATAAACCTTTTTAAGCATAGGTACTATATATCAGACACCCTTTGTTGTGTAGTGGTTGGGCAGGTTAGCTTACATCTCACAAATCACCGAGGTTGCGGGTTACATTCCCGTGACGGGACCAATGTTTGCACAGACAAAAAAACGCAAGCACCTATTTGTTTCGAGTCTGGGTGTTTTGGGACTATGGTTCTCGTAGTTCCTGGTTTCCTAGATACAGAGAATCCTAGTTAGGACCCAGCAATAAAAAAATAATAATTATGTGTTTACTATATTGGATCTTACTGCTAAGTTTGTAAGGTTTATTATTACAAAACAAATAAACCTTAAAGTTTTTGAAGTCCCTAGGCTTTGCACGCACCAAGGACACAAGTCACGATACATATCGCGTCTCTTGTATCCGGGCGCATCTTTGATATTATAATATTTTTCTTTTGCGGCTCGAGTTGACACAATGACATGAGAGTCGTCTGCGATAGAATCTGCCGAGGCAAGGCCAATCATGCCTGCCTTATACTCAATAATTGTTTCATTATTATTAATAAACGGGCAAATCCCTTTATCACTGAAAACAAAAGTACACTCTAATGACTAAAACTAAACTAACTACTTTTATTTTTTATGTAACTGAATGACAAGACGAGCTGGTCGTTAGCCACTAACTTTGTTTATTTGGTTGTTTGTAACTAGTTACAAGGAGAAACAATTGGACAACCCATTGACCATTTAAGGCCTATAGATACCTAGTCCAAGTGCTCCAGCCCACTATCAGTTGGCAGCGTGGAACCCAAGATGCTGGCAGTATTGCCCCGTTGGATTGCAATGCTGATATGTTGAGCCAAATAAGTCCCAGCATTTTTTGGTCACTCGTCGCATCGATCAGGCGCTCTGACAGACTTTTGAAAACTTGGGTACGCTGCCAACTGGTAGTGGGTTGGAGCATTTGAGCTATCTATAGGCCTTTAATGTTCTATGGGTTGTCCAATTGCTTCTCCTTGTAAGTAGTTATTTTAGTTTTTGTGAGTAGAGTGTAGAGTTGTTTTCAGTAATAAAGGCATAATTGACCGTTTTAAAATAAATATGTTGTGATTATTTAATGTTTTTATTTTCCAATCTTGTGTATTTTGTACCAAATATTTATAATGATTGTAAAGATGCCTACGATATATTTCATTGTTATGATTTTCCAATACTATAATTGTAAAGATTAATGGATAAGGGACACGAAATGAGAACACCAAGTGCCATGCAAAGACTGACTTTATTTCAGTTTACCCTCCCTATCAATAATAATATTATAATCACAATCTACCTTCACCTACAACCCCCTTCTTTAAATAGGCTCACACTGCTATTACATAAAAAATTATATAATTCACGACTACGAACATTAGAACATTAGTTTACATTTCAAAGTTATGTCCTATCTACCAGATAGTACTACTTGAAATTATACATCAATCAAACAATTAAACACATGCCATTGCCCTTCTTTTATAAAAAAAAATTTTTAAAAAAAAGCATGCTAATTTACATTCTAAATAACAATTAATATAACAATGTCGATTTATAACAATCAAAACAAAACGAGGGCCATCATGCTAAATTACATAAAATTACTAACTAAATTACCTAGATAAAAAAAAATCACATGCTGCTGTTACATTAATATAATAATTAAATTTTGAATTAGATACATAATTATAATTGCCGTATATAAAAAAAAATTAAACAATTCTATAATGATCATGTTTATTAATTTAAGTAGGTGTAGTAATATCACAATCAATTTAATCGATCAGAATAAACTTATAATTCACGAATATTAACGTATTATACATCAATAGCATTAGGTAGGTTTTACTTACATAATGATATGCACAATATTACATATTATAATTATGAAATCATTTAAATGGGTATATATTTATTATAATTTTTTTTTTTCTAGGTACATTATTATAATTAAGTAGATTTCTTAACATAACCTGCAAGATATAACCGTATGTCCGTATTTTCGTACACAGTCATATCACTACTACGTCACCGAAGGCCGTCAGGAGTATCCCCAGCGATCAGGAGCTCTCACTGTCCTGCCATAATGAGTAACATAGGCATTAGTTATGGGTTCTCCAAGTTGTCCAGAGTTATTGTATAGCGCACTGGAGCTGCGCGCCGATACACTTGTACCCGAGTTTACCGTTACGTCATCATAATTATATAGATGCAGATCATTATATTTATCGGGGCGCAAACAGCTGTCGAAAACAATCTGTTTACGGTTGCGACGAATCATTGTACCGGTATTTAGCTTTATCAAATATGACCTTGGCCCAGCTATATCTGCCACCTGAGCGTTCACCCAGTTCCTGCCCATGCGAACTTTTACCTTATTACCTACAGCTAAGGGTTTAAGATTCTTACTGCCTTTATCAAAGTATTTTTTCTGAATAACCTGTCGTTGCCGTAATTCACTATGTACTCGATCAGTATCGTGTACTTTAGGTTCTAACAATTTCGGGGAGCACGGAAGTATACTTCGTATTTTTCTGTTATTTAACAATTCAGATGGAGATGGCAAAGTTTCACTTATTGGAGTATTTAAAAATTCCAACAATGCCAGCCTAAAGTCACATCTATCATATCGTGTCTTCCGTAGCATTGACTTAATTGTTTGGATCGCCCTTTCTACCTGGCCGTTCGACTGCGGATATCTAGGAGAAGACGTTTCATGAACAAACTTCCATTCTTTGCAAAATTCCTTGAATATTTTTGATGAGAACTCTGGCCCATTATCTGAAAATAATAACTCGGGAATACCTTGACGACTAAAAATATTTTTTAGCCTACCTATGACGCACTGTGAAGTCAGGTTAAATACCTCTTCTACTTCAATAAACTTGCTAAAGTAATCTATCACTAATAGGTAGCTCTTGCCGTTACAGTGAAATATATCTGCTCCGACCTTTGCCCACGCCCTAGTAGGTATCTCGTGCGAGATAAGCGGTTGTTTACAATTTTCCTTTCTGTAAGTTAAACACGCCTGACAATGTGAAATCATATCTTGTATCTGTGCGTTCATATTAGGCCAAAACATAATCTCACGCGCCCTTAGTTTGGTCTTCGCTACACCTAAATGCCCTATATGTAAATTCTTTAACATATCCTTCCTCATACACTTCGGAATCACAATCCTAGGACCTTTCCACACTAAATCATATGCCACAGTCAACTCATCCCTATAGTCCCAATAAGGCGTAATAATATCTTTAATATTACATTTATGCTCCGGCCATCCTTCTTTTATTATTCTTTTAATCTCTTGCATCTCCTCATCTTCCGCTGTATATTTTTGTAACTCAATAAAATGTGTATCTGTTAGGCTATTACTAGCCGCAATTGCACATACCTGTGCTTTTACCTCCAGGTAATCTCGCGGGTCATTGTCCTTATCAGCACTTGGTGCCACCGCCCGTGAGAGTGTGTCTGCTATGAACAAAAATCTGCCTGGTTTATACACTAATTTAAAAGTGTACGGCTGTAACCTTATCAGCATGCGCTGTAGCCTCGCCGGTGCTCCCGCAATAGGTTTGTTTATTATACTTATTAATGGCTTATGGTCAGTTTCAATTGTTACATCACTTCTGCCATAAATGTACATATAAAATTTCTCACAGGCAAACACACAAGCGTATAACTCTTTCTCAATCTGTGCATAGTTTTGTTCAGTTTTTGTGAGTGACCTTGATGCAAAACAAACTGGCATGCCATCCTGCATCAAACAAGCTCCCAACCCGTTCTTACTCGC
This sequence comes from Petrophora chlorosata, assembly GCA_951640565.1. Classification (NCBI taxonomy): domain Eukaryota; kingdom Metazoa; phylum Arthropoda; class Insecta; order Lepidoptera; family Geometridae; genus Petrophora; species Petrophora chlorosata. Next base: position 2,814,332 of record OX621189.1, on the reverse strand, counting down.
GTCTACCGAAATAGTTACTGGCTTATCTAAGCTATAGAATCGTAATACTGGCGGATTCGTGATACAACGTTGAAGATCATGAAAACACTTGTCGTGCACTTCATTCCAATGCCATTCAATATCCTTTTTCAGAAGCTCCCTCAGTTTATGTGTTCTTTCCGACAAGTTCGGAATAAAGTTACCTACATATGTAACTAGGCCTAAAAAACGCTCTAAGTCCTTGACATTTTCTGGCTTGGGCATATTTCTTATCGGCATCATATGCGAATCATCGGGGCGTATACCATTTTGTGTTATTATATGACCTAAATATTTTATTTCCGTTAACCCTATCTTACATTTCTCTTTATTGAGTTTCACATTTATCTGCTTACATCTCTCTAATACCTGCCGCAAACGCATGTCATGCAATTCTTTTGTATCGGCATAACATAATAAATCATCGACAAATAATATTACGCCCTCAATGTCATCAAAGTATTCATAAAGTCTTTTATGAAAAACTTCTGAAGCCGATGATATTCCAAAAGGCATTCGCAAAAATTTATATCTGCCAAATGCCGTATTAAAAGTACAGAGGTCCGTTGACTCTTCGTGTAGTTTTAATTGCCAAAATGAGTGTTTACAATCTAGCGTACTAAAGAATTTTGCACCTGACAATTTCGCTGTTATTTCATCTAAGGTTGGTAATTTAAAATGTTCCCGTTTAATACATTTATTCAAATCCCGCGGATCTAAACAAATACGAATATCTCCATTCGGCTTTCGCACTACAGTCATACTGTTCACCCAATCAGTAGGGCCTTCCACTTTCGCAATCACTCGTTGCTCGAGCATTTCATCCAACTTCTTCTTAACATCATCTCTTAACGCTATAGGCAACTTACGAGGCGCGTGCACGACAGGTCGCGCGTCTGCGGCGAGCCTTATCCTGTACTCGCTAGGCAAACATCCCACACCATCAAACACTTCCGGATATTCATCAAGTAAACACTCAGACCGGATCTTGCTATTCACTGCCAACACTCGCTTCACCAAATTCATCTCATCACAAGATCTCTTTCCTAACACGGGTGGGGAAGTTACATCCGCTATGATAAACTTAACTATATATGCCCTGTCTTTACATAAACACTTCAGCCTACATTTTCCTAAAACTTTAATGTCTCCCCCCGAATAGCTGACCAATTTCACACTTGACGGTATCAGATCGTTCTCTTTTATACCTGTCTGCGATAAAAACCTATACGGCAAAACATTTACGTCAGCTCCAGTGTCTAATTTGAATCGAATACTATTATTGTTTATTTGCAAATCTACACACCAGTCATCGTTCGCGCCCGAATAACTTAACCCACGTACCTGATCTATGGAGTTCTCCTGGACGGCATATACGCGGCACACTCTCGCGAAATGATTCATACGCTTGCACTTTGCACATCTTTGACCGTATGCCGGGCACTTAAACTTTTCATGTACGTTTCCACAATAATCGCACTTCCCGTCGCCGTGTAGACGTGATCCCCTCGATACCGACGTCATCACTGGAGAGACACGCTGTCGCTGCACCGCACTATAGGGTTGCAGCGCTGCTGACGGACGCGCGCTTGGCTCATCGCCACCACCGAAACCAAAACCCGCGCCACCGCCGGCGCCGGGGCGCTGAGCGGCGTGCTGCTCGTTCCGTGATTTCGAGCTCCGCTCGTTCATGGCGGCTCGCTGTCCACTAGGTGCACGCGCGCGGCTTTGACAAGCGCCGCACGCGCCATTCCGTTGTCGCTGCACCCAATGCATGGCTAACTCGGTGTCCTTGTCTCGCTCCCTCACCTCGTCGATGCATCTTCTGTCCTGCTCTGTCTTTATTGTACCAGCCTGCATCCGCGACATTTCAGCAACATTACAAATGTCCAACGCTTTTTTAAGCGTTAAATCGTATTCTCTCAACAGTCGCTCCCTTAAAGCATCCTCCACGAGACCACAAATCAGTCTATCCTTCACAAGATCGTCCTTCAAATTTCCGAACTCGCACGTTGACGCGCACTTGTTTAATTCAAATGCATACTGCTCCACCGATTCATGTTCTTGTTGGTTGCGTATGAAAAATTTGTGTCGTTCAACTGTTAGGTTTTTCTTAGGCGTAAAAAATCCATCAAATTTCTTGAGTACACTTTCAACTGTAGCACTGCTTTCCGCTGTAAACGTCTCGTACACGTCTCGACATTGATCTCCAATTATGTGCAGTAGAATACTCACTTGCACTTCTTTGTCCTTAGTATGTAACTGGCAGGCCTTAAAATATAATAAAAACGACTTTTTCCATTTTGACCACTGGTTACTTAAATTACCAGACGTTATATTTACTAAATCCTTCTCGAAGCAAAATGGCGGGGGCGGTTGCAACATTGATTCCATTTTATTCCAATAAATAACTCGTTCACGGCAAAATCCAAACAGTACGACAGTTTTCCTCCACTTATTACGTTACATTAAATGCGATTTTTCTATAAATAACGCCGGCTGCGCCATGTAAAGATTAATGGATAAGGGACACGAAATGAGAACACCAAGTGCCATGCAAAGACTGACTTTATTTCAGTTTACCCTCCCTATCAATAATAATATTATAATCACAATCTACCTTCACCTACAATAATAATAATAGAATTGGAACTGTCGAGCCTTTAATAATTAAATGCTCGACGGTTCCAATACAATAAAGTCCATAACCAATTTGAAATTCAGAGCCGTAAATATGATATCTATGAAACTAATTCCTAACGGCACAGCTTCTGGTGCGTCCATCGGTGCATAATTTCTACCATTTAATGAGCTCTTAATCTATTTAATACCCAGTCCTATTACTTCCTTGTCTTAGTGTTCTAGAGTGATCGTTTTCGACTGGTCTGTGTTCGTTTTGTATTTAATAGCAGCCATTAAAGCTGGTTCGATTAATGGGAGTACGATGTAGGGACAGGCGCATTGATGTGTCGACTTCAATTGCAAATGCAGTTCCGTGAGATCTGAATGAACTTGAAGGACAAGTGTATGGTGCTTTGTCTAATTGAGAGGCTAGGTACTGCGAAACCATAAGATTTAAAAAAAGACATCCTCGCAGTTTCTTGGTGCTATATTCTCTAGCGTGCGTATTTCCGAAGCATTGGTAGAGTCAGTTTTCGCATTTCTTTTCTGGACCCGGACTTCAATTTGGAAAGAAATTTGAGTTACAATTTTGAAAGTGTTTTAATTCATTTGTATGATGTGTAAATGACGTTTAAAAGTGCATTTGTTGTGCCTATATAATAAATATCTTAGGCTTTTGACCAACTTTAGGAAGACGTAAAATGACGTTTGAGATTTATAATCAAGACTCCTTGTTACTGAGTAGTTTCAAGTAGTTCACACATGGCGGAACGGAGTATAATGCTTTTGGAGTTAAAGTATATAATTCAGAAGTTGTCTCACAGATCAGTGGGTATGAGTTACCTCCGAATCTTCGAAATGGCTGATCTGATTTTGATGGGGTTTTGGAAATTATCTAAGATGGTTTTTAGATAGGCTATGTTGAGCCAATCGATCAGGGGTCGCTGCAAAATGTTTACTTGTCATGGGGTAATTAAAAATTTCTATTTTGTCAATAACTTATGTTTATTTTTGTGTATTCCCCTTTCACCCTATAAGTAAGTAAATTTTCCATCATTTGGTGCAGAAAAGAGTTTTTGTAAAGCTTGAACAATTTTATAGCACCCTGAAAAATGAACTAACATTTTTCGCAAAGGCTCCAATGCTCTTGCTATCATCTAACATTATTACCGGGCCGGACCCGTCCCGGCCCCGTGTTCCCGTAATCGCCTTGTCGTGTTTCGCCCCAGGAGCTATCGTCCCATACTTTATGTTAGGGCTTTCCGATGCGAAGTGGTAAACAGTACTGAAGCTCTTATAGGGCATACTTGGTGACTTCCAGCCCTTTTCAATGTTCTATTTATCTGAAATTCACATTATCAGCATTCAGTTTACAATACAATACTATTCATATATAATATTCAACATAGTCAACAGTACAATGGGCGGCCTTATCGCTATGCACAATTTCTTACAGGCAACCTTTGGGTGGACAGGAATTTTAATAGAAATATTGCGGTCAGTGTGGTGTACATTTTAAAACTTCAATTATATGTAAATTATGATATATTCTGTAAATAAGACATACTATTGAAAATAAAACAAATATAAAGTAAATTAAATACCTTCTTTTTATAAATAATATAAAATTAATCATAAATATAAATTAATATATAAGTTTAGTTACTTAGACAATTTTATTTTTAATTACTTCATAGGAATTTCATTATTTCGTTGCTTGCAGTTAGTGGTGTTCCGACGTCTAAGTTAGTAATGCATTGGGGCGGTATTCCATATATTCAAAACCTGTCCAACAATTTTTCTTTCAAAATGTTTAGAGTCTTACTCTCCAAGTGTATTTTTTTGTCAAGTTTTCATTAGGTCACATTCTTGTTTGTCTGTCTGTCTGTCGTTCCGGGTGGAATCGTGCAATTCAAATTTCGAGCATTTCCCGATTAGCTGTCCGGCTGAAACTTTCAGGGCAGCTCACAACTCGATGACAATGCTATCTAAATCCATTTATTAGCATGCAATGCCCACCTAACTTCGAAAAGCGCATAAAACGTGAATTTTAGATTATTTTTTTAATCTTTCAGATTCTTGTTTTAATTCTCAGCAGGTAAGTGATCTTTACCATTTCTATTGACCGTGTGGTCAACGATGTTCACGATGGGATACAGTTTTATTATCTTCATCATTAGCAACCTCATTCCCTATTACGCTTCTCCTTTGTGATGTTATATGCTAATTACATCCTTATATGCTCAGAAACTAGGTATGATTTCGTTTGTCACCAACCTCATGTACTGTCTCCCAAGTCTTCAATATTGATGTTAGAGCCCCAGTGCGCCATAACAATTTGTCACAAACATCGCCGGGCGATAAATTCGCGATATGGATACAGCGCCATCTATCGCCGTGTGGGTGGAAGTGATATGGTCGAAAGACCACATTTATTTTGCATTTTTTGGCGTTTTTGGCTTGGGCGTACATATATACACTCGTGAGCAAAAAAATCGACTCAGGACGCACGCTCGCGGTTAAAAAACTCTAGCAAAAAATCTGAAGCTTTTATTCTATTTCTGATTTTTACATCTCAAAGCTGTTAGTTTTAGCTTTAAAATGAATGGTCAACGTTGTTATTTTAAGTTTTTTTATGGTAATGAAAAAATATTAAATGAAAAGGAGTCAAAGCAATGAAAAAAGGTGATAATTAACAGTAAAGAAAATACCAGGTTAAATTTGTCAAAATATTAAATTAATTTAAATTAACATATCAATATTTAGTGTTGCCCCCTCTGGCCATAATAACAGCTTCCAATCGCTTCTTCATGGATCGAATAAGTATCTTTACTCGATCTTGTTCGATGCTATCCCATTCTTCAATGAGCGCCGCTTTGAGGTCCGATTTCGTGGCTGGTGCAGGATTTCTAGCCCGAACATTTCTTTTAAGTTCATCCCACAAATGCTCGATAGGATTTAAGTCCGGGCTACGCGCTGGCCAGTCCATAGCGGCAATTACGACCTCCTGTAAATACTGCCGGACGGAACCTGCAGTATGTGGACGGGCATTGTCGTGCATTAAGATGAAGTTTTCGCCCACGGAACCGGCGTAGGGAACGACGTGATCCCCTAAAATCTCTTCGATATATCGGTTTGCCGTCAATCCTCCCACTCGACCGCTAGTTTCAATAAAAACCAACTCGGTTTTTGACTCCATTGAAATGCCCGCCCACACCATCCAGGAACCTCCGCCAAAAGCCACATTTTCTTTGATGCAGCACTGCGCAAATCTTTCTCCAGGTCTTCTGTAAACTCGTCCTCTTCTATCGCTACCATGCAAGCACACTCTGCTTTCGTCTGAGAAGAGAACGGAGCTCCATTGTTCTTCAGTCCAATCAACGTGTTCCCTGGCAAATCGTAGGTGGGCTGCTCGATGGGCTGGGGTTAATTTGGGGCCAGTAGCTGGCCTTTTTGGCTCAAGGTTAGCTGCCTTGAGTCTTCTTCTGACTGTCCAGCCACTAACAGCCACTCCTCGCGTTTCTCTGAGCTCTTGTTGGACTTGAACGCCAGTGAGTGCCCGATTTCTCAGCGATGTGCTGACAATGAATCGGTCATCTCTCTCTGATGTGCACCTTTTTCTTCCAGACCCGCGTCTTCGATTAAAGCTACCAGTCTCTTGGTAACGACGGTAAACTTTGGAAACAGCAGACTGGCTCATGTTCAGCGCACAAGCCACTTCACGCTGAGTCTGGCCTTGTCGCAATAGGGTGATCGCTTGAGCAGCTTCTTCACTTGTTGTGTCCATTTTCAGGTAGAATTCTTGTTTGTTGATAACAGAGATGTGTATCGGTTGACGTTTGACGGCTAACTGATAAAGGTGGGTCAGGTAGATAACCTTTTATATGGGTCTGTAACCCTTAACTAGCACTATTGTAAACAAGCGTAAAATGGGTGGTTACTGATCACAACACATTATTGGGTTGTGTGAGCAAGTAACATTACGATATTTTATATCATTTTGAAGCTAATACTAGCAGCTTTCAGATTTTACTAAGAAAAATATATTTTCGCCTTCAGTTTTTTTGCCAGTGACTTGCGACTGCAGTTGTGTCGCCTGAGTCGATTTTTTTGCTCACGAGTGTATATATAGACAGAAAACACGTTATTACACTTAAAAAAAAGAATTACAGTTGGTAATACATAATTTCTTATAAGTAAGTACAATAGCCGGTCTTATCGCTAAGCAGCGATAATATTGGTAGGTCGGCACGATTCTCCAGTTGGCTACGTGTGCCCCCGGACTTTATAAATTACACTAATTCCTGAAATGATGAACTTTCAAATGTACTCGTACAAAAATTTACCCAATACTAATAAAAAACTATTACTAATAATCAAACATTGACTTGGAAATGCCAATAATTGCGTCCTCTCTTCTAATGTTGCTGTGCCCGACGGGGTCCATGTAAGACTTTGCACGTTTACCAAATTACACCTTGTACTACCTATGGAAGCAATAAACAATTTGAATCTGAACCTCCGACACAATAACACATGTCTAAGAACCACCGTTAGAAAACCTGCTTTCAAATAAAAAACCGCATCCAAATCGGTTCACCCGTTTCATACCTACGGTACCACATACAAAGACACATAGTGGTCAAACGTATAACACCCCTCCCTTTTGCGGGTTAAAAATAAGAGAAAAGGTAAAATGACCAAGAAGCTCATAAGATTCATAGACGTTGGCTTGACACAAACCAATTCCATTATCAGATTACTAGTTTCATCTCGTAATTCCGATCTCGTTCTAGTTTAATACGAGTGCCTCCATAATTCCTGTCCATGCCCTATCATTTTATCATGCTAGTCCCTCATTATCATAGCATTGGAGCGAGGTCCGTGCAAGTGTCGCCAGTTCATTAGATCGCTATTAGTCAGTACGCCGGTGTTGCAAATTATGCCATTTATATGGCAAGCCCACGCGATAAGGCTTGCAAATATCGGCCAATGCGTATTGGGATAAAGGCGCAAGGTGGGCCAACGTTGTTGTACGTAACAAACCTTTGTAGGAAGATCACATCTTAGGTGAATAAAAGATACGATATAAAATTGGCCAGCCAACCTTGGAATTTAGAATTTTCAAAGATCAGCATAACCATGGAGTAGTCTGTAGTAAAAACAATAAAATGGTAACTAAAAACGGAGAAGGAAAACTGAAATGTCCAAGAATTTATCACAAAAATTCAAGGATATGTGACATCCACCAACCCGCACTGGGCCAGGGTGGTGGATTACGGCCCATACTCTTTGAGAGTAGGCCCGTGTCCCAGCAGTGGGAACACAATGGGCTGATGATGATGATAATGGAGTTGTCAATTTTTATTACCTTAATATAACAGAGCAAAAGTTTACATCATTGCAATTACAAACAACAGATACCTACATTAAAACACTGAAACCTATTTGCTCATGTGACAGTTCTCTTTCCTCAAGGGTTTGCTGGAAGAAAACTCTTTTTAGGGTTAAGCTCGCCTTTGTACATATATTTTATAAATCATCGATGTAAACATTTTAGTGTACAATAAAGAATATAAGATTAATTATCATGCTATAGGTATGTCATGATTTCTGTATGAGCAGGTATGATAAAGTAAGTTTGGATCTTAGTAACCGAAGTTGCATTCCAAAGCGTATTCAAAAAGAATAGGGCAAACGCTTTACAAAACAGTATTTATTCGAATTCAAATTACAGAGTCCAAACGACTTCGATTACGTAACCATTTCCATTATATCATAACATCAAGTCCACTGTCGGAACGATTTGGGCCACTTCAATGTCTAATCCAACTCCATTTGCCTTTTTGAATCCCGAATTCCCGATGTAATTGCGCAGGCGCACAGTTTGTTGATCACAGTGCGTTTCGACAAATAACCGGTTTTGGATGTTTAACACTGATTGTTAGACGACTGGAGGAATGTAGAAAAAGACGGTTAGAGCGATTTGCCTAATCGTCGCGCTTTGACTGATGCATGCGCAAGCGCATAGGTAAGCGCCATGGGAGAAAATGATTAAGGAAACATTAAGAACTGGTTACAACGTTTTGAATTGATGATAATGAGAGTATAGCCTGTGTCTAAACTAAAATGTATAAATTAAAATAATTGTACACTTTGGTGTAAATAAAATAAGTGATATTAAAATTCTTGGTGTACACCACAATTTTTGACGGCCTCTGTGGTGTAGTGGTTGGGCAGGTTGGCTCAAATCTCATACACTACTGAGGTTGCGGGTTCGATTCCCGCGACGGGACAAATGTTTATGCACAGAAAAAAAAGCGCAAGTATTTTTTTCGTGTCTGGGTGTTGTGGGACCATGTTCCTCATAGTTCCTGGTTCCCTAGATACAGGGAATCCTAGTTAGGGGTCTGGATCTATGTATGTGATCGTTGGGAGTTTAATTACCTGAGAAAAGCCAACCTGGTAGGTGGCTCAGAGGGAGCACGCCCTACTGTCGATCCGACGCACCCGAGTTCGAATCCCGCTGGCCCCGTACCAGACCTCCTTAAGTTATGTGCGGATTTAATACTAAAAAACGGTTAAGAAAACCATCGTTCAGAAATCGGCATGTCCAAGAATTTATCACAATACCTAATTCAAGGATATGTGATATAATTTAAGACCTACATGATAAATAAATGTACATGAATGCAATTAATAAATGAATAAATGAATGAATAAATAAATGAGTATCCACCAACCCGCACTGGGCCAGCGTGGTCAATTATGGCCCATACTCTCACGAGGGAAGGCCGGAGTCCCAGCAGTGGGAACGTAATTGGCCGATGATAATGATCAGGTAATTAAAATGCGTAACTAATAATAATAATAATTAATTCATTATTTCAGGCAATAATACAGTTAACAAATTAAAAGTACCAGAGGCCCATAAAATATATACCTAGCTACGATCAGGGAAAAAATAAATAAAAAACAAATAATCAAAAGCTAAGCTAAGCTAATCAAAGCTCGCTTACGGATGTGTTTGTCTTGAGCAGTAAAACATTTTAATTCACTCAATCTAATTGCCGCAATCTGAAAGTCTAGCATATAATATCTAACCAGTACAGACATAGCATTCTGCGAAAGCAATCTGAACTTTCATCGAATACCTAACTATATCTATATGTTAGAGGTATATCCACATGGCAGGCCCTCCCTTTTACGGCTATATGATATGAGTGCAGCGAGAGTTCAACGGCAATTAAAATTTAAAATATCTGCGACTGGTTTAGTTTTGCGGCTGCTGCACATATTAAGGAGGTTAAATATATATCAAGATGTATGTTGATGTTTGTTGGTTCACTTTGACGTGTTTGTTTTTGTGGAATGGTTACCCAACTTTTTATGGTATATCTGCCACATAATATAATTATGAGCTCAAATATATGTAAGTACATACATTACATAGTATGTCTACTCAGTTCTCTCAGCAGTTATTTGAGGTCATAACGTTTTTAGATCGCCATATATCTTAGGTGATTTTTTTTAAACTTATCATGGCTCCAACAGCACATGATAAAATGAGAGGGCATATATTAGATAATCCTGTGTTTGGATATTTCTAAGAAAGGTATGTTTTCAATAGAGCGAGTGTGGCCAAAGAGCGAGTGTAGCTCAGTGGGAGCACGTGCTACTTTCGATCCGACGCACCCCAGTTCGAATCCTGCTGGCCCCACACCACTGACTTTCTTAAGTTATGTGCGGATTTAACACATTTGCTCTAAAAACTGTGAAGGAAAACATCGTGAGGAAACCGGCATGTTCAAGAACTCATCACAAAAATTCGAGGACATGTGACATCCACCAACCGGCACTAGGCCAGCGTGGCAGATTAAGACCCGCTGTGAGAGATGAGAGAAGGCCCGTGTCCCAGCTGTGGGAACGTGAGGGGCTGATGATGATGATTATATTTTTCATCTATTGTAATATTTATGCCTAGGACATATTTGGGAATGATTAAAGTGTCACCCGAGTTCGGATCCCACTGGCCTCGCACCACTGACTTGCTTCTTTCGATCCGAAGCACCCGAGTTCGGATCCCACTGTCCTCGCACCACTGACTTGCTTAAGTTATGTGCGGATTTAACACTCGCTCTAAAAACGGTGAAGGAAAACATCGTGAGGAAACCAGCATGTCCAAGAATTAATCACAAAAATTCAAGGACATGTGACATCCACCAACCCGCACTGGGCCAGCGTGGTGGATTATGGCCCATACTCTCTCTATGAGAGAAGGCCCGTGTCCCAGCAGTGGGAACGTGAAGGGCTGATGATGAAAGTGTCATCACATCACAAAACTATCAAGCAAAAAATCTAAATAATTTGTGCTGAATGGCAGCCCTTAAAACAGTTGGACTCCGACTTCCATAAATGTCACATTCAAAATGTATCTTTCATGATTTTACTCGAGCCGCGAGCCCAACCAACCAACCAAGAAAAAAAATGTTATTGGCCATATTTAGATATCTAAGTGAAAAAGGGGTAAACCAGTTGTTGTTATCATATAAAAGCTCTTTCAAGACATTGCGAATAAAAACAAACTTATAATTGCACCCGTTTAGATTTTTAATGCCCGTATTACAAGTTCAGTGATTTCCAACGCGAAACTAAATTATGCGATTGAAATCCGTACCGCGCAGTTTCTTATTGGTCTCGGTTGCAGATGACTACTTAATTTAGTCCTAACAGTTTCATCGGGTTTTTTAGGGTCCCTTACGCAAAGGATCTCTCTAAACGTTTAAAGTTTTAAGTCTCCCCCTCCCATTTTCTGATGTTATGTCTACCTGTCTGTCTGTGTTGCCATTAGCGTACAATTATTTATTGTTTTTGTTTTGTCCTTATTCTAATATATTCAGTAATGTTGTGTGGTGTCATACATACGTATTTTAATGATCCAAATAACAAAACAGAGTGTAGTAGGTGCTGGACTTTAAATGCGTTTTGCACTTTTGTACTGTAGGACTGTAGGTATAATATTATTAATGTTTGAAAGCGCTTGGCAAAATTTGAAATATCTAGAGCAACTATGCATAAATAATTTAAATAATTTGTTGGTTTTCAACTGATTTAATAAAAAAAACTAAAAAAATATACGTTGCTGTCGCAAAATATATTGAAAACTGCAAATTCACAAATTATTTTCATGTACTTAGTTCGTAATTTTTACGGTGAATATCAAAACCAGCGTATTTTTAGACTGCGAAATTTTGATTTTTTAATTCACTCACGGCGTTTTAGGTTTTGGCTTTTTGTTGATTTCGGGACCAAACCGTTTGCGTAATAATCCGGAACCCTGACTTTTTAAGGTCTGACTTGCACTTGCTCACATTTTTTATTTAAAGTAGCCGTCATTGCAGTTACATAAATTAAAGGTTTAATAAGTCCTCCGGCTTAAAATAAACTGTTTTAAAACCGTTTACATTCTGTCCGTTTCTTTCCCGGTTCTCTTAATTAGGTAAATTTTGTTTTGTAATTGGTGTAGGATGTCTGTCGACTGATCGGAACGTGGTATAGTTTTTATCTACACTAACATTTTCAATTTTACACTTATGCTAATGATAGAATGGCCGTCGTGATGACGTGTTTGCTTACAATCTTCGAATGAAGGTTTTGGTTGAAAATAATTTGGTTTGAGGTGACGCTTTCTGCGTGGACATATTTAAGGCTTTTATCCTACAAATTGAGTTAGGGAGAAAATCGCCTTTCGTCCCATAATGTTGAACTCCCAAATTTTTGAACTTTTTGTAAATCCATAAATATTGAATTTTGAAAAAGATGAAATTTAAAAATGTTGAACTGTTTGTGGAAGTGACAACACAGATATACTTACTTACAAAAACAATTCTTATTGACGAAAGAGCTGTAATTAAATTTTTGAGTGAATTGGCAGAATTCGTCAGCGGACTACAGTGGTATGACATTTCCATGTCTTGCAAGCAGCTGAATTTTCACTGAATATTACCTTACACATAATTTAACTGAGCTGAAGCACTTGAGCAAGGTGTCAATCAAAAGGTCTCTAAAGTTATATGGTTTTCGATAATAACAACGTACAACCTACTTCTAATATTAAAAGTCGTTATAGATATAACTACATAAATACCTACTCATACATATTTTGTAGGTTTACTAGGCAGAGGCTACATCTGCCCTGCCACGCCTGACCTGATAAGTTGACCGTTATAATGCCTAAAGCCTAATGGCCAAGTCCCGTTATTCTAGACTAGACACAATATCTAGAGGGAACACCATGTTAGACCTGAATTGTGGCAATTTGGCTGAGGAACATGGATATGAACTTCAGGCGAATGTTGAATACAGTTATACTCTTAAATTATATTGTAGATCTGGATCTAGTTATTTTCTAAGAATAAGGCTGGCGCGGCGGCTAATTCGGCCGAGCAGCTCAAGCGGCGGAAATATGCTAACCTCGGTAGCGGTTACATATTTGAGCCGTTTGGTGTGGAGACTTTGGGTCCGTGGGGACCGGGAGCTCATCGTATTTTCAAAAGTCTGTCAGAGCGCCTGATCGATGCGACGCGTGACCAAAATGCTGGGACTTATTTGGCTCAGCGTATCATTATTGCAATCCAACGGGGCAATACTGCCAGCATCTTGGGTACGCTGCCAACTGGTAGTGGGTTGGAGCATTTGAGCTATCTATAGGCCTTTTATGGTCTATGGGTTGTCCAATTGCTTCTCCTTGTATGTAGTTAGTTTAGTTAGTCAGTAGAGTGTAGTTTGTTTTCAGTAATAAAGGCATTCGCCCATAAAAGAATAAAAAAATAATGGTTATTTTCTTATTATATAATGCACTCTGATTTAGATCTAAAATCAGACAGTCTGCGTTTGTGTATAGATTATGATAACTAAGTAGTTATAGACAGTAGGTGCTACGTTTATGTCGTCAGTTGTTATTTTTGTCAAATAATAGAGTAATTTAGTATAATTTATCCTTCATTCCTTTCTTCCTCATCTGCCTTCTGCCGTCAAAATATCGGCCAGCACCCCAAATTCTTTAGATGTCCATAAGCTTCATACCATGACCGCTTTCCAGGTGCTTGGTTGCGCCACTGCCTTACAAAATGTCTGGTTGTAAAAGCGTAACTAGGTAACTAGTTCGAAAATACACGAACAAAATATAATTAAGTTTTTAAACATAACTTAATAGGTATGTCGTTGCCATTGTGTGACGTGTGACTGTCTTCCACAGAGTTGAGCAGTTCACATCTCGCATGAACTCTCATGAACTTCAAGTTGCGTTTCGTCATAACGCCGGCACTTTGTTAACTTAATTGCAGTGCGGTTTGCGTGACAATGTGGCGGGGCCATTGTTTGGTGATCGATGGATAGAGATGTTACGTCTAGGGTTGAACTTATTGAGTTTACGACGTTCGCGTGATCTTAAGAGTGCCGTGAGATGTGAATATTTTGACACAGAAACACGTAAAGTTGCCAATGCCTACCATCCAAGATTCGAAACTTAAATAACTTTGAGATGTTAGCGTCAGTAATTTGTTTATACTAATTGTAGCATTAGTTGTACTTTGCTGTTGAGGAAGTTCAAGGGTTTGCACTACTTGAATATACCTATTTATCTTCTTGTTTTTATAATATTCATTTCGTATTTGACTGATTTGATCGTACGTCAATTCTAATTACCTATAAATATAGTGATTGAAATGCCTCTGATGAGTAAAAACTCATCAGAGACTTTCAAGATTTTTCTCCTCCTCAGGAGGTTCTCAATTCCATTGTATGTTTCTTTTTTTGTATGTTACGCAATTACTCCGTCATTCATAAACTGATTTGGAAAATTCTGCGTTGGGTTCAGTATAGATTTAAGGTAGTTCCATCTAAATTTCATCGTTATTCGACCTTGAACTTTGAAGATACATTAGAATTGATGTGGTTTTCTTTTTGTTAAAAAAATAATTGTGTTCCTTGAAAATGTGTTTCGTTACATCCATGAAATTGAAATGTTGCTCTTATGGTAATTACATCTCGTCAACGTAAGTTCCACATGCCCATATCCAATGTCCAACATTCGCGACAGCCCTGTCCATTGTTTGGTGATGAATCGACGGACAATTCATTAACCGACGACGCCTGCGCACACAATGCTTGACGAAACACCGCGAGATGCGATCGATGGAAAAAAGGCATAAGTCACATACGAAACCATGGGAGTTGAAACTTTTTATGTGTGTTTTGGGTCTGTGGAGCCCGATGGAAGAAAGTTGTAAGTCCCATACAAAACTAAAGGAGATAAGTCTTTTTCGTATTGTTTTGAGTTCTATGGAGCCGCCATTAATAACGTTATGGCTTTCTCTTGTCGCGTTTGATTTCGTGGCCAATTTGGTGATCTGGGAAAAGCTGTGAGACCGTGGACCAGTGTGAGTGCGAATTAGGTTAGAAGGTCAACATCTGGCCTCCTGGATCTACAGGTGACCAATTATAGCCGTACAACTCCCATTCAGATTCAGATTCTTTATTGCTTCCATAGGTAGTACAAGGTGTAATTTGGCAAACGTACTAAGTCTTATATGGACCCCGCTGGGCACAGCAAAATTAGAAGAGAGGTGGACGCAATTATTGGCAATTTCAAAGTTAGGTAGTTTTTATAGTTGATTATTAGCAATTTTATTTTTTTAGTGTTCCTCATATTTTTGTCAGTCAGTGAAAATCTTTCTTTCGTTCTCTCATTCAGAAATCTATGAAAGCTATATAAAGAGCTATCGTCTCGGGGTGTCGAGCGGAGTGCAGTGCAGTGACGCGCAGATTTTGCAAATCAAAGTGCAACTGTTATGGGCAAACGTGTTGCATAGTAAAAAACTTTTGGACGTGTTTTCTTTGATTTGGACGTCTTGGACGTGCCGGTTTCCTCATGATGTTTTCCTTAACAGTTTTTAGGGCAAGTGGTAAATCCGCACATAACATAATAAAGTCAGTGGTGCGGGGCCAGCGGGATTCGAACACGGGTGCGTCGGACCGAAAGTCGCACGTGCCCCCACTAAGCCACATTTGCTCTTCGCACTTCGTAAATGCTCTATTTTTAACATATTATAGATATATTTATTTTTTATATCTGACTAGGCCAACGATTGACCATGATCTCTGATCGGAAGCGACGATGTGGTCGAAGATGAAGCACGCTTGCCTAGTAAATATCTATTCACTCTTGATTTGAACACACCCGGGTTTTATTTAATAGGTAACACAGACGATGGCAGGGCGTTCCATTCCTTAGCTATACGCATTATAGTCCCCATAACAAACTATATATCAAATACTACAAGTACATGAGAGTATGTGGATCAAAGGCGTTCGATCAGCGGATGTAACAATACAGCGCCGAGGGCATCCGCAATTACACTGATTTGAGGCCCCCGTCACCTACACAGCTGCTAACTGATGCTACTGGTACACTTAGTCGTGTAGGTACTTACTTTTTTTTTTACAATAGATAGGTCTACGTTTGGCCACCATCTCGCCTGATGTTAAGCGACGATGTGGCCGAAAATGGAGCATGTAGATCTAGAAGATACCTATTCACTCTGGCCTTGAAGATACCCAGATTGTAGTTATCAGGAAACAGAGAAGACGGCAATGAGTTCCATTCCTTAGCAGTACGCACTATAAACGTGGAACCAAAACGCTTTGTACAAATTGGCGGAATGTCTACTAAATAAGGGTGATATTTGGCCGATCTTCTACTCGTCCTGTGATGGAAGGGGGAGGTTGGAATTAGGTCGTGAAACTCCTGTGCACATTCACCGAAATGTATCCTATAAAAGATTGACAGACTACTTTACTTTATTTAACTTTAACGTGACGGGCAGCTCGTTTGCTTAATATTAAGCAACATACTCTTGGTAGGTCTCTCGTATGCGGGGGTTGTCTGGGTACCACAACTTTGCCAGTTATTTTGCCACCAGGCAGTAGTGCGCAAACATGTGTTTCGGCAGGCCTAGATATGTTCCTTGGGCCTAGCGCACTCCGCACTGTAGGTACGAAGCTACACAGACGGCGGGTCGCGCGTCGTTACTCGTGCCGCGTCAGAAGAGATAAGAGCTATGCGATAGAAAGAGAGGCGCTCTGTAGGTTAATATGACTGGTAGGTATGCAGCGCTACGCGAGCTGAATTGAATTTTATTGCATCATAGCAAGAGTCGCTATTTGTTTAAATATGTTTGCGGAGTGATGCTTCTGTCCCTTAGTATTCATGGGTTTCGGTTTGAAGGGTGTGTTGTTGGAATTGTAGCCAGCGAAATTCCTGGGCATAATATGGGACTTAATATCAGATGTCTCAAAGGTGTAGTCAAAACCGGATCAAGTAGGCCTAAAAATAAGACTTTATATTATCTATGTCAAGAAACGAGTTATTTCTGATTGCCGTTGTTGTTCGGGTAATATTTGCATAAATACTTACCTAATTTTGTTTGAAGGTTATTTTGTCTAATAGGCAGTTAATCTACACTAATATTATAAGAAGGAAAAATTTGTATTTTAGTATGTTTGTAACGAACATTCTTTCAGAGATATAAAGCTACACTATCCCAGTAACATAGGCTATATTTTTGAATGTTGTCGAGATCGAAGTCGCGGGCCGTTGCTAGTAACCCATTTTTTTTGTGACTGTATGACGAATCGAGCTGGCCGTTTGCCTGATAGTAAGCAATACGCCAGCCCATAACAATAACAGCACCACCCAGAACTTTGTTTTGCAAAATACTGCGCGGCGCTGCACTGCGCTCGTCACCCTGAGACAAATAGCTGTAATTTCGCTAGCTACAATGCCCTTCAAACCGGAACACAGTAATGCTTGCGCACTACTGCTTGGCGGCTGAATAACTGGCAAAGCGGTGGTACCCACCCAGACGGCCTCTCGCATACGAGAAACTTACCAAAACCCTACTATATAGAGGTAGGTGGCAACTATGAGTACCTTATCTTTTTCTTTGTATATTTTCTGCCACCGTTTTGCGTTTGACGAAAACAAAATAACAAGTTATGACGCCATATTCAATATTGTTGTGAAAGCCAGAATGTTCGACGCAAAAGATGCGCGTGCGCCGACACAGAGGGTGAGCACGACCCTCACGTTAATGCGCACAAGACCTTAGGGTCAATAATAATAATTATTGACAATCGATATTACTGTTACTTTGTCCACAAGTAGTCCCAACTCGGTACAACTGTCATTTTAAAACAAATCAAAATCAAATAACCGGCCAAGTGCGAGTCGGCCTCGCGCACGAAGGCCAATTTACCATTATTTATAAAAACGGTAAAACAATCACGTCTGTTGTATGGGAGGCCCCTTAAATATTTATTTTATTCTGTTTCTTAGTATTTATTGTTATAGCGGCAACAGATATACCTACATCATCTGTGTTATTTCAACTGCCTAACTATCACGGTTCATGAGATGAAGCCTGGTGACATATGGATAGACATACAGACAGACAGAAGGACAGCGGAATCTTAGTAATAAGGTCCCATTTTATCATTTGGGTACGGAACCCTAAAATCATATCCTAGTTTGCCACAATTCTAAATCAAGGAAAACTTATTTAAAAAAAAAAATCGTGCCTATTTTAATATATGGGTTCTTTGTTCAAATCAAATTAACTCCTAAGTTCCGAAATAGAATACAAACATTTAAAGTTTACGCTATACTCTTGATGAATCCCTAAGACATCTTAATCAACCTCTTGACCTCTAACTTCAAAAGAGCGCCGCAGTTCATTACCTTCATTACAACCAACAATTAGTAAATAGTAACTTTCATTACAAACGGTAATGACTGAGTAATGACTAATGATTCTCTAATGACTGATACAGTAGTGGCTGAGTATTTCTTTAAAATTAATGACGATAGCACAGAGAGCAATAATAATTAAACAGATATTAACAAGTAATTAATGCGTATAGAAATATTTCTAGTGTCAAAAGTATCGCAAGCTTTTAAGATTTACTACAGTAGGTTAGGTTCTAGTGTTGTTTTATTCAGTGCCCTTACATAACACATTTTATGATAAATGCTAGATATATATTAAGTAATGTTAGTTTCTCCAAGTTTTCTTTCTATAGTTTCTATATCCCGGTCGGTATACTTATTTCCGTCATTTTCGCCTATTTTTATCCACTACGATAACTCTCCAAAATATTATTTGGTCTTCTTCCGGAATTTAATGGAATTGGCGTGACGTTGCGGAATTTATCTCAAATCTGCAGCGGTTTTTTTTAAATATAGGTATTATTGGCTTGCGTTTGACCACTATCTCACCTGATGGTAAGCTACGATGCGGTCGACGATGTAGCACGCTTGCTAAGATAGTACCTGTTCACTCGAGATTTGAAGATTCCCAGATTGTAAGAAGTACCTACTCTAGATATGTATATTTATTATTCTTCTTGAGGACAAAACAATTATTTTCGATACAAAGTAATAACAAACCTTTGGTGGTTTAGCAGGAACTCGTGCGACTTTCGATCTGACACAGAGTTCGATTCCTGCTGGTAAAATGACTTTAATAAGTTATGTTCGGATTTGACACTCGATTCACAAAAGGTCAACGAATAATAGTGAGGAAACCTACTTTTTAGAGAATCTCAAAGTTCAAGAACTTTTAACATCAACCAACCCACACCAGGCCACCGTGGTGGATTATAGCCCATTCTCTCTCTATGAGAGAAGGTCCTGTGTTCTCTGACCAAAACGGGCAGTTGATGATGAACCAAAATAGCCTCTCTGTTTTCTACCTACGACCAGAGAAAGTAAAACTTCATAAAGAGTGCCGATCTAATATACTTCGCCTGAATATTCATATCTTTGCATCGAAATTGGTGAAATTCTAATCTATATGAGTGGAATTATTCCTCCCAGAGATCGGCGCCACGTGAGTCAGGTGCCACTATGTTGCCACCTACGCGCGTTAACAGTAGTCCGGGGGTCATCAATATACCACCGGCACTGTTAACGGTACATGTGATATGGATTTCGGACCTCATTTGTTTGAGGTGTTGCGTTTTTGGTAATTTGACCGAATAGCGACGGCACCGACAGGAAATTGCTATACATAATATTATGCTTGAATAACAGTAGTTAACTAGTATGCTGATTCTAAATACCATGTCATATTTATTATATTTTTATTATGTGTTATAGTATCTTAGGCATAAACATAATATCATTTATATTTGAATTAAGGATAATATCACAAAATTTTGACCTTTTTCACTCCGTTATTTGACTCCATCCAAAGATTGACTGGAAGAGAAGTTGTTTTCATGTACCCACTCATTTTTTGATTTTTGTGTACATTAAAACATCTTGTATTGTATTGTATTCATATCAAAAATATATATTATTTTTTTATGTATTTGAGTAACTATCCAATAAGAGCTGCAGCACCACCCAGAATTTTGTTTTTCTCAAATCCTTCAGCACTGTACTGTGAGAAAATATAGCTATTAGTGTTAGTCTCATGCCCAGCCATTTCGTTGGCTACAGCGCTCTTTGAACCAGAACACAGTATTTCATACAATTTAGTTAATATATTACAACTCTGGGTGTGTTCAAATCAAGAGTGAACAAGTACTTACTGGGTAAGCGTGCTACATCTTCGACCACTCGTCGCTTTCCATCAGGTGAGATCGTGGTCAAACGATGACCCAGTCAAAAAAAAAAAAAAATACTCATCGAGATGGCATCTACTTCAAAATTTGATATTATAATATTTTCCGTCAATAGAGTAGGTGATAGACTAAATTTAATGTTATCTAATATGTAATAAATACCACCGTTCGCTACTAAATTTAAACACCATACCATTTACAGTAACAGTCAGACCAGACGATAAAGTTGCCACGAAGTGTGTCATTCGCCGTATATACCAGCACTATTTGATGACACGCCACTAGTTAACTTAATTGTGTTTACCAAACATTTTAGATAACGATTTGATCTTTACACCCTCATTTGTGGAATGATAGTTTTGACTTACGATATAACTACGAGTCATACGACTTCATTAACTGTGTTATCAAAATGTATCGATGACATAACGTCACTTATTTAACTTGTGTACTATTAAGTATTCTGTGCTTGTGCAGTTCTGATTTGACATAATTAATTTTTAGAAAAAACAAAAACCGACTTCAATGTATCTTCGAAGTCTAAGGTCAAATATCGATGACATTTATATGGGACCACTTCGTAGCTATACTAAACCCAATGCAAAAATAATTTTCCAAATCGGTTCATAAATGACGGAGATCTGAGGTAACAAACATAAAAAAAATACAATCGAATAGAAAACCTCCTTCTTTTTTGAAGTCGGTTAAAAATAGTCTTTAAAACATTCATGTTATCATAATATTTTACTGTCATCCAATTGTAATCATAATCATTTATTTGCATTAAATAAGGTACGGTACAAGTGTTGCCAATGTCCAAATAAAGATCTCTATTCTGCCTTTGTAGGCGTGCATATGTTTCCGCATGTGGTACAAAATTAATAATTATTTTCTGTACTTTCTTGCGTTTGTAGTAGCCACCCCATCATCATGTTTTTTCTGCAATTGTATTCTGTTTATTCCGAAGAGACATTTTTAAATCTTATTACATCTTTCAAGTTCTGCAAGACTTAAAAGATTTTGTTTTGCAAAAATCATGTAGGCCAGATACATCATTCATTTCGCAGTTCCGGTTAGGCGTTTAGTTCAATTAGTCTAGGTGCACGGCCGTGAGCAAATCGCCACTTTCATTAATTAATCATCAAAGAAAACCACCGTATAAGTCACACTGCCAATCAAGTTACAATAATTACTCCAAATACCGAATTTGTTCCATAACATCCATGGGAACTTCGCGTTTTTCCTCTTTCTGGCGTTTTTATTTCTTGTTCTGTCAAATATCTCTATGTGCCATGAAATCTTTAATATTGGCTAAATAATTTTATATACGATGTTTTAACATCTAACGGGCTGGAGACACGCGATATGCGGTTATTAAATTGGGCGTATACGGTAGTTTGAGATTGGTAGTAGCATGTTGTTCTAGCTGCTTGGAGTCTTTTACCGTTGTGTTATCTATTTTGTTATTTACGTCTGCATATAGATTAAGATTTATTTAATTAAGAAGCAATGGCTTAACTAAGTACTCGTTAATTTTTAGATCTACGTTTGACCAATGTTACTGATAAACAAAGCTTTTTGACTCTGTTCTGTTTTTTAAACAAAGTTATTAAGGGTTAAAAGCATTTTAAATAATCTTTTTGAAATGATCACTTCTTATTTCTTCCTTACTAAGAACTAACACGTTCAAAGTTAATAGTATTCAGCTCTTTGATATCGATAGTATTGTCGCCTGGCACGACCATGGCTATCAAATATCACTTATCTCGCTCGTTTCATTTGTTATCATATGCAAATACAAGAATAACAACACTTCTCACGACTTCGCGGAAATGCCCAGAATGGTGGGCGAATTTTTTAATATTTTTGAACCGTTATCGGTTAGGTTAAGTTGCGTTCCCACGGTCCGTAGATAGTAGTTATCAGCCGCTTCCTCTATGATTCAATGTTGTTACTGATGTCCATTGTAGTATTCAGATGCGTGTTTGAACTTGTTTCGGGTTTTGTAGATTTGGATTTGGTTGCGCAATGACTGATTAGGTTTCTAAACCACAGGTTCGTGAACTTACTTCATCAGAAAATGAGTGTACAAACTACCAAGAGCCCGTTTGTCCAAGCAATAAACGACGGTATTAAACAAAGTAGAGAAATTTAAAAAACTAAACTGGCCATTTAAAACTTTAAAAGAGAAATCATAAAAGAAATAAAATGAAACATCAAAATCAAAGACTATAATTTTGCGCGCCATTAAAGCCGCACAAAAACCTTTAAGATCCAGAAACGTGTTCATAATAAATGCACACACAATGTTTTGCTCCAGGAAATATTTATTCATTATTTGAGTTCTGGAAGTCTTTCCTCAATCATCTGTTGACAGCTTCCGATCAGCTCCATCCAGATTCGGTCAAGATTTATGAGGTCCGAGGAATATGAACAATATATAAAATAATAGTATGGACCAGTGGTAGACGTGTCATTACTTACGTTACCATTTCTCAAGGGACGACGAGCATCGATCAAAGTCATTTGCTCTTAAATAAGTACTTGAGCTTGGCCCTTTTTAGTATCAGAACTGGTCGAGGGTTTTTTTAGTCTACTTTTGCTTTCTCCATTACAAGTAACCTACAATTATTATGATATAATCAGATAACTAGTAACACTCCATAAGCTCGATTGAAAATCATCTTAGTGACTATTTTCTGAAAGGTAGGTAAGTTTATACTTACAGAGTTACAAATTCAACATTTTCAAAGAGATAGTTATGATAATTTGGTTTGAGCCGTTTCTGAATATGGAGACTTGATATGCCATACAAGCTCCCTGCGGTTTCACCCGTGGTTTTCTAGGATAAAAAGTATCTTCTATCTTTTTCCAAATCCTAAAGTACCTATAAGTACAAAGTTTTTGCGTGATTAATTAACAAACATCCATTCATCCATTCTCAAAGTATAGTAGAATAATTATTTCTATTATTTCTAAAAAGTAGGCATTATTAAAATTGAAGATACTCTTTTTGGAACTACATATCCATGCGCAGAAAATCTTCTCCAACACTCAGCGGAAGATAAGAAGCCACAGTTTCCTAAAGCTACCCGCTGCCTTCCAAAGTTGCAAAAACAATGGGTGACCTTATAAGGTGATGCCGCCTCGGCCGGTTTTTGTTAACGCCGCTTTGTGGAAACGAGAAATGGGAGCTATGCCAAAAAGGATGAGATGCAGACTTTGCAGGCCAGCCGCCATTGTGTCGTCCAGGTAGCGCGTCGTTTTGGCGATTTTGCGTATAAAACTGTTGTAGACGCTAAAATATAACGATAACAGGTAAAGCGCAGGTCCCTGCTTCAGAGTCGTGTAATAAAAGTAACCAAGCCAAAGAAAGAACCCCTTAACTCTTATTAACATTCAATTTTACTGGTGTTAGGTTCTCGTATGCGAGAGGCCTGTCTGGGTGGGTACTACCGCTTTGCCAGTTATTCTGCTACCAGACAGTAGTGCGGAAGCATTACTGTGTTCCAGTTTGAAGGACATTGTAGCCAGTGAAATTACTGGACATTATGATAGTTAAGAGTTAATAGTCTCAGGATGACGAGTGCAGTGCAATGCCGCGCAGGATTTTTCAATACAAAGATCTAGGTGGTGCTGCAACTGTTATGGGCAAGCGTATTGCTTACCATCAGATAACAACAATCCCGTCTCCTCAATTAGTTATAAAAGATAAAAAATCTAATCAGCAGTTCTGAATGGCACTGCATCTGCCAATTTGACCGTCTCGTCACGTTCGTTATCAAGTTCGTTAACTTTGCTTCCAAGTTAACGGCGTAGATGTACTACTACTCTACCTTATGTTTATCTTCCCCGGACATCACATTTCGTTTTATGAACATTTCAACCTATTCGTAGTAAGTCCCATTTTAAAAACTTGATAGTCACTAAGTTTCAACAAATTTGCTATAACTTGTTCCGTTTAGTGTTGTAAAAATTGCCTTCACTCTACAATGTTACTTTAATTCGCATTTCTGTCTTACTTCTCAGTAGCTGCCTAGTTCTGATGCAACTTATCGAAGAAATTCGGATTATCACCTCGTAGTATCAATATTTACATAAGCCCAAACATTTCTTCCCACGCGTGAACGTCAATCATATTGGGACTTTGGAGAGTTTTGTTAATGTTTATTTTCCTTAGATAGCTTATCATGTTTTGTAACGCACGGTTTACACTTTACTCTAACTTAATTTCTTTTGCTCATAGTTCGAAATTTTAAAAGTGTATAGTGAATGATTTACTCTACGTAACAAGAGCTTTCTTTCTGTCTTTGATAGCCTTTGGTGTAGTGGTTGGGCAGGTTGGCTCAAATCTCATTTTCGATTCCCGACTAATGTTTGTGTGGGGGATCTATGATATCTAATGTACAGGGAATCCTAGTTAGGGGATCTATGTTTGTGATCGTTGGGTGTAATTATTTATCTCTAGGTTTGTTGCGAAACCTATGAAATAAGGTGCAATTGTTCTTTTTGTAGATCTGATTCATTGTACCACAGATCTCTATTTTATAAGAATTTCAGTGATCTCTCAAATATTTTGTGCCTTAACATGATGTTTTTCGAAAAATCAAGCTTTAGAACCGTCTTCTGATAAGAGAAGAATCTTTTTCAATTTGTCAACGTTCAAAGTATTTACATTTTTACAAGTGCTGTGCAAACTTTCCAAAATAAGTCCAACTTTCGATGTTTATCTTGAAAGATATGTTAGGGCTTATTTATTTTGATTAGTATTTAAATGTTCCCTGTGTACACAGTTAAAATGTCGGTAACTTTTCCCACGACAGTTTACCTATAGATTTATTAATTTTACTTTATACAAATATGTTGTAAGGTTTAATACCTATTTGATTTATAACTGCTGTTCATTAGGTTAATTCTTAAGTTAACTTGTTAAGTTAAATTAAATCTAGAACGCACATTCAAATTGTTAGTCTAGGGTTACCTATCTATTATCTATTTTTAGATTTTTTAAATGGGCACATGCTTTTATTACTAAAAACAATTATTCTACACTCCACTAAACTAATTACTTACAAGGAGAAGCAATTGGACAACCCATTGACCATTAAAGGCCTATAGATAGCCCAAATGCTCCAAGATGCTGGCAGTATTGCCCCGTTTGATTGCAATACTGATACGTTCAGCTGAATAAGTCCCAGCATTTTTTTTATGGAATTGAGTTACTATACTATCTGATCGTTTACCTGATGGTAAGCAAAACGCCTGCCCATTGCAGCACTCCGAGACAATTAGCTCTTAAGTCTGATAATGCCCAGTTCGCTGGCTACAATGACCTTCAAACCGGAACACAGTACTGCTTGGCGTAAGAATAAATAACTGGCAAAGTTGGTACCTACCTAAACGGCCTCTCGTATACGAGAAACCTACCACCAGCATATAAATATATTTTCTAAGCTAACTCTATGATTCTGTACGAGTCAATTTTAGGTTCTATCACCAGTAGAAATATTACAACTATATAAAGGGCCCCAGTTTAGATATTTTCTTTTTATTAGTTTATCTCCTCCAATTTCCTTAACATTTATTAATTTAACTTATATCTGTCCACAGATATATCTGGGTACATATCTCTGTAGAGTTTGGGTGGTCCCTACACTGACTGATCGATATATCTCGATCACATCTCGATACTTAACTTGATAGTGCCGATAGCACGTTATTATCGATTGTTTGTTTTTTAAAGATTGGCGGAACTAGTTTTTTGTTAACTTGTCTTGTCTTGAACGCCATGTGCGCGGTGTCTTCAAGTAAGCAAGCTTTTGATTGTTTTTACAAGGATGCAGTTGATTTTATTGTGTTGGCTTTGATTTTATCATTGCTTCTGAAAAGTGTCATCCTGTTGGTTAAGATTTGTTGCTATATAAGTTTTATTTTGGTCGCGGTATTGTAATCTAAAATCGTATTGTGTGGCGATGCATTTTTCTGGATTTTCATAAAAGCAAAGCGTTCATAATAAAGTAAAGCATTGCATTTTCTTATCACTGCACAATCATCATCATCATCATTTCAGCCCGTGTCATCCCACTTCTGGGTACCTATATCCACGCCTTTTGTTCCGGTGCTGTGCATTCCGTATCCACAGATTTTCTAACCCCTTCACTATATCATTGGGCCATCTGGCCGGTGGTCTGCCTACTAGTCTACGCCCGTCTCTCTGCATAATGCACTTAAAATCTAATGGGGTAATACAAAACTAAACCTATATAAGTTTATTATAACTTATGTTTGTAAAGTGCATGTTTGCAAGTTCTATACTATATATATATATATACTTATATAGTCGAGGAACATAAATTTTGAGATTTTATCTCAACTACGAAATACAGTAGTACCTGCAGACCCAAATTTCCATTTACGGCGAATAACGAAAGTTTTTAAATCGTTTTGGTCTTATAAATTAAGTTACTGACATAATTTACTACATGACTGTGTTGATGTCTTTGTCGTTATTTCGATGGTAATTTTACCATTGTGTAGGTGGATAGTCTATTATTGAAATGAACTCTAACATTAGGTTTTGGTTAATTTACATAAGTTACTCATTATAGAACTATCGCAGTATGCTTCTACGTTGCCTGTACACCATCTTCCTAATCAACATTCGAAATATTGTGTATGATAAGACCGTTTGAACATGTACATGGATATTGAAGAAATTCTTTACATCAAATGCATAATGCATTTGATTTTTAATTAATTTTAATTAAAAGCTTGAAATTGGAGATGATATCGCTATCGGAGATTGCACTTCTTCGAGTTGACTTGATTCTCGCTGCGACGTTTCCTCTCCGAATTCTTCAGATTTTATCAACACCTCAACGTGGTTCATCTTGGAACTTTTCAATACTTTTTACTTACTTATCCCCTCCTTTTTTCAGGTTTCGTGTCCTGCTCCCCCTCTCCGTGCAAGAACGGTGGGACTTGTCTTTCGACACCGCGCGGCGAATACTTCTGCAAGTAAGTTGCATGATAAGTTATGTTAATGTATAAGTTTTGTATGTTAATAAGTTGAGATCACCTGGCGACGGAATAAGTGGAAGGCATGTTGGGAAAGTAAATGGAAATACAATTTTAAGTTGATAGTTTATAGAAATTATCTAAATCTAGTGTTGATTTAATTCAATCTTCGTCTGTTTTTTCGCTTCCATCTGGGCCCCAATTCACTATGACAACTTGACGAAATCACGTCGATTCCTTGCTTCGAAATCACGTCGATTCCTTCATTAATAAACGACATCTCTATGACGCATTCATATATTCATATATATGACGCGTCATAGAGACTACAAATTTCGCAGGTATCGTTTATTGATGAAGGAATCGACGTTTCCTTGAAGCAAGGAATCGCCAAGTTGTCATAGTGAATTAGGGCCCAGGTTTTGTTATTATACATATACAACAACCTACTACAATACTATTGAATACTAGGTATACCTTTAGTATTCAATACTATCTCTATCCCTTACTAGGAAATCTAGGAATTACGGGACATCCTAGTAAGGGTTGCTTCAAATCGCTTTTTACATATTAGGACTATTTTTTGTAACAGTGATAATTGGTATGTTTGAATGTTGAATCATCATAAAAATGAAACATTTTAATATATAGATTAATAACAAATACTACCAAAACTATAGTTATTCCTATGATAGATGTGTTTCAAAAACCATTAAGCCCGACTTCTTAACCGCAATAAAGGTGATATACATTCGTGTATCATCCATATGCCATAGAACCGTTAGACATTAATTATTGCAACGCGCCCCGCACCCTCGAACTTCCCTTAGATAGACCCACATGGGAGTTCGCTTGTACCCTTCGATGCATTAGGGGTGTAACGGGGTGTTAAAATAAAGTAGGAATGCAGCAGTTGCTTTTAATTTTGCTAAACAGTGGTACAGATTCCTACAAATATAATAAATTCTAAAGTTTTTGTGGATGGATGGATGTTTGTTACTCAACGCTCAGATGTAAATACCACAAAAACAGTCACCCATCCAAGTTGTGACCGCTGCGAACGTTGCTTAACCTAAGAAATCTGTTACGAACGGCTAGGCGAGCTACGCTAAGAGCGCTACACCGGGTGAAATTGCGGCATGCAGCTAGTAATGAATACAAGTAGCGAATGCGTTGGAGAATTTTTTTTAATTGAATACGTCGGGAAACAAGTAGACGGCTCGCCTGATGGTAAGCGGTTACTGTCGCCTATGGACAACTGCAGCACCAGAGGCATTGCTGATGCGTTGCTGACTCTAAAGGACTCTATTAATACCAGGCCTAGCGCACTCCACACTGTAGGTACGAAGCTACAAGTACATAGGCGCACAACGACGGCGGGTCGCGCGTCGTTACACGTGCCGCGTCAGAAGAGATAAGAGCTATGCGATAGAAAGAGAGGCGCTCTGTAGGTTACTATGACTGGTAGGTATGCAGCGCTACGCGAGCTGAATTGAATTTTATTGCGTCATAGCAAGAGTCGCTATTTGTTTAAATTACTTTGCGGAGTGATGCTTCTGTCCCTTAGTATTCTGTGTTAATACCCCTTTTGGACCCTTCTTGTAAAACGCTTTTAAAAAAAGTAGTGTTTCCAATCCTACTAATGTAAAAAGTTATTACAAAATAGAAGCGTGTTTAGGAAGTGCGAAGTAAGATATTTTTATGGTTTAAATGTCATCTGACTTCCGTTAGGGTTTTATGTAACATTTTATCACCGTCTCAAAAAAATCGGTGACGAAGCAATAAATCTAATAACTACTACTACTGGACGCAGTAGACGTACTAAAAATAATAATAGGTATAGTATAATATTATCAGTAGTGGGTAACAAGAAAGTCACAGATTAAACATTAATCCAAAAACCACGTTTTTATGCGCCTTTTGAGGTAAGGTCGGCATTGCATGCTAATAAATGGATTTAGAATGCATCGTCATCGAGTTGTGAACTGAAAGTTCAGTCGGATAGCTAATCGGGAAGTGCTCTAAATTTGAGTTGCTAGATTCCACCGGGAACGACAGACAGACAAACAAGAAAGTGACTTAATAAAAACGGGGTAAAATAAAAACGTGGTAAAATACTATTAAATAATTATTTATTACTATCGTCGTATCGGTATGGCCAAGATCAATGTGTCGTCGTCAGGTTAGATGGTATTTTTATATAAGACTAGCTCCACTCCGCGGTTTCACTCGTGAATTACCGGAACAAAAGTAACCTATGTCGTTTTCCAGGAAGTGCAGAAACAAATTTCATCAAAATCCGTTCATTTGTTGTTGCGTGATTGAGTAACAAACATCCATCTATCCTTACAAACTTTCGCATTTATAATATTATTTACAGATTAGTCGTAAATAAATACAAGAGTTTTATTTTTTATATTTTTAAATGGACTTCAAAAAATTAGAAGCTTCACTATTCGACGCGAATTTCTTTAAAATCCCATAAAAATAAAATTGAAAGACATTATGAAACAATACATAATGCCCGGATAACTTTAACAATAAGCTAATCCGTAACTTTAATCCATGTCGACAACCCTAACATTATCTGTGAGTGTGTCGAATTAATATAGACACGTGCATGTGTGTGAACGTAAGCGTGTATTGATGTATGTGAACCCTGAGAGAGTGTATGTGTGTGTCAGTTTGGAAGTGTTAGACAGATGCACGGTTAGGGTTACCCTTCGATTGTGATCTGAAGTGGAACCCTAATTGCATTAAAAAATACATTGTGAACGATATACTGGTAATGGTTTTTTGCGATACTTATGCTTTTTGATTAAATTTTTGATTTAGAAAACGTTTAATTCTATATTAAATTTACAAAAGTATCTTATATTCATATATTTTTATTTATTATATTTTGTACATCGTGGATTATAAACTACATGTACAAAGGTGAGCTTAACCCTAAAAAGGGTTTTTTCCAGCAAACCCTTGAGAAAGAGAACTGTCACTTGAGCAAATAGGTTTCAGTGTACGGTTACGGTTTGAAAAAAACATCAGCAACTATAATCATCAATATATACTTTAAAATAAATATCAATAACTAAATATATAAATACAAAAATAAATATTTCTATAACATACATAACTATAAAGAGTAATACATACATAAGTAATTATAAAACAAAGCTGTAGTTGTGTGTAGAATATTTGTAAAATTATTACGCATGAGTTTTTAATTTTCTATTTCATTAATTTTTTTATTATTTTTTTATTTTTTTTATTTACTACATAGTCTAACTTTTTTTACTTGATCGATTCGATGCATGTCACGTTGCAAAATGTCAGGAACATTATGCTAGTTTAAAGAATAAAGACATCTCGCAAAGCTTTTAAGATAGTTATCGTCTCGAACTCAAATCTGTTATAGACATCTACAAATTCTGCAATGCAGCATGAATTACAGAAATTAATAAAATACCTATTGATAACCTCGCCTCTGTGGTGTAGTGGTGTCTAACCTAACCTCGCCCAAATGTTTATGCACAGAAAAACAAGGCGCAAGCATTCGTGTCAGGTCTGGGTGTTGTAGGACAATGGTCGTCATAGGCCAGATATATCTTGAGCCGTTATTCGTTTATTTTTATTTTATTTATATTATTATTATTTAAATTATACATTGAAAAAACATAACACAACATTTTAGGTTTGTAGTAAAGTAACATTCCTTTGTAATTGAATTAAATTAATTTTTAGAAAAAAACAAAAACCGACTTCAATGTATCTTCGAAGTCCAAGATCAAATATCGATGAAATTTATATGGGACCACTTCGTAGCTATACTGAATCCAACGCAAGAATTTTCCAAATCGGTTCATAAATGAAGGAGTTCTGAGTTAACAAACATATAAAAAAACAATCGAACAGAGAACCTTCACCTTTTTTAAAGTTGGTTAAAAATGGGAACACTAGTAAATCACGAGTATTTTTGCCGAGAACGGCACTTAAAAAATCTAAAAAAAACTTCATCATTTCTTCAATTTAACCAGTTAGAATTAGAGTTCTTCACTTATGGTAACCATAATAACAATCATCGAGGCATTCCCTTAGAAGCTCTAACTAAACAAATTGCAGGAATCATCAGTTAGTAAACAGTGATCAAAAGTTTTCCAAAATTGGTAT
Source organism: Petrophora chlorosata (assembly GCA_951640565.1). Taxonomy (NCBI): domain Eukaryota; kingdom Metazoa; phylum Arthropoda; class Insecta; order Lepidoptera; family Geometridae; genus Petrophora; species Petrophora chlorosata. Next base: position 2,782,820 of record OX621189.1, on the reverse strand, counting down.
TGTACCAAATTTCCAATCAGCATAACACCAAACCAAAAGCATCAGAAATAGAGCGACTTCCGTGCGCGCAATCTTTTCGCGCCCTCCATACTAGGACCCTTTAATGAGCTCCATAAATGAGAACAAAGCCCCGCGGAACACCTCAGCCGACGATTTCAAAGTAAAATGAGATCTGGATATTTTGTTCAAGTAAATAGCTGTTGTTGTTTCCGAAAGAGTAGTGTACTGTGTTTGGTTAATCAATAATAATGATGCTAAGAGACAAAAATCATTTTTCTGTTTTACCTTCACATAAACCAACAAACAAACAAAAATAGATAGATGATACATCTGCAAACATTGGATTAAAGACATAACATAAAAACAATTAAAGAAAGCCTTATCGCTAAAAGTGATCTCTTCTAGGCAACCTTTGGATGGAGAGAAGTTATCAAAATGTTAAAATATCTAAGAAACGAAATGATTCCAAACTCAATATCAGTCTTTAATAGATTTCAAGAAATTATTTGTGAGCTTGAACTTTAGTTAATTGTAGCCATGAAGAAGATCAGCTTTAGGAAGTCTTTTCGTCACAAATATTAAAAAAATGCCGGTTCTATCCAATTGTCCATAAAACAACTTTCTTTGATGCAGTCGACATTACCAAATTACTGCACGTCAATAATCTTACTGATAGACAAGTGCTTTTGCTTTAAAAAGCTTATCAATAATCTGTTTTATCTTGGTTCCATCACAACGCAGCGAATATCTAGAGATGCACAGACATATATTCACAAATTGCGTTGCCGGTGTCGGTGAACTAATCGAGGTGGGCGTAGGTCTGGGCTGATGTCATTCGGTCGTACGTACCTGCCTGAGATCCTGCAGGATCCGGTGATTAGGGTACTACAATCGTTAACTAGGGTGATGACGTTCCTGTGTCTTCTTTAATGCTTTGTTATTCGATTTTCGTCAGTAACGGTCGTGGGTTGAGCTCGACTCACACCTGAAGGATTGGTTTAATATTCCTTCTTCGGTCTTCCATTAGCGAGAGACAATTGAAAATAAGGTATGGAAGCCTTTCCTGCAATGGGACGAGACAAGCTTCTAATATTTAAAATGACCTCTATCATAGACAGTCCATGAAATGAAATTGCGTACAATGATTAATTTGTAAAATGTATTTTTTTAACAGAGTTTCAGGCTTACATTAAACTCTTACAACAATAATTATTAGCAGAATGACGAAGCGATGGGAAATTGCTAGTTTATTGTTTAATCTTAATCCATACGAACAACTCTCACACACATCTCTAAAAAAATTCAACTTTTATTGCATTTGCATATATCTCTAAATAGTTATTTCCTACTAGGACTAACGGAAATACAAATTGTGTCAACAAACATGAGTTGGACGTTGTGCCCCTTTACACTCACTATCTTTAATCCATCTTTACTATAGCTGCAAGGGGAGAGGACAACGTAACGTACACACTGGATCACAACTTCAATAATAACAATTTGTTACCCCTGTCATCCTACACGTGTCTCGGACATGTCCATTCAAAAGGATCGAATAACTCGAATAACAATCGATACGAAATCGATTGACGCACGATTGTTCTCGATTCAAGCTCTTTCATAATCGATGCCGTCGCATTTAAAGTCCATAAAATTGACCTTAAACAATAAGACAAAAGTTTTAAAGTTCTCGATGACTCGATATCAATTTCGAAGGTCCTCCGCCTACACGAAAAGATAAAGGAAATAAAAAAGAATAATTTATCTCTCTTTTGACCAATATAAAAGTTTTGTTTCAATTCATTTCTTGTCACTTAGTCCTGTTTCTCCAATCATGTTAGTGTAATAAATATCACTTTGTTAGTGCTTCTACTCTTTTCTTAATGATCTTAGCAAGCGTTAAAAAATCCAGTTATCATTTATAAATACAGATTTTAAATATTTAATTTTCTCATGGATTTGATATAACTAAGTAACAGGTTTGAATTTGCGTTAGCCAAACCAGTTGTAATGGTAGATTATTTAAAATCCGCTATTATGAAGTTTTTCTATTCATCAATGCTGATTTCATAAATATTCATCTTTTGATTATCTTTTGTTTCATTCAATAAACATGGCGTACCTTTTAAAATTTTAGGTTAAAATATGAGTACCTATGTACGTACCTTTGATCTATGTAGTTATATTATTAAGTCGTATTCTATTCTGCATCATTATAGAATGTGTTAACTATTGAATTGTCTATCTCTATTTTCTCTACTAAGTTTATTTATTACTACAGCTTTACTTCCTTGATTTGCTTTACGCGTCTATAGTCCATTCCTCTATTGTTGTACTTGGTTTATGAGCGGTTCATTTGGAAGAAACTATTATATTACCTCGGGTTATTTCAGACTAGACTAAATTATTATACTCGTACTATATTTAAGTGCTGGAGCTTAGATTTATGGGTTACTAATTGTGTGGTTTGTATTTAAATTTCAGACCGTTTGTGCATGTTATTTCTATACACTATTATATTCTAAGATCTATTTTATTCCTACAAAAATTAAAATTATGTTTTGTTATTCACTTATAGTGTCCTCTTGTTCATTCAACTGGTCAATGACTCTAAAGGGGTCTTTAGTTTGTATTATAATAATGAATTCTGCATAATTGTTTCAATTGTCAGTTCAAAGTTCTTTGCACTCAACAGCTGGTAGGTCTCTAACCTAAAATGGCACTTGCATGTCGACTTCAACAATTACACGTACTATGTACCGTTTTTTTACTTCCACCAGTACCAATAGCTTGTCGTAGTTTATATACACATACAGTAATCCTTCTGGCTCTTTAACTAAACCTTCGCCAACTGTACACATAATTTCGGACTTTATCATGAACCAACATTATTGTTTCCATGAATCAGAATTGAACCACATACAACCCACACGCACACGTTGCTCACGACAACATTGTGTTGTGATGTTAAGAAACCCGTATTAGCAAAATTGTGCACACACAAGAAAATATATTTTCGAACCATGCCGCTATAAAATATTCAGAGATTTCGCCAAGAAGTGTCCAAAAGTTAATAGCGGCAAGCTGTCATAATGAAAAGGTAGGCAATATGACTAATATTTATTTATATTGCATGTCTACAGATCGATGACCGTTGAAATTGTGCTCGTTTTACCTGCAGCTTTCGATTGTTGATAATTATTTGAAAGTTCAACAGTTGAATAATATAAACTGCAGGCGATTGCCTACAGTTTTCTATTCATGTTATGATGCCCCAAAAATACTTCAAACATCAAAATCTTCATTAATATCCAATCCATCTAATTTAGCTAAATTTAAATGATCTAAGCTAAAGCTGAATAACGGTCTAAGCTATTTTCATTATGCGAATGCATTCCATTTTCTAAGACCCCATTTTCCTTAAATATATTAAAAAGCTGACGGTCAACTCCCTAGATCAAGTTTACAACATGCATAATGTATAGTCGTCAGCAGTCAAGTTTTACGATGCTGAATTACAAAATATTGTGATAGATGGCCACATAACTAGCTTTTATGCCTCGGACGTAACAAATAAACATGAAGGAGTTACCAGTATTAGTTCTCACGTGATTTCGTAAAAATACTTATATATAATAGTCTTTCCGAATGTGTAGCAAGGACTGTCGCAATGTCAACGAATTTTAATTCCCGCCAGTTATTCAACAGTATCTGGGCTAACAGCTTCTGTCCATCTTTGATTTGGCTGAGTTTGTGAAAGTTGAACTGGTTTGTCTCATTGGTCGGGTCGTTTATTAAACAACCTTTTTTATGTTTTAGCGCTTTGTGTCTCACTTTGTAAAGAATATCAAGCGTATATAGAATCGAGCCATAAAAATAAGGTATAATTTGACACACTAACATAATTTAAGTCATTTTTTGGATTTTCTTATTGTAAAATGGATAAGTTCGTATAATGCTATCATCTCCCTGAAAGATCCATTAACATCAAATTCGTTTATAATAAAGGATCTCGACGAAATGCATTACTTTAATCGTAGCTCCATCCACCTTGTTACGCTAGAACCGGTACAAAAAGTACTCTTTCCTCGGTTTGTTTGACTTACTTCGAAGAAGATAATAGTAGGTACTTCCTCAAATTCGTCTCGAGATGACTCGGCTCGGAGCGTGAGAAAATGGCCACTTTTGGGAATTGTTCTCTGTGTAAATGTGAGATTATTATGTCATACGCAATTGAAATGTTGCTTAGTGGTTAAATTGAAAGATGGAATTGTATTTTTAGCTCAATCGAGACTGTTCTCATTCTCAGTGATGTTAAAATTGCTTCTTTATATATGAGTACAACATATATTTGATAATAATGTAAGTTCTTATCAATCTTATTTTGTTTACTAGTCCCACGTTCATCAATAAACACAAAAACATATTTTTTACAAACACCGTTAATTACTCTCAACAAGAAAGGTCTTAAAATAATTAACAATCAGTTTCCGATTAAATCATATGATGGTACCCCATTCAATGCAATTTTACTTCTTTTTCTCGCAGTCCGCAGACAGTCTATTCTTCCACAGGCCCTTTAAAGCCCTTTTACACTAAGATCTTAGAACGATTATATCTACGGATCACGTGCAAGCACAAGCATTACTGTACGTTTTTGTTGTCATTAGAGTATAATTTTACTCATAAGAGCTAGTCTGAGTATTACGATGCAGGAATAGAGCTATTACTGTTTTAGTAAAGCCACTTAGCAGCGAAGTAGTCGATGGCAGTGATTATTTAACTATTAATAAAATCAAAACTATAGCAAGAGGTTGTTGAACTCCTCCTTAGGCTTATTTAAAACTTAAAAGGAGGAATGACAGCATTTTGCGGTAAACAAAACCACCATGAGAGCATCTGGCCACAATTAAAAAGAAAAAAGTTGATCTACAACTTACCATAATGATCCATCTACTTGCTCGAGTACAACATCAGCTAAAATTGACTTCCTATTAATTTATGAATGTAAATCCTGTTACCATGATCTAAGGTTCAGAATGCATTGTTTCTGTAATATGAAGCTTGGGCACATCCTCCACAATTTACGTGTCGGTAGTCACACCAAAAAGATTACTTTTCAAAATGCTTTTAGTGCCTTTTAAACCTCAAAGAAATACATCTGACTCCAAATTGTCCAGTCGAAACTTAAATCAGTGTCTACCTGTGACCACTGGAACATTCGTTTAGGGAATGCCACCAACCGCGGTCATAATGGTCATCCGTTTAAAGAAATTATGCAAATTGCACCTGAGTTGAAAATGTTTTACAACATATGGAGACATTCTCTTAGACATTAGGATTCAGTAGCTTTAGAACCTTTAATCCAGCCTCCGTATCGATAATTTCAAAACCTTCCTATCAATAAATAAATGTCTGTCTATAAGTTTTTGCGAATCTACAGAATGTGTCTGGACAGTATTCTCTTGGAATTTCTCTAAAAGCCCACGAAGAGCGTGCGTGGACGATCATTTTAGTGCCATTATCTCGGGAACCGGTCGGTTTGGGCGAATTTGAAACAATGCCGTCTGGGCATGGACCATACGTGACCGAGCACGGTTCCGGGCCAGAGATTTTATGTTCACCCTGTATTATTTAGCCTCTCATATGAATTCAATAAGGTTCCACAATGAAATATCTTCATTATATATGAAGTCCGAGAAATAATAACGCGGCAATTGTCTTTATATAAATACGTAATCACTGGTGGTAGGTTTCTCGTATGCGAGAGGCCGTCTGGGTAGGTACCACCGCTTTGCCAGTTATTCAGCCGCCAAGCAGTAGTGCGCAAGCATTACTGTGTTCCGGTTTGAAGGGCATTGTAGCCAGTGAAATTACTGGGCATTATGAGACTTAACAGCTAATTGTCTCAGGGTGACGAGCGCAGTGCAGCGCCGCGCAGGATTTTGCAAAACAAAGTTCTGGGTGGAGCTATTATTGTTATGGGCTGGCGTATTGCTTACCATCTGGCAAACGACCAGCTCGTCTCGTCACTCAGTTACATAAAAAAAAACGAGTACCTATTAATGTACTCGTACATTACATTGCATGAGAATTAGGTATACACGACGGAGATCTGCCACGGCGATACATTGTTTTATTGGAAACGGTTCCTTTTGATTACTACTACCGTCATTATCAAAAGCCTCTGCCCAACCATAGGTTTCATTCCACACCAATGAATAATAATAAGCCGAGAGGTATTGAACCATGACTTTATGCAATAAATAACACGATACGATCTTTGCTCTCCGTCTCTGTAACCACTGGTTGTGCTTATACTAAGTCATCTACATCTACCTTACCTTATGAAGAGTGTTTAATACGTTTCTCTTGAATGGGTATTTAGCATAAATAGACAGAGACACGGTCCCAGTTAAATCCAAATTTATACGGCAACAAACGGTTAGATCTGTGGTCTGTTTAGTACTATTACAACTGGTGCTTTAATTTCGCAAGGCCACACACATTCTACTTTAGCTTTAGAACCAACGACATGGCCTTTAGCTAAATGTTTCCATTTATCCAATACGATTGCATCTAAATCTTTATCACTAGCTTCGTATATGCAGCTAGATCTGTACATTACTTAGATTTATCTTTGACTATTGTAAATCTGTTTACTTAATTTCATATCATCCCAGTTGATGGCTGACAAATTCTTGTAATAACTCTTATGAGATGCACAATGTTTTGACATTTACATCAATATAACACCATGAATACATTGCTGAGAACGTTAATCCGTCTATTTAAATAATATTTAAATTTGAAATGTATTATTTGAATTCAAATGCAACCTCATGCGGGGAAAAATATTAAAATTGTTGTCACATTAAAATTTTATTATGAAAGTCCGTCTCTTCATGTGTTTTGACATTAGTACGCCATAGACATAGGTTTTGATATTTTACTAATCGTGTAGCGTACGTGTTTTTTCTTAATGTGTTTTTTGTCATATTTTTATTTTATTTCATCAACATTCTCATAATAAAAGTATGTTGTCCCATATAATATAATTCAGCTAAATAAAAAACTTGGTTCAGTCATACATTATCTACTTTATAAGTACCTACGTTAAAATATGTTCCAGTTTTTAAAGTGATAAAGATCGTGCGAAGTTGTTTTAAGGGTGCTGTTAAACTTGCCAAAAGCCCAGATTAAGGTTAAGATGAGGAAGGATATCATTTATTATTTTCAAAGCCGCTGATGGTTCCACAGACGCATTCCATCGGCCCACTTTATTCGGCCATCGGCGGACACGGGCCGTATTATCATTTTGCATTTTTTTTTCTCGGACAGAGACCGCCCGAAGGCTTTTGTGTACGAATTTGGCTTCGGCAGATGTTATAGCTGAAATAAATTCTAATACCTTTGTGTTCATTTTATTTGTCATCGTTTTTTGCGCTTTGATTTTGAAGTCTCTTCTTGTATAAAACTATCTACGAGTACTGTACCAATTTGTTATAATTTGAATTTTCAATTCCATTTCATAGTATACATGTTAATCTTAAACCTCATTAACCAATAATACAATGCCTACGTTTCGATATCTCTATCTCTTGTTTGATATAAAATGCAATTCACATTACTGAAGCGTACCTACGTACCTACTTGCTTTAGATGGAGCATTAGAATGGTTCCATTCCCTCGCCTTTAAACTGGAATTGGAGCATAAGTGTTCTACATTCATTTGTTCAATTAGCTTCCTTAATGAATCTGGTTGTGGGTTGCGTAAAACGTGATGTGTGTGTTCATTCATTTTTACATGCTACTATATTAGGTATGCTTGTATATGTTTGGTAATCAACAGTCCAGTATTTTCTTAAGAATATGCAACGTTTCATGAAATTTATTTGTAGCAACTTTAGCTTCTGCAACATTGTATGCAGATCACACGTCTTTAGATCTTCTTTACCTAAACATCAAGCAGTGGGTACGTTTTTATAAAAGATCCGGTTCGAGTTGGTCAAATGATCGTTTATTTGTTTCAAGTTTTGCAATTGATCAACGGCCTTAGCATTTACCCAAGAGTAGCACACCGGTAATTTATGTACCTGACAAGTCGTTGCCTAATCATTTTCATTTTGGAAATCATATGTTTAAGCTTATATATAACTTGACTTTTCGAATTTCGTCCATATAATATCCTCGGTCTCAATGTAATTTATCTCCCATTATTATTATTTATTTATGTGTCATTAAACTATTCATCCATCTCTTCCTACAACGCCATGCAATTGAGATTGTCTCTTAAATCTCCTCTCATCAAGCAGTAAGCCAAGTCGCACCTTAATGAACTGCCTGTGCACCATATACGGTGTTCGTTTGTATGAGATTGTATGGCTCAGTAATCGCCTTACGGATATCTGTATCGCATCGCATTTGAACTAACAACGCCGCCTCGTCTGTACCTGCATTATGTATAGATTTTCTTGTAACAGCATGATCTATTGATGTTCTATTAGGATTTGGAATTGCAGTACCTAGCTTTGCATTAGTTATTTTTTTACTTTGTTCATTGTAACATGGGATTTTGTTCTGTTTGTTAGTTAATATTAAAAGTTATATCCGCCTCGACTTTTGATTTTATTTCTTAGAAAGTATACAAAAAATCTTCTCATATATTTTCAAACGTCATTCATAACAGTTATAAAAACATTGTCCGTGAACACAAGAGTCGTTTTACCTTCATCTCATAAAACTGCTATCTCTATCATCTCAAATCTTGATGACAATATACGAGTAATAAAGAACTTAAACTTCAGTGATACCTCAAACGACGGACGCGACAAAAGCAAAGATACCTTTCAGATGTTACGAACGAAAATGACCTTTATGCTCACGTTATAGACACAGAGGTTAGAGAAAACGTGTATTGTTACACATACGTGAAAATACACCTGCGCTCGCGCCTATCTCGATACCGTGAAGCACGTCTCTTGGAGCTTTAGACCGCCGTGGCTTATCGTCAAGTCGCTATGTCTTAATGGCCTCACTAACTGTAAGACCACATGAGTATATTCACGAGGGGTTAACTAGACTACATACCTCCATTTCCTTAAGTCAGTTTCCTGAGAAATGTCGCCAATCATCGCCGTGTGGCCCATTTTAAATACGCTTTTAATATGATACATTCTCCTCCGCCTTTACGGTTTCCGAATCGATTCCATTTGTATATCTTTTCTCTTTTATGTGCAATTAAATAAAATCATTCTGATTTGAAATCTATCGGCAGCGGACCAGTTTTGTTACATTCCATTTTTAGGTCTTTATTTGTTTAGATTGGCATCCGGTCAGTGATAGACCATAATTATCTCCGAGTGAGATCCCGTTAATGGCCAGCTTGAACTTAACAATAAGTGTTTGTTATAAAATGATGTATCGATATGCTTAATCACTCATTGAAAACATTTAGGAGTTAGTAAAGAGGTTGATGTTACGTGTCTGGGTGGTAAGACGTGTATGCACCGCAGACAGCTATTCTAAACTTTGACGCGTTACACGAGCGATCAATCTAAACGATGTTACAACATCTAGAGCTATCAATTATGGCTGTAATGAAATAATAGCAGCATAGCATCACGATTTATTCGATGAAGGATCCGTACGACTTCGTGCGAGATTTTATGCTGCAGATCGTGAAGTACCTGATGAAGATAAACTTTTGCCATTGCCAAAGTCAATTCGTCATAGGTATCTCTTAGCTTGTTTAATCATGCAGAATTTATATATTCAGCGTCAGTGAAATTAGACAAATAGAAATGAACAATATGTATTACCTACTACGTGTCATCATCAAAGCAGTACCTATCATTAAAAAATTGACAACTGAAAATTCAGGAACGTTTTTGTACATGAAATTTTTAATTGGTTTCCCTAATTGACCGAGGTTAAGTATGTTTACTTAACCTTGTAGTTAACTTTTAAAACACTCACAACTACATTTTCAAACTTTACCCAACAGTTTCTTCAAACAAATTACATACAAAAGCACTTTGAAAGTTTGCTATTGTTTCGACTGTTGCAATACCGTTTCTAAACGATCTAATGACGTCCAAGGATCATTAATATGAGCATGAATAGATGTGGAAGACAAAAAGATTGCTCGTACTTTTGCGAGCATGTCGACATGATATAAGTCATCTAACTATTATGAATAGGAACGGATTGACCGTTGAGTTCTTTCAAAAGAAAGTGAAGATGTGTTTGGGAATGGAGCATAATCTTCTTTTGTAATGATTACAAAGAATACACGCCAAACTGACCCCAGAAACATATCTCTTCCCTTGATATTTTTCATTCGTCTCAAAGCAGTAAGTTATTGATAGCTATACGCCACTCAGTAATAAGCTAGTTTTGATCATGAAATGTTTTCACTCCACTGAAATAGTTCTGCTTTTCGACTTTTTGGTCAACAAACAGCGTTAGGTATGTACGTAAAGCTATTTACAATATGACATTTAAATCATTTTAACTTAAGCAAGAAATACCTGTATTGTTATAAGACACTATATAATACTAAATAACATTCTAGCACATAATATATAAAGCCGCATTTTTCTTTCAATATCAATGTTACTTCTGCCATTGTGCCTGCAAATGCAAATTCCCCTGCAACATCAATAACGCGTGCTGTTCCACGAATGTCAACACCATTCATAATAATTCCTCCATCATGAATAATAATGTTCGTAACAAAATATCTTGAACTCTCACCTCCATGGAAACCAACGTTTCATCATTTGTCAGACGCTGGACAATGGACGTGTGTCGTCGGTTTACATGAATAAAGTAATATTAAGGTTATAGGTTACTGGCCTGCGCTTTCAATGCATATGATGTCTCGTCAGCACAAACCTTATTGAGTTTATTCACGGTCACTAACAATGTTGATACTCGTACCACACGTTTCCGGAAAGCTAATAATGGCTTAGAATAAAAAATTCGCTATTTTATAAACATGATTCAAAATCAACACCAAGTTTAACCAACCAAAACAGATTATGTCCACCAGCATAAATTCATACAATACCATAAATACTCAAGAATCTACCTTTTTCAAGCTATTCATTTCTATCTTCAATCTCTAGTGGTAAATGTTTTATTGATCTCGAGACGTGACCGGCCGACATTCCCGAGGCGGGCGACAAAAAACAAACTAATTTAGGATTTAGATTGAAGCCCGACCGGAACGAAAGTTCTAAACTCTGTTTGCTCAGTGTCGGCTTCTTATTTACGCACGATCTTGACGAATTCGTGATTGTTGACGCCTTTGGAGGAGTCAGAGACAGTTTTATTTTAGTCAAGTTCAAGATTGTTCCATGTTTGAGAATTTCCCAACGTTTATTTATTGCAGTGACGTTAATAATGTACTGAGGTAGCTTTGCGTTCTAACTTCAGCAGCTGCCAAGGTTAATGAATGAAATTGAGTAGATAAACGATATTTTCAATGTTCGATAGGTTAGTTACTCGATAAAAAGAGCACGCATCGTATTGCTCTTTGCTATAATTGTCATAGATTAATCAAAGTGATTTAACGAAACGATCCAATGCAATACTTTACTATCCCCATCGCTCCAGTCACAATAATTTCCAATTAGCTGATGGACGAAGAATCGCAAGTCAACTACAATGGGGAGACGACACAAAAAGCGACGATTTAGTGCAGCTATAAACTACATTGTTGTTCAAATACACGTTTACTGCCCTCGGCCCATTTGTGGCTGTACTAAAGGTATACGAATCCATAAACCTTCTAACCAGCGCAGTCATATCTTCAAGCGGGCGGACGCTGATTGCTTCGGAGTGTTGAGATCCAAGGATTAGATTACTACCTTTATAAATATTCCAAGCTTCTGTTAGCGCAGTCAGTAAATCCATTAGTTTCAGTTTGTTCCGGAGTTGATGGAAACGCATCTCCAAACACTGAGGAGCTGTTTGAAGTGGAAACAACAATTAACTATACTGTGATAAATGAAGTTAATGAACATAGCGAGTAAAATAAAAAAGTTTGTATAAAAGAGAGCGTTGTGAGTGACGGAGACTCTAACAAATATATGGAGTGACATTTAGTAGTAGTTAACAGTGCCCGTTAAATAGAAGCATCAGTTGAAGTGCGGCGCAGCTGTTAAATTTATATAATTAATGTTAATATACCTGCATAAGTGAATACAATGTTCAGTTATAGACCCATTGTCTCGTAGCATTTATTTCAATCAACAAAGTGATACTTTGAATGTTTTAAAACAACAAATGTTTATGCAAGAACGTGTAGCTTTTTGCAATGATTGACTATAAGAACAACAGAAAAGGTAATAGTACTAGGACTATACTAAAACCTTCTCCTTAAACAGCAATATCAATGTACAAAGTATCCAAACTCTTGTTTGCATTCGTTGAAAACAAATTCACAAACTGACGAACCAGTACACAATTATGCGCTCAGCCACATGTAGACCTCGTAAACATGAAAACATATTGTTACTCGATCTGAATGCCCCTCAACCTGTTATTATACGTATTGTACGTAATGCTTGAACGAAAGACACGCCCAGCCTTGATCGATGAACAATGATCGTAAGACCAAAGCATTTTATGTTTTAAGCATGAATTTTAACGTTCTTGAAAGGAGTGTAAAAGCTTTCCCTATCAGTGAAGACAATAGCATCGTTCAGGTGCTCAGTTTGTGTAGCAAAAGCGATGTGATCTTCAAGCTTAACTATCCCGCTTACTACCGTTGCAGAGTTTTCAGGTTAGAAGTTTTCGTTCTTTCAGTTTTCGACTTTAAATTTAAAATGTATGTATTTTGTCAAATTGTTCTTACCTACGCTTAGAAGGATGTGAAGTGTTTGTTCACATGCTGAGTTAACAATTTCGTTAAGAAATAAAACTTATTTAACAGTGTAAAATTCAACATAAACAGCTTTTATAATCTCTTTTACTTTGGCAATTATTTCTAATTTATATATGTATATATATATACAAGAACGATTCAGAAAAATACCCTCGACACTTGAGAATAAAGTATATTTTCTGTTTGACCAGAGATGCCATCAGAAATCGATTTATTCAAAACGGACTGTTACTAAGTAAACACCTTGAGATGAAGTCTCAAATCGATTCCGATGGATGTTTATTTAAAAATATTCTTCATGCTTTTTTGATGTTCATCTGAGTCCGTCGATCGTGGCGATGAATTTAAGTTTTGACTTTGAGTGTTGTGTTGGGATTTAAAATATTATGATTTATACCTTGCAATAATATTATTGCTTTTTATATGGTCGAGTAGTGTATTTAATAATTTTCTTTACTGGGTGATTTCGTTTCATTGTTTGATTTAAGGTTGTGATTGTAAATAAACATAATTGTAAATATTATACCAATTTCATTCATTAAAAAGTTAATCAATTCAAAATTATCAAAGTAATTAAATTTAATGTCGGTAACTTATCTTCTAAGGCACTGAATATATTAAAACGATTATCATCCATGTGAGATATATTACTAGAGATCTATCTAATTTTAAAATAATTACGTAGTCCCGATATCGTCCAACTTTGGAATCTTGGATCGAGTGCTGACGTTGATGATATTTAAATTGAAATGAGATTCTGTAAACCAACACTCGGAACACTTAGTTTAACAAACAAGAATGCAGCTATAAGATTTCTATAAGACCATTATTTCTCCAAAAGTGTATGCAAGATCGTTGATGTCTCATCGCTTGGAGCCAGACACACCGCTTTAAAAGCGTTAATACTATGCCGGCAACCGATTACCAGCCTCATTTGAATAAGCCCCCGCAATTGTAATGAACTAAAAAAGAAAATAAACAGTGTTTTAAGAAGGAATGCTTCAATGCAGGACATATCAAAGGTAATCGGTGACTGATCAGATGTACGAGAATTGTTGGACGCGATTGAAAGAATATTTGATCTGTATCTTTTACTCGGCACATTTAGTACTCCCAATTAGTTTAATTGTTTAACGACGGCCATTTATCTAAAAGATTGGGCAGAGAGAAAATTTATAGATTTCAATCAGATGTTTATTATTCATAACGTTCGTTTCTATTCAGATTTTAACATTAGTAGGCGTCAAGATTGTATACTAGTTAATTTTGAATAAGATTTCCCAATTCCGGCTCGAGACGGGAAATAATAACGAACAACTTAGATGTTATAATATATATTTATAGATAACTATTTTACACGCGAAACACACATCTTAAAATATAAGAATAGGCGGTCATATTTAATCAATAACTGATCTCATCCAATCAAGCAATTGGAATGGAAATAATTTATGTATTATTAGAAACTTTTTATTTGTATAAAAATTAAGTTAGTTTTCGTGTAAAATTGCTTTAAAGTACTACAGTTTTACATTATTTTATACGAACATCGAAAAAAGATCTCGATATATCTCAAAAAAAAGCGCATCATCATTCACACAAATACCTAATTCGTCGATGCGTTCAAGCTTTTTTCTAAATCCGATTGTTATTAGAATCTTCGATTCATCAAAGGCTTATCGAAATGATTACTAAAGAAATTTGAATAAGGCATCGCCTTTTTGTTTGCCGCTTTTATTAATGTTGTTCCATTAACAGAGTTTTATTGCTTATGAAAACCAGTCCGGTGCACAAATTGGTCCCCTAAATAAAGCCACGCTGCCTCTTATTTGTGGTCTTCAGTTTTACGATGAGATTATTTCGCATTTCTTGAAAAAGTTTGAGTAAGAAACAACTCAGTGCATTAATCTAATTAATCTAATTATTACATTGTTGACAACGAAACAAGACATGAAGCATCTAATCTAATAGTTTAATTCGCTACTATATCTATTAACTAGCTACTAAAATTAAAAGATATTTTATAAATCTTAAATAGCGTAACAGAATCATTATATCATCTTATTAAATGCTGGGATTATTGCGTCTGTTTCCTCTGCTGCAACTTAACACGCTTTTATAAGAGGTAGATGACCATAATCTTCTCTCTGAGTGTTAGATATACGCTAATTACTATCCGAAAGGCCCGATCCCTTTTAATTATGACAAGTTGAAGGCTCGCCGGAACCGGTCTCACCTGCCGTCGTCTCAGCATCTACTTAATGCATTGCACGTAACCTATTATTTGGTGATTCATACTTAAGTACAAAGTTAACGATGACCGCTCGCTGATCCCATGCTCGGAAACATATTTATTTTGTACTTATTTAATATTCTGATGCTGGTGTTGGGGTTTTTGGGGAATATTGCTGATTTGAACTTTAAAGATAGACTAACGTGACCTCACATGCCGTGACAACTCAAGATGAATGTTCCAAAGGAAGTGAAATATTGGCTCTTTGAAGTCACAAGAGCAAATCACTATGTCATCAATGTAGCGGACACAAGTGATGCAATCACCAGCTATGCAAATTGTCCGAGCGCTGATCGCGGGTCGTCGACCGACTTGTTTGCCCAGCATCAGCCGGAATGAGCCCCCATTGGTTGGACGGAATCGATTCGTAACATGCGCCCGCGCAGATAAGGTCAATGTCGATACGCCTTTAATCTGCTACCGATTCTGATCTCGTCTTTTTTCATTCGTTTGATTTGTGATCTATTTGTGTCTGTCATGGGTTAAATACCCACTAAGCTGTTATAAATCTCGCTTAGTCTTTGTAGAGGACATTTTAATTTCAATACTTGATCATTGCCTCTGTCTAATCCGTCTTTAAATCCTGAGCAGAATTTATAGGTTTTACAATATCAGATTAAGCAATTTAAACATTCACTTTTCGCGAAAGCCTGTTGTCTAATATTACTTAAACAATTGGCCCAAGATCGTGGCCATCAGAATCGATAACTCCATCGCACCTTGGATCTGGGCGTCATATTATACCATTATTCTGATAGCATCTAACAGGTACCGCCCACGACCTCGACATTAGCGGAGAGACGCGTGCTTTTGAAAGTAAGGGTTAAGATGTTACTGAATTAATTTTAATGATAGCTTAGATAAAATTTTATTACATAATAGTTTTAAAAGCTAGCAACTCTGTTGGCGATTTATGTACGGAGTTGAGCTGGTCGAGCGTATGGCAATTACAAAATTAGCTCCGTCAATAAGCAAAAGTACGACGATTAGTAGTAGTCCTTAAATATGTATAAAGGTACTCAGTACATCAGTATCTCTGATAATAGTGTAGTAGGCTGCTAATAATAACTAAGTTAAACCTGTACCAACACAATTTTATATGAATTCACCATCTAAAAAATAGAATGAATCTAAAACGTCCTCCATAATCCTTGTAAGATTTATTAAGTATCATGTTAGATGCATGTGCTGAATAAAACATAGCTGGGTTATGCATCTAGTAACCGTTTACCATAATGCATATTTGAATCTGTAATGAGCGAGCAATGCGGCATCTAGTCTTGTCCGGATAGTTCATGGCCTAAAACTAGTTCTGTAACCACTTCATTTGAAATCTTATTGCCGTTATCGTATTAGATGTCCCTGCTTTCCTTTTAAGTGCTTGCATATTTTCTGCTTCCTTTACCATATTAAATTTTGTTATCTTATTTAGAGCTGCAACTTTGTATACAATGTTCAACAAGATCTTGCATGACTGCTGGTCGAACATTTTAAAATTTAGATTTATTTTCAAACCATTTAAGTATGGTCCACTTATAGGCAAGTTAGGCAACTCACAGTAAATAACGCAGTACAAGCGGTAGGTATAATATGCTTTCCGAAGAAAGGTCATTTTGACAAATAATATTATTCATAGTATAAATTATTGAAATTTATGAATTCAGTTGTAACACTGTTTCGATATTACGTCGGTATACAATGTCGCTAGATTTATTATAAACTGACGGTATTTGCAATAATACGACGACACAAACTGACATTTCAGTCACATTAACAATTCTATATTATTTTAATTTTTCGTATTATATTCATTTCATTCCATTTGAAATTACGAAAGTAACATTACACTCATTTGCAGAAGTACAAAGTGTACAAACCTCCCAGCTTCAGTGGTTAGGCCAGGTCGAATGGCTCGGGGCTAGGCAGGCGAGGCCAATCGCAGGGAACTAAGGCCAGAGGGGCTCCCATGCCATGACTGTTTCCCACAAACTGATGTAACTGCCGGACTGTTTGATACCGTTTTGAGGAGGCAGGAAGTTTTGAGAAAGTACTACTTTGTAGGAACACATGGGAGCGAAAGCAATGCTGTTGTTGTTAAAATCCCATAGAAATTAGGACTTACAATTTTAATGACATGTTACACAATCTTGCAAATAAATGGTATCAAAATATCCTGTACATAAAAAGAAATTAAAGTAAGTTGTATTGGAAACGATATCGAAACGAATCTAAGCTTAACTATCTAAATTGATTGATAAACTCATATTAACATTGACAGCGTTGTATTTTTCTAATACGTTATATCTTTAGACGGAAACGGAAACTATAATTGCGTTTTATTGCATCAAACAAGTCTTGCCGAGCGTTAGTGTTATTTACTTACGACAAATGGTATCTGTGAGCAGCTTTCACGCTATACTCTGCCAGATATGTCCTTATTTCAAACAAGTTTATGATCTTGTACGTTTCGAGCAGTTTAAGTTCAGTCACATCAATTCTAGTGTTTACAATCCTGGGATTTTCTGTTTGAAATGTTTCCTCACATAATAAGTGTCCTCATTACAGAGTGTCTCTAAAGTCTTTAAGAGCCATCTAATTTCAACACTTTAATCCAAGGCACGCTCGTCAGCACCACAATTGGGTGACATAAGTTGCTCAATTGTTATTTATTTTGAGAACCTTTTGCATGATGGCCTAAGTTACCAACTTGAGAGACAACGTTTAGAATATTAATTCAATCGCTACAGTTTCTAGGAATGTTTTCGTATCAACAAGAGTTGTTTTCTTGATTTGCTATTACAAATTGAACGGCGATGTTGGAAGATATTTATGGACCATGAATCTGATTTCACAACTCAGAAACAACTGTAGGTCCATGCTCAAAAGTGAGTTATCGCTTATGTTTGGAACTTGCGCCTTTGGAGAACGGTTTCTATTTGCATATAATGCCTGAGCGGCGCGACCACGACGCCAGATCTGGAGCACAGATCGGAAAACATCGTGCTCTAGACCGCTCCATACATCATCATACTCGCGAACTATGATTCAATTCAGCTTTGTGTTCATGATCAAATATTTACCCGCAAAACGACATCAACAGTAGCTAACTCTTTCGCAAATAGTCCATAAAAACTCGGCAGTTTATTGACTTAAAACCTCATTAAAAATAAAGTTGCATGAGTCACGGTGTTGTGGTCCGGTCAGACAGCCAGAAAAGTTCCAGTCGGTTGGTTAACGCCACTACTGCATTGGCTTACGGCTCAGAATCTGAGCGTAACTGGTTATGATGGGTTAGGCGGTGTGTTTGTCGGCACGTATTCTTTCAAGCAACTTGTAGTCGTATCCAAGTTGTTGCACCGTTTAGCACGGTGACCCGACCCCGAGCGTGCTCCACAGAACAATCTCATTGATCCGATATGAGATTAAGCGGCGTCCGTGGACGTTTCCATTTTCAATTCGCGGTGATGCTCGCTTGAACTCGCACCCGGATGTCATGTTCGATTTACATTTCGTTATCTCACCGGCATTCAATAGGAGTCGTGCTCTCAAGGTATTTACTAACTTCATGATTGACGGTGTGCCGTTCGATGTAGACAATCGTTTTGTTCGCCTGCGAACTGTCCGTCCTCTTCGAATATAAAAAATAGAATTCGAAAAAAGTGTTACAATCTTTAGCTGCGTGTTTCCCCGCAGATTAGTATTCAAGTCATATCTGAAGCTTCGTGTTTACATTACGGGTGTCGTACGACTTAGCAGCGGATTATGTTGCTGAACTATTCTATTGTTTAATGGCGACCTTGACGGCGCTGATGCGATGAACCTCGCTGCCGAAGAGCAAAGACATCCGTTGCTAAGCGTGCGTTTCAGTGAGCGCCCGAGGGCAATCATGTCTGGGTATAATAAAGGGTTGCGTCCGTCCTTTCTGCTTTTAGATTTATGTTCTGGCCGGTCGAGACTTTCGAGAGGTGCCGCGACGACGAGTTCCATACGATTGTCACACTATTATCGCCCGATTCGAACTATCTCCTCGTACAGTAATTGCTAACATGTGCTCCGTTAAGAGTCTCGGCGCCAACGACCCAAAAAAATCATAAAAAGTACATTAATCGTTCTAAGTGCGACATGACAAGGTAACGCCCCTATTCATATTTATGCTGATCGAGATAGCTGATATCGATCGGTGGATTTTTGTTCTTATTGATTACACGTTATATTGGTAACGAAATTCGATTAATAACAGTAATCAATTCAGAATGTACTTTCGATTGATTTATCTCGATGATATTTTTGTTTATGCTAAATTCGTGGGTGTTTTTTTATGTGTTGTTGGCGTTATCTCAAATCTGCTGATCGGCTTCAACTGAGAGTATTTCAAGCTCGGACGCGATTCTTGCGAGCCGTTAAGTGGTCTGATTAACATCGCTCTGGTACATTAAAGTTGAACAGTTCGCGTTTATGAAGGCATCGTCTGTTGGTTTATTTGCTTTATTAATCAAATAATTGGTTTGATAGGCCCGTTTAGTCTCACTAACATCAATCAAAATCAGTTAGCTTATGAAGGTGCAAACAAAATTATGATAAGAATCTTTTATTAGTTTTTTTATAACTGTTTCTAGCCTTTGTTTTAACGATACATTAGTTTCACTTTTGTTGACAAAATCGTATATTTCAATACAAATGTGGCCATAACTCCTCATTCTCGCATTGACATTCAATCCTCACATGACAGCATCATTACATAAGGTAATAGCCGTGACAAAACACTGAGGGAAATTTACTCTGCGCCCGCGCATGCACGTGTGTGTAACTTGATATTACGCATACAGATAAGAGGGGGCTACAAAGAATTGAAAGTCAAAACGAACAAAATCAAACTTTTTAAGATGAGCAGACTTATAGGTATGAATAAGATTGTGAATTAAGAAGGTGGTTAAAACGAGGGGTTGATGAATTAAAAATAGTTATAAGGCACTTCATTTCTTCCGTTGATGTAATGTTAGTAAGATATGTACACTCTTGAAATATGAACATTTTCTCTCATACTATCTGGATCATAGCCCCTCCACCAGTTTGCCGTTGGAGCAGTAATGTCAAAACGTTTCACCTTGTGTGCTGTCAGCCGTCGACACATCAGTTCAATAGAGATCGGCGGATGTACTCTGCGGGCTTCCATAGATTATGCGGCAGATGTGATAGATGGTTTTACTAGTGTCTGTTCTGTTTTAAAAGAAAGAAAAACCATTTATTCGGCACACGACAAACAAATAATAAAAAAATAAAAACTTAAATAATAAAGATATGTGCCGAATGGGCTCAGCTCAGCATAAAATGCCAAGAGTTTTACACAACTCGGCTATACACGGCTCGGATTTATGAATAAATATTAGATTTAAGTTCAGACATTTACCGTGTTAGTATAAAAAAATTGTTTGTGATTCATTTGCAATCATTAAGAAGTCTAAAGATAAAAAAATCTGTTTGTTATACTTTTAATCTAATCGCTAATCTAATCGCTAAGAATTACGTGTTCTTTCCCTAAAGGATTTTTTTTTGGACGTTAGAGTAACTATATTATATTTTAATTTTCTATCGTACGAGGTGTTCAAGTTCCAACGTGTCCCATCCCCGTTATAGCAGATGTCTCTGCCATCTGCGACATCTAGCCGCCGCCGGCGACCTTGTCCAGAACTGGTTCCTTGTCCTTTCGGTGATTAATTGCTTATCTTGAAGGTGCAATGTTGCTAAGGTAGTTATAACTTTCATACAACTGGAATTGTATCATTCCTGATGGGTTTTACTTGTTTTAAGTCACGCTATGCATCAAGCCGCGATAATAATGCAGTGATCAAATAAAGGACTACTTTTAAGATAAACAAATTGTTTTATCGTAAATAAAAATTGGAGTTATTTACGAATCGTAAGTGATCGTTAAACTAAATTACGCAAAAGATCTTGAAAAGCGCTGTATTATACACCAAGTAATCATTTACAATGTAAAAACCACAGCAACGAAAACGAAGCGTACGACATGCCTACTCTATGAAAGCGCGGGCGCGGGCGCAAGCTGCGCGCGCGACGCACGCACACGCGCGCATTCGCCCTTGCGCCTGTGTGCGTGCGCGTGGGAACGGGCGCGGCGGACGCGTGCGCAGATTGTGACATGCCACGCTAGTATTGTATGTTTAGACTTTTTTACCTTGTTCTGGACTACACCTTGATTCGAGCCTTACACCTTGATATTGAAGAAGGGTGAATAAGTAGATAATTTTATGGCAATTAAAATGTTAAGGTGTTTATTGTCAATGCGCAATTCTATCAATTTTGGCGACAAGTATAAGGCAACGTTAACGTATTAGAAGTTCTAAGTCGTAAAGCACAGGTATACAAAGCTCGTAATCTGAATCGTTATCATCTTTAGCCAATTCGAAGAAGTTTGTCGATAGATAATATAATTTATAGATCAAAGTCAGTTTAAATATTGTAACGTAGATCGCAATAAATTGTTTGGTGTAGCATTTCTCACCTTGACTTTAGAACCGACAAATTATTCGTACTTATCTTGATTGATAAAAGTTGGCCGCAACAAAGAAACCTTGATTGTAACTTCCTCTTGCCACTTGCGCTTTGTTTTGTTCAGTTTTTGTCTTGTCGTACTCTCTTCAATACGAACTGTATCTACAAGAACAATAGTCAAAGATTAATAAACTATTCTGAAGATGCAATGCAAAAAGTTTTAATTGTTTATCTATCAATAGATTTCCATTTTGACACCGACCTTCTCAAAAGCTATCTATAAATCTATATACTTTTGTTACGTTGGTCCTATTGATTCCTTTTTGTTTAAGAGCAGGACAAGTGCTGAGGCCACTCTACAACTTTTTTTTAACTACAACTCTAACAACTTTCGAATTAGGTGCCATAGGATGAGTCGGTCAAATTAACTTTATATTAAATCGATTACTCTTATCTCATATCTTAGTTTTGTTTTATATTGCTCATGTTTATCTATGGAGTGGAAATAAAATACGATATGAGTCTGGCTTTATATCCCTTTTGACTTCGTATAGTGTTTTTGATGTCTTCTTATCTTTATGTTTTGTTTGATGGTTTATAACTTTTACAAGTTATGTTTCAGTGTTTCCTGTTTTGGATTCTACATTCATTGTCAGCTACATTTGACTTCCTCTCTCATGATCTGGTGTGATTTTAGTGATATTTATTTTCATGTTCCCATATTATAATACTGAGAACATTTTTATTGGCGATTGGTTTTGCATTATCTTTAATAAATACATTTGTCTGCATTGTATAGGCTGTAAGAATTAATGCAATAAAGATTCTGCTAAGATTTTTTAAATAATTAGCAAGAAGAAAATTAGTTGAAAATTGGTGGAAAATTATTTGGTGGCTCAAGCAGTAGGCTCGGTGGCCCAGTGTTTAAGGCGTCAAAACGGTATTCCGAAGCCGCAGGTTCGATCCCTGCCCGAGCAATATAATTTCTCTTCTTCCTAATTATTAAAAAAAATCTTATGATTTTCGCCTAGCATGCGCTAATGCATTCAATATCAAAAAGATTCTTCTAGTACTTATTTGTAATGTGCATAAACATAATCTTCATCTAAAGATCTGTCTGGGATTACTAAATCAAAACGCCTAAATAATTCGCTTCGCATTATCTTGAATTATTAATAACGCCACGAATATTGTATGTGCTTTAATTAAAGTTATTTTGTTTGTAAAGTTCAGTTTCAAAGTTATTGTGTCCTCAGGCGATAGCAGGCTCACACATGTAGTGTTTTATTTCATCTTTTGTTTTATTATCTTTGGTACTGTTTATTGTTATTTGTTGTTATGTTGCTCTGTTTTAGCTTGGATTTGTTTTATTTTGCGAGACCTATGTAGTAAGTATGATGTACTTACTATCATAACATGATATCGAATTTATCGAAGAGAGAACGAATAGAGAAAACACTCCTCCAGTCCTAGGCACGTACGTCCTATAATATAAAGAAAAATGTTATTGTAATTAAAATAAAATTCTAAAATTTTGTCACGGGCGCAGTTTTATTCAAATTTTATGTGCGTTGAAATTGTATATGTTCATGAGGCCTACATACTTTCTCTTTAGGGCTTTTAAAAGTTTGAAATCGCCAGTAGGTCACATCCAACACCATTTCTCCCTTAACTGAACCTCCAACTAGGCAAAAGGTCAGATGCCCTGTGTAAATCTGGTGAGCCAACCCCCCTCCGCGCCACGCCTACCAGCAAATTGCGTGGCCGCTGCGCCCGCGCCGGCCGCTCGCCCAATCACGTGCCAACGCGAATGTAGATCTTCATGTCTGGATGAAGATCTATCGGATTTATTTTTATGGAGACGGATTTAAATAAATAAAAAGGTTTTTTGTCGTTGATTACACTTAATTACACTCGGATTATTATTTTTGACAAACATTCTTAATAACCACATTTTTATTCAATTATGACCCATAGTCTCATTTTGTGAAGACCGTGTCCTCGCAGTATTTTGATAGAGTTAGTGGTGGACTAGGCTGAAGATGGTCTTAAATTTCTTCATCTAACTAAGTTTAATAATATTTGATAGATTCGTTTCTATAAAAGCATAGACATGACCGTATAGTTACACAGTAGTTCAGTTCTTCCCATGTAGTGAAATTAGCCATCTTATTCTCACTAACTTTCTCCACGCTAAGACATAAACTAAACATATACTGAGGTCCAAAGCCCTAAGGTTTTCTTATTACGTCAATTACTAGGGTCGTGGGCTCCTATCGACTGTCTCGGTGCTATCGCTAAGATTTACAGGGACCGGGCAGTCGCGGGAGCAAGATTGTGTCCTCTAGGGTTAGCGCTTGTTGGTGCAATTGTAGGGATATGCGATACTATACCCTAGATTGTTTTGGTAGTGTGTAGACTTTGTAAGGGGTTAGAGGGCAAGCCTTCTGCTCTAGCCTTCTGTTCATTTCTTGTTTTACATTCTGTTAATTCTAATTTATACGTAATTGTGCTGAAAAAAGACATCCCCGCAGAGTTTCTTGGTGCTATCTTCTCTAGCGGGCGTATTTCCGAAGCACTGGTAGAGTCAGTTTTCGCATTTCTTTTCAGCACTCAGACTTCAATTTGAGTATAGGAAAGAAATGGGTAAACATACTTACCTTTTTTTCAAAGTCATGTTAACATAAGTTAAAATTTTTAACATTTTTTATTTGTATCATGTGTTTATGACCTTTTAAAGTACACTTTTGTGCCTATTTAATAAATGATATTTGACTTTGACTTTTGACTTTGACTTTGACTAGTAGTCTTCAATTTGTTTATTTAAGCTTTTCCTGGATTGGAGACAACAGTTTCTATTTTATGTGTTGGGTTGAATAGTTTACTTAAAGTTGTTGCTCGATTCACGTTCTTCTTCAGTCGATGTAATAAACAGTGAACTTCAGATATCAAATAAGCAACAATCTTATAAATATGAATTTATCACCGTGATATTGAGGCTTGTGATTTACAAAGTTTCATAACATGAAAGTGACAATGAATTAAATTTCAAAATCAAGGGCTATTGAGGTAAAAATTTAAAATTAAAACCAAAGCTAAGAATTATAATTTTATTATTTTCTCGAAATAGTAATGCCATTCTTGCAAACTTGTTTGTCGAGAAGATTTATTTTTATAATTTTGTGTATTGAGAAATTTGTATTTAAGAACAATATTAGTGCGTAGCTATTTAATGAACATTAAATAAAACTTACCTAAAATAGAATATCTATGAGAAATTCCATCTATAATCATAGGATAGTTACAAAACATCGATGTTTGTTCCATCTCTGCCACTAAAAACCAATTGTAGCCATTTAGTCGCATCCCTGAGAATTGTACCAATCGTAACTGTACTTATTGCAAAAAAATATATTATCAAACAGTTATCCGCGTTAAATATGGAAGAAACGATGTGTCTCTACAAATGAGCTACTTTTTTCATTTTCTTGACTTTGCAGGTCGCATAACTGCTCAGGTCCATACTTGTGCCACTAATGACGAGGAACTGGTCTAGCATCTAGCTGTACCTACTCGTAAAAAGTAAATCACTTTTTCTGGTCACATAGTTTGAGCAACTGGCCACAAGTACCGGCTGAGAAGTTCTATAATGATAAGTGAGATAATTGGATAATTTTAAGTTAGCAGCAGATGATATTTTAACTATTTATGCTACTGGAATTGTAGTCAAATCGAGTAGGTACACTTGAAAATAGGTGGAGAAAGTATTCACGTTTGTTCTGAGAAATTAGCATTTCTTTTGTCAATTATATGGAAGAATAACTATTTATTTAGTGGATCAGCAGTAGAATCGTCAAGCTCAAACGTCGATCCCGAACGCTTTCAATTTCAAATTTTGAAGGCGGTAGCATCCTTCAAACTTCGATAGCGATCGTTTTTGGCGATTGAGGATTGAGGATTGGAATGCGGGCTTTGTGTGGAAAAGTTAGACAAATACCGGTTACAAGACATCTTTGAACGACGATTCCCCCAGTTCTCATCAATATTATCAATTAGGTATTAATCTTAGTCTGCAGCTAAAATTAGAACTGTCTCCTACGAGTGCGAACAAAATTTCATTCGCAAAACCTTTTTTATTTCCACCTTAAATTCCCCGAAAGCCTAAATCAAAAGTTTACCATTGCCAATCACCGTCGCCAAGCTTCATCTGCAAGCAGATCCAGTGCGCGATATGAGCAGACGCATGCACGCACACGCACGCCGCGCGCGTCCCCTATCTGATAGTAAGGACACGCTGGCCTGTTCCAAGAACGTGTCGGTAGTGGGTAGGTGAGTTAGGTTTTACGTAGAAGTAGTTAGAGATAAAGTAGGCTTGTAGTTCTAATGATATAGCCGAGATTTTGGTGCAGAGATGCGCTTCAAGAGGGACTCACAATCGTGAAAGCTAAAGACCTTGTGTAGGAAGAAAAATATAATAAAGCGGACTAGGGACTAGCTAGACAAGATAAACCCTTGCAAATGAAATGAAAAAAATATAGACAAGATAAACACTTGTTAAGGAATGTCATTGTAGTCATTTTCATTCATCTGTATTTTGCTTTCAAAAGACTCAACGAGCTGATATTATAAATCAACTGAAACTTTACTGCAATCAGGATCCCTAATAATTAAAATTAGATGACGAAATTATCCCTCATTAAATAAAATAATAAATAAAGTTGACTGCCTCTGCGGCCGGCAATTACGACACTTTACACTAAAACAATAAGACGACGCAAAAGATGACAGCGGCTACCTGCGCCTGCGCCGCGAGAGATTATCTCACAAAATTATAACCGGTCGCGAAATAGGGCCTTTGTTCGTGTTTCAGACTTTCTAGAAGCTAAATCTTCATTATGGAGCAAGCAATAAATTATAGTACATATCATAGATCTAATTAGTTTTGAAAAAGATTGTCTGTGTTGGCACGCCTGGCACGGTGGTGAGACATTTCTCAATTAACAATTGGAATTGCGCGAGCTGGACCGGGCCACGTTGTCGTCTGAGATGCTGTTGGAAAGCAAACTCTAGTTTGTGCTAGCAGCGTTGGTGGAAGGTAATAATTTATATTGGCGACGGGCGATCCTGTGTCGCGTTCGGCAGAGTGCGCCCGCAGTAAATAAATAGTGTTGTGTGCAGCTTGTACCCATCGCTGCGGTTATACGATATTCTGTAACGCTTGTGAACTTTTAACGAGCAGTGTTACAGTTTCGAAGTAAAAGTGAGATGCTCTTAAATTAGAACGGCTGACGCGGACACGGTACTGAAATCTTAGAAAATTATAGGTAGGTATCTGATTTAATAATAGTTGGTAAACGTCAAATGAATCAAATCAATAACACACTATTATCTAAAAGAAAAGCTTTAGAGTAATAGTAGATTATATAATAATGTATGCATAAGATTCATAATGTTGCTGTGCATGCCTTTGAACTGTTGGCTAGGTAAGTAAGTTCCAAATCGGAAAGCTTAAAACGCGGAAGTAAAATGGGCACACTGCGATATCATCCATATACCATAAGGTTCGGTGAAGCCGGTGGTTGCACCCAACCCTCGGTAGAGGTCAGTGCGTGGGTGCCGCAGGCTCCGAGAAACACCTACGCTTTGTGTACAGGTTCCCTTCAAGTTTAATGTTGCGAGGCGAAGGCCCGACGCTTCTATCGGAGTTTGCTGATTTGTTTTGTTTTAGCTCATTGTCGAGAAATAAGATATTTTCAGTACATTTGCAAGGGTTGATGAAATTAATGCGGCAATAGGTATGGAATGTGATTTGATCTTGATAAACATTTGAAACAATTTTTATGTAATTTTGCTTAGCAACGAAATTACAATGATGTATTTCTATTTTTTTTTTGTCAATATAGCCGTATTATAATATCATGTTTTGGAGCGTAAATTTGTCATTTTACCAATAAATACATTATGATTATGAAACGTTCATTAAACAAATGAGTCTAGATAGCTACGCCAATGAAGTAAATAATCTTTAAACACTCTCAAAAGCATTTCATTGAATCCAAGATTTACTGTTATATATCTACGACTTGAGTAAAAGTCATCTAATTTGTAGAAAGTATGCTTAAACACTCATTGCTTTTGAGGTTTTATAGCTTTTTAATTTGCCTGATCAAATAAGGAGGATGGTCGCCCCATTTCGGGAAATTAATGCTGATAGATATTATGATAAAACACACATACCATTTGAATAAACAGACCATACGTAATCGTGTAATCAAAGAAACCAATATGATTTTATGGACTCGATTCGATCAGAGACCATGAATACGATAGTCTGGCCGTTCGAGTTGTTGAAATGTTTATTTTCCCACAAACGCCTAAAGTGTTAGTATCGAACTACAGTAATAAATGTGAAACTAAGTTCATTAAGTAACAACATTAACATAGACGTGGGTGGGTATTACACTCGGTTCGGGACTCTATAGACGGAATGATTAGTTGTATTCAGTTTTATTACAGACCGTCCACGGGTTTCCCTGCGTGCTCTCTAATGATTCTACTACTAGTTACAATACTCTTATAGTTTAGGTTGACTTCTCTTTGGTGAAATTTTGTTATAATTATTGGTCATTCATCTTCACTGACACCAGTTTCCTTCCAAAACTTCAGGATATCGCTATAAAGATAAATCAGACGTGTAAAAGAATAAATCATTGTGCACCAATGATATATTTTACGCGTCTTTATTCTTCGGTTATCATGTTTCGGTAATATATTGTGGGATTATGGTAATTCCTACGGTCTTTGTGTAACGCAATAGGTATATCCATGGGCTGGGACTTCCGCTGTATATGAAATTCTATAGGCTTAAGCCATACACGAGAATATCAATATTTTTTCTAGGGCCAAATCAAAGTTTTATGGCGACAAACTACCTGAATTCATACATTGTTAAACGATTGAATGATATTTTATGGTTCATAACAAAACGTTTTTCTAAATTGAGAAATGGCTCTTTCTTATTGTATCTTGAAAGAGTTTAATGAAGTTACTCTCTCTCTCTCTCTCTCTGTCTCCTTTTCTCTCTGTTACGATTTCTAAATTAGGTTGTATGGCTTATGTACTACATCATTTCAAAACTTAGTGATTTCTCGTAAATAATCATTACTAACATTTTCTTTCTTTTTGTTTCATTCATACATATCTTGCAGTTAAAATTTTATTTCTATAAAAATTAAAACTTCACCAAATTTATACCTACTTACAAATTTCAATTTCCTTTACACACAGGCGATAGGAGCGTGAGCGCGGGCGCACGTCACGTGGTCGTGTCGCGAGGTATCTGCGTTATTTATGTTCGGTGTCCGGCGTCGGTCGCGATTGTGCGGCCGGCCTTATTGTATGTGTGTATGTGGTAGTCGTGCTGGTTTGTTGTGGTATTGTTAAGGTAGAAGGCAAATAAAGAATACATTTAACGTGCAGACAATTCTTGACACCTTAGTAGCATTACATGTATCTGTAGATGGAAAAAATCTGCTAGGCCCACGTTTCTCTCATTTGACTATTGGAATAGTGTCCTATGATAAATTTATCAATCTAGTATCACTTCGTGCTGAACTGTTGTCAATTATTTTACTATTGTCACAAAATAAATTCCATCAGCAAGAAACGAACACTCAAATGTGAATTTTCATTTAATACAGTGCGCCTAACATTGCTTATACCACACATTTTATAAACATCCAGTGCTATATTTTCAATTTGCGCATGACCATTACCGCTCTCTAATAAATGTATACGACAGTGCCTTGTACCTATTGTGTCCAGAGTCAGGAGGTCCAGGGACCTCCTACAGTGCGCTCGTAATAGAATAGGTGAGGTTTAAATTTTAATGGGGATGCTGTAGAATGCATGGTTTTCTATAAATTGTTCTTGTTAGGAAAGGACTTTGTCGCAATGATTTTTCAAGACTTCAGTTTCACACAAACTATTTTTGATGTTCTTAAATAATGTATATATTAAAACATTCGCTAACACAATGCTTTTTTGTTTCAGTTGCACCTCAAGGTTTGCCGGGGAGTTCTGCCAGCACCTCAACCCTTGCCACAGCGAGTCTAGTCCACGATGCCAGAACGGTGGAAGCTGCCGAGTCCGGCCCGGAGTCGGTGGCGGCCCTCCTTCCTTCGCCTGCGACTGTCCCCTCGGCTTCAGCGCGTCCCTATGCGAGATCAGAGTACCAGCGGCTTGTGATTCGGCCCCTTGTTTGAATGGAGCAACATGTCGGCTGACGTCTCTGGATACTTTTGAGTGTGACTGTCCACCGGGTTACACAGGTCAGTAGAAATATTTACTTTATGTGCATTTATGTTTTGTTCTTAAACTATGCATGATTATGGAGCTATTTTCAATTTCATGGATTTTAAATCAAAAAGTAAAGTGGATAACTAACGTGTCTTGATGATATAATTATCATCAGAAATTCTGCTTTCGACACTATCTATTAGATGGTTACTTGTTAGATTCAAACAATCACCTTGTTCTGTTTATGCAAATAGCTGCAAAATTATTATTAGACTTCTATTCATCGCGAATATGCTCCTATACCTTTAACCTTTAACTATTACTACAGTAAGTTATTGTCCACTTGTTATAAATATCATTGATTTTATTATTCTCGTTAAGATAATTGTCTGTCGTTCTGTGTATGTACTGTTCTGTGTACCATGTGTGTGTGCTGTACTGCTTACATCTTTACATTAGGTGAGTAATCTTCACAGGTGTCTCTGGCGTTTATTTGTATGTTATGGCCAGTGCTTATAAATAAATATCTTGATACTTAATCAGTAGCTTTGTCAGTATGAATGAACATACTCAGGGCTTTGGAATCCGCTGTAGCAGGGAATTGTGTTCTTTGTTCACCATTGTTTTGCCGTTTAGATTTATGTCATTTTCAAACTCAGCCTTTTTCTTTTTGTTTTACTACTCAAACTTAACGGCTTGCGTTTGAATACTGTCTCACCTAATGGTAAGTGATGTGGTCTAAGATGTAACACACTCAAAAAGAAGATGTCAGCTCACCCTCGATTTAAAAGCTCCCTGGTTCCTCGGTCTTGGTATTATTATAATATTTTATAAAACTGCTGATTAAATTAATTACTTGTAAATTTTTTGAAGCATTTGTGTCAAATATAAGAAGTTAAGTAAGATTTAATGATAGTCCCATTATTTTTTCTCATAAATCGGTTAAGGTTATAAAATTGCAATACATTAACAACGACAAAAAGTTCTTAGTGACTAATACACTAATAATGATGTATCAACATAGCATTACATTATAAGAAGGTCAACCAAAAGCAAAATTACCCAAATCACCGCCCCCGGCTCAAGCCAGTGCTTGCAATATCGTCGAATAAATAATTTATATCAGAGTAATAAATGTCGCAAGTAAGGAAATAATAAAACATGATAAGTTTTGGAAAGTAGTACGTACGAGTTTCCTTTCATGACTGTTAAAACTATTACAATCCTTAACAGTACTAAATAGAGTTTAAATTCCAATGATATAATTTGATTTATATATCAAAGTGCAGTTTTGATATGCCAAAGCTGTATTTAGCCAACTGGTTTGCTTAGGTTGTGTAATTAAATACTGCTTTCAATTTTTGTGTCCGGTGTCTGGATATGGTAGATGATGCTAAACACCGAAATCTATAGTAACTATAGATTCGATAACCATTTCATTGATTATATCTGCTTGGTTATCTACTTTAATCACTTGCAATCTTTGCGTCTTCATCATACATTTAATCCGTCTTATTTCAAATATTCTATAACTAGCTTTCATAAATAAATCACCCTAGCTATATTTATACTGAGTTTGTCATTTTTACCAAATTCGTTGTCGTTTTGTTTGTCCCCAAAACAAACATTTTAATTGGAATTTCTGACATAGCATGTTTGTTTATAACACGCGCTGCGTTTGAAGATATTGTTTCAAAGTTATTTGGCACATGGCATTTTAAGTTTTTATGGAAAATTAACGATTGTCACAACCTACGCGAATGTTATTGACACAGAAAGCCGAGATATAGAAAGTTATCTTGTGTTTTCGGACTTTCGTAGTGCTATTAGATTATAATGTGTGACGAGACGAAATGATGTTATTTGCTGCTTCATATATGTCTGTAGTTTTTGCCTTGGTGGGTTTTATTTGTTTATTATTATAATTATTTATATGCATACTAGCTGATCCGGCAAACGTTGTTTTGCCATATAAATTTAAAAAAAATGTTAAGGGTGAACAACCCTTATCACTTAGGGGTATGACAAATAGATAGTAGCCGATTCTCAGACCTACTGAATATGCATATAAAATTTGGTAAAAATCAGTAAAGCCGTTTCGAAGGAGTAAGGTAACTAACATTGTGACACGAGAACATTATATATGCATATATATCAAAGCAAGTAATGCTTTGATAAGATATGGTAGAAATATCTATAAAAATCTATTGATCCTGCTATGAAAATGGTCATATATAGGCCATATTGCTTGCATAGGCGATCGAAATAGTGACCGTAATTTCAATTGAGCTCGTTTTGGCCAATCAAACCATATTATTCTATATCGTTCACTCAAGTCAATTAGTTAAGCGTTCCGATTAAATTGACGATGAATTTTTTATGTTGAGCTTGCATCATTTTAACAAGAGGTAGATACTTTTTCATTAACCGACTTCAAAAACGGAGAAGGTTCTCTGTTCAATTGTATTTTTTTTAAATATTTGTTAGGTTCCTCAGAACATCATTTATAAACCGATTTGAAAAATTCTTTTGCGTTGGGTTCAGTATAGCTACGAAGTGGTCCCATATAGGTACATTTCATCGCTATTGATGACCTTGGACTTCAAACATACATTAAAGTTGGTTTTTGTTTTTTTCTAAAAATTAATTACTTTACGGTCGTGGTAGTGGGGAACCCTTTAAAAAAATTGATGGACTACTTTATACCTGATGGTTCCTTATTCTACAATACAGCATCAAAACTTATCATCATTAACAGTATTTAATAAAAATAAATTATTTATATTATTTTCTTTAACTTGTGATTGACTGACGAGACCAGCAGGTCTATCACTTGGTGGTAAGCAACCGGCTTGCCCATAGCAATTTCAGCACCATCCAAAACTTTAAAGTTTGGAAAAAATTATAAAAAGAATGAATCCAGAACTTTGTTTTGCAAAATCTTCCGCGGCACTGACACAGTGCCCTTCAAATTGGAACACAGTACTGCTTGGCGGATGAATATCTGGCAATGGTCTACCAATACTACCACAACTAATATAATTCAATATAATTATTTCAAGTAGGTGTCTTGACGTTGACATTACGCCTACTTTAGAGATGATTGAGTAGCTATCAACATCCTATTTCTGTTAAACAGTTTAAACATCCAATTTTGGTAATAGACATGTCTATTTGACAAATTTAAAGTTCAATAATAAATTTATCACGTCGTCATACGTATGGTAATTTGTTAAAAAAACGCTTAAATATATCTTCGTAGTATTATAATTAGGTACCAAAATTTGCTAATGTGAGGCCGATTATTAGATTAGAGGTTCATGACCTCAACATCGTTTTGTTTTAAGGTATCTCATCAGGTTTTGTAAGTTTTTCTAATTTAATTTAGTTTTATTATTCGCTTTTCAACTTTTTAATAGGGCTATCAATATTCGTTCTCATTTAAAATGCAAAGTTGGCGTTTATTAAATTAAGAACGTCCAGATTTTTAATTGTAAAGACTATTTTTACCATCATCCATGTTATTTTTATTTGCGTACAAACTAAAACCAAGTATGATGTTTGCATCTCCATTAGCACTTAATTAATTCTTTCTTTATTCCACAGGTGCAGAATGCTCGCACGAAGACCACTGCGCATCCCAGCCCTGCCGAAACGGAGGCCGCTGCGTCGCTGACAACTCTACCACCGCTGGCTACTCCTGCGCCTGTCCCGCTGGTTTCACTGGCTCTCGGTGTACTGAAGACGTCGTTGAATGCTCCAGCGGCTCCGGCGGCTCTGGCCCTTGCCACCACGGCCGGTGCTTTAACACCCACGGCTCTTATACCTGTGTGTGTGAGCCAGGGTATACGGGGAGAGATTGCGATGCAGAATATGTCCCGTGTGAGCCGTCACCGTGTCTTCATGACGGGAGGTGCACGCCCCTGGATCAGCTGAGATACGAGTGCGACTGCCCTGATGGTGAGTTTAATATATTTTTTGTACCTGCGCAAAGCCTGTCAATTATAATGAACACCTTATAATGTATGTCTTTGTACGCGATGATGAAATTAACAATAATGAATGGCACATCAGTTTAATATTAGGAAGTTGAATTTTGTTCCGTTCGAACATAGATAGTACTTCTATCTGTATTTTGTGTCTGGGCATGAAGTACTTTTCTTTCAACGGCACATCAAAAGTGTTGTCATACGATGATCTCATTTTACAAATCCTATCTCACTTTACAAGCCCTCAATGAAGTCAAGTTACACATTACTCGCTTGTCATATTTCCATTAACAAGTTCAAGTTTCCGTTTACGAAGAGTTATTAACTTATTACCTATTGCATTTTTACTGCTTGTAATGAATCATATTTGTCATACTCTGTCATTAATCTTGCCTACAACGGTCTTTGGTTCCATTACAACTTGCTCTGATATCTTTAATGATGATTTTATAATTTCTAGTTATGATTTCACCGACAACTACATCGTTTATGCCAAAATACATAACAAATACATACATATAAAGTCTCATAGACTTTTTATTAGTGTCAAGTGTATTCTATAAAGACTTACATGTCTATTTAGAAGTAGAATTTATAAAACCTACTAACCACAATGTGGAAATTATATTGTCCATTTTATTTTGCCAGGCCTTAAGTCAAATAGTCTAGAATTCGCATGAGGTCAATCCTTACAAACCGCCTGCAGCTTCTAAAAGCTTTGCTCCGATTGATATAATTTTGTGCAAATAGCAATTTAGTAAGTGGGTATGGGTAAGTATACGAATTGAATTTAGCTTACGGGCACTATCAAAAATCTGGACGAAGGCAGTCCTTAACAATCTCTGTGAACTTTCGACAGACTGTTACGCGTACCATTCTTTAGTATTTCGACAGTAAGTTCTAATCTACGAGTATCTCTTAATTTTTATGATTTAGTACTAATTTCTTTTGTTATATAATCAACTATATTTCGGTCCGTTTCTGTTTTTAGATTCAAGCTCAAGTGAGGCTTAAATCTTCACAGACGAATCGTTAAATACAAAAACGGCATGTATCATCTACATAATATTCCGTCTTATTGCCCATAGGCACTAAATTCCTCACATACAGCATTGAATATGAACCAGTACCATCAGATATACTAACATCGTCTGTGAAAACGATTATCAACTCTAGGGCTTTAATGTTTGAGTTTAATTTGTTAAGGCTTTTTCGTCGTTGCGTGTCTGATTCATAGGCTCATAGACTAAGGCCTGAAAGTCGACCATGCCTCGGGGCGACCACGACCTGCCCACTTCGAAAGCTGCACTTAGCTCCAGAAATGATGTTTGCGTTTATATTTATAGCGGTGGTAAATGTCTTTGTGTTGTTGTATGTAATGATTTTGAAGATTGTGATAAGATTGGTGATTCAGTTGAGGTTGTTTTGCAAAATAAAAATATTGAAACTATTCTTAAGGGTGAGGAAGATAATCTATCCCTGCCGCGTGGTCAGTCTCTCTCGATAGTTACAATGGAAGTATTCAAGTCACGAGTGACCTATTTTGGCAAGCATGCTATATCGTCACTTGCCATCAGGTGAAATAGATAGATAAACACTATATTGTTAAAACCCTTAGAAATAGGTACATGAAAACAAGTACGTTTCACAGTAATAATTATAACAATAGACGATCTTATCGCTCAAAGCGATCTCTTCCAGATGAGATGAGGTGAGATGTGATCATATACAATTCAATAACCAATAAAAAATCTATGATTAAACTCTACCTACTTATAAAAACAAGTTTCCATTTGGGACATTTGTTAGTGTTATTAAAATAAAAATCTTCAACTTTATTTTACCTTACATGATATCCAGTCTGTCGACAATCGTGAAAACAAACTAGAAGGCTTTAGACAAATTAATTTGTAAAATTTAAAATACTGCAAGTGAACAGACAAATTGCATCCTTTCTCTGCTCGATCTGTATAATTTGCGAACAACCGCAGAGTTTCAACAGCACAGCACAGGAGTTACATCACATTTTTATTTAGTTCTCGCTACCAGCTTCATTAGCTTCATTACGCCGTTGCAAAACGGTGGTGAACTGTTGCGACACGCAGTGAGAAATGGCACATGGAGGAAGTAGATTAGGATGATTGTCTTCTGATGCGTAATGACTTAATGAATAGTCTCGTTGGGTCCGAGATGTGTGATGATGACCGATGTTAAACAGTTAAACACTACTCTGTAATTATGTTGGGCAATATTTTTGCTTTTTTTCGACTAGATAGCAAAGTTAACAATGATGACAATCAACAACCTAATAAAAAATTGAAATAGGTACATAAGTAGACAATTCCGAAAACTGCTAGAAAATGTGCTAATTTTAGACATGATAATTTTATCACAAACTGCAAATTCACTATGATTCATGACATGAACACTTTGATATGGACATGCACTTCGAATATTTAATGCTGACGCATACTATCGGAATTTCCTGAACAAAATTTCATAAGTGAAAGAGTCCGTTTGACATTTCAACCTTTAAGATCCATTACACATTGCCACTTACTGACGAATACCCTCGGAACTTCCTGTGAAAATTTTCAGAGACCATTGAAGGGGTCCTGACATTTCAATCTATTTGAAACATAGCTGGCCACTTAAAATAGACTTCCCATAGTGACGTCACCAGCTCTTAAGTGTGGGAACAGTAACAACCACTTAATTAACACCCGATGCTGAAGTATTTGTTTATTGCCTACTAAAATAGAATACTAGTAAGGAAAAAACGGCGCCCAATTGTATGGGACATGTGTATTGATGAGATGCTATAAAAATTTTGCTTATATTAAACATGTGGCAGTTTTTTGTGTATGAATTAAATAATTTAGGAGGTAGTCAATGATACTAGATTTAATTTCGTGTTTAATATATAAGTACTTCCTTTTACCAGTGTAAGGTCTGGTTAATCTGATAAAATTGCTTTGATTACATTTGGCTC
The DNA here is from genome assembly GCA_951640565.1 of Petrophora chlorosata. Classification (NCBI taxonomy): domain Eukaryota; kingdom Metazoa; phylum Arthropoda; class Insecta; order Lepidoptera; family Geometridae; genus Petrophora; species Petrophora chlorosata. The sequence continues at coordinate 2,745,840 of OX621189.1, read as the reverse complement.
TATTTTGTTATATTAAGGAAAAGGAAACCAGTATAATCAGAAATCCATACTGTATAAAAGTTTACGTTATTCTCGTAACTTGCGTTCTCTGACTGTTTCCTGTCATCATCATCATGACTACTTATTAAATTCTACATTTCCGGTCCAATAATATTATTAATAGCATTTCTATCACTAACATTAATAAAACTGCATCTTAAATGACTAATGAAGTTAACACACGTGTAACGGTATAACATCGACATGTGTTAGAAGTTCTAAAATGACTATACCAGCTTCCGCATTAGTAACAATTGTCAAATATCTGGGAAAGACGTGGCATCCGAGTCTCACACATTAGGTCTTACTTATGTTAATATTATTGTCAATTCGGTTTCATAAATAGTTTTCGTAGTACCTTTGTGCTGTTAAGCATGAATAAATTCAATCAGCCATTCATGTATGGATGTAAATATTGGTTAAGAGGTTTCGGGCGCAGCGATGGGCTTGTTTGTTGAGATTATTGAATATTTGTTGGGATTCAGTCGGTAAACAGTATTTTGGGCGCCGATCGAATGATGACGTTACTTTTTTAAATCCGTTATCCATTATCATCTTCAACCTTATCTTCAATATGAGTTCTTAAAACCTGACACATAATGTGCAATGTTTTAATAAGCGCGTGCTTAGAGTTACCCTTATCATTCTTCTGTTGGCTTATAGCTTTTGTTTTGCTTTTATCGACACATAAAATGCTAATTTGATTTTTAAGTTCACACGTCTTCTTCAGTTTTGTGTTATTACTACAACCGCTTCGGTATCGTTATTGTGATAATTAGATATCAAAAAAAAAAGCGGAGGGATTACTTATATGTATGTATATATATGTATATATACATATATTTATATATATATATATATATATATACATATATATGTATATATATACATATAAGTAATCCCTCCGCTTTTTTATATTTATATATATATGTATATATTTTAATTCATTTTACATTTGCAATCAACCCCCATACATATTATATTGTTCTAACAACAACCTACATAATATTCAGCGGGATTACACTATATATTTTCATTGCGTTTCAGTTTTGAGATGAATTTCCGCATCGTCACGCCTGATTCCATTGCATTCATTACATATTTTTGTTAAATTCTCGTTTTCATATAGTTCTGTGATTGTATTTTCTCGCATTTTACTACAGTTTAAAAATTCATTAAAGAAATAACCATTTCGAGATCGTAACTCTGTTTGACCCTAAGTTTACGTGTAACTTCTCAACCAAATATTTATCCAACTTTCCGCATGTTGGACCGGCAAAAAAGGCGTCGAAAGATTTAAGCCGACCCGTTACGTTTTTATATCCCATAAACAGACACATGTGGCGTCCGTGGGAACACAGCCTGGGTTAATGAAGGTAATGAGATTCTACAGTCGCTAATCATTGGTGCTGCGTATGCTCATGTGTGAACGTAAACGTAAGCTACGTAGTCTGTACGGTAGATGATGGTCAATATTGATAGTAATTTCTTAGGTTAAAGTGTTTAATTCAATATCAATATTGAGGTTTGTATGGTGTGATGAATGATTGTGTAAATATTAATTTAAAACTTGGTTAATTATCATTATTGATCCTGGTAGATTCTGTTAAGCAGCTTTTCAAGTCTATACCTGTTTTTACATAAATAACATATAACATTTCTAGTGAAGTCATTCCTTCAAAATAGATAGAACACATGTTGATTATTTTGCTAAACTAAAACAAGATTTACTGTCGTTGGAAGCTCTGACATGGATTAAAATATTATTTGGAAACTTAATGAAGATGAAAAAGTTAATTATGATTTCTACATTTACAAGTCTGAAGAAATTAATGACATTTACGAGTAACATTTATAAAAGTCAATCTGATATTGAACCTCGTCGTCATTATATAGTTTATAGCCGTATAAAATATGATTTCAGTATTTCACCTTCACATCTTTATAATATAAATCGTTAAGTTTTTTGCTAATATAAGCAGATGTGCCTTCATTAACTTTTTCTATTTTAAGAAGTCGAATATGTGACTAATTATTTTCGTTTTAATGGCAAAGAACTCATCAAGATGATTCATGTCTTTAGATTATGGCTCTACATTTCCCATAACTAAACAGTCGTAAAACTGTAAAAGATTCTTTATTGATACTATAAATTCATACTTCTTTAAATGTAAATTATTCTTTCCTGTTTCTTTCATTTTGTTTGTCTCTCTCTCTCACAGGTTACCGAGGTCAGAACTGCGAGATCGACATCGATGACTGTCCTGGGCATTTGTGCCAGAATGGAGCGACGTGTGTCGACGGCTTGAACTTTTACACCTGCGAATGTCCGCCTACCTTCACTGGATCACTCTGCGAGACCGATGTTGACGAATGTGCTGTGAGGTAAGCTTATGAGTTAAGAAACTGTAGTTATTGCCCGTGTCATATGTAGATACCTAAGAGGATAAAAAAGACGAATATTTAAAATGTCGATATTTGGTCCAAAAGCACTCCGTTGCGGAAGTCTCCGTTCTTCAGTTGAAAAAGATAATCACAAACTCGTTTACACAAAGCGGTGAAACAATGATTCACCCGCCAATAAAGCTCCAGCTGCAATTAAGCATTCATACGCAAACAATTTAAAGAACAGTTATATCTTTCTAAATTGCATCACGTATCCTTTTGGACTTTGTAGCAGTATTAAATTAACAACAGCATGCTTACATCTATCTTCGAAGATGTTATTGCATCTTAAACCATAATACTTGGCAACAAGGACGTTCTCTTTGTTGATGTTGCTAGATGGATTTCGGCAGATATTACTCGGTTGTCAAGGAATCGGCGCGGTCCAATTAAAGCCGGCATCCCGACGAAACAAAAGGCTGGAACGGATCGGATGATTACACTTCCAAAAAACGAGAATCAACTTTGCAATAAACCTTACTAACAGAAAATAAGACTCAGAATCCGATGAAAGATAACTTCGAGAGGAACAAACAATATGATCGATCCTCGAGTAATTCAATATCGGACGCCATCTTTGATTATCCAGACCATGCGGCAGTTCATAACATTTTTTGCGTTTCTGAAGATTCTTGATATAACGTATTAGGCACAACTACGCGTACCTTTAATGATAAATGAGGCGTCAATACTATTCATATTGTATTTAGCGGTGATTAGTAAATAACTCGTCAAGAAGTCAACGTCCTACGACTCATAAATCGATGGAAAAGAAGAAGTTTATCATCACAGTGATATAATTGGAATATTTACATTCTTATGTTAGTTTCTTGATAATAGAGCTAGACTTTACAAGAGCTTTTATAAACCGTAAGCATTTATTTTTTTAATTTGTACATTTCGAACTCCTTTTTGACGTAGGTAGGTACTCGTATCATATCTTATGTCTTATAAGATTTGTCTATCATAAGTATTAAAACAAAGTCTGACGTGACTGATAATGTGTATTGGGCTATCTATTGGATATTATTCATTCGACTTAATTACTCTAACGGTTTGTTTGGCAAAAGGAGCATGTTTTCATTTCATATTGACCGTATAGCCTCCAAGAAAGTACTATCCTTTTGTTTCTTCCAAAGAAACACGTGGTTTCACCACATTCGCGTTCAACCCATAGCTTGTATCAAGAGCAACGTCCTGCGTCACCATATGCGATGCGGCGTCTACATTAATTGTTAGCAAATGATCGAACGTAAAAAACTGCTCGTCGGCTGTTCACACGGTAATAGCTAGAACTGTTGCTAGACTAGCTTCGTAATTACTGTTTGCATATTATGTCTTAGGTTTTGCTTTGACGATGGTTTGTAGTGCTTTTATTTTATGCATATCTTCAGAAGCTTGCTTAACTTCGTTTTCATTTGTTATTATATTACAATTAGGTATAATCATAATCAATTGTTTATTTGCCAGAATACATATAATATACAATATTTCAGATGTCATAAAATCAAAAATTCTCAATATTCAACCTGCAAGCAGGCGTGCAAATATTAATAATGAAATTAAAGGATCTAATGTCAATTTTACAATAAATAGAACTACATAATATATGTTACACTATAAAAACAATTATGAATAAGCCGCCTATAAAGTTTTGTCTTAAATTGGTTTCCATTCAAAATTTAGAAGTGTTCGGGTAATTTATGTTTGTATCATGGGAAGTAATCGCGACTTTGTACTTCTGATTGCGGAAGTCTAGAGGCGGCTTCTGTTATGGAAAAGATCTAAAAAACTGTAGCTGATACCTTAGAAGTGACTATCATGAGAGCCATGTATATCGTATCAAGATCATATCCTTTGTGATCTTTAACGAAACTTTGAGGCTTCTCAGGATTAACTTTTTTCTCATTTTAAACATTGAATACTTAATCCCTAACGATTATAAATAAATATATTAATATTACCCGTTTCCCTAAAATTAATCGTCACTATATAAACTATTAATATTTCGACCAACCGTGGACAAGTCAGACCGCCCGCTGTAAAGGCTTCTTACGAAACAAAACCAAATTAAATTTCGCTTCCTAATAGTATCTCCCAGTTTTTATTGTTAGGGGAATAAAGCTTAGTTTCCAGTTATATTTTGTTTCACGGATGCAAGGGTCGGAACACACTTTAGCTGCTTAGTCTTGTTCCTTGCCTCTTATTTTACATGTTCTGTCTTCTAAAAGCTTTCACATAGTTCTTCAAATTTGAGCTCTATCAGTTCATCACTGGGAGTATATTTGATTGCTGGTATGTTGTATGGGATAGTGTCATACAATCCGACCCATTGGTTCATGAAACGCAACAGATAAATGCGTGCCCGATATTGAGTTTCGTCTCGGGTTTTTATTTTATTTTGTGTAGACTCTTCGAAGGTGGTTGAGGTGGGACATGGGAATAATGCGTAAAAGAAAGCTATAGACTGTCATTTTTATGATGATTTTCATAAAATTTTATGGAAGTAATTGTCTCGTGTGTGGTTTTTCGTTGATGGTTTTAACGTTTCATGAATAACATATAACTCGATTGAGATTACGTCTGAGAAATCTAATATTATGAATAGTCATGTAATATTTTTAAAATAGTTTTACTAATGTAGCGTAAATTTGCATTTTTATTGCAATATAAATGTATATAAATATTAATTTGCAATAGGCTTCTTTTGCAAGATTACAGTCCGCCTTGGAGAGTGCCACAACTTTGCTAGATAGTCAACTGCCAAGCAGTAGTGTGCAAACATTACTGTGCTCTAGTTTGAAAGGGCACTGTTTAAAGCAAAAGGGTTTAGGGTGACGAGCGCAATGCAGTGCCGCGGATGACTTTGCAAAACTGGGTGGTGCTGCAAATGTTATGGGTAGTCGGTTTGTTGCTCAGCATCAGGCGAATGACCTGCTCGTCTCAAAATAAACCTTTTATTAAATAAATACGCAGAATCTTTGTGTCTCGGTGATTTAAAATTCTGGATTCTATGTTAATTTATTAGTCAATTGTCGATCATAATTTTATACGATTTATTACAAACCTTTTACATTCTGCCAATAAAAAAAGTAAAAAAATAAATAAAAATAACTTCAGGTACGTTTTCAAATACGTATTGGAATTCTTTTTGTTCAGGATTCAGGATCAAGGCCTGAATCCTGACTAAAAATTACGTCTCTGTCACCATTGATTGGTTACGTTGCGTAATTAAAAGCTCTAGTCGATGTCATTTCTTACAAAATTGTGTCTTCTTCCCTGATTCCAAGAAAATTGTCATGTGGCCATATTACTTACTTATAAGTCGTGTACTTCTCTTCGAGTAGGCAGAGTAATTGCATTTTCACAAACCGTTACAGCAAGATTTATTACGTGTAGCGCGACGAGTTTTTACGTCAACCACCTTGTTAAATCCGTAATTTTGTTTTTTATTACTTCACACTGTGAGTTAGCGGTGACTAGAAAATTGTCAGCAGCCTTTGCTTGTTTAGCTTCCTTTGTGGGATTTATGGCACTTGGATACTTGTTGCTTACGATCTTTGCTTGATCATAGGTGCTTTCATTTATTTCTACTATTATTATAGAATAATTCAAAGCGTATGCCACTATTACAAACTTTTCAACCGTATCTTTCATTGTAAATGCACTCATCATAGATTTTATTTATATATTTTTATTTTATTTTATTCTGGGGATTAACAATTCTTTAAAGTCACTCAAAAATCGTTGTAGGTGTGTTAGTATATCATTATAAAATTGTTTTTGATTGGACACATGCAAATTAACTTTCTGAATTGAAAATCTTCAGCGAGTCAGCAGAATTACAGTTTAGTATGAACTATCTGTACATTACCTCCTACGAGTCTGTCAGAGAAAAACACTCCTTGTACATTACCGCTGAATCCGCTGATAAATCGATCAACTACAAGATTGATGGCGGTCCGATAATCTCAAATTGAATGGCCGATGCTACCACACCGCCTAACATTGGTACTGGTACCGTGTCAGTTATAAATGATGATGCACTCATCATCAGTGTAATGAAGACTTTCCCAATGCTATCAGATATGCAAATAGTATAGGAACGTAATTGGGAAGTTGATGTGTTACTTTTATATTGTAAATATATCTTTTTTTAACTCGCCACAGCTGTGGCATTTTATGGTCAGGTTATCAAAACGCCGAACACGGATTCTGAATGTAAAAACCAAATATTAAAATACTGTTTCAATTTGAAGCTTCCCAAAAAATCCCTACAATCATCTTCTTCAATTTCGTTTACATATGTCTAAACTGAAATTATAATTCAAATAACTTTAATGGTTTTCAATTCCTATTACATTCACACATTTCGATTGTTAAGAAAATGAGAAAATTTCGTAAACAATTATGAGGCTTGAATTTAAGTGTTATTTCAGTTATTTTATTCTCCACATTTAGGTATAATAACTAGTGAAATAAACTTAATACCCCCTTTACGATGTCTGAAATCATTTTAACTTCAATTAATTGCACGTGTTGGTTTATTTCCACCAAAAATCAATTGTCCAAAACCACAAAAACTGTTTTCTGCGTGATATTACCGACGATCGTTTTGAGTTCTTCAGCACCATGTGATTTCTTAGCGTTAAAATTTTATTGTCCCTTATAATTTTAGTCGTCGAAAATCTACGGGTCCGGTAACTTTATGTTATATTTTTATGAGCAAATTACCGGGGATAATTTTCTCTGAACGCAGGGTGCTTGTAGATCATTACCGCTAAGCTGCGCCTGCGCACGCTGTGCTACTGGGTACTTGGGCCGCCGCGACGCGGTGTAAGTTATGACGAGGTTTAACTTTCGTTATTACCTTTCGTCGAGGTATAACTTACTTCAGTGCAGATAATATAATGTTTCTACAGTTAATTGTTTCGCTTCTCTTAATAAGAAGTAATAAGTGAATTTGTTATAAGCTAGTATTTTTATTACACGTTTATGTTGAAGCTTGAGATTTACATATCATTTATGTATTTCTCAAACTTCTAACATTTTTTTAATGTAACTGAATGACGAGACGAGCTGGTCATTTGCCAGATGGTAAGCAATACGCCAGCCCATAACAATAACAGCACCACCCAGAACATTGTATTGCAAAATCCTGCGCGGCGCTGCACTGCTCTCGTCACCCTGAGACAATTGGCTGTTGAGTCTCATAATACCCAGTAATTTCGCTGGCTACAATGCCCTTCAAACCGGAACACAGTAATACTTGCGCATTATTGCTTGGCGGCTGAATAACTGGCAAAGCGGTAGTAGATATATTTCATGTGCAAAAATATCAAGTCTTAAAAGCATCTAAATAGTAAAAGTAGTATTGTAGCGGCTTGATCGAGGTGTAAATAATTAAAGCAGAAAATTATAACATCGATATAAATGAGATTATGAGTCGCTTACAAGCTAATTAAAATTCATACTTTCCTCATGTCTCTAGAAGCTGAATAAGCAAAATGAGCGAGCATCATCGCTAGATAGCGCGGCGCGCCAGTTATCTTGAGCAAAATATGATTAATGATGATGACCCTGAGCTATCATCTACCGTCCGTCCGCGGGTCATCGCCACTGGGCTTACTGTTATAACTTATGGGTTATTTATTTATGTTGGTACTTATTGAACTCTATAGATATGTTTTGTTCGTTGAGGCTATCTACTTTAATAAATATAAATAATTAAAATATGAAATAATCATTCATGGAAAGAGGGGAGGCCTTTGCCCAACAGTGGGACGAAATAGGCTAAAAAATAAAGGTATTTTTTTTTCTTTTGAACACATACAGTGATAAACATCTATATTACAAAAAAAGATATTATCTAAACACTATTTAGCAGTTTTTGCATAACTTAACATAATGTTGCTGATATTGATAACTATATTTGAAGGAATTTATTAAATTTATGCTTAGGTGAATTCTATATGCTATTTGTAATTTGAAATCTATGAAAATACCAACCAATGATGGATTTCTACGCATAAAACGGTTTGTGATTATAATATTTCCATTCTTCTTTTTCTCTCGTGTGAGGCCACAACCCAGGTGTCGGGGCTTTTAGGCCGCCAGGAGGCCTCCGATATGACCCAACGATTGTTGTCCAAAGACAACAACCGGGACCGGTGGCTTAACGTGCCACGGTAGTGCTCAGATGTAAATACCACACAAACGGTCACCCATCCAAGTAGTGACCGCTGCGTACGTTGCCTAACCTAGCAGATCAGAGCAGATTTTCATTGGAGATTTCCATTGGTTACCAATGTAAAGATAGCATCGAACTTAGACATAAAGCACCATCAAAACCAGTTCAATAACCTTCCAAGAAAGACCGATCCATACAGCTCTCTGATTTACAGCTCCTCCAAAACCTTAATATTCCAGTTTATAGCGCATTTCACACAGCTATGTCAATATGGAGCTGTACCGGTTAAAAGTCGATATTTATTGGACCCCAATCGGAATTTACGATCGAGAGGCGATACGAGAGTCGGACCTTGCATTTATAACTTAAAGTTAGTTTCTATGTTCTACAATTGTACGTATAAGAGTTTGGGCTTGGCCTAACTGAAACCAAATTCATTTTCTGAGTTCTTTTTTGATTCCTGACTTCGTTAATTTCAAATTTTGATAGTTAGACGTGTTCGGTTGATCAATGTGAAAATTGACTACAGATGACAAAGAATCGTCCACGTAAGAAAATACAAAGCAAAAAAGAAGAAGAAAATATAAGCATTTAATTTTTCTTCTTCCTGATTATTTCGAATGTTAAGATTTTCGTCTAGCATGCGCTAATACATTCCATATCAAACTATGATAGTATTTCAATTTATTGTGTTCATTCATTTAATGTTTTTCTATCAACTATCCGTTTGTTCTTTCTATCTAATTGTTTAAGTCATGTTAAAAATGTGGCATCAGATGTACAAAGTTACCTAATTTGATTTAATATGTACTGTTAATAGGTTCTTCTACAGTTTTCATTTTCATCTTCTTAGGTTGTCGTCTTTGTTTTTTAAGCTACCATTTTGCGTGTTTTTTTACTAAATCTTAAATAATTAATATTAATATCAAAATGCCAGTATCTAGCATGAATATTGTTGATCTGATAGTCGTCCGGCGCACGCGCGCCGCGCCCGTTCCTGATCCCGTGGCGATTGCGCCTGCGCATAAATCTAATGCACAGACCCCGTTGATTTACATTATCGTAGTCTACCTTTACTGGGTGGAGCTGTTACGGTCAAACTGGTTGTCTAATTACTTACAGTAATATAGTGGTTTACATCTTACTCAATTTCTTTAATAGATATTTACTTTAATAGTTTTAGTTTACGGTTCCGGGTTAGGACCGGTCGGTATCGCGATATAATGGGGATAGAAGCGGGACGGTAATGGTATGGGAAAAAGACGTGATCTGGATAGGAGCGGGACGAAAGCAGGAGCGGGACAGTGAAGGGATACGATAAGGACGGGATCGGGATAGGAGCGGGATTAGGGTGGGATGGAAAATTGTCGGGAACAGGTTAGATTACTTCTTTACGCGTACGAAGCAACAGCTAGTTTGTATTATTAATAATAAAATAATTTTAAATATTAAAAGTGCATAAAATAAAAAACCCTACAAGTGGTTTATAGTGGGACATGACTGTGGACGACAATAGGTACTTAAATGACTTGCTGAGATGGCAATAAATCTAAATGATTTAAGACGAAAGACGCGATACCTAAAGTAAAACAAAAGAACATCAAAATAAAAGCGGTACTAAAGTTCTTTATACCGCCATACCTCATGGACCCCACGAAGACTTAAGTAACATTTACTTGAATGAAAGCAATGCTAAGCACCGGCAATAAAACCAGACTCAATTTTGTTTTGGTTCATTAAATAAATTTAGCCAAATTATGCCTTCGCGACATTTGCAAAAATTCGCTAATAAGTAACATTTGCAAAGCTTAAACTGTTTTGGAGAATGTAATGTTGATGAGTTGGTTTATTTTTTGTTCATTTTCCGCTTGAAATTAAGGAGATTTTGGACCTCATTATTTTTTTTCAGTAAATACCAGTTTTAGGTGCTTCTGGACCAAATTTAAACTATATTAGCACTAATCAACTATTGCGGAGACAAATTTCAAAACTGTTAAAAAAATAAACTAACGTTCTGCTTCAGTAAATATTTCGTACTTTTTACGTTACCTACTGCTAATTTTGGATCCTAGTTTTTGCTATCTAGAAACTACGCAAAAACGTCGCCAATTTTTTTCTGTGTAAAATTTTATGGTACCTTATGCAGATTAAATAGCTTTAAATTAATCTTGCAGATTAGTTTCAGGCTTTTTGCTTATACATTTTCGTGTCTTTCACAGGCCACTAGTCTGTCAGAACGGCGCGACTTGCACCAACTCTGTTGGCGGCTTCTCTTGCATCTGCGTCAACGGCTGGACCGGTCCCGAGTGCTCCGTGAACATCGACGACTGTGCCGGTGCGGCCTGCTTCAATGGCGCTACTTGTATCGACAGGGTCGGGGCATTCTACTGCAAGTGTACTCCTGGGAAGACTGGTACGTTCTTTTACTGCTGTTTGTCTCTTGGTATCACCAGCAATGCGAGATCACTTAGGATAACACGCACGGATCGAATTTCAATGGGTTAATGGGGGTTTCTGGAACTGCGTCAATGAAGGGACCGGTAAAAGATTGAATCCTTCCTGATGGTAAAATCACACAAAAACTTTTAATTGTTGAAGCATCAACTACACTCTATTCGAAATAATGATAATGATGTTGTGACCAAACTTAATCGAACCTTTTTTTAGCTTGAATGACTTATGTTTCTTCTTCAGGTCTTCTCTGCCATCTCGACGATGCCTGCACATCCAACCCTTGCCACGCTGATGCTATTTGCGACACCAGCCCTATCAACGGTTCCTACACCTGCTCCTGTGCCTCAGGTTACAAGGGCCTGGACTGTTCTGAAGATATCGATGAGTGCGAGCAGGGTATGTACTTTGTTTTTTTAACCTGACCTGACCCGCGTACATCTGATGTAAAGAAAACACCAAAATTATGCTAAAGGGAGTAATGATAACCCTCATCAGTCTGTTTGGTGATGAATTGGTGTTGACTGATATGTTGATAACTTTCCGTAGAGTATTCTATATAGAGTATAGAGGTGTCGCGACTTCAAGCTGATGTACCGGGCTTTGGAGTCCGGTTCATCAGTTTTTCAGCTTGTCTTGCGATCAAATCTTTAGCCTTGAGCTGATACTAGACAGACCCGTCTTAATAGTGGAAGTGGTACTCCAATCAAAAACAAAAAATGACTCTGTGCTTTGTAAAGCTTCAAAGATGTCCCTGGGTGGAGTCCCTTGTACAAAACAATTATTTTCTCCCTTTTCTAATCCATAATCCTTTACAGGATCTCCTTGCGAGCACGATGGTATCTGCGTGAATACTCCCGGCTCCTTTGCCTGTAACTGCTCAGTCGGTTTCACTGGACCCCGCTGCGAGACCAACGTCAACGAGTGCGAGAGTCATCCGTGCAGGAACGATGGCTCCTGCTTGGATGACCCGGGAACCTTCAGATGCGTCTGCATGCCTGGTAAGTCAATTCTGTTCCTATTTTTTTCTGAAAACGAGGACATACTTATTTTTACTATATTTTTTAGAAATAACAACTACTCTCGCATTTAGTAGTTAGTTTAAAGCATCGCCACTTAAAGATTTCTCCACAGAACGGTAAACTGCGCAAGCGCCGCGGAGTTACAATTTGCTCCTGGCTTGATGATTGTCATTAGCATTGGAAAGAGATGGTTGCGTTGCGACAAGGATGGGTAGGGCTGGGAAAAATAACGGTGTTGGTGACAGTTCTTTAAGCCAAATTGCGATACTTAGGTGTATAGCTGGTGCATAGGTGCATTTTTAATATCGAAGTACACATATACTACACATGTACTTAAGTACATATATTATACCCTCAGTGACAGTTGTAATGCAATGCTATCCACAACTTATCAATCGCAACGTTCTTTGCGGCATTTTACTGACCTTAATGATTCGGAAGAATAAGCGAAGTAAAGTAATATTTTATTGCCTAACTGTGCTACTATAAATCCCCGTTTTCATTCTATTTTCGTCACTAATATACCTCGGTAACCTTCAGTTTTTGCCAAAATCTGGTGAAACAGTCAAAACAGCCAGCTATTTCTTAATAGCTACCAAACACTTACAATCTCACCATATATCTCTCTATCTCATGCAATTGCAACCTGAGCAAATCTAATTACATAATAGAGGCAGCCCTATTCAAAGCGGTTCCCATGGTGATGAGACTTCGAGCATTGTCTTTGACGCGGATGTGAGCTACATCTATGGTTTATGAATTCATCTTTAACGTGGCGGAGTAAGGTTCAAATTGGCGTATGATTGATGGATTTGGTGTCGGGAAATAGAGCTATGCCTAATAAATTAGATCATGCCGCCATTGGATAGAATAGAATACAGTTAAATCTTTTGGATTAGGTGGTTTTTGAGATTCGTTGCATCGATTATTTAGCCTTTCTGAATAGGTTAATTTTAAAAGAGGATGTCGATGGCTCTCTAAAAAAAATTTTAAATTTGAAAATTTGGCTCAATTTGTATAAATAGCGAGTGTTTTTTTTCTATAGGTTTAAAACAAAAATCTTTTAGTACAATTTTGTAATCATTTATACTAATAAACCTTTATGATTATTATTATATCTATCTAAGGAAACCAAAATGTAAATCACGGTCGTTACGTTGTTTACTACGTAGTAACCAGTGCTTATAATTTTGATAGAAACAGTTTAACTAAACCAGCCGTAAAAATACTTAATTACACTAATAGGATTAGTTGTTTACATCGTCCAATTCATAAAACTAATCTCCACACATCCCATCACAACATTAGGGCTTTTTAACTTCATTTGTCATAAAACTTAGAGCGGTTTCAGACCAGCGATTAATACGCGCGTATAAGCTCGTTTTTGGAAGCGCATGTAGGCGCGTATAGGTGCGCCTTTTGCCACACGCGTTTCTGGTACGAGCGTTGACGCGCTTATAAGCGTTTATAAGCTTTTAGAATCATTTCGCAGTTCCTGGTGTATTAAACTGACCGGGTAGCGGTTGTCAGTCTTGATGCAACTATCGGTGACACCCAGTAAATCATCGATCAATAAGTAACTCCAATAGCAACGTTTCTTCATCAGAATCGATGTTGATACTGACCACTACCGGTTCAAGCGAACACGACGGAATAAGTCCGAGTACGCGAGCCCGGTTTTTGAAGCGCGAAATATAACGCGCGTGTAAGCGCGTATGCCGTAAACGACCGTATACGCGCAGAAAAAACGCTAGTCTGAAACTGCTCTTAGCATGTTTAACACTAATTTAAGTTATTATTGTCAACGGCATCTTTGCTAACTGCTTAAGCCGCTGTAAACCTTGTTATTTTATCGAACCGTCGGCGTCGTAAAGTTAACCTTAAAAAGTAAAGTTAAGTTAATTTTTACAGTACGTTTTATTGGGAATTTCAAAACAAAGTGTTCAGTTTATTACGATTAGAAATACCGTATAGGTAGTTTAAATCAAAGTAAATCCGGTATACACTGAATCGGTATCTATTAGATTAAAATAAAATAAATTACTTAGTAGTTTAAATATAACCACAGAATACTAAGTTTCTGTTTTATTACTGAAAACTAGCTGCGCCCTGCAGTTTCACCCATTCACGTGGTTATAAATTATTCTAGAACCTGAAGTCTCTTTGTTCCCAAACAGCTACAACTTGTGTCTCTAGTCTAGACTGAATAGGCATCTCATGGGCAAGCGTGCTCCATCTTAGGCCGCATCTTCGCTTTTCATCAGGCGAGATGTTGACAAACGTATGCCCATTTATCAATAAAAAGGTACATTTATGCCTCATCAAAATTCGTTTAGTCCCATTAGAGTTGAGCGGTAAGTTAAGGTAAAAACAACAACACACACAGACTTTCGCATTTATAGAATGAGAAGAAATTCAACATCCATGTATAATTTCCATTATTATTCCCCTGGGATTAAAAACTGGTAGGTTATCACTACACCACTACATAGTATAAAACAAAGTCGCTTTCTCTGTCCCTATATCCCTATGTATGCTTAAATCTTTAAAACTACGCAACTGATTTTGATGCGGTATTTTTTTATAGATAGAGTGATTAAAGAGGAAGGTTTATATGTATAATAACCGTGCGAAGCCGGGGCGGGTCGCTAGTATTAAATAAAATTAGAGATTACCTTAGATCAAATATTTTGTCCATTGAAATGAAAAATGAAATGAAATGAAATAACTCTTTATTGAAACACACGCATAAAATTATAAATAATAAAAACAACGTAACAAAAGTATAACAATTGGCGGTCTTATCGCTTAAAGCGATCTCTTCCAGACAACCGTGCATTTAAAGTTGTTGAGCAATTAACTCGCATAATAAACGTAGATAGTTTTTGTACAGTTCGTTTAATTGTTTGACAAAACAATTAAAGTTTTTGCAAGGTATTAATTTGCCTGTATTTCTAAATATTGTTTTGTGACAATGCTGCAAACACTTTCCATGATAAATATTAAAGTATTGTAGTGTTGAAAACTGCAAATTGTAGATAATTTCAAAATTCACGCGATTACTATTAGTAAAGTTTAATAGCTGTAATTATTAACGATTCAGTTTTTGTGGTTACAAATAAATAAACTGATGAAGCCAATAAAGGATGATCAGTGTATAATTTTTTTCTTTTATTATTATTTATAGGCTTGCGTTTGACCGCTATCTCACCTGTTGTTAAGTGACGATGCGGTCGAAGATGTAGCACGCTCGCCTAGAAGAAACCTGTTCACTCTTGTCTTAAAGACACCCAGATTATAGCTATCCGGAAACACAGATGCCGGCAGAGAGTTCCACTCCTTGGCCGTTCGCATTATGAAGGTCGAAGCAAAGCGCTTTGTACGAGCAGGAGGGATGTCAATCATATATTGATGACGGCTTGCCGTACGCCTGGGCGTCCGGTGATAGAATGGAGATGGCGGAATAAGTTGATGTAATTCCGTCGCACACTCATATCCAGGAATAGATCAAGACTAGGTGCAGACTATTCGTCACACAATTGTGCCAATCGCTACACCAGTTGAGATGTTATTGCTCCACTGTCATAGTATCGTCACATCGATCGTAAACTGGATGGTAGTAAAAATTTAAGATCCTCATTTTGATCTAATCTAACGAACAGTAAAGTTACGCCTTTGAGAACAAGTACCATGTAGTGATTAATTTATCTATGCAAGTAGGTACCTATTGATAAACTTTTTGGGTAGGTTTGATTTTATTTATATTTAACCTATGCAAAATATTTTCGCTCCAGCCAAAGCGTACCCAAAAAGCTAAGCTTCGCCAAGCATGGGATTTACGTCTTCTCCGTTTTTAGAGCGAGTTTTAAATCCTCACATAACTTAAGAAAGTCAGTGTTGCGGGGCCAGCGGGATTCGAACTCAGGTGCGTCGGATTGAAAGTGCGATTTTCGTGCTCCCACTGAGCCACACTCGCTTTAAGTTTAGTATTGATATCAAATAACAACCGTATTTCAACACAAAGACGCTCATATAGGTAGGTATCTTTATGAGTGTGTAATCAATTCACGAAGCCTATCACTAGAACCGCAAGAGCTATCAATTAACCACTTTACGAGCAATCCTCCATCATCAAGAGCAAACATGTCGCAGTAAATACAGTCGGCGTCAATAATAAATACGAATACATACAAT
Organism: Petrophora chlorosata; assembly: GCA_951640565.1. Lineage (NCBI taxonomy): Eukaryota > Metazoa > Arthropoda > Insecta > Lepidoptera > Geometridae > Petrophora > Petrophora chlorosata. The sequence goes on along the minus strand of OX621189.1, from coordinate 2,729,499 downwards.
ACAATATACCTACAAGTATATATCTACAAGTATATATATATATATATATATATATATATATATATTATTATATTTTTTATATATATTGTTACTGATTTGTATGTATCTTGTTATTATTTTTGTATTGCCTTTTAATTTGTTAATAGTAAACAAATTAAAACTTTATATTTTGTTTGCACTACCTTATAAAATCTCCACAGTACACCGAGATTAAGTGGAAGATAATGCTCACTAGCATTAAGTTCGCTTATGAACTTACAAATTTGTTTGTGCAATAAAGAATTTTCTATCTATCTATATATCTATCTACAATACAAATACAAAAACTTTGTATTGTATACCAGCATAATAAACCTTATAACTAGGGTGGTAGAATGGATACATAATACAAGTTAGGTCAATTATGTTTTAGGATTTTCGAAGTTAAGACAAAATGCGATTGTATTATCTTTGTTCGATAAATAGGTTTGATGCAATTTAGACACTTAATATACAAATACAAAGATGTTTTGCAAATTAGGCATTTTGGTTAGGAAGGGATTTTAATACCTGCAGGGCGATCACGTAAGTCTGTTGCGAACATCGCATGTTGCGGACTAACGTGCAATTCATGGCTCGATTTCAATGTACTCCTATCGATTACCCGACAAATTAACAAAGCGAGATTGTGCTATGAATCGTTATGTATACGCCCAATCTATTCAATTTTACTGTGTAATACGGCTCTTGTCTATGGTTTATATATCGATATAAACTTGGTTTGTCAAAACTTATTTTTATTTCAATTGAGCTTTCGTTGACGTTTGATTGCAACAAACAGGTTACGTGATCGCAAAACCATCATCGAAACTGGTTTCTTATTGAAATTAATTGAAATAAAATATATATGATCACCCTGCTGGTACTATGCCTAATGACAGATATATTTACATGGATCTAGTAGAACATGACTCATGCACGATCAGTAAATCCATTTACCTATAAGTAAAATTAGCTTGAAATATGCTTCTTTGAAAGACCCTGTTATTGGGATCATTATTGCCACATGGGACCTACCTAATGACATGATTATACAACTAATATAATATTGTTACACTGCCAGGAGACTTAGCATGCCCGCCGATGTGTCAAAATTTCGTCGAGGCATTTTTCGTGGGAATACAAAAAAAAAATGCACTATAAATGCGTTGAAAAAAAAAGTCTTGAAACTAAACTGAGCTACATTACACTAATTACATGATTTTAGTTAGAAATATGTAGGTACTGTACCTACATATTTCTAACTAAAATCACATAATTATTACTAGAACAGTAAAATGTATTATTAATCAAATGAAATCAAGCGTGACGTTGCGGAAATTCATCTCAAATCTAAAATGCAATTAAAATATCCAGTGTAATTACTAATTACACTAGATATTTTCATGGTTTTTGAAATGTATTCTTATTTGTTACGCTGACTGTACCTACTATGAAACCACTCGCCGGAACCGGCTCCCGTTTCATAAGCGGGGGAATTGAATACATACGTCTACCTACGTATAAGTTTTTAAAACATAGGTGTGCGTGTCTGTCATTGGCCGTGTTGGATGACGTTGTAAGGGTACTACAGGTTTTTTTTGTCCGGATAGGGAAATCTCTCCCGGGGAGGGAGGACCCGGGTAATGCCAGACTTGGCATAAGCCACCTACTGGCTAAAACCCTCGTCTGCTCTGCCTGTCCACAGACCAGAAGTCCGTCCCGTTTTTGTCACTTCTTATTTTTTATCTTGTCTAGGTATTCAATAAAATACGTATTTTCTAATAATGTTTAACAATTTCTACATTGCGGGTTTCCAACTAGGCCTTGCTTTCTGTACTAAATAAACGGCACTTATCATTTTGCTCAACTAACAATGTAATAAAAGCCACATCTTGTTTTAGCTTCATATCCTCGCTCAACTATTACATAACCCAACCAACTTTAAAATACCTCCTTACGTTTGATATTTACACAATAAACCATATTTTTCTTCAGCCGTATTACCCATCGCTTGACTGGCCACGGTACCTGTCAGGCAAGTGAGCGAATAAGGGCAGGCAAGGGCTGGCGCTGGTGACGACATAATAATTTTTTTATTCAACTCCGCGTAGGTCTTTGCACTCGTTTTTGTAACTGTAGCAACAACAGGCTATCGAGCGTGCTAAATTATAGGACTGCAATGTAAAAGACTAGCATTGTATGTAGGATAGGTCGAGAAACAAAAAATCCGTAAGTAGGTATATACTTAGATCCAAGGAGGTTGAAGACTTTGGTTTCTACCTCCATGCTTAACATTAATTTTCTTTTTTCAACCTTCATTCATTTTTGGACTTTTGGTGGGAAGTGAAAAGTGATATAGTTCGAATTTGTTTTATTTACCAAACAAGTGTTATTTCGAGTGATCATGTGTAATATCGGTGGAATATTAACCATTATGTGTTCGTAAACGTGCACGAGTGTAGGAAAAAGAAACAAAATAGGGAAAAGCATTTCTTTTTTGTTCTCCCAAAAAGTCCATGGAAAGCTTGAATAAAGTTCCACCACTTTATTGAAGCAGTAGGAGAGGGTCCGGCTTATTGCAGAGGACCCCCATTCTCAACAAAACTATAATAAATGGAATATTAAACTATCAAATAAAAACTACGTAAGATAAGGCGGTATGGTCCTAGAGACTTTAGCCTCGACTCGAAATAGCACATGTTTGGAAAATCGAACTGTATCACTTTTCACTTCCCGCCAAAAAGTCCTTAAAAGGCTTTAGTTGAACTACCTGTATGCGTAGACTCGATTCCTCTTTTTTATTATATGGCAAAGCACAGGTTGCCTATTGTGCCAGGAGGTCAAATTCATTTTCGCCCGTCTGAAGCCGGGCGGGTCGTTAGTTACGTATGTCATCTTTCTTAGCAGGCCCTTATATAAAGGCCCTTACACCCTTCACATGCTACCTTTTACAAGTAATAAGGAATGCAGTCTTCAATTTTCGCATTAATCCACTTTTTCTTTGTAAAAAACGCTAGATTCCAGTTTGCGAACCTAGTTAGTTCTACTAATAACACGTTTGACTCCGTATGCCTTTATTGACTTAATTGTGGTTTTAAAGTTAAATACAGTTTGAAATATTTTATTAAATTAAAATGCTTTAATGTTTTCGAGTCGGTTCTCTACTGCGGTTAAAAGCGAACAATTAAAAAATTATTATATATTTTTCCATCATGGCAACTTGCTTTTTAAATACTTTTTAGAATGTTTCAATTAAAATATAATATTCTTGTGTTGTTATTTAAATTGGCTTTCATTATACAACTGTATGACGAGGTCGTTCACCTCACAGTAAACAACACACCTGCCCATAGATAACAGTTGTAGTTTACAGTAATAAACTTCTCAAGATGTTAATATTTTATGCACTATATTTTAATTCAATTAATTTCATTTCTTTGTAGTTTATTCACGTTTATTTGTGTATTCGCTTAGTCTTTCTAAGCTTCTTGGTGGATTTTGATACAATTTTCACCATCGTTTAGAAAATTTCTTGAAGAAGGTTTGGATGTATAGTTTGGATGTATATATTTGGCAAAAAATATAATGACCATCAAAATAATCTTTGAGATCCCATACACTTCTATCCAAAAATTGTATCGGCAGCTCAAATTTAGTAACTGACCACCAAATCTTACCCGAATTGCCGCACCTCACTCTTCTGTGGTCCAACTCGCTCTTACCCCTAGAGTGTATATAAAAAGCGCGGAGCCAGAAGCTCGCGAAAGAGGTCCTGAATGAAGCGAGCCTCCGAGGCCGAGTGGAGCGAAGCGACATGAAGGGGTGACGAGCGAGACTTCTGCTGGAGCCTACTTTGATGATCATTTACTATTTTTGGTGATCATTTACTATTTTTTGGTAATTAATTTTTTTATTTGGTGACTTTTTTTGGTGATAATTTACTATTTTTGGCAATACAAACAGATTTTTTGCCCTAATATTTTACTAAATCTGGTGGTCAGTTAAACATAAGCCTTAATATTTTTTATTTTCTTAATCAACCGTGCAAAATCTGGGCCTAGCTAGGTAAAAAGCAAAATAAAATCTTGTCCTAGCAATTTCAAACATACGCTGAACAGTTTATTCACTGACGTGGTCTTTTACCATACCGCGTCACATTATGATAGACATAACAGACTTTATTTTATATATTCTATGCAAGTAGGAGACTTCGTGCAGGAATGCTAATTGGGGACGAACTTCCAGACCCATCAAAATTATACCAATCCTCGCTCAAACAAAAAACAAACCTTATTGCTTACAAAATAAAGTTTTATATCTTGTAAGTGAAATTGCCTCTGTTTGGGACTGGTCAAGCAACCAAGAAACTATTGCAAATGAAAACGAGCTGTGTTCCTATTTGGTTAGAGTTGAATTCATAAATGTAACTACGACTGAGGTAATACATCTAGCTCAGACCAGTCTCCAAGATTGCCCTTTTATAAGTCCAAAGATGCATCTGCAGTCAAGTAGACTTTAAAACTAAAGAGATAAGGAGTATTTTATCGAGGAGTTTTGGATAAAACATGGTAGTAATCTCAACACAAATCACAATGTCGCCAAATTGGGAATGTAGACTTGGAAGCAAAAACTATGTTCTTCGCGCACCCTTCGTTTATTTATCGGATTCTATTTTCAGTGAATCCTTTTTACCCTGATAATGTTGAACTTGCGAGCTAAATCGGAGTTATTGTTAGAGTTATTTTATTATTAAACTAGCAGTTTTAGTAGCTTTGTGCTTGTGGACTTCTTCGGTTTGAGCTAACTCGTTATTCTAAAGTGTCCGCTGGATATTATCGTAGTTGTAATTTTTTTAACACCAAGCTGGAGTAATCCACTGTTGGATATAGAATGATAGTTATCTTAGTTTGCCACTTATTCTACCGCCAAGCAGTAGTGCGCAAGCATTACTGTGTTCCGGTTTGAAGGGCATTGTAGCCAGCGAAATTACTGGGCATTATGAGACAAAGTTCTGGGTAGTCCTGCAACTGTAATTGACAGGCGTATTATTGCTTACCATCAGGCATCAGGTTCATCTAAAACGTAATAATATTGAAGTTCTGCAAAACAATTCAATAAAGTTAACAATAACCAGACAATGGCAATAAGCGAGTTACGCAACGCAATGGTAACCTATGGCCGTTGCCTAAAGGGAGGAGTGGGGATCGCCACGCCTTAGTGCGAGGCATGGTGGCCATTCACTTGGACAAGGTAAAGGCGATGTGCGGTGCCCTGTCCTTAATCGAAGCACGTTACGCGATGGGCTTTATATCATTGCTAATACATTTTTGAACTCCACGATTGTTTTTCACAATCTTATGGTGAAATAGGGTCTCGGGCTTGCGATTGACGGCGTAAAAACAAGTAAATATTTTACGAAAAAAAAAATACCACTCCTTTCTGAAGGCGGTTAAATATGATATTGCTCGGGCAGGGATTGAACCTGTATCTTTGGAATACCGCCCCGACGCTTTACCCACTGGGCCACCGAGCCAACTGCTTGAGCAACCAAATTTTGCCGTCTTGCCGTCTTCTCTGTTTCCTAATAACTACAATCTGGGTATCTGCAAGGCCAGAGTGAATAGGTATTTTCTAGATCTACGTGCTCCATCTTCGGCCACATTGTCGCTTAATATCAGGCGAGATGGTGGTCGAACGTAGATCTATATTTTGTAAAAAAAAAACACGGTGTTCGTTTGCTGAACTTCGAGCGACTATTATTATTTGATTTAATTGAGGATGACTATTACTATGCGCAAACGAGCCCCGCCTCGATGCTAACCCATGTCCGAAGCAGCACCAACAGCATTCTGCGCGTTTAGCTGGTAGAATAGACTATCCCATGGTGCACGAAGCTCGGCTATAAAATGACATAATTTTGTTATCGATGACAATGCAGTATTATGGTGACAGTCAGCTGATCTGATGATGGAGACGGAAGGTGGGCAATAGAACTCCTTGACGGATAATCGTAAACTACTAGTGTTTAGGCTTATTATAATCTGCTTGCGGGTCCGATTACGAATTTGTTAAAAGCTTGTCTTAAAAATAATATTTCAACAAAAAACTTATTTGATTTTATTTGTATTTAATTACTGACATTTATTTTAATTTTATTTGATTGTATTAGAAATACATAATTTGAATTGAATTAAATTAATTAGCCTACACAAGCAAGCTTTATTTTTTTATACCTTATAATAAATTAAATTACGTTTACAGTTTAAGTAAAATTTGTTTGGTCACCTGTACCTTGCACTGCTTCCCGCCGTCACGATTCAATATCACAGCACAATGGTAATGTCCATCGCATGCTAATGCCGACTTTGCGCACATTTTAATGCTAAATATTGTAAATAAGCTTACGGTCAGCTGATATGGCACTTAGAATTTTATGGAACTATTTCAAACATTGAGGAATAACACGATCTCATTTAGTGTCATTCCTCAATGCACGACCTCAATGATTTCAAAGGAACTACTTTTGTCAATGAAAATATTGACAAAGACGAAATACAGATTGGGACTTACATACTCTTTAAAAGGTAAAAGTCTCGTATCGTACAAGATGAAAAAGGATTTATTCTTCAAAAACGCCTTAAAATAAGTAATGAGTAAGTTCCATGAAGGTTTCTTAAAAACCGTAGATTTCATTTAAAAATAGTTGACCGTAAAATCCTGGCCAACAAAAATGTCACATAGAAAAACAATGGAGCATCTAGCAATAAAGATAAAAATATCGTCCTCTATTGAATTGTCAATCCTAGTAGTTTATTTCAGAATTTTTGGCGAGAAGTGAAAAGTGGTACATTTCGATTTTGTTTTATTTTCCAAACAAGTGTTATTTCGAGCGATCATGTGTAATATCGGTCATGATCATGCGGAATATTAACCATTATGTGTTCGTAAACGTGCACGAGTGTAGGCAAATGATACAAATTAGATAAAACATTGCTCTTTATGTTCTCCCAAAAAGTCCATGGAAAGCTTGAATAAAATACCACCACTTTATTGAAGCACTAGGATAGGGTCCGGCTTGTTCCTGTTGACCCTCATTCTCAACAAAAGTATAATAAATGGAATATTAAACTATCAAATAAAAACTACGTAAGACATGGCGGTGTGGTCCTAGAGATTTTAGCCTGCCATAACAGGCTAACTTAAAAAAAAAAAAAGACGTGTGGCACTCGGAGACTGCCGCGGTAAAGCTATTGCATAGCATTCGGAGTGGGGGGTGTTAGGTTATTTTCGTTACGGAATTTCTGGATTCGGTCTCCACGCTCAAGGCCCGCGATAGAAGCTATGCAATAGCTTAAAAGTAGTTTATTTCAAAATATGTTTGTTTTTCTTTGCGATCTGTGTCCCAATTATCTTTATTATGTTTAAGTATTTGAATCTCACATTGCTTTCTTTCTTTTTCAGGATTCACGGGTACTCAGTGCGAGGTGGAAATCGACGAGTGCGCAAACAACCCCTGCCTCAACGGCGGAGTGTGCCACGACATGATCAACGCGTTTAGATGCACCTGTGTCATTGGGTAAGAACCACCTCGACTTTATTGGAAACTTTCTCTAAGATTCGTAGAGAAGATATATCCCAACGAAAAATTGCACGTACACATGCGCCCTCAACTGAATTAATTATTGATTTTTAGTATTTTGTGTGGAGGTTGCAGTAAAAAAGCTTTTAGTATTTTGTTTGACGCTCAAGTATAATTTGAATTTGAATCTCATATCTTCAGAACCAGATTTGAAATGTGATTAGCTTCTGCAATATTTGTAGCTGTTCTTTGATTTAGTGAATTTTAGTGTTAGTTAGTGCTATTGATGTTCCGTGGTTTGGAAAAACGGGTTTGTCATCGCAATCGTGGCGGAATGTAAAATTAGTATAGTGATCATCATCTTCAGCCCAGACTCAGGTCTTCCCTCGTAGAGAGAGTATGGGCTATATAATCCACCACGCTGGCCCAGTGGGGGTTGGTGAATGTCACAAGTCCTTGAATTTTTGTAATATATTCTTGGACATGCCGATTCCTCACGATGTTTTCCTTCTCCGATTTCAGTGTTAAATCCGCACATGACTTAAGAAAGTCAGTGGTCAGCGGGATTCGAACTCGGGTGCATCGGATCAAAAGTCGCACGTTCTCCCACTGACCCAAACTTGCTTCCATCAGTTACAGTGATGTTTTTCAGTAAATAGGGGGAAATTTAATTCAAGCTTCATCAATGGGCTTCTCGAAGGAACTTAAATATTTTCATCTTGTCATTGACTAAAATCATCATCATCATCAGCCCGTCACGTTCCCACTGCTGGGACACAGGCCTTCTCTTATGGAGAGAGAATGGGCCATAATCCGCCACGCTGGCCCAGTGCGGGTTGGTGGATGTCACACGTCCTTGACTTTTTGTGAAAAATTCTTGGACATGCTGGTTTCCTCACGATGTTTCCTTTCACCGTTAACACCGTGACTAAAATACTAATGATTATTTTCTCTTCCAGGTTCACCGGCGCGCGTTGTCAAGTGAACATCGACGACTGCGCGTCCAGCCCCTGCCGTAACGGTGGAACCTGCCACGACTCCATCGCCAGATACACCTGCGAATGTCCTCCTGGTTACACTGGTGAGTATAGCAGAAAATTCCAAAATCAATGTGTTCGATTCCTGGAAAAAAGGTTTTTAAAAAATCCAAAAAATTCACCAAGTGTACATTAAAAATCTTAAAAAACAATCGACGTATCACTAAGCATCAGTATTGTACTAGTAATTATTCTGTGGCATCAGGTAAATTTCGTACTTATTTGTTTCAGGAATGTCATGCGAGACCAACATCAACGACTGCCTATCAGCGCCCTGCCACCGCGGCGAGTGTATCGACGGGGACAACAGCTTTACCTGCAACTGTCACCCTGGGTACACCGGTCGAGTGTGTCAGACGCAAATCAACGAGTGCGAGTCGAATCCCTGCCAATTTGGAGGTAAGCATTGACTGTGATATACGTAGGAAGAAATGTTCATAGAGATTGGCCTCTAATTATCACACAATATACCCATAATCCCAAATTTTGATATTTTTGTTTATTAAGTCCTTCCTTTACCTATTTGCTACAACTTTTTGTAGTTTCTCTAATTTCTGTACACACAATATTATACCTTTATCTCTTTGGGGTTATACTATAAGGTTTGAAACTGCGTTCTTACTTCTTCAAATATCATTAAAACCCACCTCTCCCAGGGCACTGCGAGGACCTGATTGGTGGCTACCAGTGCCGCTGCAAGCCCGGCACTTCCGGCCGGAACTGCGAAATCAACGTCAATGAATGCTACTCCAACCCTTGCAGGAATGGCGCCACTTGCATCGACGGCATTAATAGGTAATGTGTCTTTATCTATTAGTGCTGCTTAGGTGGGGCTCTATAACCTTGTCATTTTAACTTCATCTGCACTCTTTAACTTATATTATGATTTTGGAAACATCTTATTTGTGCCGCCGCCTTCACAAGCGGGGCTTTAGTGATTATCCGTAGGTGCCACGAAATTCAATTCATAATAAATGGGTTGATCTTCTCAAGGCATTTTGTAACTGCGACAGTTTTTATATGTTTCTGTTGCCTTGCAACAGAGTCGCTTGTGAAGGTGGCGCAGGGCCTGAATCTTATATATTAGCTTCTTCTTTAACTTCTGAATCTCAAGTTCTTACTCTTGTGGCGCATTGCTTATGGGCTTTGCTTTTTAACTTTTGTACAAAATTGATCACTATTTGCACTAATGTTTTCTTTATTTCTTTCACATGCAGCAATAATTATTTTGAGTAAGTTTCATTCATTATTTGCTTTTGCATTGCACTTAACTAAGCTACTTATATCGCTTTTATAACATTTTGAATTATGGTTCTCGGATTTCTTTTCTTTTACGGGATTGTTTATGAACATAATCCATTAATTCCCTTGTCAAAGTAGTTACACTCACAAGTTTTCGGGACTCCATACTGGATGGTTTTTGTTGATATGGTTAACGATAAATTTTGCTTGTCTCGGCACGAAATCTTCGTTATTTACCTATTTTTCTGAGTCTATTATTTTATGAGTAACTTTAACAAGTAGTATTTCTTCAACAACGCTCTTCGTTTCTTCAGATACACCTGCGAATGCATCCCAGGTTTCACTGGCCAGCACTGCGAGACCAATATCAACGAATGTTTGTCCAACCCCTGCGCCAACGGTGGCAAGTGCATCGATAGGATCAACGGCTTCCGCTGCGAGTGTCCTAGAGGATACTACGATGCTAGGTAAGACGAAATTGGATATTATATATCTGTGAGACCAAGGAATGTTTTTCCGAAACTAGATACTAGAATTTTGTAGAATTAGAGCAGTTCATTACCGGGCAATGGCCTTCCCATTAATTATACGTCACTGAGATTCTTACATTTTTTCAACCAGGTTTTTCAGTTTACTCTGGAGATCGTCGTTTTCCTTTCTTTACAATGCCATTGCACATTTACTAATTATAACTGATAGATTCTGAATCCTTATACTAGTAAGATTTTGATATTTGCTTAATTTCTAAATAAAAATATATACATTTAGGCCTTCCAATTTTTTATTTATTTTGTCCCTTTCAATTTATAAATTATAGCTTATGCCTATATCAATTTTATCAACCAATACTTATCAAAGTTCAATTGCTGATCCTACTAAGGTTAATTTCTTTCATCCACTATACCAGCTGTATTTACCCTAAAATCTAAACCTTGGTACTCTTCTTCAACCTATAATTTAACTTCTTCCCCTTTACAGATGTTTATCAGACGTGAACGAGTGCGCGTCCAACCCTTGCATCAACGGCGGTTCTTGCGAGGATGGCGTGAACCAGTTCATCTGCCACTGCCTTCCAGGATACGGAGGGCAGCGCTGCGAGCGTGACATCGACGAGTGCAGTTCCAACCCCTGCCAGCATGGAGGAACTTGTCATGATAGGCTTAACGCTTACAAGTGCGACTGTGTTCTTGGATTCACTGGTAAGAAAATGTCAGAAATATCCATATTATGAAGAAATATCCATATATTGTGTATTTTCTTATTTTTATGTTTTTAGTTGGACGATGTAATTTTTTACGTGGTTTCATAGCACAACTGAAATCTGGACACAGATTTTAATTGTATTAAAATCTATTATTTTTAGTTTCATTACTTGAAAAAGTTTTCTTTTGAAAGTCTCTACCTTCCTTTATTATTTCCTTCTAACTCACTTTGTCCCTTTTACTTTTGTCTCTTCCATTGCTTTATCTTTCCCCTGCTTTGTTCCTCTCTCTTTTCTTTCTTTCGTCTTTCCCTTCATTCCTTATTTGCACGTATCCTTCTTTTAGCACTACTTTACTATTCTGTTTCTAACACTACTCGACGATTCCCCTTCCATACCACTTTTTGAATTACGTTTCTACCATAGATTTTTCCATACTACAAATATTTTGGTTCATACTTCTTTGATCTTAATTTGATTTGTAACCTCTTTCCTTTCAGGTGTAAATTGCGAGACAAATATAGACGACTGCGCCGGAAATCCTTGTCTACACGGTGGTTCCTGCATCGACTTAGTAAACGGATACCGATGCGTGTGCGCACCGCCGCATTCTGGACGGAACTGCGAAAACACACTCGACCCTTGCACGCCTAACCAGTGAGTATACTCTTTTTTGTGATGTAGTCAAAACTTGTTTAGGAAGTGCATTTTGCTCTTTATCCGGGTCAAAAAAGCAGGGCAAATCTACGAACAATTTGATTTGTTTTCATAAAATGATATTGATTGGGCAGGGATCGAACCTGCATCTTTGGAATCTTTAGATTTTCGCCTAGCTTACTCTAAAGTATTTAATAAAATTTAATTTTTTTTTGGAAAATAGGATCAATTCGTTGATTTTTGTTTTCAGATTTTACTTCCAATGGTTTACCAATTACAGGCTTGTTTTATGCAACTGATTGATGAGACGAACAAGTCGTTCGCTTGATGGTAAACGCCACGCCCTTAACAATTGCATCATAGCTATGATCACTACCTACCATGACTTGGATGGATCTTCCATAAGATCGTTATAATAATGCCTTATTATAATGTCACCCTTTCCTCCAGATGTCGTCACGGTGGGCGATGCATGGCCGAAGCCTCCTACGCCGAGTTTACCTGCCAATGCCCCGTGGGCTGGACCGGAGCCCTATGCGAGCGAGACGTCGACGAGTGCTCCGTTACCGCCCCCTGTCACAATGAAGCCACTTGCATCAACACAGAAGGGTCATACGCTTGTCTGTGTGCGAGGGGATACGAAGGGAAGGACTGTGCTATCAACACCGATGATTGTGCTTCGTGTAAGTATCCACTTATTTTGAAAAGGTTCTAACTCGGTTGGGAATCCGTCTTCCTCCTTGTTACAATGAAGCAACTGTGTCAACACAGAAGGGTCGTACGCTTGTCTATGTGCGAGGGGGTACGAAGGACTTTAGCCAGAAAAAATGGTACCAGGTTCAAGAGTCAACCAAGTTGGGAGTTTTTGATGCTCTTTCTTCATTTCAGAAAATTACAATTTACGGGTGTTATTTTGAGTAGTAAACCAGTAAAAATTTTACATATTTCGATTCCATCCCGATAATTGTAAAAAAGGGTCTCAAAATACTTATAGCATGTCCCAAATTACTAAAAAAATTCTCTTATCTTCTTTCCTCAAGTCTTCTCCTTCTTCTCATGTGTGGGTGTTGGGCCATCCCTATTGTCGGAGTTTTCAGACCGCCCTAAGGCCTGCGACATAGCCAAACAATTGTTTTCTTGAGACAACAACCGGGACTGACGGCTACAACGGCTAAGCATGGTAGCGCTCAGATGTGACCACAAAAACGGTCACCCATCCAAGTTGTGACCACTGCGAACGTTGCTTAACCTAGCAGATCCGTTATGAAAAGTTAGGCGAGCTACGCTACGAGCGCTATCCTTAAGTTAATTAAGTAATTTTAATTTTAAAATTTTCTCCCCTTGTTACAGTCCCCTGTCAAAACGGCGCAACATGCTTGGATAGTATCGGTGACTACAACTGCGTGTGCGCAAGTGGGTTCGCGGGTAAACACTGCGAGGTCGATATCGATGAATGCCAGTCTCGACCGTGTATGAACGGCGCTACTTGCAATCAGGTAAGATAATTATCGATGTTTTATTTATTTATGTCTAAAATAAGGAATATTTATTTTGACTAAATATTAAGAATAAGTAAGAAAAGAAAGAAAAAAATGATTTATTGCCAAACTGTACACATAAAGTGTAGATTAAAACACAATAGGTATATTTAACAGCCCAAAAAACAGCAGCCATAGGTATAAGTATTGTCTGACTTAATTATTATTAGTCAGAATTTCATTTCCTTGATATGAGTGACTTTATTTAGAAAGGCAGTTCGCACGTCTTTTATTTTGCATACTACATACACAGAATAGGCTACAAATTCAAACACTCAATTGACTGAACTGCATGTAGGTAATATTTGCCACTTGAATACCTACCTTCAGTTTTATGACTTAAGGTTCAATTCCCTTCCAGTACGTAGTTTCGTGGACTCAACGTAATCTTTGCCACATGAATACCGACCCTCAGCTTTATGATTAAAAAGTTAAATTCCCTTATTCCATTACGTAGCTTTGGGTGATTAACGTAATCTTTGCCAGCTGGATTCCAACCTTCAGCTATACAACTTAAGGTTCAATTCTCTTCCAGTACGTAGCTTCATACACATGCACCTGCCCCCTGGGTTTCTCCGGCATCAACTGTCAGACAAACGACGAGGACTGCACAGAGTCAAGCTGTATGAACGGAGGCACCTGTATCGATGGCATTAACTCTTACAACTGTTCCTGTCCTCCTGGGTAAGTTCCTTATTCCCTTACGATTAAAAGGCGCATCTTCTTCTGCGTAAGTTTTTTTTATATAAGTTGGTCTTAGGTGTCGCATTCCTTATAACATTTTATAATGGCAGGTAGTATTATAGGTACTATATGTATAAATATCATAACAATAGCTGCGCTCGGGACCGCTCGAATGTGATCTTGATGTAAGTAGTTCCTAAGTTCTACAGGAGACCTTCTTCTAGGTAAGTGTTTTCCTAAATTCTATCATGTGTTCAGAGTGTCAGTCTGCAAATTAAAGTTTCACTTTTTATGCAAAAGCTTCCTGATTTCTGTTTCTCGTGTGTAAGTATTTCTCTAAGTTCTATTTCTCCTATGTAAGTTTTTCCCTAAAACCTACTTCTCCTGTTAGTAGTCGCTGAATTACTCTGCATCTACTGTGCGCAAGTAGTTGACAAAAATATTTTGTTTACCTTGTTCCATATTCCGTAAATTCGTCTGAGGATATCCCAGAATATTTTAACGTTATAGTACTTTTTTGTAAATTCTCCATGTTCTATTCTAGTTGCCTTCTTTTGGATAAGTGGTTTTCAAAGTTTTATTTCTCTTGTATAAGGCCGCTTTTTCATTGGGCCGACATTTTCTCGATGTCTTACCGAGTTACCTACTCGCTGTTCAAATTCCTGTCATATCGTCCCAATGAGGAAGTGGACTAAGTGGTTCTACTTACCGTTGAATCACTTGAGTAATCTGATGTTTTTCCCCACCAGTTACACCGGCTCCAACTGCCAGTTCCGAATCAACATGTGCGACAGTTCTCCGTGCGACAACAGCGCCACCTGCCACGACCACGTGACCTACTACACCTGCCACTGCCCCTACGGGTATACCGGGAAGCACTGCGACGCTTTCGTCGATTGGTAAGTGATCTGACTGAGCAGTAGAAGAAAGATAATGAGTTTCAGTAAAATAAAATTTAAAAAGCCCCCGACACAAAAACCTATGAAAAGTAAAAAAATGGCTGTACCGATTTTTATAAAACTTGTCTTAGAACCACCGCTAGAAAACTTACTTTCATACTTTCAAATAAAAACCGCATCCAAATCGGTACACCCGTTTAAGACCTACGGTGCCACGGACAGACACACATAGTGGTAAAACTTATAACACCCCTTCTTTTTGCGTCTAGGGTTAAAAAGTAGAGTAAATCGTGCCCATAAGACAATATAAGAAGGATAAAAGAAATTTGGTTGCTCGAGCAGATGACTCAGTGGCCAAGTTGGTAAGGACGGTACTCCGAAAATCCAGGCTCGAATGTTTTTCTAGCAATTTTATGTGTCTTCTTTCTGAATGTTTGTTGTTTGTGAATCTGTTAAAATGTTTCTGAATCTTAAGGTTGTGTATGATATTTGTAACATATCTCAATATCTAAAGTATATTTAAGAAGGTCAGTAATATCTCATTAAGTAAGTAAACATCTAAAAGTAAATTTGACACAATGTCAATACCCACTCTAATAAGTAATTAACAGAATATCTAAGTCGGTTGTCTTGTTTCTAGGTGCGAAGCAAGCCCGTGCGAAAATGGAGCGACGTGTTCGCAGAAAGGTCCTCAATACACTTGCACATGCGCGCCTGGCTGGTCCGGTAAATTGTGTGACGTTGAAATGGTGTCTTGCAAGGACGCTTCTATCAGAAAAGGTAAGAATTCGCACCATAACGTTATTCGATTATAATTATTAAGTCCTGTTATTAACGGTCATGTTTCTTTGTAGGAGTAAAATTAAAACAGCTCTGCAACAACGGCTCTTGCGAAGACATCGGAAACTCTCATCGATGCCATTGCCTTGAAGGCTACACTGGTTCCTATTGTCAGAAGGAAATTAACGAATGCGAGTCAGCTCCATGTCAGAATGGAGCTGTTTGCAAAGACTTAGTCGGGACTTACCAATGTCAATGCGCTAAAGGTTTCCAAGGACAGAACTGCGAGTTAAACGTCAACGATTGCCTTCCCAACCCCTGCCAAAACGGAGGAACTTGCCACGATCTGATCAACAACTTCTCATGCTCCTGTCCGTTTGGAACTCTCGGCAAAATCTGTGAGATTAACGTTAACGACTGCAAGCAAGACGCCTGCCACAACAACGGAACTTGCATCGATAGAGTTGGTGGTTTTGAATGCAAGTGCCCGCCTGGTTTCGTTGGCCCGAGGTGTGAAGGAGATATCAACGAATGCCTCTCGAACCCTTGTTCTATACCGGGGACTCAAGACTGCGTTCAGTTAATCAATGACTACCATTGTAACTGCAAACCTGGCTTCATGGGTCGACATTGCGACGCTAAAGTTAACTTCTGCGCACACTCCCCATGCCAAAATGGAGGCATCTGCACCGCGATTCAAGGAGGACATGAGTGTTCGTGCAATGACGGATTTTATGGCAAGAACTGCGAATATTCGGGCTACGCTTGTGATTCCAATCCTTGCCAGAATGGCGGGTATTGTCGAACCTCTGAAATAGGAGGTTATATGTGCGACTGTCCGTCAGGATTGTCCGGGATCAACTGTGAAATAGACTCCATGAACGATTGCCTCAGCAATCCTTGCAAACATCACGAAGCGAGGTGCATCGACAAACCCGGAGACTTCCTGTGCTACTGCCCGCGGCAATGGACCGGCAAGACCTGCGATATTCGCGACCCTCACTCCAGAGGAGGCTACGGAAGTCCCATCAACGGAGTCGGAGGGTATAGCAACAAAAACCCAAGCTTAACTCTTCAAGAAATAGACCTGGCTTTCCAAAGAGAACAGTGCGTAAAGATGGGTTGCAAAGAAAAACAAGGCGACCAACACTGTGACGAAGAATGCAACACATACGCTTGTGAGTTCGATGGCAACGACTGTTCCCTTGGCATCAAGAATCCTTGGGCAAACTGCACCGCTCCTATCAACTGCTGGGAAGTCTTCATGGACGGAGAATGTAACGAAGATTGCAACACTCAAGCCTGTCTGTTCGACGGAAGGGACTGTCAGAAATCCCTTCAGAGATGCAATCCGATCTACGACGCTTACTGTCAGAAACATTACGCCAATGGACATTGTGACTACGGATGCAACAACGCCGAGTGTAACTGGGATGGTCTGGACTGCGAGAACGAACCTCCTTACCTAGCCGACGGTGTGATGTCTGTCATTCTACTTATGGACATGAGAACTTTCAAAGAAAACTCAGTCGCCTTCCTCCGAGACCTTGGCCATCAGTTAAGAACGACCGTGTTGATAAAGAAAGACCACTTGGGCAACGATATGGTGTATCCTTGGAAAGGCGCAGCCGATGCCGGTCTTCAAGATACGGAATTCGGAAGGAAACACAACATTGTCCTCACGCAGGCAGCCCAGTCGGGAGTTCAGGTTTACTTGGAGATCGACAACAGGAAATGTACGTCGATGTCCAGTTCTGAATGTTTCTTCTCCGCCCGCGAAGCCGCTGAATTCTTGGCCGCGACTGCTTCGAAACATTCTTTGTCTTCTGACTTTCCAATCTACCAAGTTAAAGGAGTAAGTCCCCCAACAGACATTGACGGCCCTACAAACTCCAAATACGTTTTCATCGGCGTTATATTAGTATTACTCGCTGGATTATTAATCGGGGTACTAGTGACGGCTCAGCGAAAGCGCGCCGCTGGGATAACTTGGTTCCCTGAAGGTTTTATCAGGAACAACTCTTCGACACGACGGCGTTCACGTCGCCGCGGCCCTGATGGGCAGGAAATGCGGAATCTCAACAAAGGATCGATGGGATGTATCGATATGGACATCAATGGGGGTCATATGGGTCCTCCACATTGGTCAGACGAGGATGATGATGGAGTGGCTCCCCCGAGGGCGAAACGAGCTCGAGGTCCAGGAGACGCGAACGGCGCGCCTGGTGGGTACGCGTCAGACCACACAGCGATCACGGACTACGAAGAAGCTGGGCATGATGGAAGAGTCTGGACGCAGCAGCATCTCGACGCAGCTGAGCTCAGGGTGCCGCCTAGTATGATGACTCCGCCTGCTATCGTAAGTATCTACAAATATTATTTATTGTTGAGAAAGTTCATAGGCGTCGTACATTACATTTGTTATTAGTAATAATTAGGTACAAACCTACCTGTCTATCAAATTTAATTGAATTAAAGCGAAGAGGAGTGGTATTGATTAAAATTCCACACCATTCTGCTTAACTTTAGTCTACTCAGCTTCACTCTACTCCGCTCCACTCTGCTTCACGTATACAACCATAAAACCAAGAATCTAAATACGCCTTTCCTTTTAGCACGATGGTCACGTCGACGTCGACGCCCGGGGGCCTCTTGGCATGACACCTCTCATGGTAGCCGCCGTCAGGGGCGGGGGCCTCGATACTGGATCTGACGCTGAAGACGAGCAGACAGCGCACATTATCTCGGAACTGGTGGCTCAGGGGGCGCAGCTGAACGCAGCTATGGATAAAACTGGGGAGACAAGTTTGCATCTTGCTGCTAGGTGAGAACTACTCAGTTTTTAAGTTTGAATTGAAGTTTGGTGCGTTATTGCTAAGAGTACTATACAGCTACTATATATAATTATTAGTTGGACATATTGTAAGTACAAACAGAATAAAACATTTTTCTCTTTTTCATAATGGGACTGAGTGATATGAGGAACAAGTCGTTCGCCTGATAGCAAGCGCCATGCCTGCCCATAACAATTTCGGTGCCACCTAGAATTTGTAGTATTATAAAACACACTGCATTGCGCTCATTACCCCGAAACATCAGATATTAAGTCTCATATGCCCAGTAATTTTGCTAGCTACAATGCCCTGCACTACTATTTACAATTCTACTTATTACTATTTTACAATTCGCACCGTACAGATACGCACGAGCTGACGCCGCAAAACGTCTTCTCGACGCCGGCGCTGATGCCAATTCACAAGACAACACCGGCAGGACGCCTCTACACGCCGCCGTCGCCGCGGACGCTATGGGTGTCTTCCAGATACTGCTTCGGAATCGAGCGACCAATCTCAACGCACGGATGCATGATGGCACCACGCCCCTTATTCTAGCTGCTAGGTAAGTCAATACCTGATGGCACCACGCCCCGTATTCTAGCGTCTAAGGAAGTCGATACTGAAGGGCACCACGCCCCTTATTCTAGCTGTTAGGTAAGTCAATACCTGGTGGCACCACGCCCCTTGTTCTAGCTGTTAGGTAAGCCAATACCCGATGGCACCACGCTCCTTATTCTAGCTGTTATGTAACTCAATACTTACTACACTTGATGCATCACATCACGCTCCTCATTTTAGCTGTTAGTTAAGTAAGTTTGAGGCTGATTAGCGGATGTAGTAATACTTTTAGCTAAACTAATACAACTGCTGTAATCGCATTATATGGTCGTTGGGTGATATTATTGTTGTTGAGCCATTCAAATGCCAATTTGACTTCATTCTCTGTGTATCTGAGCGTCGTAAGTTTTGGTTCCCGGTTTCTTGGACAAACCGAATGTTATTATTATTCTTAAATCTAGGTTTTTTACAATATATCTTTAAAAATATATAGACAAAAATGTTATAAAAAACCAATACCAAAAAAAATTATACACACTAGTAAGTTATGTAGTTGTTGACGTCATTGTATTCACCGACGTATAATATCTACAGGCTAGCTATAGAAGGCATGGTAGAGGATCTCATCAACGCCGACGCAGACATCAACGCCGCCGACAACAGCGGCAAGACGGCGCTGCACTGGGCGGCCGCTGTCAACAACGTTGACGCCGTCAACGTGTTGTTAGTGCACGGCGCCAACAGAGACGCGCAGGACGATAAGGTACGACGTCATTTAATTTTGTTCTAGTGACGCCAATAAAAGGTTAACGACAGCTGCATCGAGCTCTATAATCATAGATTTTCGTAAAATGTGCTGAATGACGTGAAGGGGAAGAAAAATGCAACATATAACATATTTGACAATCAAAAATAAATGAAATTTACTAACCAATCTATACTTATATTATTATCATCATCATCATCAGCCCATCACATTCCCACTGCTGGGACACGGGCCTTCTCTCATAGAGAGAGAATGGGCTATAATCCTTTATAATATAATTTATACTTATATTGTAAAGAGGAAAAATTGTTACTGGATTTTCAATTAATACCTATATATAGTTAAGTGTGTTCGAGTTTAAGATGCGCCTGATGTTGTCAAACACAAACTTTTGATTAACAATAAATTTTCATTATTATTTTTCATTTTCAATTACATTACATTTAATTATTATTTGACATTAGTTTTTAATTAATTTTAATTAATTTAATTAATCTTTTTTCCGATCCACATGTAACTTAATCCTTTTGATATGATAACCAGGTGTATTTTCGTGACTTATTGGTATATTTTTCATCCCCTGCGGTCCAACTTGATATAACTTATCTAAATTGACTGGACTATAATGTCGATAGCGCTTATACATTGACATACTTCCATCATGTTAATCGTAATTTATACCTCATTGTTTAGTGTTAAATATTTTAATAGATTTAAAAAAGAGACATCCCCGCATTGCTATCGTCTCTAGCGGGCATATTTCCGAAGCACTGGTAGAGTCAGTTTTCGCATTATTTTCTGGGCCCGGACTTCAATTTGAGTATGGAAAAAAATGGGTAGACATGCTTACCTTTTTTTTTCAAAGTCATGATATGTTTAGTTACAATTTTAAAGTAATTTGTTTTGTACTATGGGTATATGACGTTTAAACGTGCATTTTTTGTGCCTACTTTATGTATTGTAACATGTGTGTCCCCAGGACGAGACCCCCCTGTTCCTGGGCGCGCGCGAGGGCTCGTACGGCGCGTGCCGCGCGCTGCTGGATGCCGTGGCCAACCGCGAGATCACGGACCACATGGACCGGCTGCCGCGCGACGTCGCGCAGGAGCGCATGCACGACGACATCGTGCGGCTGCTCGACGAGCACTGCCCGCGCCCGCCGCCGCAGCACCACCACCTCATGTGTGAGTACCGAGTACACGTCGCCAGCCGCGAGATCACGGACCACACGGATAAATGTAGCCTTAAGGTCTTACAATTTTGTGATGCTTTGACATCCGGGTTTTTTATACGCTTACAATACAATACAATAAAAAAATGCTTTATTGTACACCAAATAAAAAATCAATAGGTACATGGAAATTACTTACAAACTAAAGTACAAAGGGCGGACTTATCGCTAAGAGCGATCTCTTCCAGTCAACCTTTGGATGGAGTTAATTGACGGAGTGAGATAGGTCGGCGGCTTAATACATCTATGTTTGGCCACTGTCTCACCTGATTTGAAGCGATAATGTGGCCTAAGACGAAGCACATAGATC
Source organism: Petrophora chlorosata (assembly GCA_951640565.1). NCBI lineage: Eukaryota > Metazoa > Arthropoda > Insecta > Lepidoptera > Geometridae > Petrophora > Petrophora chlorosata. The sequence goes on along the minus strand of OX621189.1, from coordinate 2,708,159 downwards.
TAGAGAGACGGCATTGAGCGGCTGCTCAGAGCCGTCTCCTCTGGTTCACCGAACATCATCCCGAAACACAACTAGGTCGCTTGACGGCATAGCTTTCTTCGGCGGGTGGTATTACAACCACGTTTCGTCACAATTATTACACCGTTATTACAGCTAGAAAATCCGTAGGTAGATAACTATACATACCCAGATTGGATCTAAAGTTATACAATTCGACGATTTTTACTACGACCTACAATCGAAGCAATACAAATGCTGTCTTTGATTAGATTACATTTTTTTTATTGAAATGAGCCAAGATACTCATTGGCGACGACGCGTAATTCAAATAAAGACTCCACAGTTTTGAACATCGACGCAGAGTTGCCAGTCTATCGGTCTTTTATCAGATACATTTCGGAGAGTGTGCGTCGGAATTGCACCAACTAATTCCCCCGTCCCCGTTTCAATATCGGACTACAAGACGTACGGTAACACGCCATCATTTCATGGTGGACATTTCTCCTGCGCGCACTAAGCGCTTCGCTTCCACTTTCATTACGTGCACTACTAACGAGTGGAACTCCCTGCCAGAGTCTTTCCCGATAGCTACAATTTAGGAATCTTCATGTCTCGAGTGAACAGGCGCTATCTCGGCAAGCGTGCTAGATCGTTGACCGCATCGTCGCTTACAATCAAATGACACAGTGGTCAAACGCAAGTCAATTAACAATAAAAAATTAAAAGAAATACCAAAGTACAGAAAATAAGACTCATGCGTGAAGCGTCTACCCTCATTTATTTTCACATAACAACATCCATTGTTCCTTCAGCGTCACCGAACCCGCACCCGCAGCTGATCAGCCAGCCGACCGTGATAGCCACGGCGGCGAAGGGCAAGCCGAAGAAGCCGCGCGCGAAGGCCGGCCCCGACAGCCCCGACCAGATGTATGACAACAACAATCTGCACCAAACACAAATCAGAAGGTAAGTTCCATCGTAGACCGTAGTTATCTTCCGTAGGCGTCTTTTCCAAGATTCCGGCTTGGGAAGTACTCTCTTTTTACTCGTGGTTGGTCTCTCTTATGCGGGAGGCCGTCTGGATAGCCACCGCTTTGCCAGTTATTCTGTCGCCAAGCAGTAGTGCGCATGCGTTACTGTGTTTCGGTTTAAAGGTCATTGTAGCCAGCGAAATCCAGAATGAAATTAGATTATATATTCAAAGTTTTTTTTTTAATATACATTGTACCAAAAAATTACACGTGATGTTGAGTGGGCTGGGGAGGGGGTTTTAAACCTCACCACGTATCACCAGGGGGGAGAAGGGGTTAGAAAGGTTCTAAAAAAACAGCACGTGGCCCCAAAAGAAACTTTTCGCCAAGAACTTTTTAGTCTGGCAAAGAGCAGCTTGGGAGTCAAAAGTATATATAGGTACCTTATTGAAAAAGATATGATGACCTCACTGTTCGGAAAGTGTAAGCATCAGTTAACAACATTTGGGAGTAATTCACTTAATAATATGCTATTGTTTCAGGAAACCAAGTGTAAAAAAGAGTAACAAGAAGGTGGCGCAAGAAGTGCCACAGAGCGTTGAGAGTCTCGGCTCCAGTCTCAGCCCAGTCGAATCACCGCTCCAAAATTTACAGGTCAGTTACGAAAATAACGTTAAAATAGTACTCGGTGGGTTAACGGTAAGGAATTTAACGGTACCCACTTAACGGAAGGTTAAGTGGGTACTTGACGCCTATGCTTTATGCATCGATCTATTTACCTATAAATCGATGACTATGTGCGGAATAAGATTTTAATCCCCGCACAGATATTATGCATAATTAAATAAAACTCATAATTCACAACTCAACAGCTAATTGTCTCAGGGTGACGAGCGCAGTACAGCGCCGCACAGGATTTTGCAAAACAAAGTTCTAGGTGGTGCTGTTATTGTTATGGGCTGGCGTATTGCTTACCATCAGGCAAACGACCAGCTCGTCTCGTCATTCAGTTACATAAAAAAAAACGGATTTATAAAATATCAAACATGAATTGATGCTGATAAATAGATTTCCAATGCCACAAATGTCTGTCTAAATAAAATTACTGTAAGTATCTTACAAATCAAAAATGATAGTATCTCGTTTACTATTAAGTATAAAGTCAGTATAAAGTTAGTATGTAGTTAGTATAAAGTTTATACGTAACTATAACGTTCCTTCTTGTTTAAAAACTTATTGGCCACTTTATATGACAGTACTTATACTATATTGTATACATTCTTGTTTAGGTCTTGTTGGCTACTTCATCTGAGTTACATCGTATATATGTTACGGCTAAAAGCCGAAGTGCGGCTACACCTAGTTTTAGCCGGCTACAACTAGGTGCAGCCGGCAACATGCGGTTAAACTTAGATGTATCCAACTTATCTTCGATTAGAACTAGGTTTAGCCTTCATCATAGCGGCTAGAACTAGGTGCAGCCGCACACCAATCAAACGTATAAGGGGCAGCCCTCGGTAGGTTAGGGTGAGGCGGGGGTGGCCCTTGGGCCACCCCAACGCCGCGAACATGTATATTAGATATAATATAATGTAGATTATCATCTATCACTTCAATAGATTATAATCTACTGAAAAATAATGCGACGATTCACAATCTTTCGACAGTTTACAATCTCGCATAAGATACATCTAAGTTTAACCGCATGTAGCCGGCTGCTTCTACAGGGTGGCGCAATAGAACGTGCATATTTAAAATATTGATTAAAAAATAAATACAAAAGGTATAGTTAAAATAAAACTGAGGTATTATTAAGAAATAACTGAAGTTTATTTTTTAAAAATAACATCGTCTAAATGATGACCCTCTCTACGACGACACTCCTCTAATCGCAAACGGAAGTTATTGAAAACTTTCTTCAGTAATGCTGGTGTAATTGCTGTCATTTCACCACGGATATTCTCCTTGAGCTGATCGATGTTTTTCGGATTATTGCTGTAGACTTTGTTCTTGAGGTATCCCCACAAAAAAAAGTCAGAAGGCGTCATGTCTGGACTACGTGGGGGCCATGGGATATCACCTCTTTTCGAAATCAGTCTGCCAGGGAACATCTGTTTCACAACCGCCATGGAGTCATTTGATGTGTGACAGGTAGCTCCGTCTTGTTGAAACCAAGTCCTAGAATTCACTATTCTTGAATTTTCAAGCTCTGGAGCCAAAAAACCTTCCAACATCGCAACATAGCGTTCGGTATTAACAGTGACGTTTTGCCCCCGCGCATTTTCAAAGAAAAACGGTCCAATTATTCCTCTACCAGAGATTGCTGCCCATACTGTCACTTTAGGACTATGCAGTGGTTTCTGGTGCTTGAGTTTGGGATTCTCACTGTTCCAGTAACGACAATTTTGACGGTTTACGAACCCATTGATATGGAAGTGGGCCTCATCTGAGAAAAGGATATTGTCAAAATTGGAAAATCGATTAAGCATTTCATTAGCAAATGCGAGCCTTGCTCCGAAGTCAGACTCTTTCAATTCTTGTGTTAACTGCAGCTTGTAAGGATGTAATTTAAGATCCAAGTTTAAAATTCGTTGCAAACTTCGTCGCGATAAGTGTAAGACAGACGATCTCTTGCGAGTAGACATTTGTGGATCTCCTCGTACAGACTGCATAACTCTCTCAATATTGTCGTCGGTCCTAGATGTTCTTGGACGACCTTTTGCTTGTGGTTTAAACGTCGAACCAGTCTCTTCAAAACGCTGTACCCATATTTTAATTAAATTAGCACTCGGAGCTTCACTAATTTGCCGTAGTCCATATTCAGAACAATATAAACGCCTAGTAACGATGTATGAACGAGAGTTCTCGTAAAATGCGCGCACGCAAAATGCGCGACGCTTCCCGTCGAAGTGACTCATAGTGACTAAAACTCCATGAGCCCGCCTACCCAACGATGCAGGCTCCCCCCGCCCGCGCACTTTCTACCCCGCGAAAAAAGATGATGCAATATGCACGTTCTATTGCGCCACCCTGTAGTTGTAGCCGGCTAAAACTAGGTGTAGCCGCACTTCGGCTATCAGCCGTAACATATACATATATATACTTACATCGTATCGTATACATTGTTGTTTAGGACTTGCCGTCGCCGTACGACGCGACGTCGTTGTACTCGAACGCCAACGCCATGGCGCAGTTCGGCATGGAGCCGCTGATGCAGCACAAGCAGCCGCCCAGCTATGAGGACTGCGTCAAGGTACTATTAATAACCTCCTCTTTTACATTCTAGTTTAAAAAAACAAAAATAGTCATAAATTTCAAAGGCAGTCACAATTTTTCAGTAGTAGTAGTCACACATTTCAACATAGTCATTGTTTTCAAAAGTAGTCCTATATTTCAAAGAACTAATATTTCAAAAGCAGTCCTATACTTCAATAGTAAGTAGGTAGTAGTCTTAAATTTTAAACGTAAGTCTTAAAATAGCATAGAGGGCAGGATTGTCAGAAATGTTTAGTTGTCAATTTATTTGGAAATGAACTTCTTTTTACTTTCGGTAAACAATAATTTTTGTTTACAGTAAAACAATACCATAGTTACGAAAAAAAATGCGATAAAAGTGCAACTCGTGGAATTACTCATACACATACATCAAATAAAATCAAAATCAAATAACCATTTATTAAGCAAAACATTTGTTACAAAAAACAAACTGTGACACCCATACGTGTATAAGTCCTTAACTTTTATTTTTCAGATCAAATCATTTATTGTTTGAAGCATTTGTTACAATAGTAAAACTAACTGGTGGAGCACCTGAAACCTAAACTAGGCTTGTGGCCTGTGTATAGCTTCCAGGCCTCTTTCGTCTGAGTACAAAAAAATATGTTGTTTAACTAACAGTGCCACAAATAATCAAGCCAATATTTAATTAAGACTTTTTACTTTTTGAATATAGCGAATGTCTAAATTAAACATTGTTTAAACGACAGTTTCCGTTCCAGACGGGCCAGACGCTGCAACAGTCGTACGGCGGCGGCGCACTCGGCGCCTCGTTGTCGCCTCCCTACTCCAACCATTCTCCCACGCACAGTGCGCACACTACGTCACCGCACGCGTATATAGGTAAGCACACATTTGTTATATCATCCATCATCATCTTTTATCATCTTCATTATCACCTATTACGTTCACACTGCTGGGAATCGAGCTTTCTCTCATAGAGAGAATATAAGCCATAATCCACCTCAGTGCTGGTTGGTGGAAGTCACATATCCTTGAACTTTGTAATTCTTGGACATATTGGTTTCATCATCTTTGTCAAAATTGTAATATTATTACAACTTTTAAAATGCTTATAGGCACAGTGCGGCTTTGTGATGTGTCACATATCTTAAAGGAGCTTTGCTTGCTTTATTCTTGATAGCTAGATTTAGATAGATTAGGTGGTAAAATTCAATGGCTTAGTTTTGGCAGACCGTCAAAATGTTCTTGTATCATGGGTATATTGTATATCGTATTTAACATTCTAGATAAGCGTGATGCATTGTTAACAGCATTGTCGATCAAAGCGAACACCGGCTAAATAGTAAAAAACCGGCAAAAAATCCTTTGCGTATTTTGAACGAAGTACTTAGGTAGATATATACGTAATATAATATTTTAGTCTATTTAATCCATGTAGATAACTGGTATCTACCTAATAACAGCGCATAGAACTATATATAACCATCTCTCTGTATGTTCAGGTTCCCCCTCTCCCGGCAAGTCACGGCCGTCGCTGCCAACGTCGCCGGCGCACATGGCTGCGTTACGCCACTCGCACCACCAGCATCAAATGGACGCGTACTCTGCGCTTGCGCATCTGAGTAAGTTACTTAGTATCTGAAGGCAATAAATTTTAACTAAATAAATAAATAAAGCAAAATAAACACATACATAAAACCTCAGCAGTGTATGAGCTTTGAGCCAACCTGCCCAAGCACAACAGAGACTGTCAGTGGCTGTGTTTATAATAGGTAAAAACTATATCAATCCAGCCAGATAACTACAAAACAAATAGCAGTTATGTGGTATTGTACCATTAGGTACTATGTCATCTTCAGACATCAGCCATACATCAGAATTTACCTGGTTTCAGTTTCGTTCAAATCTAAATATTTGTATTTATGTATTTCGACGACAAAATCTACTCAGCAGGTATTTTTTTAAGAAAAAGAAGTCGGCTCTAGACCCATACAGTCCTGAACTAATGGCCCACACGTCTTCCCCAGGTGCTAACAACCAGCACAACGCGCAGCTGCAAGCTGTAATCACGCACGCAGCCCTGGGACAGGTGCAGGGACAACCGCATCCTGCATTGACGAATATTATGTCCGGTAAGCACTTTATACTTAAATCACGCTTGCAACAGTTTGTGAAAAAACAATCAGTCTTCATCCTTACGCAATTATTTGAATGATTGAACACTCTCGTGAGAACGACAGCGTTCTCATTTCGCATCAAATACCCATCTAAAAGTAAATATACTTTGTAGGAACTACCAATATTTGTCACAGGTTTTTGTAAAACAGTTAAAACCTGCTTCTATAGGATTTTTTTCCCTTTAAACATAAACTGTAATCTGTGAAATCGCTGAACATCATTTTTTGTGTACCTATATTATAAATGCATTTACTTATATGTTATTATAGTATTATGAATATGTAGTATTTACATATATAGATATTATTATTTTATTTTATACACAACGCCACCGCCCCTTATAGTTTTTTTGAGTTCTTTCCATCCAAAAGTTGTCTGGAAGAAATCGCTATATGCGATAAGACTGCCCATTCTTTAGCTTTAAGTATAGTTTTGTAATTATCTCTTGTTGTGTGACAATAAAGCGTTATATAATCTTATCTAATCTTCTTGTACAGGTCTGTACGGAGGCTGGGGCATCGGCGACACTTTCCCCACCCCCTCCCCAGAGTCGCCGGATCACTGGTCCACCCCCTCCCCGCAGACGCCCCTCACGCAGTCCCCCCACTCGGACTGGTCGGACCGCGCGGCGCTGTCGCCCAACGACATGCAACAAACCAACAAGGGAGGCACCGAGGCCATTTATATATAGATATCGTAAGATCGGTTTGAGCAGCAAAAAAGACATTGTTAGAACCCTTGGAGTGAAGCGAAGTATCTGTTATACTTAGAGGTGGAGTGTTCTGTTAGTTTTGTGTTTCGAAGTTTTGATAACACCAACAGATCTTTGCACAAAGTCATTGATTATTCCACTAAAACAAAGGGTCACTTTGGTTAACTTTGGAGGACAGCGTCACGTTATAAAACAGATGAGCGTCACACAAAGCGCGTTATATCGAAGATGATAAATCAGCATCTTAATAACTGTGTAGAATAGACTTTTGGCTAAGCCATTGTTTATATTTGCAATTTGACTTTGGTTCCAAAAAGTTTCGCCCGGCTAGGAACGTGCGTAGTGTGATGACGTCTCTTGGATATTAAAACAATAATGCAGTTATATATCAGTGAAGCAATAGTATTTTCAGTTTTTTACTATTTCAGTTAGATTGCGAACTCTGGGAATGCATTACAACGTTATGTCTACTGAATGAACTAGGTAGACTAGTCTAATATTGGAATATTTGTTATATTCGAAAGAGCTAAGAAAACGCTCCGCTCGCTTCGCTCAGCAACTAGGGTTGTCAAATCTCATGTACAGTTGGAATGAAGCACCTTGTAAAGTATTGTAACTTGTAAGAACGCGGATATTGAAGTAATCTCGAGGTGCTAAAGTGCCGTAGATATAGACTGATGTACAGCCATGACTCGATGTAATATAACTTAGTATAGCACGCACTAACTCTGACAATCTCAAGAGAAATGGACAAAGGAATTGGTGGAAATTATCGGTGTATTTTTATATGTTTAAAGTGTTTTAGGGAATTAGACTTTTTTCCACACTTTTGTGACAATATATGTTGATTTCGCTATCATTATAAATTAAAACAACACGAAGAACCTACGAAAGAACGTGAACGGCAATCAAATTGAAAATATGATTGGATTACTCTTGAAAATAGTTAATTCTTTTGAAAGTTGGGACCAGCTTTGAAAATGTTGTATTTGAAAATGCACCGAGGTTTTCAAATTGCATCTTTACATATAAATGAATTGTTGCGTTGTTGATTTTTAAATACTTGTTTTTAAGCCTGTTTTAAAATAATTTAATTATAAAAATAATGTATTTGAAATGAGATTGTTAAGTGCAGTCAGACGCATAGCCCTTGTTATGGAATGTGTTTGACTGTACTATTCGTGAAGAGAAATTATTTATGTGTGATTCTGTAGCACTAGTTTTGTGTATTGTATACTTTAGTGTATAGCTTTTATTTTTTTAATTTCTTGTGGCTAAGACCGAGGTAGGTATATTTCCATATTTTCTAAAAGACAGGAATGTCTAACGGAGATGTATTTGAGGAATCAAATACATCTCCGTTCTCCACGTTTATGTAATAAAATAGTTAAGGAATAAAAAAATGTTGTGTTAATAATTTATGTTCGTTAAAATAGATCAATGAAACAAAAATGCAAGAGGATTGCGATATGAAAATTTATTTCTTCTAGGTACATCAATTTCCTTGGTCTAAGGTGCATTTAATATTTAAGCGAAGCTAACCGAGTTTGATACCTGTTTGTATGGATCGTGATTTTCCTGTTTTAGCAATACATATTTTATTTTATTCAATTTCGAAAACAGGCATCAATCTAGGTCGGATTTTTAGTTTTATTCTTGTTATATAGTTCTCTTCCGCTTTTGAAATCATTCCATGATTGCTTCCAAATACGTAGTCTTTGTGACCAGAGGAACAAAAATGTTTTTTTAATACTTTATGTATTTTAAAATAATTACCTATTTTCACAGTTTAGCTGATAAATTGCGTTTTTATAATATTTTATTTGAATAGTAGCTCGTTTATTAAATTCAAGGAAAATATATATATATCTTTTTTAGTTTTGGTAGGTAAGTTTCCAAAATTGGTATCTCAGCATTTTATGCTCGATCTTTCCGAGATGACCTCTGGCACAGTTAGGCATCTTTCCATTGAGTGTTTTTTTATTGTAAGAGATCTCATCATTCCATATGATTGCTTTAAACCTTACTTGTTTTTATCTTGGGACCATAAACATGCTCAATTTTAAATATCTCCATACATACTCCTGTAAGATATTATTATCAAATAAAGTTTTAAAAACTTACCCTTTTCTTGTAATCTTACATTTTTGTAAATATTTTTATCATTTTCTTTTATATTTATAAATGAGAAAAATGATCTTCGTAGTTTATAATTAATAGTTCTAAATTTATAGTTTTTTCTGTGTCATCGTTATGTGCCAAGGAGCAAAATCGATCAAAATATCTCAGTACCGTTTCGATTATCTGTTTAAAAAAGGTTTTAGTGATAATTTTGTGTATTACTAGTTGTTAGTTGTAAGTAGGGTAAAGTTAAGCGAAACGCGTGCTTCCTCTAAATGCATTCATTTTATTGTAAGCTTGAATGGTTCTCATCAAAATATTTGATTAAAGTACAAAAGGTATTAACGGCTCAAATTTGGCACAAAAGTTAACGTTACAATTCAAAATAAATATATAAAGGCACTTATTTCTCAATGTAGGTAACACTAATGTCAATTTAAACCTTTTTGGCTTTGCCAGTGTTTGGATCTGTAAAACATGCGTGCCTTTAAACTTAGTTATAAATGTAGAGACAAATGTAATTTAAACTATTCAGCTTAGATCGTAAATTTAGTTTTAAGATTGTAAATACCTTTTTATCTTTATTTTTATCAAATGCATTTCTTTGTAAGAATCTAAATCTTTTTGGAGGAGAATGAAATTTTAAATAATTTTCCCCTTATTTGACAATAAAGGAATAAATAAAATGCAATGCTTTTATTTATAATGCCAGTAAATATACCTCCAGTAGAATCGGAAAAGAGCACCTCTTTGCGTTGAAGGTTGGTTAAAGTCATAAGGGAGGGTAGTTTAATTTTTTTACGTTGACATAACTATTTTGCGATTTATCTATTTAGTAATTTGTCAACCGTTAAAGTCCTACCCTCATGACCGCAACAAAACACTTCGAACGAGTAGTGTAATGTTTATCTTGATTTTAAATAAACAAGTAAGTTTAAACGTGAATATCAGAATACAAAAGAACACAAATAGGTATAACCAGTGAAAGATCGCACAACCAAAACAGTGGAGTGAACCTAAATATTCGAAACGCCTGAGATGAAATGAGTTTATTCATTTGCAAGTTGACGTACTTGTGTTTAAAATAAAATCATCGAATACAGTTTTCGCTTGAATTTGGTAAGTAGTAAACCGCAACCTAAAAACCTGGGCAGAATAATCGTATGGCCCAAAATTTTGTCTCCCTTAATTTAAAGATTAGGTAATTCATGATTGAATTAGGAATGTTAAAGTAACTTTACTGATATCAAAAAGGTTTTGAGGTGCAATTAATAATTAGCTAATCGCGCGTTAAATTTTGTTACAAAATAAATAGGTTAGGTTGTTGTAGATATACCATATGAAAGACTTCCGAAATGCCCGGAATCTGGTCGAAGTATGGACTTTTTTCCCGTAAGCTAGCCGTTTATCAACAAATTAATACCCAGTTGTTTATATTCTACTGACCACAGGACGCGTGTTATAATCTTAGATTAGTGGCAGCCTGAAGCCTCGTTACGACACCACGGCGTCATGGTGGGCCGGCGCGGTCGGGATGGCCGCTATCGGGGTGGCCACCGTCATTGGCAACGGAGCCGTTCTGTTCGCTATAAGGAAGGCCCGGCGAGCCCCTTCGCATTACCCGCTAGCGAGTTTAGCGACAGCTGATCTATTGGTCGGCTTGTTTGTGCTACCAGTTGGAGCTGCGAGGGAGCTGTTTGTGTTTCAAATGAGTGAGTAACTTGATGTTATAGGCAACGGGGGCTGCCCTGGCGTGATATTTAAGTATCTTGATGGGCTAGGCATACCCTTGCATTCTTGTCTAACTAGTCCGGTAACGGCTAATCTGTTGATGCGTACTTGTATTGCCCAATAAAATACAAAGGAAAGGACCTTTTCGGCTAATTCTAGAACTCATTAATAAAATGTAAGAAGTTTATTTTTTGTTCAGTTCATTTCGTTTCAGACCTTTTTTCTCTGATACTGACATAACTATTAGAGAGATTAGCAAGCCCTTTTAAAAAACAACTGATTTATAAGATTTTTCCTAATTGGTGTGGTCTTCTAGACTGGGCCCTATGTTCGTGCTGGAGTGCCCTCGACGTCCTCTGCTGCACTGCCTCCATCCTGTCTCTCTGCGCACTGGGATGGGAACGCTGGTGCGGCATCACAGCCCCCCTGGCCCGGGCCAAGCGCACCAAGCATGCCAAGATTTACGCGGTGCTGGTGTGGCCCACTGCGACAGTCGTAGCCCTGCCCACGGTGTTCGTACCTTCGCAGAAGCATTTCCTGCCAGGAGAAGTTCCTAAAGACTGCACTGTCAATACAAACGTTGGGTAAGTTAGGTGTAGGTACCAGTATATATATTATGTGCATAAATAATAATTGACATATCTACATACACTCTCTTGTGTTCGTTTTTATAGTATATACGAGTACTACAGTTATTGTGCATTGTCGAGCGAGTGATCACATGGATAAAACCAAATCTCAGAAGTCCCAATTTTTTTCCAGCTACGTATTCTTCAGCACATTCTCCTCGTTCTACCTGCCTGCCTGCGTAATGGTGGTGTTGTATGCGAAGATATTAAGTGCGTTGTCTACTCCGCCGAATATTCGCGCTCATAGAGGGCGGACTTCTTGTGTGGAAGTAAATCAGGTATGTAAGTCACAGATTAGTACATTGCAAGCCTAACTAGCTAAATAAGCCTAGCTATCCATTTCTTGCTGTAAGGTCTTACGGTTTTCAAGCTCACGACTAAGCTTGTTTAACCTACCTACCTAAGATATTTTCACTAGTTTTGATTGCATCTAAATTGTTTTGCAGGGAGTGCCTACGTCACCAAATAAAAACATAACCAAAGCTGCTCCCCAATCCTTTTTTAAAGAAAAGATTCAGAAAGTCACTGTGTAAGTAACACAGCACAAGCATCTACCATATCTTTTTATTTTTATCTTAATCGTTGAACGGTAAATTAAAACCGGTATTTCAGATATTTGTCGCCAAAGGGACACCATTTGCATGTGCCTGGGGCTTCACCGACCAAAGTACCATCTCCAATGAAAAACTCAGCGTCACCGTAAGTTATACCATTAAAAAAGCTATTCTAATCTTTGAAGTAGTGCCAATTAGTCACCAATTTTTTGTGTTTCATGAGTCAAAGTCAAATATCATTTATTAAATAGGCACAAAAGTGCACTTTTAAAGGTCATAAACACATGATACAAATAAAATATGTTAAAAATTGTAACTTATGTTAACATGACTTTGAAAAAAAGGTAAGTATGTTTACCCATTTCTTTCCTATACTCAAATTGAAGTCTGATTGCTGAAAAGAAATGCGAAAACTTACTCTACCAATGACGCCCGCTAGAGAAGATAGCACCAATAAACTATGCGGGGAAGTCTTTTTTCGAGGGTTTTAATATACCTTCACATTATTATACTACCTAATTATATTAATTAGTAGCTGCACCCCGCGGTTTTACCCGCGATTTCCCGAGATAAAACATAGCCTATTTGTTATTCTGATGTATAAGCTATATTTTTGTAAAGTTTCATTAAAATCCATTCAGTAGTTTTCGCGTGAAATAGTAACAAACATCCATACATGTATGCAAACTTTCGCGTTTATAATACTAAGTAAGGATTATTGGTCTCAATATTTATTCCTTTCATTTCAGAGCTTACATTTTATCTCGACAAAGGAAAGCAACTAGAACTATTGTCACGTTGATGATAATGTTCCTAATCTGCTGGACACCATTCTTTGTTATGCTTCCCTTAGGTAAGTGGTGAGCTCATCATTAAAAAACTTATTTTCTTCATTTATAATTCACCCAAAATCTTTATTATTAACCTTAGTATATCTTTTATTAAAACTAAATATTTCAAACTTAGTCTTGACCTAAAAGTCTTAAAAACGAAGTATTTCAAAATTAATCTTGACCTACATAAGTCTAGTCATGACTGGTTTTGAAATGTATAGTTATCTGAGTTTGAGGTCTGACTCAACTAAAATGAATGAAATATATTTTTAGAATATTTAAAGGTATTTAAGATGATGATGGGAATCTAATGGTATCAGGCATGACGTTGCGGAAATTCATCTTAAAACTTAAACGCAATGAAAATATGTACCCTACATTATTTATTTATTTATATTTATTTACATATTTTCATTGCGTTTCAGTTTTTTTATTATGGTTGGGTATGGGTAATTTGGGTACAGATGAATATTCTTAGCAAATATGGACCATCCGTAGAACGCATCGTCGTTTTCTATCTCTATTACTATAATTTGCTATCGGCTGAAACTCGGGTCAAATTATTACAGTAAAAAAATATCAGGACGGCGATTAGGTATTCCCTAATATTATAGATACATTAAAACTATTAATTTGTATGTCTTCCAGACTCCCTCTGCGAATGCGTCAGTGACGTCGCCTGGCAGTGGTGTACATGGCTCGGGTATGCAAACTCAGCACTAAACCCTATCGTCTACGCTGCAGCATCGCCCAGTGTGCGACTAGCCTTACACAAGTCTCTGACAAACACTAGTTCTACAAGGACCACTGACTTGCCTATGACTCCAAGTGCTAGAAGAGTTTCGTAGGACAGCGCGGTCTTCAAATGTCAGATTTAATTCGTTGAAGAATTTTTAATACTACCTTAGGGGCGATGTGACCATAAAAATGGGAGCGCTCAATTCGGCAAAGGATGTTTTGCGTGGTTGGGTAGCGCATGTGTCGGCTATAGGCTGGAGTTCAGCAGGTCCAACATGGAGTCCTTTAAAAGGGGAATTAATAGAGTCCTTAAGGGTCGGCAACGCATCAGCAATGCCTCTGGTGCTGCAGATATTCATAGGCGACGGTAACCGCTTACCATCAGGCGGGCCGTCTGCTTGTTTGCCGACATATTAAATAAAATAAAAGGTTCTAACCCCGTTTGGAGTCGTATCGTGCTCTAAATTGTATTGTACAGAGTTTTGCTTAACATTTTTAACTGCGTTCCGTAAGAGATTAGCATTTATAAATTTAATTTGACGAATCGATAGAGAAAATTCGATATTTATTGCTGCTATGTATAAATGTTTTCTTATTTCCTTGAACGAATAAAATAGGCGGACGCCTCGTTGCTAAATTTAAAACTCGAAGGACTCAAGCTATGCCGGTCCGCTCGTTCGTACAAGACTCACGCACACATTTACCTCATGCTATGCCAGTCGGCCTTCACATCGACTTGACGTCGGCCGTCCGTCCATTCAATCATAACGCCACCGCCATTGCTATGCTTCAATTGTTGCTTAGCGAGATTCCGTCCGCCTTTTTTATTCGTTCAAGCTTATTTCTGATAGTCTAGACATATTAACTTCATTTTTCGTTCATCAATCTGATTGCAGCTGCTATTTCTCTCTATAAGTACCAATTGCTTTCGTCTAACTGCAATAATGCCTTGTATTTACTTATTTCTAATACAGTTATGACATTGTGTATTTATTTAGTTGATAGTGTAGAATAAGTGTGGAAATAAAGGTAAATAAAACATAATAGTAAAATAAATACATTTTTATTTACACAAGGTATCATATAACATTTGTGTACACTTCTTTGGCTTGATTGATCTCTACCCATTCTGTTATAATAATAATTATTCATTAATAAGTATCAGAAAGATTGCACTCACAAAATACTGTTTCTAAAATGGAAGATAAAACTACGCTTATTACTAATTTAAATAAATTTTAACAACAAACAACATTTTTAGTATTTTATTTACAACTTATTTTAAACTTTGAATAAACTACAACGATTTAACAACCTACACACTATTTTTGTGCAATTTTGATACTGAACTGAGTTTGAAATATTTATATAGAAGGCATTTCTTGGTAAGATTTGAAATGTTTTTTGTCGGGTGACAGTTAAAATTAGGGAAGTAGGATATTTTATCAAGCTTCTTGATATAGCCAATCTTGGCACTGGAATCTAAAAAGTAGGTACTTTCAAGTAGGTACTTTATACAACACATGAGTAACATTACACATATAACAATACTTAGGTAGTTCTTTCAGGCAACAATCACAACTTTTGACGTAGTAAGAAACTACAGCCTCTTTTTTGTAATCATTATGACGTCATTTAGAAAGCTTATTTGCTAGACGCGTTTAATATCCGACATGTAACTTAAAGATGGCGCCCAAGATGGCGTAGAATACTTCAAGATGGAGCGTAAAACCAACATGACGTCAATTTTATGATGGCGCCCAAAATGACGTCTTTTACTTCGAGGTGGAGCCGAAAAACGAACATGGCGTCAATTTCAAGATGGCGCCCAAGATGGCGTCTAATACCTCAAGATGGCGGCGATTGCCAAAATGGCGGTGACGATGAAAGGTGGTTGGGGGAGGGTGCTGGCGCCGCCGAAGTCCCTGGCGTCGGGGGCGCAGCCCTTGCAAGTGCAGCGCCCCGAAAGGCAGTACCCAGGCTCGTCTTCTTCTGATACACATTCCTGGAAGAGGAGAGAGCGTTTGTGAGAGATTCTTGAAATGTAGGCTCGAGTTACGGTTGTATTAGATACCACCTGTTTAACAAAGTTATCATCAAGCGACCTAGTCAAGTTTCGGGATGTTCGGTGAACCATCAGAGAGACTGGTCTGAGTTGTCGCTCAACTGCCGTTCTCTCAGTCAGAGCAGTTTCAATGGTACCTCACCTCGTCTCTCCTGCACTCCTGGCCGGGGCGGCGGCGGTGCCAGCAGCGCGGCGGCACGCCGGCGGCGCGCGCGCTGTACGCGCAGGCGCACTGCCCGCCCAGGCAGAGCGCGGCGCCCGGCGCGCGCGCGTCCGCCGCGCCCGCGAGACCGTCGCACTGCACGTCGTACTCGCATTGCTCGTTTAGGGCTTTTACGGCTGTGGGTGAAAATATTAAATTATGTAACAAATATACTTTACTTTTATTTACAGAACCAATCAACAATTATGTAACAAATTATCAAAATAATTTATGTCTCTCTCTCTCTCTCTCTTTCTATCTCTCTCTCTCTGTGTGTGTGTGTGTGTGTTCTGTGGGCATTAACCAAAGTAAGAAAGAAAAAGAACTATTTATTTAACACATAAGTAGCCAACTGGTACATAAGAAACATAACATTGTAGAAAACCTACCCCCTCAATTTCTTCCCATATCTTCTGGGTTATGGTTATTTTTCCGATACGGTGGTAGAGTAATTGTGATAAATTGACGTTCATAAGTGCATCTGTGATGCCAAAACTAATAAAGAGATTTAGGTTTTGATTGAACCCTGGTGTCGGTGCTATAGACCGCCTGAAAGCCAACGACATGATCTCACGACCGTTGTCCAAATACCTACAGAGGCAGGGCAGAAGATTCCCTAGATATATATTTAGGGGTTAGAATCTACAATATGTTTCATGTTATAGCACGGACACTCGCACTCAACAGAAGAGTTGGTGTCGCTAAGCATCATTCAGGTTCTCCCTACAAAGACAGAAGGTTCCATAGATACATTCCCTATTAGGGGCTAATCATATATTCAATAGAATCTATAATATGTTATGGTAGACTTACATTCAACACAGGAGTTGGTGTCGTTATGCGCAACCCAGTTCTCCCTACAGCGGCAGGTCCCGCGACATTCCAAGCCAGGACCAGCGCATTGTAGCTGGTCTTCACACGGCTCACCCAGCACTGCGTCTCGGACGCATCTGGAAAATAACAAACTTGATTAAGAAGATATACTCAGCATTAGGTGAATACGGGCTGATTAGTTTTTTTTATGAAACCGAGTGAGAAGAGCAAATCGTTCGCCTGATGGTAAGCACCACGCCTGCCCATAACAATTGCAAAGTCACCTTGAACTTTAAATACCATAAAAAGCACTGCGTAGCACTGCATTGCGCGCATCACCCCGAGACATTAAATATTAAGTCTCATATGCTCAGTAATTTCGCTGGCTACAATGCCCTTCAAACCGGAACACAGCAATGCTTGGCAAATCTAGATAGATATTGATAAGTATCTGGAAATATGGAGTGAGAGTAACTTGGTTAACTTTCGATGCGATGGACTTCAAATCCGATCACCGATGGATCCGGTTCATGAAATCGAAAGTCCTAGAGCGTCACATCGACGTGCATCGATTGGCACCCCTTTCCATCTCCATTATGGTCATCTTATAGCGTCTACATTTTAAGATCCAGGACTTCTCTCAAGCAGACAGTATGCACCATAAAGGAAAATCGTTAGGAAACCCAAGACGAAGATAGCCACCTAGTGGCAATGGGATCATATTGGAGGATGTCAGTTGAATAAAGTAGTTGTTCCTCTTGACGTTTTCCATCAATGTTTTAGAAATAATTACTTAACTCTTAAGGTACGAGTAATTGCTGTTGCATCATCAACAATTATTCACTAGAAGTAAAAGAAACGAGAGCTTATGTCCAATCGGAATCTTAGCTCTAGTTTCTGCCATCATAGATGTATAAGACGGCATGGTAGTCGAGGGCGTCTCATGAGGCCCGCCACAGTTGAGTTGCCACCTCTCTCAGTGCGTTTACGATTCCAATGAATAATATTCATCATTGCTGGTAAGCAGTTCATGTCGGTGTGGCAACGCTCGACATGATGTCTGTTCTCACCTGGTGCCGTTATCCCTGGGGCTGAACTGCAGCTGGCACACGCAGTATCCCCGCACGCAAAACGCTTGTCGTTCCTGCGTCGTCTCGCCTAAGTAGCAATTCATATCGGTCTGGCATCGCTCGCCGATTACTGAAATGACAGAGGATACGAGTTACGAAGAGAAAGATTGATTTTAAGTTATAGTATATTGTGACATATAAAATCAATTATTGCATTTTGAAACGGAATGCTTCATGTTTCTGACACGCTTCCATTTTTCACAGCAGAATAAAGTACTGGCTGATTAATGGGGACCTTTAACTCTGAACAAGAAACAATCCTCACTTACCAGCAGTTTCATAGCACCGGTCGTCCTCTAGGTGTGCGGTGGCGACGCATGCGCAGACTCCGTTTGCGCACTCTGCGTGGACGCCCATGGTGGAGTGGCACTGGATGTGCTGCACGCACTCCTCGCCGTTACGAGCCTCTGGAATATAGAACAAGTATCTTCAATATTATGGTTCAAACAAAAGCAGAAGGTTCTAAGCTTCTAAGTGCGTAGTTCATGTACCAGTCTCCTGTAAGATGCCAACTGCCTTTTTACTAAAAGTAATAGATCTCACCTTCCTCATAATAAGAATCAATCACAGACCGCACAGCTTCTTTTAAATGTGAAATTTAATTCAAAACTTCCCTTTTTATTTAGGGCATTGCGTAGGACTCAACTGAAGTTAAAGTAAAGTGAAGTGAAATGTAAGTGTAAGTGTGTGTGTGTGGTAAGTGAAGTGTAGTGTTGAAGTTTGGAAATAAAAATTATTCTGTCAATTCTTGGTCCGGTTGGGGTTGGTAGATGTCCTTGAACTTTGAATCTCTTGGACAAGTCGTTTTGCTTACGATGTTTCCACGTTTTTAGAGTGCTAAACCCACACATAACTTGAAAGTCATTGGATTCCAACTCCAGTGCGTCTGATCGATTGTTTCACAAGTTCCCAGTGAGCAACACTTGCGTAATACCATTATGGAAGACCATCAAGCACAATAAACCTCATTCAACCAGACTCTTACCTTTCAAGCATCCTTTGTGCGTGCTGTTAACTGCTGCGTACGTGAAGCCCTCCTTACAGACGCAGTAGCTGCTCTGTCGACAGAACGCGTTGTCTGGGCAGTCCATGTCCACACTGCAGGTATTGCTGGTCCGCCCTGGAAAGAAAAAGTGACTGCATTTAATTGACGATTGTCATTAATTCTAAGTAGTAGCGTTAATATTTTATCATCATCCATCAACAGCCTGTATGAGTCAACTGCTGGACATAGGCCTCTCCCAATACATGCCACTGAGCCCCATCTTCGGCTGATTTTATGTAGTTGCTGCCAGCTACCTTGCGCAGGTCGTCGTTTCATATGGTCGGAGGGCGTCCTACACTACATTTGCCTAAACGTGGTCTCCACTCCTGAACTCGTTTACCCCAGCAGTTATCGGTTCGTCGACAGATGTGACCGGCCCATTGCCACTTCAGTATGTTAATTCGGTGAGCTATATCGGTTACTTTAGTTCTCTGTCGGATCACTTCGTTACGAATTCGATCCTTCAGAGAAACCCCGAGCATAGCTCGTTTCATAGCTTGCTGAGCGACTTTAAACTTGTGGACCAGTCTCACAGTCAGTGTCCACATTAATATTTAATAGGGAGTTATTTTAGGGAGCATGCTTATTTCAAGTGGTAGACTATGTCAAGACCCTCTGGTCTGGTAGATATATTTAAAGTGTGTTGTGAAACGTCAATATTTTTCAACAGGACTATTGCGGGACGTAGGAGTACGTTAGGAGTAGTCTCGTGATAAGAGAAGGCTCGTCTCCCAACAGTGAGACCATAATGGGCTGGTAATGATGATGATGAGTGCACGCAGCCATACACAAGGTTGGCAACGCCAATGCGTTGCGTAATGTCTCTGGTATTGTAGATGTCCACAAACTGAGGTCACTTTGAGCTATCTGGCTTTTGACTGATTTGGGTATGGGGTATCTGCTGTCATCTAGGGTAATTCTACTTCTTTCCCGAGTTCGTTTGTAAGGATGGATGGTCGGATGTTCATTACTCAATCACGCAAAAGGACTTACACAAATTTTGATTTTGTAAGTCCTTTTTTTGTGTATGTAAGTACTTGAAATTTGTGTATGTAAGGTCCTGGAAAAAGATATAAGATTTTCTATCCCGGAAAACTGCGCGTAAAATCGCGAAACATTCATTATTGTACACAAATCAAATCAAGTATTTATTTGTCAGAGTACATTATTATTTACAATTAATTGTAGGTCTTACATTATTAATATCACTGTATTCAGCCTGCATGCAAGCGTGCAAATATTTAAATATAATCATTTAATTCATACATGTCAACATATTAAAATTAACAATTTATCTTTCTAAATAAATAAAAAATGAAATTATATATAACTAGAATAAGTCACACATGTCACACAATGTCAATACATTTACAAAGTGGATTATAAAGTCCATGTAGAAAGGCAAGCTTAACCTTAAGAAGAGTTTTCTTCCAGCAAACCCTGGAATAGTCACATGAAGATAGAATAGAATAGAAAACACTTTATTGCACTTAAGAAGAAATTACATTTTGAACATACTTTCTTATGATAAGTACAATAGGCGGTCCTATCGCTAAACAGCGATCTCTTCCAGACAACTCTCTTCCAGTATGCTATAAAGAGACAATATTAAAATATATAGACGATAGTGTGCAGACATAAGAACGTAGGTACATATATTCTAACAACATACTTAAACTAAAGTTATATAAAATATATCAAAACAAATGAAAATATATAATTAATAGATAATTATATATATATATATATATATATTTATATACATATATATATATATATATTTATATACATATATATATAATTATCTATTAATATCTATATATATAATTATCTATATATATATAAATAGTAAAAGAAAAAGAAAGTAATCTACCTTATCAATCAAATTAAATTATACGTTAATATAGACTTGCTCTAATGACGCAAATTGCAATGACAAATCAACAATGGCTCGAAATTTGTATTGTCATTTAGATGTGGTGTCATCTATTGATTTGTGATCGTCTTCAATGAATAGCAATCGACAACAATAGATTTGTCAGATAAAATTAATAATTAACAATAACCTAATAAGAGCTGGCTGGGAGATGACTGGTCCACAAGTCATACTCGTGAACGGGTGCTGCTTGCGGGGACTGGTCTGTTCTAGTCACTCCTACTGCTACTGTCATACCTACTTATATTTTATTTACACTTTTCTGTTACTGATACTATGACTATGGGACATCTCACTCGCATTTCTTGTTTTACATTCTGTTAATTCTATTTTATACGTAATTGTGCTGTAAAAAGACATCCCCGCAAAGTTTCTTGGTGCTATCTTCTCTAGCGGGCGTATTTCCGAAGCACTATAGAGTCAGTTTTCGCATTTCTTTTCAACACTCAGACTTCAATTTGAGTATAGGAAAGAAATGGGTAAACATACTTACCTTTTTTTCAAAGTCATGTTAACATAAGTTACAATTTTTAAAATTTTTATTTGTATCATGTTTTTATGACCTTTAAAAGTGCACTTTTGTGCCTATTTAATAAATGATATTTGACTTTGACTTTGACTTTGAGCAATGATAAATTACGAGACATAATATCTAAAGTCTCGGGGTGATGAGCGCAATGCAGTGCTACGCAGTGCTTTATATGGTAGGTATTAAAAGTTAGGGTGGCACGACAATGGTTATGGGCAGGCGTAGCGCTTACCATCAGGCAAACGAGGAAGGAATCATAGTAGCCGTAACACAGGGTATCCTAGTACGGCAATAAAAAAAAAACGACTTGCTCTTACATGTTATATTTTTGAAAATATATGTAGTAAGTATTTAACGATTTACATTTAGATGCTTTTCTCGGATATGTAAGTACCTAAGTACTTATTGTTAAAGATGAAATTACATAAGAAAAAAACCTTTTTCAAAACTTTTATTTGTTTTTACAGTCCGATATTTTCTTCCCGCCGATAGAACTGCCCTACATTTTTTTTAAGTTCGCCCGTTAGGGCAGGCTAAAGTGTCTAGGACCATACCGCCATGTCTTACGTAATTTTTATTTGAAAGTTTAATATTCCATTTATTATACTTTTGTTGAGAATGAGGGTCAACAGCAACAAGCCGGACCCTCTCCTATTGATATTGCTTCAATAAAGTAGTGGAACTTTATTCAAGCATTCCATGGACTTTTTGGGAGAATGTTTTCTTTATTTTGTTCCATTTGCCTACACTCGTGCACGTTTATGAACACATAATGGTTAATATTCCACCAATATTACACATGATCACTCACACTTTTTTGGAAAATAAAACAAAATCGAACTATATCAATTTTCACTTCCCGCCAAAAAGTCCCAAACGCCCTACACGTCACACTAGCGATGTACCACTACCGCTAGGGACGTTCCATAACGCACGGCGAATCGATGACCGCCGGTAACACTATATAATGTTTTTTTATCCACTTTAAAGTAAGGACATTTTACAGGTTTCGTATAGTAGCATTAAGCTTAAGGGGTGGTGCCCAATGAACTGTGCTTCCTAAGACGATTTCCTTGTCTTTGATATCGATACAACTGGGACAAACCGATTGATATCAAGTTACAGTACTGTAAAGTGAAACCTTTTGTATATACCTAGATATGTTTATCCCTTTTTACAAGCTTTTATTTAAATTGCAATGTTTATTTATTTTTGTTTGGGTCAAATCTTGCAAATTGAATCTGAACTACTTCCTTTATCCTACGGAATTGAAATGTTGCATACATACTTGTTAAAGTCCGATGACAATGCAATATTATGGTGACAGCCAGCTGATCTGATGATGGCGACGGAAGGTGGGCAATGGAACTCCTTGACGGACAATCGTAAACTACTAGTGTTTGGGCTCATATTTATCTACTCGCGGTTACGATTATGAATTTGTTAAAAACTTGCCTTTAAAATATTTTTTAACAAAAATGTTGTTAACTTTTAACTTAACTTTGAACGCCTAGTAAAGCAGCTTGTCTATAACAATGCAGTGCCACACAGAACTTTATAAACGTGAACTACTGCGTCGCACTGCATTGCTTGTCACCCCAAGACATCAGATTAATTATAGTCTCATAATGCCAAGTTACTTCGCTGGCTACAATGCTCTTCAAACCGGAACACAGTAATGCTTGCGCACAACTGTTAGGCAGCAGAATGGCTGTATAAAGGGGGCGTCCATAAATTACGTGAGGTGTTTAAGAGGGGGAGGGGGTCGAGTCAAATCTCATCTAATCTTACGTTGGAGAAAGGGGGATCTCGGCAAATATCACGCATTTTTTTTTCTGTTTGGAACAAAAAAAATAATACTATTTTGGTCTATTTAATCCAGAGTGTACATACTTAAGATTTAATCTTAAGCGTAATCGTTTATTACATTATAATTAAACTCTCAGCAATATTGATTACTAGTCTTAACTATTCGTAAATAAAAGCACGAAGCAATTTTTTTTTTCTTTTTACAATAACAATCCAACGCGTTTACGTAAGAAATTAACCCACATTTTGAAAAATCTCACGTGAGATTGGGGGATGGGCGAGGGGGTTGAATAAAATCTCACGACATCTCACCAGGGGGGAGGGAGGGACAGAAAATTAAAAAAAACACCTCACGTAATTTATGGACGCCCCCAAACAAGCATAAATTATTGTATTGTATAGTCACTCTTAATGAGTATACTAAAATCGGTCGGTTCTGTCTTTGTAAATATGCCAATGACTCAAAAACCAACACAGACAGAGAGACCGAGTTAATTTACATTATTTCATATCTTGGTTGAGACAATGAACGCGGAACGTATGATGCTCTTTGTACGGAGATTTGTCGAGATCTAGATAGTAGAATTTTAAAACATCTAGGCTCTAGAGACAATAGAATCACAGAAATTTTACTATATATAATACATATCAGTTCACCTTAAGAGGTTATGCTGAAAACCAGCGCCTGATGTCATCGACATAAGACATTTGTGCTAAGCTTTAATCCTTTTGGCACCACAAACCTTCTGTCATGTATTTCGTATTCTCTTTTGTTATATTCTTTCTCTCTGTCTTTGTATTTTATCTTACGTGTATCTTTTTCATTTATTTCTTTGTGGTTGTCAAATAAATGAATGTTTTTTTTTCTTTCTTTTACTATAGTAGAATCTTGAAAATTCTATAATTTATTGGGGACTTTCATTGCCTTTTTTAAGTGACAAAAACAGGTAACTCGCCTTATGTAATACAGATACAGATTTCTCGCTGGTTGCATTCCATAATGGCTGTCATGCAAACGTCGTGTCGTTTAAACGGTGCATTATTTACTTACCAATAGGGTTTTTAACTGGCTTGCGTCGTCTCAATCAGTCTTTAGTCATTCCTTGTGTTCATTCTTGACTGTAAAATAAACTCAAGGAGATAAATCATTCGTGCAACTCGTCAAATCGTTTTTTAAGCATTTCTCATTGTTAAAACTTACGTAATCATTCAAATTGCATTCAGAGAAACATTGGCAAATTGGCAATGCCTTGCTCGTTTATATGTCTTAATACTTTTCAAAATTTTGTAATTTGTTAACGATCGTGCGAAATTGAAATTGAATTTTGAAATTATTAATAATTTGAAAATCTCTCCAGAGCTCATGTCATGTTTCAGCATAGCCCCCAATTTAGCAATAGGGAAGGCACAAGTATGTGGTTAGGCTTTTCATATTGACCTAATATATTTGAAGCATGTAACATGTTCTATATACTTCTAATCTTTTTACCTATTATGTAATAGCGAGCCCGCCTCGGCAACGCATGGATGCCATTTAATAAAATTACAAAACATTGAATTTTCTCTACTACAGTACAGAAATGTAATTATAATGTATTGTACATGTTAACCTTCCGTAAAAAGTTCTTTAAATGACAGTTAATATCTTATCAAAATCCGTTGCGTGGTTAAGAAGTAAGCGGCGAAACTGAAATGAGGATGCAGATAGCGACATCGTTTTATATGTTTTTTTTTCTGGTACCTAATTTAGATGCAAAGACCGCCTGTTTTCAACCATTCTTTGCTAATATAACTAAGTTTTGTCAATATCATCTCCTTCTTATACTGTACCGGGCCTCTAGAAACACAGATTTAAATAAAGGCTTTAATTAAAATTAGGACCAACCTTGGGTCTTAACACGGCCATAAAATAGTTAAACAGAAGACGTACCTATGAGTTTGTTCAGCGCCTATTTGATCACTTGTCGTTGCATGTAAACAATTTTATCTATGTATGTGTATAAGAAAATGTAGATAAAGATGCTGCTAGAGTAACTAAGTGTGTATCTGGGTGAGGAAAAATATTTTCTTAATTTTACTACAGGCACATGTTCCTATAATACATTGAAAACAAACAAGCTAAGCTACTGCCAACAATAATAATATATACGCTCAACGACCACGACCACATATAGATCCTGGCGCCTAACTAGGAGGACCATGGTCCTACGACACCCAGACACGAAACATATGCTTGCGCTTTATGTTCTGTGCACAATCATTTGTCCCGTCGCGGGAATCGAATCCGCAACCCCAGTGGTGTTTGAGATTTGAGTCCACCAGCCCAACTACTACACCACAGAGGCTGACTATATGTACATTTCCTCCACATGTGACCTAATAACTACCTATACTATAAAATGTTACCTAATAACGGAACCATTTCCTTCATCAGGTGTCATTTCTAGTTCCGTATTTGTTAGGCACATCATACACTTAGTGCCATATCGTAATATAAAATATGAAGTCTCATTTATAACGAAGGTAAAGACATATTATTTTAAGGCATCCAAATCCTTAACTTGAAACCAATTTTGATGTGGCTGAGGTCAAAAAGTTATGAAGACAAGGTTCTAGATTCTAGAGAAGTAGTTCGTACTCGTAAAGTCTTCTCTGCCATTGGGCAATGAGAACTGGGAACTTATTGCGACAAAGTTGTTTTCTGTAGAGTTATAGTCATCTTATCATGGGCAATGGGGCGAAAACGAAACGAATCGCTCACTGCTGCTAACGGTGTCGGCGATTATTTGAATTTCCCGTGGCTTTGTTAAATCGCTGAGTGTAGCGAGTTATTGCGGTCAACTTTGATGGACAGGTTAAGATGTTATGCTCGCTGCTTGATTTGATACAGATTATTTGTTTTGAGGAAGATATTTGGAGTTTTCATGTTATTGTTTTTTACATGTTATGTACTTACGTATGCATACTCGTATGTATTTTATTATTATTATGTCGCTCTTTCTCATGGATTATATAACCGGGTTCTTTGAAAGGCTTGCGCGGGGGCATGAGTCCAACACGTAGAGGCCTCTTAGAGCATTTAATTTAGATATGTAATGGCAACACTTATCGGGGACTGTCCCTAAGTGCAAAATTAAGAAGATGCAATTAAACACAGCCCCGGATAAGAACGAGGACTATTATGGGAGATATGAAAATTATAAACTTATGATTGGGCTATTGAGGTGAATTTTTAATGGATGGGAACCGG
Source organism: Petrophora chlorosata (assembly GCA_951640565.1). Lineage (NCBI taxonomy): Eukaryota > Metazoa > Arthropoda > Insecta > Lepidoptera > Geometridae > Petrophora > Petrophora chlorosata. Next base: position 2,681,673 of record OX621189.1, on the reverse strand, counting down.
TCTATATACGAGACTTCGGCACCTGGCAGTTCCGCCTCATAAGAAAATATTTAGGCGTTTGGTGACTCACCACCCACTAAACGGGCCCCCTTTAAGGGCCACCGTTCATTGGCGACAAGAGGGGCAACGTTAGTGTGGGTGGCTTAAGGGTGTCGAGAGGGGTGTAGATGCAGTTTCATTTAAACGTTACTCCCGGCGTTATGCCCTTTAACACTTCCAGGCTTGGAGCTTAGTTTTTAGCTCTTGCATCTCCACCCCCGGATGGCCAGTTAAGGCAAGACGTGGGTCAAGGGTCTCATTTAGCCCCAGGAAGAATCTCGGGGTAAGGCTCAGTGTCGCCACACACCGTCGACTCGCCACAAAGTCGCCCCTGGCGGCCTGGTGTCCTAAAGTGTGTATGTGTGATTCTTCCACGTTTCACGGCTCTTCGCCATTGTCGTCCAGTCTTTCATGAAGGAGTCCAGGTAATCCCGCCATCTCCGTCGAGGCCTCCCGCGGGGCCGTCGGCCGCTGTTAGGGGACCACTCTGTTGTTATTTTAGCCCAAAGTTCATTCGGCATGCGTCTAATGTGTCCAGCCCAGTATGTTTCGAATAATTTCAAGAGTGAAGAATTTGCAACTTAATTTCTGGGTAGTAATTAATCGTAATTTTTATTGTTTGTAGTTCATGTACTTGCTTTGTTTATGTAGGTATACATGTTAAATTGTTAGCTGAAGCTAAGCCACTGATCAACTATTTTAGCTCTATTCCTCTCCTTGTATGGTTGACTGAAAGATATCGCTTTTAAGCGATGAGACCGCCTATTGTTAAACTTATTTTTAGTTTATAATCTACCTTTGTTCTTTTACTGTAATATAGTATTATAATAAAGTGTAAAATCTAATATGGGTAAGTTTAATTTAAGAAGTTAGTTTCGTTTTATTTCTGGGTGGAATTGCTACTTTCTCGCGTAATATAGGTACCAAGATTTGGTGATTCATTCTTTTTTATTTATTTTTTAAGTTTGCCCGTTAGGGCAGGCTATAGTCTCTAGGACCATACCGCCATGTCTTACGTAGTTTTTATTTGATAGTTTAATATTCCATTTATTATACTTTTGTTGAGAATGAGGGTCAACAGGAACAAGCCGGACCCTCTTCTAGTGTTTCAATAAAGTGGTGGAACTTTATTGAAGCTTTCCATGGACTTATTGAGAGAACATAAAAAGCAATGTATTCCTTATTTTGTTTAATTTGCCTACACTCGTGCAAGTTTACGAACACATAATGGTTAATATTCCACCGAAATTACACAATTATCACCGAAATTACACAATTATCACCGAAATAACACTTGTTTGGAAAATAAAACAAAATCGAACTCTTGATCTTGATCTGATTTCTTTTCACTTCCCGCCAAAAGGTCCTTTGTTGATTCATCTGATCGATAACTGTTAATGTTATATATGTCAGTTTATTTTTTTTCTTCTCCCCACTTGTGGGATTTGGCTTTGCACGTCTTGTGCACCTGCCAGAGTCAAGTTTCTCAAAGTCAAGTTTGAGAACGTTATGAACGAATAAAAAAGGCAGACGGTAGCTCGCTTAGCAACAACTGAAGCATAGCAATAGCGGTGGCGTTGTTTGTTTGAGTGGACGGAGGGCTGATGTCAAGCCGATATGACGACCGATCGGCATAGCATGATGTAAATGTGTGCGTGTGGCTTGTGTACAAACGGACCGGCATAGCTTGAGTGCTTCACTTTTGAATTTGGTAACTCGGAGTCCGCCTTTTTTATGTAACTGAATGACGAGACGAGCTGGTCGTTTGCCTGACGGTAAGCAATACGCCAGTCCATAATAATAACAGCACCACCCAGAACTTTGTTTTGCAAAATCCTGCGCTGCACTGCGCTCGTCACCCTGAGACAATTAGCTGTTGAGTCTCATAATGCCCAGTAATATCTTTTATTCGTTCAAGACTTCGTACATGTGTTTCGAATACATTATTTTATATCTTTCTTTCTTCCGTTATTATTTATCTACATCAAGTCGTATAATACTCTAATCTCAATGAATACGGGCAATAACCGTACTGAAGGTTAGTTTATAATTGAATTAGTGATAAAAGCGCGTCGTTCTACGTGAAAACCAAACAGAAAAGAGTATGTTTAGGGGAAGGTAGTTTTTAACACAGAATTTCTTTTTTAATTCTATTTTAATTTAGGCGCTTGAAGTCGTCCAACGACTATGCCAGTCTCTTAGTTCTAGTATTTAATTACGTAGCTGAATGAAAAAAAAAAAAAAAATACAACCGAATAGAGAACCTCCTCCTTTTTTGAAGTCGGTTAAAAAATGAATGATGATGATGAGATGGTCGTTCGCCTGATGGTAAGCAATACGCCTGCTCATAACAGATGCAGCACCACCCAGAACTTTGTTTTGCAAACCTACCACCACCACAAACTGACCTAAAGTACTACTCACTATATTTCATCAAAATCCGTTCTCTAGTTTTTGCGTGACTGAGTTATAAACGTCCATCCATCCATCCATCCATATTCACAAACTTTCGCATTTATAACATTAATAATTAATTAATAGGCTAGAGCGAGTGTGGCTCAGCGGGAACTTGTGTGCCTTTCGATCCGACGCACCTGGGTTCGAATCCCGACTCGGCCCTGACCAATGACTTATTGTTAAGTGCAGATTTTGCACGCTCGCTCTAAAAACGGTGAAGGAAAACATCGTGATAAAACCCGCTTACGCGCTTTGGAGTGGTAGGCTCTGGACGTGGTTGTAATGCCACCCACCGAACAAAGCCATGCCGTCAAGCGATCTAGTCGTGTTTCGGGATGATGTTCGGTGAACCATCGGGGAGATGGGTCTGAGCAGACGCTCAACTGCCGTTTCTCTCTAGATCTATGTGCTCCATCTTAGGCCACGTCATCGCTTCACATCAAGCGAGATAGTGGCCAAACATAGATCTATTAGGAGTAAAAAAAAGTTACTAAACAAAATGTACTAAAAAAGGTAAGCGAGCGCTTACTATGGTGTATATGGTGTTTATAGAGTAATTTATAATATAAATACATTAGGCCTTGTCCCCGATACGTTCGGATAAGGTAATCCGTCTTGCTCAAAAATGGTAGAGTACCGACGACGTGTGTACTCTACGTACTCTACTAGTGATGGATGTAGCCTTATACTCTACCTTTTTAGGACATAGACCATTCTCTTGTAAAGTAAATAATTTTACTCTACAATTATTGTAAGTCAGTTATTTTGTTTAAGTTTTTTTTAATTTCATTTCATTTATTTCATAATTTTTTTTATTTGATAATTATTTTTTTTTTTATTCATTTTTTTATTTTATTTGCATTTAATCTTTTTGGTGTTTCATTATTTTTGTACTTTCTTTTTTTCATTTGTGAAACCTTTGCACGTCGTGATAAGGCCGCATATTGTACAACGTGCTTATTTGTGGTGTTGTTATTTTTTTGTGTATATTGTCTGATGCAACACAGCTAACAGCTAAGAAACAGGCCAAAGTTTCCATTTATCATATACCTTGTAAGTTAAATCAATAAAATTATTTGTATCTGTACCTATAATATTAAATAAAAAAATATGATATATTTTTTTTGATGTATTTTAGAGTAAATATCAGTAGTAAGTAGTGTCGGATGAAATGCTTATGATATTTTTCAAATTCAGTCGTATCTTAAGTTACAATTTTAACGGTTTTTTTAATTGATTTGTATTTCGTGTATAGGTGTCCAAACCGCACTAGGCCAACGTGGTGGATTATAAATAGCCCATACTCTCTCTATGAGGGAAGACCCGAGTCCCAGCAGTGGGAATGTAATGGGCTGATGATGTGTATATGACGTTCAAAAGTGATTTTATTGTGTCTATTTAATGAATATCTTTTAACTTTTGACTGCTTGTAGTGATTTACTAGACACTAAAATACGGTTACGTTAGTTCCGTAAAATATTAAACTCTCCCGTATATACAAAATAACAACAAAAAACAGCAATTTCCCTGTCGATAGTAAAAGCTGAAGTGAAACGGAAATGTAGAGTCAATGTATGATTTTGTATAGGAGCCGTGGGAAAGCTATGTAACACACATGTACACAATACATACATAGAACACGCTAAAGTTATCTTTCTTTTCTTTACTATTATAAAATTGTAATTTCATGTTTTCATTCTATATAGACTATATAGATAGAAAAAAGTCTATATATACCTGAAAATTGCTGAACGTTTTAATGCGAAACTGAACGGATTTCAGGGTTTGGTACCAAAGTCCCAACTTATATTATGTCTCACATCAAAATCGGTTCGGGGTCTACGAAGATACAACTTGACCTGTTCGTAGTACGCACTGTAACATAATTTATTATTTATTTATTTCAGTTTAGATGCTTGCTGCACTTACAGTTTTAACCAAATCATGCGGAGGTTTGTTAAAATGGTCTTGACAAAGGACAACTATGGGCTTCCTCTGTCGTCAAAGCAGATGTAATGATACAATAATACAGTTCTTTATTGCTTAAATATGGTATAAAGGTGTCAAAGCAGAAGAACATAAATGTGTCGGAATAACTCCGACGCGCCGCGAACACAAAGCGTAAACTCCCGGAAGAAGGACATCCTAATTGTCCGAAACCTGGTCGGAGTTATTCTGACACAATCATAACGTGAGTGTAGCCATTTATATTTATAATGAATATTCGACTCACGATAGTTTCCAAACCTTAAGAACATAGTCCAATATATTCGCCATATCTGGCATGCAATATTTACACAGATGAAGTCACGGGGAAAAATAGTTTTAAATAATAATAGTCTGATCTACAGATAAAATGTAGTCATTAATAAATACCTAACTAAAGATTTATATCTTTATAGATATCTCTCTTATTTTATCTCTACATTTACGTTCTTAGAGATTACCATCTACATGGGTAAAATATTGCCTCGAGTACGTACATCGTTTTGAGAAACTGCCATAGAGGTTTTAATCTTGAATGCATTAGCGCATGCTAGGCGAAAATCTGAAGATTTTTAATAATTAGGAAGAAGAAAACCGGCCAAGTGCGAGTCAGACTCGCGCACAGTATTCCGTACCGTTATCTATAAAAACGGCAAAAAAACACTTTTTTGTTTGTTGTATGGGAGCCCCATTAAATATTTATTTTATTTGGTTTTTTAGTATTTGTCATAATAGCGGCAACAGAAATACATCATCTGTGAAAATTTCAACTGTCCTACTATCACGGTTCATGAGATACAGCCTGGTGACAGACGAATAGACAGACAGACAGACGGACGAAAGGCGGAGTCTTAGTAATATGGTCCTGTTTTACCCTGTGGGTACGGAACCCTAAAAATGAAGCTCGGGCAGGATTCATAATTTATTACAACATTTATTCAAAATTAGCTGCGCCACGCGGTTTTACATGCGGTTTCCCGGGATAAAAGTAGCCTATGTGTTAACTCAGGGTATATGCTACCTCCAGTCCAAATTTCACTCAAATCCGATGAGCTGTAACAAACAAACACACAAACTTTCGTATATATAATATTAGTGTGAATTAGTGTAATACTCACGTTTCTCCGGCCCCTGTGCCACAGCCAACCCCAGCAACGCCAACAGGCACAACTCCCAACCCCCCATCGTGACGTCACGTCAACTAGGAACAACAGCGCCAGTCACAACCAACGCAACAACCAGGAACAACCGGGTAACAACAAGCCCGGGAATGCGGTATGCCGCAGCGTCGCTCGCGTTCGTCTATAACGAGAAACTTAGTTATAATAAGGCTAGTCAAAGATAAGATAAAATGATTAATTAACCGTGATAGGAAAAATACTTTGCTGTCACGAGACGAAGAGATCTTTAAGGTAGAGACTGACCTAAGCACTTAACGTGTAATGTAACACGTTACGAAACGAGCGCTCCGGTCAATACAGGGAGCCGAAGTGGTTGCCGCTAGCTTTGTGACCGGATTTACGCAGTAACGTAACATATGCGTTTCGTTCCGAATGTTACATTACACGTGCTCAGGTCAGTCTCTAGCCTAGAAAGTTATCTTGGACGGTTGGCTACTTTTCTTAGAAAATAGAGCTGCGATTGGAGTTATCAACGCACTTGCAGAGGTTTTGGTCACGCACTATTGATTTGTAATATCTTTGATTCTTTGCTAATAGTTTCGAATATATATGGTATTTATAGTATCATAAAATTATGAAGGGAAATAAACCAAAAGTGATGGATATTATTCATATAAAACATAATAAATTTCGCTAAAAATGTTTTTTTTATATATGACACGAATAAGGCGTTCGCCGTGGTAAGCGCCACGCCTGCCCATAACAACTGCAGTGCGACCCAGAACTTTTAATACCATAAATAGCACTGCGTAGCACTGCAATGGTCTTTCTTTCTTCCTTTTCTTATTTAATAAACCTTAAGGCTTTTTTGCCATGGATCATTTGACGGTACCTACGAAGGTTCCTCGTTCCATTTCTCCTTCAAATTCCACCGCCGATCGCCGTGGGAATCCCTCTGGCCACTAGAGCATAACCGACCTACCTACAAATTATACCACTATTACAAGTAATACGTCTTTCTTTTGTTTCTGTGCATAACGATTTGTAGTACATCAATAAATGGTTAACCCGATGTAAACTATCATCGTTTGGCAGATAGGCATCTTGAGTGAGTAATGGGGAGTAGTTAAAGTGTGTAATGTGTGGGAAAAGTAGCCGGTACCTACTAACTTAAGTATGTTGTAGTGATCATGCAAACAACCTTCCCGCGTAGTCTCTTTGATAACTCTTTGAAAGCCCAGGGAAGCATCTCGGTCAAGGAGGCTCGCTCCGTCACTCTATAAAATATGTCTTGTTTTTTAGGAAACGAAGATTTTCGAAAATCTTCTTTTATTTTTACCTCATAAACCTATGAGTAAATCATGGTTTTCTTTGACATAATGTAAGCTATATTCATCTCTTTGCAACTCAAGTCAAAAATAACTATAATTCATTTAATAACAAAAAAAAAACCTACTTCAATTCTGATCTGATGTATCTGATATGAAATATAAATAGTCTTTACACCATAAAGGTATTTTTAAGACGGCCTATTATGACAGTAGTACTTTTAATATAGTAATAAATAGCGAATGATTTATGTTATTAAATACTTTCTAATAAAGCTATTATACGTAAGCTGTATGGATAAAGGTGTCATAACATTAATCCAATTACAAAGTTTCGGAATACATGTGCGGTATGCATTTTAATGCAAAAAACGTGTGGCTGCGCTTGCGCAACTTATTGTGCCAATACGTGAATGGCCTTAACAGCATCTATTAGGAAAGTGGTTGTTATGATAACTGTAATGCCCTTGCACAGACAGTTTTGTGAAGAATGCAAGACAGAGGTCATCCTTTGTCTTTTCTTTGAAGCCATCATTTCAAACCTTTCATGACATGGTTCCAACATGTCATGAAAGGTATGTATATATATTATATACATAATTCACCACGCTGGCCCAGTGCGGGTTGGTGGATGTCACATATCCTTAATTTTTTGTGATAAATCTTTGAACCTGCTGGTTTCTTCACGATGTTCTCCTGCACCGTTTTTAGAGCTAGTGTTAAATCCGCACATAACTTAAGAAAGCCAGTGGTGCGGGGCCAGCGAGATTCAAACTCGGGTGTGTCGGATCGAAAGTCGCACGTTCTCCCACTGATCCACACTCGCTCTAAGATGAATAATAAAGTGTTTATCTATCTATCTTTAGATCCAAAATATCATTATGTTCACACTAAAGTGATATTCATAGGCACAAAAAAACTTGCCTGGTCATGTCTAAAGTCCGGTACACGTCAATGTTCACGATTTGTCACGTGTGACACGATTCTACTTGTGGTAGGTCTCTCGTATGCGGGAGGTCGTCTGGGTAGGTATCACATCTTTGCCAGTTATCCTGCCTCCAAGCAGTAGTGCGCAAGCAATACTTTGTTTTGAACTTGGTACTATTAAATATTCTGAGGTTTCGGTTTGAAGGGCATTGAAGCCAGCGAAATTACTGGGCATATGAGACTTAATATCTGATGTCTCAGGGTGATGAGCGCAATGCAGAGCTACAATTTTTTGGTATTAAAGGTTCTGCGTTGCCCTGCAATTGTTAAGGGTAGACATGGCACTTACCATCAGGCGAACGACTTGCTCGTCTCATCACATCGTTAATAAAAACGAACACACAATGTCCAATGAAACTAATACCTCAGAATACTAAGGGACAGAAGCATCACTTGTAAAGACGCGCGACCCGCCGTCGGTGTCCGGCTATGTACTTGTAGCTTCGTACCTACAGTGCAGAGTGCGCTAGGCCTGCTAATACCACATAGATAGTGATGTAACCGCGGATACGGCAATTACCACAGAATACTAAGCAATTACGCAATATACGGCACACAATACCGTAGTGATACCATACCACTTGATAGTAGGTCGCTTGGCACTAGGTTCGTACCCACATAACTTTTAATGACATTGCTCATACGAAGGAAAATAATAGGAAGGGAAATCGAAATGTGTAACGGTGAGAAATCGTCCAGTTCGTCAATTAGAGTTTAATTAGGCATTATACGACTTCTATAGTAAAAATACACCACAACGTCACATCAATGAGAGAGTAAACTGAATTATGACACAAAATTGTTTACATAATGTAAGTAACCAACACCGAGTTGTAGATACAATATTGAATTCATTTCATTTTTTAATAAATTTTAATGTGTGTTTTTGCAATGACATTTTTTTAAGTACTTGTCATTTAATTTGTTTTGATATATATGTAGAAACATTTACACGCAAAGGCAGAATAAGAGAGTATTATTTTGAAATTTATAACATCTGTACCGTACTTTATTTAATGCGAATAAATGATTATGAATTATGAATAGGGTGAAAGAAGAGGGTGTAACGTCTTCTCCATTTTTTCTAGTGCCTACACACACAAAAGGCGCGCCCTATCACTTTTATGAATATTAAACTTATGCGTAATTACGATGACCTACACAATTTACTTCGAATTTGCTTTTGCTATATGTAAGTATTTTATTTGCTGTGGAGAGACACGCCTTCGTGAAAACATATTTCATGTAGAAACGGTATTTTTAACCGACTCAAAAGAGGAGGTTCCCAATTCGTTTTTTTTAATGTTCGTTGCTTCGAAACTCCATCATTTATAGTGATTTGGAATTATTTTTATCGTTACAAAATATATTATTTATTTAGATTATCAAAATACGGTAATATCATACGGGAACAGCATAATATTACGATCAACGTGGCACAACACTAATAGCTTTATAAAGTACATACTACATATAACCACAGAATAAGATATAACCAACAGTACCTATACCAAAAATAGCAAACACCAAACTCCAAGGCTAAACTCCTATTGAGTTGAATTATATAATACGCACAACTTAACGATTTGTTTATCACTTGAGCGTGTACCTACACCACATGTATACCTACCTAAGTATATGTATAATATACTTAAACGAATACACATACTTTGGTACAGCCACCATTAAAAAACTATGATCAATGTAGTATTTTGTTTTTTTTAAAAAGGAAAAGGCTCTCTATTAGATTGTATTTTTTTTATGTTTGTTACCTCAGAACTCCGTCATTTATGAACTGATTTGGAAAATTCTTTTTACGTTGGGTTCAGTATAGTCCCAAATACATTTTATCGGACCTTGGACTTTGAAGATACATTGAAGTCATATATTTTTTAATAAAATGTATACTTGTATTTGTAAAATTTAAATATTTTAACGCAATTGCTGGTTTGTGTTTAGAACCGTTATAGCCTTGATGAAAGTACTTACATACATACCACATCTTGCAAAAAATGTCAATAATGATAAGGCTCATATGGAGCAAATTTTTTTTTCATCAGGTACACCTATCTTTTATTTTAACTCCAAAAAACTTTAGCTCCAAGCATGATGGAAATATTGGAAATGGATATGTATTTACATCTGTTAATGAAACGGTCGTAAATTTTAAACTATTATAAGGTAATCCACTTCTGATATAAATTACAATCATCAGTTTTCTGATTCCGATTTCGGTCATCGACTTCTCTTAGTGACTGTACGTAGTAACTATAACTGAATCTGTGCCTGATTGTTGTTTTGCGAGTCAGGGTCAAGATCGTCTCTCAGGCGAGAATTGAGAATGTATTATGCTAATCGTAGTATCTATGAAGTAAGTGTTACCTAAACTGTGGTGAGGCTGTTATGAATTCAAATGTCTCGAATAAAATGTACCTACCTTTGAAATTGCCCGGAAAGAATAAATAATAACCAATAACTACTACTATGACTAGAGCTATGGACAGAGCTATGCTTGGGATTTCTCTACGAGATAAGGTCCGAAATGTGGAATCCGCAAAATAACGATGGTAACCGCAATCTCAAAATTAGCAAGTTGAAGTGGCAATGGGCCGGCCATATAATAGCTCGTAGAACCGATAACCGTTGGGGTAAAAAGGTTTTCGTGTGGCGTCCACGGATCGGAAGGCGGAGCGTAAGACGGCCCCCCGCAAGGTGGACCGACGACCTGGTGAGAGTCGCGGGGAGCCGCTGGTTGCATACAGCGAGCAACCAGTCGTTGTGGCGATCTATGGGGGAGGCCTATGTTCAGCAGTGGACGTCTTCCGGCTGATGATGATGCGCTCTACTACTATATTAATATATTTTATACAGTACAAGGTTACTTTAAAGTGTTTTAGCGTTTAAGGAATCCGTCAGAACGGGACTTCTGATAATACACACTTTTGGTAGTATTATGTAGTTAGTATTCTTTGCTTTTGGGATCTCCAAAAAAACTTATAATACTGTACAATACTTATAGTGAAGTGCAGATTTTGTACGCTCGCTCTAAAACGGTGAAGTCATCATCAACATCGTGATGAAACCCGCTTACGCGCTTTGGAGTGGTAGGCTCTGGCCGTGGTTGTAATACCACCCACCGATCAAAGCCATGCCGTCAAGCGACCTAGTCGTGTTTCGGGATGATGTTCGGTGAACCATCTGGGAGACGGGTCTGAGCAGCCGCTCAACTGCCGCCTCTCTCTAGATCTATGTGTTTCATCTTAGGCCACATCATCGCTTCACATCAGGCGAGATAGTGGCCAAACATAGATCTATAAAGTGTCAAAAAAAATATTGTGCTTAAATATATAAGTATATCCCAGAATTTTAGAACAAACTCGGAGACAGTTGAAAACTTACCACAGCCTGCCTGAGAAAAACGCTAAGAAGAAAAAAAACTGTTAGAATAGTAGCTATTACTTACATACTTCACTATGAATAAATCCAAGTCTTTCACATACCTGCAGCAACTTACGCAATAAACTTCAGATCTATCTTAAAAAAACCTAAACCGTATCACGAGATCGTGACCGGATAAGACGCGCGTGCGCATCTACAGAACGTAGAGATCTCTACAAAAACGCCGACGGTCTGTCATCTCATCTTGTAAATGGACCTTAGCTAAGTACTTCTTGATGGTCAGTTACTTGAGACACTTTGCTGCTTCAGATTTCAAATTAACAGCTTGTGTTCACCTGTTTCGTGTACATTTCATCATTCGTACCAAGTGACATTGCGGAAATTAATCACAAAAATTTGAAAAACAATGAAAATATCTAGTGTACATGTATATCTACAGGGTGAATTTCTCAAGTGGGGCGTGGATGACTAAATCTGAAACTGTATTAAAATTTGCTCAAAATCAGCCTTGCGTAAGCTGTTACGCTTACGCAGCTCAGTGCTGAGTCAACTCCTATTGCTGGTGTTTTTGTGCAAAATATATTATTTATTTAGATTATCAAAATACGGTAATATCATACGCCAACAGCATATTACGATCAACGTGGCACAACACTAATACGAGTAGCTTTATAAATTACACATATTATATATAACCAGGCCTATCGCACTCCGCACTGTAGAAACGAAGCTACAAGTACATAGCCGGACACCGACGGCGGGTCGCGCGTCGTTACACGTGCTGCGTCAGAAGAGATAAGAGCTGTGCGATAGAAAGAGAGGCGCTCTGTAGGTTAATATGACTGGTAGGTATGCAGCGCTACGCGAGCTGAATTGAATTTTATTGCGTCATTGCAAGAGTCGCTATTTGTTTAAATTTCTTTGCGGAGTGATGCTTCTGTCCCTTAGTATTCTGTGGCAGCACTGCACTCGTTTGAAATTATACCAGTCTTTCTATCGAACATGAAAATTAGAACAAAAACCTACGCTTAGCCTGTGGGCGACCCTATTTCACATAATTAAAATTCCAAAACATTTGTCACGCATGTTTCCTCCATATAAAAATTTATAGTCCAATTCTACAACAGGCATATTGTGTCAAGTTAGACGACAAAACTCGACAATACTTTCTTTGTTCGCTTCTCAATTTACAGAGGAAGTGGTTTTTGACATGGAAATGTAGTTTTTGACAGTTTCTTAACAGCTCGTATGTTATAAATATCATGCGTGTTTGGTATCGAGTATGAAAACGGTTATTTTTAACCGACTTCAAAAAAGGAGGAGGTTCTCTGTTCGATTGTATTTTTTTTTATGTTTGTTACCTCAGAACTCCGTCATTTATGAACCGATTTGGAAAATTATTTTTGCGTTGGGTTCAGTATAGCTACGAAGTGGTCCCATATAAATTTCATCGATATGTGAACTTGGACGAAGATACATTGAAGTCGGTTTTTGTTTTTTCTAAAAAATATCTCGGTTACATTGTTGAATAACAGTTTTTAGGGTTCCGTACACAAAGGGTAAAACGGGACCCTATTACTAAGACTCTGCTGTCCGTCCGTCTGTCTGTCCGTCTGTCACCAGGCTGTAT